>OY728129.1:1606334896-1607790294 GCA_963277665.1 Viscum album | reverse complement strand
AATTAGGTATAATATTCCTGCACAAAATTCCACAAAACCCATTTTGGTGAAAATATATTTTTAATACATGATATGACATTACTAAAAAATTGAGTAAATATTTATTATAAATTAATAAATATACTTGAATTATAAAAAAGCTTATATATATATATATTATAAGGTGTTTATTCATATTCATACCTCTAATATTAATAGCTAGATTATAAAATCCATGTTTAAATAATAATATTTTAATCGTATATTGAGGTTTGTTTTAACATGGTGTTCAATATAATGTAAGATATCTAAGAAATTAAATTTTCATAGAGAGAAATATAAAATAATATTTTGGGCAGTTACAATTATTACCAAAACTAAGACATTTTATTGAATATATGATATACATATATTTAGTTTAAATAATTCCTTTTAGTTTCTATGTTTTTTGGATGTCAAGAATGAAGTTAGTTCATGCATCATACTCTTCCCAAATTCACTTTGAAGCCATTTTGAGAAAATATATACAAGTGAATTTATGGTGGATCTATAAATTGTATCATAAAAATAGATTAATATGATTATGGTGTGCATAAAAACATTCTTTATAAAAAAAATCAAGATCTTACCTTTCCTTTAAAAAAATTTTGTTGTAAAAATATAAATAATTTATTATACTAGGATCTCGGGGCATGTTAATGTTTTTAAAGTTCCTCAGTAAGTCTATAAACATGTTCTAGAAGATTATTATCTTCAAAACATAAATTTTTTCAACAAAAGATTTCTTTTAAACATAAACATTAAGTAAATTATACTTTATATCCATTAAATAAAAACATAAAATTCATATGACAAACAAAGGTTAATAGAACATGTGTTAAAACCAGAAGTAGTTTTTGGTTGTATTTTTTGTCAAGGTGAAGTTTTATTATAATGTTTTGTGAATTTTGGAGACCTTGGAAGTATCTTGAATAGATTTAATGTTTTAAAAGTAAAATATATAATTATTTATAGAATTATAAAAATTTCAAGGGTATCACCATGAAATCCATTGTGACATTGTGAATGATATTAGGATTTGAGTAATCAGTAAATGAATTTTATATAAGATTTTTTTTTTGGATTTTAAAGAATGATTCATGCCATGATAGTTCATGTCATTCCATGGAGTGACTTTAGAATATTAATTTAGGAAATTTGAAAGAGTGATTCACACCATGAAATAATGGGCCACACCATAAAGGATAACCAAATAGATTTCTTCTTTGATATATTTATTGGTGTGCCACAATAAAAATCTAATTCCACTATGTGAATATAATTGAAGGTTTTTTCTGTGATTATTTAAAGTATGTGGATACACCATGAAAAATAATCTTGCATCACTATGGAATCTAGGAGGATTGAGGTTTTTCTAGAGAAGAATCTATCAGGTTGTGAGAAGGAAAGTCACATCATGATGAATTATGGAAATAATTCAACGATTTTATCTAGGAAGCCTCATTTTGTAAATATAAAGGTCACACAATGACCTATTAAATAATTGAATAGAATTCATCAAGAAACCATCCCATTACACCCTGAATAATATAGTAATGTAACAAATATGGGCTCCAAAAATTTTGAGCTAAGTGATTATGTGTAAGGTGCATGATGGTTTGGTAGTTATTTCATCAATTGGTAGCTACCCATTTTTAATTAATTATTAAAGGTGATTTGAAAACCAATGTTAAGGATGAATTTTAATTAAAGTTATTTAATGATAGTTTTAATTTTAAAATTTTAAATTTAGAAATCCTATATTTTTAGGGGATCTACTATCTCATAAATAAAAACTCATCACATGAAAAAATTAAGGGGATTGTTCATTGAAGATCAGAGAGAACAAAAGATCATTATATATCTATTTTTATATTTTATGTGTATGAGGCTAAATTACATTGAACATCTTTACAGAAATCGGATTTAGTAGTGAATATAATTGAAAATAAATAATTTAATACGATATAATCATAGAGAACTCCCTTACTATTTGGTGTTGAATTATTTTTTGAAACATTATAATATTGAATTGCTTGTAAGATATTTTTTATCCTTCTGGAAATCAGTGCATAGATGATAGGAATATTCCACGGACATCACTAGAGTAATGAGATCTTCCTAAAGTTGCAATGAAATACAAGCATAGTATTAGTTAATTGGCATATCAACATATCATTTTTATATTCTCCTTGAGTATCCATTTAGAAGTTAACCATGTAAAATCAATGTATTCAAAAATTTTATATTTTAGTATTTTGTTGTGAATAAAAAATTTAATAATTAAGGTTTCTTTTCAAATGATAATAAAATTGTTGAGTCAATAAGGTTTCGTTATGAATTTTTGTAACACCTCAAGATTTCATAGTATGTTGCCTCTTCAAAGTAATTTAATAACTTTCGCAACACGCAAAACCGAGTTTGAGCACACCACAACATACCAAACTAGCCGTTCAAAAAGAGGTTATGAATAGTGTTAACTGAATATTGAATTTTATATACTCTGTAAAATTTTAG
The DNA here is from genome assembly GCA_963277665.1 of Viscum album. Taxonomy (NCBI): domain Eukaryota; kingdom Viridiplantae; phylum Streptophyta; class Magnoliopsida; order Santalales; family Viscaceae; genus Viscum; species Viscum album. The sequence goes on along the minus strand of OY728129.1, from coordinate 1,607,787,759 downwards.
AATACCTATTATTTGTTTCTTAAAAATAATATGATAACAAATTCATTTTTTTCAGATAAAAGAAGTATTTTTCAAAAATGCAATTTTATCGCCTTTTAATAGGTGAACCCTTTGTAGATACAATATTTGACACTTTTATATATTCAATTTGAAAAAATAAACTTCTTCTTTATAATCAGGACATAAAAATTTAGTTTTGATAAATTTTTGGTGTTTTTCTGATAACATTCATTTTTTTTTGAATAGTGAAAAATACTAAATTTTAACTGAAAACAACTTTTTTAATCAAAATAATTTGTAGTGTTAAATTATTAATTTGAATGGTTTTGAAGTATAATTATATTATATTTTAATAATTTAATACAATTATGGTCATTATATGTAATTTCACATTTAAATTTGACATAAACACATGTTAATCTTTTGATAGTTTTTACTTTTTCTAAAACCCACTTTTTGGTTTTGACAATGGAAATTAATTTTAAATTAGTAAATAAAACTTATATGTATTTAATTTGAAAAAATAGACTTCATTTTTTAATTTGGGATATCAAAATTATCTTAGGGTTAATTTTTGGTATTTTTCTGAAAACATTCAATTTTTGATGAATAGTGAAAAACACTATGTTATTGTTTAAAATCGACTTTTTATTTAAGTAATTAGTTATTTTATTTGAATTTATTTTAGGTAAAAATTTACACATAATACCTATATATATTCAATGAAATTAATTGGACTCATTTTAAAATAAGTTTAGATATATAAAATTTTATTGAACTTTTTACCGTCTTTTACCCACCTAATAGGAGCATTTGAAAATTTGAATAAAACATAATTTTACCACTTCTATGAGTTGAATTTGAAAAATATTAAAGACACAGTTAACCTTAGTAAGTAAAATTTGGTTCAATAAGATGAAAATAATTTTTTTTTTGAATAGTAACTTTTGACTTTTATTTACCACGGTCAAAAGTAAATAGGGTAATTGAGGGTAAAAATGATATTATAATTACCTTAACACATGTCTTAATTATATTGGATAAGTTTAATTCTACCAAAAACACCATATAAATAATATATGATCCTTTAGGTCTACTTGGATTAGATTAGGACATTTATTATTATTTAATTTTAAGAAGAGTTAAAAGTGTTAAATTCAAGTTTTAATAACTAAAACATTTTTAATATATGGTTATACATAAAATAAATTCTACTATATGTAATAATTATAAATATAAAAATATTTCCTACATAATGGTATTTTATTTATAATATTTATACATTAAATAAGTAAATTTATTTATGACACAAAGATGATGTTGAAATCACCTTATTAATAAAAGATTAAAATAAGTGATATTATAAATACCCAAATAAATGTAATTTGAAACTTTTGATGAATTACACTAATTTTATAGGTTAATATTACATTTTAGGGTTGATTAAATCAATTGTTTTAGAAGTAATTATGGTGTTATGATTTTAACAACAAAACAAATACCAAATAGTGTCAAAATTGACAAAAAATTGTTTTTAAAACAAATACTATATTGTTGGTTGATATAATATTCCAAAAAAATATAAAGTTAATAAAAAGCACTTAAATAATATTATATATGTAATTAATTAACAACTTGAGGTTCTCTTTGAAGTTTAGAGTAAGTTTATTAACCATATAGTGTAAGAATACAAGAAGAGACGGTAAAAGATAAATTATTTAACTGAGTGTTAAATCTAAAGGATAAGTTAACAATGGTAACCTAAACTTGTCTAAAACCCATTGTTTGAGAGGCTTTCGACTCATAACCACCTAAGACTCGAAATAAATTCATTTTAAGTCATTATAAACCTAATATGATTGTATAATAAATTAATACTTTAATCTTTTCCTAAAGTGACCCTCACATTTCTTATAAAAGGGCCCTTCCCCTTCTCTAAAATTCACACCTCCAAAGGCATTTAGCTCGGCCCAAACATGCTCAGATATCCTCTAAACTATCATACTTTCATCCTATATTGCTTCCTTTTTTCAGAAAGCTAACCTAAGAAGCCATTTTGATCAAATAAAAAGGAAGAACCCGAAGAAGAGGTAAATATTTCATCACCTCTTTTAAATTATTTTCTTCTTCCACTTCCTCTTTCATTATTGTTTCTATACAAAAATAATAACTCCAGTACCTTATACATACGGAGATTTTATTATGAATAAGTTACAACCATATTATTTATTCTATTCATCTTATAAATTAAAAATTCATCAAACGTGCGTACGTATGGCTTACCGTCTCCACGTTGTGGTGTAGTTTGTTATTCAAATACTTCATTATTTGGATGGGTATAATAATGATTATAACTTATTTAAATAATAAATATAACATTTTAATTTTTCTTTATATATGCTATACCATCCAATTATATACAATTTCACCATCAAAAGAATGATATTGTTGCTAATGCGTACGTATGGCTTACCGTCTCCACGACACGATGAGATTCATTTCCATGTTCACCATTCAATGATGATTATAAAAATACATATTATTAATAAGTATGTAATATATGAAATAATAATGATATTGGAAATATATATATATATATATATATATATATATAAATTTATCTCATTCACTTACTTCCATTCAATACGATATGAAAACAGTAACAGCGTTTATGCATACGTAGGGCCTACCGCCTCCATTAATGGTGTTTTCCATTTCATATATATATCTATTATACATATTTATTTTCTAAATATATATTATATATAAATCATGTTTTATATTATGGAAGTATTTAAATAATTATCTAAATGATATGGTCAAGAATAACAAGTTAAAACACGTACAATAAAGAAAGCGATTATTACCAGAAATGTTAATTTAACATGGAAATCATTATTAAATGGGTAGTATAAAGTCATAAATGAATCATTTATGATATAATATATATTAATATGGTTATTTTATAATTTAATAACATATTATGGTCATTATACATGAGTTTAAATGTACCCTCGACCAATGGAAAGTTCAAGGTAAGGGTTATTTCCTAAATCTCATTATTATCTTAGATTGTTTATGTGTAAGTATTTACTAGGAAATACATATCATAGATACCCATATTTCATAAAAATTTCTTCAAAATGAATATTTTAATGTTAATGGTATGGTCTATTTAACTATATCATCATTTTAAATGTTTTAAAGATTTATCTTTCTAAACCCTTTTAATTAATGTCCATGTTTTCGAAATGATTTTAAGGATTTATTTATATGGACATGAATCTTTTGAAATGATAATTCTTTTCAAAAGTTTCAAAGTGGTATACAACACTTTAATTAAAAAATCTATTCTAAATGAATTCATTTATAAATTGTGTGACTTTTAAACGATTTCATAAAAAGGGGTATTTGTCTCAAAGAATTTTACTGATCATTTTAATCTATGTCAATATCCTTTGATGGATTTTAAACTTGTTTATGTTGATTTATTATGATACAAATCTTCCATATTGTATTAGAGGTTTTGTGATATGTTTGACTGTGGATGTGTTATTTTTATACCATTCATGGTTTATGGATTAATTATTGATATTTTATATGATATTTTTAATATGAATGTTTATGTTATTTTTAAACCTTTTAATATGGGGAATGAATTGGACTTAGTAAGTGACATGTGGAGCCCGCTATAGCTCCTTGATGCATCGGTAGGTATCATGATACAAACTAGTGTCTTGGCACAAGGCCTTGACAAAATCATATTTGTAGTCTTAGCACAAGGCCTTAACTATGTAGTTATGAAGTCTGTAATTATGCATTCCATCATTATAAATTGGATATTGATATTACATGTGATTATTCCACTGGTAGAATATCCATGTGAATAAGTAAATGAAATTATTTGATTTATCTTTTCCATATTATAATGAATTTTAAGTTTAAAAGGCTTCTATTTTAGTCTTATACATTTCTTTAAATGTTTATGCTTATTTATGAAAGTTTTCGCTATATTGTTATACTTACTGTGCATCTGAGCTCACCCCTTTCTTATGTTTTATTTTCCCAGGATTCCAAGAAGTGTTTTATGATTGATAAGAAGGGTTAAGATTGGGGATTAATGGTAGACTCAAAGGGTCATTTATATTTTGTTTTATTTTCTAATGTGTAATGTAACGTTTATGTATGTAATCTATTTTCCAAGACGGCTAAACTGATTTTTCTTTCAGGACTTGATTACCTGTAATCATGCCAATGTATTAAAATAATGCACCAACTCTAGGTAATTGGGTTCAGGGTGTTACAGTTGGTATCAGAGGAAGTTTAGTAAAAACCTTGGAAACTAGATTTAGATAAACCTTGATTAGAGCACATTACCCTAAGATAGAATTTTAGAATTAGTATAGAAGAACTTCCTAGAATTTTGGGAATGTAGATATTTTGTGAGTTTTCCAAGCAATACACCCCTGTCTGGATACGATCATGTAGAGGAGACTCTGGCACAGATGTTTATAGGGGTAAAACCCGAAAACACCCCTTTGAGCTAGACTCCAACGGGAACCGGTGCATGAAAATGGGCCTTGATGCACTCTTTGATATGACCCTTCCGGGGGATATGCTTAGGATAATTCAAATTTTCATTAAAAGTCATTATGAAGGATTTAGGAGTAAATACTTCTCAATGAAAACATTTTTATGATTATGGATTATATCCATAAACTATTCAATTTACATTAGGTATTTTATAAGTTTGGAATTATTCATTGTGATTCGTAAACTGACCTAGTGTATGCCATTGTTTAGAAATGGCACCCAGTAGGAGGAATTAGAACTCCATCAATACGTATGATCCAAAGAGTAAGAAGGATAATATATGTCATGGTATTAAGCCAACATTTAGAAGGAAAATAGTCTCCCACGTATTCTCAACATATGAATAAATAGTATCATGTGTTAACAAGATAATTAAAAGAATTCACTGAGTCTTATGGCTTTGAAGGGAATAAAGAGAAGAAAAGGATGGAAGAGAGAAATATGGATGAAGGGAAGAGTGGAAAGAAGGATTTTCCCATATGTGATAAATGTTGAAAGAATCACTGTGGTAAATTATTGAAGGGAATGGGAGTTTGTTATATGTGTGGAGAAAAAGGACACCAAGTACGTGATAGCAAGGCTAAGAAAAAGGTTTCAAATATAAAATACTTCATCTGCAAGGAGTTGAGACACTACACAAATCAATGTCTCATTCATCAGAGTATACCAAAAATGATGCTATTAGATAGTAATCAAGTTATGATACTACCACAGATGAAGAGGAATTACTAGTGTTCATATGTTGTTATTAATGAATTATGTCATTTCAGTGTTGTATCGATGATATACCAGTTATATGAATTATAGAAATAAATAAGGATTCTATTGCAGTACTATTTCATTAAGGATTTGATATTATATGGTTCTATGAAAAGTGACTCAAGAACAGGTTAATTTTTTTAAAAAATACATGGTTGGAGTAATGATAAACCTTAACATGGTCCTGACATTGAGGTAGTAATTTTGGAATAAGAGATGGTTGATTTGGATAAATTATATTGGATATACTTGACTACCTTGGAACTAATTAATGGTTTGTTTACATCATCATTGTTGGAGTATTCAAAATTTTTAGATATAAGGAATATATCTAGTATTATATAAGGAATAAGGGAGAATAAATGTAATCAATAAGGTTTTATGGTAATTCAGGGTATTACCATGTTTTAAAAGACTACATGATTAAGGTATTCACTTGTTATTATGAGAAAAAAATAGATCTTTATTGTGTTTATCTTCCTTATAAATTTTGGACTGTAAGTTTGGGCATAAGTATTTTGGATAAGTATAAAGGTTGGAGTGTATTAATTTTGAATTAGAATCTATTGTTAAGTTTAAATCATTTATTAATATTAGCTTTGGATTGTTATAAAAAGGAAAACCTGGAGGTCGGGTAACAACATGTCGCGTCCGGCAAGACCACAAGACTTGAACCGACAACTGAAGGCTGATAAGGGTGCATCACCTACCACTGGCCTTCCTGATATACTGTTTTGTGTAATGTATTATTTTTTAAATAGTCTGACAAATGAATTATAAATTCATCATTTTTTAACCCTATATGATTATGATAAATTGAATATTTTTGAATTGTATTATCTTTTGGAGTGAAAGATGAGTTTGTGGTATGAATTAGTTGAAGGATGATACCCTACTTGTCAATTATATTTTTTTCCTCTTATTCTATGAATAAATTAAATCTTAAACTTTAGGGAATGGATCTTAAATCCAAAAATGTGTTATCCTAATACCTTATGTTTTGTTGAACTGATGATATTTTAAATCATCATAGATTGTTGGTTTTAAGGCCCTCAATTTTACACTTGTTTTTGATTCATGAACTCGATCACTCCGTATAAGTATTTAAGTTTCCCCCTAATTATGTGCCCTTAATTTCCACCAATATTCTCCTAATTGGGATCATAATTTGGGGGTGACTTTTCATTTCCCTTTCCCTCTTATTAAGACTAAATTTTATTAACCCAATTTCTGATGTGGGGTTTCCACAAAGGTGTTTTCTATTTCTAACCTTTTATTTTTTAAGAAAATTTTCAAATTGAGAGGACGCAATTTATTAAATGAGGGGAGAATTTAACACCCCATGATTTAATAGTACGCTGCCTCTTCAAAGTAATTCAATAACTTGTGCAACATGCAACACCGAGTTTGAGCGCACCACAACATACCAAACTAGCCATTCAAAAAGCGGTTATGAATAGTGTTAACTTAATTCTGAATATTATATACTCTATAAAATTTAACAATCCATATTATGTTTTTCTTAGGAATAATATGAGAACAAATTATTTTTTTCAGATAGAAGAAGTATTTTTCAAAAATGTAATTTTACCACCTTTTAATAGGTGAACCCTTTTTAAATCCAATATTCGACACTTTTATAGACTAAATTTGACAAAATAAACTTCTTATTTAGAATCAGGACATAGAAATTTAGTTTTGTTAAATTTTTGGGGTTTTTTTGATAACTTTCATATTTGGGTGAATAGTGAAAAATACTAAATTTTAACTAAAAACAACTTTTTTAATAAATATAATTTATAGTGTTCAATTATACATTTAAATGGTTTTGAAGTATAATTATATTATATTTTTATTATTTATTACAATGTTGGTCATTATAAGTAATTTCACATTTAAATTTGACATAAACACATGTTAATCTTTTTATAGTATTTAAATTTTTAAAAGCCTGCTTTTTTTGTTTGGACAACAAAAATTAATTTTAAATTAATAAATGAAACTTCTATGTTTTTAGTTTGGTTAAATATACTTCATTTTTAAATTTGGAATATCAAAATTATCTTAGGGTGAATTTTTGGTATTTTTTTGAAAACTTTCAATCTCCGATGAATAGTGAAAACACCGCGTTATTGTTTAAAACCGACTTTTTATTTAAGTAATTAGTTATTTATTTTAATTTATTTTTGGTCAAAATATATACATAATACCTATATATGTTCAATGTAATTTATTGGATTCATTTTATAATAACTTTAGATATATAAAATTTTATTGAACTTTTTACCGTCTTTTACCCAACTTTTAGGAGCATTTATAATTTTGAATAAAACTTAATTTTACCACTTCTGTGATTTGAATTTCAAAAATCCAAAAGAAATGGTTAACCACAATATGTAAAATTTGGTTCAATAAGATGAAAATAATTTTTGGTGAATAGTACCTCTTGACTTTTATTTACCACGGTGAAAAGTAAATAGGTTAATTAAGGGTAAAAATAATACTATAATTACCCTAAAACATGTTATAATTATATTTGATAAGTTTAATTCGACCAAAAACAACCTTAGGAATAAAATACGATCCTTTAGGTCCACTTTTATTATATTATTAAACTTATTATTAATTAATTTAAAAAAAGAGTTAAAAGTGTTAAATTCAAGTTTTCATAACAAAAACATTTTTAATATAGGGTTATACATAAGATAAAATCGATTATAAATATTAATTAGAAATATAAAGAAAATTTATACATAATTTAATTTTATTTAATATTTTATATACATTAAATAATTAAATTTATTTATGACATAATGATGATGCTGAAATTACCATATTAATAAAATATTAAAATAATTCGTATTATAAATACCCAAATAAATGTAATTTTAGACTTTTGATGATTTAAACAACTTTTATAGGTTAATATGACATGTTAGGGTTGATTCAATCAATTTATTTCGAAGTAATTATGTTGTTATGAATTTAACAAAAAAACAAATACCAAATACTGTCAAAATTGACATAAAATAGTTTTTAAAACAAATACTATATTGAGGGTTGATATAATATTCCTAAAAATCTAAGGTTAGTCCAAAGGGATTAAATAATATTATATATGTAATTAATGAACCACTTTAGATTCTCTTGAATGTTTAGATTAAGTTTATTAATCATATAGTGTAAGAATACAAGAAGATACGGTAAAAGGTAAATTATTTAACTGAGAGTTAAATCTAAAAGAAAAGGTTAAAATGGTATCCTAAACTTGTATAAAATTTATTGGTAGACATTTTTTGACCCATAACCACATAAGTCTTGAAATAAATTCATTTGGAGCTATTATAAACCGAATATGATTGTATAATAAATTAATTCTTTATTCTTTTCCTAAAGTGACCCTCACCTCTCTTACAAACGTGAACTTCCCATTCTCTCAAATTCAAAACTCAAAATCCATTTGGATCGGAAAAATCATAACAAAAATATCCTCTAAAAATTCCTCCCATCATCATAGTGTCCTTAATTTGGTCATAAATCCAATCCAAGGATCCCTTTTGATCAAATCAAAAGGAAGAACTCAAAGAAGAGGTAAATATTTCATCACCTCTTTCAAGTTCATTTCTTCTTACACTTCCTCTTTAATTGTTTTTCCATACCAAAATAGTTACTATAGTACCTTCTACATACTGAGATGTTATTATAAATAATTTAAAACCATATTCGTTATTCTATCCATCCTATAAATGAAAAATACATCATATGTGTGTACGTACAGCATACCGTCTCCACATCGTGGTGTAGTTTGTTATTCAAACACTTCATTATTTGTATGGGTATAATAATGACTATAACAGATGTAAATAATAAATATAACATGTTAATTATTCTTTATATATGATATTCTATTTAATTATACATGATTTCTCCACCAAAAGAATGATATTGTCGCTCGTTCGTACGTACATCTTACAGTCTCCACAACACGATGAGATTCATTTCCACGTTCATCATTCAATGATGATTATAAATATACATATTATTAATAAGTATGTAATATAAGAAATAATAATTATACTTTAAATATATATAAATATACATTTATCTCATTCACTTACTTCCATTCAATACGATATGAAAACAGAAACAGCATTTATGCATGCGTACGGCTTACCGTCTCCATAAACGGTGTTTTCCATTTCATATATATATCTATTATACATATTTATATTGTAAATATATATTATATATAAATAATTTTTTATATTCTGGAAGTATTTAAATCATGATCTAAATGATACGATCAAGAATAACAATTTAAAACACATACGATAAAGAAAGCGATTATTACTCGAAATGTTAATTTAACATAGAAATAATTATTAAATGGGTAGTATAAAGTCATAAATGAATCATGTATGATATAATAAATATGAATATGTTTCTTTTATAATTTAATATCATACTATGGTCATTATACAGGAGGTTAAACGTACCCTCAACCAAAGGAAAGTGCAAGGTAAGGGTTATTTCCTCAATCTCATTATTATCCGAGATTGTTTATGTGTAAGTATTTACTAGGACATACTTATCATCGATACCCATATTTCATAAAACTATTTTCAAAGGGAATATTTTAAGGTTTTATGGGAGGTTCTATTTAACTATATAATCATTTTAAATGTTTTAATGATTTATCTTTCTAAACCCTTTCAATTAATGTCCATGTTTTCAAAAAAAAATTTAGGATTTATTTATATGGACAAGAATGTTTTGAAATGATAATTATTTTAAAGTGTTTCAAAGGGGTATGGGACACTTAGATTGAGAAATATCTTCTAAATGACATCCTTTATAAATTGACATACTTTTAAACGGCTTCATAAAAAAAGGGTATTTCTCTAAAAGCATTTTACTAGTCATTTTCATCTATGTCAATATCCTTTGATGGATTTTAAACTTGTTTGAAGTTGACTTATTATGATAAAAATATTCCATATTGTATTGAAGATTTTGTGATATTTTTTACTGTGGATGTGTTTTTTTTAAAGGCTAGGGCCGAAGCCTCAATTTATTATTAAAGCAAAGACCTCTTTAGAGGGTAGAGGGCAACCCAATACATAGCCAGAAGGCCCAAGGCCAAGTGGCCTGAATACAAGGCTTGAAAACCCATTTTTTGGGCCAAAAGGACCCTCTATGAATAGTACTGCTACAGTACCCCGTGTAGCTACAGTACCTGCTATAGTAACCGCCGCTACAGTATCCTGTAATAGTTACTTCGTTGCTACAGTGCTGTCACCGCTATAGTTCAACCACTGCTACAGTTCCACCACTTCTACAGTGTCTGCTGTAGTGCCCCACTACAGTTCCCTACTATTGTACCCTGCTACTGTACCTGGGAATTCATCCCTGCCCGAATTTGAACCCGGGTCTTTTGGATTCCAAGCAGGAGCATGTACCACTTGGGTACAGGATCGTTGGCAACTATGGATGTGTTATTTTTATACCATTCATGGTTTATGGATAAATTATTAAAATTTCTTATGCAAGTTTAAATACGAATTTTTATGTTATTTTTAAACCTTTTCATATGAGGAATGAATTGGACTTAGTAAGTGACGGGTGGAGCCCACTATAGCTCCTCGATGCATCCGTAGGTCTCCTGATACAAACTAGTGTCTTGGCATAAATCCTTGAAAAAATCTTATTTGTAGTCTTGGAACATGGCCTTAACTATGTGGTTATGAAGTCTGGCATTATGAATTCCCTCGTTATGAAATTGGTTGTTGATATTACTTGTGATTATTCAACTAGTATAATATCCATGTGAATAAGTAAAAGGAATTATTTTACTTATCTTTTCCATATTATGATGAAGTTTAAGTTTAAAAGGATTGTGTTTTAATCTTATACATTGCCTTAAATGTTTATACTTATTTATAAAAGTTTCTGCTATATTGTTATCCTTACTGAGTATTTGAGCTCACCCCTTTCTTCTGTTTTATTTTCCTAGAATTTCAAGAAGTGTTTTATGATTGATAAGAAGGGTTAAGCTAGAGGATTAATGGCGGTCTCAATGGATCATTTATGTTGTGTTTTATTTTCTAATGCGTAATGTAACGTTCATGAATGTAATATATTTTCCCAGACTGCTAAACTGATTGGTCTTTCAGGAATTGATTCCTTGTAATCATGCCAATGTATTAAAATAATGCACCGACTCTGGGTAACTGGGGTCGGGGCATTACAGTTTGTATCAGAGGAAGTTTAGTACAAACCTTGGAAACCAAATTTAGCTAAACCTTAAAAAGAGCACATTACCCTAAGATAGATTTTGAGAATTAGTATAGAAAAACTTTCTAGAATTTTGGTAATGTAGAGATTTTGTGAGTTTTCCAAGCAATACATACATGTCTGGATACGAGCGTGTAGAGGAGGCTCTGGCACATATTTACCAAGAGGTAAAACCCAAAAACCCCACTTTGAGCTAGACTCGAATGGGAACTAGTGCATGAAAACGGGTCTTGTTTCACTCTTTTTTGTGACACTCCCGAGGGATATGCTTAGGATAATTTACATTTTCATTACAAGACATTATGAAGGATTTAGGGGAAAATACTTCCTCAAAGAAAACATTTTTATGAGTATGGATTATATCCATAAACTCATCAATTTACGTTAGGTATTTTACAAGTTTGGAATTATTCATTATGATTCATAAACGGACCTACTGTATGCCATTGTTGAGAAATGGCGCCCAATATAAGGAATGAGAACTCTATAAATACCTATGATCCAAAGAGTAAGAAGGATCATATCATTCATGGTATTAAGCAAACATTTATAAGGGAAATAGTATCCCACGTATTCTCAACATATGAAGAAATAGTATCATGTGTTAATAAGATAAGTAAAATAATTCTCTGAGTCTTATGGCTTTGAAGGGAAGCAAGAAAATAAAAGGATGCTAGAGAGAAAGATGGATAAATTGAAGAGGGGAAAGAAAGATTTTCCCATATGTGATAAATGTGGAAAGAATCCCCTTGGTAAAATCTTGATGGGAATGGGAGTTTTTTATAAGTGAAGAGAAAAAGGACGCCAATTAAATGATTCCAAGGGTAAGGAAAAGGTTTCAAAATTAAAATGTTTCATCTGTAATGAGTTGGGACACTACGCGAATCAATGTCCCAGTCATCAAAGTATACCTCAAATGATGCTATTGGATAATAATCAAGTTATGATACTACCACATATAAAGAGGAATGACTTGTGTTCTTATGTTGTTATTAAAGAATTATGTCATTTCAGTGTTGTATCGATGATATTCCAGTTATATGAATTATGGAAATAAATAAGGATTGTATTGGAGTACTATTTCATTGAGGATTTGAGATTATATAGTTCTATGAAAAGTGACACAATAACAAGTTAAATGTTTTGTAATATAAATAGTTAGGGGAAAGATAAACCATAATATAGTCCTGATACTGAGGAATTAATTTTAGAATAAGAGATGGTTTTTTTGAATAAATTATATTGGATATACTTAACTACCTTGGAACTGATTAATGGTTTGTTTACTTCATCATTGTTAGAATATTCAAAAAATTTGGATATAAGGAATATATATAGTACTCTATAAGGAATAATGGAGCATGAATGTAATAAATAAGTTTTTATGGTAATTTAGAGTGTTACCATGTTTTAAAGGAATACATGATGAAGGTATTCACATGTTATTGTGTGAAAAAAAGATCTTCATTATGTTTACCATTCTTATAAATTTTGGACTATAAGTTTCGACAGAAGTATTTTGGATAAGTCTAAAGGTTGGAATGTATTAGGTTTTAAATTGTATACTATTGTTTAGTTTATATAATTTATTAAAATAATCTATAGATTGTTATAAAAAGGACACCCAAGAGGTCACGCGACAACCCGTCGTGTCCGGCAAGGCCACGAGACTTGAACCCGCAACTAAAGGGAGACAAGGTTGTATCACCTACCACTAGCCTATGTGATATCCTAGTTTGTGTAATGTAGTTTTTTAAATAGTCTGAAAAATGAATTATAAATTCTGAATTTTTGGAACCCAATACGATTATGATAAATAGAATATTTTTGAATTCTATTATCTTTTGGAGTGAAAGATGCATTTGTGGTAGGAATTAGTTGAAAGATGATACCCTACTTGTCAAGTATTTTTTTTCCTTCCTATTCTATGAATAGATTTATTATGAAACTTTAGGGAAGGGATATTAAAACCAAAATTGTGTTGTCCTAATAATTTATATTTTGTTGAATCGATGATATTTTAAATCATCATATATTGATGGCTTTGTGGCCCTCAATTTTACACTTGTTTGTGATTGATAACCTCAATCACTCTATATAAATATTTATGTTTTTCATATAATTGTGTGTCTCTAATTTCCACCAATGTTCTCTTAATTGAGATCATAATTTGGTGGTGACTTTTCATTTCCTTTTCCTTCTTATTAAGACTAAATTTTATTAACCCAATTTTCGTTGTGGGTTTTCCACAAAGGTATTTTCTCTTTTTAACATTTTATTTTTTAAGAAAAATTAAAAATTGCGAGGACACAATTTATTGAATGAGGGTAGAATGTAACACCCCAATATTTCATTGTACGTTTCCTCTTCAATGTAATTCAATAACTTGTGCAACACACAACGTCGTGTTTGATCGCACCACAACTTACCAAACTAGACATTCAAAAAGCGGTTATGAATATTGATAACTATGTTTTGAATTTATATACTCTATAAAATTTTAGAATCAATAATATGTATTTCTTTGACATAATATGAGAACAAATTCATTTTTTCCAGATAATAGAAGTATTGTTCAAAATGCAATTTTATCACCTTTTAATAGGTGAACCCTTTTAAATCCAATATTTGACACTTTTATATATTCAATTTTACAAAATAAACTTCTTCTTTAGAATCGAGACATAAAAATTTAGTTTCCATAAATTTTGGGCGGTTTTCTGATAACTTTCATATTTGGGTGAATAGTGAAAATAATAAATTGTAACTGAAAACAAATTTTTTAATCAAAATAATTTATAGTGTTAAATTGTACATTTGAATGGTTTGATAGTATAATTAGATTATATTTTTATCATTTAATAAAATGTTGGTCATTATAAGTAATTTCACATTTAAATTTGACATAAACACATGTCAATCTTTTGATAGTTTTTACTTTTTTAAAAACCTTCCTTTTTGGTTTTGACAAAAGGAATTAATTTTAAATTAATAAATTCAAATTATATGTTTTTAATTTGGTAAAATAGAATTCATTTTTGAATTTTTAATATCAAAATTATCTTAGGGTGAATTTTTTTTATTTTTCTGAAAACATTCAATTTTTGATGAATAGTGAAAAACATCGCATTATTATTTAAAACCGACTTTTTATTTAAGTAATTAGTTATTTTAATTTAATTTATTTTAGGTCAAAATAGATACATAATACTTATATATGATCAATTTAATTCATTTGAGTCATTTTATAATAAGTTTAGATATATAAAATTGTATTGAACTTTTTACCGTCTTTTACCCACCTACTAGGAGCATTTAGAAATTTACATAAAACAAAATTGTACTGCTTCTTTGAGTTTAATTTCAAAAATATGAGAGACACTGTTAGACTCAGTAAGTAAAATGTGGTTCAATAAGATGAAAATAATTTTTGGTGAATAGTAACTTTTGACTTTTATTTACCATGGTTAAAAGTAAATAGGATAATTAAGAGTGAAAATGATATTATAATTATGCTAACACATGTCCTAATTCTATTTCATAAGTGTAATTAGACCAAAAACAACCTTAGGAAAAAAATTGATCCTTTAGATCCACTTGGATTAGATTATGAAATTTATTATTATTTAATTTAAAGAGGAGTTAAAAGTGTTAAATTCTAGTTTTCATAACTAAAACATTTTTAATATAGGGTTATACATAAGATAAATTAGACTATAAATATTCATTATAAATATAAAAATATTTCCTACATAATGGTATTTTATTTATAATTTTTATAAATTAAATAATTAAATTTATTTATGACATAATGATGATACAGAAATTACCATATCAATAAAAGATTAAAATAATTGATATTATAAATACCCAAATAAATGTAATTTGAGACTTTTTATGAATTACACTAATTTTATAGGTTATTATGACATTTTATGGTTGATTCAATCAATTTTGTTTCAATGTAATTATGCTTTTATGATTTTAACAAAAAAACAAATACCAAATAGTGTCAAAATTGACATAAAATAGTTTTTAAAACAAATACTATATTGTTGGTTGATGTAATATTACTAAAAATATAAGGTTCATCCAAAGGGCTTAAATAATATTATATATGTCATTAATTAACCACTTTAGGTTCTCTTAAAATTTTAGAGTAAGTTTATTATCCATATAGTGTAATAATACAAGAAGACAGGTAAAAGTTAAATTATTTAACTCAGACTTAAATATAGAAGATAAGGTTAAAATGGTAACCTAAACTTTTATAAAATCTATTTGTTGAGAGTATTTAGACCCATAACCCTCTAAGTCTCTAAATAAATTCATTTGGAGCCATTATGAACTAAATATGATTGTATAATAAATTAATACTTTAACATTTTCCTAAAGTGACTCTCACCTCTCTTATAAAAGGGCACTTCCCCTTATCTTAAATTCACACATCCAACGCCATTTTCCTCATCCATAACCTTCCAAAATATCCTCTCAACTGTCCTCCCTTCATCTTAGAGGCCTTAAGTTTGATATAAATCCATCCTAAGGATCCCTTTTGATCAAATCAAAAGGAAGAACCCGAAGAAGAGGTAAATATTCCATCACCACTTTCAAGTTCTTTTCTTCTTCCACTTCATGTTTAATTGTTGTTTCCATACCGAAATTATAACTCTAGTTACTTATACATAATAAGATGTTATTATAAATAAGTTACAACCATATTTGTTACTCTATCCATCCTATAATTGAAAAATTCACCATATGTGCGTACGTGCGACTTACCTTCTTCACGTCCCGGTGTTGTTTCTATTCAAACACTTAATTATTTAGATGGGTAAAATAATGATAATAACAGATGTAAATAAAAAAAATAACATGTTAATGATTATTTATTTATGATATAGCATCCAATTATATATTATTTCACCATCAAGATAATGATATTATCGCTCGTGCGTACGTACGGCTTACCGTCACCACGACACGATGAGATTCATTTCCACATTCACCATTCAACATTGATTATAAAAATACATATTTTTAATAAGTATGTAATATATGAAATAATAATTCTATTGGAAATATATGTGTGTGTGTTTGTGTGTTTACATTTATCTCATTCACTTACTTCCATTCAATACGATATGAAAACAGAAACAGTGTATATGCGTACGTACTGTCTACCGTCTCCATAAACGGTGTTTTCCCTTTCATATATCTATCTATTATACATATGTATATTATAAATATATATTATATATAAATAATTCTTTATATTCTTGAAGTATTTAAAGAATGATCTAAATTATATGATCAAGAACAACAAGTTAAAACACGTACGATAAAGAAAGCGATTATTACCCGAAATGTTAATTTAACATGGAAATCATTATTAAATGGGTAGTATAAAATCATAAATAAATCATGTATGATATAATAAATATGAATATAGTTATAGTATAATTTAATGAAATACTATGGTAATTATACTGGTGGTTAAATGTACCCTCGACCAAAGGAAATTACAAGGTAAGGGTTATTACCTCAATATCATTATTATCCGAGATTGTTTATGTTTAAGTATTTACTAGGACATACTTATCATCGATACCCATATTTCCTTAAAATGTTTTAAAAATGAATCTTGTAAGGTTTTATGGGAGGGTCTATTTAACTAAATCATCATTTTAAATTTTTCTAAAGATTTATCTTTCTAACCCCTTTTAATTAATGTCCATGTTTTCAAAATGATTTGAAGGATATATTTATATGGACATGAATGTTTTGACATGATAATTCTTTTAAAAAATTTCAAAGTGGTATGGGACACTTTGATTCAAAAATATCTTCAAAATGAATTCCTTTATAAATTTTGAGACTTTTACTTATCATTTTCATCT
The DNA here is from genome assembly GCA_963277665.1 of Viscum album. Taxonomy (NCBI): domain Eukaryota; kingdom Viridiplantae; phylum Streptophyta; class Magnoliopsida; order Santalales; family Viscaceae; genus Viscum; species Viscum album. Next base: position 1,607,770,213 of record OY728129.1, on the reverse strand, counting down.
ATTTCAACATCCTTTGATGGATTTTAAACTTGTTTGAAGTTGATTTATTATGAATCAAATATTTCATATTGTATTAAACGTTTTGTGATATGTTTGACTATGGATGTGTTATTTTTATACCATTCATGGTTTATGGATAAATTATTTACATTTTGTATACTAGTTTTAATATGAATATTTATGTTATGTTTAAACATTTTCATATGAGGAATGCATTGGATATAGTAAGTGACGGGTGGAGCCTGCTATAGCTCCTCGATGCATCGGTAGGTCTCATGAGACAAACTAGTGTCTTGGCACAAGGTCTTGAAAAAATCTTATTTGTATTCTTGGCACAAGGCCTTGACGATGGGGTTATGAACTCTTGCATTATGCATTCCATCACTATGAAATTGGCTATTTATATTACATGTGATTATTCGACTAGTATAATATCCATGTGAATAATTAAATGGAATTATTTGATTTATATTTTCCATATTATGATGAATATTAATTTTAAAAATCTTGTGTTTTAGTCTTATACATTACCTTAAATGTTTATGCTTATTTATGAATGTTTATTCTATATTGTTATCCTTACTGAGCATCTTATCTCACCCCTTTCTTATGTTTTATTTTCTTAGGATTCCGAGAAGTGTTTTATGATTGATTGGCAGGGTTAATCTAGGGGATTAATCGTAGTATCAAATGGATCATTTATGTTGTGTTTTATTTTCTAATTTGTAATGTAATGTTCATGTATGTAATCTATTTTCCAAGACTGCTAAATAGATCGGTCTTTTGGGACATTATTCCTTGTAATAATGTTAATGTATTAAAATAATTCATCAACTCTAGGTAACTGGGGTCGGGGCATTACACTTTTACATTCCTCTATGTTTTGAAAATCACAAACACTCTATCTTAAGGAAAATTATATTTTCCCTAAAAATTATCTTAATGGGAAGAATTTTCATTCTTTATGAAAATTGTATCCTTAATTATGTTTCATTGTTCATTTTAGTGTCTCTCTAAATCTAAATCATTTTATTATTAAGTCTAAAAATCATTTTCACATCTAAAATCTTGGAATCCTATAAATCCTTAGTTATTGAGTATTCTGTTTCTTGGATCCGAATTCTCTGAAATTGAAATTCCGAATTATCTAAAATTTACACACCGAATTTTGTAAAATTCAGACTCCAAATTCTCTGAAATTTAGGCTCCAAATTCTCTAAAAAATAAGACTCATAATTATATGAAATTCAGACTCTGAATTCCTCATAATTCATACTCCGAATTCATTAAAATTTAGACTTTGAATACCTCGGAATTTCGACTCTAAATTCCTCATAATTCAGACTTCGAATTTATTAGAATTCAGACTCTGAATTCGTTAGAATTCAAAAACTAAATTCTTAATAATTCAGATTCCAAGTTCATTAGAATTCAGAATCCGAAATCACTAGAATTCAGGTTCTGAATTATTTTAAAAATAGAATCTAAATATCCATGAGTTATAGTCTCCATATGTTTATTTGGTTAGAATCTGAACTTTATTTTTCCTTAGACTCTGAAAATTATATTTGGTTAACAAACCGTATCTTTCTTACACTTGTTATAGTTATGAAATGATTTCATACAATCTATTTCCAACTAAACATTGTTTGAGTGACACATGTACAGGTCCTTCTGAGATTCAAGGAAAAATATGATTATTGGAGGAGGGCATCGACCGTTAGAGAAGTGACTATAAATAGGAGCTCATTTCAAAAAGGTCAATAATTGTTGATCACTCTCGAGATTGCATGCTATTGAAGTGATTTCTAGAGAGAGATACTCTCATGCATTGTGCATACTACACATCTTGTTCATATTGCTTTGTGCGACTCTGATTTTTGTTGTGTACAATCGAGTACTTCCATGGATTGGAAGAAAGAGGTAATGAATACCTTAATGTTCAAGGACTTCCATGGATAGGAAGACAGAGGTTCCAACTACCTTATTGTTAGAGGGCTTGCAGTGATAGCAAGACAGATTCCAATATTTCTATAAATGTCCTACCCTAGTGTGGGTAAGAGATAGTTTCTTGAAAGTATAAATCAAGGGACCTTTATCCATGGTTTTTGGATACCCTTCTCTTTGGGTTGAAATATTTCATACTTGTTACTTGTTTTGTTTCAAGTTTATTTCTGTTTTATTTTGATAAATGAAGAAAGAACAACCTTCTTATACTTTCTTCCTCTTCTATATACTCTGATAGGTAAGATTCTATATTCTTTAAGGTAGAATCTTTTCCTTGTAAATATTCCTTAAGTTTCATTTCTGGAACCATATTTCCGGAATCTATAAATTTTGTAAAACTAAAAGAGGTCTTTTGAATTTACCTTGTTTAACTTTGTTAAACATTTTTTCCCTTAAGGTTAAAAATGAAAGTTTTTAAACTTACAATTCACCCCCTCTTGTAATTGATCATCTATATCATTATTTTGATCATAAAATTAGTAGCAAAGTAGGTATATGAAATACTTATATTCACATTTAATTTGTCTTGATCAAATTTTCATTGTTCTTAATTTTTTTCCTTGCTTTGGAATTTTTATCTTTGTTTACAAACTTTTACTATTAACAAGTTTTTGTTGAAAGATATTTCCTTTTAGAATAGAAGGAATGGATGTTGGTTTTATTGACAATCTAAATCCTACTAGACCACCTATATTTGACGGGAATGATAAAGAAAACTGGAGAGATCATATGAAGTCTTTTTTATTAATACTGGAGTGGAAAATTTTGTTATGCTTATTGGATATTACAAGATTCCTGGTATGAAAGTCAGAAACTTCACCAATCAAGAATAGTTGGAATATCAACTAAAATGCAAGGTACATAATACTTTTTTATGTTCCATTACAAGGAATATATATAGTTAGATTTCTTTTTTTTGAATTTTCTAACTATATCTAGAAGAAATTGGAGGTTACTCATTTTGGTAAATCCAAAGTTATAGAAACTAGAAGATCTATGCTTAGAGTAGAATATCATGGATTTCTATTTCCATATGGAGAACTAGTTTTCAATGTGCAACAAAGTTTTATGACAATTGTTAACAGTTTACAATCTATGTGTGAGAAAGTTCTAGATGATGAATAACTTGTGGAAAAGATTATAGATACCATGTATAATGAGTGGTAATCTAAGATAATATCTATTGATGAGAATAGTAAAGTATCTCAAATTACTCTTGATGATATTTTTCGAACTTTTCTTCAACATGAGACAAGAATTAAAAGAGATGATGATATGAATAAAAAAAAACTAGAAATGGAATGGTATCCTTTACTACTACTAAAGCCAAGACTCCTGGAAGTGTTTCAAGATCCAAGTCTAAAAAAGTCATAGTTTTATCAGAATCTAGTGAATTTGAAAATTCTGAGAATGAGCATGCTAATCTTGCTAGAAGGATGATAAATATAGTTATAAAGAAATAATTTTAGTACAGATATAATAAGAAATAAATAAAAGATAAGAAATATTTGGAAGTTACTTTCTATGAATGAAAAAGATAAGGGCATACCAGGCCTAATTGTCATATGCTTACGAAAAATAGCTGAAAGTAAAATCATTCTTAGAGGAATAGAAAGAAGTACTACAAGGAAAAAGCTAAGAAAGTTTTAAAATCCAATGACACCTGGAGTTCCAGTGGTGGATACTATTCTAATGAATCTTCGGAGTATGAGTCTTCTGGTCAACAGAATCTTTGACTACTAGCCAGACTACCGATTGAAAATCATTTTCTAATGGCCAAGGTACACTATACTGAATCTATTACTAAAGTATATTTGAATTCAAATTATACTGATGATAAATATAATAAGTCTTCAGATGAAGAATCTTATTCTGATGAAGATAATACATTACCTTTCTATAAATAAGTGTCTTGGTTTTCAAAACTTCTTGGGAATGAAAATTCCAAACTCGAGAGAAATTTTGATAACGAAAATTCTAGAATTTATATTCTTACAAAAGAAGTATCAGATCTTTCAAAAGATCTTGATAAGAAAATTTTTTATTTTGAATTTTTTTCTAAAAACCGTGTGGATGTAAATTCTGAAAAGGATAAACTTTTTAAGGATCTTGAAAATTTAATTTCTAAGAAAAATATTTTAGAGACATTATCTAGTTCTAAAACTAATGTTTTTTAGGATAAGAATTTATTTATAGAACTAAAGTCATAAATATTCTCCTTGAGGAAGGTTTTTTCAAACTTTACCTCTGGTAAGGAAAACTTTGATAAGATTTATTCCCAAATTCATCCTCTAAGGAATAGTTCTAGATTTGGTTATACTCATTCTAAACCAGTTTTTAGTAATAACTATTTTTTCCTCAAATTGATCCATTTTACACTAAATGTCAATGTGGTGGACATTTGGTAAAAAAATATGCTTTAAATAAAACCTAGTCTTCATGTTTTCATAAATATTATTTTTCTACGAAAAAGTGGATTCATAAAATCTTGCATTCTGAAATTTCCAGATCCAAGAAATTTTGGGTTCCAAAAGTCTAACACTATTATTTTCATGAAAATAAAGATAATACCAACAACAATAAATGGTACATGGATAGTAGATGTTCCTGTTATAAGACTAGTAACAAACACTTCTTTGAAAATATTATCAATATGAATGGAGGAAAAGTAATTTTTGGAGATAATGCTCATAGAGAAATTGTTGGTATAGGTAACATTGTTCTTCTTGGAAAAACTTTTATTTCAAATGTTTTACTTGTAATGGGTATTAAGAACAACCCCATTAGAAAATATAATTATGTGATGAAGTTTACCTTGTAAATTTTAGTAATGATAAATTCTTAGTATACAATTACAAGGATGATTTTATTCTTTCTACCAATTGGCAAGAGAATGTATACACACTAAACCTAGAAGACCTTAGAAGTTAAAAAATATACTTTGCCTTAGTGGAATGGAAGATCAATCATGGTTATGGAATAGAAGGATAGGACATTGTAACCTTATGAACCTATGTAAACTCTCTAAGAAAAGACTTATTAATGATCTAATAGAGCTTAGATTTTATTCTACAAAAGATTGAGATCCTTGTAAATATGGAAAGAAACATAAATCAAGTTTTAAATTAATCGTTAAAGTATCAACAACAAATGCATTACAGTTAGTAGATATGGACCTTTCTGGACCAACACAAACTGGATGCATTAGATGTAAATATTATGTATTTGTCTTAGTTGATGATTACACTAGATTCACATGGGTTTATTTTCTGGAAAATAAATCTGAATCTTTTTCTTATTTCAATATTTTTAGTGACCATGTAAAAAATGACAAAACCCTTCCATTGATAATTATCCATAGTGATCATGGATGATAATTTCAAAATTCATATTTTGAAACTTTTTGTAGTAGAAAAGGTACTACTCATAACTTCTCATCTCTAAGAACTCCTCAAAAAATAGTGTTTTTAAAAGAATAAATTGAATTCTTAAAGAGATGACTATAACCATGATGAATGAATATTCGATAGCTAAACCCTCTTGGGATGAAGCTGTAAGTAATGCTTGTTATACTATAAATCGAGTTTTGATTAGACCTTTTCTTAATAAAACCCCCTATGAGCTATGGAATGGTAAAAAACCAAGACTTTCCTAATTAAATGTATTTAGTTGTAAAGTATTCATTCTGAATAAAAAAGATAATATACATAAATTTACACCCAAATCTGATGAATTATTTTTCTTAGGTTACTCCACAACTTCTAATCTTATAGAGTTTTCAAAAAAAAACACTTGTATTAGAAACAGTTCATGTTAAATTCGATGAAATTTGTCCTTTTTGTTTTTAAAAAACCTCAATCTATATCTTCATATGTGTTTTCAAAAACTAATTATCATTCCTTGATAGAAGATCCTTCAAATAAGGAAAATGTTCAAAAAAATGTTTCTGAAGCATTTACCCTGGAGGATTTTCTACCATATGTTGATGAACAGGCTTTACAAAACTTAAATCAGTTGTTTCTTAAGAATAATCCTAGTGATAGTATCATTGGTGATGTAAATCAACCTGTAGGGACTAGAGGTTCCATAATAAATGAAGTAGAACATCTAGCATTCCTTTCCCGATTAGAACCAAAAATCACTAATGATGCTTTAGGTGATAATTATTGGATTAAATCCATACAAGATGAGATAAGTGAATTCGAAAGAAATAATGTGTGGACCTTGGTTGAAAGAACTAAGGAAAATTCTGTTATTGTAGTAAAATGGGTCTCTAAAAATAAGTGTGATGAAAATAGAATCATTTTAAGAAATAAAGATAGATTTTTTGCTAGAGGCTATAATCAACAAGAAGGAATAGACTATGAATAAACCTATACTCTAGTATCTAGACTTTAATCAATTCATATTTTACTTGTCTTTGCATCATTCTTCTAGTTTAAACTTTTTCAAATGGATGTAAAATGTGATTTCCTTAATGGATATGTTAAAGCGGAAGTTTTTGTTGAACAACCTCCTGGTTTTGAAGACACAAAACATCCTGAATATTTATTTCAAACTAACCAATGATTTATATGGACTTAAACACGCTCCTAGAGACTGGTATGATAGACTTACAGGATTTTTGTTACAAAAAAATTATGTTAAGGTATATTCTGATCCAACCCTTTTTGTAAATAAATAAAAGAAAAATGTTTTGATTGTTCAAATTTATGTTGATGACATTATATTTGGTTCAACTCAGCAATATTTAACTGATCACTTTGAAAATCATATGAAATGTGAGTTTAAAATGAGTATGATGGGTGAGTTAACATTTTTCATAGGCTTCAAAATTTCTCAAAAACTAGAAGGAACCTATATATCTCATCATAAGTGCATTAAATATCTTCTTAAAAAGTATGGATATGACAACACTAAGAGTATAAGTACTCCCATTGGTACCTCAAATTCTCTTGATTTGGATGAAGCTGGGAAACTAGTAGATTAACCATCATTTATAGGTATGATAGGAAGTTTACTATAATTAATAGTATGTCATCCAAACTTAATGTTTTCAGTATGCCTATGTGCAAGATATCAATCCAATAATAAGAAATCACATTTAAAATCAATGAAAAGAATTTTTCATAATTTAAAAGGAACCTTGGATTTAGGAATCTTTTATACTTCTGAAAATGATTTTGTCTTAAAACGTTTTTGGGATTCTAATTTTGGTGGATGTAGAATGGATAGGGAAAGTACATCTAGCACTTTTCATTTCTTAAGAGATTCATTAGTTTCTTGTTCATGAAAAAAAGCAATACTTAGTAGAACTTTCCACTACTAAAATCGAATATGTAGTAGCTGGAAGTTGTTTTGATCAAGTATTGTGGATGAAACTACAACTCATAGACTATGGTATAAGTTTTACCAAAACATAGATATTGTTTGATAACTGTAGTACCATTATCCTTAGTAAAAACCCTTCACATCACTCTCTTTAAAAACACATAGATATTAGGCATCACTTTCTTAGGGGTCACAAAAAAGGATATATTATTCTTCAATTTATCAGAATGCAGGATAAACTTGCTGATATTTTTACAAAATCTTTACCCTCCAATAGATTTGAATACATTAAACAAAAGATATAATTGATAACCATAAGGTAATCTTCCATATTAACTTTATGTTAAAACCTATCTCATTATAGTAAGACACTCATTTTCATATAGGGAGTATAATTTCTTAATAAGTAAATTTTTTATAGTCAAAATTTATTTAATAATAGTTTTCTTAGTCAAAAATTTCATAGTCATGATTTTCTTAATCAAATTTTTCATAGTCAATTTTTTTTTATTAATCAAATTTTTGGTAGTCAATTTTTTTTTATAGCAAAAAATTCATACTAAATAAATTTTTTTGGAATATAATGTTTTTAAAGAAGAATTTTCTTTATTACTAATAATTTTCCTAGCATTCTAGAAGGTATGTTTCTTTTATTAAATTTTCATAATCATTTTTTGTTGATATTTTTATTTGGATTAAAAGAACAAAATTTAGATTCACTTTTCCTTAAATCTGATTTTTTATCTTAAAACCTCAAATGATCGAAACCTACCAAATTCTTTCTTCGTCTATCATCTCAACTATCATATCTGATCAAAATTGTTTCCGTTGTTGGATCATTTTGGGAATATGAACCATCACCTCAAACTCTTATACAAATACCCCCCGATAGTTGTTCCACATCGATTTTCAAGCCTTGGCATCCTAAAGCTCTGCTCCAATTCTTAAGGCCCATTCTAAATCCTTAGGTTTTCCTCAATTCTGAATGTCTGTGGAAGATTTTCCTCAGAAACAAATGTTTTCAGTAAATGAAATATTTGAATGGTATATATACAGAGAAAGGTTAGAAGATCTAAAATTCATTTCTATGTATGATTCTATTATCTCGAAAAATATCAAGTTGAATTTATGGGAGAGTTTATGTGTATCCAAACCGAAGGCATAGGATCCGGTTAATGCGAAGTTGTTGGTATAATTCTATGAATCCATAAGTTTATTCAATGAAGGAGAGAAAAAGACAAGTTTTTGTTTAAGCACTATGGAAAGACCTATTCCCTTTCCTACAGTAAGGTTTCCAATATAATAGGAATTTTGTATAAAGGTGAAACAGAATTCTATACCCATAAGCTACCAGATGTATTAGGATCATTCAATAAGGAAAAGGCTATAGAGTACCTTGGTTTGAAAGAAGTGAAGAAACTAAAGATTATCCATCTCTCTACAAATCTTCATATTCTTGAGTTATGGGTTTATGGATTTTTCATTTCGAGAAAAGGTGACAAGGATACCCTGAAGAAGAGTGATATTTATGATTTTTACTTTTTGGTGAATCTCAGAAAGATTAATTTAGTGAAGTATGTCTTACTTATAGTCATGAATATCAAGAATGGGACTCTAAAATTGCAAATAATCATATATTTGGTTATTATATCCAAAACTATAGTCCTTTTTCTGGAATCGTTTAAAATATATTGTAGTTATGAAACAAGGAATTTAAATGTCATGTTGGTTAGTGATGAAACCCTCAAAAGGATTAAGGTTGGATTTAGTAGTGAATTTGGAGATTTTTAGGATTTTTCTGAAGCGAAAATAGAAACCCTATCAAAGAAACCAGAAGTGGTTGAGACTTCCAAGAATGGTGGTAATAAGAGGAAGTTGAAGGAACTGGAAATGAAAGAAAAATATTTGGCTATTAATAAAACTCAATTATCACCACCTAATCCAAAGAATAAAAAGACTTATCTAGATGAAGTGGTTCCCAAGTAGATAGAAGATAAGAATAATACATCTGAAGGGGAGCCTAGTTTTGGATTGGACCCTACCAAGGCAAAAAAAATTAAAGTTGAAGGCTGCTGAGGATATTGAGAAGCAAGAAAAAGAAAAGAAGAAAAATAAGAAAATGTATGAAGTCGAGATTATTCAATCTCTTCTCAAAACTTCTAAAAACGATTATGAACATATCTAGGTTCTGGAATCGCTTTTGAAAGAATCACTTCCTGTGACTCTGAGAAAGAATATGGTGATTGCAAAACCAAGAGAAGAATAATAATAAATAGTTTAGGTAGAAGAAGTTTAAGAAGAAGAATAAGGAAGGAAAGAAGTGATGATACATATGACATCATAAGACAAGTGGAAGAATATCCTTAGAAGGAGAGTCCCTCTGAAAAGTTGTCAATCCAAACTTCTGAATCTGAATCAACTAAAATTATATCACAAGGAAAAGAGGATAAAGAGCATGAAGAAGTGAATAAACCATCTGATGATGAAAGCAGTAACCTTGACTTCATTCAGCAAGAGGATCTAGTGGCAGATGCTGAAAAATAAAAAGTTGAGGAAGATAGGATAGTTCATCTATCAAATAGTGAACTTGAATCTCTAAAGGTAGTAGAGAGAATTCTGAAATTTGATAAGGGAAAACAGGTGTTGGTTGATACACCTAGGAAATCCATAGTGAAAAATAAAGATGTTGGTGGTTCAATGAAGAGAAAATCTTAAGAGATAGAAAAATAATCCTCACCAACCAATCAATACGATTTGGAAGTTTTCTCTCTTGGACATGAATTTATAGTCCAGTCATTGAAAAAGATGGTTGATACTATTCCCTTGTTTTTTGAGTATTTACTCGAGGTTCCAAATGCTTCAACACATGATTAATCCAAAATTGGATTCAGTTACCATTCTTATGGATAAGTTTTTCAGGCTTGAGGTTGATTTCAAATCCTTCTTTATTAAATACGAAGCCCACAAAAGATCATGCAAGTAAATCACAAATTTTTCATGGAAAACATTCAAAGATATAAGAACCATTGATGATTTTCATGGAAGTGTGAAGGATTATTTTGACACCTAAGATGGTATGTTCAAATATCTTACAAAACGTTTTGAGGAAAAGCTATGTCTTGAACAGACAACTTGGAAGCAGGAAGTCAAGGATCGGAATGGGAAACATAATTAAGTTTCTTTGAATTGGAAAAGGGAAACAGATCATAGAAATGAGTTCAAATAAAAACTCAATAAGCACGAAGATATTTTAAAATCTCAAGCAGAAACTCTTAATTCTCCAAAAGAAAATATCAAAGGCTTAGAAAAGAAAAGTGAAGATCAGGATCAGTTGCTGAAGCTTGTCGAAGAAGATCACAACGAGCTTAAGAACCTAAAAACTATTATGAAGAAGCTAATGCCTAAGGGGAAAGAAGGATCATTTTTCTCCCAATCTGATCTTTTTTTGTATTTTCTTCTTTGTAAAAATCCTTTCAATCGTAATGAAATTTTGGTTGTTCTTATTTTTTTTGTATAGAACTAATATTTCAGGTACCATTTTCATTTCCATTCCCTTAATTTCTTTTTGAAAATCACAAAGGGGGAGAAAGTAATGATACAAATAATACTAAGTAAAGAAAAGAATTCCCTATGGGGAAGTCAATCTAATGGGGAGTTTTATCAGAGAATATTTCTTATACAAGAAAAAGAAACAACTCTTTAAGGAAGTCAAGAATACAATCCTTAGGGATCTCAAAACCTAAGGGGGAGTTAGTCGTATTCACCATAATCCATAAGTAACGTAAGATTATTTTTTATTTTTTATTCCTAAAGCAAATTTCTAAGTCCTTATATTCTTTTCGTAAGGTTGTTTGTGCTTTCTAAAAAGGGGGAGATTTTTGAGTCACTAAGGTTTCCTTATGACTTTTCAATTACTCAATGTTTTGAAAATCACAAACACTCTATCTTAAGAAAAATAATATTTTCTCTAAGAATTGTCTTAATGAGTAAAATTTTCATTCTCTAAGAAAATTTTATCCTTAAATATTATTTCATTTTTTATTTTATTGTCTCTCTAAATGTAACTCAATTTATTCCTATGTATAAAAATTGGTTTTACATCTAAAACCTTGGAATCCTATAAATATTTAGTTATAGAGAATTCTGTTTTCAAGATCTGAATTCTCTAAAATTCAAACTCTGAATTCTATAAAATTCAGACTCCGAATTCTCTGAAATTTAGACTCTGAATTCTCTAAAATTTATACTCTAAATTTTCTGAATTTCAAACTCGGAATTCTCTGAAATTTAGAATCTGGATTTTTGAAAATTCAGAATCCGAATTCTCTGAAATTTGGACTCTGAATTCCTCATAATTTAGTTCCTGAATTATTTAGAATTTCGACTCCGAATTCCTCATAATTTAGACTTTGATTTCCATAAAATTTAGAAACTGAATTCTTAATAATTCATATTCTGAATTCATTATAATTTAGACTTAGAAATCTATAGAATTCAGGTTCCTAATTCCTTGAAAAATAGAATTTGAATATCCATGAGTTATAGTCTCTAAATTTTTATTTAGTTAGACTCTAAACTTTTTTCCTTATACTACAAAAATTATATTTTGTTAAGCAACCTTATTTTTCTTAAACTTGTTATAGTTATGAAATGATGTCATAAAATTTGTTTCTAACTAACCACTATTTGAGTGACATGTGTATAGGTCTCTCTGAGATTCAAGGAAAAATATATCCATTGAAGGTGGGAGTAGACCATTGGATAAGTGCCTATAAATATGAGATCATTTGAAAGAGATCAAGAACTATTGATCGCTCTAGAGATTACATGTTGGTGATGTGATTTCTACAGAGAGAGACTCTCATGCCTTGTGCATGCTGAACATCTTGTTCAGATTGATTTATGAAACTCTGATGGTTGATTTGTACAATCAAGGACTTCTGGGTATAGAAAGATAGAGGTACTAACTACCTTAAAGTTTGAGGGCTTATGTGGATAGGAAGACAGAGGTTCCGACTATCTTAAAGTTCGAGGTCTTGTGGGGGATAGCAAGACAGATTCTAATATTCCTATCTAGGGATTACCCTGGTGTGGCTAAGACATAGTTTCTTGAGATTATAAATCAAGGTAGCTTTATCCATGGTTGTTAGATACCCTTCTCTTTGGGTTAAAATATTTCATACTTGTTACTTATTTTGTTTCATGTTTATTTATGATGTATTTTGATAATGGAAGAAAGTATAACCTTCTTATAACTTAATGTTCTTTTTTATACTCTGATAAGTAATATTTTATACTCTTTAAGGTATAATATTTTCTTTGTAAACATTCCTCAAGTTTCATTTCTAGAACCATATTTCCTGAATCTAGAAATTTTATAAAAAAAATATGTCTTGTGAATTTTCCTTGTTTAACTTTGTTAAACATAGTTTTTTCTTTAAGGTTAAAAATGAATGTTTTTAAACATAAAATTCACCCCCCCCCCCTCTTGTAATTAAAAATCTACATCATTATTTCAATCCTACAAAAATATCCAATTTAATCAAAATAGAAAAATAACTTTCATCGCCATATCCCCCCTCTTAGGGTGCATAATGGGATTAGGGTAAAATAAGTGGTATCAAAGCCATTGGTTATTTCTTAAAAATGTTAGAGAGAAGCTTCTATTTTGGATAAATTTTTAAATGAAAAATGGATTTCCCTTTTTATTCTTCCCATCTCTTTAGCATTCAATTTTATGATAACCTTCCATTCCACACTTAAAATATTTACCAGTCCCCTAAGACAATTTTCTCTATGTTTCTTTCCACACAATGAGCATAAATGAAATATCATCTTCTTTGCTCCATGGTATTTATTATTAGAATTTACTTTTAATTCCATATTTCTTTTCTTATCAAAACTATGAGATTTATAGGTAAATCTAATATGCTTTTACACCTTGATATCACATTGAATAATTTCTTCATAGATACAAAAGTATCTTACGGGAAAAAACCTTAGAAGAATTGGTTTTAACAAATTAATTATTAATTTAAAGTTGGAGGATAATAACATAACCATACCACACATGTCTTGAAAAATATGTATCATATGTACAAATTGATTCATCGTCCTTCTTCTTTAGCTCATGGAATTAATTATACATTTTCTTTTGATGAATGAAATGAAAGTGATTATTGAAAAATAATATCTTAAACTCATCCCACTCTATGGAGTTAATTTATTCATGTTTCCTCATGTTCTTGGTAATAGTCCACCATTTATCTTCATCGTCGTCCAAATTATAAACAGGTAAAATCATATTTTTATCGTTCTGAAAACTGTATAAAAAAATATATTTTTTGATATAGTGATCCACTACTCAATAATTGGTGGATTAGTAAACCCACTAAAAAATGGTAGATGTTGTCTCGTGAAGGACCCAACAAAACATTCTTCCCTCGTTTTCTCATTTGGAATATCAACAAGATTTATAACTTGAGAAATTTGTGAGATCAATATTTTCTGATCCATCTCCTTTAATTTTTGGTTGATCATGAGATAATTCATTTTATTTTCTATCATTTCTATCATTAACATGGTTCCTACAATTTTTGACCATTGAATAAAACCAAAAAACATAGTGTGGGTAAAAATAATCCCAGTGGGAAAACACATAATCTTGAAAATTCATTTATAAGATATTTAAATTACAACACCTTTTTAATCTAAAACAACTTAGGTTTAACCTATATCATTCATAGTATTCATATATTCAAATCATCCATAATAGTTAATAAATAAAATGTGATTTAACCCAATCATATCTCTTAGGGGTGTCAAACCATGTTTATAGTAAGGGAACACTCGCAATGTACTTAAATGGTAGATGAGATATACTCAGCCAACTATTTTTGGAATTATTACCCTTAGAATCATCTATTCCAAAAATACATCCACTTGAAGTATCCATAAAGGGATCTTTTAATTAGAAAACTACACTCTTTCCTTTACCATAACATAGGTATTTTTTCAATAAAGAGGATTATCCTAAGGTATCTCCCTAAATTGTTCTCATCCTAGTTTCTAAAGGTTACTAAACCTTTCTTAGATACCAACTATAGAGACATATAATTTTCAGACATAAATATTACATCTTATTAGATAAATATTAAATAAATGATATAACAATGCATGCCAAATAATATAGGTTTAGTGCACTAAATTCCCACAGTTTTCTCATTTTGCAAGATTTTCGGATTAATCAAATGATACCATAGGGAGTCTTGGTAGAGATTAGTGTCTCTTAGAGATCATCAAAGAGGAGGGTACCGCCAGATTTTTTGGCTATAAAATACAGAAATGTGAGAAATAAAAATGGTACCCCATAAAGAAATAGGATTCAATCTTATATTTCACACTTACCATATGAACTATATTTGAACCCCTTTTATAGAATCTTCTCAAAAGATAAAAAGACTCCAACAACATAACATTTATTGAAGGAACAAAAAACAAAGCTATAAATAATTATATAGTTTTCATAGGAATTAAGCAGACACATAGGGATAGGAAGTGAGATGCATAGGGAGAAAAATAAAGGGATGCATGGGAACTTCCTCCTTCTTTGAAAAACCAACTGATGTTATTTTTATTTACAACATTCTCCTTCAAACCAAAATAGGCTTCATTCCAAGAATCATTAATAATTTTTTGAATTCATCTCTCAATAATTCCTTTGTTAAAATATCAGCCACTTGTTCCATAGTTAGATTATACTCTAATTTTATCATTTTCTGCTTCACATGTTCTCTCAAAAAATGATAATGGGTATCAATGTGTTTTCTTCTTCCATGTTGCTCCATATTTTTGGATAGTTCAGTTTCTAGCTTATTATACACATATGTGACCGTAGATCCATCCTGAAGATGCTTTAGCTACTTTACAATTTTTATCAACCAACTTCCTTCACAAAAAGTGGATGATGTCGTTGCACACTCTTCTTCACATGTGGATAGGGTGACAACACTCCACTTAATTGAATTCCATGTGAAGTCGGTCATTCTATGAAGGAATACATATTCATTGGTTATTTTTCTTCCTTCTTGTTCACCTTCTCAATCACTTTTTGAGTATCCTTATATCTTTTCTTCATCACTGTATTGATAAAAAATAACAAATTCCATTGTTCCTTTTACATACATAAGGATTTTTTTGCAGCTATCCAGTGTGACTCTTTTGATTCTTCTATGTACCAGCTGAGAATCCCAACACTATATACAATATTTGGCCATGTTATTCTGAGGTACCTTAGGCTTCCTATCATAATCTTGAACAATATTGTGTTAGTGCTTATTCATTCTCTATCTTTTATCCGTTTTAAGCCCATTTCTACAAGAGTTTGTATGGTATTTCAATTGGTCATCTTTAACTTTTCAATAAATTCCTTGGAATACTTTTTATGAGAAACATATATGCCACCATGTTGTTTTTTTACATAAATTCCAATAAAAAAGTACATGAGGCCTGCATTGGTCATCTCAAACTCCTTGAATTCATTGGACATATATCAGTTGTTCCCTGTAAACAACAAATCATCAACATAAATGCATGCTATAAGAATATTACCACATGAATTATTCTTTATGTAAATTGCATGCTCATATATATATTAGGTGAAGTTTCTCTATTGAAAGAGAGATAATAATCATCACAATGTCAAGGAAATCAAAAGAATAAAATACTTATTCATAGTCCACCCAATACATATGTTTATACCCCTTTTCTATGACCCTTTCCTTATAGAGATCGATACAACCATTAGTATTTCACATGATCTTGTACACTCATTTGATGATAATGATTTTTTGGATATTAGTAAGTTCAGTCATCTCCCATATGTAATATTTTTCTATGTCAGGTATTTATTCTTTCATAGATATTATCCAACATTCTTCACTAATGGCTTCTTGAAATATTAGAAGCTCGTGATCAGCATACAGGCAGAAAAGATTTTCCTCTTTGGGTTTCTCAAGGATGTTGCTTAAGCTCTTCATTATTATGGACTCCATGGGTGAGGATGAGCTTGCTGAATGTCGACTTGATGGATTTCTTTTAAGAGTGATGTAATGTACTCTTTGTCTTTTTTATGCTAATAATGTGCCTGAGGAAGGTGTTGTGGGCATTTTCTCCTGACGATCATGCCTTTATTCAGGATATTTTGTTTCAACTGGAATATATTTTTTTATTCTTCATCATTTCATTTCCAAGATTCTTACTCACTAAATATAACATCTATACTCACCACTACTTTATTGGTTAGGTTAGTTTAGATCATTTAGGAATTATACACTTCGCTATAGCCAATAAACAAGCACTTTTCACCACGATCATCAAGCTTCCTTATTCTTTCTTCTTGAACTTTAGAATAGGAGACACACCTAAAAATTCTTAGGTGTGATACACTCTATTTTTATCCACTCCATGCCTCTTATGGTGTCAAATTTATGACGCTCTTAGTTGTACACTGATTGATCTGGTAGATATCACATGCAACTAACTCTTCCCAAAATATATTTTGTGAGAATTTCTCCTTCATCATGGTCCTCATCATGTCATGTATTGTGTGGTTCTTTCATTATACAATTATATTCGGTTGTGGTGTGTAGGATTTAATATATTTCTTCTTGATACCATATTCCCTAAAAAAATCATGAAATTCATTTGAAGTGTATTATCCACCTCTGTCAAATATGAGTACTCTAATTGTGTAACCACTTTCAACTTCAACACAGGATTTGAAAATTTTAAAGATAGTAAAAGTGAAATATTTTTCGTTGATGTAATACACCCAAATTTTTCTACTAAAATCATAAATGAGGGTAATAAATTACTTCTTACTTATAAGTGAGTGTGTTTCAAGTGGTCTGCAAATATCTATGTGAAACAACTGGAGTGGTTCCTTTTCTTTTATGGGCTCTCCACTTGGGAATGGATTTCTTTATTGCTTACTTAGCATACATTCCTCACACTCATGATTTGTAACTTCAATAGTTGGAAAGCCATGAACCATTCTTGACAAGGATAAATGTTTAAGGCCACTAAAATAGAGATTCCTAAAGAGAATATTCCATCTCCATGAGTCATTCTTCATGAGTCCAAAGTGGCACTCCTCAGACTTTGTGTTAATATTCAGTGGAAACATGTCATTATTTTCTATTTGGACTTGAGGAACAAGTATCCTATGAGCATATCTTATAAGCATATAATAGTTCTCCATGTGTATGATATACCTCTTCTCAAGGAGTTGGCTGATATTGATGATATTATTTTTCATGTTTGGTATGTAATACAAAATATAAATTTAATTCGACCCACCATTATTTTTATAGATTTTCATTTTACCTTTCCAATCATGGGTAGATTTGATGAGTCACAAAATCTCACATCACCATGAACTTCTTCTGTGAGTTCCTCAAATAGTTCTTCATTACCACTCATATTATTGCTTGAACACATGTCAATATACCACACATTTGGTCATTCACATGCCTTTTCTTATGTGAGGAGGAGTGTAGTGACTTCTTGTTCATGATGAGACACTTTAGCATAGTTGGATCATTTGTCTTGATCCATCTTTCTCCAACACTCATACTCATAATGCACAAATTTCTTACAATTTTTAAATTGAACATTCTTTGTGTTTCCAGGACCATGCGTAAATTGGCCTCCACCATTTCCTTTTCCATAGAATCTGGTAAAATATTGTTTCTTTTGTTGATGGATTGGATGATATACATTCCCTATACCTCTTGTGTGATTACTAGTTATGTGACCTCCTTGTTGTGCATGGACATTATGTTTTCCTTATTTATTCAACTTGGACTCTAAGGCATGCTGTAGAATTGTACCATTACTTATTTATATTCACTTCTCATTCACTTACAATGATCCCATTAATTCTTCTATGGACAATTTCTCTAAGTCCATTGATTATTTGATTTCCACAAACACATTCTCAAACATGGTAATGAGATATTGAAGTTATTTTTCAATAAAAAAATATCCTCAACTTTTTCACCAATTATTTTCAAATTGATAATAATAGAAATTAAACGTGAGAAGTTGTCAGATATACTCTCACCTTCGTTCATTTTTATTACTTCAAAATCTGCTCTTAGTGTTTGAATCTGAATAATATTCACTCAATCAACACCCTTAAATATGGTTCCAAGGGTATACCAATATTTCTTACATGATTTTTCATTGGTAATATTTTCAGTTGTTAATTCATCCAACCCTTTATAGAGGACAAATAATACCCTGTTGTCTTTCTTACTTTGATTTTTGAGAGCAGTGTTTTATTAATTTTTGAAGGTGGATTCTTCCTCTATAGTAGGTACTATATAACCATTGGTGATGATCTACCATAGTTATTATGACCCAAAAAATGACTCTATTCAGATGCACTGCCTCTAATAGTTTTCATTAGGAAATTTAGGAACTTTCAGCTAGATTGTGGTGGCCATCTCTAAAAATTGGAGGATCCCTTGGTTGTGGCCTCTGATACCTGTTTGTTATATAAACAAGCTATAAATGTGAGAAATAAAAATGGAACAGCATAAATAAATAGCTTTCATGATTGTATTTCACATTTACCATAAATACAACATTTAACCCCATTTGATAGACTCTTCCCAAAAGATGAAAAAACTCCAAGAACATAGAATTTATTAAAGAAACAAAAAAGATGAAAATAATTAAATAGTTTTCATATGAATTAAGTAGACACAAGGGGAAAGGACTCACATCATTAGATAGATCTTTATTCTAACATATTCAATGTACTAGAGGACATAGAATATGGTCCTAAAGAGCTAGTTTCCTCAAGTATCAGGGACAAAAAATTTGAAAAGTTGTTCCTTCACCAGCTGATGATGGGAATATCACACAGGCAAGATCAAGATATTCATTATCCATCTGTTCGGCCTCGAAGTTAGTTTCTATAGGTCACAGGGCCACTTCAACCATTGTTCAATGATTTCGCTTCTTATCTAGAATTCTCAAATACCTTGGGTAAGTGTGAAGATGGCCTTTATTATCACTGAATATCGTTGGTTTCTTAACTCCATTGTTGTTGTTCTAGAACCTAATTAAGGTATCAAGCATATTTATTCATTCACCAGGAGAATGGTATTTCATAACTTCATGCATACTGATCCATGCAGTTTGATATCAGGGTTTTCTAGAAACATTGAATATGAGTAGAAATTTTGGAATATTCGGTCCACCATATTACCACCAAAATTAACATAGGAGGAAATTAGATATTCTTAACCATTTATGAAAAATTTGAGGTATATGATAGAAATATTCTATGGAAAAACTTTCCATGATCCAACTAGTTCCACTCTTTTGGTTCATTGGGGGTGTCTTAAACACCATAATATAGCCTTTAGAAAAGTGAGTAGGGGGTTCTTAAGTTAAATCTTTATAATAGTTTAATGACTTCAGGGATATAAAGGGTCTCATGGATATGGTTATCTCTGGGAGAAAATATAAATGGTGCAAAAGCCTTAAAGGTAGCATGAGGATATGGTTTAGACTCGATCAATGTTTAACCAGTATTCAAGGGGTGGGTATTTTTCCTAAGTCCTTGATTACATACATCAATAGATCCCTTTATAACCAATCACCACTATTGGTGAATCTTAATAATAGGAATTGGAGGTAAAATTTTATTCAACAAATTATAATATATTATATGTTGTTTTGTAGATGTTTAGGAGTTTATGTTAGCTACTAGAGAGGGGTGTCGCATGGGTGGGGCTTATGCATTAGTTGAATCGTCTTAAAAAGAACATGAAGGAGTGCGATATGAGTTGAATGGAGGAGGGTTTCAATCTACAAGGATTGAAATAGGACATATAAATATTATATGGGTGTATTCAAATTAGATGTAACAATGATTAGTTTGTAGCATTGGTTTATAAGAAAAATTTACTGGCTGAAAAATTCCTAAGGGTTGAGAGGATATGTAGAGAAAGATCATGATATCTATGGATCAAGGATGTGAACCAGAATATTGAATATTTTTAGGCATGCCTATAGTAGAAGTTTTCTTCAATAATGATTATCTCAAGGATGGTTCATGCACATTGGATGTAGAAGTAGTAGTGATGTTTTCCTTGAAGTTATTTGAAAACATATGGTTTGGTATAATTGAACACAATAGACATAGATAGAGATTGCCTTCAAATGAGTATTTCATAATTATTTGTATCATGAGATTGGTATAGGACACATATAATGAGGTTCTAACAACTATTCTAGAATATGAAGAAATTAAAGAGGTGGTGTTTGGGATGAAACGGGATAGAGAACATAGACCAGATGGTTTTCCAAAAGAATTCTATATGGTGGAATGGGATATTTTCAAGGCCTTGGTGGGGAATGTGGTTAAGGACTTCTTCAAATGTTGTGCGATTACTAGGGTTGTTTGTTCTTCTAAAGTGATCCTTATCCAAAAAGTGAAGTACCCCACTACTTTGAACCATTATAGGCAAGTTTTATTGTCTAACTTCACTTACAAAATCCTTGGTAACATGATCAATAGAAGGTTGTTCTCTGTTATCCCGAGACTAATATCAGAGGAGAAACACCAATTTTTTTATGGGAAACGTATATAAAGAGATATTGGAATTGAAAAATAAATCATGGAGGACTTAAATAAAAACACTTAGATACAATATCATAATTAAGGTGGATATGGAAAAGGATTATGATATTTTATAATGGAGTTTCATTATTAGGTTCATGGGGAATTTTGGATTTAATGAATGATTCTACAACTTGTGATTTAGATGATATGTTTCCCCATGGATCACAATCACCCTCATGGGAAGGGTTTTGGTTTCTTCAAATAGGTTTAAGGAATTATGAAAGGTGAACTACTATCCCCCATACTTTTTATTCTTTCCCAAGATGTACTCACTAGAAACATCAAATGAATTTTGGAAGAAGGAATAATTATTCCTTTTAGAAAAAGGTCTTGAAATGCTTTTGTGTCTCATATAATGTTTTTTAATTATATTCTATTTCTTATTAATGGTAGGAAAATTTCAATTGGATATTTTAACAAAATCATGACCATTTATAGAAGTTTATGTAGAAAGTTTGTTAATCACAGGAATAAAAATGTGTATATTTCCAATAAATGTTCAAGAAGATGGAGCAGGGAAATTCAGGACAAACTTAGTATATAGAGATAGTAAATACCAATGGAATATCTTAGATCCCCAATCTCAACCAATAGAACCAGGAAGGCCTTTTTTGATGGGATCACTAACTAGATGATGGGGAGGATTAGAAATTGGCATAATAAATTTATCTCATTTGGGGGCCAAATTAATTTGATAAACAATGTCCTAATATCAATTCCAATTTAGGTGATTTATATAATAAAACCTATAAAGGTAAATATTTCAAAATTAGAGAATATAATAATGAACTTATTATAGGATGTGAACTAGAGTGGGAGTTTCCACTAGGAATCATGGAAATGAATGGTGAAACTGATTGACGAAGACAGCATAGGTCTTCACAATTTTTTGGAAACCATGCATGTATAATAGGAAAAAATGGTGTGGGACACCATTGAAGGGAACTCCTTATGGGAAACTTTTATGAGGTAAAGATAAGGATAATTATGGGAGATATTTCTAATGAGAACCATTATAATTAAAACCCTTACATGATGCATGATGACTCATTTGGAGGATTTTATGGATAAACCCCATTGGGTCATTGAACGTAGGGATTTAAAGTTTTAGAAGATGAACTGGGTCTGGGAAACCTTTTTTTCAAAGTGTCTAATTCCAAAAATCACTTCCATTGAGTCTAGCATATTTTCCGATTTTATTGGGGAGAATATAAATAATGAACAAAAAACCTTGTAGGAGAAAATTTTTCTGGTTGAAAACCTAGATTAGTGCATCTTCTCAGGTATGATTTCAGGGAACTTCAGTGTTCATGATTTTAGAGATTTGGTCCATACTTGAAATAGGATGTATGTTTGGTAATGATTCGGAAAAAATATCTTCTAGTAAAGATGAATTGTTTAATTTAGATAATGATTAATCTTTCACTCCCTATAGGTGAAAATACCAAGAAGAAGGTTGTGGTCCTAGATTCCAAATTCCAATGTTGTGCTTTTCCACATCAAGAAACAACATGGCATGTATTTTTTCAAGGAAAATGGGCCAAGGGATATGGAATTTCATATGGAATGGCTTGAACATCCATGGATGTAGGAATACTATATATGATATACTCAAGGACTAGTTTCAACGTTTTTTCTAGCATGGGATTGAGAGGAAGATAAGATAAGTGGACTTTTTAGGGTTTTTGGGTCCCTTTGGGAAGCCAAGAATAAGGCAAGGAATGACAACAAGGTTTATTTTATTTTACTTCAGATATTAGTGAAGGTACTAGTGTCCAAAATGGGTACACTTATTAATTATGGGATATAATATTCAATGTTAAGAGTTTTTATTCTAAGGCATTACACTAAATTGGAAGGATGTTGTGGAAGACTGGATAGATGGGTTAAGTGGAAGGCACATATCAATGGGATTAAACAAAAGGTTGATGGATCATGAAATTTAGGAGAAATTAAAGGGGTAGGACTGGTTAGAGAATGTAGGTGATTAGTTATTCTTGGATTTAGTACCTTCTATGGGTCAGGGACCTTCATCGGAGTAGATGAAAGATATTTGTTCACTAGTCTCATGCTATATAGGCTCTACAATTTTCCAATTTCAAAAGTTGAGTCTAATTCCATGGTGTTGGTTGGGTTCCATCATTAGAATGGTAAATCTCTATGATATTGTACTTAATTTATCAAGAAGTACATATTTTTTTTTCAACCAATAGATTCACATAACCCACACCTAGGGAGAAGGTAATTTTGTGGCTTATGCACTTGTCAACAAAAAAAATCTAGGTGAAACCCTTATTATTTATAAAATTTTGGGGTATTTACATGAAAACTGTAAGATTATTTTTAAGGTCTGTTCAATTGGTTTTCATCATTTCTGACCTCCATGAGTGGGAGTATCCTTGTTTGGTTTTTTTTTATCCCAATAAAAAAATAAATTTTCAATCAAGTGTTGGATCAAATTGAAAACATTAGACTTGGCATCTTGTGTAAAGACCTAAAAATCATAATGTTTTTTGGTAAAAACTAGGTCTTAAAGAAAAAGATAGATAAAAATAAAAAAAATATCCAAAATAAATAAAGGACGGTATGTAAGATATGTGATTTTGTTGAAGGTATTTATGGTGAAATTAATTTTATTACAGTGTAAAAATAGAATAAATTAGGAACTTTTTAGCAGTGGCTATATAGATAAATGTCAAAATATTTCAAGTGGATGTGGAAAGAATATTCTTAAATATAGTGTTGAATGAATAAGTATATATAGAATAAACGATTTTATTTTTTCATGGGGATGATGATTCTAAACTATTCATATTTAAGAGGGATTTATATGGCCTAAAATAGGCACCCCATTCTTGGTATGCATGACTGGATGTTTTTATGAGGTAGATAGACATCAAGAGACGAGTGGTTGATCACAATCACTATGTGAAAATTTTAGAAGATGAGAAGTTTTTGGTATTAGTGTATATATAAAATATCACATTAAGTTGTAATAAGAATAATTTTAATGATAAATTCATAAAATTAATGAGTTCAAATCTTAAAATTTCAATCATTGTATATTAAACATATTTTTATAGTATGTAAGTTTATTAAAATGAAGGGAATAAATTCATATCATAGGTGAAATTGAAAAACTAATTTTTTGAAAAGTTTTTAATGGAAGAGTGTGATATTTTTTCAACTCTAATAAGAGTTTGAACAAAACTTGGTAAGTATGAGAACATTGATGGATTTGACTCAAATATATATATAAAAATAATTTAATTTTTACTCTATCTTACCACAACTAGGTTGGATATTTTCTAAGCTATATGTTTGGAAATAAAGATTCATAGTTGACCAATATTGGAATATCTCATGGAAGGGAAAATAATTTTGATATATATTTAGGGTAATCCCATTAGGTTTTAATATTTAAATCTAGTGAAATTTTTAATTTATTATAATATTAAAATACTAATTAGGATAGTGATATACTGGATCAAAAATCCACAAGTGTAGGTTCTTTTTATATTTAGAATAATTTTTTTGGTTGGTTAAGAGAGAAATAGGATTGTGTTTCTTAAATCACATTATAGATGGAGTATATTTTAGTAATAAAATATTTTACATAACTTATATGGTTGTAAAATATAGTTAGAATACATTAAAGAAGTGGTACTTCATCTAATGATGATGAAATGTGACAACAAGAGTACTATTGAGTTGTCTAAATACTATTACAATACTCTTGGACTAAGAAAATTTAGATTCAATAACATTTAATTTAGGATGAAGTGGATAACAACATGGTGAATCTATAATTTATTAGAACACAACAACAAGTGGGTGATATTTTCACAAAACCCTTAGTAGCTCATATAACCTAAATGTATAGCTTGAACCTTGGAGTTTGACCACTCTCATTAAACTAAAGAGGTTTTGATTTCCCCTCTCCCCATTAATTTTAATTTTATATTTCATTACTATTTCTTTTTTCATGTTTCTAACTATTATTAGAATTAATATTATAGGGGAGATATTATTCTTAGTGTATAATAAAAAATTAGAAGGTGTTTCAACAAATTGGTATTGATCTGTGGAAATATAGTTGACACTATTGCACCAGGATTATTCCTCTTATTTCCTATATTTATCATTGTATCACATAGTCATTAATATTAATTTAATTTTCCTTACTTGGATTTGGATCTATGGAATTATCAAATAATTTCATATCATGATCTAAACTAAAATAAATGAACCCTTTTAATTGTATTTCCAAGGGGGAATAAAGCATTAATTGTGAGAATATAGATAAGGATGATTGAAAAAACTAAAGTGAGAGTATAGTTGTATATGGATACTACTGATCAATGTTAGGGGAGTATATTTCTAATTTAAAATAATTGAAATTAAGGTTGAATATAAAACCCAAGTGGAGATATTGTAACAACCACAAGTTGTTTTTGGTTGGATGTTTTTTTTTCAAAGTGAAGTTTGATTGCATTTTTTGTGAAGTTAAGAGACCTTGGAACTCTTTATAAAATCCTATGAATTTGTGGAAGTTTACTAGAGAAATTTATGGATAATTCTATAAATTATAGAGGTAGATTCATGATGACATTTTTGACACTGCAAATAAGTTTTGGGTCCCAAACATTAGGAAAGGATTTCCACATAAAAGTCATTTTGGGATTTATAAGAATGATTCATGCCATAATAGTGTATGTAACACCATTAATAAACTTCATAAGAGTAATTTGGAAAACATAGAAGAATGATTCATGACATGACATAATATACCACATGGTAGAGAATAACGAAAAAATATTTATTTTTTGATATATCTATTGGTTTGTGGCACTATGAAACCTAATAATATGTTGTGAAGATGAATAAAGGTGTTTTAGTGATTTTTAAAAGGATTTTATTGTTCTATAGAAAATAGGCTCACACTGTGATGGAATTTGGGCAGATTGAGATGTTTCTGGAGAAGAATATATCATGTTCTTAGTTGTAAAGTTCCATGATACATAATTTTAGGTATATTTATGTGATTTTTTATAGGAAGAATAATACCATGAATACATAGGTCACACCATGACCTATTAGGTATTTAGAGAGAATTTATAAAGAAATTTTCCCCTTATTATATGAAGAAGTTAGTTACACCAAAAATATTGGATTTTATATTTTTAAATCTAATGTGATTATGTGGAGTATGCATGATGGTTTTATAGTTATGTTAATAGATTGTAACTACCCATTTAAATTAATTAGTGGATATCATATTAGAACCAATATAATAGACTAATTTTAATTAAAGGGAGTTAATGGATGTTTATGTTTGATGATTTGAAATTCAAATATATTTTATTTTTAAAGTATATGTTGTTCAAGAAAAAAATTTATCACATAGAGAATATAAGGTTATTATAAATAAATATTATAGAGAAAAAAAGTTCATTTTATATCTAGTTTTCTGATTTGTAGTGTGTGAAGATGAATTAAATTAAAGATCAAAAACTAAAATCATAGTGATCAATACCTATAATTGAAAATATAGAATTGAATAATAGAGGATCATGGAGAACGCCCTTATTGTTTGGTGGTGACTTCTTTTTCAAAACTATTGTAAGATCGATATGTTTGTTGAATTTAATTTTATCCCTCTTGAAATATGTGTGTGGAAGATATTAAGAGATCATATACCATGGTTGTAACATCCCGCCCCTCACCCATTGGATTAGGAAGAGGTAGTGGGTGTCACTAGGCCTTAGGTGACATACCCAAGACACTAAAGGCTGGAAATAAATGACATGGGATTCATAAGAAATTGGGTGTTGATTTTACCATTGAAATAAAATAACCAAACCAAGATAACCATAAACAAAAACCCTCTATATGATGCATGAGTACAAAATATAACTCAAAGAAAACCAAATTGAACAAAACCAAATCAAAGTACAAGGCAGAAACCAAGCCCAAAAAAACATAAAGACATGGAAGATAATATCTTAGAAACTCCCAAACTACTCCAAGATCAAACTCCACATCCCAATCCCAATGTATCAAGAAACATCACTAAATAACTGGGAAACCTTTCCTTTACCTATGTCCAGATATATCACGTCTGAAAATGCACAAAAGTTCCCAAGAAGGGGTTGAATATAAAACTTAGAAGGTTTTTTTCAATGAATTGTCTACTAATTCTACTAGTATAGAAAATTTTGTCACATTTATATAAAATAGTTTAAAAAAATAAAATAGTTTAAATCAAAGCTAAAATATGGTTCCAACCTAATATAGTTTCCATGGAAATAAAATAAATAGGGTTTTAAAACCATTTCTCAAACCCATTTTTAATACCCATTACAAAAATCTACACAACCACACATGCATGTTTAGGTGATAGTTTCATACTCATGAGTGATATCTCATTGATCTACCAATTCTTCACAAGGTAACCATTACCAATTATCCAATGGTACACACCCCTTCCAATGGTTATGTCTATGAAAATGTACTTACTACAACCATGTATTCCAAAAATAATAACCATCCATTTCAGTAAAACATTTATTTTATTAAAATTAATTATATAAAAAAAATTCCATGCATCAAAACCATGCAATAATTTTTAAGCTATCATTTTAAAATCATGAACAAAATCCACTTTCCAAAAAACAAACCAATTTCCACTATTTCACTAAACCATCACTAAGGAGGTTTTCCACCAAGAATCACACATAAATTTCACAACCAATTCAAGAAATTAAAAAACATCAAGATATAATAAAGAGGAGTCAAGAGTGAATCCACATATCTCTCATGATTATACAAAAATGAAAAATGATACAAAAAATCAATGACTTGGCTTAGATCTTCAAGATTTGACCTTAGATATTGTTCCCTTCAACAAAAACAATCATATATCACCATAAATGGTGTCAAAATGAATGGATCTGTCCCCAATGGATTAGATCTATGATTCCAAGAGAGGGAAAAAGAATAAATCTAAGAAAACTCACCATGAACAAGAACTTACTGAGGAAACTAGACCTTTAATGCACTTAGATTCATCTAGGAATCACTCCTAGATCAAAAGTAATGGTCTCCAAAGCATTGATATGAAGATGAATTTGGTATATGAAATTTGTACTGAATAAAATTGATTAAGGTGATAAACCAAGTGAGATAAAAAAATTCCGATATAATTTTTAATGGTGCATGGTTAAGGCACATGGTTAGGAAAACAGTGCACAAACCATGCTCGAGCCACTGCCTACAAACACCCCTCTCATGGTTGGATAACACTGTGAAAAAAACCTTGTTCCAACTATGATATTCTACTCTACCCATCCTTGTATAGTTTCTCCTTGTAAGCCAAAAATTTTGGCAAAACCTTTCTCTTAACCATGAAACTACCCAGTGCCTCCAATTTCAGTTGCACAGTTTCTTAGAGGGTGTTGAACGGTTTTCACTAACCATACTCAAACCTTGACCCTCTAGAAAATCCACAAAAACATTCCAAATATCTTCTAAACCACCCAAAACATAACCCAAAAACATTATATAATTTTAAATACATAAATAAAGGGTTATGTACCTAAAACCAAAGGGGCCTACATTTTACCCATCATTGGCCTTTACATCCTCGAAAATTTGAAAACTAGAGTTTTATTTGAAGAGTTCTATCCATTGTTACACTATTTCATTCTCATGTTCCAACATTTATTCTTGGATCCGACCATGTTTCCAAAAAACCCATACTAGACTGACGTTTTTTCCACGAAATACTTTCTCTTTCCTATCCAAGATCTATACTAGCACATGAACCAATGTCGCATCCATCTCTTGTTCGGCGTGATCCCATAGAATCACGTGGTCTAAATCAGCTTAATACTTCATAAATTGAGATACATAAAACAAATTAATCACTGAATTAAACCATGGTGTAGAAGCCAACAGATATGCCACATCACCAATCCATTCATGTATCTTAAAAGGACCTATGTGTCATGGAGATAACTTTCCCTACTTACCAAAATGATGATCCTCAAGACATGGAGAGATTCTCAAGAACACATGATCACTCACCTCGAATAACAATGATTTTTTATGATGATCCGTATATGATTTTTGATGAATATGAGTATTCTTTGTTCTCTTCCTAATCAATATAATTTTATTTGTTGTCTCTTTTAAAAGTCTTGGTCCAACTAGTGAATTCTCACTTATTTCCACAAAAAAATGTAGAGAAAAACAAGGATTCCCATAAAATGATTCAAAAGGATCCATATGTATCGAGGGATGATAACTATTATTATAATAGAACTCTGTTAATGATATTTGATCCTCTCATGAGCCACCAAAATCCATTACACAATCCCTAAGTGTTCCTTCCAACATTTTTATCGTCCTTTAAGATTGTGCATCCATTTTAGGATGATACACCATTCTCATAGTCAAATGATTACTAATGTATTTTTATAAGAATTTGAAAACACATGACCTAAACCTCGTATCTTGTTTTGATACTATAAAAATTGGTACTCCATACCTCTTTACTACTTCATAGATATAGATTTTTGACAAGTCTTCTACCGTATTGGATTCATGAATAGGGATAAAATAGCCCAAATTTGTGAGTCGATACACTATAACCCATATGGAATTATGTTTATGAATCCTCCTTGGTAGACCAATTAAAAATTACATATATATCTGATCCCATTTCTATATAGAAATTGGTAAAAACTGCAACATACCCACTGACTACTGATGCTCTGACTTAACCTATTGACAAGTGAGTTATCTCAAAACAAACTTAGACACTTTTCTTTTCTTTCCATCCCAACAAAATTATTATTTAAGTTCCTTATAAAACATTTTTATTATAAGGTGAATATCTCATCTCGAATGTAGATAATCTTGAATAATGTTTTCCTGACAAGCCAAAGGCTTGACCATCCGATCTTGAAACCACAACACTAAACTTACATCAATATTCCATCCCTCAATGGTCTCCCCACCATTGTGTTCTGACCTCATAGAAACACAATCATAATCAGATTTATGTGTCACTTTAAATTTATCAACTAAATAAAGAACAAAATAAATTGTAAGGAAAATCCAAAAATTACCTCGTTTTTCACAATCCTAGTGCATGTCGGCTATGACCAACATCAACTACTACTGATCTGAAGTTTATTTTGGAAACTGATTATATTATTTCCCTCTGAATGAATCCTATACTAAATTAAAATTACATAGTTTATACATTAAGTTAAATTTTATCATTTTAAGATGTTATGTCCATCTTCTTTTTCTTAGATTCAAATCTTTTTGTGAGAATATTCTTTACAAGATATTATGATCCATAAACACCATAAACATCTCACCAAATAGGTAAGGATGCAAAGTATTCAAAGTATAAACCATAGTATCTAATTCCAAATAATTTTTTAGGTAGTTCCTGTCATTCAACTATAAGTTTTGTGATCCATAAGAAACAACTTTATCTCCCTGCATGAAAACACAACCCAACCCAGATCTTGAAGCATAATAATACACCACATAACCTTGTCATAATTCTAGAAATATCAAGATCATTTCTGATGTAAGGAAAAATTTATACTCTTTGAAAGACTTATTTCATTCATAATTCCATTGAAATGGAATAGTTTTCCTTATCAAATTTTTCATTGGTGAATCTAGTCATCAAAAATTCATGAACAAAATGTAAGTAATAACTAGCCATACTAAGGAAACTATGTATCTCAAAGGCATTATTTGGCATTTTCCAAGAGATCACAGCCTCTATAATTTTAGCGTTGATAGAAACACATTTTTTAGAGATAACATGGACAAGGAAATGAACATATTTTATCTAGAAATAACACCTTTAAATATTTGAATAAAGACATTGATCCCACAAGATACCCAACACTGTATCCAAGTGTTTCTCATAACCTGACTTTGTCCTGGAATACACCAGTATATCATCCAAAAACACTACTGCAAAAAAAATTGAGATATATTTAAAATATATGATTCAAAAATTCCATAAATATAGTCAGAGCATTCATAATACTGAAATTCATAACCAAATAATAGTAATGGTCATATCTACTTATGAAAGCAGTAGTCAGAATATCCCCCTTTTGAAACTGTAATTAGTGATATCCAAAATGCGAGTCAATTTTAGAGAACAACTAGGATCCCCTAAAATGATCAAATAAGTCATAAATACATGGGAGAGGATTCCAATTATTTATCATAACTTGATTAATATTATGATAATTTACACAAATCCTTATAGTTTCATCCTCATTTTCACAAAAAGAACCAATATTGGACATAAAGACGTACTATGAAAAATGAACCCTATGATTTTGAAATTTTCGAAATGAAATTTCAATTCATGTAATTTTATTGGTTTCATAAGGTAAAAAGGAAGTGAGATAGGAATGTCCACTGATAAGATATCAATCTTAAATTACACTTTTTCTATGGTTGGGAAACCTCATAAATTTTCATGAAAAACACCAAGAAATAAGTCCATTATAGTTGGAAAATATCTACTCTCAATCTCATCCACATATTCCAAGGTCAAAGATGCCAAATAGTATGATATATTTCTAATAATTGGTTCCAATAATCAAGTTCCACAAGCCATTTCATTCTAATCTCCTCTAAATATATGCTTGACTCCATTATCAACTGTAAGACTAACCCTTCATGTATAACAGTCGATGTGAGATTTAAACCTTGTCGATCAATCTATACATAGGATTAAGTCATATAAATCTATCTCACACACAATGAAATATCTAATAAATTAATCCCCTTAGATAGTTACATAATAAAATTTCATATAAAGGCTCGATATTATCTTTGGACAATAGAATTTTGACGTTTCAAAACAGAAAAATTTATCTCAAAATGAAAACTGAGAAGATCAAAAGCAAAAGAAGCAATAAAATAATGGGATGTACCTATATCAAAAAAATTAAAAAAAAGTGTATAATTAAAAATAATTGTACCTATTATCATCGAAGGTCCAAATTGATCATCCATGAACATTTTTTCATCTCTATACATAGATTACTCACTACACCTTACTCTTTTTTACCCTATTGAGATTTCCTTAGTTTTGGAGTAATAATATTCCTAGAATCACCATGTCTTGCTCAGTTTTATTGATGATAATTATTCTTCAACCTCATCCTATCTAAGAATATGACGTATGAAGAACATGATATGTGTCTCTATCACCTCACCTTGGAGCACTATGACAATAGAACTAAATATATCAAAATAGTTTTAATTGTAAAATGATATTGGTGGTGTCATAAAATCTCATTTAATATGTTCAAAAAACCATACTAAAATCATTCAGGATTACTCTTTAGTTTTGGAGGAAGACTCACTAATCCCACTATCTAATTCGGAGTTATAATCCCACCATGAAAATATGTGTACCTCTTCTACATATTCGCAACAATAGATTTCCCACCGTTTCACATAGGTATAAACATACTTCCTCTACCCATATTACCTGAGATGTCTCTTTCTTCCATCATATCTCTTTTGAACATCTCTGTATAATATTCTATAAAAATAAAGGCAATCTTTCAGTGAATATATGGCCTCAACCCAAATTCAAAAATGCATGTCTTCAAGGACACACTTTCACCAAATTTGGGTGCAAAGAAAACTAAATTCATAAATTTAGCCACATACTCTATAAACAAGATATTCTCCTACTTCAAACAGAATAATGTTTTTGTTCATGTAATTCTAAATGTGTGAGGATATAATTATTTGTTGAAAAATTCTTCAAAATCATCCCATTTCATTCCTTGATCCAATTTATCCTGAACTATTATATCCCACCAATGGCGTGCTAGATCCTCCATCATATATGTTTCTAAATTAATTTTCATATCTTATTTTCTTCCAAGGAAATAGAATATTTGACTCATCCTATTTAGTAACACATCTATTTTTGTATCTCTGAATCACCTAGAAATATTGGTGGGTTCCTATTTTGGAACTAAATTAAATGATCTAATTTTCTTGGTTAATCCTTTCCATTCCCTCTTTCCATAGCTTGAAATTCCTTTAAAATACAATGAACCAATTTTTGGTTCACTTATGGCTTAAGTGAAACCACATTCTTAATACCTTCTTTCAGTTGGTTTCTACAACACCTATCAGATTCCATTTTCTATAACCAAAAGAAAACACCATTTAGTCTCACTCTCTAGCAACTGAAGGCATAGAATTTTAAAATTTACCACATCACACATATCACAACAAGACATTCCAAAATTCAATATTTTTTGTTTTCAAACCTTTTTTTTTTGAAAAAACCACCATGATTTTGAAAAAAAATAATTTTTAACTATTTTAAAAATTCAACACTTTTGTATAAAATCATAAATCATTACTCAAAATGAATTATGCACTCATAGTGGGAAGTAATTTCTATCAATGCATGTATTTCTATTCTCACTAGATAAACCCATAATGATGAGGTTACAACTCCTAGAAGTGTCTCAAAACACTCAAGTACCCAAACTCCCTAGTAACTTGAAGTTCATCATATATAGGTTAGTTACTCCTTTTAATTATCTACATTTCACGTTTCAGTGATCTTAATAATTACTACCAACCTAACTCAAGGAATAAAAAAGAATGATTTTCTAACTCCAATACCAAACAAACTGATACAATTTGTAATATCCCACCTCTCACCCATTGGATTGGGAAGTGGTGGTGGGTGTTACTAGGCCTTAGCTGACATACCCAAGACACCAAAGGCTAGAAATAAATTTCAAGGGATTAATAAGAAATTGGGGGATGATTTTCCATTTTAAAATAAAACAACCAAATCAGGATCATCATAACCAAATAACCTCTAAAATATGCATGAGTGAAAAATACATCTCAAAGAAAACTAAATCAAACCATATTAAATCAGATTAAAATGCATAAATAAAGAATAACAAAACTTAATGACATGGAATTCATTAACTCAAAAAATCCCAACCTAATCCAAGATCTGAATCCACATGCCCAGACTAAAGTATCAATAAGAATAACTAAATAAATGAGATCCATTTCCTTTACCTGTGTCTCGATATATCACATCTTCAAACACACAAAAGTTCCCAAGAAGGGGGTGAGTATAAAACTCAGTAGGATTTCCCCAACGACTTCCTTACTCAAACCACTAATATAGAACATGTTATAACATTTATATAAAATAATTTAAAATATTTTTAAATTAATTTATATCAAATCCAAAACATTTTTACAATCTAAAACAGTTTCTATGGAATGTTGATAAACAAGATTTTAAAACCATTTCTCAAATAAATTTATCATACCCATTCCACACATCCACACATGCATGCCTAGGTGATATTTTCATACTCATGATTGGTCTCTCATCAATCTACCAAGTCATCACAAGGTAACAATTACCAGTTCTCCAATGGCACATGCCCCTTCCACAGGGTCACATTTATGAAAATGAACTCATGTCAATCGTGAATGCCAAATATCATGATAATCCATTTCAGTAAAACATTTATTTTGTTGAAAACAATTCTATAAACATTTTTCCATTAATCCATACAAAAACATAATTTTAAAACTATCATTTTAAAATCATGAACCAAAATAACTTTCCACAAAACAAACCAATTTTCACCATTGCATAAAACTATCACTAAAGACGGTTTCCATCAAGAATCGAACAAAAATTTCAAAACAAATTAAATCAATTCAATAAATTTTAAATAGATACTTCATGTTCTAATAAATATGAGTTATTATTGAAGATGCCTACCTCTTAAACTTAGGTGAAAATGATGAAGTACACAAAAATGAGAAAACTTGTCTTAGATCATCAAAATTCCACCTTAGATATTCTTCCCTTCAACCAGAAAAAACAATATCTCATCATGATTGGAATCAAAAAGCGTGGATCTATCCCAAAAGTATTACATATATGATTCTAATAGAGATAATAAGAAGAAATCTTGGGAAACCCAACGAGAATGATCGAGGGAACCAGGACTCCAATGCACTTAAATTAAACTAGGAATCACTCTCGGATCAAAAGGAATGGTCTTCACATAGTTAAGAAGAAGGCTAATTTGGTTTATGACATATTTTAGAGAAAAAATGGATTAAGGGGATAAACCGAGTGAGATATATAGTTTTAGGATCTAAGTTTTAATGGTTTTTGGATAGAGTCCATGGTTAGGCAAAGCGTGTGCTAACCATGCACGGGTGACTACCTCCAACAACCCTTCACGTGGTTGTCTTGCATGGTTAGAAAAACGATGTTCCAACCTTATTATTCCCCTCTATTCATACTTGCAAAATTTCTCCTAGGAATCCATATAGTTTTTCCAAACTATGTTCCTAGTTTTTCACCTACACAGTTCTCACTATTTTAGTTGTACGGTTTTATGGAGGGTGTTTCATGATTTCTTCTAACCATTCTCAAACTGTGAACTTCTAGAATCCCCACAAAAACCTTTGGAAAATCATACAAAACTCCTAAAACTTAATCCAATAACTTTATATACTTAACAAAAATATAAAGCGTCAAGTACCCCAAACCATGGGTGATACATTGGTAGAGTGTTGAGATCTACCAAAAATTTTAATCAAATAGTAGTGAAGTATTACTTAATCAACATATCAAAAAATAATTGATACATTCTCCTTGAAGTTTCCTTTTAAAGGATAACCAAATAAATTTTAATTCTCATGATCTTTATATTTCTGTATTTGTCTGTAGTTAAAAATTAGATCCAAAGTGCCTTTTACAACGTGAATAAAATATCCAATTTAATCAATAGATGAATAAATTTCATCACCCTAATTCACCAACCCCCATTTTTATGATGTATAGTGGGACCAGGGTACAGAAATATGAATGTATTTTTTTCTATATACTAGAGAAAAAATTTCATCATATTCCAAGCCCACATTATAATTATAACCTTTAGTAAAAATCCTTCCCTTATTCTGGACTTTGGTTACATTTTCATCACACTTATTTCTAAAGACTCATTTAACTTCTATAACTAAATGTTTTTCAATATTTTCAACCAAATTAATAAAATTATTCTATTGAATAATTTTAATCGATTTTTGAATAGAAATTATCCAACTTTCACCACCCAAATAATCAACTTCCATTTTAGGTCAAAATTGAGATTAGAATAAAAGATATTGACATTCATTCCATAATGAACTTCGATTTATAATTGTTCAGTCAACATAACAAATGATATTGTCACTAAGATAATAATCTAGAACCATTTGTCTTATAGGTAAAAAATGTTTGCCATTCCACATCTACCATAATAGTATCTTCAATAATAATAGCTTCTAGAATGATTATAACTTGGGTATGAAACTACTTTACTATAAATAAATCATAGGGGATTTTAAAAACACAATATGAATAATTTTAAGAATTTTAATGTTTTAATTTCATTAATAAATTAGTTTCATCAAAATTAACATATAATATTTCTTCAAAATTATGTGTTCAGTTTTTGAAAACATGATAAGCCTGACTAGTGGAGGAGTAAGTAAGAAAATTTTCTTAATAATCTTTTATATCAGATCTATGAAGATTATTTTCAGTATTTGGAATGAATATATCACATTTACCAACTCTAAAGTGACCAGGTTTTATTTTATTTTTGTTTTATAATATATAGGATGCTTTTTTTAAAATAGGGTGAATAAAAAAATGATTTATAGTGTAACAGGTAGTTTAAATTTTTTTATCCTAAAAACCATTTAGTGACAGAATTTTAAAATAATATAGATCAATAAATTTGTAACAGTGTTTTATTCCACCTTTCAAACATTTATTATTTATGGTTTAATTTAGAAGATCCCGACCCTTTGATGAGGTACATTTTTAATTAAAATTGAGGTAAACATCTTTTAAATGGCTTATGGAATGCTTCTTGGGAGCAGGAAAGGTCTTGGGAGAATCCTGAGGTTTGGGACTTGAAAAATATGGAAATGGAGATTACATTACATAGAATAGGCTTATCATATAGTTAGTGTTAACTATGGAACATAAACATGTGTCACTTTTTAAGGGGATGGATGGTTGAGAAAACTATACAAGGTGGTTGGAAATCAAGTGGGTTAGGACCAGATCCATTCCCACAAATTCTGTGTAGTTTTCCAAACTGTGCAGGTGGGCCAAATAACCATATTACTTGAGTTTCACATATATAAGGGATCTTTAATGATAGACACATGGTCTCGAATACTGTGTGACCAAACCATGAACCTAAATAAAATTTTAAAATCTTATGACCCCCCCCCCCCCGAGATTATATCTATTTTTTCTTATTTTTTACCTCATTTCACTCCCAAAAACCTAGGGTGAAAATGAAATTCCCCTACTCTCTTAAGGGTGGATATCATGTGATTCTAGGGTGTTTGAAGTGTATTTTCTTGCAATTACAAGCCTCAGGTGAGTCTATGAGTTTTTTTCCTTCTATTTTCTAGAAGATTCATAAATTGATTTTTTTTCTTATTTTGTGTATCATGATCGTTATATTCTAGGATCTATTATCTTTTATAATTGCAGCCATTTTATCTTGAACTAAAGGATGAGGTTGGACAAGTGGTTGTCTAAAAACCTTTGGTAGGTTGTATTAGTTCTAATTTTCATAGTATCATTACTCTCCATGTGTATGTATTGTGGAAAATGTTGTTGATTTTCTTCACATTCGACTCCTTATTTAAAAATATATATTAGCCTCCGAAATTGTGATTTTGACCCTTAAAAAATCACATTGTGTCCATAAAATCCTATGATCCTGAGCCTATGGCCACCCATGGGGTGTGATAATATATTTAAAAAGGTAAAATGGGTTTTTAATTATGGAATAGAGGTTGTGAGATTAAACTAGTTGTACTTATCATTTTTCATGTTTTCATGGAATAAGGGGTAGTTCAATTTAACTTGGGGATTAAATGGTTTATCTCTTGATAAAGAATAAAATGCTAAATTGTTAAAGGGGAATGTTTAAATTGTTAAATTATTTCAAAGAATATTTAATTTATGTGATGTATAAACAAAATATGAAATGGTTGAATTATGTAATTGGGATAAAAGGTGTAGAGTATGTTATACCTTGGTGAACAATGAATATGGAAATGTAAAACCCTTATTTTTTGTTTTTTAAAAGGTAAATGATAGAGAATATTTTGTAAATTTGAATAATAGTATGGGTTATGATGTCGGACTGAGGCTCCTCGTCTTTATGGTGGTCCAAACTAATGATATGGGCACCACCGAAGTTATGCATATCTTGGTTATTATACTAATGATTTGTAAACTAATTATTATAAATGATGTAGACTAGTGCTCCTAAATTCCATAAATTAAATTGGATTGATTAATGAAATATCCTCAATGAATTAAAGTTTCTAACCCTTATAGTATATTTTTTAGATGACTGGCATGGGATGAAGGAGGTTTGATTGGCTTGGGTTTCACTAAGAACCTAAGGGATAAAGTGCTTAATTGAAAACCATTTATTATAAGAAACTATTTTACTTTTATTACCTTTTATACAATTCATTGTACACATAAATTCACTATTTCTTAGAATAGATATTTCTTTATACATGGATGGTGGTGGCTTATTGTGTTGTATTCACACCCTGCTCAGGATTCCATTGGT
Source organism: Viscum album (assembly GCA_963277665.1). Taxonomy (NCBI): domain Eukaryota; kingdom Viridiplantae; phylum Streptophyta; class Magnoliopsida; order Santalales; family Viscaceae; genus Viscum; species Viscum album. The sequence continues at coordinate 1,607,731,429 of OY728129.1, read as the reverse complement.
ACATAAGGAGACTTCATGGTTTCATGTCTAGATAAAGGAAAAGTACATATACTAGTTATTTGATTTGATACTTGGGATGGAGAATGGATAAGGGGACCATGCATGATGTAAGAACACATTTTGTTGAATTCCATTATTTATTTTATGTTTCCTTTGATGCATTACACTATTATGACATGGAATGTTTAATGCATTGTTTTGTGGGAATTTACCTAGTTTTGGGATTTTTTTCAGATGATGTAAGGTTATTACTGGATATTATTTCTCATTATTTAATATTATTTCTTCTATTTTATTAATCTAATAAAGAAGGTATAGTCTCCTCACATTTTTCATTATACCCTCACTTCTATTTTGAATCCTCTAACATATGGGTAGTCACACTTAAGATCATGTGGAAAACCATTCTGGCTACTACTTCAAATGAACCAAGCCAAGACAATACAAAGTGGTTCCTTTATATTGTTTTAAAATTAGGGAAAGGTATATAGGATATTGTGATGTTTCAGTTTGTGGTAAGGATCTTTTTCATTGGAGTATCTAACACATGTGTATGGAGGAACTAAGTTCCCAGGGTGGGATTGGGGTTCATGATGTTTTATTGTTATAATTGAATTTTATTTCACCTTGGGTGAATCAATTATGTGTGTGATGTTATTGATTTATGATATATTAATCATGGGATGGTATGGAATGATATTTTGTATGAATACATAATTTAGTCTCTCCATCATTTATATGGAATTCATTATATTTAGTACACATGAAAATTCATGTTATGGTTGGGTGAATGAAAGTGTTGTAAATATCTCTATTCGGATATTGTATTTGGAGTAGCTTGATATGGATAGTTGTGACCCCTATTTTGACTAACTATGAAAACTTTTCAATATGTAACCTAAAATGTGTGTTTGGAATTAAAGAGGGATGCCTCTATGGTGATGTTTTTCAATGGTGCGACAGGAGGACATTGCGGAGAATGCACCTCCAGTTTTTTAACTAGATCCCCCTTTGGTTAATAGGGAGGAAGTGATGTTCCATGATAATGTCTACCACATCACATAGTTTATGGAGACAGATCCCATGTGGGTTGTGTTGAGTATGTTTGACCTCACTAGGTAGTTCTAATTATAACACCTTCCAATGTTCACTAGAGAGGGTGGAATAAAGGCAGTGGAGTTATGGATTGAGTCAATCTAGATGATTTTAGATTACTTGGAGACTCATTCTAAGAATAGGGTTGAGTTGATAGCTTATATTCTATGATTAACATCAAAGATTTGGTGGGATACTCTGGTCCAAGATGATAATCTAGAGGGAATTTCATGGAATGACTTCCAAGATAAGTTCTTCGAGAATTTATACCTAGAAACAATAAGTCATGAGAGAGTTATAGAGTTTATGAATTTGAATTAGGTAAATATTTCAATGCTAGATTATCATGGTCCCATCACTTAACTACATCATTTTCCCCCAATGTGTACTAAAGATAACATAATAAGAGAAAATTGTTTTCAAGATGGACATAGATGTGAGATCAAGTCCCTAGTGAATATATTACATTTGGAGAAGTTCAATGAGGTGGTAAATTAGCTTCTCATCTCGGAGGGGAACCTAAAAGAGTCTTCTAGTGGAAGATAGGTAGTATAAACTAGCTGATCTGGTCAAGTGTACTCAGATAGTAATAATAACTGTTATGAGAACTTTCACTGAGGTTTTGGTAGGGAAGAGTAGCTAGGGTAGAGGATCTACCTCTTAGGTAAGTCATCATGTGTTATGATATCAGTGTGGTGAACCTGGTCACATGCAAGGTTAGTTTCCTCAACCACTAGTAGATTTCTGAAATTTTTTAAGTATGGGTTAGATAAATAGTTTCTGCAGGAACCCTTAATAGATGAGTAGTTATAGAGGACCTAGGCCAATACGAAGAACAAATGGAGGATATTCTACCTCATATCAATATGATAGTTAAAATTCTTCTAGTTTCACTGATCGAGGTAGGTACGAGGTAATCCATGATAGGAATATTCATATCAGGAGATATGTACAATGCATGGGACTCATACATGAGCTCAATTTTAAGGGATAGGTTAGCAACATGCATTTTAGCTTATAACCGTCAATATAGATATTGGGACATTGACTATCTGAGGTACAATTCATATAGATTCTACCCTTTTTAGTGAATTATTTGATAGATTATATTCACATGCTTTTACATCTTCTTGATTTTTAAATATTTTTGGTATATTGGTGGATTTCATTTATGGAGTTATGTTGATTGACATTCCATTAGGGTGAAATCAGAGGGAATATTTCTTTATAAGGGGTGTTCCCTCAAGGTTTTTGAGTACCATTTTATTTTTTATTAATTAAAGTTTGATATTTCATGATTATACTTGATTTTGGGTTTGTAATAGTTGGTTTCGTATCAATATCATATTTATTGTCACCATAGGAGAGTGACTTTCACATATCCTAAGGGTGAAAACTGCATTCATAATGAGGAATGGGATATCGAAGTAGGTTGTATAGGTTTATTTCATTAGAAACTAGGTGATCTCATATCCTAGTTTTCTATTCTTATGATGGATGATGGGAGAGTAGAACATGATTTCATCCCACTTGTAGTGGATTAGTTTCAGCACATGATTCTAGAAGAGTATTTTGGGTTTCCACCTAAGAGATAAATTGAGTTTACTATTGACCTGATTCAGGAATCAGTCTATTTTACATTCCACCATATAGAATCGAACCATAATATATTCAAGAGATTAATAATTGTCTAGGGTACTTTTAGGATAAAATTTTTATCCATATGAGTGTGTCACTTGGGGGTTATATGATCCTATTTTCTAATAAGGTTGATGGAATATTTCATTTATGTGTTGATTAATGAAAACTAAAGTTAATGTTGATTAAGAATCAATATCCTAATATGTGTATTAGTGATATTTCTACCACCTAGATGGTGCCTTTATATTCTATAAGATTTATTTAAGATTAGGGTATTGTAATTTGAGGGTTATACCCTCTTTTATACCACTAACTTCTTTCAAGAGTAGATATGGCTTGCATGAATTTTTCTTGATGTTGTTTTGGATGAAGGACACTCCTAATGTGATTATGTACATTATGAACCAAATATTTCACCTATACTTGGATAAATTTTTGGTTTTATTCATTTATGAAATATTAGTGTACTCTTAAACTCTATATGACCATTACAAACATCTTGAGATAATCCTTAGTACACTGACAGAGAATAGGTTATACACAAAGATACCTATGTTTGATTTTTGGATCAACAAGATGAATTTATTGGGTCACATAATCATGGAAGAATGTGTGTTAGTGGAACCTGAGAAGGTTCAAGTGGTTTTTTCTTAGGAGAAGACCAAGAATGTTTTTGATATCCCAATATGTTTTTGGTTTATCAAGTTACACCTGAAGGTTCATCAGAGACTTTTCTTCCTATGAAGATCCACTCTTAGGTATTACCCAGAAGGGAATAAGTATTTAGAGCTATAAAGCATGCCAAAATTATTTCCATGAACTAAATAAATGGTTGACCACTGTAACAATTCTGATCTTATCTGAATTATGTAAGTATTATACTTTGTATTGTGATGCATTTGAAATTAAACTCAAGGAAGTGTTGATACAGGGATTTCAAGTCATGGAGTATGGATTTTGAAAGTTTATTCCACACAAAAATAACTATCCTACACATGATCTTGAGTTATCTATGGTAGTTCACACCTTAAAATGTTATAAGCACTATCTCCTAGGTGAGAGGTTTACTTTTTCTATTAACAATAATATGCTTAAGTATATATTTACATAGAATGGTCTAATTTTATAATAGTTAATGTGGGTTAAGTATAAAAAATATTTTTTCTTTGAGATATATCATACATCGGGGAAGGTAAATAGTGTTTTTGATTCATTAAGCTGAAAGACACAAACTCAAGTGGTTCATGAGTCATGTTCCGAGTGAAAGATTATGGACTTGTTCAGTGAGTTGTATATAGGTGTTTAGGGGGATCAGAAACTTATGACATTCATGTATTTATATGTTGTTCCCTCCCTTCTATGTCGGATATAGAGGAGGTAGTATGAGGATTCAGAGTGTCTGTCATTGAGGGACATCATTTACGGCGGGGATATACATCATGAATGGACCATAATAGTGATGATATTATTCACATTCATAGTTGTTTTTTGTTTCTACTTGTATACGAGAAGATATGATTCGTGAGTTTCATGCTTCGAAGTGGGAGGTACACCCTGGTTTGACCAAAATGTAAAATGACCTTCATAGAAAGAATTGGTGTCCATAAATAAATAATGAAATTATAAGTTTCATGACATGATGATACAACTATCAATAGGTGAAGGCTAAGCATCATGGGCCTACTAGGATTTCATAGTCATTTTTTAGTCCCAAATAGAAGTGGGACGATGTTACCATGGATTTCATGGTGGGAATATTAAGTACTCCTCAAAATATTACCATGATAAAGACTATTTTGGATCAGTTAAAAAAGGTAAACCATTTCCCAATAACTCAAGAGACTTTCACCATCAATCAGTTGACTGAATTATATGTTTAAGAGATAGTATAGTTGACCTTGGTTCTTCAAGGTATTGTTTTATATCATGATACTTGTTTTACTTTTCACCTGTGTCAAGGTTTAAAAAAATATCTTGTTACTCATGTGTATTTGGGTATAGGTTACCACCCAAAAATGGATATGAAATCCGATCATATTATCCAGTTATTAGAGAGAATTATGAGAGTTTGACTCTTAAATTTTTGTGAAACATGGGAGATGAATTTAGTGATTTTTGATTTATCATATAAAAATATTTATCAGGTTATTATTTATATATAACCATATTAGAAACTCGGTGGAATTCTAAGTAGATCACCTTTTCACTTGATGGAATTGGGAGAGTCAAATTTGTCGGGGCTGAGTCTCATGTAGGAGATGACTGAGTAGGTCTAGTTGATCTGGAAGTGTATAGTTGTGACCCATAGCATACATAATTCATATTTTGATCTACAAAATCAACCTATTGAGTTTATAGAGGGTGATTTTGTTTTCCTTTGAGGGTCTCCAATATTTGTCACCATCATATTTAGAAGTGGGGTAAATTGGTATCGTGGTATGTTGGTCCATTAGATATTAAGGATAGGATTGGTCATGTATCATATCTATTGGCTATTATATAGTGGTATAGTTCCATGAATTATGTTTCATGTGTCTTAACTTCAGTAGTATCACCTTGACCCTTCTCATGTGATTGATTTTCATGGTTTTCAGCTTAAGGAAGATGTCCTTTAATGAGCATTCGAGTCGTATTGTGGAGCATAGTGAGAAATTTATTTAGGGTATAATCATGTCATTTATCCAAGTGTTGTGATTGAATATCCATTCTTATGAGGAAACTTAGGAGAGGGAAACTGATGTATGGGATTATTGGATTGACCTTTTTACCTTGGAGACTTTATGATGTTGGTGAGTGTTTTGCGATGACTTGTTGTTGTATGGTGGGGAGATTGTAAGATCCTAATCCTTTAGTGAGGTATGCTTCAATTTAAAATTTGGTTAATCTCCTTTTAAATCGCTTATGGAATGAATCCTAGTAGTAGAAAATATCTCAAGAGCATCTCAGTGGTTTGAGACTTGAAAAAGATGGAAAATGGATCTTAGAGTGCATGGAATTCCATTAGAGCATGGTTAGTGATAACCATGCACCATGACCATGACACCCATGGAAGGGGGAATCATAGTTAATAAACCCATGAAAAGTGGCCTAGAAACTATGTGGGTTAATACCATAACCATCTGTATAAATTCCCCATAGTTTTCCAGACTATGCGGGTGGCCTAGAAAATAGTGGGACATAAGTTTCCCATGGAACGAGGAGTTTGCACAATTGGTGCAAGGTTTGGGAAACCCTGAGTCCAAACAATTAACCTCATTAAAATTGTAAATTTTATGATTTTCCCTCCTAATATAATACTAATCTTCCACTATTTTTACCCTTATTTCACTCCCATCAGCCTAAGGTGTGAACCAAATTCTCCCTCCTCTCCCATGGGTGGATCTCCTTCGATTCTAGGGTGTTTGAAGTGTTGTTTCTTTAAATTTAAAAACCTAGGTAATTTTATGATTCTGTTCCATTCTATTTTCTTAAGGATTCATAGATTTGTTGTTCCTCTTCTTCTAAGTCTCATGAGTTATATTTATTGGGAGTTCTTCACTTTTGTGATTGATGTTGTTTTGACTTGAATGAAAGGTTGGGTTTGGATGACTGGTTGTCTATGAATATAATTTAGGTTTTCTAAGTGTTATTTCCTTTAGTATACTTATTTTTTATGTGCATTAATTGTGTATAATGGTTTTTATTTACTAAGAATTTGAATATTTGTTTATGAAAAATAGATTAGGATCCTAATTGATTATTTAGAGCCTTAAATATATTTTTCTAGTTTTCACCTGATAAAATATTTCCATATTTCAAAACATAGAATAGCATTGGTCAAAAACAAGATTTTATCTGATATAAAAGGTCAGAAAATAACTTAAAATATTATAGGTGGTTGGTTCCTCAGAAATAATCCAAATCATGTATTTAAAATATTCCCATCATATGTTCCTGAAACATTTATGTCTTCATTTCAATTTTACATGATGCGGTTTGTATGTTTCAACCCATTTTTGATGAATCTACCTTAATAAATCTTTAAAATATCAAAACATTATGGCCTAATTCTCTCTCGAATCTCAGCTTGATTTCTTCCCCTAAAATATGGTTGATATAATAATCATATTTTTAGATTTATAAAATTATACCCTTAACATCTGATGTCAAACTCTATCAAAAAAATCAAATAGAAATTATCTTTACACAACTCTAAAATAATGTTTATACAAAACCATCCTGACATAAGATCTAGATGATATTTCTGAAGAGATAAAATGGTTCTTATGAAACCTAGATGATCTTCATGAAAACATCTAATAATACTTACATAGATCTAAATTATTCTTATACATAGCATATTATCCTTACATAGAACTAAAATTATATTTAGGTAAAGCCTTTATCATTATGTAGATCTAGATTCATGCTTATAAAATCCTAATGGTATTCAAAAAAATCAATATAATTCATACATAAACCAAAAAAATATTATTACACAAGTAACCTTTATCTATAAAAGTTTCTATTTTCCATTAAATGTTCTTTAAATATATAAGGAAAAACTATAGGCCTTTTATACATTTCACAACTACCATAGGAATGATCAGTACAAAAATAAACTTATCCAAAATTTTAAATTATACTCTCTCAACTGTCAAGAGAAAAACTCCACACACTTAAATATATTTCATTGAATATCACTTCCACGTATTCATCAATAAACACAAACCAAAAACAACTCACATAGTATTTTTTTCTAGCAATATCCCCAATTTGGTTTATTGAAAATTACAAAATACTTCATAACTCATAAATTAATTTCTATGCCATCAATACTAAATAAGTTTTCAAAATAATAGATTTTAAATGAAATCAGTCATTGGACTACTTTAATCTAAATATCATATCAATGATTCACTTATCATCATCTATAAGCCTATTTTAATCAAGTTAGTTGTAAAAATCAAGAGTTATATGAAATGATCATAATGAAAACACATTATTGAACTTCCAATCACTTAACAAATTTTATAAACTAATGATCCCATTGACTAGTCATGTAATCACTCACTATATCCAAAAATAGTACCCCCCCCCCCCACACCACCCCCTCAATAGGAAAGAACACACTTATCCCCCCTTAATTTAAAAATATAAAAACACTCTCTCCCTTTTTCAAGGATCCCAAGTGCACTTCTTTGAAAGTTTACAAAACAAAGTTAGAAATTGAAACATATAATATAATAGAGAAACCATACATTGATATAAATATAAATTCCAATATTGTAGTGGGTGTCTCATATTCAGTCCATCTAAGTATATTGGTTTGGTTAGAATCTATGTACCAACTGATGCCATTCAAAATCTACCTTGGGTAGTTCCTTAGTCGTGATATCTATAACTTGAGATTGTATAGACAAATATTCCAAATTTACTACTTATTACTCCACTATATACTTTATGAAATGATATTTAATTTTAATTTGATTTACTCTAAAATGATTGATTATATTTTTTATAAGATTTATAACACTCAATTTATCTAAATTTATTATAATATGGCATACCACATCAATGATATTATCTTCAAGAGGCTATTTCGTCCACATAAAATGTGTATAGGCTTCAGAGGCTATTATATATATAGCTTCCATGGTGCTTAAATAGATTAAATATTTCTTCTTAAATAGAAAATATATACAAGAACTACTGATATTGAACACACCATCTAATTTTTATTTTCGATCATCAAGTGAACCCCCTCAATCTGTATTTGTATAGCCTAAAATATACTATTTAGTTGATATAATATATTATTCTTCTCATACATTGCATATGAACTTTATTTTTATCATATTTGATAGTGTACAACTTAAATTTATATAAAATAATATTTATTATTGTGGTAATAAAGTAAAAAAATCTACTAATAATCTATCCATAATGTGTCACATCAACCACTTTTCCATCCTAATATTTTGATAATTTCATCTAGGTTTTTGATGGAGTTGTCACTAACCTGGAATCATTAATTTGGAATATTTTAAGTACATCCTTGGTGTATTTTTTGAAAAAAAAATAAAATTACCATCCTCTCTTTAGTACATCTATAAGATAAGGAAAATTGATAAATCATCAATAAAATATGTTTCAAATTTACACCTCCAAAATTATGAAAACTACTTATATCAGGTGTCATCTATGCCACCAAATAAGATTTCATACATATAAACAAGAACCATCATTAACTGTTCTCTATCCTTGTTTATTTATTAGTAGGTATCATCCCCTAGTCTTTAAAATTCAATCCTCTTAAAATATGTATCCATCCAAGAGTATGTGGACATTGGTTATTGTTTTTTCCCACACACGACTCTCTTTAACCAGAACACTTTATATTCATCTTAATTAGTGATAAATCCATATAGGTGTTCAACATATAATTCTTTTTAAATTAATTCATTGAGTAATGTTTGCTTAACATCCATTTGGTATGATTTACACCCTTTTTTCACAACCATAGACAGAAATAATATTATGGTTCCATGCCTAGTCCCAAGTGTAATAGTGTTTTAGACATTAATTCATTATATCTTAGAATAACCCTTTACCACTTTTCATTATCAATTCCTTGTAACTTGACCATGTGAATTAAATTTTTTTCACGAAAATTAATTTTAATTTGATAATAGTTTTATCTGTTGTCGTTGGAACAACTTGATAAGTTTCATTATTATCAGTTTGACTTATTAATTGTGCATAGCCTTGAAAATAATCTGACATATATAGGCTTATTTAAATATTTTTGGATCTTATTAGGATAAAATATGTGTTTTATATTTATCATTCATCTATATAGTTTGAACGGGGGCTATCTGATAACTAATAATACTGTTCTCTGGGATTTCTACCCTATTAGATTTATGATTTTTAGTTATTATCTCTGATATATTTTCCTCATCCTTAAATATTTCATCATATTTTTATATAACATAAATATATCATTTTGATTCACTCACATATTAATAACTTTATTCTTCAAAAAATTGTGTTCTTTTAATATGAAATTTGCACCTCAAAGTTTGAAATTTGCATGTCAATTTTTAAAAATTGGTCATTCTGAACCATTATTAAATATTTGTTCATGAATATTTTCCAAATCATTTTATTATAGAACTTTTTGTCATATATTTTAGATGAATATATGATTAGAGGTATTTTTTACTAATACCAACTAAATATTTTATTATTTTACTTTGAATTCAAAATAGTGTAATCACTTTGGTCGATCTCACAAGGAGGCCACTCACACACACTATTTTTCTATTATCAATATTTGTAATTTAATAAATATACTAATAGATGATAAAATAATATAATATTTATTGGGTTTTAAACATTCATATGATATAAATATGTAGATGATATAAAATAAAAAAAATAAAAAATATATCCCAAATAGTTTAGTGTGAGAAAAATTATCGTTCTAGGGAATTCACAATGATGTTGTGGTTATTCTTTAAATAATTATTAATATTCCACTCAATATTCAGATAAATAACTATAAAAAACACCCACTCATTCTAAATGTTACTAACCTAGAGTAAACAAATCAACATGAGTAATAATACCATCTTAAATTATGGATAGGATACCTCTTCTCTGCACATTACAACCTCAATACTACTCCATTGTATGCAGTATTGAAAGGATGGAGTAAAGGAATAAAGATGAACATGAATAAGAAGATGAATTTAGGTAAAATTTATTGAAAAAATACCCTAATCAATTTAACTACTACAAAAATATTATGAAAAAAATAAATATAAACCTTAATTTTCAACAAATCAAAGAAAAAGAATGCTCACTCGCTTCAAGAAAAAGCCAAAGTTAATTCTCCATTTTCATAGAGATGAAATTCACTAAGGGATAAAAATAATAATAAAACATGATAGAATAATAATATAATTAAAATATAATATATATTATAAATATAAAATAGTATTATGAAAATAAAAAACATTCTTAGCTATAAAAATGACTAAAATTAATTGGGGATATATTTAAAAGAAAGAGGGTTGTTTGGTTTCCCACCAATTATATACTCCAAAATTTCATTGATTTTTAGATCAATAAATGTGAAAATATTAGAAAGTGAACTTTATTTAATTTTTTGTATCTTTTTTGGATTTACACCAAAAATAACTTAGTTTTATTTTTTATGTTCAGACAATGTTATGACCTGATTAATAAAGAAATATTTTCTACCAAGTAGATTATGCGAATTTCTATCCTCTAGTTTCAGATGCATTAATATACTAGATAAATTATTAATACTAAGAATATATATTAAAATAAAATTTTCCTTAGACTATATTATATGTTAATTTAAAATTTTAGCATATTTAGACCATCCATTTGTGGGATATAAGTCTAACATTAAAATTCATCAAATTTGTGCACATATTTTGAGGACTGATTTGCATGCTTGTTTTAGGCCATCTATGGAAAGATTAAACTTTAGGTACAATTAAATGAATTGTATCCCAATAACCATGTAATCTTAAATATGTAGTTTTACATTTTGGGTTAGTGTAGAAGTTTTTATGACAAAAATACCAGGATGGCTATTTTTATGTAAATAAAAAAATACCGATTTTCACAATCAAGTCCAAAATATTCCTAAAAATAATAAATGTGAAAATTAACCATAAAATATTAAATTGGTGTTATTAAAACATTTAATTAATAATAAAATTTAATAAAATATGAGTTTCATCAATATCCAATGAAAATACATTTGTCTCTGTGAGCATCAAACTTCGGATTTTATCCTTAATAAAAATAAAACACTTACTTCCAATCACTCAAAAATAATTGAGTGTTAACTAATTCACATACCATATTTTATAGGTGGTCTTGTATTTATTTTTACAAATCCAGTCCTTATTGGATATAAAAACTAAATTAAACATAACTTCTTTCCTCTAGTAGGTTCTTATCAATAATCATAGTTTTGTCTATATTATTTATGGTTCAGTTCCTCCTCTAAAAATACTTTTTATCAAAGATTCCTAAATGATGGTACTTGATGATGAATAACATGTTTTCATTCATCCTCTTGGTTGTTTGTAAATTTCCTTCCACTATTAGTACATATCTTTTGAATTTTCCAACCCAATATCTTTTCAATTTTCCTTTGTTATTGAGTGATGCATTTAAATACATAAAATTTATAGGTATTTACCTTTATCCACACAATAATTATATACTCATTTATAAATTGAATATAATACCTTTTTCCATTCAATAATTTAAGTGTCATAGGACTATAAAAATCCATATGGAATATCTTGATTAACCTTGATAACCTTCAGATCATAAGCTTGTAGATTTATCAGACAATATTCCCTTTTTGAAAATAATATCATGTATGAGTATAATCACATGCGAGGTTATGTAAATATCAATCACCATAGTTTTTCACTAAATTCTACAAATAATTTTGGCTCAAATGGACAAGCTACTTGTTCAATAGATAATTTTCTTCCTCTTTTTTATAATATGCATCTATCTTCCTCACCAATGACATAATGATACCCTTTGGTCTTCCTGAATTGTAAAATAATGTATTCACCTTTACCTTTGATATATAATAAATTATTCTTGAAATCCACCACATGTTATGAGTCAAAAAAATTGATTACAATTAGAAAAAATTTACTAAGACCTTCAACCAAAAGAACATCCATTCACCTCATGTCTTTTCCACAAACATTGGTCTTCCAAGAGCCTAAAATGTTTAGCCTCTCATCATTATGGAAATAGACCACTCCATATTTATCTTATTTAAATCCCATGGTTAGTAAATTGTTACAAACAATTTTCAAAGTGAATATAATTTATATAATACATATTCCAAAACTTGTTTCTATCAAAGATAGTTTAGCAAAATTATCTTTCTTAGTTGTTCATTTTTTGACCCATGACCACTGGTCCACCTTATTTGATTATGGATGAAATTTTTTATCCTTTAATTCAATGGACTATACTTAATTTTTTAAAACTAAAGATCAATTTTTAGTTTTTATCTTATTTTTAGATGTTTATATATGATGAATTCCACATTTATGGGTATCATTTGGAACCTCTGTTTTCACTTAAAATGCAAAATTTATCACATTATTCTAGAAACATTCACAAAAAAGTACCTATTAAAATCATAGTATAAATAAGAAATTATACTTTCCACTTTTTAGAATTTTTACTCCTCATTATATTTTTTTAATAGAGCGCATATAATTGGTATGCCTCAAATTCCTACAATAATAACTCAAAATATTTAGCATTCTAGTTTAAAACATTGGTGCATCAATGGTTGTCTTTTTAGTCTTATAAAAATCATTTTTTCTTTAGCTTATCAATGCTTTATGTTTAACATAAACCTTTAATACTCTCTTCCTATGATCAAACATCATAAAAAATCTTTTATCACCAAACCAATATACACATGGATAGTCCTCAACACTTCCATTAAATTTCCCATGTGATTCCTTGGCCTCCTTATAGGACAGAGTACTAGAAATCCCTATTTTCATTCATGGAGTAAGGAGTATTTCTTGATCCTAACATATCCATAACCAAAACATGACATCTACTTTGAATGGTTCAATTTTTTTGAATCTTTCATTCATAAAATTGGATAGTATTTTAACAGTAAAGTATTATTCTTTAGATTTGGGATTAATTTTGACTTATCTCTTTCAGTTTCTGTAATTTCTAAATCTATGTTTTTAAATTTTTTATTTAAATTATATCTTTTATTATTTTTGTTGTTGCATGTAGAGCTTGGATTCATATAAAACATCTTTAGCCTTCTTATATTTCTCCCTCTATATATATTTTACTTCATGTAATGATTCATGTTTAGCTTGAAGATCAATTATTTATTTGATTGTAGATTATTATCTATCGCTATCATCAATCAATGGACACTATATAATACACACCATGACTTCATTTTTAAGTTATCTGAAATCCCCAACCTCCTCTAATTCATTTTTCTCTGAGATTTCATCTTTTTGAGGAAGTATATTTTTCTTATTAAAAATTTATTCTATGAAATATTATTTTCTCTCACCACCTTTGATTATTTCCTAGGAAGATATTTATCTTTATCATAACCTTGATACTTCTTTGGAAACATAGATACAAGGTGTCTAAATTTTCTATATTTAAAGTAAGTAAGAGGGATTTTTCCTTTGAATTTTACATTATGTAACACCCTGAACCTAAAACGCTTATTAGTTCCAAGATTAGATCACAACATCGCCTCAAGTGTGCCTATCCATATAACAGAGTATTCTAACAAGAAGTGAGGCATGATCCATATATTGGTGAGGAAATACCCTAAAATTAGAGTCATATAATCAATAGAAATAAATAAAACAATATCCATCACAATAATAGTGTTCTTAAATAAATAATAATAATGATATAACAATATGGTATTGTCATATAGAACAACTAGACCTTGATCGTTCATTGGGTTGATCCTAAATAAAAACAAAACTTAAATATAAATCACACACACATGTAATCCCTATTTTCATCTATAAGCCGCACACACCCTATCTCTAAATACCCATCAAGATGCCCCATCCTGGTCTACTAAACATCCCATGCTAAATCTAAAAAGAAGACATGAGTTCTATATGTACACCAAGTTTCCCATGTAGGGTGTGAGTAATATATCTCAATATTTTATCATCATGTTCCCTTAGTATACGCCATCATATATGTGTATTCATGAAAAAAATAAACATTACACACAAGAAACATAGATGTTGTGAGCTAACCAAGCCATCATGACTCCCTTTACATCAGGTCACCAAGTTATAACATGAACATCATGACACCCAATCATACCTTATTTGATTTCAAGATATAATTCATCTTGTCATCTCATCATTCAACAATAATGATTCTCACCCTATACTCAAAGAATCTAGGTAGGGTGGCATGAAAAACCATGACCCATTACCCACATACACTAGGCACGATCACACATCCATATATTTACGCATTTACTAATCACTATTTGAAGGGTCCATTAGTCTCATCACATCACCGAATGACCCATACCATAGGGTAGTCCTTTTATTCTCTCAGGTATGGTATATAATCCTTCATCAACTAACTCCCACTCACTCAATATGTGGTCATCCTAACATTCTCACTCAAATATAAGTCCACATTCACAGTGGGTACCCCATCACTCTGTGTATGGAAAAACCATATGCACACTTTACACATGTCTGGAAAGGTCCTTAACCCAATACCTAAATCATTTGGTAATAGTGATCACATTGACTCGTCCCTATGGACTCTGGGGAGGTTACCTTAAGCATGATGACTCGTTTCTCCTCAATCCCAAAGGCACAAACACACAGGTTCATATCCCATCACACAACTCACCCACTAATCACATTGTGATAGTCATTTGATACCTATCCTCTCATCTTGAACAAGCATTTCCTCTCCCTTCTAATAATTCACTAGATCCTCCAAACCCATCACTATCTCATATAATTTATACCATCCAGAACCCACCCCCTATCATTGACATCACTTCCATAGGATCACCTCAACCCAAAACCCAAGGACTGATCCACATCCTCATCAAGTATCTCAACACATCTAGTCCCTCTACTCCAAGACCATTCCAAGTCACCACACTCTGAGACCCTTGGCATCCCAATATATAGTACACAATAATTCATGTGACCCACACCTGAGACCCATCTCACATCTCCTAAGGGATGTCTTTTAACTCACTACTCATTGGAAACACTTCACATTACACTAATTTCTATCTGAAAGGGATCATCTTGCTCACAATACACACTAAGAGCCTGTACCAACTTCACAAGGGTGTCCATATCACCGATGATGAATTCATCCATCTCGTTCATCATCTCAAAGATTAATACCTATGTCCCCTATAGAATATCCATATGAGAAACAACCTAGGATATCCACATAACATCTCACATACCAAGACCACCCAAGGTATCTCTTCATCCAAAACATCACTATCACCCCTTTTTTAAAAATTCATTGGGTTATCTAGAACACTCAAAGTGATTTAATGTACTTTTCCCAAGAAAAAGATGCCAAATTACACCCTAAATCATCTTCCAAATGGATCCCCAGTCCCTGGACACTATCCATATTCCCATAAAAAAGCATGAAAGTAATAAATCATTCATAAACATAAATATGTATTTGTATTAAATGGGTCGCCTACATATGTCAAGGATTTTCCTCTTAATCCAAGCTTCACAATACCTCATCCAAGCCCTCTTGTTCCTTATCTGTGCCCATACCACCACCCGAGAACCCGTTTCACATCACACATCGAAAATATTTAATTATAGTTAATTATAATTAATTATTTAAATTAAAACAACATGTAATAATCACCGAAAAACTCATCGAGCACTACTATTCTGTTAAAACCTTGACTAAATGAACCTATCGAGTCACAAACACACCCTTAGAACCTTCCTGGATAAAATAACTATCACACAACACCCAACCAATAATAAATTTTATCTGAAATTATAAAAATACCTAAATATATTCTATAATACCTTACCTCCAATGAAAAAAATACATATTGTGGAAGGAAACATCTCAGGATGTCCTTTAGTTAGGATGCATGAAATCCTTATGAATCTCGGTCAATTAATTCACATTTTTGTGTAATTAACACCAAAACCTTACCCAAATTCATACAAAATTAAGTGGATAGAAATGGGGAACAAAAACCAAAAGTAATCATACACTCTTACCTCAGATCACTATTGGATTAGACCCAAAACCATCCCCCTTAAGGGGTGGTCAAAGGAGGGAATGGGGAGGGAGATTTTCCCAAAACATGGAATCTACCAAGCCCCTCCCATGCCTAAAATTTAAAGGCCCCTAAAGTGGAAAATGGAAAAAAACACCCTAGATAACATAAGTCATCATATCCCCACAAGTGGTTTGGTGAGACTAGGAAGGTCCTAGTGGAAATGCAAATCCAATCTACTATATTATGGTGGCTCACATGATAGCATGTGGAATCTGTGTTGAAATTAAACACCCCAACCACCATCATCCTTCCTCAGAAACCCCTTTAAACTCTTGGGTTACCTCACAATCCTCAAACCCAACCAAATAAATTTTTTAAAGATGTTAAAATTATTAAAACACTCATTTTGAATCCCAATTCTCAAATTAATTTGTCCACCAAATAGAAATTAAAATTCTATCCAAAACATAATGAACCAAAAATCCATATGGCAATATAAACTACTCTTTATAACGCCTCTCGTCATGAATAAGTGATGGTAAATCTAAAACCACATCCACTGAACTATATTGTCCATAAAACACTAAAACATAATTCTATTCTACTTTATAATACTCAACAATGCTTCCATAGTGTAACTGAAACATCAATCACATTGTTCTCCATAAGAAAATCCTCCCACTTGATACCAACAAGAAAACCTAGACAGCTCTCACCCCACCATATCCATTGACATGAATTGTTACGATATCCCGCCTTTTTATCACATAAATTTTAATTACATTATACAAAATCGAGGATCTTTAAGGTTTAGTGTCTTGGAAACTAGGAACATAATACATGAAAACATAAAACATTCTTCTTAAACACTTGAAAGGATTATTCATTTGTTCATCCTAAGTTCATTACAGCATCTCATAACCTGGGGACATACATCAAAATAAAGGGTGAGTAGAAGGCCCAGTAAGGGAAACAAGGGAAACATTTTACATGTAAACTTGAGATACATCAAAAGTCATGAAAAATAACTTTAAGGCATGAGAAAAAGATGATGAGGCATATCATAATAAAAAAAATGTGTTTCATAACTTGAATATGTGGCTAAAAATTTAACTTAGACAATAATGAACATATCACCAAGGTAAACCCCAAGGTGTTATTAAAAATTACCAAGGTAAACCCCAAGGTATCGTTAAAATTGTAATCGTTAGAGATTACATCATTACCCAATGCATTGGAGTGCTATCAGGGCGCACCCTTAAATTTTACTTTATTAACAAGTGATCCAAATATATAATCATCAATCATTTCATAAACAACCCATATAGCATAAAAGAAATTGGCTTCATTTCATAGTCATCATATTTCAAAAACTCCTTTAAAGACGTGATCTTTATGTCACTTTAAACCCACGGAAAAAGGAAAGCGGGTTTTATATATGTATGTCCCAGAATAAAAATAGAAAATTTTGATATATATGTGAATACCTTTATATAATAAATATCTTTGAGTATTCACTTAATAAAATAAAATAATTTGAGAAAAAGAGAGAGACATTTTGAGACGAAAATTCTGCAGCATAACGGCTATGTTATAGGGTTTTAGAAAACATTGAAAAGAGAGGGTACATGGGTCACACACTCATAAATGATCCATAAAACAGTAGGGGGATAGAATATAAAGGATTTAAGAACATGGTAATGAAATTTGAAAGATATACCATATGAAATGAAGAACATGAAAGGAAGACAAAAATAAGATTTCTCTTATGAAAATTCAGCAGCCTAACAGCGTCACTTAAACTTCAAAAAAATGAATTGAAGAGATCATATAGGGTATCTAATAATATGAACATAAAAGATCATTATGATAGATATAGAGATAATGCCCCAACATAATAAAAAGGAACTTGAAAGAGTTGACAAAAAAATAGAACTTGAAAATGAGAAGGGTGAAAGAATCCCTTAACAATTTGGTTGCCTAACGGCGTCACTTAAACTTCAAAAAAATGAATTGACGAGATCAAATAGGGTCTCTAATTATATGAAAATAAAAGATCAGTATGATAGATATAGATATCATACCCCAACATAATAAAAAGGAACTTGAAATACATGACAAGAAAATAGAACTTGAAAATGAGAAGGGTGAAAGAATCCCTTAAAAATTCGGCAGCCTAACGACGTCACTTAAACTTCAAAAAAAATGAATTGACGAGATCAAATAGGGTCTCTAATCATATGATCATAAAAGATCATTATGATAGATATAGATATCATACCCCAACATAATAAAAAGGAACTTGAAAGACTTGACAAGAAAATAGAACTTGAAAATGAGAAGGGTGAAAGAATCTGTTACAAAAATTTCGGCAGCCTAACGGCGCCACTTAAACATTCATAAAACGAAATGATGAGTGTAAGAGGGGATATCTAATCATATTAAAATGAAAATGGAAGTAAGAGAAATATAAAAGAACATCCTCCAACATAAGAACATGGATCATAAAAGAAATGACTTAAAAGAGAGTATTTGAAAAGAAAGAGAGAGGTTGGATCCCTTACCTTAAAACGTAACTCTTAAAACTCGAAGGTTGGGACCTTGAGGTCCTGGGGGCACCTTGGGAGGACTCTTTGGGAGGTAATGAGACCAGAGCTTCGTTGGGGGAGAGTTTGGAGTGAAAACTAAAGGAGGAAACGGTGGGTATTTATACAGAAATGGAGGTGATACTTTAATAATTTCAAGGGACACCTCACTAGTGGTTTTGGCAAAACCATGGGCTTGCCCATGGTATTTTCCCATGGTTTTGGCCACATGGGACCCCTCATACAATAATTAATACCCTTTAGTTTACCATCCCTTAAAATATCTCATGAAATCATCATGATGCAGTCATGATGTCATTAAACATACCCAAACCCTAAAACTGTATTTTTACTATTCACTGAAAATTCGAATTTTTCCGAAAACTCCCAAAAGGTTATCTTAACATAATATCAATGCTCTGAATTCAAAAATAAACTCCATTTTATAAAAAATATTTTCTAAATATTTTTAATTTAATTTTTAAATAAAAACACTATTCACCGAAAATTCATTTTTTCAGAAAAAACTCCAAATATTTCCTTAACATAATATCGATGCTATAAGTTCAAAAATAAAGTCCATTTTATAAAAATAATTTTCTAAATATTTTTAATTTAATTTTTAATTAAAAAACACTATTCCCCAGAAAAAACTAATACTTGACTAATAATTAATGAAAAATTTATTTACATATTTTATTGAATCACACTACTTAATCAAGGTGCCTAAATTATATTAATACTTTCATTAAGTGAGATTACTAATCCATTTGGTCAAATTACTAATCTTAAGCATAAAATCACTATTCATAATTTACTATTCATCAAAAATTAATTTGATCTTATTAGACTCTTAATTTCTTTCTGAACACATTTGTAGAAGACCATTTTTTGAAAATCATTACACATCATTAATTATTTAAGGTTTACATAAATATTTTAAAATATCCTTTTTTTCAAAATACATCAATAAAATACATCCTATATTCATTCGAACATTTGAAAACTCCTAAACTTCACCATAAGAAGAAAAAACAATTTTATTTAACAAAGGATTGTGGTCTCCTTACATAGCCCCTTATAACCCCATAATAGGACTTAAGTGTAAGGTGTGCTAAGGTGAGAGAATCTGAGGGCGGCTCGGCCAACATCGCACGAGTTGTAATTTCTATCAGTTTGAACATCTCGCGAAGGTGATTTCGTTCTAGCTTCATATGATAATGTTCGTCTTTGGTTTGGTCCAGAGAAAATCCCAGTGGTGCTACCTCTTTCCCAAGTTCTGTTAGATGGGCTTCGATCGGTCCAAGACTACTGGATGAGGCCATCGAATCTTCTTTCTATATTAATTAACCAAGATCGCTTGTATTTAGAGACAATAGTCACACCATTCAGTTTCCACCGATCATAATAACTAACGGTCATATAATAGTCAATACCCAACAGTCTCATTTTAATTATACTCATGTTATCAAATGAAACAGTTTTGTTGAGTATAAAAAATAAAATAAAACACAAAATTAGGAAACAAGATTTATTCAAAATTTCGTGTCGTTATAATTGGTGTCACCACTTAGTCTATCTTGTGGATAATGGTGTTCCCCACCATGAATCATCAATCAAGAAGGCCAATTTCAATCTATAGTTCTTCCCATAATAAAATTATCCTACCAATAATACACTTCATGTGACCCACTAATCAACTAACCATTTGCTAAACAATGCTCCTGATGTGATTCCTATACCACCACGTACAAACTACTGATAATGATCCAGTCAGACTTCCTTGGGAAGAATTCACCTAAAACACTTGGTTTCACCCACAGATTCAACACTACAACACTAAACCCGATGCAGATGCACTAACTCCAAACAAAAATGCATTTAAATCCTTATTTTGGTATTTTTTTTATGAACCATAACACATCTGATCTTCACATTCATCATCATTCCAATGTCATATCAATTTTCCACTGACTGGTCTCACTATACACTACCCCTTACAACATGAAGGTCTTTCACCAACAGTGTATACAATGATCCACATCATAATAATATTAATATCATTTCCTGAGGAACCCAAACATTGATGTTTCACAACCCATGCTCTATCCATTACCAAACATAATAACTAAATCTTATCGTCTTACTCATACCCAAGATACAAAACTCAAAATTAACTATTTATCATTCCTAGATCACTATGAATTATTTTCTCAAACATCTAGTGGTGCACTCCCCAACATTCAGCTTTTCTTACATCGCACCCAGAGAATCGACCCAAATAGGTCCCAAAATTGCATGTGTGTTTCTCTTCCCAGGACAATTTCACCTCCATCACTCCAACCCTTGACACCCCTTTCAAAGTTTAATGTGGGTCTAACATTCGACAATACCATCATTAAAATATGATACCACCTCCTACCATTGAGGTATGTCTCTTACATCACTAAAATTTGGGTTTCTATGACCATGATCATATATCCAAACACACTGGTCACCTCACTCTAAGAGTGACCCTAAATCCAAACCACTGTAATACCACCACTAAAACATTACATAGGTTCATCCTTAACCTAAATCATTCCCAATGGACCCATACACAATTATTTCACTGATTCACAACTCAACTGAGCATCATACACACCTAGCATGTACCTTCCCTTTCACATTGAGACTTTTATGAATATTCTCACTAATATATGCACTACCCCTCATATGGAGTATTCTACCATGAAACTGCTCATAGTTCATCAACCATTATCTACCATTGTATCACTGGTCCCAAAAGTATCACACCCTGATGAAACTCAATCACACACCCTGACTCATGTTGTTATGAGTCGTGTCGTATCTAACATAGGTTGGCATGCCTAACCCACTAATTATACCCTACACTCATGTAAGTCACATTCAACTAGAGTTTCTATGGTTCTCCTATTAAAAAACAAGTCATATCAATTATTATAATATTTATCACATGTCCACCATCCAGCCAATCATCATTCCAAACAATGATCCTATACTCACACTGTCACCATGTCGTAAAAAGTGCCTCTAAGAACCAACAAGGTCATACAACCAACTGAACCCTCCATCAAATCCCAAATCTAATACCAGAAATGATCTAAGTTCTTCACATCTTGAAATCCATGATAATCCCACTTTTCCTTCTTAATCCTCATCTAGGAAAATCCTCAAGTAAACTTGTGCCCCTCCTTAGATTATTCCTTAGGAATACATGCCTATACCAAACATGTTGGGGTTCCATCATCAATACATCCAATGCTGATATTATCCCACTAAGGGTCCACACACATCCCTTAATTAAGGAAATGTATTTCCACCACTAGATAACATCCTACACTAGGATACACAAGACCTTCCATTCAAAACACAAAATCTAACTAAGTATAATGCCACCAATAATTTATATAGGAAAAGCTATATATTTTATTGTTGTCACATTAAACAATTGAACCCTATTGTTAGAAACTCCAATCACATATTTTCAATAATCTCATAGGATAATATGTTCTTAATCATGATTCATGTAATTATTCCTCTTTACAATGGTCCAAGATCAAAAAAAATCTCCACTAAAATGGTTATATTCTTTAAAAATATCATCCAAAATATTTAAAACCATGAACAATAATAATGTACCCCTGGTAACTAGGACATCCCACCAGAAAGGTGTTCATGAATCACTAGTCTCTAATCCATATAAATCTCCAAAATATTCATATAAAACCTTCCTATTATATCTCAAAATTATAAAACAAATAAATTTTATGATACTATTTTATATCACCCTAGCTCTAGGCTGCTCATCAGGGCCCATATCAAAGTTCCACAGGGCCTCAAGTTCACCTCAACATATTCTAGAGGCTTTTGACTAGTGGTGAGGGCCTAATATATATATCAAGGAGACTATAATCTAGAATTAGAGTCATTAAATCAATTTAAATAACTAAAACAATATCAATCACACTTGAAGTATGCATAAATAAACAAGAACAATGCTATAATAATGTAGTTCCATCATATAGAACATCTATTCTCTAATCACCCACTGGGATAATCTCAAATTAAAAAAAAAACAAAAATACCACACACACACACTAGACTTACTTTCATACCTATGCCTCATACACTATATCTTCAAATACACATCGAGCTACCCCATCCCAATCCAATGCATGTACAGTGAAGAACCTAAAAAGTAAACATGATATTTTTAATCGATGTGTGTGAAAATACATCTTAGTAGGGTCTCAAAAAGTGAACCTAGTAAACACCATCATATAAGTGTATACATGTGAAATAAAATAAACATGTCACAAGAGTGATTTTCACATCATTTTCTAATCATACCACCACAACTCTTTATGCATCAGGTCACCATGATCTAACCAACCCACCATAACACCCAATCGTACCTGCTTCAACTCCAAGTCAGAATCTATGTTTGTACCTCATCATTCCATAACACTAATTCTCAACACATTCCCAAATAATTAGAGTAGGTGGCATCCAAAACCTCAAACCACTACCCAAAGACACTAGACACAATCACACATCAATATCTCAACCAACCAATTAATCACACTATGTAGAGTCCATACTTCTCATCACATTACCCCACAACCCACCCCCCTATGTGGACCTCAACCCAAACCTCTTAGAAAAGTTCCATTATCAATTTTCAACCCATGACCACTCACTCAGGAGGTGTTCATCCAGGACTTCTCACTCAAGGACATGGCCCCTTATACAATCACTACCCTATCACTCAAGGTATGACCTGACCATATACAAACCAATCCAAGACATTTTTGGAAATTTCATCGAACCGATACCAAAATTTTCATGGCATGATCATCCCACTGACCCGTCCTCATAGACTCTATATAGGTCACCCTAAAAAATCCAACCCAAGCCTCTTCAAGTAGAAGTTCCAAAAACATAATCACAAGGCCCCCAGGCCATTACACAACTCATTAGTTGATCGAAGGGCATTAGTCACTTAATAACTATCCCCTCATCTTGAACAAGACTCACCTTACCTATTAGGTCTTCCACTAGATCCTATAAACCCATCATGGTCTCACTTCCATGATTCCATCTGGACCCCATCTACCATTGGTGAAATTACTTCTTAAAGTATTGACTAAACCCAGAATCTAAGGCCTTGTCCACATCCTTATAATGTATCACAACACACATTGTCTCACTTCCCAAGGACCTTCTCTATTCATCATTCTCTAATCTCATTGGAATCCCTATTCTATGTATGAGAAAATTTTGTGACCCACACCTAGGTCGCATCTCATATATCCTAAGGGAGAACTCTTAACCCCTCTCTTAGGGGAAACACTTCTCAACACACCATGTTCCATACCAAATGGATCCTCTACCTCGCAATACTCACTAAGATCCCAAACCACCCACAATAACGTGTTCTTACCACTAATGTGGCATTAAATTATCTCATTCATAATAACAAGTTTCAAACCCTCTCTCACCTACTCACTAGCCTGATGAGAACACGCCTAGGCTACCTATGTTTAATATCACATCCTGAGACCCCTGAAGTTTACTCACCAATGATAATTTCACTCTATCCCCTTGGAAACGTAGTTACAAGGTGACCTAGATCACTCAAAGTTCTTAATATCACTTATCCTTAGCATGGGGGGAATAATGCCACCCTACCTCTTCTTCCCAAAGAATACATGGAATTTATCCACTAAATCAAGTCTTATACACATTCATGTAGGAAGTAAATCTTGCATAAACACACATATGTATTCATAATAAAGGGACTACCAACCTTCGTTGTAACAACCTGAATTTTATGAATGAAATTTACCTTTCTATTTTTTGGTGTGTTACACTAGGTAATAATGTATAATATAAAACGCATAAACCACATAATGAAAATCAAGAAAAAATTACTATATTAAATCAAACATTTAATTTATATAATAAATACTGTTATAAAAATTAAAATTATTATAGTGGGGGAAAATAGAAAATAAGATAAATATAATAGTAAAATTTGGATCGGTTTGATCCCCTAGAATAATCACACTCACGAACAACTCTGTAGAAATATAATAGAATATTAGTAATAAAATATTCATTTTGAAAATGAAAATACAGATTAAAATTAATATAAACCATAATTCAATAAATAATGAATGAAATATGATGTATTTATAAAAGTTATGGGACCTATATGACCACTAAAAATCTATCCATTAGAATATTTTTTTGATCATTGGAATAGAAATATGACCATTAGAAATAGTAACCTAACCATTAGAATAGTAACCTCATCAATGTGATTGTAAAATAATATTCATTTATCCCATAAAATTAAAATATTATAAATTTTTATCATGTTAAAAGTAAATATATTTTTTAAAAATGTCAAAATAAGTGTTTGGATTTTTATAAAAGACATGTGTTTTATTTTCATTTTTATAATAAATATAAAATTTTAAAAACAAGTTCATTTTAATAAAATTTATTTATAAAATAATATTATGTTTCATTATAATTATAGTATAATTTTATGAGACCATAAGTAATTTTCCAAAGGGTCAAAAACATGATCATAATATAAAAATTATTATTTTTCAAATAAATCAGGATTTTATTTAAAAATTAAATTTATCATATTTATAAAATTATTTTCATAAAATTTATTTTGGTTTTTTAATATATAAATCAAAAAAAATATGTTTAATTTCTTGTACTTTTTAAAAATAGTTTCATTTTTTTGAATAGTGAAATACGACAAAATAAAGTATTTAACATTAAATGTTAAATACATGAATTCATGAGTTATAGATGATGTAAGAAGCCATTAGATCAAAATAAAAAACACTAATTGCTATAATTACTCACAATATTCATCAATATTTATATTCCTGATTAAAAATAATAAAATAATGGATATTATATTCAAAAAGAACCCATCTCATTCCCATATAAAAACCAAGCCTCAATACCCCTTCTACTCACACATACTAAGCCTTAGATTTTTCCAAAAAAAATTCCCAATTTTTTTCCAAATCATTTATTCCAAATTATAGTTCTTGAATTCTCACCAAAGGCAATTTCAAGGATCCTTAAGTGGTAGCCTAAGAGTAGACACCCAAAGGAAGAGGTAAATTCTCAACCAAATCCCTTTCAATTTTATTCTTCTTATACCACCCCCATATATTTTCCATTCACATTGAAATTATAACATTAGTATACTAAATATAATAATATATTATTATTAATATTATTATTGTGTAATGTCCATTTTCTTCCCTCCCCTCACATGATTCTGAAATGAAAATGATTTTTCATAATATGATCAGATCAACTCCCCCATGAACAACAAATTTTATTTTTCCCACCACCTTCTAGGATGGATTAAATTCACTTATTTTGGTTTAAAATTATTTAAATAAGTAAATTATATTTTCCTTCACATTGTTGAATTGTTATATATCTATAATATTAAATGAAACCATATAATTTCCCCATGATCATAAAAATCACCAAAGTGAATTAATCGTAAAATGATAATAACTAAACTCCATAAACCATGGGTATTTTTAATAATATTTGACTTTTATAACCATTTTGAACTCTTGTAATAACATGAAAATTATGTGAACACACTTCTATAGTTATGGAACCATTTAAAAAATAACTTCCATAATTACCTTCAAGTGATGCAAAGGAACCCTGACGTGAATGACCTTGGGACAGTAGAAAAATAAATGATATCTCAACTAAATAACACTATAATAACATAAATTCAAGATAATAAATAAAACAATATTTGAATAATTTAGTAAATCTTGTATTTAATATATATAATTATATTATTCAGGATATTAATTGGATGTTCATTATGAATCCAGGCCCGAGGTAAGAGAACTCTCAAAACCAAACTCTTTTCTTTGGGTTTTTCCTTATCTCTCTCCACTTATCTACAATTATTTAATTTTATGATTAATACCTTATATATTCTATATATATACCTTTAATATAAACCTAGGTTAACCTTTTTTTATTTTTAGGGTATATATAATCTTTTTATGTTCTCTTCTAGGTCTTTTATTAAGTAAACACAATTTAAGGGAACTTCCTATTTCTTATTTCATGTTATGAAACACTCCATGAAATATTTTTAATCACCAAATGTTTTCTATAAATAATAAATATTTTATGGATAACTCTCTTGGTTTATTTTTGGTTTTATAAAAAATATGATCTTCTTATCATCTTTAAATATTTCTTACCGTTTTCTTACAACCTTACTAATGAATTTCGATTCCAAAATTACTTCTTCACCCTTTATCATGAAATTTTCATCAATTAACTCTATATTTGTGACCTTGTATTATTTTACAATATATAAACACTCAAAATAGTTAATTTATTCTTCTCTTTTGATTCCTGGTGAGATATCCTTTTATTTTTATTTAAGTCGAGATTATGTAACCCATTTCTTTTTAAGGGTATTTATTAATCATAATAATTATGTTTGATTTCATTATGTGGAACACACATATATATATATATATGTGTGTGTGTGTTATTATGGGTGTGAAAAGGATATAATTATAATTAATTGGTTATTTTTTATATCTCATGATATTATATTTATTGGATTTAGGGGTAATTAAAATCAATTATGGGACACTATCCACCATTATGTGATATCACAATAATTAGTATTGATTTATGTTTATGATTTCTTGTATTATAATGTTTCCACATTCCTATTATTTCTTGATTATATGATACCAAATTATTTATTTCATTCCTCAGTGTTATTTTTTGTTTACCTTGTCCTTTTTGATATTATGTTATTCCATTTGACTAATATGTTATGCTCTTTTATCATGTTAATTCCTTTACTGAGATTTATAGCTTACCCCTTTTATTCATGTATTCACCAGGTTATCCTATGAATTTTTAGACACTCAAAGGTAAATAAGATCACATTATATAGATTAAAATAAATATTTTTTATTTTTTAAGATACATATTGATTTTTTATAAACATCTTGTCCCAAATGCAATAATTCTTTTGATCCTTGGTTTGTGTTTATTGGATATTTATGTTTAAAACATGAAATAATATATATATATATAAGAGTTCTGGTTTTCTATACCTTTAAAGGAATCACTACCTAATCTAAACTCCATAATACCTCTGTTAATCCCATGTGGGACTCACCCAAGTCCATATCGCCACCCAATATCCCACTTCATGTCACATGTCATAAATAAGTAATTATAAATAATTATAACAAATTATTTAAATTATACCTTTCTGGTATAATTTTATAACAACTCACTACGCACAGTTATCACACCAAAAACATTACTAACTTCACATAGAGGGTCTATATCACACCCATGACACTATCCTAGTTAAAATCTTGATCATGTAACACCCAACCTTACGTCAATTTCATCTAAATGCATGAAAATTACTAAATAAAATAGGGAAATGGATTATGTCCACCAAAATAATGATATATATTGGAATGTAGTATCATGAGATATACTTTAGTTAGGTTAAATGAAATCCCCATGAATCTCAGTTAATTCCACCATGTCCTAGTGGTATCGATGTCAAAAACAATATCAAATTCATCCAAAATTAGAGGGATATAAAGGGGGTAAAATGGAAGAATATTGATTCTCTTACTTCAAATCAATACTAGATAAGATCCAAAACCAGTAGCCCTTAAGGGAGGTCAAAGGTGGGGATGGGGAGTGATATTCATGTATAAAATAGTTGACCCTAAGACCCTCCTCCACATAAAACCTAAAGGTCCCTAAAGTTTAAAAAGAAAAAAACATCCCACTAAAAAAAGTCACCTACGACCTACCGGTGATTTAGTGGCTCCATCGGCTGGCCACTGATCCCATGTCAATCTTGGTGCACTTGGTTGGCCCATCGGAAATCTAGTGGCCAGTACACTGCAATTTAGCACCCCTTCCACCCCGATACTTCCTCCTATAATTCTTCAAACCCTCATATCACCTCTTAAGCCTCAAAACATGTCCAATATCATTATCCTAAGATAATTAATTTCTCATAATATCATTCCAACTATGGGTTCTCAAAACTAATTATCCACCAAAAAAAATTAAAACTCCATCTCAAAATGTACTAACCCATAAATCCATAGGTAATTACACTTTACCCCTTTATATATTGGCTAATATTAAAGACATAACAGCATAAACATCTTTATATTTAAGATCCTCCTTCACCTAGAGTTTCTTCATTTCCTTAAAGATTAATTTTTATGAGTTATCCCTCACCTTGAATTCATTATCATAATTTCTTATTTCATATACAACAAGTGTACTATTTATATTATCTAAATATACATCCAACATATATTTATCTTTGTGAACTGAGACATTAATATTAAAACAAAGAGGTAATATTCTTAGAATTATTTTAAATATTTTAACATCATCAATTTTCTCTCTAGGTCATCACATATATTCCATAAATATTTTTATTCAATTAAAAAATTGATCTACTATTTCATTTTGGATCATTCTAAAATATTCCTAATTATTCCACAAAACCTGTAGTTTTTCTACTTGAAATTTTGGACATCATTCATAAATATCTAGTATTTTATCCCACATCGCATGAGAATTATTCCATGAAATGAAATTATTGTAAATAATGTTAACAAATCCTCCCCCTAGAACATTAATTTCTATTTCATTTGTATCAAATTATGTTTGGTCTTTATCAGATAAAGGTCCACTCGCTTTACATTTTAAGAATCCAGGTGCAACTAAAATATAAATTCTTATTTACAAATATTCAAAATAAATCTACGTTGAGAACTTTTATAAATAAAAAAATACTTTAAAAATAATCAGGCCCATATATTTGAACACAGTTTTCATTCTTTTGAGAGAGAAAAAGGTTGACTCAAATACCATTTATTTAATACCACTTGTTGGTATCAGTCAAATAATGTACCTTGGGATAAATTAGGGAAATAAAAATTTAATAATTTATTATTGATAATGATCTTGTTCTCTTTTTCAAAGAAACAATTGTTTTCTCACCCACACAATCTCTCTTGAAAGAAAAGATTGTAAAATAGATATAAGTAATTTTATTTCGTTCACCCAAACTAGAATTGTACAAATATTATGTAATCATAAGTGTACCAATACATATGAAACAGTAATCAAATTGATTTATAAGTGATTACAAAATATAGTTTCCCCACTGACCCTCTAGAATCACTATCCACATCAACTTTAAAGAACTCACTCGCTACCCTTCTTTACATGTAGGTGATCACAACTTCCTCTATGATGATCTTGTTTTCCATAAAATGTAAATGTAAAATTTAAATATATTGGTGTCACACTATTTCTTAAATAAGAAAAACATTCAAATATAAATAGTTCTTATATAATCCTTCTTTTTCTCATTCACTTTCCTAGTGCATGAACATATAATTCTCTTCTTTCATCCCTTGAAAGAGATAAATCTTCATCCTCTACATTATCATTTTTTTATTTGAATAGAAAGAATACATCTAATTTATATTCTTGTGTGTTCATAATTCTCATAATATCTTTATACTTTTCCTTTTATTATTTGTTTTTCTCTATATTTTTCTAGTTTTTATGCGGTAACATATTTTGATATCTTGGAACATGAAACATCTTTAGAAAACAATAATATGTTATCTAATTTAAAAGGTATTCCAAAACGCATAATAAATATGAGGTAATTGGATCCTCAAACATCATCAAAATAATATATTTAAAATACATTCATCCCATGATATATAAAATTACACATCACTATATTCATTTTCCATGATTTGGTATGTGTTGTAAAAATTAGATTAAAAAATCTTCTTTAATCGTGCTTCAAATTATCAAACAATTATGGGCTAATTATCTACTGAACCTTAGGTTTATTTTCCCAAATCAAATCATGGTAATATATTACTCATATTTTATGATTTTTAATATTATACCTATAACAATTTTTGGATAACTCTCTCAGAAAAAAGAACAAAGGAATGGTCCTAACACAGCACTAAAATCATGCTTACTGAAAACCATTTTTCATAGAATCTAGATAATTCTTATACATATATGAAATTACTCTTACAAAACTTTTATGATATTTATACAAATGAGGAATCATCCTTATGTGGAACTATATGATTCTTAAGAAAATTTGATGACCCTTACACAAAGATAAAATAATTTTTATAAAAATCCTTGATCATTATGGTGATTATGATTCATACTTAGGGAATTTATATGATCTTTATGAAACTCAATATGATGCTTACACAACCCGGAAATGGTGCTTATATAGGTCACATTAATCCTTATGAAGTTTCCCTTTTTCATAAAAGTATCCTTGTGAATACAAAAAAATCCATGCCATTTTCATATTCTAATACTACCTTAAGAATGATCTATTTAAATATATACATAGCTAAAATATCAAATTCTACTCTTCTAGCCTTCAAGATATAAATATACACACATAAATAGGTTACATTGAGGAATTTTTCCACTTATTTGTCAACAAAAAAACAAAAACCACTCCAATGGAGGGTTTACTAACACTTATAAAAAGGTGTAATCTTTAACATGGTCTTCCATTTGAATAAAAGTTCAGGTGAATTCACTATGTTCTATAATGTACATGTTTTTGAATCATCTTGTCTTCGAAATGTTTATTTTAATGATAAAATCAACATATATTTAAAAATATACTAAAAGTAAGTAAAATAATATTATAGAGCTTATTGTGATCCATAAAAACATATTTCCCTAAGATATATCATTTTTTAAAATGACTCAACATGTGTGTGACTTGATGATCAATATTTGCACATGAAGATGAAAGGTGGATGATATTGTATGTTTTTATATTAACTTCTATTTTTTATAATATTTTATTCATATTTTGTGATGAAGTCCTCCACCATAATTATAGTATATCGAAGATAAAAAATTGTGTTAAACAAGGCCTGATCTGGTTATTGATAACTTGAATATCCTTATACACATGAAAAAATAAGAATAAAAATAAATCATCTTAGAATGTTTTGTATTGAATATCATCTTAATCATTGAAGATAAAATGATGTCACATGTCACCCATCTAGAAAAATTATATCCACACACCAAAATAAAAATA
Organism: Viscum album; assembly: GCA_963277665.1. NCBI lineage: Eukaryota > Viridiplantae > Streptophyta > Magnoliopsida > Santalales > Viscaceae > Viscum > Viscum album. The sequence goes on along the minus strand of OY728129.1, from coordinate 1,607,699,025 downwards.
TAAGTATAAGAAGATAATTTATAGGACATAATGATCATTCAATCATTGTGTTATTGAATTTAAAATTGTATTATCAACTATTTTGTTCATTGAAATTATAATGCATGAGAACTAGCCATCTGGGCTTGTAAAAGAGAGTGATTTCATTGATAAGGACCATATAGGGAATATTTATTATATTTTCTACTTCATTGAGAGATCCATTGGTAAACCAAGACTATTATAATTTGTATTTGTAAAGAAACCATTATTACAAGGTGTAAGTGTTGTGAGAGACACTATAATTTTAATAGGTATCAGAGATTTCACCCTACCTAAAGGGTCCAATTTAAAAATAATTGTTTTTATAAGAAATAGGGTGTCATCCACTTATCACAAAGTATTTTTTTCATCCCTCAAATGGTGATGAACCTTGTAAATCACTTTTTTCATCCACTTACTTTTATTACAACAAAGATATGAGTGATAATTTTATACTAATGAAAGGAGATTGGTCAATCCTTAACTAGATAAAAGGAAAAGTTATTATAGAGGGAAATACTTGTGTGAAATGTTTAAAAAGGACCAAGACCATTTATTCACTCCTTTCTTAGTGGTTTCCACACCTCCAACATGACTGAAAAAATATTTTATTGGATTTCAATGTTTTATTCATTGAAGAAAATGATAATAAGATGTACTCTATTAATAATAACTTTGAGATTATTCATGACCCAAAGAGTATATTTTTTTATATTTAAAGAAATATCTTTTGTTTTTATAGGAGTAAATTTATCTTGTTGAAAAATAATTATATTCACATTGTTTCAAGGATAAACCCTTATCATTGTAACCATGATACTAATTAATCATATATAAATGGATAATACCATTCCATTATAATGATGTAGCCTTTAATTTTTATTATTGAACCCTGTATATCATTTTATTCACTATAGTTGTATAGCTTTTCAATAAAGTTCACCAAATTAAATCGATTGGACTTTTTAAATTTAGTGTTGGAGAAGAAAGGCTAGATTAATCTTGATTTTAATTCATCTTAACTGATGAAAAAGTTTAGTTTTATAGAAATAATAAAAGATATGCATTGAATAATTCATCGACTCTCAAGGAATAGTATGAGGGCTCACTATTATTTGTGGTAGTTATTCTATAATTAGTATTGGATTGGTGCATGGGTTACCCATAAAATATATTAAATCTATTTGAAGTTGATGGTATTAAATTATCTCTATTTTCTACTTTTATGGGTTATGAACTTTTATATCTATCATAGATCATATTAATTTAGTGAATATGAATAGTTTTTCCACATTTTATGAGAAAAATTATAATTTTTAGAGGGAGTTAATTCTTAGACACTTTCTCTTGTTAGGTTTAGATATTGTTTATATTGTAACTAATAGTTTTACTATGGTTAAGAAAGGTTCGCTAAGGACTTCACTTGATTCAATGAACAATATGATCTATGGTCATGGAAGGAATTATATATTAACTTCACTTATTGATAAGGAATTTCTAAAGTTTATGGGTATCTAAATAGTGAAAGGTATTTAGGATAATTTATTAAATATTAATAAATGAAATTTTATTGTAAAGGAAGTGAATAAAAAAATTCATTATAACAAATTTTAAGACATTTCTACACTCGAAAAAGAAATAGTGGATGATTTATTTAATCTATTTAATTATACTGTAAATGATATAAGTATTTTTTGATAAACTTAAATAGATTAAAATACTATCAAAAAGTTTCTTTATATCAAACCATAAAGGTTTGATGAAACAATTTCATATTTTAAATATCATGATCTAAATTCATTTTCATTGGATGACTTCTATAGTGGGATTATTGTATATGATATGTGGAATTTTTATTTATTAAAAAGACAATTAATGGAAATAATTAATGTTCTTTTAAATCCATGAATAATTGTAAGTCTTGTAAATTGGTTGAGGAAATGAATGAAAATTTTTATGTAGATAGAGATGTTAATATGAAATTTGATAAGATAATGTCACTCATTTAAAATAAGTATTTAAAAGTGAGAAGGTATATATCATGTTAAAACAAATTTGAAGTGTTTTAATCATAGATTAATGAATATATTTTTTTATAAGTTGTATAATGATATAAGAAGAGTAAATTGAAGACATGGAATAGTTTTCAATTAAGTTATCTTGGAAGAACACTTCAAAATTTAGTAATTAAAAGTAACGGTCTAATTGAAAAGAAAATAATATTTAAGAATTTAAAGATAAAATATATTTTTAAAATATAGAGTAAAAAATGTTTGATGGAAATGAAAGTGGAGTTGACTCATGACATACTTATCATGGTAAGAAATTTTTAACTACTATGTTGAATGAATAAGAGTTCTCAAGTGAAGGAGATATAGAAGATATCGATTCATGTTGAAGAAATAATTGAAATAATTTATGGTAAAAACCTATAAACTATAGAAATTAAATACAAAGTTATTATAGGTACATAAAATATCAAATGATACTAAGAAAGTTAAATAATAAATAGAGTTATTTTTTCAAAAGAATTTAAGTGTTTAAATGTATGCGTTTTCAAGGAAAAGAAGATGAATGATTCACTAATGAATTGTATCAAATAAAATAAAAAATAATATAAATATTATCATCAAAAGGAGTTGGTTTATAAAAATAACTTAAATATGTTCAATTTTTTTAAGTAAAATGGAAAAAGGGGGTATTTACTTTTAAAAAAATAAAATAAAACAAGTCATACAAAAAAATAAATTGAGGAATTAATTAAAATAATCAAAGTAAGTACAATAGAATTGAACAACATTTTTGAAATTCAAAACAATAATCATAGAATAAAAAAATAATAAATAGATTTATTTATAAGATATTAATAAATTTATGGATTAAATGATTGGTTTATTAATTGAATGAATGATATTAACAAATAATATATGTGAAAAGTAAAAAAATTCTAAAAATTTGATAAGAAATTTTGACAATATCTCAACCGGAGATTCAATGCCTCCCACCTCAATGGATTGAGGATTTGTAAATATATAGACCTTGAATTTATTAGTATCCAAGAATCCCAAAAATAATAAAAACCCTTGGTTTTAGTATTTTCTAAGAAACCCATAACAAGAACCATGGTTTTATCAACTTTCCAAGAACTCGAAGTGAAACATACCTTAGTTTTAGCAGTTTACCAAGAGCCCAAAGGGAGAGAAAAATGATTATTTTGTTAGGTAAAAATTCTTTAAACAAAATATCTCAATTTTTTAGAAATATAAAGAATATATAATTTAGATAATGATAAAAAGAGATAGAGAATGAGGATCCAAGACTTAGAAGAAGGTTTTATAGATATATCTCCAAAGAGATAAATTTAGGAGACAAAGCTTATTATTGTTCCCTCTAGATTGATGAAATTAAAAATTGTTTGTATTTTTTTCCTTCAAAGACTCATATGTGTTATATTTATATCTATTTAATGTCCTCTAGTAAAGATGGAGATAAATTAAGGTCAAGGGATCAGTTCATGATCATAATAAATGTATAATTTGACTAGCTAACTCATGACCACTAGAAAAATTCTTGATGTCACCAGCTAGCCAGTATGAATTTTGAATAACTACTCACTAATTTAGACACTAAAAAGTAGATTATGGCTACCACCAAGTATCTAGTGAGAAACCTGCAAAACTGGTGGCTCGATCCACCAACACCGGCTGGCCAGTTTTATTCCACCGGGTAGCCAGTGGATTTCTTGTAGGTAACATGTTCTATCAATAAACACTGATTATAAGATGAAATTCTATAGAGTACCTAGTGATGAAAGAAAAGGGAGAAAATCCCTTGGTCTTATTAATCCACTTTGAGGCATTCATTTAGTATGTTTTCAACCTATCTTTATTTTCATATATAAAAACTGAAATATTCAAAATTGAAAATGTTAGAACAGCAGAAGATGTTTTTGATCATTAAAACACATCTAAGAGAGTGAGGTATAACAATATCTTCCTTTTTAATGATCATAAAAACATTAAATATATCGAAGAAAATTTCAAAAAATAATTTCAATATTTCATAATTAAATTCAAATGAGATGATGAAAAAATAAATACTCATGAGATTAAAAAATTCAATTTTAATAATATATTCATAATAATAGTAGGATTTTGAAAATAATAAACAAAATACATGTTCAAAACAAATTCTACTTAAAAATATTAAAAATAAGAAATAAGACTATAAATCCTTAAAGTTTTATTGCCATATGTTTCTCTATTTCTCCGCAATATTAAAAATATAAAAATAATACAATAAATTTATCCAACAATTTGAAAAATATTAAAAATAAATAATTTATCCCCATTTGTGATTATAAAAACATATATAAATAGATTTATTGAGAATAAAATAATAAACTATGTTACTCATAATTAATGATCTTGGATACATATAAAAAATAAATTTTGAAAAAGTAAAATTATTTTTGAAAATTAAAAGGTTGCAATTTTATAAAATAGAAAAAAACAAATTATTAAAATATCAACACATTTTGAAAATATATTTTCAATAATCTCAAGGTTTAAATAAAATAATTTTCTAAAATTTTCTCAAAATTTAAATAAAAACTTTTAATAATAAAAATTATTTTCAATGTTCTAAATTCTTTTAACAAAAATGGTGTCTCTTCTAGAAAAAGTTTGTTATTAATAAGAAAATCCTATCGTTAATTGATGCATTTAAAAAATAGGGAACTACAAATAAATGAAATTCAAGAGATAAATAAAAAAGAAAATTATTCTAATGTCAACAAAAAATTTCTAATCCATCATTATGGTTTTTAAAGATTGTTTTAATTATACAAATAATATTCCCCATGAGTGTCAAACCAGGTTTATGGTAAAGGACCATTAGCCATTCCATGGGTGAAGATCGAATTAAATATCTAACATTCCTTTTTAGAGGTTAAAAACTCTTAGTGCATATACATTATAAAAACATCCACTTATTTTATTCCAAATAGTAATTTCTTTACTAGGAATATTACACTCACATTACATTACCAAAATTAATGGTTAGAATGTTTAAAAATATTATTATTTTTAAAAATAAACTTTTCAAAAAAATAAAAACACCTGAAACAAATCATTATTTCTGAATTTAATGAATACGTGTCACAACTATACCATACCGAACTCACCTTTAATAAAATAAAAAACAATCTAAAGAAAGAGACTTGATTAATATATCGTCTAATTTAATATGGTTTCTAATGAACTCAAGAAATATATCACCTTTTGGTAGAGATCTCCCAAAAAGTGATGTATTAGATCTATGTGATTAGTGAAATAGAGTTAAATTTAATTTTTAGAAATAATAGAGATTATAGTGTCATCATAATGAATAGGAAAAAATATTGATTTAGATCATAATCTAAGAGAGTTTGTTTCATCTAATTAATTTGGGCACAACAACTCCCAGATGCTATATATTTTGATTTAACTATAAAAATTTAAATAGAAATATGATTCTTACTATTACAAGGGATAAGGGATTTTCAATGTCGGTGAAAAGTTTTACTTTTACTTATCTTATCTAGTTAGTATCCTCTAAATTCATCATCCAAAAAACTTGTAAGTTCAAAAGTGGTGTCTTTTAAAAAACAAGGTTTCTTTTACCTTTTAAATATATAAAAAAAATTAATGGTTTTAATATGTGATTCCTTTGAATTTTATTGAAAATGAGTGCAAATTAAAACACTAATGATAATGTATAGTTGGGTCACAAAATGATAAATAAGCCTCCCAATCAAACCTCTATAAATAATTTTTTCAACTGGTTTACCAATTTTATCCAACGTTAAATTATAAGTACTCATAAGTATACTTATTTCCTTTAATTAATCCATGACAAAAACCTATAAAAGTTCATTATTTTATTTTATTTGACTTATTAAAATTCCATCTCTATTTTGGGAAACTTGAAAATAAAAAAAAAATATTTTCTTTTATAAAACTCATTTCAAGTTTTGTTCTTAGTAAATTAGAAAACATAACTTCAAATAGATTCTTTAGTAAAACCAAAAATTAAATCATAAACATAATGTTTAAAAAATAATAAATCATTAAAAATATATTTTTTTAACAAAATTTGAATCAATAATTCCTATATTGTAATCATTTTCATAATGAAATTTATTTAGTCATTCATACCAAGCCAGAGTTTTTATAAACATAGAGAGATTTGACTGACATAAAAATATGATTTGACAATTTTGAAACTTCAAAATATGGAGTTTTTTTGATAAAAAATATTTTGAAATAAAACCCAATCCAAAATATAAATTTTAACATGTATTTGAAAAATAATAAAATTAAAATAAGTGGTGAATTTTAATAATATTTTGATGGATTCAAGCATACTGATGGGTGTAAAGGTTTATCCATGATCATTTCATTCTTCTTGATATAGAATTTGGTTATAAGTATATATTTTCTATTTTTACTTTTACCTTTATTATCTAATTTATTTATAAAAATACATTATGTACCAATAATAGGATGGTCATCAAGTCTTTCAATAAGGGTAAAAACATTATTCATTTGGAATTATTTTAGTACCTCTTTCAATTAAAGTTCCCATTATAATTCCTCTATCACTCATGGTGATTTACTTGATTAAAAACACACATTAATGTTTCTAAAAAATTCATTAAGTGATTTTTAGTTATATCATTTAAACTTCATGTCATTTCATAGATAGACTAAATAAAGATATTAAATTATGTTCAAATGTAACATTATTTTGTTTTTAAATTCTTAGACAAATATCTTATCATGTCTCAAGACCTTGGAATGAATTTAAAAGATCAATAAAAGGCCATAGATGGAAGTAAGGATTTCAATTTTGGAAATTGAAGTTTTATAGGTAGAAATGTATTGTCAGTGTAGGGAACTCACCAGCTGATGCTATATTAATAGAAGTTTAGGTGTGGCAGGAGTCCACCAGCCAGTCGATAAAGGAGCACTGATCGGTCGTTGATAGTTCCAAAACTCCATCTTTCATTCATAAGATCATCATCCAGTAGATAAATAGTATTGTCTAGCTAATGGAGTGATTCTTGAACCTATTTGTTATATCTAACCCACCGATCATCTGGTTAGGTGTACTAGGTATCCAGTTATAACAAGGAAGTGGGTTTGAGGGAGAATTTATTTTGGTCAAAAATCACTATTATTTTTTTATTCTTCATCTTTAATTGTACCAAATACATCCAAAACCTTTTCATCTCTTTTAGTGGCTATAAAATGATGTCCTTTGAGGCTTCAAGACACATGGTGAATTTGAAAAACTCTTTTGATCAAATTTTTTGACTTACTCATTCTAAATATATATCATTCTCAAAGCCATACTTCAAATAGTGAAATACAATATCAATTCTCTATCAATATAGAAGGATCTCCTTTCTTAAATTTTCTCTCAATATCACATATCAAATCATAAAATTCCTTCTAAGATATTATGGAATAACATTATACTAGGTTTCCTCCAAGAAAACCTTCTTCTTCTCATCTCCTTTTACAACAGGTTCTCACTACCAAAAAAGTGAGGGATGGATTCCTTGTTTACTGATGAAGTTCAAGAGGGTTCTCATAAACCATAATTATGAGGCATGAGTTTCTTGATTAATACTAATATCAAGGGAGTAATAACATGAACCTCGCAACTCAAGGGGAGTAGATTAAGGGGATTAGACCAAGGTATTTCTAAACCCCTTCATAAAATTATGTTTTATCTCTCTTTTAATTTACACATTATGCAATTAAAAATTGAAATGCATAATTTAATAAATTTGATGCAACCATTTATGTTGTGAATAATCTCTCAATTAATATTGAAATGGATAATACAATATGTGTTGAAATTATCAATTCATCACATTATCTAATTTATTAATTTATCATTTTATTGAAACAATATTATAAATTCATCATTTGAGTTTGCTTTAATTTTTAAAGGGAAATTCAACCTCTCTCTTTTTGTACTCTTGGGCCAATATTTTGTATCAAATCCATATTTAAACTAAGCCTTTATTGGTTTTAAAGTATAATATAGTATGACATTGAATTATTATTCTCAAGAAACTTTTTTATGGAATAGATTATTCATATTGAAAAATCATACTCCAAATTTTATTAGTATTATAAGTTACACAATATAGAAAATGGGTATGTATGATTATATTCTAACAAAAGAACTAGAAGATAAGTGGACACCCAATGATTTTAATTCCTTTGTGCTTATTGGAAAATCCATAAACTCTTTACATTGTGGCCTTGACTAAAATGAATTTTAATTTTCTTTCTACAAGAAAAAATTCTCATCAAATATAGAAATTTCTAGAAGTCACTCATAAAGGAACCCGCAAAGTTAAAGGAATTATAATAGATGTGTATAGAAAAGATTTCTGAAAGATTTTATATATATCCAAATGAATCCATTTCTAGTATTTTTACATGTTTTTATGATATATGAAATTTTCAGAATCCCATTTGTGATGATTTTTGTAAAGAAATATTTTTTAAAAAGATACATTAGATCCTACCCTGAAATTGGGCACCCAATGTCACTTTTATAAAATAATAAAAGTAAATAAAGAAAATATAACTCGAATAACCTATCAGATTCCTAATGGTGTATCAACTTTATATGAAGTCACATGCTAAGAAGGAGTCCAACAGAGATAAATATGTAAATATAATAATTGTATTCAATTCTCCAAATAATGAATTATCGGGAGGTAATGTTTAAGGATTTTCTCATCTTTCCAAAAAAGTGAAAAAATATATTCAAGAAAAATAAATATACAAACTGATCTAAAAATGTGAATCAAAAAGTGGAACCATAAGTGACATGCAATGAATTCAAGAAAAAGGGTCACATCAAGATATAATGCCCCATATATATATAAAATGTTAATGAGAGGAAACAAGGTATGAATGCTCTTAAAGTTACAACCTGGAGTGCAAGTGATGAATCCATGAACTCTACTCCTTCAACCTCTTAAACTAACTCAAGTTCTAAGTTCGTTATGGAAAATATTGATCATTATATTGATGTTAGTCCCCTATTCAATTATCCTCCTCCACCACCTCTTCTAATTATCAACCCTCTTCTTATTATTCTTCTTGATCTTCAAGTAACCTTAATTATTAAAATCTAAAATATGCTCATGATCAACTCAAAAATATTTTTCATTAACATTATTATTTATACAAATGACTTAATAAGAAATAATAAAATGTGTTAAAAAAATAACCACTTTTAAAATAAAAGAAACAAATATTAAACTAAAATGAATAATTATCCATGAATATTAAAAAGCAACTAGATTTTAATTAACTCAAATCTATTAAGAAATGTTTCAAGGGATCTATATACAAATTCTATTAAGGTAAAAATAATCTTAATAAAATTTTGGGATATTAAAGGCATGGAAAAAATAGTTTGGTATTCTTTTCTCAAATAATTCATGCACCTCAATAAAACCATCACAAACCAATTTTATTAAAGGACTTCACAAGATAAATTTCACATTTATTGTAAAACAATTGGAAATTTAATTTATGAATTTACTTGTAAGAATACACAATATGGGAGATCAAAATCAATCCATATTTAATCCAATATTTTCAAAATAAAATATCATACTAAACAAATTTGGATATCTAAATCATTATTAGATAATATTATCAAACCCAAGTTTTTTTGGTAAATAAAACCTTTAATTTATTAATTTTATTGGAAAATGATCTTTTGAGAAAAAACAAGGAATAACTATTATACATAAAGAGTTTTTGATCATTAAACATGTTTGTAGACCTCTCAGAATTCAATTAAATCAATAAACTAGAAGGAGGTCACATCACCATCAATGATAATTCTAACGGTAAGAAAATTAGTTAAGGTATGATCATTTTTTCTAAGTAAACTCTTATTAAAAATGTTTTATTTGTTGATGGATTAAAACACTATTTTCTAAGAATGATTCAATTATTTGATAGTGGTTTTAAAATTTATTTTGAAAATGATCTTTGAAAAACAATTAACTCAAAATGATGTCTTTAATTTATAACTTATCAATTTCAAAATATTTATACAATCAATTTAAAAAACCTCGCCAAAAAAACATCAATTGATTAAGAGCACCAGTTAGTGAGTCATGGATTTGGTAGAGATGCATGGATACTATATCACACACTCACTCATCAAAATCAACCATTATCAAATATTATTAGATTTACCCAAACTAAATTTCAAATATGATATGGTTTGTGTAGCATGAAAATATGGTAAGAAACACAAATCTTCTTTTAAATTTAATAAAGGGATTTATTTTTCAAAATCCCACTATTTAATTTATCTTGACTTATTCAGAACTTCTAAAATTAAAATTATAGGATTTAAATACTATAATTTTTTTATTATTGATAAATTTACAAGATTAACTTGGGATTACATATTATATCATAAATGCAAAGCTTGTAGATCCTTCTCTATGTTTTATAAAAACATGAAAATGGAAAATGTTTTAAAATAGTTTCTATTAAAAGTGATCATGGAATTGAATTTGAAAATAAGGAATTTTGTGACTTATGTTCTTCAAAAATATATCAACATTCTTTCTATTCTGATCGAATCTATCAACGTAAAAGGGTCGTATAAAGGTGAAATAAAATAGTACAATATATCACTAGAACAATTTTAAATTAGTTTAATTTTCCTAAGTTTTGTTGGGATGAGGCTATAAATACTATTTTGTTTTATCATTAATTATGTTATTATAAGATCTTTTATCAAAAATACCCATTATATATTTTGGAAAAAAACCAAAGTTATATTTAAAAAAATTAGTTACAAATGTTTTATTCTAAGTGAAAATTAACTCTTGGAAAATTTTATTTATAATATAACAAAAGTATCTTTATTGGGTACACCAACTCAAGTAAGGAATACTAAGTCAATAATACAAGGAATAAAATGCGAGGATAATAAATCCATATTTTTTTATGAAAATTTTCCAAATTCTCTTCCATCTATTTTTTTGTTGAAATGATTTTTTAACTTAAAATGAACATTTCCAATCAAAATAAGTTGAAGTTGAACAAGAATATCCTTCAGGTTAGTTACCAATATTTTAAAAAAAATACTATTCCCTTGAAAATTTCATTGGAGATTTGAAAGTAGAAACTCATATGAAAATTTTAGTCCTAAATGTGGTTGAACATATTTCTTTTGTCTCTCACATAGAACCTCAAAATGTTAATGATTTACCAAATAGTAAAAATTATGATATTTCCATACAAGAGGAAATATATTAAATCCCTTAGAATTATATTTGGAATCTTGTGGAATGATCTAATGATCATTCCATCATATAATGTAAATAGGTTTTTATAATTAAACAATATTAACATGGCAATATCCATAGAAATAAATCCTTTCTAGTAGATAAATGTAATGAAAAGTATAAGGAATATACTATGGTGAAACCTTTACAACCATAACTCAGTTAGAATGTAATAGAATATTTTTGGCATTCTCAACTCATCTTAATTTAAAAATCTTTCAAATGGGTCTTAAAAGTGCCTTTTAAAATTATTTTATTAAAAAAATGTTTTTTTGGAACAACTGCCTGGTTTTTTAGATCTTTATTTTCCAAATCATGTTTCCAATTTAAATAAAGATCCTTATATTTTAAAATAAGCCCTCTGGTATTGGTATTAACATTTTATTTCTATTATGAAATGTTTTTAAAATGGGATAATCCAATTGAACTCGTTTCTAAAACACATGTCAAATGATTTTTTAATTTTTCAAGTTTATGTTGATGGTGTGCTTTTTTGGTCAACTGATGAATCTATTTATTCTAATTTCTTATTTTTTAATGAAAAACAGAATTTGAAATAAACTTTATAGTTAAACTCAAAATCATTATTGGTTTCTAAATTTTTTAAAGAAATAATAGTATTTTTATGAACTAAGTAAAATACACTAATTAAATCTTAAAATGATTCGGTATGAATTAGGCCTAGAAAATTAGTACCCCCATGAGTACAACTTGTAATATAATGATAGATGAATCAGAAAAGATAATATACAAAGAGATTCATAGAAGTATGATTGGAAGTATACTTTATCTTACTATGACCTAGCTTGACATCATGTTCAGTGTTTGTCCTTATGCTCATTTTCAATAAAATATAATGGAACCTTATTTTAAATACATTAAAAAGAATTAAAAATCTTGTTTTTATCTAAAAAGAGAAAATTTTGAATTAACTAGTTATTATGATGCTGAATTTGGAGGATTCTAGATAGATAGAAAAATTAATAGTGGTACATTCCTATTACTTGGAAAATCCCTCATTTCATGGAGTATTAAAAATAAATAGTTAATCGTTGTTTCTACATCTGAAGCAGAATACATATATGATGAGAGTTTTTTTTTCAAATAATATGTAGGATTCACACTCTCTTAGACTTTAGGATTACATAGGAACATATCCTTATAAGATGTGATAATACTAGTTCTATAAATATATCTCAAATTCCTATAAAATACTCTCACACTAAACACAATTAAACTTAGGAACTATTCTATAAGATATCACTTCCAAAAGGGTGATATCTAATTGGAATATTATATGATGGAATACAAAATTGGTGATACTTTCACTAAACCTCTAACAGTTGATAAATTCAATTTCATTAAAGGTGAATTAGGAATAGTTCTCTTATGATTCATTCCATTTGACTAAGTCTAACTTGGAAAACTCATTAAAATTTATTATTTATCCTTTTTGATTTTTTTTTATTATTGAAATACATTATTTTTCTTTCAATTAATTTTTTACCCTCATAGTTATGATCTGTATTCTCACTTGTGCTTTCATTTTAGGTGGATCTTTATCCCTTTATTAATTCATAAAATTTTTTAAGAGATACTTGTTCAAAATAATGTTTAAAATTTCAAGAAAAAAAATATATTCAACTTTGAAGTTATATTTTCTAAAACAAGTTCTTTTTATTATAATTTTATTATTTTAAAATTTCAAACTAATCATATTTTCAGACTTTGAATGAATATAGTTTATCATTTTCAAACCTTATAGAAGAAATTATGTATATTCTATAATATATTTATTTTTACCTATTATAAAGGATGATTGTTTTTAAAAAAAAATTATATAGAAATCTCTGTATAACATTATTTTTTTTATATTTGACAAAATAAAAGTTGAAGGACTCTTTTGAGGTATGTTTTCACAACTAGAAAAACTTTTTTTAAGATATTTCTTTGAAGTAATCCTTAAATGGTGGAAACCCAATATTTAAGTGAATGAATATACTGGAAAATATATATACCAATTATATTTTTCTCTCCTTCTCTTACTTTACCCCTTGTTCACTCTCTTTTTTTATTTCAATTACTTATTCTTTATTTTATTTCTTTCTTTTCACATTCCCTTTTTCTTTTTTCTCCATTAAAATCTCTATTTAATTCTCTCTTAAAACTTATTTAAAAATTTAATCTCTCTATAACTCGCATTCACTAATTTTAATTGAAGGTAGGAAGTTAAGAGGTATTTCTAAACCTTTTTATTTTTAACTTCTCTTTTTCAAAATATCTTTCTCTATCAAACACAATTCTGAATATTTTTTAAGCTTTTCAAAATATCTTTTAAAATATATCTTGAGTTTTTCTTCAAATATTTTCAACCCTCTCCTTATTTATTTTTTATAATCATAAATGGGGAAAGTATTTATCTTATTTTACTAGGGATAATTTTATATTTATTTGAAATTAAAAGATTAGAATTTTTTGAAATTTTTTGTTATGTGATGTTACTTAATTATTTAAAAATGTGGAGTTATTTAAATTTATAAGCTTTTGATTATTTATTACTCTTTTTATATATGACATGATTAATTTTTTTAATTCTTTATAATATTGAATATCCTTTATAATATATCTTATACATTGAATACATTTCAATAGCTTTCATTCTTGATTTTCACTTGATACATATTTTTTATATTAAGTGTTTGTGATCATAAAAAGGGATATTGTTGTACCTATCTCTCTCATGTTATTTTTAATGATCACAAACACTTTTTTTGTTTCTAAAAATTTTATTAAGTGATTTTCAGTTATATAATTTAAAATCAACGTCATGTCACTAATGGACTAAATGAAGATATTAAATTCTATTCAAATGAAACATAATGATCTTATGAAAATATTATATCAGTATCTTGTTATATTTCAAGACCATAAAATAAAGTTAAAAGATCAATAGAAATATATGGGAGGAATATAAAATGACACTTGTTTAAATTGAAGTGTCATATGTAGTATAGGATAACTGGTGTAGGGAAGAGACTAGCTAGTTCCATATGGATAGAAGTCCAAGTGTAATAGGAGTCTATAATATATCTAGTGGAGGAGTACTAAATAGATAGTGGTAGTTATATAAATTTTTATTTATGGAAGAAGGCCACCGGCTAGACACTAGAAAGTAGAGTCTTGTCAGTGGAGTTTCTCCATAACCCATGTGATATGGTGATCCACCGGCCAGCTGGTGAGGTGCACCAGGTAACTGGTGGCATTGTTTCACTAGGTCCGAGGGAGAATTAATTATAGTCAAATCCAAATTTATTTTGGTTTTATTCATTTTTAATGGAGAAGTTGAATTCCATAACCTTACCAGCACTTTTGGAGGCTATAAAAGTATGTAATTGGAGGATAGAAAACTCGTGGTGGATTTAAACAACTCTTGTGATCAAATTTAGTGACCTGATCATGTTGAATCTCAAGAATTCTCAAATCATTGCATCAATGAGACAAAGACAATATAAATTATCCGTTAATATTAAAGTCTCAAATTTCTTATATCTTCTCTCAAACTCTCATATCAAATTGCAAACATCCTTTTGAGAGATTAGAGAGATGTATTGTAATGTTTTTGTGCTAAGAAAACATTTTTCTTCTCATCTCATTTTACAAAGGGCACTCACTATCGAAAAGTGAGGGATGCATTCCTTGGATACCATGGTACATATAGAGGGTTATCACAAACTATAACTATGATGGATTCATTTATTTATCACCAAAAAGATCAAGGGATAAATAACCTAAACCACTCCACCTAAGGGAAGGATATATTGGGGCTCACAATAAACTATTTCCAAAATCCATTATGAAATCGTGTTTTCTCACTCATATAATTTTTGAATTATATCATTCAAAATTGATACTCATAATTGTAATAATTAGATACAACTATTTATTCTATGAATACTCTATTAATTGATATTGAAATTAATTTTTAAAAATGTTTCAAATTTATCAAATCATCATAGTAACATATTTATTAATTTATCATTTTATTAAATAAATATTTTAAATTCATATATTAAATTAACATTAGTATTTAAATGTAAATTCACCCATATTTATAAACTCTTGTTACAACACCCAACATTTATCATTAATGGAATCATTGATATATAGGGATTTTAGGTGTAAAAAAATTCTAGATGTTCTACCTCATTTAAAACCATCCATTTAATATGTGTACCATCTTGAAAACCGCTGATAACATTTTCTAAAGCATTTTATTTACATTTTATTCAAACCTTGGGTAATGGTATAGATTTTGTTCCTTCCCCAAATTCAATTTATTTAAATTTAGGTACATTATTCAGGGTCAAATATTCTTTTTTAGCATTAATTTTATTAACTTCGAGATGAGGTTTAGGAAACTTTTCATCAAATTTTATGTGAATTTATTCTACTAAGGTCTTGGTCCTTTTATCAAAGATATGGTATAATTTAATTGAGTTATATTAATGAATAAAAATACCTTCATTGGATTTACAGACAAAATTTCCTAGGCTGACGTTTTTGTAAATAAAATAAAAATTATATCCAAACACATTAAAGAATCCAACTTTATGAAAAAAAATTCCAAAGTTCATAGACAGTATTTTAAATAAAGAGTATTACGATAGCATGGTTCCAGGTAGAAAAAGTAGTATTAACTGACCCTAAATAGAAAACTTGATGGATTTTAAATTCATTTAAGAGATTTCTAACAATTTATCTTGGAGTTAAATTCCATCTATGAATAACCCAATTTTATTTTGGAGTTCTTGGAGCTGAAATTGATTGGTTATAAACTTGTGAAAGACAAATTTAATAAAAATATTTATCTTAAAACTCCACCCCATCATCACTCTGAATGTATGTGATCTTATAACCATTTTCATTTTAACCTACTTATAATATTTTATAAATTCCTTACAAGCCTCATTTTTATGAGATAAGAAATAAACCCATGTAAATCTAGTATAATCATCGATAATTACAAAAGTATAAGATTTACCTTTAATACTTGAAACTTTGGTTTGTCTAAAAATATAAAGATGAATAAATTCAAGGGCCTTAGAGTTGTAAATTTTCTTCTTATATTTTGATTAATTTTTGAGTTTCTTACAAATTTTGAACATTTGACAAAAAAATGTAATTTTTTAAATAAAATTTTGATGAATATCATACTAAATGGTTAAGATTGAGTTTTAAAAATGTTTGTTTACTACAGTGACTAAAGATTTTATGCCAAATCCATTACTTAATATCTTATACACATAAACATTTACCTTTATGAAAAAATATATATTTTTAATCAACAACATAAACATTTTGAAAATGAGAAGCTAAAAATAATATTTTCCCTTTGGAATCAAAAACATTTCCAAATTCATATTTAAAAGTGACTTATAAACCATTATCACATAATTTAATAATTCTTACAAAAATATTTTTAAAAAAATTACCAAATAAAATATTATTAATTATAGAAAATTTTGAAAGACTAGTGGAACCTATAGTAATGATCTTACTCCTTGATTTTTCACCAAAAGTGATGTATCCTCCATCAAGATTTTCAAGTTGAATGAATTCATAATAGTCACCACACAAGTGTCTCAAGCTCCTATTATCCAAGTACCATGTAACTCCTTGGTTTTTTCACTAGAGAAACTTTTCGTACAAAATAAATAAGAAACTAAAGGTTTTGGTATACAAAATTTGGGTTCAATTATATTAGTCAAAATTGATTTTTGAATCCATACCTACTTAGTATATGATTTTCTATAATAATCTATTAAAAAGTATTAGAAGACACATTAATAGACTTAGGCCTAGAATAAATATCATTTTTATGATCACATTCGTAAATAAAATTCCCAGATTTTCTATAATAATTAAAAATTTTAACTTATGATCACCCTATTATAAAAGTATTATTATTTTTTGAGGTGATTTCTTGATTTCAAAAACTAAAATAAGGATTTTTTTTACATGTCATTGAGAATCATGAATGTTATTTAAATTTTGTTCACCTTGAGTGAAATTACCAAGATAATTCTTAAGATCCTTAATAGTTAATTCAAGTTTCTCAATATTTGGGTTTTTCTTTTAATTTGGATGATAGATCATCATTTATTTAGAATATTGATTCTTTTCAAAAAAAAATTGTATTATAAATTTTTAATTCACTAAATTTTGATGTACTTTCAAAAAAATTACTAATTATTAATAATCTAATTATATTAAAGAATAATAATAAGAGGAAAATTTTTAAGTATATTATTTAAGGGAATTTACTTTGTCACATAAATCGATTTTGACCACGATACTTTTGGTGATATCATCACATAACTTATAAAATGAGAGTGTGTCAGCACTTACACTCCACATAGAAAATTTGAGTGATTTATTACTTTTCTTTTTTTCTTTTTTGATAAAGGATCACTCAAGTTTGATGTTTCCATTTTTGTTGAAATATTAACAAGTTACCTCTTCTTCTTTCTATTAATTTTATTTTTTACCATAGTGAAAGGATTTATTACTCATCATGTATTTTCTTACTTTCTTGGATATATTTGATATATCAGTTTCAATTCCAAAAACATCATCATTGGTTACTTTAAAAGAAATTTTCTTCTTTTCCTTGACTTTATTGGTATATTTTTGATCTTATTGCTTCCTTTTGATCTCATAGGTTATGATATAACTAATGATTTATTCAAATGGAATTTCTATAAGGAATTTTTCTTTCTGAATCACCATTACCTTAGGTTCCCAAGAACATGGAAAATCCCAAAGTATCATTCTCCTAATAATTTATATAGAAATATCATCATGATTTTATTTTCTTCAATTACATATGTATGTAAAATGAGGATACATATAATAAATTTATTAAATGAAATTTATAATAATACTGTCAAAATATTGTCTATATATATCAAATATAGTATCTTTAACTTTATTTGTTCCTAAATGAGAAACTTCATGTAATTTAAATATTTCACTGTAAATTTTTCACATAGAAACATGATTAAATGAATTTATATATAAACCATAATGAAGAACATTTTTGGATTTTTTATCAATTTTAAAAGAGAAAATTCAATTGATATCCCATTTTTCATTCAATTCATTAGTGGGTGTGCAACAATGAATAAACATTTTCAAACAGAATAACTTATTCTTCTTAAATAAGTTACCATTCAATTTTTCTAATAATTATAGTTAGTTCCATAAAAGAAAGGGGAATGGCCTATATATTTTCCATCAGAAGAACATTGGGTGTTAGAATTCGATTCCATTTTTTAAAAGGATAGTTAATTAAAATTTATTAAGATTTAAAAACAAAATATATTTTGAAAATAGGTTCTAAATAAATTTTTAAAAATAATATCACCTTTGATGCTAGTTTTTGTTATGGGTAAATTAAAATAAATGGGGAGTAAATTTCCTTTTAAAAATTAAAATTAAATAACATATACAAAAATAAATTGAGGAATAAACTAAAATAATAAAAGTAAGCATAATAGAATTGAAAAATGTTTTTAAATTTCAAAACCATAAGAGTATAAGAAAAAATAATAAATAATAAAGCTGTTAATTTAAAATAAATTAATTGATAAATGGATTAAATTATTGACTAATTAATTGAATATTAGTTATTAACAAATAAAATATATGAAAAGTAAGATACATAATTTGTTAAGGAAGTTCAATAGTAGCTCAATAAGTTCCCCTACGTCTCCCATATAAATGGATTCTAGATTTATGAATATACATACATAAATTTAGTGATACCAAGAGAATCAAAAATAATATAGATCCTTAATTTTCTGCAGTAACCAAGAAACTGAGAATAAGAACTTTAGTTTTTTCAGTTTTTTAGGAACATGGAGAGAAAGATCCCTTGGTTTTAGCAGTTTTCCAAGAACCAAGAGAGAGAGATCAAGGGGTATTTTCTTAGGTGAAAATATTTTGAAGAAAAGATTTAAATTCTATAGAATGATAGAGAAGATATAATTTATATAACATGAGGGGTATTTGAGATCAAAGAATTAGAAGAATGTATTACAAAGAGATATTAAGAGGAAGAAACTTAGGATCTAAAACTTGTTTTTTTCTATAGAGATCAATAAAGTTCACAATTGTTTGATGTTGTTTCTTTTCAATCCTCCTACGGGTTGTATTTATATTCATTAATGGTATTTGGGTTGAGATAGATATGTAATGTGGCTAATGGAGCCACTTAATACCACAATAAATTACTTTTTTGACTTATTAACTTGACGCCATTGACTATCCACCTGATGCCACTGGCTAGCCAGTAGGAATGTCATACACTTCCTCATTAATACAGCCTCAACTGGGTAGTTGGTTAACTACATAAAAAAATTTTGGTTCTATCAACTAATACCAATTGGATAGTGACATTCCACTAGGTATCCAGTGGACATCCAGTGGGTAGGATGTTTTATAAAAATCAACCATATAGCCAATGACATTCCATTAGGTACTTGTAGTAATAGACTAAGGGATAACCTCCCATGATCTTCTTCATCCACTTTGATTCTTTTGTTTGATCCATTATTAATCTAACCTCATGTTCAAACATAAACACTAAAATAAACTCCATTAAAAAGGTGGAACAATAAAATAATTTTTCTATCATTAAAACACATCAAAGAGAGTGATTATCAATATGATTAAGTTTGAATTTTAAAAATATGTATGATAAACTTTTTAAATTTTGAAAGATAATGAGAAAACAAAATAAATCATCCAATAATATTATTAATCTTTCAAATCATCATGAATCCTATTATATAGATTAAAAATATCTTGAAATTATGGATAAGATGGTTAAAGATAAGTTAAAGAGAAAAAAGAATAATAATGATACCTCAATAGGGGAACTCCATAATCATGAAAAATAATTAAATGGTAACTAAAAGAAGAAAAATTAAATAAATGTAACAATGAAAGATTAATGAAATATATCAATATTATTTGGAAATATTCCATGAGTATCACATATATTGGATTTTTAAAAAGGTTATGTGATCAATTTTCAAGAAGGTTAAGTAATTTGGTTATTTAAATTTGGAAAACATGTAGTTTTATTAAATGTTATTTCATTTTTCACTACTATTTCTATTTGGGGGTTATGAGAATTTGAAAAAGAGTTTTCTATTCTATAAATGGTATTTTAAAAATTATATATTACTTTGAATAAATAATTTTATTGGGATACAAGTTTAATGATAAATTTAAAATTTTTGAGTTTAAGTGAAGAATAAATTTAAACTTTTATATAAATTTTCAAGAAGATGTTTTAGTCCAGGACACATGGAAAAAAATTTACTGACTATTTTCCAAGAAAAAATGAGTATGAAAATTTCCCAATTATATAATAACAATAGATAAATAATATAGGAGTAAGATATTGTGTGGATATATAGGAATGTTAAAAGAACTACCCATCGATAAAATATAGTGGGTGTTCATTAAACAAAATAAGAGATATGAGGCTACTCATTGGATTTATGAAATTTAATGTAAGTTTAATCAAATTTGGTAATGATGGACCACTTAAAATCAAAGGTATTAACATAATGGTGACTGGATAGAAAAATCATAATTCATTGAGTACGCTTTTGTTGATGGTTTAAACATAAACTTTCGAGTGCTTTATAACTATTTAAAAAAGGAAATGAAGTGATCTTTTAGATATCTGAATTTTTTGTGAAGTTATTAAAATATAGCCATGTTATAAATCAAGATAAGTGGATTATAGGTAACCCATTTCAAGTTTTAAAATAGAAAAATTCTTATTACTTGGAAATATAAGAGGTTAAATAGTAGTTTAAAATAAGTCTTGGGCACATTTCACAATAGATTATGAAATTTTGAATCAATAATTAAGTTTTCATAATGTTTCATTATTGAAAAGGGATATAAAGTGGGTATGTTATAAATTTAAAAATGTAAAGGTTATTAATTCTCTAAGAAAATGGATAATAAAAATACTTATCCCTTGAAACTTTTTTATTCATGAATATATGGATTGATGAAAAATAAATAAAAGTTATAGATAAGTACTCTATAAGATTTATTAATCAAATTACTTATATATCATGAATTTTTTTAAGAGGTGAAATTTCAAGGTATATAATATGTATAAAAGTTTTAGGAGAAGATCTAATATAAAATATGGTTATGCCTTGAATAAGTTCTATTTGGATAATGGGGTTTAGTGCAGTGGGAAAAATTTAAAAGCTTACTTAGAGAAGCATAGTATTTCTAATGAGTACAATGAATCATATACCCTATAAAAAATTTGTGTATCTAGGAGGAAGAATAATAGTTTGATTGAAATGACTCAAACCATGTTGGTGGAATATGGTACTTCTTATTTATTTTATGAGAATTATTATAATAAGACTCAAATATTTAAATATTTAATGGTTTTTGAAATCTTTTGTATCATAAAAGTTTCCAATATGGAAATGTCTATAAAAATAGAAGTAAATGAAAGTATACATGAATATCCAACATAAAGGGATATAATCTCTACAACAAGTTATTAGGGAAAAATTTTGTTAGTAGTTTTCTAAGGGTGTTAAATCACTCATTTAAAAGGGGTAAAAATTAATGAAAAAATTATAAAGTTAAGGTAGATTCCAGAGAATTAGTTTGATAAAGTGTTTCAATTGATATAAATATGGAATATTTGAGTGGTATAAATGATTAATATGATAATTAAATAGTATATAGTGATTTATAATGATCAAATTTAGTTCATATAAATTTGACTAAGAATATATAGGTTTGTAAAATTATTTTTGGTTGTGGAAAATGGTTCAAATAAGGAGTTGTTGGATAAAAACATCCCATACATCAATTATTTCTCAATTTTAAACATAGAGTGTGTATGAATCAATGATGTATCAAAATTTGATTCCTTCCATGAAGTTTAAATTATATTAAATAGAGATGAAAAAACACTTATTATTTGGTTTCTTATCCAAAACTAATAATGTTATTTGAATAAAGAGGGTATTTTAAATAATGTGTAATGATAAGGGAGAAGTGGTGTGAAATAAATTATTTTATATAAAGTTAATTATAAATTTTAAGTAATTTAATTTGATAAAAAATTTACTCTATATTCTAGAATAAAAAATATCAAGATATTTCTTGTTATCCCTACTCAAATATGATACAATTTATTTTAAATGTCTGTCAAGATATCCTTTCTCAGTGGTAAACTTGAATTGGAAGTGTACATTTAGAAACCCAAATTATTTTCTTAGGTATAATGATACATGTGTGTTTAAGTTAAATAAAGTTTTATATGGGTTAAAACAAGCTCTGAGAGCATGGTATGAAAATCTTGACTCATGTTTGGTGTCATTGAATTACCAAAAAAATAAAAGTGTGGAATATAATCTCTATATTAAAAAAAAGAGGAATATATAATTAGTATTATATATTTTGATAATGTTATCATTAATTTATTTTTTAAAATATTTCAATGTTTATAAAGATGATATATTTTTTGGGACATCAAATTTCTCAAGATAAATACCACTTTTTTCATTGATAATAGAAATACACCTTCAAAATTATTGAATGGATTATGAGAAGACATTTTTTTAATCTAATTTTTGTAGGAACTAAATTATTAAAGGATAAAGATAGAAATAATTTTAATAAAAATTAGTATAGAAAATTTATTGAGAGTTTTATTTACTTGATGACTTAATAATTATATATTTTTTATGTTGTTACATTAGTATAAAGAGATGAAATTGTTCCTAAAAGGTCACATTTATGAGTAGTGAAGATCATTCTAAGTAAAATCAAAGGCACTAAAAATTTTGGATTAGTTTATAAAAATAATACAATATAAGATCTTCTTACATATGAAAATTTATATTGGTATGGAAGTGTTGATGATAAAAATTACACATTTAATGGATTTTCATGGGAGATATATTTGAAACTTTACACTCAAATAATCATATTTTAGTTCACCTGGGTAAAATAGAATTGAAATATGATAATTATATATAATAAAATACTTAATTAATGCTGATAAAGGAACCAATTTATAATATAAAGGTGTAATTGAAGTTATACTTATTGATATTATATGGTAATCAACGTTCCATAGAAATTTTAAAAAATCTAGTTTGGTATTCTCAACTGAAGTAAATTAATATTAAGTACTATTTTATTACGTTAAAGGTGAAAACACATTCTTGGTTTTTGAATATATTTCTATAATGTAGAAATTAGTATATGTGTTGACAAAATCACTTCCTTAGCATGAATTTAAAAAATTGATATCAATGATGGGATTTTAACCACAACATTATCAATGTTAAGAGATAATGATTTTATCCCCTCTCTCACTTGTTCTTTGGATTGTTGTTTTCAATGGTGAAGAAAATAAACATAAATCCAAAGTTATATATTTTATCTAATGAAATACAAATCTATTATTAAGGGAGGTTATATATTTCGATAGATTTTTTAAAAGGGGAAAATCATGAGATTATCATAAAAAAAAGGTGTGTATGTGTGTGAAGCCATGATTTCAATGTGTCTGTGAGTATATTCATGGTTTCTGAACTGGTATAATGTTTTTTGAGTAAATTTATATAAAAAAGGGTCACAGTATATACAAATGGTGTTTTAATAATAAGATAAGTTTTCAGGAAGTTTATATGTGAATCTGAGTTTCCTTTGTGGATAACATTGTGATTATCATTCAATATTGTTGTTTTGTACATGGAGTATGCTCACTTAGGATTATAATGATTCATTGGATAGTTATTTTAACCTTTTATTTTTATTTATATTCATTTTTTGAAAATAAAATCCATGGGGTGATATTTTTATGACTAAATAATGTGTTTTATATTTTCAGAAATTTGTCATGATCAAGGAAATATGTATATTTTTGTTTGAAAAAGTAAAAGTGGATGTGATTGGTAGTGTTTCTTTATTAATAAACAAGAACTTTTTATCCTTTTTTCAGCACATAAGTCAAACTTTATCTTAGTTTAAGTCGAAGTATTTAAACATTTTGAAGTGTTTGAAGGTATTATTGAAGTTTCAAGGCAATTTGAAAGTGTTGTAAATGAGTTTTAGTAATGTTTTTTGTTCTAAAATATTAATCACACCAGGATTTGATTCATTACACCACAGTATTTATTAGGTGTATTTTTGGAATTAAGATAGTTATATATTATATCTTAATGCATAAATATTTACCCAAGACTTTATGTAAGAGTTTAAGATACTTGAGTCAGTCTTCATGACATATATGTTACGCTGGAGTGGACATGTATTGTAACACCCCAGGTAAATAAATAATATTACATTTTCATATTTATCCATATTTGTGAATAAAATATTAATATGACTTTAAAGGGGACTCTATGCTCGATGGCTTACCCAACACGGAACAACGAGTTTCTTGGGAATCTTACGTTGCACTCTAATAATATTATTTTAAATGGTAGTTAACATGTAGCCGTTGTATTGGTGGGAATGGATAGAAATAACTAAAATAAGATTATATATGTTTTTAAATGTTTTTACATTTATCCAATAAAATATAAAGGCTTAAAATACGGAAAGAATTCAATTTTAGGCGTATATGCCCTAGTTTTCACTAAAGGTTAACTTATCGCCTTTTGATGGCCAACCGTCATTAAATATAGTTTTTTTCACTCTTATACATTCTATTGGACCAAATAAAACTCTTCTTAAGAATTGGGACATCAAAATCTACTTTGTGTAAATTTTTGGTATCTTTCCGATAAAGTTCATTTTTTAATGAATAGTGTAAAATGTTGTATTTTAATTCAAAACCTATTTTTAATCTAATTTATTTATATGATTAGATTATCTTTTGAATTGTTTTTAAAGTTAAATTAGAATATATTTTTACCATTAAATCCAATAGTGGTCATTGGAATTAATTTCACTTTGAAATCAGACTTAAACTAGTGTCAATCTTTTGATACTTATTGTTTCATAAAAACACGCTATTTGCTCTGACAACGGGAATTAATTATTAAATTAATTAATGTGACTTATATGTTTTGAATTTTGTAAAATAGACTTCATTTTTGAATTCGGAATATTAAATATAGCTTAGGGTGAATTTTTGGGATTTTTCTGAAAAACTTCAATTTTTGATGAATAGTGAAACCACTAAGTGGTACTTATAAAAACTGATTTTTCCGTTTAAATGAAATTTTGGAATCTTTGTGTTTTGAATTTCAAAAATCCGACATACATGGTTGTCATTAAGAAGTAAAATGTGGTTCAATGGGATAAAAATAATTTTTTGGTGAATAGTAACTTATTAAGTTTTTAATCGCGATTAGAGGTAATTAGTGTAGTTTATGGTAAGAATAATGTTTTAATAAAATAAAATGACTTAGAAACATGTCCTACCCTCATTGGATGTGTCATGGCCGACCATGAAAATTCATGGGTCAACTTGGGGACCCCATGAAGCCACTTTGGTTGGGAAATGACATAAATTTCTTTTTATTTAATGTTAAAGTAAAAATGACACAAACATGAGATGTTTTACTAAAACAATTTTTACATGGTGTTATACAAGTCATATTTTTGACTATAAATAGTCATTGGAAAGATAAAAATATTTCCTACATCATAGTATTTTTTTATAATTTTTAGACATTAAATAAATTAAATTATTTATGACATCAAGATGATGCAGCGATGACCTCATTATTTAACGATTTAAATAAAATGGAAAGATAATGTAATATCTAAGACCTACACATGTCCAAAACCTATTGAATGAGTTTATTTCGAACCCTTATCACCTTATCCTCGAAATACATCAATGTGGGACCTTTAAAATCCGAAACGCTTTTGAAAATAAAGTAACATTTTGTAACTTTACAAGAGTGCCCCTCCTCTCCTCTTATAAAAGGCCCCCACCTCTACCTCCTTACCCACACTCCCAAAGCCTTTGTATCAGCCAAACTCTGCCCATTTTGTCTCTCCACTTCCCTCTATTACTCCTCGAAGCCTCACTTTGGGCAGAAGTCTTCCCAAGGAAGCCTTTGAGCTCAACCCAAAGGGAGTTACCCGATTTTAAGGTAATGTCTTCACTTGTGTCCTTTTGTTTTATTTTTCTTCTCCAAACCCCTAAACTCTTTTTATTAATTTATTTTGTATCAAATACAGTATCTTCAATATACTAGGATTTTGTTATAAGAAGTATTCGAGCTACACTTACACATGACTACATCTAATGGTTAAAGAACATACTCTTTCTGTGGATGGCGAATTTCTGCCTCCCGAAACGATGATTGTACAACATTCTTCTAACACCTTAAAAGGTGGCCATTAATATGAAACTATATTTATATATGATATATAATATGTTTATGTTTTACTTAAACTTCTTTATTTTTCATTTATTTCATACCTTTATGGTTTCCATTATGGGTAAACGCGATATCTTCATTTAAGGAAGTGCGGACTACCGCCCCCTCAAAGTGATTTGATTCATTAATACCATATGTGGTACGTATAAAGGATATATTTAATGATATTATATATGATAACATACTGTAATTAAAATAATATTATCTATAATTATGTTTTCATTCCATTAAATATGAAATAGAAATGGAAGTAGCGTTCATGCGTACGTACGGCTTACCATCTCTATGAACGGTACATTTCATTTCTTATCTCAAAATGTTATGTACTATTATAAGTACATATATATAATGGATATATATGTAATATATTACATCTAAATGATGGATATCATTCTGGAATTATAACATATATATATCTATCATTTTTTTTAATTCCTTTAATATGACAAAAAATGAAAGTAGCGTTCATGCATACATACGGCCTACCGTCTCCATGAACGGTGTTTTTAATTTTTATCTCCAAATTCTAAGGAATAGTATAAAATGAATATATACTGGATATATATGATATTTAAAACATAAATACTATTCTGGATATGATGTACCTATAACTACATGGGAAATTATTTTCCAACAAGTTCAATTTTTGACTCATGTACCAAACATCGACAAAAACGTCTGATATGAACTCATATTATTAACCAATTATTATAACATTAAAATATGTGATATGAACTGAATAATAATCTTTATAAGAGGTCTTTAATCAATTATAAATTGACTAAAGTTTATTATTCAGGAATATAAAGAAACGAACAAGACAAGTTGGACTTGAGGTAAGGGATCCTACACCTCTCTTTCTTTTTAAGTACACTCTTTTATGTCATTCCTTTTAAGCTCATATTTCTTATTATTGGGATGTTATTTTATATTAAACCTACTGTAATTATTATTTTCATATGATTAGAGACCCTATTTTCTCTCATCAATCCATTTTGGAAGTTTTGAGTGGCGCCGTTAGGCTGCCGAATTTTCCTAAGAGATCTAACCTCTCTCTTCCTTTTTAAGTACTCTCATTTATGTCACTTCTTTTAATATCATATTTGTTATGATGGGGGATGTTATTTTATATTCCTCTTTTTGTAAACTTTATGTTGATATGATGAGAGACCCTAGTTCCTCTCATCAATCCATTTTGGAAGTTTTAAGTGGCGTCGTTAGGCTGCCGAGTTTTCGTAAGGGATTTTTCATCTCAATTTTATTCCCGTGAGATTTATGCTACATTTGCCACAATTTCATTTGAGTGGTGTATGTACTGCCCATTATTTTACTCATTGTGTAATATACTTTCATTAATGAGTATTTACATCAATTTTGTATTGCCCTTCTTTCACAGGGTGTATGTTTTGAAAGATACCCATGTCGGTAAGGGAACCTTTCACCCTCCTCTTTTTAAAAGACTTATTTTGTTATGTCTTTAAATTCACATACTATTATGTTGTGATATTTCCTTCTATATCCTTATTGATTTAAATTTTATGTCCATGTGATGAGATACCCTTTTTATCTCTCATCAACTCATTTTCTGAATTTTGTAGTGACGTCGTTAGGCTGTCAAATTTTTGCAAGGGAACTTCTTATCCCAAATTTGATTCTTTGGGATTAAAATGTAGTCCTTGAATATGTCGTTC
Source organism: Viscum album (assembly GCA_963277665.1). Lineage (NCBI taxonomy): Eukaryota > Viridiplantae > Streptophyta > Magnoliopsida > Santalales > Viscaceae > Viscum > Viscum album. The sequence continues at coordinate 1,607,670,442 of OY728129.1, read as the reverse complement.
TATGAATATGTGTGAATATCCTCTTATTGTTTTACACTTAATATCCACTTATATTTGGTGTATTCATTTGTCACACATAATTATGTAATTGATTTATCCTTAAACCAAGGATATCATCTTTGTATGGGACTTCGTCTCAATCTCCTTTCATTGAGGCATATTTTGTTTTATACACAACCTTGTTTTATACGGTGTATAAAACCCTTTGACTTTTACGTTTATTCAAATGGAATCTTTTTTATAAGAAGCGTTTACTAAACGACAAAAGGGAATGTTTTTGTCGTACATATGCGGCGACAACGACTTCTCCGCCGCCGTGACCATTATTTGAGTTTTGGCTTCCTCTACAATCCATACATTTTTTTAAAAGAAAAATAAATACCGTGTTTTACTTTCCTTTTATTTTGGTATGGAAAATGGTTTTCATAATGTTTTTATATCAATGTTTTGTATTGATATCTTGTGATTGAAAGGTGGAAATGTTATGTTTCGTTTATGCATGTTTTATGTGATACGATTATGTTGAGGTTCTTGGGAATTATTATGAAGACGGGTGGTTCCGTGATAGACTAAGGGCGGGTGAGCCTGATATAGCTCTCCAATGCATTGGGTAACGTGAAGGAGTGAAACGTTAAGGTTTCTCCGAAGAGATTTAGGGAATATACTGTGATGGGTGTTCCAAAACGTAACTAAGAGGATTAATCCCTATGCAAGAATGTTATGAATGCCTCAAGTTACCTTTTATGTCTTATGATTTCTATGATTTATTCATGATTTGATGAGGTATGTTAAAGTGCCTATGTTTTATGGGTAAAGTATGATTTCATTATTATGTATATATGAACTCATGTTTCCTTTCCATATTTTTTATAACCCTTACTGAGCTTTTTATGCTCATCCCAAGTTTTTGAAATGTTTTTCACAGGTCAAGGGAAAGGTACGTGATGTGATGATAGTGTCAAGGATGTGTCAAGAAAGAATCCATGTTTTTTTTTAAATATGTTTCCGTTGATGGGAAGAATGAATCCTGTCTTTTATGTAACCAATTTGTTTAAATGTGGAATGTAATGCATGTTTTATGATCTAATTCTCTAAAACTCTAAACCTGAAAAGATCCTCAATGTGTAATCTTGTATTAACTCAAGATTAAGTAAGGTTTAAGGTTGGGGCCTTATAGTTGGTATCAAAGGTCGGTTTAGATAACTTTAGAGGTTAGGGTAATCATTAAGCATAACTGACAGTACCATAATGGTTAGGATTTCAGAAAGAGTTCTAGTTTTAGATAAAGTGAATAAGTAAGTATATCTTAGTGTTTATCTTACTCATTAGTAAATGATGGTTTTTTTGATATACTCACACTGACCATTCTGTTTTTAGTGAATGGATGGATCTAGCAGGCACCAAAGTGACAATAGGTTTGAAGGAAACTGTGGTGGTTCTCTGATTAAGAGACTGGATGAAATGGGGTATTCAATGAGGAAACTCATGGTTGTTCTAAACCAACATTCAAGGAGTCATGATCATCCACTTGAACCTTGGTATGTTCTGTAATGCATCATGTACGAGATGACCAATCGATGTGGAAGTTCAGGTAATAATTATAAAGGTAACCATTAGAGTTTATATGATCCTTACTTTTGAGGAAATTATGGGTTATTATATGTTATGATGGAAAATAGAAGGCATGAGACAAACTTGACGTTAAAATATGTTATGATTATTTTTGATTATTTTATCTCATTTTGGGGAATGTTTTAAGAATTATATAGTTTTTTAAAAAGGACAACACGCAGACCGTGTGACAACCCGTCGCGTGGGACAAAGCTGCGGGAATCGAACCCACAACCAATGTGCGACTGGTATTTATCGCCTACCACTGGACTACGTGAAGTCCCTGGTTAGTTTGACTGATTCTTTTTAGTTAGATGATTTTATGAATTAAGATTAATTTGATTTTGGGTTATCTATAGAAATATATTAACCTATCATGGAGGATATTTGATTAGGTTAATTTTCAATACGAGACTTTAAGAGCAACTGATGTGGTTTGGAGATAAATGATATGATTTAACTTGGTAGACTATGTGACTAAATCCTTAAAATATTTGGGTTTAAATCTTAGTTTGGTTTACTTTGAATAATTTTATGGACAAATTGATTATAGAATGGTCCTCGTTGAACTTTGGGTTTTGTTGGACAAATTTTGGAGATTAAGAATAGATTTTCTTTTTATAAAGGGTTATCCTTTTCTGGATTATCTGATCCTGTACTAACCTTTTTGGTTTTGGTTTTGGTTAAAGTCTAAAGACATGGGAAATATATAGTTCTCTTTTGTACATTAGGTGACTCTCTAGAAGTTGATTATAGTACTCTTAATGCGAACAAGTCTCCCTAAATACTCGTCTTTTGGAATAAAAATATGAGTTTGATTAAGGAATCTAGTAAAAGTTGAAAGTCAACATGATAAGTGATTATGTTTCCTTATTAATAAATTCCTCAATAAAAAGTAACTTAAAACAAAAATGTTTTCTATTAACTTTTCCTACTGGGGAATCGAATACCGTTTAACCCATCACAAGTTTGTGATTTTTGTGTGGTTAACTTTCTCCTAAACATGTTTTCTATCACTCTCCATTAGAACATGACCCTATTTTTTCAACTCCATGTCCATATTTTTCTACATGGAATCCTAGTATGGATTAACTCGAGTGACCTTTGTACTTATCTTTCTTTATTTTAAAGTGATTGTTTTACCGACTCTTGTTCCGATGTGGGACTTTCAAGGATGTTTCCAATCTCAATTTTAAAAATTGCGAGGACGCAATTCCCAAAAGGGGGGAAGGATGTAACACCCCAGGTAAATAAAGAATATTACATTTTCATATTTATCAATATTTGTGAATAAAATATTAATATTACTTTAAAGGGGATGCTATGCTCGATGGCGTACCCAACACGCAACAACAAGTTTCTTGGGAATCTTACGTTGCACTCTAATAATATTATTTTAAATGGTAGTTAACATGTAGTCGTTGTATTGGCGGGAATGGATAGAAATAACTAAAATAAGATTATATTTTTTTAAAATGTTTTTACATTTATCCAATAAAAGATAAAGGCTTAAAATACGGAAAGAATTCAATTTTAGGCGTATATGCCCTAGTTTTCACTAAAGGTTAACTTATCGCCTTTTGATGGAGAACCGTCATTAAATATAGTTTTGTTCACTCTTATATATTCTATTGGACCAGATAAAACTCTTCTTAAGAATTGGGACATCAAAATTTACTTTTTGTAAATTTTTGGTATCTTTCCGATAAAGTTCATTTTTTAATGAATAGTGTAAAATGTTGTATTTTAATTGAAAACCTCTTTTTAATCTAATTTATTTATATGATTATATTATCTTTTGAATTGGTTTTAAAGTGAAATTAGAATATATTTTTACCATTAAATCCAATAGTAGTCGTTGGAATTAATTTCACTTTGAAATCAGACTTAAACTAGTGTCAATCTTTTGATACTTATTGTTTCATAAAAACACGCTATTTGCTATGATAGCGGGAATTAATTATTAAATTAATTAATGTGACTTATATGTTTCAAATTTTGTAAAATAGACTTCATTTTTGAATTCGTAATATCAAATATAGCTTTGGGTGAATTTTTGGGATTTTTCTGAAAAACTTCAATTTTTGATGAATAGTGAAACCACTAAGTGGTACTTATAAAAACTAATTTTTCCGTTTAAATGAAATTTTTCCATATTTGTGTTTTGAATTTCAAAAATCCGACATACATGGTTGTCATTAAGAAGTAAAATTTGGTTTAATGGGATAAAAATAATTTTTTTGTGAATAGTAACTTATTAAGTTTTTAATCGCGATTAGAGGTAATTAGTGTAGTTTATGGTAAGAATAATGTTTTAATAAAATGAAATGACTTAGACACATGTCCTACCCTAATTTTATGTGTCATGGCCGACCAAGACAATCCATGGGTCAACTTGGGGACCCCATGGAGCCACTTTGGTTGGGAAATGACATAAATATCTTTTTATTTAATGTTAAAGTAAAAATGACACAAACATAAAATGTTTTACTAAAAAAACTTTACATGGGGTTATACAAGTCATATGTTTGACTATAAATAGTCATTGGAAAGATAAAATAATTTCCTACATCATAGTATTTTTTTTATAATTTTTAGACATTAAATAAAGTAAATTATTTATGACATCAAGATGATGCAGCGATGACCTCATTATTTAATGATTTAAATAAAATGGAAAGATAATGTAATATATAAGACCTACACATGTCCAAAACCTATTTTAGGAGTGGATTTAGAACCCTTATCACCTTATCCTCGAAATAAATCAATGTGGGACCATTAAAATCCGAAAAGCTTTTGAAAATAAAGTAACATTTTGTAACATTACAAGAGTGCCCCTCCTCTCCTCTTATAAAAGGCCCCCACCTCTACCTCCTTACCCACACTCCCAAAGCCTTTGGCTCGGACAAACTCTGCCAATTTTGTCTCTTAACTTCCCTCTCTTACTCCTTGAAGCCTAAATTTTGGCATAAGTCTTCCCAAGGAAGCCTTTGAGCTCAAACCAAAGGGATTTACCCGATTTTAAGGTAATGTCTTCACTTGTGTCCTTTTGTTTTATTTTTCTTCTCCAACCCCCTAAACTCTTTTTATTCATTTATTTTGTAACAAATACAGTATCTTAAATATACTAGGATGTTTTTATAATAAGTATTTGAGCTACATTTACACACGACTACATCTAATGGTTAAAGAACATACTGTTTCCGTGGATGACGAATTTCTGCCTCCCGAAACGATGATTGTTCAATATTCTTCTAACACCTTAAAAGGTGTCCATTAAGATGACACTATATTTATATATGATATGTAATATGTTTATGTTTTACTTAAGCTTCTGTATTTTTCATTTATTTCATACCTTTATGGTTTCCATTATGGGTAAACGCGATATCTTCATTTAAGGAAGTGCGGACTACCGCCCCCTCAAAGTGATTTGATTCGTTAATACCATATGTGGTACGTATAAAGGATATATTTAATGATATTATATATGATACCATACTGTAATTAAAATAATATTATCTATCATTATTTTTTTATTCCATTAAATATGAAATAGAAATGGAAGTAGCGTTCATGCGTACGTACGGCTTACCGTCTCCATGAACGGTACATTTCATTTCTTATCTCAAAATGTTATGTACTATTATAAGTACATATATATAATGGATATATATGTAATATATTACATCTAAATTATTTATATCATTCTGTAATTATAACATATATATATATCTATCATTTTGTTTTAATTCCTTTAACATGACAAAAAAATGGAAGTAGCGTTCATTTGTACGTACGGCCTACCGTCTCCATGAACAGTGCTTTTAATTTTTATCTCCAAATTATAATGAATATTATAAAATGAATATATACTGGATATATATAATATTTAGAACATCAATACTATCCTGGATATGATGTACCTATAACTACATGGGAAATTATTTTCCAACAAGTTCAATTTTTGACTCATGTACCAAACATCGACAAAAACGTCTGATATGAACTCATATTATTAACCAATTATTATAACATTAAAATACGTGATATGAACTGAATAATAATCTTTATAAGAGGTCTTTGATCAATTATAAATTGACCAAAGTTTATTATTCATGAATATAAAGAAACGAACAAGACAAGTTAGACTTGAGGTAAGGGATCCTACACCTCTCTTTCTTTTTAAGTACACTCTTTTATGTCATTCCTTTTAAGATCATATTTCTTATGATTGGGATGTTCTTTTATATAACTCCTACTGTAAATATTATTTTCATATGATTAGAGACCCTATTTCCTCTCATCAATCCATTTTGGAAGTTTTGAGTGGCGCCGTTAGGCTGCCGAATTTTCGTAAGAGATCTAACCTCTCTCTTCCTTTTTAAGTACTCTCCTTTATGTCACTTCTTTTAAGCTCCTATTTGTTATGATGTGGGATGTTCTTTTATATTACTCCTTTTGTAAACTTTATGTTGATATGATGAGAGTCCCTATTTCCTCTCATCAATCCATTTTGGAAGTTTTAAGTGGCGCCGTTAGGCTGCCGAGTTTTCGTAAGGGATTTTTCATCTCACTTTTATTCCCGTGAGATTTATGCTACATTTTCTACAATTTCCTTTGAGTGGTGTATGTACTGCCCATTATTTTACTCATTGTGTAATATAATATCATTTATGAGTATTTACATCAATGTTTTATTGTCCTTCTTTCACGGGGCGTATGTTTCGAAAGATACCCATGTCGGTAAGGGAACCTTTCACCCTCCTCTTTTTAAAAGACTTATTTTGTTATGTCTTTTAATTCACATACTATTATGTTGGGATATGTCCTTCTATATCCTTATTGATTTAAATTTTATGTCTATGTGATGAGATACCCTTTTTATCTCTCATCAACTCATTTTCTGAATTTTGTAGTGACGCCGTTAGGCTGTCAAATTTTTGCAAGGGAACTTCTTATCCCAAATTTGATTCTTTGGGATAAAAATGTAGTCCTTGAATATGTCGTTCTATGAATATGTGTGAATATACTCTTATTGTTTAACACTTAATATCCACTTATATTTGGTGTATTCGTTTGTCACACATAATTATGTAATTGATTTATCCTTAAACCAAGGATACCGTCTTTGTATGGGACTTCGTCTCAATCTCCTTTCATTGAGGCATATTTTGTTTTATACACAACCTTATTTTATACGGTGTATAAACCCCTTTTACTTTTACATTTATTCAAAAGGAATCTTTTTTATACGAAGCATTTACTAAACGACCAAAGGGAATGTTTTTGTCGTACGTATGCGGCGACAACGACTTCTCCGCCGCCGTGACCATTATTTGTGTTTTGGCTTCCTCTACAAGCCATACCTTTTTTTTAAAGAAAAATAAATACCATGTTTTACTTTCCTTTTATTTTGGTATTGAAAATGGTTTTCATAATGTTTTTATATCAATGTGTTGTATTGATATCTTGTGATTGAAAGGTGGAAATGGTATGTTTCCTTTATGCATGTTTTATGTGATGCGATTATGTTGAGGTTCTTGGGCATTATTATGAAGACGGGTGGTTCCGTGATAGACTAAGGGCGGGTGATCCCGATATATATCTCCAATGCATTGGGTAACGTGAAGGAGTGAAACGTTAAGGTTTCTCTGAAGAGATTTAGGGAATATACTGTTATGGGTATTCCAAAACGTAACCAAGAGGGTTACTCCCTACGCAAGAATGTTATGAATGCCTCAAGTTACCTTTTATGTCTTATGATTTCTATGATTTATTCATGATTTGATGAGGTATGTTAAAGTGCCTATGTTTTATGGGTAAATTATGATTTCATTCTTATGTATATATGAACTCGTGTTTCTTTTCCATATTTTTTATAACCCTTACTGAGCTTTTTATGCTCATACCAAGTTTTTGAAATGTTTTTCACAGGTCAAGGGAAAGGTACGTGATGTGATGATAGTGTTAAGGATGTGTCAAGAAATAATCCATGTTTTATTTTAAATATGTTTCCGTTGATGGGAAGAATTAATCCTGTCTTTTATGTAACCACTTTGTTTAAATGTGGAATGTAATGCAAGTTTTATGATCTAATTCTCTAAAACTCTAAACCTAAAAAGATCCTAAATGTGTAATCTTGTATTAAATCAATATTAAGTAAGGTTTATGGCTGGGGCCTTATATGTATTTATTTTTATGTGTTTGCAATGGTCATTATGTGGATATAGTTAAATTCAAAAGGAATTTGTTATTCTATGAATTTTTGAATTATACTATAATTTTATGTAATGACTTTTTGAAGATAATGTTTCCATGTGTTATGGAAAGAGATTATACTGTAATGTATGGTTTTATTCAAATTAGATTTTTGAAGTTCCATGGATGGAAGATGATTTTATTGTGATGTGAAGGTAAAATAGTGTAAGAGAATATATTACACCATAAATATAAATATTATGGTGCAATTAGTTTTGGTTGAGTATCATTTCCAAATAAAATCTGACATAATGGCTTGGTAACATCAGGAATCACATAATAAAATCCACCATTATACTGTGATTTATATTAGATGCTAAATTTTGGGGTTTTTGTGATTTTTCTTATTGTATGTGACATTGGACTACTTAAAATCTTACCCCATTGTCTATAAATCACATCTAATGTTATGAGAGAATTGGTTTATATCTAATGGGTGTAGTTGAGGTGGAAGTTTATAATTTAATTGTAATTTAAATTCAAGCATGGATAGATATTTCTTAGGATATAATTTATTTTGGTATGAATTTTAACTAAAATAATAGAAAAAAACATAGACAAGAATAGGAAGACACCTAAAAGGAAAGGATAGCCATTATTTTTCTTCATCAAGGTAAAATTTTAAAGGATAAATCCTTAGAATGTAATGATTCAAGGATTACTTTGATTGATATTGGATGCTTTGGTTATACACTATTCAGTTGAGTTTATTCTTATTATTTGATTTTATAAATCTCATATATAAATAAACTCCTATTTTTGGAATTTAAATGAAGATATTGGGTGATATGAGAGAGGTATTAATTCATTGAATTTTAGAGTTTCAATGATCAATATGAAAGAGAATTAGTGGAACTCTGTTGATAGAAATTTCAATTTTCTTCTTAGTAGTGAAGACTAAATTTTTTACATTATAGAATAAATATACTTTCTAATGAAAGAGAAGATTGATATTATCAGGAGAAAATTATATTCACATGGGTTAATTAAAAATCCTAGTTGATTGTAATCATTTAATGATTCTAGTGAATTGTATATAAATGGATGATATCATTTTTTAATGAGGTTTCATGTATTCATTTTAAATGGTGAAACTTTATATAAAATTTTTACCCATGGATGTATTATTTTTAAAATAGGTTGATAATTTAAATTGAATTACTTTATTTAATTTTTTTTCAATGAATTAATGTTGGAATAAATATTTTTTGTAATTTATCTAAACTAGTGGAAAATGTTTTTTTGGAGAAATAATTAATGACATCCAATTACTGATTCAAACCCAATGAATTTTGTGGGGCCCCACAATAATTTGAGGTAGTGATACCACATTCCCAAATTGAGATGTATAAAAATTTCTCAAAATACTAAAAGGATTATAAAGATAAAGACTTTTAATGGTGTAAATTATAAAGGATACTCACATGCTTATAATGAGCCCAAGAAATCAGATATTGGGCTTCGTAAAAAGTGTGAGCAGTAAGTGGTGACGAAAATACATAGATGAAAATTTTGAAATAGTAAGTATATAAGCCTATTTAGAATGTTATATCCTTATCCCATGAAAGATAATGGTTTTATTTTCTTAACCATGTTCCCTTATATATTATTTTATTAATTTTTCCAAAAATCTAGTGATGTTTTAGATAAAAAGGGGATTGAATTTGTTTAATCAATAAGGGTATTTAAAAATGTTTTTTAGGAATATTATATGATCATAATAATTATTTTTCTTATGGTATAATTTTTTAACTCCTATTCTCCCATAGTTTATATCTTACATACATATATCATGGGACTGTTTTATAGGGAATCATTCTTGAACTATATATGATTATTTATTTAAGACCCTTATTTCCTATAATATTTATTATATTACAATTTTTATGTATTTATTTAATATTTTTTATTATTAATAAAATCATTAAAATGTACTTTGTGTTGTTATGAAATGTTTTAAAGTGAGGAAATTGATGAAATAATGGTCATGAAATGGATTACCCATAAATTAATAGATATTTTTCTCTTCCAAATTCATTTATTATTTATACATATCAATTGGAATTATAGTAAGAGAATTTTTTTCAAAGGGGGTAAACATAAAGCAGAATAAAATTGATTTTATCCCCATGAATTTGAAAACAACCGTATTTAAGGAGAGAGAAAAATATAAAATACATATAGGGGATAGAACGTGGTGAAATTATAATCCCTTACAAACAATAATTTTTTATTAGATTATGTTTTCAAATGGAGAGAAAAGACACATAAATATATAACCTTTTACTAAAATATTAGATAGTTTGTTTTGTGAACTTAGTGTAAAAATAAAAAAAAAGTGTTTTATGTTATAAATATTATTTCAAGTGTTTTCATAATTTTTTTATAGAGAATAATAGGATTTATTTTAATCATGTATTTACATATTTCCAATAAATTAAAAGGGGGATAATGATGTATATATTCACAGAATGAAATTAGAGATTGATAAAGTACATGCATGATGTGTTGATGATGTATAGGATTTGTTACAAATATACATGCATTATTTATAAGTTGAGGAGTTTTATCTACCCATACTATATTAGTTTCGTAATGTAATTATTTAAATAAATATTAAATATGTCTTTGTTAAATATTGAAGGTGGAAGTAAAAGATGAATGAAACCACCATGAGTTGAGAAGATGAGGAGATGTATATGCAAATGAGGATGGACAAGAATCATATATAAAATGATAATGGATGATGTTTCCAAGTTAAATATGTAGATTGAATAAGATTTTTTATTATTATATGTTCTGGTAGATTATAGAGAATAAGAAATCCTTGGTTGAAGTCTCACTTGGAGTATAGTGATCAAGAAGGATTTTGTAACTCTTTGTGATGAAGAAAAGATTTTCCATTATCCACGTGATTTCTTACTCCCCAAGGGATGCATATTCACCAAAAATACTATAAGGAGTTTCCTATAGATTCTATATATAATAAAGAGTTCAGGATTCACTAATGTTTATCATATACATATATATTATAGTTGTGAATTACAAGCACTCTTGAGTATACAGCCCTCTAGTTGATAAGAAGATTATTTCATATTATCCAAGTGCCACATAGATAATGATCAAAGAATAATTAACGGATAAGGATTAAATTAAAATATGGCCTTGAGTTTATCTTGTATCATCATGATGGAATTTGAAACATCCTATAGATGTTGTAGAAATAAGAATAATGTGTAGAGGCTTTCACTAAAGTGAAATGTTGAGAAATACACAGTTAGATAAAATCATTTTGTGGTGTCTAGAGAAAAATCATGTTTTTTTCTATGTTAAAAAACATATAAAAATATAGGATAAGATGAATTTTCATCATGCATATAGATGGAATACATTAACCACCACGATAATAAAAATATATTTTGGTTTTCATCACTACATTATAGGTTAATCAAAATGATTGTGGTTATATATATCATGTTTTAAAGTTACTCCAAAATCCCAGGACCCGGTAAAAAATCGGCCCTAAGAGAATTTATTAAATAAAAATAGAAATGAGTCATAAAAACAAGGGATTATTACAAAACCAAGAGTGCATGACACCCATCATATCTGCTTCAACCATTGGAGCACAAAAATCGGGGGCTGTAAAGGACCACATCATATCCATCTCCGAAATCGCATGCTTGGAAAAAGCATCTGCCACTGCGTTGGCTTCCCTATAATTATGTGAGACCACCACTTGCAAATTAGCAACCTTGTGGAGACATTCAACCCGGTGAGGTAACACTCTCTATGGGACATTTCGCGTCTTTGATTCCAAGGCATGAACCGCAAGCTGATAATCTGATTCAATCCATAACATGTTCCAGCTATATCGGACAGCATACCTAACAGTGTGAATTATCTCCCATAATTCAGCCTCGTATGCAACCCTAATATTAGTAAAGTGGTAGAATCACCCCTTAACAAAGACACGGTATGTTCGAAAGATGCCACTACATCCTAATAGTACTGGAGCACCAGAAGCGGCACCATCCACGTTGACCTTGAGCCATGGACTGATCGGAGGTATCCATCGTATGTATTTAAGAACCCAAGGCTTCTGAGGCCGGCCGGAGACACCAAGAAGTCTAAAAATCTGAAATTCAGAAAAACAATTATCCATTGTACCTGTTTGAATCTGTGAGGCAGCATGGACCTATGAATGTATCGCATCCATGCCGCATTGAGTAGGGACAAACATGCCATCAAAGATAAGAATGTTGCGAGCACCCCATGTGGCCATAATTATAGCTGTAGTGGCCACAAGTATGAGATTCCCAAGCTGTGCGCTGCAACGCACCGTAGACAGACCATTTAACAGATCATGTAGTAGCAGATTTTTGTCAATTGCAATTTCAAAGAGGGTTCCAAAGTAATCCCACAGCCTCCCAACATAGCTGCAATCCATAAAAGCCGATTTGAGTAAGATCATTAATTCATCGACTGTGATAATCTTCAGCAATATAAAAGAGAAGACCAGAGAGCGGGTCACCTTGTCGTACCCCCCTGGAGCAGGGGGAAAATCCTCTGGGTGTGCCATTGATAAGAATGGATAGCCTTGATGAGCAGAGGATAGTATTAATCATCTTGACAAACTCATTGGAAAAACCATACCTTTTGAGGACAAGCATGAGGAAGCTCCATTTTAATGTGTCAAAGGCCTTTGAGATGTCGATATTTAGTGCAAATTTCCCTGCCTTTGACTTTTTTCTCATAAGATTAATGCTCTCCGAAGCAGTGAAGAGACAATCCTAGATATTCCTCCTAGGGAAAAAGCCAAATTGGTTGGTAGTAATCATGTCACTAACCGTTGGTCCCATTTTGTTCATGAGGATCTTTCTTATGAGTTTAGGGATAGTATTTCCAAGATCAACTGGCCTAAAGTCCTTGATATCAAGGGCATTATTCTTTTCAGGCAATATAGAAATGAAACATGAGTTCATCCCATACGGCAGGTAAGAGTGACTAAAGAAGTCATTGATAGCTCGGGTAATATCATCCTACAAAATATCCTAATAATATATAAAGAACTTGTTAGTGAATCCATCTGGGCCAGGAGCACTGTCCACATTAAGAGAGAGCAGAGATGCTTGAATTTCCTCTTTAAGGGGGGGTGACAAGATACTGATTATAAATCTCTTCAATGCCTGTAGTTATACTCCCAACCATTTTGTGAGTGTTTACATGACCATCATCAGAATAAAGTCCCTTAAAGTGATCTATTACTACCACATAAATCTCACAATCAGACGTATAAAGATGACCATTGATGCTAATTACTTTCACCCTAGCTCATGCCCTTTTATCATTATGCAATCTGTTGAAACATTTAGAGTTCTTGTCTTCTTCTTTAAGCCATTTAACATTCAATTAATGTCTGACCAACCTTTCCTGGGTTAAAATTAAGTCATCCAGCTTGTTATGTGCCAGAATTTCATCCCGAGATAGAGCAGACTGCTGTTGATTTTGAAACTGAATGCGAGAGAGCTCTACCTCAGCATCCTTGATGTTACATTCCAGGTTAGAGAAGGATTTTATGCTCCAATCCTTGAGAAGTGCCTTCAGATTCTTTAACTTCATAGCCAACCTTTGAAGAGGACTTCCAATAGGATCAAGCTTCCAAGATTCCCGCACAAGTTCCCTACATCCCTGCTCTATCACGCACCCATTGTTGAATCGGAATGGGATGGGTCCTTACCATGCCAGTTGAGAGTCAATCTCCACAACAAGCGGATTGTGATTAGAGTGGTGTCTAGGTAATGTAAATCCATAAATTCCAAGATCATTACCTTGGTCATCCATTCGAATGAAACATATGTCATGTTTACTTTCTTGATTCCCATTGGAGGTGTATCGACACCATGTGAACTCATCTCTAGCAATTGGGACTTCAACCAGATTGCAGTAATCAAGGAAGACAGAAAATTTAGAGGCCAAAGTTCTATTGAAATAACCTCCAGATTTTTCCTCAGGTTTCAGCACCACATGAAAATATACAAGAGAAATCCAGTTATACTCCATCTTCCTAGAAGCCTCTTTGAGATCCTCCCATAACTCCCTTCTTTTTATGTAGGAATTTGATGCATACACAAAAGAGACTGAGAAATCAAATGCATCAATGCTGCAAGAAATCAGCACACTCTGAGATCTATTCACACAAGACTTCATTTGTGTAGTTCTAGAGATATTTTTTAAAAACTATGTTTACAAGGATCCATGGAAAAGGAATGGATGATCTGTAGGTGATAGAAAAATATCGCAAAGAAGGTGGAACCATTTCCCAGTGTTTGCCAAATTTTTTTCTCCAAAAATTAGAGAATGAAGAAAAGTGTTATTGGAAAAGGAAATTGCATGAAAGTCTTCAGGATTTTTGTAAAGATGTATGAAATAAATTGTTCAAGTTCATTACATAAAAATATGGGAAATTAAATAAGTTCATGCAAGATACAGTTTGGCATGAAAGGTGAGTTTGTGTGAAGGATACTTATGTGAATGATAGTTGTGTTCTCGGGGAAATTTTCTCGAGTTTCATGAAGGATCAAAAAATTCCCATAAATAGATAGATACCACTCTCATTTGAGGATGCTCAAAACTTAGAGAAAGTCTAATATCTGAATTTCACAAGTGTTAAGAGTTTCGTGTAAGAAGTGAGTTGTGTGCAAGTAGTGAGTTTCACATAAGAGTTGCACGAAAAAAGGGAGTTATATGTCAGAAGTGAGTTGCATGAAAGTAGAGACTTGATTGAAAGTAGAAAGTGGAATGCAATTTATTTTTCTATTACAAAGTAATATGTTTTATGAAATGAATTAAATTAGTGTAAAAGACACCCAAGAGTTGTGTAGAAGTTTGAAGTTTCCTAGTACACTTGTGCTAAAGTAATATTCATCAATTGGATGAAAGTGGAAATTAAATAAAGCATCTATCTAAAATTGATTATGCATTCTTTCATGAAAATTAAGGGACCTACAAGTCCATAAACTATGATTTGATCCCTTCCAAGAGTAGTGAGAAAAGGAAGAAGAAGATGACGATCCTTTCCGTCGGCAGTGATCTAGAGAAAGAGACATAGGGAGTGACCCTTGGGAATGCAATGAGTATACCCTAAACCAAATAAAGGTAGTGATACTGGGTATAGATAAGATATATCATGAACCATAATTATTGGTAGTGATCCTTAGTGAATTTTTTATAATTAGAAAAATGTTATTTTATACTCCTTAGATGTAGCCCAGTGAGGGTGAACCAAGTAAGATCTTTGAATCCTTGTGTTTTATTTCCTATATTACATTCAAAGTATCATCATTAGATAAATAAGAGAATAATAAGATCATCATTAACACTGAAGTGAAAAAAAATTGACCCTCATAATAAATATTTCAAGATCTATTGGGGAGGAAGAATTTATAAAAGAATATTCATACCCTGATTCACCCCCTCATAGGGTATCTGGGCCCATTTTGGACATAACAATACTAAAGAATGAAATAAGGGAAAATGACTTCCAATAATTAATGAGATTTGGATATGAATTTTGATTAAAGATATTGGTTTGATAATCCAACCCATAATATAGAGGATTGTATTTCATCTTAGTTTTGGGAATATCCTAAATAACTCATATTTGAATGTCCAATATTTTTAGAATAGATTTAGGCATTTTATCAGGATCTCTTGGGAATATATCATATGTTATTGACTATGGATTATGTGGTATTTTCACATGGATATCATATGTTATTGACTATGGATTATGTGGTATTTTCACATGGATCAATATAAGTCCATTAAATATAAAAGTATCCATCACAATAATTAATGTAAACATAGATATATGAAATATATCTATAAATAGACTATTAGAATATTCTGATAAAATATAATAGATTGATGGATAACGAAAATATGAGAGGGAGATTCCTAAGATGATATAGCCACAAAAACGAGGTAATGAATGAGAGAAGACTAGTGCTTGTTAAAACCTATGTAATACTTTAAATAAATAAATTTTATGCTTTATAAGTATTAATTTTATTGATCTGTATTTATCCTTGTATTATAAATAATGTTACAAAAAATTTCATTTGAAATGGGAATAGTTTTATATAACTAAATTGTTTTTCCTTGCATTGCATGGTTTTATCTAAAAGTTAAATTTAATAATTTTATAATTTTAAATTAATAAAATGGAATTAATTTTTTACATCATAAAATCAAAATATTATTCAGAATAATTTATGGGATTTTTCAAAAATAGATTTTTTTTTGTGAATAGTGAAACATACCAATTTTATTAATACAGACATTTTTATAATATTATCATAATATATGAATGACTTATAAGTTTAGGAAAAAAATTCTAGGCCAAATATATGTTTAATAAGTAATATAATTTATAAAAAAATATAAAGTTGAAGAAATAAATCTATGCTTGACATTTTATAAATATAAGTTATGTTTTTATTCGAATAAAAGTTATTTTCTATTCTTCACTTTTAATAAAGATTTCACAAGGTTACATTCAGTTTTGTTTGGGTTTAAAATAAGACACTTTTTTACTTATCATAATAAAATTAATTTCATGGTAATTAATATTATACATATTTTAGTATAAATTTATTTTTCTTAAAAAATGAAATTTTCTAATAACAATATTTCATTTCATTTTGGGAAAATATATTAAAAGTAATTTTTACCAATTGTTAAAATTTAATCCTAGAAAATTTATTCCATATTTATAATACTCATTTTTAATTTTTTTTATTGAGTTTAATTTCATTTCTAGTCATAACGAATAGTTCCCATGGTAAAATTTTGTCACCATGGTAAAAGTTAAAATAGTTAAAAGAGGGGGTTAAACTATGAGATAAGGTTTATAATATCTATAAAACATGTATAAGAATAAATTTTTAATTTATATTTAGAGCATAAATTATCCTATATTTTAAATTTTAATAAATTATAACGACTTTCCTAGATAAATACATTTATTATATTTTAATATTATTAATATTTACATGGGTGTCACCCCTCTCACATATAAAAGGGAACCTCCTATCATCACTTATCCAAGCACATATAGCACTCTATAATGAAAAATGTATACCCAAATATATTGGAAACTATTATATACACATCCTAGTTGTCCTTTTCTCAACAAAATATAAAATATATAAAGCTTAAGGTGTAGGTCAAAGGAAAATATACAAGGAGGAGGAATAAGTCATAATTATATTGTTTCAAGTTTATTTCATCTTATTCATCATTAAAATATGTTATAACTATAATAATATAATTATGTAAGTATATTTAATATATATAAATGTTATTAATCTGATGGAAATATTATTTTATAACTCCTTTCCATCCCATGTGAATTGAAAACATCGTTTGTGCATACATGTGGACTACCACCTCCATGAAGCGGTCTGTTTCATTTTTCATCACCACCTAACACAGCTCATTATAAATGATGGATTTAATTCATATATATTATGTTTATGTTATAATTAATAATATTTAAATATAAAATATTATGCACCTTCATACCCTCCCATCCATTATAAAATGATAATGTCACTTATGCATACTTGTGGACTACCACCTCTACGAAGCGATGTGATTTGTTTTTTATTTTCATATTTAATGGATGGTCATAACTATGGATATAATGAATAAATATGATCTTTAAAATATCATTACGATTCATTAAATATGAAATTTTATATTCTTTATTTCTTTTTTATCCATTAGAAAATATAAAATGTTGTGCATTCATACATGCAGATTACCGCCTCCATGTATGACGTATCTCATTATTATGAATTACCACTATACATGGATAGTAATAAAAATATATTTAAATAAAAAATGATAATAATATCATGTTTAATATTATATATATTGTAGAACCCTGACCTATTTTACCATGATCAATTAACTAATGTTGTTTTGAGATTATGAACCAAACGACCTCAAAATATCTTGTAGAAACTTAACAAAAATAGTAACTTAATTAAACCTGATAATAAATGAAATAAAAGAAATAATTAAAAATTAATTAAAATGATAAATTTTCTTAAGAAATTAACTAGTTAATATAACTTTATATATCTAGATTTATAGAATATAGGAATCAAGACATGGAAAATGTAAGGTATTTTTCTTTAAAACCTTGTTTCCAAGTTTCATTTTCAAAATCTTTCTCTTCTCAATCCATGTTATTAAAAATGTTTCAATAATATTATTATATATACTCCAATTATTTTTTAAATTTATTATTAACTATACTTTAATTTTTTTAAACAAAATAAAAATGAATCTTTTTAGTGTTTTTTGTTTGGGTAACTTTTGACACTTTTTACCAAAGTATAAATGAAATATTTTTATCATTTAAAATATGACCAAATTTTACAACCATCATAGACATTATTAATTATCAATATTCTTATATAATTTTTAATTTTTTTATAAATAATATTCTATCTATTTTAATCTGTAATTTTTTTCTTTTTTAAGAGTTCTCAAAAGAAAAGGTTATTTCTTCTAATTTTTGGTGATGATGGAAATTTCTTTGATTTTAGGTTCAAATATTTCTTTCAATGGTTTTATGATGAAAAGTAAAAATATTATAAATTTTTTATTCATTAAAAATTATTTTTTCATTATAGATGATGATGGTTGATCTCAAGTTATAAATCTCCAATTCTCAGTGTAAAGATTTAGTCTTCAAAGATAAAATATTAGAGATAATTAATTAGGATACTCTTATTGAAAGGATTCTATGAATGAGTTTAACACATGTTCAAATACGATTCATTGAGATTCATTGATATTTTTCCTATTCTTTCTAGGGGTGTTAAAGGTTTTACTTTAGAAAATATTTATTTTAACATGTTGTTATGATTTATTTATATGATTAATGTTTATTTTGAAAACGGTAAACATTATTATGGGATTTCATTTTTTTCACTAGAATAAAGAGTTTCTTTTATTTTTATATCCCTTAATAAATTTTTTATGCTCATAAAACATTTTTAAATTTTTTAATTGGATATAAGGATGTGTATGAACTATGTAAAGTTTATTCTTTCTGATATGGTGACTAATCTTAAAAGAAGGAAAAGTGCCTTGATTAAATCAGTTGTGTAAATTGAAGAGCTTGTTTTTGTGGAAGAAAATATACAATGTGAATATATATACACTTTTTTATATAATGGTTATCATTATTGCCTAAAACTATAATCTTAACGGATCATAGTGATGTAAAAAAATTTAATACTTACTATTAAACTAATAATTATGGATTGTTTAAGTTATGATGGTGTATCATTGATATTAGAGAAATATTTTAGATAAGTTCTAAGGTTAAGATGATATTAAAAGACACTTTTAAAAGTATAAAATTTATTTTTATGCTATCATGAGAAATATTTTGAGGATTTCTATATTTCTTCATTTAATCCATGTTTATTTAGAAAGATTCAATTTTTATTATTAGTGAAAATAATTAATTTTAATTACAAACTGTCATTTTATTCGAATTATTTATATAGTTAAATTATGTTTTAAATTATTTATAAAGTATAATTAGTTTAATTATATAGATATTAATCCAATTTAGGTTATTATAATTAATTTAATATTAAAATTGGATATAAAAACCTTATAAACTTTTGAACATTTTCACGTTAGAAACCTGCTTTCTCATCGCATCTGCGGGGTTAATTTTAAATTAATTTCTGCCAATTATGTGGATTGAATTTAGAAAAATTGGTTCCATATATTGAATTATAATAATTTCTAATTTCTAATAATTCCAACTTAATTTTTGGCCTAAATTATCATTGAAAACAGTTAAAATTAATCACGACGATTATGAGAAAAATGAGTTTACCAAGGGACTAAGCTTTAAGCTTAAGGGGAAAATAACCTAGAAACTTATCCAAACCCCATTTTATGGAAATTTTTTGACCTTAACCCTTCATAGATATAATTGTTTTTATTATTTAATCCTTTTTTAGGTATAAATTTTAGTACACCTAACTTTTTTCAAAAATTCCAAATGTGTCCTCATCTCCACTTATAAATGGTTACCCACCTCTTATCCTCTCTTCACACCTATAAATACCTTTTTAATGGAAAATACCTATCCAAATAAATTCTAAACTTCCCTAAAATCATCAAATAATTCTTACTTTGGAAATAAATTCAACCAAGAAGTCCTTTGGTAGAAACTAAAAGGAGATACCCAAAGAAGAGATAATTTTCTCCGACGAGCATTTCTATTTTATTTCCTTCTCCACCCCCCATAAATTATTATTATAAAATGATTATATAATAATATCAGTGTAATAAATATAATTATATGTTTTTATATTAATTTTAGAACCTAAAAACACACACACGTCTATCAAATGGGTTATGAAATCATCATTTGTGTGTGTAGTGGAGTACCGCCTCACAAAACGATGTCATTCATTTTTTCCATTACCACATTTCATGGTTGGTAATAATGATGGAAAGAATGTTTATATATGATATTTATGATATTTATAAAATAATTATACCTATGGACTCATTATATCTTATATACCATTTTTACATTCCATACCATATGGGTTACGATAATATCACACATGTGTACGACAGACTACCACCTCATGAAGCGATGTCAAGCGTTTTTCACTAACTCATTACATGGAATGTAATAAGGGTAAAGATGATGAGTTTATATGATATAAATGAAATAATTATTATATTAATGGAATAATTATATTTCTAAAAATATAATATATATTTTTCTTTATTAAATTTTCACACACTGAAAAAGTGATAATGTCGTTCATGGACATGTGGACTACCGCCTCCTCGAAGCGATGTGACTCTTCTTTTTCATCACCAAATCACAATAATGATATATAATAGATTATATAATTAATATATATGTTATTGTTTATATAATTATCATTATTTAAATAAAAAATATTACTTACCATCTTTCCATAATGATCATTGAACAATGGAATTGTTACTCATGCATTCGTACGACCTACTGTCACCATGATCGTAATGTTGGTTAATTATTCATGAATGATTTTAAAATTATGATTTATGTATAAATATAATAATTATTTATAGATGTTTAAATAATTAACTCATTGGCCATATTCAACCTACCAAAAACCTTTTTGACATACTAGCTGAATATGGTCAAAACATCTGACATAAACTTATTCAATTCAATAACTGTAAGTAACATGAAAATAAGTGAAATAAAAGTAATAAAAACTTTAAAAGGGTTATAATTAATTTAAATAATTATCATAAGTTTATTATTCAGGAATATAAATAAAATTAGTGAGGAATCTAACTTGAGGTAATGGTTTTTCTCATCTCACTTTTTTTTCTCTCAGATACATTCTATATTCACCACTTATTTTTATTGTGTGGTGTATATAATTTCCATGAATGGATTTTATAATTAATATACTTAAATTTATAGTAATTTATATACCATTTTATTATTTCTATTTTATTGGGTTTATGGTTTCAAATTTACCAAAGCGGTAATTGATTTTTGTCACAATTTCCCATATTTGAGACATTTGTTATGTTATTCAACTATCTTCTTTAATGAGGTGTATATACTTTCCATTTTAAATGTTATATCATGAATATACTTATTTTCATGATATTATATTTTTCATTTAATGCTATTATTTCATGGTTATTATAATTTAAAGTTACAAAAGTGGTAAGAGTCCTTTGTTAAAATCTCATCATTTATCGGGATTGTGTGTGATTAAACCTACAATATTGAAAGATAATAATTATAATAACTTATATTATACTCCATTTAATCATGGTATTTTTATTTAATTATACAAATTTACCAATATTTTATACTTTAAATTTTTTATAAAGTGTATTTAATAAAATTCCACTTTATTTCTCTCTTCGGTCAGAAATCTGTTTTCTTCCAAAACTAGATTTTATAAAATGTTTTCAAAAATGTTTTAAATTATTTTTTGAAAACCGAAAGTTAATTTTCCTCGTAAAATGTATTAAATTATTTTTAAAACATACTTTATGTTTTTCCAATGTTGTTTTCAAAGAAAATTATTTTCAAAATTTTTCATGTTCTAAAATGTGATTTTCAAAATGAAAAAATGTATTTTCTAAAAAATGTTTTTAAGGATAGTTTAAAGGTATTTCCATTCATAATTTTTAACAAAACTTGTCTATAATTATGATTAAATGGAGATATATTTTAATAATACCATCCTCATTCATTATCAGGATGAACTAATATTGTTTCAATGAGATTGTTCTGGAACCTATTTATTTTCCATACGATAACCATGTTTCAAATAGATTGAAATGGAAGCCTTTTATTTTATATGGGTTAACCATGTTTCAAAGAAATTATTATAGAACTTGTTTACTTTACATATTTTAATCCTATTCTGAAAATAATAAATTTTGTTTCGATGATTTATGATGAAATGAATTCTCTCTGTGATTTATTCATTATTCAGTTATTGGATATTATAAATGATGGGGGTGCTCAGATAACATTGGGTGAACCAATTATAACTTATATTATGGGTTCACTGAGATAATTCTCCCATGAATTCGATTATTATTATGTTCTTCATATAATTATATTGTAATTTTCTCATATGGTTATTCTAATTTTTAAGGGTTTAGTAAGGGTTTTGTAAGGGCTCTATAAGGGTTCTACGATATGATGTTCCAAAAAACCAATATGTTTTATCTATGGGTTTATGATGCTCCTTTTGATCAATATTTATAGCACATTTCACATGATTATTTATTCTTATTACTATTTACTTTATTAAATCCATATGCCATGTTTTTATTTTTGATGATCCAGGTATTGATGGGTATGATTTCTTTTATGATTTGATCATATAATTTGATTATGTCATTATACCCTTATGCACTCCTATTCTCATTGATGATAATAAATTTTTAATACTTATGTTTACCCTTACTGATCATTTTAGATCACCCTATTACGTTTCCTTGTTCTAGGGTTATAAATAATTTGATTGAATGAGTTATTTCTAGAATTCATTTTTTATGGATGATGATGATGTCTTAATTTGAAAAACAAAAACTAGTTTAAGTGGGAGAAATGTTCATTTAAAGTCATTTGAATTTTTTATGTAGTATTTTTTCTAAATTCTCTAAAACTCTAAAACTAAAAGGTCTTATAGTGTGTAATTTCTCTAATTTTTCCTTTTTATATTATAAGGTTTGGATGGAAAAAAATGATTCACCCTTTTCGGCATCAAATCCAGAAATTTAAAGTTTACGATTTCAGCAAAGGAACCTAGAGTATGGGTCATGGGATTTTATAGTTAGTATAAAAGGAAAGGTTTAGATAAATTTGGATATTTTGGTGTTTTCATGTGATTTTATCTTAATATTTATGAATACCATCATAGTTCTATAATATTAAGGTTTATAATAAGTTTGAAGTCTTAGATACCTCTTTTAAGGGTTTTAAGTAGTAAAACTTTTAAAGTTATTAGTGAATTTTTTGGATATTGTTTTCGATTGATGTATTTGTAACCCCTATTATCAATATGTTTCATTATTTAGGGAGGAATTAGTTTTCATATTTAAATAATAAAATAAAATGACAACCTGTGTGCCAGGTGACAACCTGTCACATCTAGAAATGTGGTGTGGATTGAACCCATGAATGAATAATGATAAGGGTTTCACACCTATGATTGGCCTATGTGATGTACCGGTTATTATGAAATTATTATAGGTAATGATTATGTTTATTTTAGAAACATATGGTATTTTTTTTTAGGAATAATTTTTTATTTGTCTCAGAAAATTATATGATCAAATACTTCAAATATTTTGTTTTGAACTTTGTTAGAAAATGTTTGAATAATTTTATGGATAGTTATTTATGGAATGGTTTGGTTTTAACTTTGGTTATCACTTTTGATGATTAATGTACCATATGAAGGTTCAATCATTTAGGGAATTATATTACCATGTTCTAACCATTTTGGTTTTGGTTAATTTCTAAAGACAGGTGGAATATATTGATTATCCCTTTTATGGTTATGTGTTATTTAAAATTTGATTTTAGTGCATCGAGTATTAAAATTTATTCTTGAATACTCTCCATTTGTAGAAAAAGATGGTATTGTGGTGGGAATTGACAAAAGGATGAAATTATACTCATCAAGTAAGTATATAACCATTCTTATCTTAGTATATATGGTATGATAATTCATCAACTCTAGGAAAAGGAATCTTGAAAAAAAAATTATCATGTTGCCATCATCTCAAATAATATCAGTGAGATTTTTCAAACCTATTTAGTTTATGGTTTTTTATTGTTAACATTATATTTATTATTCAATTTTTAGTGATTTATGATCTTTGTCACTATATATACTTATTTGTACTTTACGTTTTTCTTCCATCTCTAAATCTTCCCTTCTCACCTATGTTCTTCTATTTGGAAATATGGTATGTTTTATTCAAAATAACCGTCATACATAAATTTATCTCTTATTAAGAGGATGTTTTATTAACCCTTTTTCATTTTTATTTTACAGTAAAAATATTTTTTATGTCCAACCTTTAATTATCGAGATAAAGTTCAAATTGTAATGACAAGGTTTCTTTAAAGGGGGAGGATGTAACACCTTGATATTTTAAAAGAATAAAATTATATTTGATAGCGTAAAGGTTAATAAACACTTATTTTATCTTATGATACAGGAAACAATTGTTTTCTTCAATAGCATGTGTTACATGCAACATCGATTTTAGCTTGTGATATATGCAACTCTATGTTTTAACGAAACTTGACATGTTATTAAAATATTATTATAGTTACAACCTAGCCATTGGAATGGTGGGTATGAAAAGGAATTACTAAATTATAAAATATGTTTTGTTCATGTTTATAAAATGAATTATTTGTTAAACAATTAATTAGAAATGAAACTAAGAAATATTTGAAAATAAAGAAATACATTTAATGAAAAACTATTTTTCTGTACATAAACATGTTTTATCTCAATAAATTAAGAAAAACACTTTTTATGAATTATTTTAATGAAAGGTATATATTATATATTCAATAAACTATTTAACATTCATATTATGTGTTTCCTAGAAAAACGATATCAATAAATCTAATTTTATGCATAAAAATGTATTTTTCTATAAGGTAGTTTTACCACCTTTTAATGACTCGCTTATTTTAAAACTAATTTTTGAAAATTTTATAAATTATATTTGAAAAAATAAACATCATTTTATAAATTTTAAAATAAAAATTATCTTAGGTTGATTTTTTGGGATTTTTCTGAAAATATTCTTTTTTTATGAATAGTTAAAATATTGAATTTTAATAGCAAACTGCCTTTTGTTCAAATTATTTATATAGATAAATTAAATTTTAAATTGGTTTTAAATTATAAATAGTTAAATTGTACATATATTAATCTAATTTAGGTAATTAGAATAAATTTAATATTAAAATTGAATATAAAAACCTTGTAAACTTTTAAACATTTTCATTTTAAAAACTCATTTTCTCATCTCGGTTGTGAGATTAATTTTAAAGTAAATTTTTAACTTCTGTAAATTGACTTTAAAAAAATTGGTTTTATATTTTGAATCATAATAATTTAGAATTTATAATAAGTCCATCATATTTTTTGACCAAAAATATTAGTAAAAATAGTTAAAATTAATCATGGAGGTTGAGAGAAAAACAAGTTTACTAAGGGACTAAACTTTAAACTTGAGGGAAAAAATGACATATAAACTTTTACAGCGTCCATTTTATGGTAACATTTATCCCTTAACCCTTAATTTATATTATTTTATTCATTATTTAATCCTTTTATTATGTAGAAACTTGGTTAAACCAAACTTGCGTTCAAAAAGACCAAATGTGTCCTCACCCCCACTTTTAAAAGGCCACAAACATTTCTCCTCTATTTACACATCACAGACACTTTGTGTAGACTAATAAATAAAAAAATAACTTCTAAAATTCCCTCCCCTCATCTTAAAATCTTTACTTTGTGAAAAAATACAACCAAGGAAGTCCTTTGGTGGAAACCAAAAGGAGATACCTGAAGAAGAGGTAACGTTCTCCAAGGAACGTTTCTATTTTATTTCTTTATCCACCCCATTTGGTTATTAATATAACATTATTATATAATAAACTTATAATCCTAAATATAATTATATTATTTTATATTAAGTTTAATACCTATAAACACACACACTTCCATCTAATTACTTACGAATTCATCATTTGTGTGTACAACGGACTACCGACTATTGAAACGATATTGTTCTTTTTTCCATTACCACCTTTCATGGTTGGGAATAATGATATAAAAAATATTTATATATAATATTTATTATAATCTAGAGTAATTATATCATATAACCTTTTTATATTCCACACCATAGTGGATATGGTAACGTCACTCTTGTGTATGGCAGACAACCGCCTCACGAAGTGATATGAAGCGTTTTTCACTAACACGTTATGTGTAAGGTAAAAAGGGTAAATATAGTGAATATATATGATATAAATGACATAAGTATAATATAAATGACATAATTATATTTTTTAAAATATAATATATCATTTTATTTATTAACTTTTCACACACTGAAAAAGTGATAACATTGTTTGTGGATGTGTGAACTATCACCTCCTCAAAGTAATGTGATTCTTCTTTTTCATCACCACATCACAAGAATGATATATAAAATAATATATAATTAAATGATATGGTATTTATGATATAATTATCATTATTTAAATATAAAATATTACTTAACTTCTTTCTATAATGATGATTGAAAAATGGAAATGTTACTCATGCATATATACAGCCTATCATCTTCATGATCTCAACGTTGCATCATTTTCCATAACCATTTTTCATGAATTATTTTAAAAGTATAATTTATGTCTAAATATGATAATTATTTCATGATTATTATTCTTGAAATATTTAAATAATCTCATCATTTACCACAGTTAACCTACTAAAGTCCTTTTTGACACACAATTTGAATATGGTCAAAAGATTCGATGTAAAATTAATCAATTAAGTAATTGTATATAATATTTTAATAAGTGAAATAAAAGTAAAACTAAACATTAAAATGGTTCTCAATAAATTAAATAATTAACATAATTATATTATTTAGTAAGATAATTAACAAACATGATGAATCGAACTTGAGGTAATGGTTTTTCTCATATCACTTTTATTTCTATGAGATACTTTCCATATTGACTAATTATTTTTGGTGTATGGTGTATATACTTCCCATGAATGTATTTTATTATTATTATACTTAAATTTATGTGGACTTATATATCCATTTTATTATCTCCCTTTCATGGGGTTTACCGTTTCAAAGTTACCAAATTTGTAATTGATTTTTGTTACAATTTTCCATCTTTGAGACATTTGTTATATTATACCCCTATATTCTTTCATTAGCTATATATAATTCCCCTTTTAAATTTTATATCATGGATATACTTATTTAAATTATATTATATTTTTCATTTAATGTTATTCTTTCATTTTTATTATGATTCAATGTTATAAAATTGGTAAGAGTGCTTTATTACAATCTCATCATTTATAGGGATTATGTATGATTAAGTCTCAAAATTTTAAAGATTATAAATCTCATAAATTCTCTTTTCCTATCTTTAATAATGATAATTTCAAGTAATTTTACCATTTTCACACTATTTTACAATTAAAATTTTTTATAAACTGTTTTTAAGAAAATCTTACTTCATTTCTCTCTTTAGTCAAAAATATTTTTTCTTCCAAAACCATGTTTTCTAAAAAAAATTAAAAAATGTTTTAAAAAGTGTTTTTTAAAGACAAAAGGAAATTTTCCTAATGAAATGTTTTAAATTATTTTTAAAACATCCTTTATATATTCCCAAGTTTTTTTTCAAATAAATCGATTTTCAAAATGTATTATGTTTTAAAAAGTGATTTTAAAAAAGAAAAATGTACTTTCTTCAAGATGTTTTAAATGATATTTTAAAGGTATTTCCATTGATCAACATCAAAAACCCATGTTGTTACTTATGATTCAATGAGTATATTTTTTAATGATATTATCCTCATTCCTTCTTAGGATTTACTAATATTGTTTCAATGAGATTTTTATGGACCCCATTTCTTTTCCACGGGATAACCATGTTTTGAAGATATTGTTATGGAACCCTTTTCTTTTCCACAAGTTAACCATGTTCCAAAGATATTATTACGAAACCCATTTCATTTACACTGTTTAATCATGTTCTGAAAAGAATAATGGTTGTTTCAAGTAGTTATGATGAAATCTATTCTCCATGTGCTTTATTCATTGTTCAGTTCTTAGACATCACAAATGATGGGTGCACCCAAATAGAATCGGTTGAGCTTATTATAGAATATATAATGGGTGTGTCCATATAGAACACTAATGCATTAGATAATGATTATTTTCTCTGGATAATTTTATAGTAAGTTAGTCATATGGTTATTCTAATTTTTAATGGTTATATAAGGGTTCTATGATATGATGTTCCAAGATACCAATGTGTTTTATCTATGGTATTATGATGATATTTTTTATCAATATTGATATCAAATGGCTCAAGATTATTGATTCTTATGATTGTTTCCTTTTTTAAAATTGCATTCCAGGTTTTCATGTTTGATGATCCAATTATTGATGGGTATAAATTCTTTTATGATTCATTCATGCACTTTGATTATGTCATAATACCCTTATAGACTCTTATGCTCATTAATGACATTTAATTCTTAATTCTTATGTTTACCCTTAATAAGCATTTGTAGTTCATATGTTTTCTTTTCCCCAAGGTTATAAATAATTATATTGAACAATTTATGTCTATAAGTTATTTCTTATAGATGATAATGATGTCTTAGTGTGGAAAAGAAATTGTGGATTATGTGGGAGAAATGTTCATTTAAATACATGTGAATTTTTCATATAGGAGTTTGAATTAATTATCTAAAAATCTAAGCCTAAAAGGTCATCTAGTATGTAAGTGATCCAATTTTTCCTTTGGATTTTTTAAGGTTTGTATGGAATAAAATGGGTCACCCTTATCAACATCCGATCCAAAAAAATAAAAATAGGTTGGGGCTGAAGCCTCATTTATTATTAAATCAAAGCAAAGACCTCTTTAAATGGGTATAGGGATACCCATTACATATCCCAAAGGCCCCGTGGGCATTTATCCCATTACATGGCATGTTGGCCCAATTTTTTAGCCCAAGTCTCATTATATGAATAGTACTGCTACAGTACATGCCTTCTACAGTACCACGCAGTACCCATCGCCACTACGGTGCTCTGCCACCGCTACAGTGCTCTTTCGCCGCTATAGTGCCCGTTGTTGCTACAGTGCTGCTAAATTTTATGATTTCAGCACTATATTTTAATGTGTGGGTCTTTTTTTGTTATAGTTCATATAAAATGAAAGGTTTATATATCTTTAAAGATTAGGTTCTTTCATGTGAGGTTATCTTAAGATTTATTGATACTATAATAGGTCTATAATATTAAGGTTGATCATAAGTTCAAAGTGTTAGACACCTCATTTAAGGGTTTTAAGTAGTAAAAATTGTTAGGTTGTTAGAAGAATTTTTAGAGAGATTTTTTTGGTTAAGGTATTTAAAACCCCTAGTATCAACATAAAGTGTTATTTAGGGATAGATTAGTTTTCATTTTAAAAGGATAAAATAAAATGATAACCTATATTCTGGGTGAAATCCCATCGCATTTGGAAAGGTGATTGGGCTTCAACCCATGACCGAAGGACGATAAGGGTTTCATGCCTTCCACTTTCCTACATGATGTCATGGTAAGTATAACATTTTTCTAGGAACATATTAATTTTATTTTAGAAACATATGGTATTTTTTAAGAATAATGGTTTCTTTATCTTGGAAGAATATATGATCAAATACTTATAATCATGGGTTTTGAACTTAGTTGGGAAATTTTTGAAAAAATTTAAGGATAGTTATTTATAGAATGGTTTGGTTTGAAATTTTGGTATTACTTTTGAATATTAATGTATTATATAAGTGTTCACTCATTTTTTAAATTATCTTACCATGTATAACCATTTTGTTTTTGGTTAATGTCTAAAGACATCTAGAATAGCTTGATTATCCCTTTTATGGTTATGTAGTCTTTAAAAGTTGATTTTAGTGAATCAAGAATTAAAAAAACTTATTAAATACTCCCCATTTGAAAACAAATATGGTATTGTGGTGGGAATTTACAAAAGGAATAAATTCTACATATCAAGTAAGTATATATACATTTTTCTCTTAGTCTAGATGGTAAGATAATTCCTCAACTCTAGGAAAAGAAATCTTGAAACAAAAAATTTATCTTATTACCATCATCTCTGATGATATCAATGACCTCTTTCACACCTATTTCAATTATGGTTTTGTGATTATTAAATTTCTCTTGATAATTCACTTTGAAGTTGTTTCCACCGAAGACTAACCTAGGTAAGGAATTAAAGGGTCTTGTGATGACTGGGCAGTATATCCTTTTTATCTTGGGAATGAGGTGCTTTAAATAAGTCATTTAGGTTAGATTCACCATTTAGTTTCCCTTGAAGATTCTTTTATGGCACAAATGTTTGATCATAGTGGGTTTAATGGTGTGTAATCATTGATGTTGGGTACAAAATCTTTGACTTGTCTCCAATGGGTTTTCTTCATGGAGTTGTAAATTCCAAATGGATCTCATATCCATGATTCATGGAAATACATTAAAAATGAAAGAACTCATTGGGTAAATTGGCCAATGACACATAATAACTCACATTGGTTGAGAGGATGGGAATTTAGACTCATCACGCCCTTTTTGGAGTGGAACTATTTCTTATTTTGGGACTCTCTTATACATTTAAGATATGTTCATGGATCCTTTGTTCATTACCAAGTATGAATATGTGAACTACCCCTAGGTAACGATTGATCTTAAGTAATCATGGGTTCAGAATCATCTGTATGTATCTGATGTTCTCCATTAATGGTGCTTTTTTATGGATGTATTATAGATTCTTTGGTTGTTCATTAGGCTGATGTTGGTTCTAATCTATTTGGTGAGGCGCTTTGGATATTTCCATCATCCAGGGAGACAGAATATATTTTGATATTGGGATCGAACCCATAAGATGGGATTCCTATGTATCCTCATGTGAGGAATCAGTACCCATGTAGTTTATTTTCAGTTAATAGGGAACATCACCTTTTAAGGTTCTGTGACAAGGACCCAACCGTACAGTTTAGTATCATGTGGCAAGGAAATCCATGTGAAAGGTGCCTAGTCAAGGATGGTGTGGAACTTATACTAAGGCATCCCAAGGGACCCGGGATAGATATGGTCTCTAAGGTAGATATATCCCTGCAAGGAATATGACCCAAATAACATTAGGGTGTATTTGGATGTTGGGTTTGGACCTGGGAGAGGCTTTCTACATATCCCAATTAGTTTGGAATCAAATCCCACATTGTTTGATTGGTTGGGGCTTATGCATGGAACCTGCCCATTTGATTCGATATGGTTGGGGATTACACTCATGGGATGTTTGAGTGGTTGGGTATTATGTATGGAATCTACCCATTTGATTGGGTATTATGCATAGAAGTAGCCCATTTGATTGGATATGGTTCGGGATTACACTCAAGGGACGCCCAGGTGGTTGGGTCTTATGCATGGAAGTTGCCCATTTGATTGGGGATTATGCATAGAAGTAGACCATTTGGTTTGGGATTATGAAGATTTAATGATCTCCACTAACCTATAATCCCACATGAGTAATGATAGGTGTGAGAAACAAGAGGAAGAAATATATCTGAAGATCACATGACTCGTTCTATCTATTGATGGATAGTGCTGGAGCCCAAAGTGAGAGGGAGAGGGTGTTGAGTGTACCTATTTCCCATTTTATTTTTATATTCAAGATACTTACACCTGATAATCTATCTATATATCCCCAGACATAGGTGAAGAGGAGTAAAAGTTCCACCTCCCATAGGAATGACTAGGGGATTACCTCATGTGAAGTTCCCTAGAATTGGTTCTGATAAAGAGAGTAATGTTCAACATTAGGCCTCATTAAATGGAAAGGTAGGAAGTTCCACTCAATCCCTAGAATTTGGAGGTTCATGTGAGCACCTCAAGGTTGAAACCTGTGTTACCACATGAATGTAAACCTGAGGATATTATGAGGATCCTCCTTACTATAGATATTACCCATGTAACTCCACTTACCATGGGTATTTAAACCTAAAAAGACATATGGATGTGCCTGATGATCCGCTCATACATGTAAGGTGGATTTGGAAGGGATCTTGGCCTAATACCATTAGAATAGTTTGTGGAAGGTCTGGCATGGGGGGTAATGACATGATGGAAGGGAGTGATGGGAGTTGGAGAGAAGAACATCCTATGACATGATCGTACCACAATTCACTGTGTCATTTTTACCCTTACACCATTGTATTAAACTGAATTTGTATTGTAAATTCCAAAAATAATAATAGATTGAATTCCATGTTTTAATCATTTATTTTTTTTATCACTATTAAAGAGACCAATGTTACTTGTCTTGAAAATTGCATTGAAGGTGAAGGTGATTTGGAGGGCCCATTATGATGTCCAAAAAAATGGTCCAAACTGGGCAGGATCCAAGCACACTAGTGGATTAATCCGCACACCTATACTATACTGTGAATCCAATTGGACTAAAATTTTGTGGGATGGTCCAAAATTCATTGGGATACATTTCATATGAAGAAACAAAAGACTCATTCATCAATATGATGGCCTTTCCGACCTGATCTGTCTAGCATACCAAATATGCACGGAGTCAAAAGTGGTGTGTTGTGATCTGTCCATATCTCAGGATATAGGTGTCCACATTGTGCCAAACATTCAGTAGAGATATCCATGGAGTGGGGATCGAACGTTTTTATTTTTTCCAAATCTAGATAAGATTTTATGGAGGTCTAAACACCTATGACAAGTGGTTTTATTAATTCTGTGTGCTCAAAACCACCTTCCCATTTTCCTATAAAATGGCACCTTCGGCTCCTCATTTTCAAGTTCTACCAGGAGGAAAAGTTCTGGTATTTTGGATACCCAAAGGATTTATCTCCTCATAATTTAAGTTCTAGGGGACCCTATCATCATAGGGGGGTCAACAATGAAGAAGGAGTTCCACCTGAGCCTTCTCCTCCTCTCAATGTCGAGCTAAATGGTGGATGATCATTTCAAGGGAGCTACACATACTATTGATAGAGTTTAGGAAATTTATACTCTACTAGTTTTGTGTAATTTGTGTGTGGATTATTTCACTTATGTTTTATCCAAAAATGTTTCTCCTCTGAGTTCATTTTTCGGGTTTAATTAAGTGAACCGCTTTTCATTTCAACACCGATTGCGTTGAAATTTCAAGTGGGAAACTTGAATTGTTCTGATTGGGAAAAACAAGGATCTTCTTTCTCTAACACATACAAAAGATTTTAGTATTATTTGGTAACCTTTAATCTATTCTTGAATTCCAGCCCTTGACAACACGATTGTTGTGTCACGGGTTGGTACTTTGTGAAATGTTTAGAAAGGCGAGAGGGGAATCAAGATCTTGACAACCCTCAACCAAAGAATTAAACAAAACCATGTGAAATTTTCAGAACAATAAACTATCCAAGATGTGTAGTGAACTTGAATTTATCTCCTTATATCATAATTCTTAAATCACCACCTTATTCTATCAACTATTAAACTCTTTAAGTTAAGTTATTTTCTTAAAACTGTTTTCAAAATCACCCCTCTTTTAGTAATAATTATTAAAAATACATACTCAAAACCTATCAATGCTCCCCAATAGATGACCAAGGGTCTGTCCTAGACTATAAATTAACCTTAAAAATATTATCAATTTGACGTGTCACGACAGCGCGGTCAGGACGCCCCATTCCATGTATCATATTCTTACATGGGATGGGGTTCCCTCTACGTAGCATGTTTCTATTCAGGTGAGGGGACCATCTATGTAGAACTGTGCTATATAAACTAGGGTTCTTCATATGTAGTGTGCTACATTGTGGGGTTAGGTTCCGTCCATGTATCATGTTTCTATGCGGGGTCAAGTTTCTCCCTTGTATAATTTTTCTACGTGGGATAGGGTTCCTCCCGCATATCATTTCATTATGCGATATTTTTATCCGCAAATGGGATATCTCTTTTTCACCTTGTGGGACAGTCTATAAATGGGTTTTGAGTTTGTAGATGGATAATTGACTTATTGTTACCTCCTTACTACAATGCAGTATATTTTTAACTACTAGGAATTGCTGGAGGGGCTACGGTTTTCTTGGTTCCTCATTTCTCATTTACTTTAGCTCTTGTAGTCTCATTATCATTATTTCTTTTTTTTTATATTTTGGTTCCCCTCAATGTATTATTTATAGAAGAAAAAAGGGACTGAATACCAGTATGGTTGATCATCCACAGTGGGTTGTGGACCATTATTTGTGGAAGCCCATAGAGGATTCCATATCCCATGAAAGACCTTGAAAGTGGGGAGTGTTTATTCATAGAGGGAGTATTCCATTTGTGAGGTTGAAAATAACCACCTTGATCCTGCAAACAAATTTGTTTCATTCGCGAGATCCTATATGTGGCCTCGTCCCACAAACTATTTAGTTTACAGGAGATATTCATTTACGGAGGATAAAATCACTACCTCAGTCCTACAAACGGGTTTAGTTTCATTTTTGGTCACTGGTGATACCTCCTCCTCTCATGAACTCTTTAGATCATGGGCTCTTTGAAAAATAGCAGAACTCCATGTGGATCAGTGTTCCGTAAAGCGATTTTCACTTCACGATTTTCATCCCTTTGAATATTTTCTTCCATACTACTGGGTTTTTATTTATACCCTTTGAATATACTAATATAATTTTATTCCTCTTAAATGTTGAATTTTCATTACCCAATAAATATTTCCCGTAATAATGGGTTCTGATCGAGATGAAGAGGAGGAGATTCTGATGTAGAAATCAGTCCTATTTTGAACAGGCCCATGGTATACATGTGGACCCATCAAATGGGACCATGACTATAAATAGGGTACAGCTCATTTTTCATTTACCATATTTCTCGGTGAACTTTTCACTCCATAAACTCTCGCTCTCATACTTCTTCTGTGAACAATGTCTTTGTGGATACCTCTTTCTGTGAATTGATTTCCATTACTCATGAACTGATTTTCTCAACTGAGAACTATGAGTTTGAATTTCCTCATGGATGGTGGATACTCTATGTATTTAATCATTCTTCTAACTATAACTTCACTAGCTAATTCTTTTTGGGCCAGTTCCTCTGTGAACTGATGGTTCATGGGCGGTTGGCTATGTGAACTGGTGATTCACGATCAATGTAATTCCATGAATTGATGGTTTGTGGTCCTATTCCTTCATATAATAGCAATTTATGGGACTTTATACTTTTATAATGTTTTAAAACTAAATAATTTACATCTTAATTTTGATTCAAACCAAATAATGGACCCTTAACAAGCTACTTCTACTGATGTTGTGACCCTTTTGGCTGCTGACGAAAGGAGGAAGTCTATGATAAACTCTGACGAAAAAAATGCCATCATCTCATTTCATCAATTGCTTACAGGGATTCTTAGTGATTGAAAAATAGGCTATTCAATCTCAGATATGTAGCCCCTTTATGGATTTGGGCTACTATATGATTTAGTGATTTCGGCACCATGCCAATCAAATCAACCTTCATCCTGGATACTTGAGAACAAAAATATCCCGTAGATCGATATCTTAGAAAAGGGGGCATTCATCTGAAAAAATCTACACTATTGGGTCCCTTTTGAACTATGCCCCTTGGTCACAGGAGGAAACAGTGCGAGAACTGGACAATAAAGTACATTATTACCACAGTATTTTATGGAAGGCCACAATGAATGATCAACTAGGGTGGTCATCAAAATGGGGCCTCCACCCTAGGGGCCCATTCATCATGGAAGGGGGTGGTATTTTTTGGTCCTCCATAGATTTTACGAATTCAGAGTCTTGTTTTGGTTTGTGGATCTATATGAGTCAATTTGGGTATTACATTCCTACTCTCATTGAAACCAAATGCTTATCATGTAGCTTCTAAATAGGTGGATCCTAGACACTAACACCTTCCACTTGGTACATGGGAAGTTTGGAATTATCCTTTGGGACATCCTACTTATTTTGGGGGTTCCCATCATTGGTGATATATATTCCTGTTGTCTCCACCTTCTTCATCCTAGGATGACATGGAGAGGACTCTTCCTCTTGATAGTAAACTCATTTTCAAGGAAAATTCCCTTATGAATGAATATTCTCTTCTAAATAAAGATGTACCATTTTCTAATTGGATTAATGCATTTTATATGAAAAGTTCCCAAGATCCTTGTACATGGAGGTCAAGTAATTTCCCAACCATGTAAACTCAAAGTTTTATGGGTTCCTACTGGTCTACTCTAGAAGAGGGTCAGTTCAAGTAATAGGGATGGAATATCATTCCTAATGATAACTGGATGTTCCGATTGGCAGCCTTTATGTCCATGTTTTTGAGTAGCTAGATTCTTCCTGTGTGTGACTCTGGTACTGGGGTCAGAGTTATGAATTTCTTTATGGAAGATCAATTGGACACCAGCAAGTGAATTAATATTTTCATCCCAGTATAGGTGAAAATTTACCATTTTCTAGGAAGGGTTAGTAAGGGGTGTCCACCACATCGGTTGGTGGGTCCCTTCTAGATTATTTGGGTTGGGTAGCTGCTCATATGGGAGGATACATGTTCATCAATACTCAAAAGATTCCAAATGATACAATTTGACCATACCTGCAAAGTATAAGTGGGGTCATGACATTGGACTAGAAGGAGTGGGAAATGATGGACTGGCTCAACCACTATGATAGCTTCACCTATGATCCTTACACTCTCTCCTCTGGTACTTTAGTAAATGATGGATTTGAGGACTTCATCAAGTGATGATATATTTTCTCCTTAAGAGAAGGCATATTGGTTTCCATATTAATGGGGATGTTATATGTAAAGGGTACACACCTTGTGGGTTTTCCCATCAATTCAACTGTATTCAGATGATATGACCTCCGGCCCTCAACAGTGTGCACCAGGATAATCATTTAATGATAGCTCAACAACTTTGGTTGATGTTTACTTGAGAGGACACTAGATGTTAGATTAAACTTCCACCTTCTATGATTTTCGAGCCTTCCCTCACCAAATCCTATTTTGACATCTAGAATAGATCATTCCCTAGAGATCATATGGAATGATTGGTCCTTGTTTTTAGAGCCCAAAAATCATCTATGTATAGAGTGAAGCAAAAGAAAACAATCAAAAATTATATTCCCAAAAACAAACCAGGGAAATCCCTCATCTTTGAACCCCTAAGGAAGGGTTTTAAAGCTTGGGGTTCAATCACCAATGTTTTTGGAAAAAATCCTCAAGTTAAAGTGCTCATCTTGTATGATGTCGCCTTTCCAAAGGCCTGGAGACAATGGGATTATTTGAGGGGTTCCCGTTCATCTCGTGACTTGTGGTGCTTTCTACAAGAGAAAGAGGTCGCGTTAACTAGGTACAGCTATATATCAACACCTGATGATATCTCTTGTTATGATGATCCTAAGAGGGTGGATTAATATCCTCAAGATCTTGATACATCAATCCATTCTTAGAAGAAATGAAATAGGTATTGTTGTTGAGTGCATTCCATGTTGAAGTCTTAGATTAATGAGGATAACGATGATAATAGCCATGCCTCTAGGGGTGCATTTGAAGTTGACCCTCCTATCACAATTGGTGTGGGGGATATTCCTCACTTCCATTTGGATTCTCATGATCACCCATCCTTAGAGGTTTCTAAGGTGTCAGAGGCACCAAAAAAGTAGTTACGGCTACCATAACCCGCATTGCTTCCCCAAGAAAATCCTTCAGAATTAACCATCCCCATTACTGTAGTGTTTCAAGAGGCTTGGAAGGCATGGGACTGTTTAAGGGGAATCATGTCTTCTAAGGATATTTGGGAGATGCTTTTGGTGGAAACCATTAATCTTTAAGGATTTGGATCAATCACTAATATCGTGTGGATTTCATCTCATAAAAATCCTGGTGAAGTGGTTATATACTTGGAAGAAATGGAAACCTACTATCATTATTTTAAGGGTCAAATTTATTGGTCCAACTGAGTAGAGAACATGGAGATAATCATGATAGAGTCAGATGAAACTGATGAAGAGTTGATTTTCACGAACTTCCTTTTCTCATCATCATCATAACCATGATCCCCTACTCCTAGTACTTGTAGAAGCCTAGGAAGATTTGGGAGATGATTTATTCCCCAAAATACACCCCAAGGGGCACCACTACTAGGGAGGATATCCTTCTATACATGGGAGTAACTAGAGAAGACTCCCCTAGTGTGATAGATCATTTGGAGGTGGTCTTTGAGGATCCTTCCATAGCATTTCCACCTCTGAACCTACCCATTATTCTTTCGATAGGGTCATCTTCTTGGCATACCATGGGGTGTCTATTGTCATAACATCTAGAGATAAATCTAAAACCAAGGATAATAAGTGACCATTAAATTTCTTCATTTAATTGTTATGTCATGTGTCTTCATTTGTTGACTAACAATTATTTACATAATTTGGTGCAGGTCCAATGAGTAACCAAGTAGAAATTTCCTAGGGGCCTATATCTCCAACTTCATCAAAGGTATATGTGATACCATCAGCAGTTGCAGTTGAACGTTATAGAGAGGAAAGGATGATTGAGTCCATTTGGGGTATCTCAATCCCTAGGGGTAACTCTTTTTAGGATCAAATTACCTATGTCCCAACAATGATAGAGTCATGAGAGGTCAAAACCTAAACTGAGAATATTGATATTGCCCCTGTGGAGACAAATTTAATGACTTTATTGGTGGTTATTGAACTGAATGGAGAGTCCCAGAAAACTGAGGATATTAGAAAGATCCCAATCCCATGAGGTTGACCACTCCTGATCAAATGAATTCTTCCCCTATAGAGGGAAAATATTTAGGGGTCAATGTTCCTACTGAGCAGAATAATCCTACCCCTCTAGGGAACACAACCATGGAAGAGGGAGTAATTAAATATCAAGGAGATTCAGAATCAATTATCATACCTAGTTATGTAATGATTATTGAAATTCCATGAGTTATCTTTTGGTGACCAATGCCCTGGATGAGTATAGTCCTTCACCTCAGGTGTATCTGGAAGAACCTTAGGTCCATTTGTAGGTTGAGGATGCAACGCCCACTTTATTGGGTGATTATGAGACAATGGTGGCTAGGTATTTGGATGTCCCAACAAGTTGAGGTTAGTTTTCCACCCATCCAACCATTCTCTTTTCTATCAAGATTTAGGCATAAACTATTTCAAAATTATGAATCCAATATTTCAACCACAAATCCATGCAGTTATGACCAATGTCACAATATCTCAACTTTCTGACATCACAAGGGATTTGGATTCTATGAAGTCAAGCCATACCAAAGCTGCAGAGATAAGTCCCTCTATGGTGGCTCGTATACCTGAATATATTCCCCCATCTAAGAGCCACTCCAAAGTAGACTAGGAGGTCTTGGATGACCTCTGTACTTCCTGTCAAATAATATGGAAGGATATATGGAATTTGGTCTCTCAAACTCCCATGGAAAACTTACCGGTGACACTTCCCAAATTGTGTCACCTATTTTCAATACTTGGGTATGGGTATTTTATTACCATTCCATTTTGACATAGTAAAATATGTTATTATTTTCTAGGAGAAGTCTAGGATGATTCACTGCCATCTCTCAATTGAAGATTCATGGCTCATCTTTCTACTGCCAGGTAGATTATTCTTAATGAATCTATTGATCATGTTGTAATGGTTGCAAGGCATCAAGGATAAATTGTGGAGCATAGAAATCCAACAGAGTGGCTTTTTAAGTAGGTGTAATGACTTATTTAGGAACTAGAGTGGATCAATAAAGAATTGGCCCATACCGAGGTAGTAATTGATAAAGGGAAATGGTTGGGGAGGAGGAGTAAAATGCAATAATGGATATATAATAGAGGGTAGAGGCACTGTGGGATGGTTCAGATGCTAAGACTGCAACCTTTTCTAGGATCTGCTGAGTAACGGAGTACTCAGACTAGGTGTTGCTACAACTTTTCAAATCTATTAAGCAACTCTTGTAATCACAATGTCCCACTCATTTAGAGACACTCCAGGCTATGAATTCTCCTATATTTTTTGTTGAATAAACAGAAATTTATTTTTCATACAATTCTTGTCCTATCATATTATCCTTCAATGTCCATTAATCATAACTAGACATGTTTTGAGTGATAATATCTCAGGTAACCTAAACAATGTGGTCATTGGATACCAATTCCAATCACAATATGGTATAACCAAATTGACTTCACGATGTCATGCTCTAGTTTTTTCTAGAGTTTAGGTACTTAGCGAGTGTAGATTTTACTGTTTATAGGGTCACATAGAGAACCCAATGAAAATTTTTTATTTTCTATTATAGCCCAATTTTTTTACTAATTCCATTGTGGTATGATCTTAGTAGACATAACATGACTTTTTTTAGGCTGCTCTTTATAGGTTTTTAGCTTAACTAGGTTTGTGTCTCTTTTTATTTTGATTTCTCAATTTTTTCTATTCCATGTGAGGCATATATTTAGTGATCTATAAGTTGACTTTTGTCTAGGGTCCCTTTGTGAGTTTTACCCTTAGAGAGTTTTATGTCTCTTTTCATGGGCATTTTATAGTCTTGAAAACTTTACTAACATGACTTATGTTTTAAGTCGAACATCTTTGACCATGAGTTATGGAGCGATGGCCCCAAAATAACTTAATGGATGATAATGTCCCGATGTCTTTTATACTTGAATGAGAGATTGTTCATGACTCTATTTTTTTGATTTGTGAATATGAGACATGATATGGAGAAAGTATGTGAGGAGTAACATCAAGAATGGTTTCCAAAATGATGTTTCTAGGGTGTATTGAGGTAGGAAAAGCCTCCCCTAAGGATGAATTTTACTTTGGTTGATAGGCCTTTTTAGTGGGAAACTTATATAGATCTGACTAGGGAATATTATTTATAGTCAAACAAAGGTGTTCTTAGGACATTGGCCCTTTATTTGCGAAGTCCATTTAATTTTATGGGAATTTGGATTTCTCAAGACTATGAAAAGTGACTTATTAAGGGAGTGATGTCTAAAAAGGATAAGTGAAATTGTTTTGGATATTTCCATGAATGATAAACCACTACCAAACAAATTTGGCTTGTGTAAAGGAGGTTTGGAGCATGATGCAGTTTATTTTCATATGACTAGGACATGGATGGTGAAGTTTAACATCTTTAAACTAGGACATGGTGCTATGTAGTTTCAATTCATTTTGAAAAAAAATTATGGGGTTAAAATTTAAGGTCCTTAGATTCAATTAAGGGATAAATTATTCTCCATTTTCATGGTAATCTATCCAAAAATGTTCTACCATCTTCAGATGTGAAGGGGGAAGTTTGTAAACTATAATCTAGGGGGATTATGAATCTAAGGAGTGATGTGGGATGTAAACGTAATGTATAGTGTATGGAGGTAGGAAGAGCCTATCCTGAGGATGAATTTTCCTTTGGTTGATAGACCTTTTTGGTGAGAAACTTATATAGATCCAACTAGGGTATATTATGCATAGTCAAAAAAAAGGTGTCCTCGGGACACTGGACCTCCATTTTCAATGTCCAGGGAGGTTTATAGGGATTTAGACCTTTCTGAACACAAAGTATGGTTTGTAAAAGGAGGGTTACTAAACATGGGAGTATTTTTCCAAGTCAATGTTTCTCAAGAATTGGTAGAGACATTTCCCTTTTGATATGGCTGGGTCTATGAAATGAGTTCTGAACTTCACTATATATCTTGTTGCAAGATAATCAATCTGTATGTAGTTATATAAAGATTACCTTTGTAGGTATGATCCATGCACAGAGAAGGGTACGTTTTTAGTTGTGTTTGGACATTTCATGTATAGTTTTATCCTATGAATATGAAAAGAGGGTGTATTTTTTTAATTTATGGATGGACCCAATATATGAGGTCTGGGTTTCACTATGTATCCTATGATAATAAGAATCAAGGTACACATAGTTCCTAGCATTCTTCAATTTAGTGTCATGTATCTTGGATATCTGTTGTGTAATTTAACATCATGTGGTGAGAACAGCATGGAGTTTTCAGTTTAAGTTTATAAGACTAGGACTATTTGTCATAGAAACCATGAGTAACTCGAAGCTAATAAGGCCAAAATGTTCTAACATCCCACAGATGTGAAAGGGGAAGAAATTATAAACTATGATCATGGGGATTCTTGGATCATGAGAAATGATATGGGGCATGTAAGTTATTGGGGATTACAGATATGGAAGATACATCTCCTGAGGATGAATTTACCTTTGGTTGGTGGGCCTTTTTTTGGGAAACTTATGCAGATCCAACTAGGTAATATTATGCATAGTCAAAAAAATGTGTCCCTAGGACTGACACACCATTTTCAATGGTCGTATGAGGACTATGAAGATCTGAAATTACCCAAGGCATAGAGTTTGATGAATAAAATAGATTTTTTTCAAGCATTAAATAAACATTTATACCATGATTCTCCATGAAGTATGAAATCCCCTATATTATTCTGGTTCATACATAGGGGGATTTTTGTTTCCTTGAAAAATCCCTGAATGCGGAATCTAAACTTGAGATCTTCTACATAGATCCTTACTTTCATATAGGATATGGGAGAATTTCTCTTTTTATTTTATATATGGTTGGGACTCAGGAACAAGGCCTATGAGTCACTTATACCTCATTGAAACAATAATAAATACATATGTTGTTCTTGAGGCACCCTTAAGTTTAATGTCATATGGTATGGACTTAGGTTCCCTGATGTGCAAAGGAAATACTATAGATAGGACCATGAGTTAAAATATTTGGTCATTACTACATATTCTACAATGGTAGTAGTCATTCTATACATAGTTCTTGTAAATGGATCCCTATTTAGGTCAAGCTCATACAAAGGGAGGAGGGCAATTTTTTTGTCTGGATCAGGATGAAGAATCCAATCATCGCTATGTATCCATTGATAAAAGGAATCAAGCCACACGTAGTTCTAGATGGGAAGTATTTACATAGGTCTGGCCCATATTTATAGGGGGAGTTTCTTCTGTGTTTCATGGTTGGGCCTAGGACATTATGTCTAGGTGACATTATTTATCCCATAGAATTGGATTCAGGCCACATATGGTTCCAAATGAAAGTTTCTCATACAGGTCGAACCCATACGTATGGAGGGGAAATTGTGAATTTTTATTTGGGGTGGGTAGACATGGGATTAGATATTTGGGCATCACTATGTATCTCATTATGATGATAATCAATCCATACATAGTTCTTGATTGAAATCACCCTATGCGAGTCTGACCCATACATGGGAAATAGGGCATTTATCTTTTTTTATAGTGGATGGACTGGGATGTAGAATCCATTCATCATAATATATCCTATGATGATAGGAATCAATCATTATGTAGTTATTAATAGTAATTTTCCATACAGGTCTAACCCATATGTAGATGGGGTACATTTTTCCCATATTTGGTGGTTGGGCCTAGGACATAGTGTTTGGGAATCACTATGTATCTTATTATGATGAGAATAAATCCATGCATAGTTCTTAATAAAAGGATCCTTGCACAGGTTTGGCCCATAAATAGAGAGAGAGATAGATTTATTTGTAATTATTACTTTGGGGTGGATAGACCAAGATGTAAAATCCAAACGTCACTACGTATCCTGTGGAAATATTAATTGATCCATAAATAATTATGGAACACAACATGGTAGATAACCAAAGTCACGAGTAATGTTCTCTCAGGGGAGAACATTATGGTGTAGTACAGTTTAACATCATAAATAATGTACATTTATCATATAGTTTAACATCATGCAATCAGGAAAATTTTCATATAGTTTAGCATCTTTTGGAATAGATGATGACACCATGCAGTTTATTATTATGAATTTAGGATGATTTTTTATGTGATTACACAAAATACTTCTTCAATAAAATTACATTGGTGGGAGTCATGGAGAGTTTTCCATCCATTGAGATTAAGAAATAATATCCATTGGAGTAGACCTTATGTATGGCGTAAGGTCCCTCCCATTTTGGTTCCAACTTTGGAGGCCTCTTTCTTGGTATCATCAAAATCCTAAGGACCAATGCCATTTCTATTTCAAGGAATGATCTGAGGTGGATCTTTTTGTTAAAGGTTTATGCAATCTAGTTTTGGTGGACTTCTAAATGATTCAAAGTACGCAATATTTTTTAATCTAGTTTCTCCAATTCATCTATCCCTTTCTAGGATTTCTCATTCATGAATAATTGATCATAGAAGGCCACAATAAGTGAGGTAAATTAAACTTCAATAGGAAGTAACGCCTCTATAATGTACACTAATGAGTATGGGGTTGTCTGTGTGGCAGTGTGGGTCATGGTCCGGTAACCCCACAAGGCATGTAGGAGCTTATCAATCCAAGACTTTTTATCCCTATCTACCATCTTTTGGATTATATTTGGTAGGGTATTATTTAAGTTCTCTAAATATCCATTTTCCACTGTATGGTAGTGGTAAGAATGGTTAGACTTGATTTCATACTCTTGATATAGCTTCTCCAATTTAGCAGAGAAGAAATTAGTGTTGTTCCCCATTAATATTATAT
This sequence comes from Viscum album, assembly GCA_963277665.1. Lineage (NCBI taxonomy): Eukaryota > Viridiplantae > Streptophyta > Magnoliopsida > Santalales > Viscaceae > Viscum > Viscum album. The sequence goes on along the minus strand of OY728129.1, from coordinate 1,607,625,503 downwards.
GAGGTACATACAATCTATTGAAGATTTTTGGATTTTATGAAGCTTAAAATATTCATTTCCCCAACTTATTTGAGGGGTATAACTGATGTTATTAATATTTTCATGACTTATTATATTCCCCCTTTACTTATTTTATATGAAATGTGCATAATTTGTGTGAAATATTAATGTTTTAATATTAAGTATAATATTTGAGCATTTTTAGAAGTAGTCCAATTGAGTCAGTTTAATGTTTTAATTATAAATATCACTATACTGATCCAAATTGTGTGGTTCTTGTTTTTTAGTATTCTCCTTTCAATATAAAACATTTCATTAGAAGGAACCATGATCCAATTCTGACATTTGAAGGGACATATGGTCCTCACAAACAAGACCAAAGAATCTGTGAACAAACTGGACAAGCGTTGAAGATTGATTTACTGGGCTCAATATAGAAGTCCAAAAACATTAACTCTCCACCATAATTCTGGGGACACTACATTTCATCTTGGAAAAAAATTTCATGGCCCAAATCCAAGTACAAGGGGCCCAAATGAAGCTTTTAAATCCAGCCCACCATTCTGTCCGAGAATTAAATTCAGTATACTATTCATGACATATCTCATGATGTAAGCATCAAATAGAGCTGAAATTTTTCATTGGGAAAGAGGAGATATAGGTGGCCGACTTTGTTGAAGAAGTCATTGGGATTTGAAGGCATCGTCCTGTTCAAAAATCCATTCACATTTTGGCCATCGAAAAAGCATGGATAGAAATGGACAGTTTACCTTTGTTTACTAAAACTGCCATAACTTTGGCTCCACTTGTCCACATGCCTCCATATTTTTACAGTAGTCGTACAACTTTATTATCTACAACTTTGAATAAGGAGATATTTGGATATTCGGCTGTATGGATAGCCAACTTGTCGATACAAGTGGAGGGACAGATTGGGAATGCAAACAGTCCACTCCTTGGGCTATAAATACTCTCCCCTTCTCTCCTTGAGAGGGGTTGGCATTTAAGAAGAGAGGATATCATATTGGCACGACCAAAGCCTTGACAAAGGCTTGGGAGGACCTTCCATACTCAAGTTTTCACTTGATAGACCTTTCCTCCTCCCTTTTTTTCACTTACTTTTGTGTTCTTCATTTTTGTAATTCTGTTTTAATGCAAGTTACTTCTTCAATATCTCTTATTCTCATCCACCTTCTGTAGTTTAATATTTATGTTCCTAAAATAGTTTAAATTCAGTTGAATCCCCTTCCCTTCTTTTGCTTCCTCATTCAATCGAAAATCCGTTTTTAATTATCATCATCGTTCGTGTGTGTGTATCAACGTACCACTCTTTTCTAATCCCTTTCTTTTTCTTCTATTCTTAATTTATCATCATAATTATTTTAACCAGAATATTAAACATCCAAATGGCTGAGTAAATCTCTCATTGGGGTGAGTTCATTATTGGGGAGTTAAGCATGTGATATCCTTGAGCCTTACTTTGTATTGCATTAAATTAACACCCATGTCATAAGTTGATGTTGATTGGAATTCCTAAGTGTGAAGGCTTTAATACAAGACTTAACTTAACTTAGGGTTCTAATCTAAATCAAAACCTATTTATGGTAGTGTATTTATGGTTCCAATAATCCATGAAAATCACTCGTTAAACAAAACATATCATTAATCCATGACATATTAAGTTTAACATACACAATATTAATTTAAAGAATACTCATCGAGCAAAACTCTCAATCACTTAACATCCCCGAATTATAACTCACCCCAATGAGAGATTTACTCATCCATTTAGATGTTTAATATTCTGTTTAAAATAATTATGATGATAAATTAAGAATAGAATAAAAATAAAGGGATTAGAAAAGAGTGGTACGTTGACACACACACACGAACGATGATGATAATTAAAAACAGATTTTCGATTGAATGATGAAGCAAAAGAAGGGAAGGGGATTCAACTGAATTTAAACTATTTTAGGAACATAAATATTAAACTACATAAGGTGGATGAGAATAAGAGATATTGAAGAAGTAACTTGCATTAAAACAGAATTACAAAGAAAGAGAATTACAAGATTACAAAAATGAAGAACACAAAAGTAAGTGAAAACAAAGAGAGGAGGAAAGGTATCTCAAGTGAAAACTTGAGTATGGCAAGTCCTCCCAAGCCTTTGACAAGGATTTGGTCGATCCAATATGATATCCTCTCTTCTGAAATGCCAACCCCTCTCAAGGAGAGAAGGGGAGAGTATTTATAGCCCAAGGAGTGGACTGTTTTCATTCCCAATCTGTCCCTACACTTGTATCGCCAATTTGGCTATACATACAGCCGAATCTCCAAATATCTCCTTCTTCCAAGTTGTAGATAATAAAGTTTTCAGACTACTGTCAAAATATGGAGGCATTTGGACAAGTGGAGCCAAAGTTATGGCGGTTTTATTAAACAAAGGTAAACTGTCCATTTCTATCCATGCTTTTTCGATAGCCAAAATGTGAATGAATTTTTGAACAGGAATATGTCTTCAAATCCGAATGACTTCTTCAACAACGTTGGACAACTATATCTTTTATTTCCCAATGCAAAATCTCAGCTCTATTTTATGCTTACATCATGAGATATGTCATGAATATTATACTGATTTTAATTCTCGGACAGAATGGTGGGCTGGACGTCAAAGCTTCATTTGGTCCCCTTGTACTTGGATTTGGGCCATGAAATTTTTATCCAAGATGACATGTAGTGTCCCCAGAATTATGGTGGAGATTTAATGTTTTTGGACTTCTGTATTGAGCCCGGTAAATCAATCTTCAATGCTGGTCCAGTTTGTTCACAGATTCTTTGGTCTTGTTTGTGAGAACCATATGACCCTTCAAATGGCAGAATTGGATCATGGTTCCTACTAATGAAATGTTTTATATTGAAAGGCGAATCCTACAAAACAAAAACAACACAATTTGGATCAGTATAGTGACAGTTATAATTAAAACATTAAACTAACTCAATTGGACTACTTCTAAAAATGCTCAAATATTATACTTAATATTAAAACATTAATATTTCACACAAATTATGCACATTTAATATAAAATAAGTAAAGGGGGAATATAATAAGTCATGAAAATATTAATAACATCAACTCCCCCACACTTAGATTTGTGCGTGTCCTCATGTGCAACAAATATAAAAACATGACAAAATCATTTTCACTCACCAACAAATATTAAAATTTTGTGTTCTCCAATCAGGGGAGGTTTAGACTATTTCACTCATCCATATTGAATTCCATCACAAATTTGGTTCACAATAATGCATCAGAAACAATTCATTTTTTCATGTTCAAGGTTTTAATTGGAAAATGTAGGCACTCAAAACTTACTCCTCTCAAGATGATAAAAATGTATTTTAGGAGGTTCACTCATTCACCAACAAAAAGTGAAAATCAAGAGTTTGTAAGAGATCTCATCTTCCATTCCCAAATATAATGTGTACAAGAATCAAGAGGTATTTTAAGGGGTTTTTCAGTGGCTATGGGATGGTAGGTATATAATGTCCAAAGGAAAAGAGGGGTTAAAAACACCAACATGGAAAAATCAATGCACATTTTTTTTTTGAAATTTGATTTGAAAGGAAATAGAAACACATATTTACAAGGGCATGAATGTGTGATGAATGAAAAGTGAGGGAGATAGAAAATTAAATAGGGTGAGATGATGGAATATTTACAACATGGAAGACTTCCAATAATGACACAATACAAGATGATTCACGTGTTCTTTTTTTCTTCTCTTTTTGCTCTTTTTTTTCGAAAGTTGTGCTTGAAACAAGTCTCACAGTCATCTCCCAACCCATGTTTGATCTTCTCATGGAACTAATTCGGGTGAGTTCATGAAATAACTTTCTAATAATGTGCTTTTTATGGAGTGACTTTGCCTTTTCTTTGTAGAGAATGGAGTTCTCATACGAATCGAGTCGAAGCTCCTCCAATTCAGTCAACTGCAACAATCTTTCTTCACCAGATTTTTCACAATCAAAATTACAAGTTTTGACAGCCCAAAATGACTTATGTTGGATTTCAACTGGTAAATGACAGGCTTTACCAAAAACTAGCCTAAATGGAGACATCCCAATGGGTGTCTTATAGGATGTTCGATAGGCCCAAAGTGCTTCACCAAGTCTATCGGGCTAGTCTTTTCTTGTGGGCTTAACAATTCTTTCAAGCACTCTTTTCACTTCTCTCTTAGAAAGTTCCACCATTCCATTTGTTTGAGGGTGATATGCAGTGGATGTTTTATGCACAACCCCATTCTTTTTCAAAAGTGACTCCATGGTTCTATTACAGAAATGAGTTCCTAAGTCACTTATCAAAGCACGTGGTGTTCCGAATCGATGGAAGATATGGGTTTTGAGGAACTCACTCATAGTTTCAGCATCATCTTTCCTAGTGGGTTTGTCCTCGACCCACCTAGAAACATAGTCAACAGCAAGGAGAATGTAGGATAATCCATTGGAAGGGGGAAAAGGTCCCATGAAATCGATGCCCCAAACATCGAAAAGCTCACAGAAGATTAATGGCTTTTGAGGCATTTCGTTTCTTTTGGAAATTGTGCCAAACTTTTGGCAAGTGGGACATGATTGACAGAACTCGTGTGAGTACTTGAAGAGTGAAGGCCAAAGGAATCCAGAATCTAGGACCTTTCGAGAAGTCTTTCGTGGTCCAAAGTGTCCACCTCTAGGCATTGAGTGGCAGAATTCCAAGATGGAGGATTGTTCAGTTTCATCAACACATCTCCTAATTACCATGTCATCCCCAGCTTTCCAAAGTTTATTATCTTCCCAAAAATAATGCTTTGAATCACTTTTCATCTTTTCTTTTTGTTCTTTTGAAAAATATTCAGGGAAAACACTAGAAACCAAGTAATTGACAATTGGGGCATACCATGGTAACTTTGGAGTGAGAGATGAGAGGTGTTCAGTTGGGAATTCAGGATCAATTATTTCAGAATGAGAAGAATTAGAAATTCTACTCAGGTGGTCAGCCACAGGGTTTTCTTTTCCAGGTTTATCTTTTATCACAAGGTCAAACTCTTAGAGCATTAAAATCCATCTTATTAGCCTTGGTTTGGAATCACTTTTCTTAAGTAAGAACTTTAATGCTGAGTGTTCTGTGAAGATGATGATTTTGGCACCTAAGAGATAGGGTCGGAATTTATCCAAGGCAAAAACCACAGCTAAAAGTTCTTTTTCAGTCACAGTGTAGTGTGATTGAGTTTCATCCAATGTTTTTGAGGCATAAAAGATGACATGAGGAATTTTTTCTCTTCTTTGACCAAGAACAGCCCCAATGGCCCTATCAGAAGCATCACACATCAATTCAAATGGTAAGGACCAATCTGGGGGTTGGATTATTGGAGCAGATGTGAGAGAAGATTTGAGTTCAATGAAGGCTCTCTTTCAAGCCTCATCAAAATTGAATGTGACATCATTTTGAAGTAAACGAGTGAGTGGGAGGGAAATCTTGCTGAAGTTCTGAATGAATCTCCGATAGAAACCGGCATGACCAAGGAAGGACCGAATGTCTCGAATTGATTTGGGTTCAGGAAGTGATTGGATCACCTCAATTTTGGCTGGATCAACTTGGATACCCTCTTGAGAAATTATGTGCCCTAGAACAATCCCATTTGAAACCATGAAGTGACATTTTTCAAAATTCAGCACAAGGTTGCACTTGACACACTTTTGAAGGACCAAAGAGAGTGAATGTAAGCAAGATTCAAATGACTCGCCATAAATGGTAAAGTCATCCATAAAGACCTCCATGCAATTCTCAATGAATTCAGAAAAGATACTCATCATACACCGCTGGAATGTTGCAGGAGCATTACAAAGGCCAAAAGGCATTCACCTATAGGCATAGGTTCCAAAGGGGCAAGTGAATGTGGTCTTTTCTTGGTCTTGAGGTGTGATTGGAATTTGGAAGTAGCCGGTGTAACCATCAAGAAAGAAATAGTGTGACTTTCCGGCCAATCTCTCAAGCATTTGGTCAAGGAAAGGAAGTGGGTAGTGATCTTTTTGTGTTTCAGCATTCAATTTGTGATAATCGATGCACACACGCCATTTGTTTTTCACTCGAGTCGTGACCACTTCTCCATGTTCATTTTTGACAACTGTTATCCCGCTCTTCTTAGGAACGACTTGAATTGGACTAACCCATTCACTATTATAAATTGGGTAGATAATACCAGCTTGAAGAAGCTTGGTAATCTCTTCCCTAACTACCTCAAGTATGAGTGGATTGAGTCTTCTTTGAGGTTGCCTAATTGGTTTGGATGATTCCTCTAGATGGATGTGATGCATGAAAAGGGCAGGGTTGATTCCTGGAATATCCTCTAGGGTCCAACCTAAGGCATTTTTGTTTTCCTCTAACACTTGAACAAGTTGGGACTCCTCAGTTTCAGAAAGTGAAGCAGAGATAATGACAGGGTAGGAGGGATCATGGAAAATGAATGCATACTTGAGGTGTGAAGGAAGTGGTTTTAGATCAGTTTCAGCCTTGATTTGAGATCTAGACAAGTTAGGAGCAGGAGAAGGTATTCCAGATGGTTTTGGATCATTTTCCTCAACATTGTCCAAGGTGGAGCAGTAGAGATCAGAGTTGATGTGGGATTCAAGAGAGTTTTCAAGTTCCTCTAGATTGATGGAGTCTATGAATAAGAGGTCCACATCAACTTCACCATTTATGACTTTGTTAATCATGGTGAAGATTTCACAAGATCCTTTATCATTAGAACATGAAGAACATGGTGGATTGGGGTTCGATTTAATCTTAGAAGTGTCCTCAAAAGCATGGATTGAGAATGCAGAGTGATCCTCAGATGGGTATCACATGGCTTGGAAAATGTTGAACTTGACCAGTTGGTCACCGAATTCCATGGATAAGATGCCTGAATGGACATAAATCTTGGTTCTTGCAGTCATGAGGAATGGTCTTCCTAGAATTAGGGGAGATCGAGAAGAGGTCGTCTCACCTTCCATGTCAAGGACATAGAAATCAGCTGGGAAGATAAGATCATTGACCCGAACAAGAACATCCTCAATTATCCCCTCAGTACTGGCAGTGCTTTGATTGGATAATTGAATGACAACACCCATTGGGTGCAAGGGACCTAGACCAAGGTTGGAGAAAATGGATTTGGTCATGACATTTATTGAGGCTCCAAGTTCTATGAGTGCATCATCAAAGTTGGAACTCCCTATTTGACATGGAACCGTGAAGGTCCCTGGATCTTTGCACTTCATGGGAATGGACTGTTGGGTTGAAACATTTTCAATGTTCCTAAGTTGCCTCTTATGGGTGCACAATTCCTTAAGAAACTTGTCATACTTAGGGATTTGTTTGATGGAATCTAAGAGGGGGATGTTCACTTCAACGCATCTAAACATGTCAAGCATTTCAGGATCAGGTTCAAAGGACTTCCTTGGTTTAGAAACGGCTTGAGGAAAAAGAATTGGATTCCTAAGTGGATGGAAGGAGGTGAAAGAGTGGATTCAAGTTCCTTTCCCTGCTTTTTGTTCTTTTCATTTTCTAGATCAACATCGAAAGGGGAGGTAGAGCAATCAGCATGGGGCATAGCAATTTGCTTTCCTGATCTAAGTGCAATTGCACTTAAATTACCCTTAGGGTTGGGTAATGGTTGAGCTGGGAGTTGGGATGAATTGGATGGTTGTTGTTGGCTAAGGTGGGATGAAAGTTGACCTATTTGGGTTTCAATGTTCTTGAGGCTAGAACAGGTGAAGGAAGCAAGATCCTCTACAGCACTTTCCCATGGTTGTTTAGAAGAAGAGGCTTGTCCCATATTGGGTTGGCCTTGATTTTGGTTCTTGGGAAAGAGATTGTATTGGGTGGGGAATTGGGAAGGCTCGTTAGGATAGTGGAATCCAGGGGGAGGATTGTTCCTTTGGGGTTGAGGAACAAAAGGATAAGGTTGATGGATGTTACCACCACTTTGACCATATTGGAACTGGTTTGGATTTTGATGAGGGAACTGAGGAGGATGAGAAATGGGATTACCATACCTCAGAGGTGGGTTAAAGGTAGAAGATAAGGGCTCAGAGTGGGGTTGGTTGAAGTTTCTAACAAACTGACCTGATTGTTGAGGGTTGAAGTTTCGCTGAGCATATGCCGCATTGAGCTCCATTGGACTAGATGAATCAGATGGATCATCTTGAAGTTGTGGACATGTGTTAGTCGGATGAGATGGAGAGTTGTAGATTCCACAATTCTTGATAGGTCCAGGGAATAGTGACTGTGGAGAAGATGAGGTTGGGGCTTTGGTAGCCACCGCTAGTTGACGCACAAGACCTGTACGTTCACTCATCCACTCAGTCATCTTGTTGGGCTCTATGGATTGATTCTCTTGGGCTTGTTTCACTTGAGCATGTGCTCGAGTATGGAATTGCTGCGTGTTTGCAGCCATGTTGCTTATGAGTTCTTGTGCAGCTGCAGGAGTTTTGTCAACAATAGCACCGCCACTTGCGGCATCAATGAGAGTTCTCTCCATAGCCAATAACCCCTCATAGAAGTATTGGATCAGGAGTTGGTCAGGGATTTGATGGTGTGGACAAGTTGCCACAATCTTTTTGAACCTCTCCCAATACTCATGGAGTGATTCATTAGGGAATTGACGGATGCCACTTATTTCCTTTCGGATAGAAGCTGTTCGGGAAGCGGGAAAGAACTTCTCAAGGAAAAGTCTTTTCATGTCAACCCATGAGTTTATGGAATCAGGTGGGAGGTAGTAGAGCCAAGACTTGGCAGAATCTGCTAGGGAAAAGGGGAAAGCTCTAAGCTTGGTTTGTTCTTCAGAAACCCCTTGAGACTTCATGGTAGAGCATACTACTTAGAACTCTTTAAGGTGAAGATGTGGATCCTCACCGGATAGCCCGTGAAAATGAGGGAGAAGATGAATCAAACCCGATTTGAGTTCGAAGTCAGCTTCAATGTTTAGATATTGAATACCAAGGGGTTGGTAATTCATATTAGGGGCAGCAAGTTCTTTCAATGTTTGTTCCCTAGGATTGTCCATATCTATTTAAATTGGTAGGGCAATGATTGGTTCTTGGGTGATTTGGTTATCCCTAATGGTCCTCCTAAGTCGACGAAAAGTTCTATCAATTTCAGGGTCAAACAAATCTGAGGGATTGTTTGGGAGGATGAAGGGCATTCAGAGAGATTTAGAAAGGATGAGGAAGACGGGTTTTCCTTTTTATTTTTTCAGTTTATGATTTTTAAGAGGAAGACGGGTTTTTCTTTGTGTTTTTTTTTTCAATTTTTTTCAAAAATTTTGATTTTTTTGGTTTTTTTTACAATAACCAGAAACTAATGACTACTTAAAGCATCATCCCCGGCAACGACGCCATTTGGAAGTGCGGCCGATTGTCGCCTATCGACCGTTCAAGGTTCCGGTGCTCTGCTTATGTGTATAGCAGCACTCGGGTCGAATCCTCGGTGGTGACACTTTGTGATAGTCGTTTGTTTTTTGTTGGTGAATGAGTGAACCTCCTAAAATACATTTTTATCATCTTGAGAGGAGTAAGTTTTGAGTGCCTACATTTTCCAATTCAAACCTTGAACATGAAAAAATGAATTCTTTCTGATGCATTACTGTGAACCAAATTTGTGATGGAATTCAATATGGATGAGTGAAATAGTCTAAACCTCCCCTGATTGGAGAAAACAAAATTTTAATATTTGTTGGTGAGTGAAAATGATTTTGTCATGTTTTTATATTTATTGCACACGAGGACACGCGCAAATCTAAGTGTGGGGGAGTTGATGTTATTAATATTTTCATGACTTATTATATTCCCCCTTTACTTATTTTATATGAAATGTGCATAATTTGTGTGAAATATTAATGTTTTAATATTAAGTATAATATTTGAGCATTTTTAGAAGTAGTCCAATTGAGTCAGTTTAATGTTTTAATTATATCTGTCACTATACTGATATAAATTGTGTGGTTCTTATTTTTTAGGATTCTCCTTTCAATATACAACATTTCATTAGAAGGAACCATGATCCAATTCTGTCATTTGAAGGGTCATATGGTCCTCACAAACAAGACCAAAGATTCTGTGAAACAACTGGACCATCCTTGAAGATTGATTTATTGGGATCAATACAGAAGTCCAAAAACATTAACTCTCCACCATAATTCGGGGGACACTACATTTCATCTTGGATAAAAATTTCATGGCCCAAATCCAAGTACAAGGGTACCAAATGAATCTTTGAAGTCCAGCCCACCATTCTGTCCGAGAATTACAATCAGTATACTATTCATGAAATATCTCATTATGTAAGCATCAAATAGAGCTGAGATTTTTCAGTGGGAAAGAGGAGATATAGTCGGCCGACTTTTTTTAATAAGTCATTCGGATTGGAAGGCATCTTCCTATTCAAAAATCCATTCACATTTTGGCCATCGAAAAGGCATGGATAGAAATGGACAGTTTACCTTTGTTTAATAAAACCTCCATACCTTTGGATCCACTTGTCCAAATGCCTCCATATTTTGACAGTAGTCGGAAAACTTTATAATATACAACTTTGAAGAAGGAGATATTTGGAGATTCGGCTGTATGAATAGCCACATTGGCGATACAAGTGGAGGGACATATTCGGAATGCAAACAGTCCACTCCTTGGGCTATAAATACTCTCCCCTTCTCTCCTTGAGAGGGGTTGGCATTTCAGAAGAGAGGATATCATATTGGCATGACCAAAGCCTTGACAAAGTCTTGGGAGGACCTTACATACTCAAGTTTTCAATTGAGAAACCTTTCCTCCTCTCTTTGTTTTCACTTACTTTTGTGTTCTTCATTTTTGTAATCTTGTAATTCTCTTTCTTTGTAATTCTGTTTTAATGCAAGTTACTTCTTCAATATCTCTTATTCTCATCCACCTTCTGTAGTTTAATATTTATGTTCCTAAAATATTTTAAATTCAGTTGAATCCCCTTCCCTTCTTTTACTTCCTCATTCAATCGAAAATCCGTTTTTAATTATCATCATCGTTCGTGTGTGTGTGTCAACGTACCACTCTTTTCTAATCCCTTTCTTCTTCTTCTATTCTTAATTTATCATCATAATTATTTTAACCAGAATATTAAACATCCAAATGGCTGAGTAAATCTCTCATTGGTGTGAGTTATAATTCGGGGATGTTAATTGATTGAGAGTTTTTCTCGATGAGTATTCTTTAAATTAATATTGTGTATGTTAAACTTAATATGTCATGGATTAATGATATGTTTTGTTTAAAGAGTGGTTTCCATGGATTATTGGAACCATAAATACACTACCATAAATAAGTTTTTATTTAGATTAGAACCCTAAGTTAAGTTAAGGCTTGGATTAAAGCTTTCACACTTAGGAATTCCAATCAACGTCAACTTATGACATGGGTGTTAATTTAATGCAATACAAAGTAAGGCTCAAGGATATCACATGCTTAACTCCCCAATAATGAACTCACCCCAATCTTTATCAATTTGGTAAATCAAACATCATCCATAAATCATTTCAATTAAGCTCTGCAAACAAACCCCCCTAATCAAAATACAATCAACTAAAAACAAACGACTGTCACAAAGTGTCATTGCTGAGGATTCGACCCGAGTGCTGCTATACACATTAGCAGAGCACCGGAACCTTGAACGGTAGATAGGCGACAATCGGCCGCACTTTCAATAACTTTGGACCACTTGGAGAAGAATTCAGTTTCAGTGAGAATGTACTTGAAATTCTTGGTCATAGCGGGAGGATATGGTCCCATGACATCCATTTCCCATATGTAAAATGGCCATGAGTACTTTGATGTGTGAAGTAACTCTGTGGTTAGGTGGATAAAGTTATCATGAACCTGGCATGAATGAAACTTTTTGTGAATTTATTGTAGTCCTGCATTAGAGTGGGAAATTATTACCCAAGACTTCAGATTTGGAGGGAAAGTTTGAGTCCTAACTAGTGATCTTCATAGGCTCCATCATACACTTTCTTCATGATGGAGGCAGTCTCCTCTCCGTCAATGCACCTGAGGAGGATCTCATGAAGGATCTATTTATAGAGTTCTCTTTAATGGTTAGTGTCATTATAAAGAACAAAGTTAATTACTCATTGTTAACCCTCCTCTTTGTCACAGAGTCTAAAGATTGGAAAAGGGAAATACCTCAGTCCAAATTGATTCCTCCTTTGAAGAAACATCAAAAATTGACAAAGGGATGAACAAAGAGAACATTGCCCATAGGTCGCGCAAGTTCCCTCATGGTCGCGCAAGTATACTTGCGCGCCGCCTAATGGTCGCACAAGTGACTTGCGCGACCTAAGTGATAACCACCCAGGTCTTCTCCAGCCTATAAATAGACCCTGTGGGCCCCACATTTAGGGTGGAATTTTTTCCAGAATTCTGATTTGAGCTCCTGGCGCCCTAGTCTCTTCTCAAAGCTTCCAAAACACTTCTAAGGTAATTTCTTGCCTAGAACACAAGATCTAAAGAGGGGGAGGAAGGCCTAAGTGTTGAAACTCATCAACACTTGCGCACCTGAGTGGCCAGCCCTTAAGGAAAATGGCCACACTTGCACGCCGCCTAACTCCTTCAATACAACTTGCGCGCCACTATTCTGGAAGAACCTCAAGATGATTCTAAAGTCTTTAACCAATAGTCACTCAAGTATTACCATGCTGGTTAACCTTCGCGCAAGTACCCATGTGTCGTACAGGTATACCTGCGTGACCAGGACTAGCGCGCCCACGCAGTACCTGCGCACCTTCCTGGACTTGCATGCCCCTGCCTTTTTGGGTGCCCTTCTTGCCCATTTCACCCCTCTTAATCCATTTCACCTCTCCTATTCAGGATTCATTCTTCAAGATACTCTTCAGGGCCATTTATGGCATGATTTCTTGATTTTAGTTCCTTATCTGAAAGGAATTCTATGGAATATCTCTCAAAACCTAGTGATTTACACATCTTTAAGTCACTAAAGATTGAGATTTCATTCATTCAACCTCATCCTTTAAGATGAGAGAACTCATTAACCTGGGCCTCCTTTTCAGGAGTAAGCCCCAGTCTAAAATATGGGCCTCCTTTTCAGGAGTAATCCCCAGTCATAATTCTTAACCTGGGCCTCCTTTTTAGGAATAATCCCCAGTCATAATTCTTAATCTGGGCCTCCTTTTCAGGAATAATCCCCAGTCTCAAATATGGGCATCCACTTCAAGAGTAATCCCCAAGTTCCTTAATTTTTCATGTCTCTTAACCTGGGCCTCCTTTTAAGGAGTAAGCCCCAGTCTCAAACCTGGGCCTCCTTTTCAGGAGTAAGCCCCAGTCATAATTCCTCTTAACCAGTCGTAATTTACCTTTGATATGGGATTCCTTTTCAGGAGTAAAACCCAATCATAAGTCCTACCCTAATTTGGGCCTCCTTTTCAGGAGTAAGCCCCAAGTTAGAGTATTCAAATCTCCATGAAGCACATATACCTTTATGGACCTTGTTTTTGGATTTATTCCCTGAAGTAAATCCAAATCTTCATTTATTTGGGCAGTCATTCATACATAAGTCCCACATTATTTCTTATTATTGCATCTTTCATGGAACAATTGTCTAATTTTTACCAATACCTCTTGTTTCTCACACCGAGCATGACTCACGTGAGCATAGAGTGTAAAAGTAATTATGACATCCTTATTTGAGACATCAATCATAAACATCATACTCCCTTACTCGAACTACGTGGGTTCTGATTCCTTTTTTCTAAACCAAGGATACATAGGTAGCCCATCTGTGGGTTCGATCCCTACTTTGAAATAATCCATGTCATTCTGAATGACAATAAACTTCAAGTGCCCCACTGAGTGGATTTAAAACCAACATGGTCATCATAATGACCAAGATACTTCTATATAAATGTGTTGAAGGATACCATTGACCAAGAATCTCTAATAAATACAGATGATTCTCTATCGATGAATAACCTCAAATACATATAAAAGATTCTCTAAATTTCCTACATATTTAATAATTGATAGTCAGATCTAAAGGAAATCTCATTTTATACTTGGTAATGTAATAAGGATTCATGAACATAACTTAAATCTATAAAGAGAGTCCCGGAGTAGACAATAATTCCCCTCAAAAGGTGTGATGAGTCCGACCTCCCATCCTCTCGACCAATGAAAATTCCTAAGCCTCATCAATCCACAAACTAATGAGCACCTACCTTTAGAAAGTAAGTCCAAATGGATGTGGATTCATTGGATGTTTCCGGTTCTACGAATAAACCCGTTAGAAACCGATTGGAATGTTTGAACCTTCAATCAAGGAGGTCATCCCCAAATTCTGAGGGAAACAAAAAATGGTGAACCCGACGTGAATCCTTAACCAAGTTAAAATGATGTTTTACCTATTTGTTAGGCCCCTATTTAGAACTCAATGAGAGGGCCAACAAAAACAATCATCGACATATGTGCTCATCCAAAAGATGTAGTGGCTGAATTTATCTTGATTACGTCTGTTATATCAAACAGGCACTCTTTTCCAAGATCTTCTGCATTTCCAGAATGGCTGCTCTCAAGTTCACACCTGTGAATACTGCTGCTGCAAATGCCACTGTTGCTACTCCAGATGGATCGTCGTCCGCTCTGAGGATGACATCACCTACTCAGCATCTTCAACGCTGGGTATCAAATGCGCTAGTTAAAGAGTACCGTCAACACGGTACCATCCCAACTCTGGAGGCTGCCCGACAAGCCCTCCAAGTGAACAACTCACACTAGTCGTCCGAACAACGATGACCAGTGATCAAGAATCAGGCGGTGCTAACCACAGTCTCCAACCATTTCAGGTTGTTATCCCCGAAAAGCAATCACCATTCACTCCCATATTCTGGGGAGGTGAATTAGCGGGTCCCTCAGGGCCTTAATTCAAAGAAGCAACAGTCCTTCCTGAGGGATCCTATCAACAATCGCTGCCAGACTCGTGCGGCAGTACGCCCTCAACATGAGGAGGGTACCGACTCCAGGTGATCGTCTCAGGTTCCTCGAACCCGAGCAGGCAAGACGAACCGCCAAAGGAAGAATCCGGTCAACAGTGAGCAGGTTCTCATCTCTGCCATCTCCGAAGAAGTCCACCAACCTAACTTGGTGG
Source organism: Viscum album (assembly GCA_963277665.1). Classification (NCBI taxonomy): domain Eukaryota; kingdom Viridiplantae; phylum Streptophyta; class Magnoliopsida; order Santalales; family Viscaceae; genus Viscum; species Viscum album. The sequence goes on along the minus strand of OY728129.1, from coordinate 1,607,610,300 downwards.
AAAGAAACGAGCGGGCACACACACCTGCCCGTTTTAATTCTGTTGTGCAGTAGACTCGTCTAGCAGCATCACGCCAATCTCGCCAATCAATTCTAGTGGAGTACTATAGGAAGGAACATACACCTATTTATACATCATCAGCTAGTCAGCAGGCTCGTCTGACTACATATGATGGAGCTCGTCAACCACATTTGGCAAAGTGCAATCAGCAGGCACACACACCTGCTAGTATTAATCAAGCCTGCCAATAGTCTCGCTTGGTATCACACAGAGAAGTCAGTCAGAAAGCTCCGGTGATAAACATGAGGTAGACTCAACTCTCTGCCCCCACACTTGAGTACTGTCAGGATTCACTGACAGGAAAAGGAGGACAGGAGCAGGCACATACACCTACTCCAAGCACGGAATGGGCGTATATCCCTGTTCCGGCAAGTGAAGTCACCAAGAATATTCTATCAATGGTGAAAGAGCAGAAGCAAATCCCTGATCATATTCTGGATGATTGCCAGGATATTATAACAGCTTCAACAGCATCTTAGGGAAAGACACATAAATCCATCCCTACCAGTGGAGTGACACATCAACAATTCACTCCGGAACAGACACACACATCTGTTCCAGTCCAAGAGGGTTGTGGGGCATACTCCCCCATATCATACGGACAACCAAGTCAGGCACATACACCTGATTTGAGTGGAGATCATCAGCCTAACCTAACCATCTTTCCTGATCAGGCACATACACCTGCTCAGAGCAGCCAATTTCATCAACAAGTGGTTTCCAAAGCGAGTAAGAAGGCGTCTAAGAAAAAGACCTGCCCATCACAGTCATGAGATCAAGAGTAAATCTGTAACAAGGCCTTGCTCGATGCGGGAGTTCTTGAAGCCCTCAGACAGTTATCTTTTGGAATTCAAGATTCTACTCCCTCATTTCCCAATAGTGTGAACATTAATTCTGAAGGTCTTCAATAGACACTTCCTCATGAAGGCTTGCTTCATGAAAATTCGGTCGATCTCAAAGTTTCATCTTTAGATGAGAGCCACAGGAACCCTCTGTGTGGTCAAAAGACTAAGGAGTAAGAGATCTCATCATTTTTTGTAACCCACCATGGTGGTCCTCCCCGTGATGATGAATTTCACTGTGAAATTCCTCTCCGCAGTAGTGATGCACTTTGCCCGGAAAATGCTCCAGTGGACGATGTAGTGCCGAGAAAGCCCTCTTATCTTGAGGCACTTGCAAATGTGAAACCATTCATGTATGATGCTTCATTGCTAGCAGGTGAAATACTTTCTCAATCAGAAGATAGCCCGGGGTGTAGGTAATTCTCCGAACCACCCCTAAGTCATGCATTTTCTAGTTTGATCAATTATTTCTCTACCAATATTGTTGAATCCGATGAAGCAACAAGGAAACACCAACTCTGGTCAAATCAGGTAGAAGAATCATTATTTAATGATAAAGAGGAAATGTTGAACATGAGAAAACAACTGGAAAAAGGTGAAGTACCAGTCATGTTTTGGCCTCTGGCTGACTCTTAGTATGATATTCCAAAGATTTTGATGGAAGATGGAATTCATGATATTCGTCTCAACATATGGAAAAATCTTTTTCAGTTGAAGAAGAAAGTATTATCTTATGATGAATATGAAAATCATCTTAAGATAATAGAAGGGTTACAACGTCAGATTGATTTGGAATCTCTATCAGTATCTCGATATCCGAAGGCTGAAAAGCAGTAGAGAGCCCTTCAACGTTCATGCCTTGGCGCACTAAGAAGATTGCGTCAGTTAATTGCCAATGCCCCATCTGGTATTCATGTCAGAGGAAGGGGTGTTCATGGAGCACTACATTTCACGGTGCTCTCCAGTCAGCAAAGTCCGCCAAAAATGTTCTCATTAAATGTTATTGTCCATGGCCAGCCATAGTCAATGGGCTTTGTTTGTAATCAAAAGATTTCCCAAGAATAGGCTTCAACTAGTTCCTCTCAAAATCAAGCATACAAAGAACAAGTTGTTGAATTACTCCTGCATCAAGAAAACGAGAATATTGAACAGGCCTCTCATATAGAGCAATCACATCATCAAGTGACGGAAGTGTCGGAAATCATCCAATGGTCTTTTGAACCAGGTGATAAAAGTGGATACAGGTTAATGCATCCAGTTAATTTCCGGACTAAAGTTCGCAAGATCAAGAGAGCTTTTAAGAAAGTCTCAGACATAGCATGTCAAGAGCCATCCCAGCTTTCCAGACTGGGGACTCTTTTAAACCAACCATCAGAATCAACAAATAGGATTCGAGGAGTTGAGCAGGAACAATAGGAACAAACCCTGTCCACCGGACTAGGGACTTTTTCAAATCATCAATTCCCTCATCAGAGAAAGTCAGTCTTTTCTCGATTAGGTAAGAATCCTCAAGAGGAACGAAGAGACAAATTATCAAGAGATTCCCTCCAAATTACGGTTCGTTAAGAAGTTCCTGAGGGATCGAATCAACAAAAACCAATGTCTCATCAAAGACATGTAAGAAGACAATATCACAGAAATGCTGATAGAAGGGATGTGATGCGTTATGCATCAATCAATTTCATCAATTCAATTATTGATGATCCGCCAGATGAGGCTCACTCAGGGGACTCAGATGAAGAGGTTCATGCTCAAGAATATGTACTCACCGACACAAATGAAGCAGGTGTGCGTACACGAAATCAAAGGGTTACTCAGAACCTAGGTAATCCTTCGAGTAACCCACTTCCCCCTCTCTGAAAAGGATCCAAAAAAGGGAGGGGAAAGAATCAGGTTACATATCCTTCCTCTGGAGAAGGCCAATCTCTCTCACTAGAGAAAAGGTTTTCACAACAGGAGGAAGAAATAAAGGAATTAAGGAGGTTGAATGCAGAACTACTTCAGAGTAGTCTTCTTCTTAAGCATGCTGGAGTCAGTCAGCCAAAGGAATTTGTTACAGCTACTGATATGGATCAATAATATCATCCTCTATTAGTACACCATCACAAGTCTAATCTTATGGGTCAAGTGCAACAACAGTTGGCAGTGATACCATTAGTTGTAGCACCAACCACCACATATGTCCAAGCTCCAATCATTGCACCTACCCAAGTCCAAGTTCAACCGAATGTTTCTCAAAAGTTAATAACTACTCTTGAGTCATTAACAGCTCGGTTAGAAACTATGGAAGGGAAACGTGTGCAGGTTCAACCAGAAAATAAAGTTTACCCTGAATTGCTATATTCAATCTCTCCTCCATCCAGTTTTAGAAACCCTGTATTCCCTATTTTCAATGGATCAGGCGACCCTGAATAGAATTTGATGCATTATGTGTTTTTTTGTGATCCTATGATGGGAACTCCGGAGCATCAAGAAGCAGTAAAACTCAGATGCTTCGTACGGACCTTGCAAGGACCGGCCTTTGTCTGGTATACAAGCTTGCAATCCCAGTCAATTACTGGATGGGAAGATCTCCGTCAAAAATTCCTTCTTCAGTTCATCTCAACTTTGCCAAAGACAACAGTTTTTTATCTTACAAACTGTAAGAAAAGGGAGAATGAAAGGGTCTCAGATTTCATTGCTCGCTGGAAGGGATTAACATATTCCCTAAGATTAGCACTCCCTCAAGAATAATTGTTGCCAATCTGTGTGTAAAATTTGTGTGACGAGTTATGCACGATGTTGATCCTTGTGAAATACATAGGAGGGTTTCGAGACTTTACTTCAATCGCTCAGCAGATCAAATATTCCCTTATACAGGCTAAGGATAAATCTCGTGTAATTCCATCAGCTCCAGGAAGGAGAATGGGTAAAGAAGAAAATGCTACAGTTATGCTTAAACAAGCACATGTACCTATTTTTACTTCAAAACCTTCATCTTCTCAAAGGGATCCACCTCCTGAGAACCAACAACAAAGACTGTTTCGTCCAGATGATCAAAGAGATCAAAGACGAAAACAATTTGAGGATTTGAAGAGCAAAACATACTCTTTCCAAAATGAACATGTTCCTAGTTACTTCATTTCGGCTCTAGAAAATATTCTGGTTCAATTGCCAAGGACCAAAAGGCCAAACAAGGAAGGAGATGAAGACCGTCCCAATTATTTCCCCTTTTATCAAATGTTGGGGCATCCCATCCAGGAGTGTTTTGTCTTCAAAGACCTCCTACAAAAGATGGTCGACTCGGGACAAGTCAAACTAAAAGGTTCTTCAGCTCAGGTATCATGTGTTACTGCTACAGTTCCAGAGGAGGAAGGTGAATGTCAAGAAGTCAAAAGAAAAAATGCACATAAGTATGATGATTGGATGGTCAGAAATACAATCAACCAAACTCATGCTATTTTTAGAACACAATTAAAGAAACTGATTGTGTCTTCTGTCATGAATGTTGTGGAAAAACCCTCTTCATCAGAGGGAAATTCCTCAAAGAAACAGCATGATTCAAAGAAAGAAAAAGAATCAGAAGAAGATGAGTATGTGTCAAAGCCTAAGTTGTCTTTGACTCTGGCAGACTTCATGCCATCTACTTCAAAGCCACGGGCACCGCCCCACCAAATGGCACAGCCTAAACAGGCTAATTAGGCAGAGTCTTCATCAGACGAAGAGTTAATCTTCGGTTCTGTTAATATGATTCAATTAACAGATCCATATGTCAGTCGCAGTTTCAATTTCGATGAGCCTGAATTCCTTGTATCAAATAAGGGAATCAGAGGAAGTTCCAGAGGCTCAGAATACAGGGGAAGACATGGATCTTTAAGAAGCCACTACTCCAACTCTACCCCTGCTAGAACTGTGTACACAGTAGAAACTCATGGTAGAGCCCTTCAGCGAGATCAGCAAGAACAAGCAAGTTCTTCTACCAATATCAAATCCAGTCCTGGAACAGTTATTTTTGAAGATAGGTTGAAGGTTCCATCTTCTTCCTCTCAGCATGTAAATGGATCTAATCGGTCTAATCTTCCAAAACCAGGAATATTGCCAACTCCTATCCCAATACAAAATGCATCAACTTCCAAAGCATCTGCTTCCAAGGAACATGCTAAACCACATATTCCTGTTGGGAAATGCAGACCTCTGGATCAAAAGTATGATGTATTGAAACACTTGGCCCAAGTACCAGCCATGTTATCAATTCTGGATGATTTGAATCTTTCAAAATATCTTTAGGAAGCACTCATCGAGGCTTTGTCAAGTCCTCAGGAGTTTGAAACTGAAATTCCTGCAGCTGAAGTCTATCACATAGAGAATAATCCTGAAAAATGCCATGAAATAATATCTTTTACTGATGAAGATGAAGATGATGTTGTGAATGGGAATATTAGACCTTTGTACTTATCTGGAAAGGTCAATGGTGTAGACGTCCGAAGAGCTTTCATTGACAACGGTTCAGGAGTCAACCTCATGCCCATTCGTACACATCGTCGATTGGGCCTAATGGAATCTTGATTTATCTCCTTCTACCATGATGTTACAAGGATATGATAAAAATGAACAAGAACCACTGGGTGAAGTTACACTCAGAACTCAGTTTGGAGATCTTGTATCTAATTTGGATTTCATGGTTGTTGATTAAGACTCAGCTTTCAACATCTTGCTTGGAAGACCCCGGCTACATCAGCATGCGTTTATCCCTTCATCAAACCATCAATGTCTCAAATATTGTTTCAATGGTAAAGCTGGGACATTGTATGGTGATAAGGCCTCGTTCAAGACATGTGAGTCTCAATACATTGAGGCGGAATTCTATCACATGAAGGGAAGGGAGAAATCCACAACAAAGGAGATTACCAAAGTTAATGCTCCATATGGTTTGGAGAAGATTCCAGTAAATCCATTTACACATGTGAGTATAGATTATGTGTTGTCTATCAGTCAAATTGACAAGATAGACCCAAATCAAAATACTCTTATGGAAAGATCCATAATGTCAATTACGGCAATCGAGCCAGACAACAAGGGAGAAATTGGTAACCCACCAAGCAGTGATGAAAGCACAAATGGCGACGTCTTCATTTTATCTGCTGAAATCCAACAAGTCTATACGTCTCCAATTAGTCCAGAAGAAGTTATAGCAACATCGGAGGTGAAAAATGATTTGGATTCTCAATTCATCATCTCCTCTTTATTACCCAAAGAAGACCCTTCATCATCAATCGGGTCAAACATGGAAGCTTCTTCTTCAAGATGTGCAAATTTTGACATCTCTTTTGATCAGGAAAATTCTGCTTTATCATCTACTATGAAAGTATAAATGGAAGAAATAATACATGATGAAGAAGAAGAGGAATATCTGAGAGATGCTCCTCCAGCATTTGAAGAGGGTATCTCTACCACTGTGGATGAACTCAGAGAAATAAATCTGGGTACAAAAGAAGATCCACACCCCACTTTAATCAGTGCAGTCGTGACTCTTGAAGAGAAAGAGATTTATATTTCTGTTCTAAAGAAAAATAGAGATATATTTCCTTGGAACTATACAGAAATTCCCAGTCTTGATCCTGATGTTTCTACTCATCATTTGGGTTTACCAGAAGAACATCGAGGATTTAAGCAAGCCGCGAGAAGAACACACCCAACTTATGCTTCCAAAATTGAAGTTGGAGTGGATAAGATTATCAAAGCTAACTTCATCAGATAAGTTCAATATCCCAAGTGGTTGGCTAATATTGTCCCTATAAAGAATAAGAATGGGAAAATTGGAGTTTGCATAGATTTCATAGATCTTAATCGGCATTGTCCAAAGGATGATTTCCCAGTTCCGATTACAGAACTTTTAATTGATGAAACAGTTGGATATGAAGCACTTTCCTTCATGGATGGATATTCCGGATATAATCAGATCTGAATGGCCCCAGAAGACAAGAAATCCACAGCCTTCAGATCCCCTCAGGGTGTGTTTTGCTACCAGGTAATTCCCTTTGGCTTAAAGAATGCAGGTGCAACATATTAGTGTGCCATGCATCATATCTTCAAACCCTTCTTAGGGAAGTTTGTTGAATGCTATGTAGATGATTTGGTGGTTAAATCCAATCAACATTCTAATCGCTTGGCTGATTTGAAATTCATATTCCACAAGCTTCGACAACATAATTTGAAGATGAACCCCTTAAAATGTGCTTTTGGGGTAACCTCTGGAAAATTTCTTGGATTTTTTGTACGCCATCGTGGTATTGAAGTCCATCCTGAGAAGGCCAAGTCAATCCTTGTTATGTCACCTCCTCGAAATTTGAAAGGATTAAGAGGACTTCAAGGACACTTAGCCTATATTCGGCGTTTCATCGCCAATTTGGCAGGCAAAATTTTACCCTTTACCAAATTGATGAAGAAGGGAGTCACTTACCAGTGGACTGAAGAATGTCAAGAATCATTCTATATTCTCAAGAAATACCTCTTTAGTCCACTGGTAATCATGCCACCTATTGAAGGAAGACCACATATCCTCTATGTGACAGCTCTAGATCGATCATTGGGTTCCTTTCTTGCTCAAAAGAATGATGCTAGGAATGAAAATAGCCTCTACTATCTCAGTCTCACTATGCTTGAAGCAGAAACCCAGTATTCAAGTATTGAGAAGTGCTGCCTGGCATTAATCTTTGCAGTTCAGAAGTTGAGACACTACCTACAACATCACAAGGTCCAATTGGTATCTCGCAATAACCCGTTCAAATTCATCCTTAGTCGTCCAATGCTTACAGGACATCTGGCAAGGTGGGCAGTTATTTTGCAGCAATTCGACATTCAGTATGTGTCTCAAAAGGTGATAAAGCGCCAAGCTCTGGCTGATTTCCTAGTTGAACACCCTTCAGTGGAAGACACATCTTTAGATATTCAACTCCTTGATGAGGTATTCTTCTCTATTCAAGAAAGTCCTCAAGCATGGGAAATGTATTTTGATGCTGGTTTTAGAAGTCCAACAGGGAGGAAAATGTAAAATCCTAAATTCAACAAAGTTGGCTTAGGAATTGTGCTCATTTCTCCAGAAAAGGCAGTGTTACCTTATTCCTTCTTATTGTGGGAAGGTGGTACCAATAATGAATCATAATACCAAGCTCTCGTCGTAGGCTTGGAATTAGCGCTTCAAGCACAAGTGAATCACTTAAAGGTGAAAGGTGATTTAGACCTAGTAATCAAACAAGTCAATGGGGATTATGCCATCAGAAAAGAAGAACTAATCCCTTTTTATGATTACGTCAGAGATTTAATGGTGGAATTTCCTTTGGAACCAACATTTTCTTATGTCCCAAGATCACAAAATTATCAAGCCAATGCACTGGCTAATATAGCCACAGCTCTGGCAGATCCAAATCGGGACGAGACAACCATCAGTATTGCCCACCGTCGTGCAATTTCACCTTATGTTCGAATCAGAACAGAGGAAATTAATGAAATTAGTCCTATTCCTGAACCATATGGTCATACTACAGGATGGATGTCACCTATCAGGGAATACCTTCAAAATGGAACACTTCCACCTGATAGATCCGAGAAAGAACAAATCTGGCGACGTGTGATCAATTTCACTCTTTATGGTAGCTCAGATCACCTAGATAAAATTCATTACAAACGTGGTTTTGATGGAGTTCTCTTCATATACATTGATGGTGAAGAGACAATGGCTGTCATGAAAGAAGTGCATGCAGGATTCTGTGGTTCCCACCAGTCTGGACATAGACTGTCTGATCAAATTTGATGGCTTGGATACTTTTGGCCTTCAATGATACAAGATTGTATTGATTTCACAAAGAAGTGTCATTCATGCCAAGTACATGAAAAATTTATTCATCAACCTCCATAGTTGCTTCATACAGCTAAATACTCATGGCAATTTGCCACATGGGGAATGGATGTGGTGGGACCTTACCCTTCGGCTACAGCCAAGCAGTTTAAGTACATTCTTACTTCTACTGACTTCTTTTCCAAATGGGCAGAGGCAATACCTCTCAAGGAAGTCAGTTCTAAATGAGTTTTTAGCTTCATCAAGTCTAATATCATTACCATATTTGGTGTCCCTCATACCATATTGACGGACAATGGCACCAACTTCTATTCATCTGAGGTGAAGAAATTGTATCAAGAATACAACATCAAATCCAACCATTCATCTCGGTATCATGCAGCGGTCAATGGCCAGATAGAAGCCTTCAACAAGGATCTTTCAAATATACTGCAAAAGATGGTGGATAAAGATAATAAGTCATGTCTTGATAGACTCTTTCATGATTTATGGGCTTATCGGACTACCACCCGCACTGCAACTCGGTCAACTGCATATTCACTGGTATATGGAACGGAAGTCGTCTTGCCCATTGAAGTTCAATTGCCTTCGGTCAGAGTAGCCATTTGTGATCAGTCATCTACAGATGAACAATCTCAAAAGTGATTGAATGAATTGGAATGGTTAGATGAGAAAATATTGTGCACTTTGCACCACTTGGAAGTCTATCAGAATCGAATAGCACGAGCTTTTAACAAAAACGTTCATCTTCATTCATTCACACAGGGAGAATTGGTATTAGTTCTCAGAACTCCAATGATACCAGGAAAGAAATCTCCCAAGCTTGATCCAAAATGGGAAGTACCTTACTCAATACATAGGGTCTACTCCAATGGAGCTTATTCATTAATCTTGATGGATAGATAATTCATCACTACTCTAACCAATTCCAGATTTTTGAAGAAGTATTTTGTATAAACACAAAATATATTATTTTTGGTCCGGTATGACCTTAAACTGCACCACTGTTCAGCAAGACGTTAATCTTTATCATCAATGGTCCATACATATGACCTTAAACTATTTGTACTTTCATCCCACATGATGTTAAACTGTGAAAAAGTTCCCTAAGTGGTCATGTATGACCTTAAACTGCACTACCGTCCAGCAAGACGTTAAACTGCATCATCAACGGTCCATTCATATGACCCTAAACTATTTGCACATACGTCCAACATGATTTTAAACTGTGTTTCCTTCATCATCCTTGCTATATGACGTTAAATTATACAGCAACGGTCCATACATATGACATTAAACTATTTGTATTCCTTTCATCTCACATGATGTTAAACTATGACGTCCTAACTACATGATGCTAAACTGTACAGAAGTCTCTTACGTCCAGCATGACATTAAACTGCACCATCCACGGTCCATGCATATGACCTTAAACTATTCTCACTTTCGTGTAACATGAAGCTAAACTGTATCGTCCCTTTTTCGTCTAACATGACGTTAAACTGTCAAAAAAATCCCCAATATGTCCAACATGATGTTAAATGGTGTACTCTTTTGTCCTCACTGCATGACATTAAACTGCACAGTCCCCCTTTCGTCCAACATGACGTTAAACTATATTTTCCCCATCGTCCTAACTACATGACGCTAAACTGTACAGAAAGTCCTTGATACGTCCTACACGACATTAAACTGCACTTTGTCCCTGCTACATGACACTAAACTGTGCAGCACCAATAGTCCTAACTGCAAGACTTTAAAATACACAGTCCCTTTATATGTCCTACATGACATTAAACTATGCATCGTTAAGGTTTTTGTTACCTCTTGTTTCTCACACCGAGTATGACTCACGTGAGCTTAGAGAAAACCTCAACCATAACACTCTCTCTGGGCTACTAACCATGTGTAAGTCCCAACAACATCACTTCTTTTTAGGGTCGTTGTCCCCAAGAACAACTTGATTATTAATTCATTCTTTAATTGAACTACGCGGACATTGATCCTTGACTTCCAGGCTGGGTACGTAGCCAACCTCCCAAGGGTCAAGCCCAAAACCAATCTCTTCACATCGGTTCACCTCTATCTCATACGATGTTGATTCGTGAAACTGCCCCTAGAATCAATATCTTTACATTGGTTCACTTTCGTCCTTGTTATACGACGTTAAACTATACAACACTTTTGTCCAGTATGACAATAAACTAAAATATTCTTTGATAACCTCACCTGAGAGGGAACCATTATTTACATTTATTTTTCAATAATGTTTCATTTCAAAGACTACGTGCATACATGGCAATGCCCAAACCTTTTATCTTGGGTTAAACCATCATTGTACTAAAGTCCCCTTTCACCCTTCACATGTACGAACCAAATTTGTACAGAGGGTATTTATAGAACTATGTGGGCTTGATTCTCATACTTATGGGATATGTAGGAATGTTCGAGTGTCCCTTGAATCCATCCCCAAGTCTTTTGGGCCTAACCCCAAATTCCACTTCCAGTCCCTTGGCTGAAAAGTCCCCATGAAAACACACACTGTGTATTTCTTACAATGGTACAAGATCTATGACCCTAAACTAAGATCTCTAATCCTTTTGTCCCACATGAATTTAAACTATAGTTTAAGAACTATGTATGGCTTGATTCCCATCCTTATGAGATACGTAGTGAAGTCCAACATTTCAATTCAGGACCCAGCTACAACATGATTATGGTTAGCATTGATCTGTGTATCTTTATATACATTGGACAATACCCATCTTTATGTGTCATAATCCTAACCTTAAATATTTTAAGAACTTCATAACCCTTTTCTTGACTTTTAGTCACAAAAATTTCAAATTTCTGAGAGTTCTTTTACCTAACTATGCAGCATGTGCCCTTAGGCGGCCTTGCATAAACAGTCTCCTTAACAGATTTGTCAGCCAAAAGATATTATTATCTAACTATGCAGCCAATGCCCTTAGGTGGCCCTATATAATTCAACCCCCAAATGGGTTTTTCGGGTATTGATAACTTCATTCTTGGGAAGAAAGCCTCTTTTTTCCTTATTGGTCTTAAATGGAAATATGTAGGGATCTGCAAAAATATCCATCCTTAACATATTTGTCCCATATCCTTTTTCATGATCTAAAAGTATTCAAGTCTATGGTTTATATTCTCCTTCCCTATGTTTGAGTCAGACTTTTGTAGGAGTGATATCTATCCAGTTCTTCGATAATCTTGTTTGGAAATATCTTCTCCATATTCCAGTACCTCTTTCTATACAGCAAACTCTATACTTTGGAAAATTTGAATCTCCGTAAACTTTCACTGGATTTTTAACACTAGGAAAGTAAAATTCCGAGTGTTCTTTTGCCTGACTATGAAACACATTCCCTTAGGTGTCCTTGCATAAACAGTCCACATAATAGACTTTTCATCCAAAAGATGCTATTTATTTGACTATGCAGCCAATGCCCTTAGGTGGCCCTGCATAATTAAACCCCCTAACGGGTTTGTTAAATAATAGTAACTTCATTCTTGGAAACTAATTCTTCTGATGCCTTTTAGCTCTTTTTCATATCATTCCTCAGATTAAAATATTCTTAAGCCATAGTTTACTTTTTTTCCCTCATACTTGAGTATGGTAATATGTGTTTAGATAAATTTTCAAAGAATTGAGTCAATTCTAATTCATTCGGTCAAAGCTATTTTCGACCTTAAACATTAGCCTCTGTATGTCCGATGTGCCTGACTTTAAACTGCCCACAAAAGACAAAGGAACTCTAAATAAAAGTCAAGTTCCAGCTCACTAAACATACATTTTGTATGATTTAGGTAATATTGAGCAATTAAGAGTTTCAAAGTTTTTAGGGTTATTTATAATCATCCTAGTAAAAATCAAACTATGATTACTAGGCCCATTGACTTAGGTAAAACTTAAAGCCTGTAGCAAAAGAATGCAGGTACGAATGATTGAAGATGAAAGTGTTTTTCATTGATACACAGGAGATAGAAGGACATCCACAGACTGGAGTCTCTTCTCTTTTTCAAGAATTACAAGAGGCTTTTAACATAATTCTTCATTTGAATTATGACATCCCGAGATTCATCAGCAACCACATAGAATTCATTCATTCAACTGGATATAATAAGAGATGCATTGATACCAGCTCTTCTTGGAACAATTGTAAAAGGATGTTCTTGAGTGCGGTTTGAGAAAATTTTCTACTGATCAAACAGTGACTCTGTTTCTGTCCAAGAGACTTGGAAGATGGATACCTGGATTTGAGAATGGAGCATTGGAAGTAAAGATCCATTTGGAGAGAGTAATATTTTCTTATATTGCTCTAATGCCATGTTTGTCTTCTCTCCACCAACCGGTAGCAGAAAACATTTCAGCCCATGGGTTTTCCATTTTCATATCTGCAAGGAAATGGCATTGAAGGAAAATTTGAAAGTTTACACCATTGTTGTTGCTCTTAATGCACAGCATAACCGAAATAGAGGAGTATTAGTGTAGCTGAATTTCTGGTGTATAGTTCTTTGCATATGGAACATTGACTCCTTGCAGATGACCATGACCACACAGAGGAAGATAGATGCTCTGTGGGAAATTAAGATGATATTTCTTCAAGTACTTAGCCAAATCTGGGAGAGTGCTGTCGAAGATATCATAGTAATCATGGCCAAAAATGTTCATCATGTCATCAATCCGATTTCTTGCAAGTTCATCAGTCGTTCCAATTCTCTTGGGAGCCATTGAATCTGCACAAAAGTTGAATAAATTAACTCTTAAGTAAGTTGATTTTTCATAAAATTTGTGAAAGAATTCGAAAAAATGGCTAAGGCATTAAGGCGCGCAAGTCTAAACTTGGCGTGCAAGTATGGATGTGTCGCGCAAGTATTTGGCGTGAAAGTATCACCGTGCAGGTCCAGATACCTTGACAGCAGCGCAACATCAAGGAAACAGCGGGAAACAGAGCAACTTGCGCGGCAAATGAAACTTACGCGGCGAGACCTCGAAAGTTTAAAATCCATATGCTTTGTATGGAAGTGAGGCCCTCTATTTATAGATGTGGCCAGAGCCCTACACGCTATACCCTGTGCAACTAAAGGTCATACCCCTGCGCGCCAGACCCTACGCGCCCGAAGCTCATTTGCGTGCCCAGACTTGTGCGTCGCCTTTCCTTTGGTTTTCTTCTTTTCCTCAGAGTCAAATCCTCATTTATTTTGGATCCAACTCTGAGGGGGGACTTTTTTTGACACTCCTTTTCATCATAGAGTATAAAGATTGGAAAATGGAAATACCTTAGTCCAAATTGATTCATCCTTTGAAGAAACATCAAAAATCGACAAAGGGATGAACAAATAAAACATTGCCCATAGGTCGCGCAAGTTCCCTCATGGTCATGCAAGTATACCTGTGTTCCACCTAATTGTCACGCAAGTGACTTGATTGACCTAAGTGATAACCGCCCGGGTCTTCTCCAGCCAATAAATAGACCCTATGGGCCCCCCATTCAGGGAGGAATTTTTTCCAAAATTCAGATTTGATCTCTCGGCGCCCTAGTCTCTTATCAAAGCTTCTGAAACACTTCTAAGGTAATTTCTTACCTAGAACGGGAGATCTAAACAGGGGGAGGAAGGCCTAAGTGTTGAAACTCATCAACACTTGGACGCCTGAGTGGCCAGCCCTAAAGGGAAATGGCCAAACTTGCGCGCTGCCTAACTCCTTCAATAGAACTTGCGCGCCACTCTTCTGGAAGAACCTCAAGATGATTTTAAAGGCTTTAACCAAGAATCACTCAAGTATTACCCTACTGGTTAACCGTCGCGCAAGTACCCATGTGTCGCGTAGGTATACCTGCGTGACCAGGACTTGCGCGCCCACGCAGTACATGCACGCCTGCCAGGACTTGCGCGCCCCTGCCTTTTTGGATGCCCTTCTTGCCCATTTCACCCCTCTTAAGCCATTTCACCTCTCCTATTCAAGATTCAGTCTTCAAGATACTCTTCAAATCCATTTATGGCATGATTTTTTTATTTGACTTCCTTATCTGAAAGGAATTATGTGGAATATCTCTCAAAACCTAGTGATTTACACATATTTATGTCACTAAAGATTGATATTTCATTCATTAAACCTCATCCTTTAAGATGAGAGAACTCATTAACCAGGGCCTCCTTTTCAGGAGTAATCCCCAGTCTCAAATATGGGCCTCCTTTTCAGGAGTAAGCCCCAGTCATAATTCTTAACCTGGGCCTCCTTTTCAGGAATAAGCCCCAGTAATAATTCTTAATCTGGGCCTCCTTTTCAGGAATAAGCCACAGTCTCAAATATGGTCATCCTCTTCAGGAGTAATCCCCAAGTCCCTTAATTTTTCAAGTCTCTTAACCTGGGCCTCCTTTTCAGGAGTAAGCCCCAGTCTCAAACCTGGGCCTCCTTTTCAGGAGTAATCCCCATTCATAATTCCTCTTAACCAGTCCTAATTTACCTTTGATCTGGGATTCCTTTTCAGGAGTAAAACCCAATCATAAGTCCTATCCTAATTTGGGCCTCCTTTTCAGGATTATTCCCCAAGTTACAGTATTCAAATCTCCATGAAGCACATATACCTTTATGGACCTTGTTCCTGGACTTATTCCCTGAAGTAAATCTTAATCTTCATTTATCTGGGCAGGCATTCATACATAAGTCCCACATTATTTCTTATGATTGCATCTTTCATGGAACAATTGTCTGATTTTTACCAATACCTCTTGTTTCTCACACCGATCATGACTCGCGTGAGCTTAGAGTGTAAAAGTAATTATGAAATCCTTCTTTGAGTCATCAATCATAAACATCATACTCCCTTACCCGAACTACGTGGGTTCTGATTCTTTTTTTCTAAACAAAGGATACGTAGGTAGCCCATCTGCGGGTTCGATCCCAACTCTGAAATAATCCATGTCCTTATAAATGAAAATAAACTTCAAGTTCCCCACTGAGTGGCTTTAAAACTCTAATGGTCATCATAATGACCCTGAGACTTCTATATAAATGTGTCGAATGATACCATTGACCAAGTATCTCTAAAAAATAGAGATGATTATCTATCGATGAAGAACCTAGAATACATATAAAATATTATCTAAATTTCCTACATATTTAATCACTGATTGTCAGATCTAAAGGAAATCTCATTTTATACTTGGTAATGTAATAAGGATTCACAAACATAACTTAAATATATAAAGAGAGTCTCGAAGTAGACAATAATTCCCCTCAAAAATGTGTGTTGAATCCAACCTCCCATCCTCTCAACCAATGAAAATTCCTAAGCCTCATCATTTCACAAACTAATGAGTGCCTACCTTTGGAAAGTAGGTCCAAATGGATGTGAAATCATTGGATTTTTTTGGTCCTACGAATAAACCCGTTAGAAACCGATTGGAATGTTTGAACCTTCAATCAAGGAGGTCATCCCCAAATTCTGAGGGAAACACTTATCTTCATATTTTCTCTCTCCATGCTCTGTCCGGTGGGAGTTCTCAAATTTTAAGGTAGTCCATAATTGATGCCATCCAGTTGGTGGTAGGACCACACTATTTAGGGATTGGAATAATATCATCGATATCTTCCATATTGGTATGAATGAAGGGTGACACCATCAAATAGTGTGCGATGTTGATGATTGTTTCATCCCACTCAGTATTGGCTAGATATGTGGTTTCATTTTCCATGGTGTCATCCTATTCATTTTGTGATCGTGGGACATGAGCCAGTGTCTGATCCAAGGGGAATTCTACCATTAATCTCCAGACATGTTTTAGTAGGGGGATTAGCTCCTCCTTTTTATAGTATAATCATTGTTAACCTTTTTGATGACTAGTTTTGAGTTATCTATTATCTTTAAGTGTTTTATTTTTACTTGAAGTGAAATCTCTATCCTTGAAATGAGAGCCTAATATTCTGATTCATTGTTAATTCTCCCCTCTGACAATGGGAAGGAGTAAGGTGGGACTGCCTTTACTGGATATATAAGCACAACTCCCAACCCCACTTTGTTCATCTTAGAGTCCTCCATCCTTTTTTGTCAAGATTATAGATGCACCATCAAAATGCATCTCCCATATCTGGGGATCCTCTTTAATAGACAATACCTATTTATTTGGTAACTCAATATCCAATGAATTCATTTCTTCTGAGTGGTTCTCTTCCAAAAAATCTAATAATACATGGACTTTGATTTCTTTCTAAGGCATGAATTGAATATAAGACTGATGCAAAATGACCACCCACCATGACAGACACTCAGTCAACATTAGATTACTAAGGATATATTTGAGTGGGTTTTTTCAAGAGATCAAATGGACCTAATGGTGTTTTAGATAGTGCCTTAGTTTTTGGACTACAAATAGAAGTTCTAGAAAAATATTCTCGATATTTGAATACCAAGTCTTAATATCGATCATGGTTCGACTAAGATAATAAAGGTTTTTCATCACTATCGGAAACATTATTTTGCATGATGAAGGATCCTGGTGATTTATTGAGAGCAGTCACATACAAGATAAATGGTCTTCCCTTGACAGATGGTATTAGTACTTATGGGTTTAAGAGATATTTCTTGAGACTGTAGAATGCTTCATGAAAATACTCAGTCCACTAGTATGTAACCCCTTTTTTCAGGAATATGGTGAAGGGAAAACATTTTCCATAAAGGTTTTTTATGATGTTTTAGATGTAGGATAAGTGTCATTTAATTCCTCTTAACTCTGTGATGTTGTGAGGAGGTAACATGCCAAGGATAGCCTTTTTCTTCTTGAGGTCAACTTCGATGACATAATGGTGTACGATGAAACTGATAAATTCACCTGAGGTAATGTAACACCCTAACCCAAATTACCCAGAGTTAGTGCATTATTATATAACATTGCCATGATACAAGGAATCATGTCCTGAAATACTGATCGGTTTAGTAGCCTTGTAAGTACTAGATACATTCATAAGTTTTACATTGCATCATGAAATAAAAACATCAACAACATTTTTTCCCCTTTTAAACTCACTTATATCCTTAGCATATCTCTATAGGTCAACCATAAAATACTTCTTCACATCCTGGTAAAAATAAAACATAGAAATGGGTGAGCTCAGATGCTCAGTAAGGATAACAATATAGCAGAAACATTCATAAATAAGAATAAAAATTTTAAGGAAATGTATTAGACTAAAACAAAATCCTTTTAATCTTAAACTTCAATATAATATGGAAAAGATAAAATAAAATTATTCCATTTACTTATTTACATGGATATTCTACTAGTCGGATAATCACATGCAATATCAATAGCCACTTTCATAATGATGGAATGGATAATGTTAGAATTAATAACCACATAGTCAAGTCCTTGTGCCAAGACTATAAATAATATTTTGTCAAGGCCTTATTCCAAGACACTAGTTTGTCTCATGAGACTTAATTATGCATCGAGAAGTTATAGTGGTCTCAACCTATCACTTACTAAGTCTAATGCATTCCTCATAAGACAAGTTGTAAACATAACATAAACATTTATATTAAAACTAGCATGTGAAATGTCAATAATTTATATATAAACCATGAATGGTATAAGACTAACATAGACATATTCAAAAATATCACAAAACCTTCAATACAATATGGAAGATTTGTATCATAATAAATCAACTTCAAACAAGCTTAAAATCCATCAAATGGATGTTGACATAGATGAAATCAAACTTTTTTTAGAGAAATATCACTTTCTATTTGGAAATCATTTAAAAGTCATATAATTATAAAATAAAACATTTATTTTTAAAATATTCTTATAATATTGTAAGGAAAGATTCTACATTGTTATAACAGCATAAAATATCCGCACTTGCCGTATAAGTTAAAAAAACATTCTTACCTTAATTTTGTTGAAAAGGTCATAAAGTACCCTGTTTGGAAAATGTTGGAAAGACTCATTTCAAAACATATAAGGTAAAATAAGTGTATAAATGAATTTAAACCATTTTCTAGTAAATAGTAAAAAAATTGAAATACATTTTTAAGAAAACACAGATGTGTATGATAAAGAGGTCCATGTAGATACTTACGTAAAAACAACCTCAGCTAATAAAGTGATTGTGTAATTAACCCTTACCTTGTACTTTTCCATGGTTGATGGAACATTAACCTCTTTTATAATAGCTAAATCATTGTTATTAAATTATAAAATAACTATATACATAAATATGATATCATATATGATCCTCTAATATTTCTTTGTTAATAATATTTTAGTAGTATCATCATTTCGGGTGTTAATTGGTCTGTTTTCCTTTATATGCTCGGTTACGTAAGCCATGTTTTTTACAGATAGAATGTATTTTATTATTATTCAGATTGATATTAATTTCTGAGACATTATTTTTAATCATAAAATGAAAATTATTCTTGAATTATTACGATGGGGAATGAATCTCATTGCGTTCATGGAGATGGTAATCTGTACGTACGCACGAGTGAAAATATCATTATATTGATGGTGAAATAGTATGTAATTGGTTGTTATATCATATATAATTAATCTTTAACATTTTATATCTATTAGTTAAATCATTTATACTCATTATTATACCCATCCAAATAATTAAGAGTTTGAATAACAAACTACAGCACGACGTGGAGACGGTAAGCCGTACGTATGTACGTATGGTGACTTTTTCATTCTTATGATGGATAGAATAATGAATATGGTTGTAATATGTTAATAACATCATAGTATATATAATATAATTGAGTTTTTATTTTATAATGGAAAATACAAAGAAAGAGGAAGTAGAAGAAGAAAAGAACTCGAAAGAGGTGATGAAATATTTACCTCTTCTTCAGGTTCTTTCTTTTTATTTGATCAAAATGGATCCTTATATTGGATTTATGATCAAAGTAAGGCCTCTGGGTTGAATGGAGGATAGTTTCGTGGATATTTGGTCAGGTTTTGGCCGATCCAAAAGGCATTGGAGGTGTGAAATGAAGAGAAGGGAAAGTGTCCTTTTATAAGAGAGGTGAGGGTCACTTTAGGAAAAGCTTGAAATATTATTTTATAATAAAATCATTTTCGGTTTATAATGGCTCAAAAATGAATTATTTCTAAGATAAGATGGGTATGGGTCGAAAACCTCTCAACCAATAGGTTTTATACAGGTTTAGGTCATCATATTAACCTTATCTTTTATATTTAACTCTTAGTTAAATAGGTTGACATTTACCATGTCTCTTTGTATTTTTATATTATATGGTTAATAAACTTACTATAACAAGACAAGATAACCCCATGTGGTTAATTATTAATATATATAACCTTATATAAGTCCTTTGTCTGAACCTTAAATTTTTATTAATATTATATCAATTAATAATATAGTTTTTGTTTTAAAAACTCATTTATGTCAATTTGGAAACTATTTAGCATTTGATTTTTTTGAGAGCCATAAAAACTTTATCACTTAAAATAAAATTTATTTAACCAATAATAACATGTCATATTAATCTATAAAATCATTGGAGTTTATCAGAAGTCTCAATTTACATTTATTTGGATGTTTATAATATCAATTATTTTAATATTTCATTAATAAGGTAATTACTGCATCATCATTGTGTCATAAATAAATTAAATTTTTTAATGTCTAAAAATTAAAAATAAAATACAGTTATGTAGGAAATATTTTTATCTTTCTAATGAATATTTATAATTGAATTTATATTGTGTGTAACCCAATATTAAAAATGGTTTAGTTATTAAACTTTGAATTTAACTCTTTTAACTCTTCTTTAAATAAATTAATAATAAATGTCCTAATCTAATCCAAGTGGACCAAAGAGGATCATATTTTATTCCTAAGGTTTTTTTTGGTCGAATTATACTTATCCAATAGAATAAGGACATGTTTTAGGGTAATTATGATATCATTTTCACCCTTAATTACCCTATTTACTTTTAATCGTGGTAATAAAAGTCAAAAGTTACTATTCAAAAAAAATATTTTCATCTTATTGAACCACATTTTACTTACTGATATTAACCATGTGTCTTGAATTTTATAAATTCAACTCACAAAAGTGGTAAAATTAAGTTTTATGCAAATTTGCAAATGCTCCTAGGAGGTGGGTAAAAGACGGTAAAAAGTTCAATAAAATTTTTATATATCTAAACTTATTATAAAATGACTTCAATGAATTACATTGAACATATATAGGTATTATGTATCTATTTTGACCTAAAATAAATTTAAATAAAATAAATAATTATTTAAATATAATGTCTATTTTAACTAATAACGTAGTGTTTTTCACTATTCATCGAAAATTCAAAGTTTTCAGAAAAATACCAAAAATTCACCCTAAGCTAATTTCAATATTCTGAATTCTTAAATAAAGCCCATTTTGAAAAATAAAATTTATAAAATTTCAAAAAATGGGTATTACTATTCATAACAGTTAGTTTGATTGGTCGCGGTTTGTTAGAATCTCGAAGTTGCATACAATGCAAGCTTCTGCATTATTCAAAGAGAAATGTACCGTGGAAGCTTGGTGTGTTATATTCTTCCCTCCTTCAAATAATTTCATCCTTTAGATTTCTATAATATTACCACACAAAAAGATTCAGGTGGTTCTTCATCATAAGTTCATCTGGTTCCCACATTGCATCTTCCATCTTATGGCTTCTCCATAGAAATTTTACCAGATGAGTCATCTAGTTTCTCAGCACTTGTTCTCATGTATCAATAATTTTGACAGGCTCTTCACAATAAGATAGATCAGATTCCAGTACAATTTTTTCATAGGTGAGTTCATGCGTTGGGTCAGGCAGGTATTTTCTGAACAGTGATACGTGGAACACATCATGAACTTTGGAGAGACTTGGAGGCATTTCCAAACAATAAGCTACAACTCCAATTCGTTCTAGAATTTCGAAAGGTCCGATGTACCTAGGACTCAATTTACCCTTCTTACTGAAACATATAAAACCCTTCTATGGAGATACCTTCAAGAAAACATAATCTCCTACTCGAAATTACAAATCCTTCCTTCGGTTATCATCATAGCTCTTTTTCCTAATTTGAGCTTCTTTGATGTGGGTTTGGGTAACCTTCACCTTTTTCATCATCTCCTCAACAAGTTCTAGGCCTATGAGTTTTCTTTCACCAACATCATCCCAACAAGTTGGTGTGCGAAATCTCTTTCCATATAACGCTTCATATGGTGCCATCTGAATACTTGAATGGAAGCTATTGTTATAAATAAATTCTACCAAAGGTAAATATTGATCCCACATACCTTGAAAGTCAAGTGAGAAGGATCTCAACATGTCTTATAAGGTTTTAATAGTTCGTTCTAATTGTCCATCAGTTTGAGGGTGGTAGGAATTTCTCAAACAAAGTTCAGTATCCAGGGCCTTCTGAAGACTTTTCCAGAATCTTGATGTAAAATGGGGATCACGATCAGAAAAAATCGATAGAGGAACACCATGGAGTCTTACAACATCACTAATATATATTCTTCCCAGACGTTCAAGTGTTAAATCTTCTCTTATAGCAAGAAAATGTGCTGACTTGGTAAGATGATCAACAATGACCCATATTGCATCATTCCTTCTAGGAGTCTTTCGTAGCCCCATGACAAAGTCCATCATAATATTATCCCATTTCCACTCAGGTATGGGAACTGGTTTCATGAATCCTCTAACTTGTTGCCTTCCATATTTCACTTGTTGACAAACTATACATCTTGACACAAAATCGGCAATCTCCCTCTTCATGTTGTCCCATCGAAAACATTCTTTCAAATCTTTATACATCTTGGTGCTCCCAGGGTGTATAGAGAAATTGGTGCTATGAGCATCATCCAATAATTCCCTTTTTAGATAAGGTATGTTAAGAACACAAAGTCTCTTCCCAAATTTCAAAATACCATCTTCATATAAGAATTCACTCAATATCCAATTATTCACAACTTTAATATTTTTCTGAAACTCCTCATCATCAGTTTGGGAACTCTTTATCCTTTCTAGTAAATATGATTTTGCAACCAATTGAAAAAGTATTGTTGTTTCACCTTCCATGGTTATTCCCATATCCATCTTTACTATATCCATGAAAATATGATCCTTTTCAACTTTCATCTTGTTCAAAACTCCATGATCCTTTCTTCTCAAAGCATCTTCCACCTTATTTACCTTCCTCGGGTGGTAGTGTATAGTGAAATCTTAATCCTTGAGTAGTTAAAATCCATCGCCTTTTCCTCATGTTAAGTTCTTTTTGTGATAAAATATACTTCAAACTCTTGTGATCAGTATAAATCTCGCGTTTTTCACCATAGAAATAGTTTCTCCATATTTTCAGAGAAAATATTATAGCTGATAACTCAAGATCATGAGTAGGATAGTTTTGCTCATGAATTTTTAGTTGTCATGATGAATATGCAATAACTCTATCATTCTGCATAAGGACACAACCAAGTCCTTTCTTTGATGCATCACTATAAATAACAAACCCATTGTTCCCTGATGGTAGAGTCAAGATAGGAGTATTGACTAATCTTCTCTTCAGTTCTTCAAAAAATTCTTCACACTCTTTTATCCAAAAAACTTTAACCCCTTTACGAGTGAGCTTGGTTAATGGGTTATCCAATCGGGCAAAATTCTAGACAAAACACCGATAATAACCTTCTAAACCAAAAAAACTATGTACCTCAGTTATACTCGTCATTGTTGGCCATTCTTGGATTTCCTTGGTCTTTAAAGGATCAATAGAGATTCCATCCTTAGAGACAATATGGCCAAGAAAATAAATCTCCGGAAGCTAGAATTCACACTTTCTAAACTTCCCATATAATTCATTTCTTCTAAGAGAATTTATAATAATGTGTAAGTGATTTTCATGATCTTCATAGATTTTGGAGTATACCAAGATATCATTAATAAATACCACTAAAAATTCATCAAGATATTCCTTGAAACTCTATTCATTAGATCCATGAAGACATAGGGTGCAATAGTCAATCCAAAAGGCATTAATGTAAACTCGTAATACCTGTACCTGGTTCAAAATGTTGTTTTTGGAATGTCTTACTTCTTCAAACACAAATGATGATATCCATATTGAAGGTCAATTTTTGAAAAATATTGAGCTCCATGAAGTTGGTTGAATAAATAATCAATTCAAGGTAGGGGATACTTGTTCTTTATTGTTATAGAATTTATCTCCCTATAGTCAATTCACAACCTCATAGATCCATCTTTCTTGTTAACAAAAAGGACAAGAGCTCCCCATGGAGAAACACTAGGGTGAATAAATCCCTTGTTACTCAATTCCTCTAGTTGTTTCTTTAGTTACACTAATTCCACAATGGCTATTCTATAATGGGTCTTCGATATGGTCCTTGAACCAGGAATTAAATCAATGGAAAACTCAATTTCTCATTCAGGAGGATGTCCATGTAAATCATCTAGAAACACATCAACATATTCTTGCACAATAGGTACGTCCTCTATTCGAACATTCTTTTCCTCACCCATAATTATTTAATTATCATCCTCCCCAATAATTGAATTTAGTAGAGATACTGGGGGTAGATCTAGATAAGAATCAAATGGAGACGTTTCTGCTCTAAAGATAAGGTACTCCTTATCATCATCGAGAATTGTAACCTCCTTCTTCTTATAATAAATTTTCACATTGCGGTATGAAATCCAACCATACCAAGGATTATATCAAATTAAATCATGGGTATGATGATGGGATCAGTAGATAAAAAATATTTATATGCCCTAATGGGAACTGATTCACAAAACTTCATTGTAATGATACTTCCCTTAGGAGTTTTGACTGACAACTCCCTTATTAAGTAAAATTTAAAATATCTAATTTTCATAGAAAACTGGGAAGATATGAAACAATGAGTTGATCCAGAATCAAATAAAGCATTTTATAAACTTGACGAATCCATTAAATTACTTGCCACCATGTCTTTTGGAGCTTCAACCTCAGCAGTAGTGATCGCATAAGCTTGGACTTTCTCCCGTGGAATTTTCTAATGTAAGTTCCCTTGGTACTTAGGACATTCATTTGCATAATTCCCCTTTTCTCTACAATTGTAGCATTCAACATTGACAGCCTATTTCTTTCCCTTTCAATCAAGAGGTTGGTGTCCTTTTTCACCACACTTGTAATAGACTCCCATTCCCTTCAGGATAGTACTGGGGTGTTTCTTCCCAAATTTACCGTGGGATGGATATTCAACTTTTCCCTTCTTCCCCTTATTTTCATTTCCATAGTGTTCAGAAGATCTCTTCTTCTCCTGCTTTGCTTTAAAGTCGTAAGACTTATAGAATTATTTTTCTTTCTTGATAGCACATGAGACAATATCTTCATATGATAAGAAGGATTGTGAGACTTATTCTCACCGGAGAAATGGTTTTAACCCATCAAATAATCGATAAATATTACTCCTTATGTTACGTATATAATCTGCAACATGCTTTGACAACCTTGTAAAGTTAGCCCCATACTTTACCACATTCTCATCCTCCTTTTGCCTCAGACTCAGAAATTGTCTTTCCATATTCGCTCGATGGTCACGATGAAGGTATTTTTTTAAGAAAACCTCTTTAAACTCCCTACATTCCATGTTTGATACTTCTTCATCTTCCTTTGTGTGTTTAATCAATGACCACCATTGATCTGCATCTCTCGTGAGGCGATAAACTGCTATGAAAACTTTTTCCCTTTTGATACTCCCTAAAGCATGAAATATTTTCTCTAAGGAACTTATCCATTGCTTAGATACTAAGGGATTTTGAATCCCATTGAATTTGGGTGGTTGTTTCCTCAAGAAGCGCTCTTACATTGATCCTCTGCATTTTGGATCAGGGTGCTCTATACGGGTAAGGTTATTATTCATAACATGAGTGAGTTGTCCCGGTATGGTGATAAGTTGATCAGAACCAGTTGCATCACCAGCTCCACTATAATAATCTTGAGTAAGAGGTAAATACCTACATGTATTACATGAATTGATATGGTTTCTATTCCTTCCACTAGGTGCCATTTCTAAACAATGTCATACACTAGATTAGTTTATGAATCGCAATACATAATTCCAAATGTGTAAAACACTTAACATAAATTGAACAGTTTATGGATATAATCCATAATCATAAAAAATTCTTTGAGGAGGTATATACTCATAAACCCTTCATAATGGTTTGTAAATAAAATGATAATTATCCAAAGCATATCCCCTAGTAGTGTCATAACCTAGAGTGCAGCAAGGCCCATTGTCGTGCACCAGTTCCCGTTCGAGTCTATCTCAAAGAGGTGTTTTCGGGTTTTACCCCTAGGTACATCTGTGCCAGAGCTGCCTCTACCTGCTCGTATCCAGATAGGGATTTATTTCTTGGAAAACTCACAAAATATCTACAGTACCCAAAATTCTAGGAAGTTCTTCTATATTAATCCTCAAAGTTAATCTTAGGGTTGTGTTCTCTAATCAGAGTATTTCTAAATCTAGTTTCCAAGGTTTGTAATAAACTTCCTCTGATACCAATTGAAACACGCTAACCCCAGTTACCCAGAGTTAGTGCATTATTACATAACATTGGAATGATACAAGGAATCGTGTCCCGAAAGACCAATCAGTTTAGTAGCCTTGGAAGTACTAGATACATTCATAAGTTTTACATTACATCATGAAATAAAAACATCAACAACATTTTTTTCCCTTTTTAACACACTTATATCCTTATCTTATCCCTGTATTTCAACCATAAAATACTTCTTCACATCCTGGGAAAAATAAAACATAGAAAGGGCTGAGCTCAAATTCTCAGTAAGGATAACAATATAGCGGAAACTTTCATAAATAAGTATAAACATTTAAGGAAATGTATTAGAATAAAACAAAATCCTTTTAAACATAAACTTCAGTATAATTTGGAAAACATAAAATCAAATAATTCCATTTACATATTAACATGGATATTCTACTAGTATAATAATCACATGCAATATCAATAACCACTTTCATAATGATGGAATGCATAATGCCAGACGTCATAACCACATAGTCAAGGACTTGTGCCAAGACTACAAATAAGATTTTGTCAAGGCCTTGTGCCAAGACACTATTTTGTCTCATAGTACCTACTGATGCATCAAGGATCTATAGTGGGCTACAGTCATCACTTACTAAGTCCAATGCATTCTTTATATGAAAAGGTTTAAACATAACAAAAACATTCGTATTAAAACTAGCATATGAAATGTCAATACTTTATCCATAAACCATGAATGGTATAAGAATAACAGATCCACAATCAAACATATCACAAAACCTTGTATATAACATGTAAGATTTTTATCATAATAAATCAACATCAAACAATCTTAAAATCCATCAAAAGGATGTTGACATAGATGAAATCAAAACTTTTTAGTGAAATATCTCTTTTTATTTTGAAATCATTTAAAAGTTATATAATTATAAAAGAAAACATTTATTTTGAAAATATTTTTATAATCTTTTAAGGGAAGCTTCGACAATGTTATAACGGCAGAAAATAGCCGCACTCTCCGTATAAGTTAAAAAAACATTCTTACCTTAATTTTGTCGAAAAGGTCATAAAGTACCTTATTTGGAAAATGACGGAAAGATTCCTTTAAAAACATATAAAGTCAAATAAGGGTATAAATGACATTAACTCATTTTCTAGTAAATAGTAAAAATGTTTTAAAAGACATTTTTAAGAAAACATAAATGTGGATGATAAAGATGTCACAGTAGATACTTACGTAAAAACAACCTTGGATAATAAAGAGATTGTTGAATTAACCCTTACCATGTACTTTTCCTTGGTCGAGGGTGTGTTAACCTCTTGTATAATAGTTAAATAATTGTTATTAAATTATACAATAACTATATACATAAATATGATATCATATATGATCCTCTAATATTTCTTTGTTAATAATATTTTCGTAGTATCATCGTTTCGAGTGTTAACTGATCTATTTTTCTTTATATGCTCAGTTACGTAAGCCATGTTTGTTATAGATAAGATGTATTTTATTCATATCCAGAATGATATTAAGTTCCTATAAATTATTTTTAATCATAAAATGAAAATTATTCTTGAATGATTATGATGGGGAATGAATCTCATCATGTTCGTGGAGATGGTAATCTGTACGTACGCATGAGTGACAATATCATTATATTGATGGTGAAATAGTATGTAATTGGATAATATATAATATATAAAGAATCATTAAAATGTTATATTTATTATTACATTAGTTATACTCATTATTATACTTATCCAAATAATGAAGTGTTTGAATAACAAACTACACCACGACGTGGAGACAGTAAGTCGTACGTACACACATGTGATGACTTTGTCATTCATATGATGGATAGAATAATGAATATGGTTGTAATATTTTAATAAAATCACAGTATTTAGAATATATATTATTTATTATTTTATAACGGAAACAACAAAGAAATAGGAAATGGAAGAAGAAAAGAACTTGAAAGAGGTGATGAAATATTTACCTCTTCTTTGGGTTCTTCCTTTTGATTTGATCAAAAAGGCTCCTTAGGTTAGATTTCTGATCAAAGTAAGGCCTCTCGGTTGAAGGGAGTATAGTTGAAAGGATATTTGGTCTGGTTTTGGCTGATCTAAAAGGATTTGGAGGTATGAAATTAAGAGAAGGGGAAGTGGCCTTTTATAAGAGATGTGAGGGTCACTTTAGGAAAAGCATGAAATATTATTTTATAATAAAATAATTTTAGGTTTCTAATGGATAAAAAATGATTTATTTAGAGTATAAGGTGGTTATGGGTCGAAAAATATCAACCAATTGGTTTTAAACTGGTTTAGGTCATCATATTAACCTTATCTTTTAGATTTACCTCTTAGTTAAATAGTTTGACATTTACCATGTCTCTTTGTATTTTTATATTATATGGTTAATAAACATACTATAAAAAACCAAGAAAACCCTATGTAGTTCATTATTAATATATTAACCTTATCTAAGTCCTTTGGACAAACCTTAGACTTTTATGAATATTATATCGATTAATAATATAGTATTTGTTTTAAAAACTCAATTATGTCAATTTTGACACTATTAAGCATTTTATTTTTTTTGAAAACCATAAAAACTTTATCAATTAGATTAAAATTTATTTAACCAATCCTAACATGTATTATTAACCTATAAAATTTTTTTAATTCATCATAAGTCGCAATTTGCAATTATTTGGATATTTATAATATCAATTATTTTAATATTTCATTAATAAGGTAATTACTGCATCATTATTGTGTCATAAATAAATTAAATTATTTAATGTCTAAAAAGTATAAATAAAATACCATTATATAGGAAATATTTTTATCTTTATAATGAATATTTATAATTGAATTTATATTGTGTGTAATCCAATATTAAAAATGGTTTTGTTATTAAACTTTGAATTTAACTCCTTCAACTCTTCTTTAAATAAATTAATAATAGATGTCTTAATCTAATCCAAGTAGACCAAAGAGGATCATATATTATTCCTAAGGTTTTTTTTTTGTCAAATTATACTTATACAATAGAATTAGGACATGTTTTAGGGTAATTATGATATTATTTTTACCCTTAATTGCCCTATTTACTTTTAACCATGGTAAATAAAAGTCAAAAGTTACTATTCATAAAAAAATTATTTTCATCTTATTGAACCACATTTTACTTACTAATATTAACTGTTTCTCTAAAATTTTTGAAATTCAACTCACAGAAGCGGTAAAATTAAGTTTTATGCAAATTTGAAAATGCTCATAGGAGGTGGGTAAAAGACGGTAAAAAGTTCAATAAAATTTTTATATATCTAAACTTCTTATAAAATGACTCCAATGAATTAAATTGAACTTATATAGGTATTATATATCTATTTTGACCTAAAATAAAGTTAAATAAAATAAATAATTATTTAAATAAAAACTCGGTTTTAACCAATAACGCAATGTTTTTCACTATTCATCAAAAATTGAAAGTTTTCAGAAGAAATACCAAAAATTCACCCTAAGCTAATTTCAATATTACAAATTCAAAAATTAAGTCCATTTTGAAAAATAAAATTTTAAAATTTTTAAAAATTAGGTATTACTATTCATAAAGGTTAGTTTGATTGGTCACGGTGTGTTAGAATCTCGAAGTTGCGTACAATACAAGTTATTGCATTATTCAAAGGGAAATGTATCGTGGAATCTTGGGGTGTTACATGTAATGCCAAAATCACATTTCAATGAATTCATTTTTAGGTTGTGTTATCATAGTTTGTTGAAGACAATTCTCAAATTCTCTAGGTGATCCAAGTGTTTCCAAGATTTAACCACCAGGTCATCAACATTGCATTCGACAAACTTTTCCCAGAAGGGTTTGAAGATGCGATGCATGGAATATTGATATGTAGTGTTATCATTATTCAAACCAAAGGGTATTAACTGATAGAAAAATACTCCCTGGGGAACTGAGGGTGGTGTCTTATTCATATTCTTGGTCCATTTATATTTTGTTTTATCCTGAATATCCATCCATGAAGGAGAGAGCCCAGTATACAGTTGTTTCATCGATTAACAGTTATGTGATCATGATAGGAAAATCAACCTTTGATCAGTGCTAGATGAGAACTCTAAAATCAATAGAAACTCTGATTCTCCCATTCTTCTTCTTGATGAGGTAGATTTTGGCTAGCCAAATGGGATATTGACCTCCTGAATGATGTTGTATATGATGAAATTGTCAACTTGAGCCTCAATTTTAGTAGTATGAGTCAGGTGTGTTCTCTGAGAGGCTTGTTTATAGCCTTGATGGTCCTCTAGAAGGCCCAAGTGGTGAGTTTCCACCATAGTATTGAGGCCTAGAATTTCTATATACACTACCACAAATGCGAGATAGGGAAGCTCTTGGGTTTTATCAGCGCTAATCAGAAATCGCTGATAAAAGGGGGGATTTTATCAGTGCTAGAAAAATGAGCTGATAAATCTACCCTTTATCAGCACCATTATTAGCACTGATAAAAAACAAGACTTTATAAGTGATAATAATAGCGCTGATAAAATTTTTTAATATAAAATATTTATTAATTTATATAAAATATTTTAATTATATTCAAAAATAATGTTTATATGTATACATTAATTAAAAAATTCATTTTTATTATGTTTATTGTGTTTATTGTGTTTATGTTTTATTTATGTTTATTATGTTTATTAGTTTTATTTATATATTTATTATGTACTTATTATACTATATGTTTATAAAATTATATATAAATACTTTCTAATATATATATATATATACAAATACTTATTAAATATATATATTTAAAAAAAAATTATATTTCCAAATTAACGTGTCAATTCATGCGTAATGGACGTTCATATTCATCTCATCAATACATTCATTTTTTACCCTAATATTGGCCATATATATTATAGTATTATACTTGGTGTATTCATTCATTTCCTATATATATGAAGCTTTATGTTCTCATAAATACTTAAAATCTTGATAGATATATTTAAATAAACAATAAATGTATTTATTGTATTTAAAAAATAAATATTTAGTTATATATAATTATATACTTTGTAAATCTATTATATATATTTATAATTATATATAACTAATTAAATATAAATATGTTTAAATAATTATAAAATTACAAAATATTTTTTTTAAATGATAAATATATATTTATGAATACCTTTTGAATATATTTATTTATAAATATATATCTTTAATGAATATATACACTGGAACAGACACACACACACACACACAAACACATATATATATATATATATATTTAAATACTTATTAAATTAAAATTAAAATTAATATATATATATATATATTTAATTATAATTTAAATTATTAAATTATAATAAATATATTAATTATATATATTTATAAAATTATAAAATGATAAATTTAATAAATATATTGGTTATAATTTTATAACTATGAATAAATTGTATGTTTTATCAGTGATAATTAAAAAGTGCTGATAAAACAAACATTTATCAGTGCTTTTTTAGCGCTAAAAAGTTGGGCCTTTAATAGTGCTAAAAAAGCACTGATAAATGTATGTTTTATTAGAGCTTTTCAATTTAGTTCTGATAAATGTTTCCCCCAATTTCATAAATGAACCCTAACTGTGTTCCCTTCCTTTTGAACCCCTCAAACTCTCATGGAATCCTAACATTGTGTCATCTGATCCTCCTTCTCCACTGCTACCTCTTCCTCCTCCTCCTCCTCCTCCTCCCCCACCACCACGGTCGTCGACTCATCCTCCTCCTCCTCCCCCTTTGTGTACTCCTCCTCCTTCTCCTCCTCCATTGTTTCTACTACGAACGCATCCTCCTACTCCTTCACTGTTGTTTCCGCCTCCCGATCCTCCTCTACCACCACTATCGCCTCCTTCTCCTCCTTCATTGTCGTCGCTGCCTCCACCGCTGACTCTGCCGCCTCTTCTACCGTTGCTGCTACCAAGAAGGGTATTCTCCCTTCTAGAGTAACTTCATTTCTTCTTCTTTTTCTTTAAATAATAATAGAAGATGTTGTTTTGTTGTTCTCTTGGTTTGGTTGTTCTATATTTTTTTAATATTTATTCTCAATGTTTTGTGATATGATATTGTGGTATTTTGATCTATATTGAGTGTATAGGTGATTTTAGGGTCACTTTGATCTTTTGGGGTGAAAATAAGAAAATACCCCAAGTTTCAGGGTTAACTCTCATGGTTTAGAATTATATAGACCCCATGCGGTTGGGCCTATAACCATTGTGATGGGTTTTTCATGGTTAGTGTATGGTTATATAACCCATATGGTCAAACCATGCATAATTATTCTTCCCCCTAGATTTTTTGTTTTGGATCCCTTGAATTTTTAATTAATCTCGGTGATTCCCAACATTGATGTGTGGTTGATTAATGGAGGTTTATGGTGGTTTTACATTGTTGTGTTATGTTTAAATTAATTATTTGGGCCTTGTTGTGTGGACTTGTGTTTTGAAATGTTGGTTTTTTGTTATAGAAAATTTTATTTTTTTGATGAAAAAGTTGATTTTGGTGTTCATAAAATATTTTGAAATGGTAGTCTTCCTCACTATTTTGAATTGGGATATTTTTTTGAATAGAAATTTGTTTAATGTGTCTTGGTTTTTAAAACTAGGCATAATGGTTTCTTTGTAAGATCAATTTTGATTATCTTAAAGTTTATAAAAAGTGTTTGATTTCATTATGGAAATTTAAAAGGAAATTATAATTGATAGA
The DNA here is from genome assembly GCA_963277665.1 of Viscum album. Lineage (NCBI taxonomy): Eukaryota > Viridiplantae > Streptophyta > Magnoliopsida > Santalales > Viscaceae > Viscum > Viscum album. The sequence continues at coordinate 1,607,577,174 of OY728129.1, read as the reverse complement.
TATGTTTTTTAAATGATTTAAATTTATTAAAATAATTAGATGTTAAATTGGGTTTTTATTTTGAACTAAAATAAAATATTTTTAAATAAAGTGTGTGATTTGGGTGAAAATATTCCTTAGACTCCTTTTAAATGTGAAAATATTGAGGAAATTGATTTTTGTGAGTGTTCAAATTTTAGTTAATTATTTTTATAAGGGGTTGGATTGTTTTAAAAGAGTGTATGTATTTAAAAAAATTAACATTGATATTTTATAGAAGGGGTGTTGTTTAAAGAATAGTGAACATATTTAATGAATTTTTTGTATGTTTTGGGCTCAATATATTTGTGTATTTGATTTATTTACTTAGTGTGAATTAATATTCTTTGTTTTATCTTATGAAACATGAATATGATGAATTCATTTTTACTATGTGGTATTTTATCCTCTCATAAAGGTCATGATAAGATTTGAAGAAACATCCCCTAAGGTGAATTATTTTCATGAATAGGTATATCTATTTGGGATGTGGTATTTACCCAAACTTCAGATGGGGTGGTGAATTCATATCATCCTTTTTTAGGGTTTCTTATATTTACATACTTCCTTCCATTGTGATTAAGGTCCTCCTAAGGTTTTGAATTGGTTAGGTTATTTTCTATAATCCATTGAGTTGAATTACCCAAAGTGGTCTAGGGTGGTTGTTTATTTTGGAATTTGTGCTTGTTGAGTTGGAATGTCTTGAGGATTTGAGGTAAATTTTATTTTATGTATTCCTTATTTTTTTCTTGTTCCTCTTACATGAGGGTTTTTTTGTAGAGGTTGTGAATATTATTTAGTGTTTTATGACTCATTATTTTTTATCTTCTAGGGTACACCATGAGATGCTGCTCTCGCGATGTGATGTCCTATATCACCCCTTTCCTTCAATTTTGTGACCCAAGGTTATATTCACTACATAAGGATATGGTAGAAACTACATAAGGGTATACTCTATTTAAAAATACTTCATATGGGTTACCCATGAATAAAAAATGATGTTTAAGGGTTTCATTATAGTTTTTTAAGGTTACATAGGGTCTATATATGGATTAAGAGTTGTAGAAGAAACCCTATCCTAAATATGGAATGCCTCAATTATGTTGGGAAATAATAAACTAATGAAATTTTAGCTTACATTATCCATTATTGGTGTGGTAAATAGGTAGTATATGAACATTACCTATGTTATACAAGAGCACACAAAAGGATCAAATGTGTTGGGGTTGGAATGACATATTGTCCAATAGAGGAATCCCAAAAAATGGAGGTTGGTTAGGGAAAGACCCTAAAATAATGACTTGATTTAATGGTATGTATAGTTAGTTGAGGGGGTAAGGCTGAGGGAATTTTAATTCTAGTAGAATAAAGGATAGTGTAAAAATTACACCACTGTGAATTGGGAACATCATATGGCATGTTAGTATAAGTGAGGGTTAAACCTATAGAGAGGATCATTGTGAGAGTGTTAATCATGGGGAGGGAACCCAATAAAGGGGGATCTAACATAATGTATCAAGTATTGTTATGGATTTAGGATTTAATTTTTATAGTTTAAAATAATGTATAAAGTTTCTATCTTGGTATTTATGTCTTTGTGAAAATTCCTAAGTTTCACTTTTAAACTGATTCAAGTGTTTTGAAATGTTTATTGAAAAATTATGTGTTCAACATGCCCTTTTTGGTTTTTAATAGCTTTAAAGTAGTTTAAAAAAATTAATTGTGGTTTTGAGAAAGGATGTTCGGAACTAATTGGTTTGTTTTAAAAAGATTGTGTTATTTTAAAGAGGAATATGTTTAAATGGTTTCTTTTTAATGGGATTTCAACTGTGATTTTTTAATGGGATTTTCACACTTATTTTTAAAGAGTTTTATTTTTTTATAAATAGTTTTTTTAATGGGATTTCAACTGTGTAAATGGTTTTTCTAAATTATATCTTTTCTATTTTATAAATAGTTTTAAAAAGAGTGTGTTATTTTAGCCTTGTTTAATTTTTATATCAATGTTTTGTATATTTATTTTGTTAAATAGAAATATCCCTAAATTAAATAGGATGGATATGAATAAATAATGGAAGGATGCCAATTTTATGACAAAATAGTATGAACATGGAATGAAAGAGTTCATCAAGTTTTCAAAAGATCATGTATATGATCCTTTTGAAATCCGTTTTCCATGTTTACACTATTGTTATTCAAGACAACTTATTCCATAGGAGTTGTAAGAACACTTGATCTTTCACGAAATAGATCAAAATTATAAATTTTAGTATAAACATGAGGAAAAAAGTAAATGTAGATAGTGAATAGGATAACACTATGTTTTATAGATCATTTGATATAATTATATATATGGAAAATGAAGAAGACCGTATCAAGGACATGATTATAGATATTCATGATGATGAAGATCATATTAAGGAAATGACAAGGACAATTGAAGATGAACATTGTGATTTCCCTAAATTGTTTGAGCAGCTAAAGATTTTTGAAAATATGACATTGTATGATGATTGCACTAAATATATAGAATTTTCAGTCGTACTAAAGTAGTATAATTTGAAATCATGTAATGGATGGAGTGAATCTAGTTTTATGGAATTACTTTCTCTCTTTAATGATATTCTCCTAGAATATAATGATCTCCTAAGCCAAACATACGATGCCAAATGAATATTACTCTTGATGGGTATGATCTTTGAAAGAATACACACTTGCCTAAATGACTGTATACTATTTATCAAGGACCAAAAATCACTTAGAGAATACCCAAATTTTGGTGATTCTCGGTACAAGAAATATGAATCTGGTTCTACCAAAGTTTCATGGTACTTTCCAATCATTCCAAGGTTTAGGATTTTATGTGGAAGTGAGGATATTGCAGGGAAATTGAGGTGGCACGTAGATATAAGAAATAAATATGGAAAACTACAGCACTCAGCATACACTCCTCAGTGGAAGAGATTTGATCATGAGTATCCTGACTTTGGAAATGAACCGAGAAACTTTCATCTTGCGTTATCTATAGATGTATTGAATCTTTTTGGTTTTCAAATAATCACTCATAGTACATGACCGATTATATTGGTAAATTATAACTTTCCACTGTGGTTATGCGTGAAAAGAAAACAAATAATGTTATCTATTCTTATATTAGGACCAAAACAACTGGGTATTTATATTGATGTTTATTTGGATCCATTGATTGAGGATTTGAAATTATTTTGGGATTCAGGTGTTATGATGTATGATTCTTATAGAAATGAATATTTCACATTAATATCCATGTTTTACGGGATGATAAATGACTTTACTACTTATGGAAATTTGTTAGGATATAGCATTAAAGGAACTCTTGGGTGTTCCATCTGTGAATAGGGTACACAATCAATTAGGTTGAAACATTCATTGAAAATTGTGTTTCTAGGACATCGCAGATTTCTACATCGATAACATAAGTACTGATCTTGGAAAAAATCATTCAATGGAAGTTTAGAAGAATGTACAACACCATCTCCCCTAATAGGTTATCAACTGTTTGATAAAGTTAAATATGTGGACACTACTTTTGGTAAACAGTTTTCTAAAAACCTTATGAAAACTTGTTGGAAAAAGAAATCCGATTTTTTTAATTACCAAACTAGAATTTTCTTTATTTAAGACATTTTCTTGATGTTGTTCATGTTGAAAAAAATTATGTGATAGTATCATTGGCACGTTGCTAAATGCACCTAGAAAAATGAAGGATGGAATTATAGCTGGGTTAGACATGGTTGAAATGGGAATATGAGAAGAGTTGGCACCAGTAAAGGGTGAAAATTAATATTTCTTCCTCCTGCTTCTTACACTCTTTCTGGGTAGAAGCGATATCGGTTTTGAAACTTCTCAAATGATGTAAAGGTTCTATAGGGGTATTCATCGAATAACAAGAACATCATGTTAATGCATGATTTAAATTTAAATGGTTTGAAATCACATTGGCTGCCATGTTTTGATGTAAGATCTAATTACTATATCTTTACATTGAATTTTGTCTAAGAATTTCTGTTATACATTAATAAATCTCTATTTCTTCTTCAAAGCTATATGTATCAAAGTTAAAGGCCCAGTGAAATTTTCAACTATGGAAAGTGAAATTGTCGTCATATTTTTTGAATTGGAAATGTTTTTCTCACCGACATTCTTTGATATGATGGTTCATTTGATGGTTCACTTAGTGAGAGAGATTCGTTTATGTGTTACTATGAACTATAGATGGATGTACCCCATTTAAAGGTACATAAGGATTTTGAAATGGTAAGTCAAAAATCAAATTCGATCATAGGGTTGTATTGCAGAGTGATATATTATTGAGGAATCCATTAAATTTTGTACTGAATACCTGTCAGGTGTGCAAAGAATTAGACTAACAAAATATCATTGCACTGGGTGACTTGTGGGTGAAGGAATTTCTGGAAAGGAGGTTGTCATAATCAATATTATAGATTAGGATCGGGCCCACCTATACATTTTTTATAACAGTTTGGATGTTGAACCATATGTTGAAACCCAAAAATAAATTCTTAGGAATTATAATCCATCAATGGATGAAAAATGGATATCAAATAAACATAATCAATAGTTTATAGGATGGTTTCAGGACCATATTTTTTAGGAGTCAGATAAAAATCCAGACTCAATTTCAGAATGACTTCAATGGCTAGTCGGATGAAAAAGTGTGTATGTATTATCTTAAAATTCTTATGTAATTAATGGTTATACATTCGATACTAATAAACATGATGAAGAAAGTGATATACAAAATAGTGTAGTTACACTTGTGGCTGAAGTGATGCATGATTCTAGTGCTAAGGACAGAAATACAATTTACACCAATATGTCATACTTTAGCATCATCAAAAAATATGGGAGTTGGATTATAAGACATTCATTGTGATGATTTATCAATGAAAGTGGGTTGAAAACAAAAGTGTTGTTAAAATAGATGAGTTGGGATTTGTGAAAGTTGATTTCAATAATGAAGGTTGCAAATAAAAATCATTTATAATGGCATCATAGGAAGTACAAGTATTTTATGTTCCAGATCCCACAAACCAAAACTAGTCAATCATTCTGTTATTGACCAAAACCAATGAAGATTCAGATGAAAATTCAATAGAGGATGACCCTTTCATTGGGACATCACAGTAATTTCACAGCGGTCCCAATGTTGACAGCATTTTTTATGTCATAAGAGACCACAATGAATGGATTTGGATAGTTGATAGCGGTGTAAAATCCTTTCAACATTTAAAAAAATATGTCAATAACCCGGTTATATTTTTTTATAATCTAATTCATATTACTTTATGTTAATATTTATTCACTGATGCTTTTATTTTATCTAAATTAAATGTTAAACAACTTTTGTAGAAAATTACTTCTGCACGTGATGATGCTCATAATCCCCAGTCACATAATAAAAATTTGTTTTGATTTAAATCATTATTAAATAACAATGATTACTTATTTTCCTATATTTTCTATCTGAAATAGTCGCAAGAATCAACAACACCCACACCAGATGCAGACATTCTTTCAGTGGCCTTGAAGCAGCTAGAAATGTATGGTTGTGATAGAGGTGTGATTTTTGGGGTGACACCCTTAACATATTCTTGAGAAAAAAAAAGGAGTATCAAACTGAGGAAATGAAAAAGATGAGAGAAACATTAGCTATGTTTTAAGAAGAATTACAATACCATAGAGAGATGATATCAAGTTTGATGGGGGGAGGAAAAGAGAAGAAACAACTCATGAACAACTTGTGCATGAAGATCTCACCCCACCCCCACCAGTTTTTAGAAGATCCATTCCCCTCAAAAACAATTCTTAACTGAGGTAGTCAATTTTCTAATAATTGTTTCTATGGAATGAGAATTAGATACAAACTAGACATTGATACAATTCCTGTATTGATATTCTATATGATGAAAATGACTGTTATTTATATCTATCAACGTCCACCCATTGCCTTGTAGTGATGTCTAAAGTGTTCAATATCCAAAATGACATGTTACACAATAGACCACTTATGATAGGTCATGTTAGAGTTTCAATTACTGTATCCCTAGAGCATAGCATCGATCTACCTGTTCCAATTGATGATGTAGATATTTATACGGTCGAACAAGCTCTTAGAACATCCATCGCATGGCCGTCACATCTTGTAAAAGAACATGTCGACAATGCGGTATTCATTTCTAATTTAATTTTCAAGTTAAACCATAAAAATTTATTGAAAAATTTTCTGAACCTATGCATGTTATTATAGAGAGAAAAAGGGAAGGGGTGAAATGAAAGAACAGTTCAAAAACATATCAAGGATCAACCAACCGATCAAAAAAATCTACCCAAAGCACATTAACACCCCCCCAACCACGTTGTCATGAAATGTCAAATTAATTATGATTTTAAGATTGATTTATAGTCTAGGGAAGACCCTAGGTCATCTCTCAAGGAGTGTTAATAGGTTTTTAGAGTGTATTTTTAATAAAATTTACTTAAAGAGGGGGAGGTTTTGAAAATAGTTTTAAAAATAAAATGTCTTAATTAAAGAGTTTAATAGTTGATAAATAAAAGTGGTGTTTTATAATTATGAGATAATGAGATCATTTAAAGTTAACTACACATCTTGTATAGTTCATTACTATAAAAATTTTACATGGTTTTGTTTAATTCTTTGGTTGAAGGTTTCCAAGATCTTGACTACCCTCTTACCCTTTAAAATGATGCACAAAGAATCAACCCTTGACACAATGATCGTGTTTTCAAGGTTTGGTTCTCAATTATAGAAAAAGGGATTCCAATGCATACTGAAATCTCATATATGTGTGAGATAGAAAGGATTCTTGTATTATCCAATCGAAAAGACCCAAGATTCCCCCTTAAAATTTCAACCCAATTGGTGTTAGAATAAAAATTATTTCACTTAATTATATCAAAAGAAATGCATTCAGGGGAGAATCATGTCAAGATAAGAAATAAGTGAAATATTTAACACACAAATTATAAAAAACCAGTAGAATAACTAGTGTTAAAACTCCCTCCCAAGTCTGTGTAGCTTCCTCGAAATGATCGTCCACCGTTTATCTCTCCATCGAGAGGAGGAGGAGGCTCAGGTGGAACTCTGCCTTCATATTTGACCCCCCTATGAGGATAGGGGCCTCCAGAACTTCTAGGATGAGGAGGAGACTTCTCTAGGACTCCAAAATGGAAAAGCTTCACTTCTGGTTCGAACTCTCTAAATGGGGTTCCCAAGGTGCCTTTTTATAGCCAAAATGGGAAGTGGTTTTGGGAACCCAGATTTTGATAAACTACTTGGAGGATGGTTTTCGGAAACTATACAGTCAAATCTCCCTTTTGAAAGAACTGGAAAGTTGTATCCCCACATATTGAATATCTCCACTAAAATTTTGGAATAATTTGGACAATCACATCTCGAAATATTGACATATTACAGAATGATACTTTTTACTTTGTGCATATTTGGTGGCTTGGAATGATTAGTTCGGATGGGCCCCATAGAAGCCGAATGTGGATTGGGATCCTTGATATGAAATGTAGACTATCCAAGGGTAGACTAGACCACAAAATATCATCCCATTTGGATGCACGTTCTAGTATCCATGTGTGTATTAATCCACTGGTATGCTTGGATCCTGCGTAGTTCAGCCCATATTTCTTGGACATCATCATGGGTCCTCCAAATCACCTTCACCTTCAATGATATTACCAAAACAAGTAACATTTCCATTTTTAATAGTGATAAAGATAAAATAAATGAATCAAACATGAAGTGCATTTTGGTATTATATTTTTAATTTATAATACAAATTCAGTTTAATACAATGGTGTAAGGGTGAAAATAACATAGTGAATCGTGGTACGATCACACCCCCACACCTAAACATTTTCAATCCTGAGAAAAGTTACATTTTTAGAAATTATGCATGTATATATTACCAACATCAAGAATATTTATGTAACAACCCAATATTTTTAAAAGGAAATTCCTTTCTTATAAATATGTCATAATCACATGAAATCAAAACATAATTAACTACTAAGTGCTATGTGACCATTAAAACATAAGTTTTTCACTTCTGTGATGTGAATTTCATAAATCCGACATACATAGTTGTGATCAGTAAGTTATTTAGAGTCCAATAAGTAAAACATAATTTTTAGTGAATAGTAACCTACCCTTATGAATAGTAACATACCCTTATGAATAGTGATATACCCTAATAAATATTAACCTTAATTATGATAGTATATAAATAATATTCAATTGTAAGTAAAATATATCTATGCTTTAAAATAAGTAAACAAATGTTTTAAATCTCTTGTTTTTAGAATAAATTATGATTTAATTAAATATTAAACTAATAACATTTAGAAAATTATTTTTCATAAATGGAATTATATGTACTGGAATGTTTTCATGATAGTGTAATAAGTTATCATCATCTCCCCATTTTTACCTTCTTTTATACTAGTAGCAATAACACCATCCGAGATGTGTCAATTTTACACATTCAAGGACGATGGACATTCGATTTCTAGTATCATTCTCAATTCGGGTCATGAAACCATTATTGTTATGGTTGAACCATATTATTATAAATAATATAACCTATTTAATATTATTTAATCCCTTTGTAAAAATGGTATTAAGTTATAAAGAAAATGAGTTCATTGTAATCAAAACCCACAAATTAACTGAAACAATTATCATTAAAGTTCTATATAATAATTCATCCTATTTCCATGTAAACACATTATATAAATGACCAATAACACCTATTTATGTTCATAAATAATATATAATTTCAATTCTAGAGATTGAATTTCATTCCACATACTTAAAAACAAGTGAACCGAACAGGAAAATAAAGAAAATGAACACTCCAAAGCGACGGAATTCAATACAATAACTTATCAACAAGAACATAAATGAACTAACAAGAACTATGATAAACTCAATAAATGTCTAATAAGTTCTTAAATAATTTATTAATAAGTATAATTTCATATTATAGGAGCTTAAGTTTGAGAGAGTAACACGTTTGGAGTAAAGGTAAGGGTTTTCCACCCGAACTTCCATTTTCATTCGGGATAATTTCATTGTCTAATTACCTCAATGAAATTATTATTTATTGTTATGTAATCCTCATATATTCCGTTTGAGTATCATATATATGTTTACAAACCATAATATTTCCTTATTTTATGTATAGTTACACGTTTTAAAAGGAAATTTCAAAATTGTTTCAAAAATACAAGCCTGATTCGAGGGAATTTCTCAAATTCATATCTATTTTCAAGGGCAAGCTATAATCTATTTTTTGAAACCATTATCTTTATAAAATCACTCATTTTATTATTAAAATATGATATTACTTCACTTCTGGTTTTATACAAAGATTTTTTTCCAAAAGAACTCTTTCTTTCAAAATAAAAGAGTATTTATCTTCAGAATTGCTTATTGATTTTATAAGAGTGTTTTCATATAATTCAACACTCTTGTTGATTCCATGGTATTATTGGGTTTAATAATTTATGAAGTCATATACCATATTTTATTTAATGGTTTATGACTAACTCTATTTTGGATGATCTATCCTAAAACCATTCACCTTATTACTCAGAATGGTTAGTGTTTTGTGTTTAATGATTGGGGAAAGTTAGTTACATTTCATATGACAGTTTAAATATGATTGTATATTCTATTTATGTTGATCCTCGCTCATATGAGGAATTCATTGGACTTATTATGTGATGGGTGGGGCCAGATATAGCCCCTCGATGCATCGGTAGGTCTCATGAGACAAATAAACTTGGAATTGGCCGAGGCCTTTCCCAATGGGATATATACATTTTGGTCGAGGCCTTAATCATTAGATGCCTTGGTCGAGGCCATGAAAAAATGTTTCAGAATGTCCAGAATATGCACTTACCTCATTATAAATCTAGTAATTGAAAGTTCATGTGGTTATTCTACTAGTAGAATACCCATGATTATGTTTTATTATGGCATTATATTCCCAGCTCATATTCCTGCCATAATGTGTTCAAGTTTATTGTTAAAGGCATGTGTTTTCAATTATGCACCATGTCTGATGTTTATGCTATCTTCTGCTATATTTCTTACTCTTACTGAGCATTTGATCTCACCCTTTCTTATGTTTAATTTTTCTCAGGACATGAAGAAGTGAATTATGAATGACATGCAATCATAATCTAGGAGACATAATGTTGCTAGTGGAATAATTTATTGTCATTTTCTCCCTTTCCATATGTAAATTTGAACTTATGTATGTATCTTGTTTCCAATAATACTAAAATAATTGGTCCTTCGGGATTTGTAATCCTAGTATGTATGCCAACGTAATCAAATAAGGCACCGACTCCTAGCAACTGGGGTAGGGTCCTTACAATTTACATCTGAGGATATTTTAATTCATTAAAGTAATGTGATAAATGAACAAACCACACCAAGGAGTTCTTCCAAGTGAAAATGGAAAAAGATATCTCATAAATCATATCATAGTGGAATTCAAAGAGATTTATGATACCAAATTGAACAAGGAATTAAGAATTCAACCATTCCACTAACTCTCTATGTGTGTTTTTGAAAACCATTCCATTATATTCTTTCCACTTTCTATCCAATAAATATATGTTAACATTTTTTCAGCTTAAAATATTTTTTCCACCGAACCTGCCCTACATCCTTTGCAATCATATTTCAAGACCCATTCACTTAAGAATTTCCAAAATTCAAACCATAATCTCACGACCTAGATATCCCAATATGTTGCAAATTTCATCACTCCCCTCATTTATTATTTTTGTTTTTTTTTCAGAAGTTGCATTTGGAACAAATATCACACTAATCTCTCAACCCTTGTTTGATATCCTCATGATACTAATTGTAATAGTTATAATAAGATCAAAGGTTTAGGAGGAGTGGTTTTTGACCAACCCAAGACACAAACCAATTTTTTTTTGATTTTGATCTTCTTCTTTTTTTGATTTTTTTAGGGCGTACAACAGTCGGATATCAGGTACACACGCATAGGTCAATTTGGTACAGTAATGAAACAGATCAGATAAGGAATGAGCACATGGAAATATCACTTTAAGATTAAAAATATTAACCTAACATATATTTACCTTCTATTAAGTAATAAATACTCACACTTCTTCATTTAGTGAAAAAAAGTGTGGAGATACTAGTGACACAGTTTTCCCAAAAACTACTCGCACAAGGGGATCAATCATCTCAGAGGTTTTACATAGATACAAATATTTATATCATTTACAGAAAACCAATTCACTAAAAATCACTTCTTGATTATAAATTCATACAAACATTCATTCCATAACCACTTCAGGTTTTCATTAAAAGTTAAATCAACATGGAATAAAAAATTTCAACATGAATTTTCAGTAAGTTCCATGATTTTGTGACCAGAAGGGAGGGGAAGTAAAACTACCATAAATAAGGAAAAAAAGAGAAGAAATAAAAAAATATGATGAAAAATATAATGAACTAAACAAGACGGTAAAAAATGAAAATACCATAAATAAGGAAAAATGAGAAGAAAGAAGAAAGACGATGAAAATCCTAACTAGCCAAGGAATGTACCCATCCCCCCACACATAAAGTGTGAAATGTCCTCACTATAATAGAAGAAAATGTGGGAAGGAAGGATAAAACCTGGTGAGTGTCATTCATATATTGCTTGTTGAATATGGAGTTCCTCTATCAGGGACTCTGAAATGGATTCATCGAAGTGCTTTAGTCGATGCTCATTGACAGTGATGGTTTGCTTGGTTACTTAATTTTGAACTTGTACAACACCAAATGGAGAGATGTTAGTAATAGTGAATGGTTCAAAACAATGGGAACAAAGCTTACCTAGATAAAACCTCAGCTTTTCATTATAGAGGAGGACCTTCTGCCCAATGTGGAATTGACGATGAAGGATGAGACGGTCATGGGAAGCCTTGGTTCACTCCTTATAAATCTGAGAGTTTTCTTATGCATCTCTCCTCATTTCCTCCAACTCCTAAATCTGTAACTTCCTTTGAGAACCTACATCAGAAAGGTTAAAATGGAATTGTTTAATTCCCCAGTAGGCCCGGTGCTCAATCTCAATAGGGAGGAAACAAATTTTTTCAAAAACAATCCTATAAGGTGACATTCCAATGGGAGTTTTAAAGGTAGTACAGTAATCCCATAATAAATCATTGAGTCTATGACTCAAATATTATATGTTGGGTTGAACCATTTTTTCAGAATTTATTTTACCACTCTATTTGACACCTCAACTTGACCATTGGTTTGTGGGTGATATGAAGTAGACACTCGATGACCGACCCCATAACGATGCAAAAGTGATTGCATTGTTCTGTTGCAGAAATGAGAACCTTGTTCACTGATGATGAACCTAGGTAAACTAAACCGACAGAATATTTCGGTTCTCAAAAACTCTACAACTACCTTAGAATCATTAGTCCTTGTAGCTCATGCCTCTACCCATTTTGACACATAATCAACTGCAAGAAGATTGTATAAGTTTCCAAAGGAATTGGGAAATTTCCCCATAAATTCAAAACCCCAAACATTAAAAATTTCATGAAAGAGCAATGGTTGTTGTGGCATTTCATTACTTTTAGAGACATTACCCATTCATTGAAAATGAGGACAAGATTTAAAAAAATCATGGGAATCCCAAAAAAGTTTTGGCCAAAAGAGACCAAAATCACGGATTTTCCAAGAAGTCTGTTGGGGACCAAAGTGGCCCCCACAAGCAAGAGTGTGGCAGAATCTAAGGACATACTAAAACTCTCTATTAGGGACACAAAGCTTAAGGAATTGATCACTACATATACGCTAGAGGTAGGGGTCATCCCAAATGTACCAATGAGACTCATGTTTTAGACTACTGTCTTGGTTTTTATTAAAATCAGTAGGAATTCAAGATGCAGCCAAATAATTTACAATTTCAGCATAGTAAGGAATAACATCTTGTAATCGGTACAATTGCTCATCGAGAAACATATCATTTATAGGAATATAGGGGGATGATTCAATGTTCGAGGATTAGGGAATCCTACTGATTTGGTCAGCCACTTCTCCTTTTTTATCTCTAATTTCTAAATTGAATTTCTGAAGGAGGAGTATCCAGCGATTGAGACGTGGTTTGGCTTCTGATTTCTTAAGGAGATATCAGAGGGTTGCATGGTCTGAGAACACAATGACATTGGACCCCAAAATGTATGGCCTGAATTTTTCCAAGGGAAACTTAATGGTAAAGAATTATTTTTATTTTTTGGTGTAGTTTGCTTGGGAAAGGTCCAAAGTATGTGAGGCATAGGCAATGACATGTGGAGCTCGATCTACCCTTTGTGACAAAACTACCCCAACTGCATAGTTAGAGTTGTCACACATGAGCTCAAATGGTAAATCCCACCAAGGTGGTTGGATTATCAGGGGTGACATGAAACTCCATTTTAACTTATTAAAAGCTTACTCACATTATTTATCAAAAACAATTTCTTTTTCTTTTTTGAGTAATCGGGATAGGTGGAGTGAAATTTTACTAAATTCTTGAATGAAACGATGGTAAAATCCAGCATGACCTAGGAAAGACTGAACCTCCCATATATTTTTTGGGAATGGTTGGGGAGAAATGACATCCACTTTTAATTTATCTACTTGGATACCATCCCCAGAAATGACATGCCCCAATACTATACCTTGTCGCACTATGAAATGGCATTTCTCATAATTTAATACCAAATTATTTTTAATACAGTGATGTAGGACTAAACCAAGACTACTTCAGGATTCATCAAAAGAGTATCCATAAACATTTAAATCATCCATGAAAACATACATGCAATTATACAGGTAATCCAAAAAAATACTAACCATGCATCGCTTGAAAGTACCCAGAGCATTGCACAGACCAAATAGAATCATCCTATATGAAAATGTGCCAAAGGGGCAAGTGAAGGTTATATTTTTCTGATCCTTGAGGGAAATATGGATCTAAAAGTATCCAAAATACCCATCAAGGAAACACTAGTGGGACTTACCCGCTAGCCTTTCTAGAATTTTTTCAATGAATGGCAAAGGTAAATGGTCCTTCCTAGTGTGTTGGTTTAATTAGCGATAGTCTATATAGACCCATCAACTATTCTACACATGAGTTAGAACCAATTCATTATTTTCATTTTTGATTACTGTAAGGACATTTTTTTAGGAACTACTTGAATAGGACTGACCCATTGGTTTTCAGAGATATAGTAAATGATTCCAGCAGTCAATAATTTTGTTACCTCATTTTTCAAAACATCTAGGAGGTTTGGGTTCAATCGACGTTGTGCTTGCCTCACTAGTTTAGCCTCATCATTTAATAAAATATGATGTATAAAAATGTATGGGCTAATACCAGGAATGTCAGCAAGTGTCCATCCCAAAGCTTGTTTATACTCCCTCAAAAGTTCAAGCAGTCACAAATCATGCTCCGGGGGGAGTGAACTAGAAATGATGATGGGAAACTTGTTTCCATTCTCAAGATATGAATATTTTAAATCTTGAGGTAGTTGTTTCAGTTCCAAATCAGGTGGATTTTGGATTGATGGGAGTGTGTATGAATGTGAGAGGTCAATGATCTCATCTTACTGTTAAATGGTATCATCCTAAGATGAGGAATGAGATTTTACAAGCTTAGCAGTATCATTAATAGTCATTGGATCCATGGTGTTCAAGAAATTATCAATTAATAAACATGAATGAAACCTTTATAGACCACTACAAAAATCAATTCATGATTCATTACCTAGAATTTTAATCAATGAAGAAAACTCAGAAAGGGGATCGGGGAAAAGAAAATTTGTTTTTTTAGGGGAAGGGAGTACATCAATTGAATTAACAGAGAGAGAGGAATGTTATTCTAAGGGGTTCTTATTGAAATAGACTATGTCACCACCAAATTCCATAGATAATGTACCATTATGGACATTAATTATGGCTTTGGCAGTTTTCAATAAAGGTATCCCCAATATAATTGGTGCTTGTACATTCATCCTATCATCTTCCATTTTTAGCACATAAAAATCAACAGGAAAAATTAAAATTTTCACCCTCACAAGAACATCCTCTAACACGCCAGAAGGGTGTGTGGTACTCTGGTTGGCCAGTCGAACAACAATTCTAGTGGTATTCAATTCCCCGACCTTCAATGTAGAGTAAATGGAGTAAGACATCACAATTATATAAGCACCTAAATCAAGCATGGAATTGGAAAATTAATACTCCCCTATGGTGCATGGAATCGAAAATGTCCCAGGATCATTGCACTTGGCGGGAAGTGAAGGCTCTATCAATGCTGATATGTTCCTACCCAATCTCACCTTCTCATATCCATGAAGTCACCTTCGGTGTGTACACATATCCTTCAGAAACTTTTCATATCTTGTAATTTCTTTCACAGCATCAATCAAGGGGATGTTTACCTACACTTTTTTGAAAGTTTCCAATATTTCATTTGTCATGACCCATCCATCGGGGCATGTGTCATGATTACCTAAAGCCCGCCTTCCATAGGCTAGGGGCTGGAGACTAGCACCGGAAAGGCATATCCATAAAATAGGAAGTCGTTTCCTTTTAACTTGTAGAGACACTCAGTCCAAGAAAACAACAAGAAGCAACCACGAAGTAAACTGTTGTAGTAAGAGTGTGCTTAAAATAAAAAGGCCGGAATACAAACCCAACTGAAAAGTAAAAGTATAATTGAAAAGTACAAATACAACTGAAAAAGTGAAAAACAGATCCTGGATTGTCCACCGAGCATCCAATCTGAAGGGTAGGTACAGCTCACGATCAGTGGTCCCTGCATCACATCATGATAAATGGTCCACCTCCGAGTACCATCCAGTCCTAGCTCCCTCATCCTTGATCAATTTTTCTTGTCGTCTGCACATGACACAATAAGGTGTGGGCGCAGCCCATGGTGGGGTGAGTATAATGATACTTAGTAGGAACCTCGAAACCACGTAGGTCTCCCAAAGTTCCACAAAATAAATACCATAAAGCAAGACATCAAATCTACTTAGGTATATGCCCATACATATACCTAAGTTATCAAGATATACTCATCTCATACATGAAGAAATAATACCATAATGCTAACACCATGAAGGTATAAATACCAAACAGGTAACAGCATAGAGATATAAGTACCACACGGGTAACACCATGAAGACAACACCACAAAGGTAGAAGTACCACATAGGTAACACCACGAAGCTAAAAGTACCACATAGGTAACACCGCGGAGATAGAAGTACCAAACAGGTAACACCATGAAGACAACACCACAAAGGTAGAAGTACCACATAGGTAACACAATGAATCTATAAGTACCACATAGGTAACACCATGAAGACAACACCACAAAATTAGAAGTACCATGTAGGTAACACCATGAAGCTAGAAGTACCACACAGGTAACACCAGGAAGACAACACCACAAAGGTAGAAGTACCACACAGGTAAAGAACTCAACTCACAGTTAGGTATAACTTAAGTACATATGTACATATGATTAGTTGTAAGCTAGATCATCTTAGTCTGTTAAGTAGCACTACTGCTGACCCACACAGGATCGATAGGTACTAATCACCACTAACCCACACAGGATCTGACCCCCACAGGATTGGTATACACTAACCTACACAAGATCGCTGAGCGCTAACCCACACAAGATCTGATAGAATCTGACCCACACAGTATCGATGGATATTGACCCACACAGGATCAATGTTCTTTCTTCACATTACAGCCTGCCATAGGATTCCTCACACTTGGTACTCTTGAGTTCCATAGAATATTCCCCTCGTGATATCAGTCATACCTTGACTACCACTAAGATCCAGAAAAGGAGTAAATCAAAGGACCTCCATGTCATAAGGGTTCCAACGCGATAGACGGTGCGTCAATCGGACGCTCGGTCTGTGAGTTATAAGCATTTTAGTTCTGAGGGCCTGGTTGGATTCAGGTTCAATCCAACCCAGTCATACTCCAACATTATCCAAAACTTAGGTGGAATATACCAAAAGTATCGTCTCAATCCAAGGATCCTATCTCCGTAGAGGGTTCATTAAACGGATGTCTGGTTCTCAAGATATGGCCCTTCAAGTGTTTCTGGGTCTGGTTGGGCTAGGGTCCGGTTTGACCCGGTCGGATCGAACTGGCCCAACCCATTCCATAAGGGGGAGGCCCTACCCATAAGGGTACTACCCAGCCTACAAGGGAGAAGCCCGCAAGAGGAGGCCCAGCCTGCAAGGGGGAGGCCCAACCCGTAAGAGTGCGGCCCGTTGGGCACGCGGCCTGCTAGGTAGGCAGCCCGAATGGCAGTGGAGCGTGGCCCACAAGTGGAGCGGCCCAACTGGAGCGGGGTCCACCTGCGCTAGCATGGAAGTGGAGTGGTCCCCATATTTGGGACCGAAGCGGTAGTACCTAAGGGTGCTGCCAAGTCACGTAGGACCTACTATTGGTCTCTCCACCGCAGCTGATGAACTGCGGCCCGCATCCTCTGGCAGCTCACTGGTCACACTACCCTCCTCATTTGTGGTTGTCCAGTGTGTCGGCCACCTTCTCTGACTATTGCGGCTGACAATTTGTGGTCGGTTCCTTCGACGGTGTGGGTGCGCTGCCTCTTTCCTCACGGCTGGTTGGTGTGCTGGTCGCCGCCTTCTTCCGTCGTGGCTTCAGTCACGGCCCCTTGCTCACCGAAGGTGCATGATGGTGCATCGCACCTCCTCTGCATATGGCCGGTTCCAACAGCTTTGCTGACCTTTATAGCTTAATGTTGTGGCATCCTCTTGCAGCGCGCGACGACGCGCTACCTCCATCATAGTCTGACAGTGCTGCTACACTGGTGGTCTTCCACAAAGAATTCAAGGGTGGAAAGGTAGCGGAGGGATTGTGTCGAGTCCCTTAGGCCCACGCCCTCCACGTTAGCTTGTAATCAATACGCGGGAGGGAAAATGATTTTACAACTCTTGAGATTAAAACCAAAATTAATCCCTACCTCAAGAACGATTGAGAAATTCCCACATTTCAGGAAGTGGTTTGGTGTTCTTCGTCCCCGCAACTAGCCTCCAATGACGTCGCTCGATCTTCAATATTTTATTTTTGGGTTTCAGTGTCACTCATCACTACTCTCTGAAACCGGCTCCGTCCTCCAAGGGTTTGGTGTCTCGGAACTTTGTCATCACTTTATTGCTTAGTGAAGTAGTGCCAACTCCTCTCCCCAAGCTGCATATAAATAAGAGATGGGGAGAGTAAGTAACGACGTTGGGAATTAATAGGGGCTCATTAATTAGGAACCTTCCTAATTACCCAATGTTTTTATTACTTATGATTGAAAGTTCAAGCCATTTATTGTCTTGACACGTCACTGGTCCCATGTTCTTCTTGTCCGTTGTAGGAAAAATAAATAAAATAATTTAACAAAGTTATTTTATTTATTCTTTTTAAAGTCCCAAAACTTAACTTTTTCTCTAGACCTACTATAGTAAAAGTGAAGCCTCCCTTAAGAGAATCCCAGTGTTGCGGATTCAAAGTGACCTAGGATTTTTAATCCTAGCATCGGTTTAAAAGTTATAAAAATTTCGCTCGTGAGTTTACTGAATGTACCATAAAAAAGTTCATAAATTCGTTCTGAGCACACCGGGTCTCAGAATCATGCACCATCAATTTTCAAAAACTCGTAATAATTCCATTTAATTAAAAAAATTACATGGTAAATTTGGGTCTTTACATCCTTATCTAGTTCAATTTCCTTATTTTTCTTGGTTGGGTGAACCTTTGGGGAAATGGAAGAGGAATGGGTTGGCTAGAAGACTCGTCTACATACACACTCTTTCCTTTGGAAGGTCTTCTCTCAAGACATGGTTTTTCAATATTTAGAAAATTTTCAATGGTTTGGATGGAGGTTTCCTCAGGAGGGGATGACTCTAATAGAGGATTAATTTGGTTTTTAAATTTTGTTCCACTCCTAAGGGTGATGGCACTAAAATTTCCCTTATCCCTATGGTTAACTACTGGTTGAGAAGGTATTTTACCCAACCCGTGACTTTGAATTTCCCCCCACCGAGTTAGCTAGTTGTCCTAATTGGGGTTTGAGGTCTTGTATGGCTTCTTGGGTGGTTTTCTAGAATTGGAGATTGTTGGCATCCATTTGTTTCATCATATCTTCTAGGCTAGGCTCATGTTTTATAGGGGCAAATTAGAAAGGCCTTTAGGGTGGTTGAGGATTTCTGGGTGGTGGTGGTGGATGACTACTTTGACCTTATTGGTTTCATGGTTGATGAGGCCGGTTTGAATACCCCCCATTTTTTATAAGCTTGGTTTTCTTTCCACCTAGAGTTGGATGGATAGTACGGTTCTTGCCTAAAGGGTTGGCTATAGGGGAATCCTGGGAAGATTACCTCACAACTCTCAGAAGTTTCTCTCAATTGGGGGCATTGGTCAGAATAATGGGTTTCAAAATAGCAGATTCCATAATGGATAGGAGGAGGAGATTGAGAATTCCCTTGGGAGAGAGGAAGTTGTCATATAAGGGTACTTACCTCCTCAAACTTCGTGTCCACCTTCTTCTTGAATTTAGTAATTTTCACCTCATGGACACCTCTAATGGGTACATTGGACCTTGAACTGATTTTTTGAGTTTTTTACGCCATGTTCTCAATTAGGGTCCTTCCAGCGATTGGGGTTTTATCAACTAGTGCACCACCTACAGTAGCATCAATCATGTTATGATCAATCAGAATTAAACCTTCATAAAAATATTGTATTAAAAGTTGATCACTTATTTGGTGGTGTGGACAACTTGAAAATAACCTTTTAAATCATTCCCAATATTCATGTAATTTTTTCCCTTGTGATTGCCTTATACCATATATTTCTTTCCTTATAGTTTTAGTTTGAGAGGCTGTGAAATATTTTTTAAGAAAAAGGCATTTCAGGTCTTCCCAACCTCTTATTGGTGAATTAACATAGTGTAGTCGGTCTTTTGCAGTGTCTTCTAATGAAAATGGGAATGCTCTTATCTCTACTTGTTCTTCATCCAAATTTGAAGGTTTTAATTTAGAACACACATTATGAAGTTCTTTTAAGTGTTTATGTTGATCTTCTCCAGGAAGTCCATGGAATCTTGGTAATAAGTGAATTAGACATGATTTTTGTTCAAAATTGGGTGTCTTGCCTTGTTTCTAAATATATGTGGGTTGGATATAAAAATAAGTTGAGGTTAGTTATTTTAGTGTTCAGTTGTTTACAGCCTTTTTATACTCGTTAATTTCAGGTTCTAATTTGGTTCCAGAAGAATAGGGGTTTAGAAAAGTCTCAAGTTGTGGTGTGTCCTCCTTCAAGGTGTTGTCTTGTGTGTCTTAGGGCTGCTGACGTAATATCCTCTTCGGTTCAGGTTCAAAAAGGTAGTAAATATCCTAGATTACAACGTTTCATGCACAAAACCTACACAAGATATAAATCAAAACCCAAATATATAGGTAAAGGTATAAGATAAAATAAATAAATATTCCCAAAATTTACAAAAATCTAATCAAAAGCACGCACTAAAAACCAAAGTGCTCCCCGGAAACAACGCCAAAATTTGACCGTGTTGTCATGACACGTAAAATTGATTATGATTTTAATATTGATTTATAGTCTACTGAAGACCCTAGGTCATCTCTCAAGGAGAATTAATGGGTTTTGAGGGTGTATTTTTAATAAAATTTACTTAAAGACGGGCTGGTTTTGAAAACAGTTTTAAAAATAAAATAACATAATTAAAGAGTTTAATAGTTGATAAATAAAAGTGGTGTTTTAGAATTATGATATAAGGAGATCATTTATAGTTCACTACACATCTTTTATAGTTCATTGATCTGAAATTTTCACATGGTTTTGTTTAATTCTTTGGTTGAAGGTTGTCAAGATCTTGACTACCCTCTTACCCTTTAAAACGATGCACAAAGAAGCAACCCTTGACACAATGATCGTGTTGTCAAGGTTTGGTTCTCAATTATAGAACAAGAGATACCAAATCATACTAAAATATCCAATATTTGTTAGAGATAAGGGATTCTTGTGTTGTCCAATCGGAACAACCCAAGATTCCCAATTTAAATTTCAACACAATCAGTGTTAAAATAAAAAGTGTTTCACTTAATTATATCAAAAGAAATGAATTCAGGGGAGAAGCATGTAAAGATAAGAAATAATTGAAATATTTAACAAACAAATTATACAAAACCAGTAAAAGAACTAGTTTCGGAACTCCATCCCAAGTGTGTGTAGCTCCCTCAAAATGATCATCCACTATTTAGCTCGCCATCAAGAGGAGTAGGAGTCTCAGGTGGAAATTCGCCTTCATATTTGATCCCCCTATGAGGATAGAGGCCTCCAGAACTTCTAGGATGATAAGGTGACTCCTATAGGACTCTAAAATGGTATAGAATCACTTCTGGTTCAAAATCTCTAAATGGGGGGCCCAAGGTGCCTTTTATATCCAAAATGGGAAGTGTTTTTGGGCACCCAGATTTTGATAAACCACTTGGAGGATGGTTGTCGACTACTATACAGTCGAATATCCCTTTTAGAAAAATTGGAAAATTTTATCCCCGTGTCCTTAATATCACCATCAAATTTTTTACATCATTTGGACAATCTCAGATCAAGATATTGGCATATTATATAATGCCACTTTTGACTTTGTGCATATTCAGTGGCTTGGACAGATTAGTTTGGATGGGCCCCTTATAAGCCGAATCGGGATTGGGTTCCTTGAGATGAAATGTATTTTATTAAAATTTTGACCATCCCAAAAAATTTCATCCCATTTGGATGCATGATATAGTAGCAGTGTGTGGATTAATCCACTGGTGTACTTGGATACTACACAGTTTGGCCCATATTTCTTGGACTTCATTATGGGTCCTCCAAATCACCTCCACCTTCAATGATATTATCAAAACAAATAACATTGACCCTTTTAACAGTGATAAACATAAAATAACTAAATCAAACATGAAGTTCATTTTGTTTTTATATTTGGAATTTATAATACAAATTCAGTTTAATACAATGGCGTAAGGGTGAAAATAACACAGTGAATCGTGGTACGATCACCCCCCCTGTTCTATGTCCACATTTCTTATCATTTAAGGATCATGCAGATACGAAGTTGAAATGTAGTGGTACTCACATAATTGATTTCAAATCAAAAATGTATAGAGGGGAAGATCCAAACTTCATTGGTGGTGAGAGTGAAACTGAAATCATCAACTATAAATGGTGATGCATCTCAGTTGTAAATGTATAAATGAGGTATGTTTTCAGGATTTTATTTTCCAAAAGCTGGTATACTATTTTAATTATGACTAAATAAATTTCGTATTTTTCACAGGCATATATATGAAAAAAAAATTGAAGGTATTTCCCCATGAACATAAATTTTCACTCGTTAGTCCTCACATCACCTTTACAAAACAAAAGACATAACTTCCAAGAAAGAGAGTGAAATAGTGGTAGACCTCCACAAATCATTTAACAAAGAAATTATGTATTACAAAGTCTTATTAATACCAATGATGTAGAGGTAAAACTCTAAAATTTAATCATATCAAATATATTTGAATTTCTTTCATTACTTTTTTTTGTGTTTTTAGGTAGCATTGGATGCTCATTGTGGTCAATTTGGATACTCCAAATATTTATTTTTTGGATTCAATGCATGTATATCCAACAAACTGACCACACATGATGATTTTTTTTCAATTTTTAATAAATTAAATCTAACATTTTAGAACTAAATGTCTAGTTATATAATTTATATTATATTTAAATGAGGATTTTAGTATGATAGGGTGGTGTATGAATATCATCTACATCATGGAATGAGGGTAGGGGAAAGGAAAAGAAACCTGACAAGTACTACAACTGGATAAGTTTCAAGGTATATATAATAAGATTTCACTATCCAAACACATATAAAAAATTACTTATTTTTCTCAATGTTTCTGAAGTGTTTGAAACTAGAAAATAGAAAACACTATGGTTATTATATTTGTAAATTTATGAGATAGATCATATTCCATGAACAAACTAGTATCCCTAAAGAGGTATTCTTGAAGATAATTACTATTTCATTTAAAATATCTATAAATCCTTTGTGTATTTATATTTTTTTAGTACTACCATGACTGCATAAAATAGTCATTTTCATAAGATGATATAGATATTATTAGAAAAAAATGGGCAGCATACCTGATGGAATAATGTATAAAAATATCATGAAGATGGTAAAATTATCAAATAATTTAGATTTTAATAATCTTTTCTACCTTATATTTCTCTTTGTCTGATGGTAATATTGTTATTTGTATGGGCTAAACACCTTACTAAAAATCATGGTTGTTGGTGGTCCTTGTTATTGCACTAAATGAATTGCATGTTGGTTGGTTTTTGAAAAGAAATTGGTGGTACTCATTTACAGGGTATGTGTTTTGTTGATAGAACACAAAAGATAACGATTATGTAGAAGGGTTTTCCCCACCCTTGAGTTTGTTGTGATGTCTTGAGGCATAACGGTCACAAAAGTGTACTCCACACTTCTCGTTTTCAACAACTAGAAGGGTTTTTCTCCAAAAAAACATCAATTCAATCTGCAACATTTCCAGTTCCCCTCTTTAGTCAACCCAGGGAAGAACCAATTGTCATATATTCATTCTAAGGTCCTAAATATATGACAGATGGTTCTTTAATGGGTTGAAAAAATATTTGTTTCATAAAGAGGATGTTATTCCATGTCAACCATATAGGGATTAAAGGTTTTTCCATAATCCTTCTAAATTGGGTAGATTATACATATTTAGAAGGTCAGGTCTCTTTTTTAGGTTTCAAAGGAAAGGGTGCATTGATTTTCAGGTAGAAAAATGTGCTTAAATTTTGTTCTGATACTTTAGGACAACGATCAATCAGTCATTTTTGATGTGTAGTAATCAACCACACCTCAATCCGACACACAGTGTCACCGGTATGACTCCAAATGTGTCTTTATTTAATATTGGAATTAATTCGAGTAAAAAAACACAATTGACATACTGAAAAACAAGGAAATGAATTCTAATTATTTTGATACTTTAGAAAAACAATCTATCAGTAATTTTTGACATGTAGGAATCAACTACACCTCAATCTGACACATGGTGTCACTGGTATGACTCCAAATCTGTCTTGTTATTTAAAATTGGCATTAATTCAAGTAAAAAAATGACATACTGAAAATTGAGAAAACACATTTGGATTATTTTTATACTTTATGATAATGATCCACGAGTCAGTTATGATGTGTAGGAATCTACCCCACCTCAATCTGACGAATGGTATGACCGATATGACTAAAAGTGTCCACTATCAGTTAAAAATTGACATTTTAGCTCAAAATGTGTTAGTCACTAAAAACCAATAAAACACACTTTGATTGTCTTCAAAATTAAGGAAAGTGATTTTTCAGTTCTTTGTGACATGTATGAAGTAGTGTCGCATCAAACCAATGCATGATGCGACTGGTATGACTCAAATTTCATGTTTTCAGTTTGAAATGACATTTTAGTAAAAAAATAACTAACATACACAAAAAAGAGTAAATGCATTGAAATTGTTTTGATACTTTAGGAAAATGGTCTATCAGTCATTTTTGATGTGTAGGAATCAACCGAACCTCAATATGACGTACGGTGTCATCGATATGACTCCAAATGTGTATTGTTATTTAAAAATGGCATTAATTCAAGTAAAAAACACAAATTACATAATGAAAACTAATAAAATGAATTTTGAATTTTTTTGATACTTTAGTACAACAATCTATGAGTCAGTTATGATGTGTAGGAATTAACCCCACCTCATTCTAACGAACCGTGTGACCAGTATGACTAAAAGTGTTCGCTATCAGTTTAAAATTAAAATTTTAGCTTAAAACATTTCACTCACTAAAAACCAAGAAAACGCACTCTGATAGCCTTGAAAATTAAGGACAACAATTCCTCAATCCTTTAAGATATGTATGAAGAATTGTCACATCAAACTGATGCACGATGCGACCAGTATGACTCAAATTGTATTTTTTTTAGTTTGAAATGACATTTTAGTAAAAAACACAACTAAAAAACTAAAAAACTGAGTAAATTCATTCCAATTATTTTTATACTTTAGAAAAACAATCTATCGGCCATTTTTGAAGTGGGGGAATAAACTTCACCTCAATCTGACGCACAGTGTCACTGACATGACTCCAAATGTGTCTTGTTATTTAAAATTGACATTAATTCAAGTAAAAAAACAAACTGACATACTAAAAACTGAGAAAACACATATGGATTATTTTGATACTCGTATGTTATTTGTGATGCGTAGGAATCAACCCCACCTCAATCCGATGAATGGTGTAATCGGTATGACTAAAAGTGTTCGCTATCAGTTTAAAATTAACATTTTAGATCAAAACATGTCACTCACTGAAAACTAAGAAAACACACTCTAATTGTCTTCAAAATTAAGTACAGTGATTCTTTAGTTATTTGGGATGCGTATGAAGTAGTCTTACATCAAAGTGACGCATGATGCGACCGGTATGACTCAAATTTCTTGTTTTTGTTTTGAAATGAAATTTTATTAAAAAAAACACAACTAACATTATAAAAACCGAGGAAATCCATTATAATTATTTTGATACTTTAGGAAAATGATCTATCAGTCATTTGTGATGTATATTAATCAACCGCACCTCAATCCAATGCACGGTGTCACCGGTATGACTCCAAATGTGCCTTGTTATTTAAAATTGACATTAATTCAAATAAAAAAAACACAACTGACATACTGAAAACTGAGAAAACACATTCATATTGTTTTGATACTTTAGGAAAATGATCCATGAGTTGGTTGTGTTGTGTAGGAATCAACCCCACCTCAATTGGATGAACAGTGTGACCGGTATGACTAAAAGTGTCCGCTATCAGTTTAAAATGTACATTTTATCTCAAAACGTGCCACTCACTAAAAACCAAGAAAATTAACTTTGATTGTATTCAAAATTAAGGATAGTGATTCTTCAATCCTTTTTTATTTGTATGAAGGAGTCTCACATCAAACTGACACACGATGTGACCGGTATGACTCAAATTGCGTGTTTTTGGTTTGAAATGAAATTTTAATAAAAAAAATCAACATACATGCTCAAAACTGAGGAAACTCCTTCCAATTTTTTTGATAATTTTGGAAAATGATCTACCAATCATTTTTTATGTTTATGAATCAACCTCACCTCAATATGATGTACGATGTCACTGGTATGACACCAAATGTGTTGTTATTTAAAATTGACATTAATTCAAGTAAAAAAACACAAATGGCATACTGAAAACTAAGTAAATGCATTCGTATTGTTTTGATACACTATGAAAAAGATTCATGAGTCAGTTTTGATGTATATAAATAAACCCCACCTCAATCCAACGAACAGTGTGACCGGTATGACTAAAAGTGTCCGCTATCAGTTTAAAATTGACATTTTATCTCAAAGCATTTCACTCACAGAAAACCAAGAAAACATGCCTTTATTGTATTCAAAATTAAGGATATCAATTTTTATGTCCTTTTTGAAGTTTATGAAGCAATATCCCATCAAATTGACACATGATGCGACCTGTATGACTCAAATTACATTTTTTCAGTTTGAAATGATATTTTAGTAAAAAAACACAATTGACGTATTGAAAACTAATAAAATGCATTCGGATTGTTTTTATAATTTAGTAAAAGGATCCATTATTTATTTTTGACATGTACAAATCAACCCCACCTCAATACGATGCACGGCATGATTGGTATAACTCTAAATGTTTCATTTTTATTAAAAATCGACATTTTTCTAATGTATTCTTTGTATTAATTTTTAATTTATATATTTATAGTATTGCTAATGTAATATTTTTTCTTATATAGGTTTAACCTTTTTATCGATTTGGGATTATTTGTTTGGCGACTTTTACCATTGGATGACATTTTTTAGAGGGGACCACATACATCAAAAGAGAAAACTTTAATATTTTTAACTGTTTGTTAGATAATTATAAATTTAATTTTATAAAACATTGTTCAAAATGTATATAGAAGTGTTTTTTTGGTATATAACATGATTTAATATTTTTTTATTCACGATGTCAATTAAATTTATATAGCATTGTTTTCCAAACCTTTGTGTGTGTTTCTTGTTTTTACATCATTTGCATCGTGCATGTAGTTATTTTTTATTTTCTATGGGTGGTTATTTTTTAACAAGTTTTTTTTTTGGTGTGTGCATGTTATTTTTGATGGTTTGGGTATTTTGGAATGTTTTTTGGGTGCTGTTTATTTTTTCAAGTTTCTAGGTGTTCTATTATATAAACAGCACACCCAAGTAGGGAAGCCTTTATCAATGCTTCAATTAGCGCTGATAAAGGCCCCCTTTTATCAATGTTAATTAAAGAGTTGATAAATGGGGACTTTATCAGTGCTTTGAGTAACGTTGATAAAGGACCCCCTTTATCATCACCTTTTTAGCATTGATAAAGGTAACCCATTTTAATATAGGCTCTATTATCAGTGTTTTTTTAGCGTTGATAAAGGATTTTTTTAGCACTGATAAAATATTATTTTGTGGTAGTGATAGTTCCAAGAAAACACATCTTGATGTTTCCTTTGGAAAAAGTTATATACCTCATATTATTTGACATACATGGCTTCAATAAGCATGTTGAGCCTCATATCTCCCTCAGTACCAATATTTATCTCTCTGAGTTCATCAATTTTGGTAGAGACTCCATCCTCAAATGCTGGAGGGGAATCCCTAACGTATTCTTCCTACTCTTCGTCTTCCTCCTTTTCTTCTTACTCCTCACCTTCTTCCTCTTATTCTGTTGGGTAAAATTTTCTTGGGTTGTGTTCTTTAGAGTTTATGAAGGATTCCATATTTTGGTATATGAAATATGGAGCGACTTCCTCTGATCCAGCTGGTAATGGGGGATACTTTTGGAACTCTATTGAAGGTGGAGTGAGGGAAGTAGGAGTTCCTTCATCCACTTTGAGTGAAGAAATGTTATCTTCTACCTTAGGGATTGAGTAATAGATTTCCTAGAGATATGGGGTAGTATTCAAGGCATTTTCATCTGAGATTTCACCATTGTTTAGAGATCCATCAGATCTTCCAACATTGCTAGGCTCGGTGGTCATGAGTGAAATCATGAAGATTTGGGAATGCGTGCCTACCTTTGGAATCACCTACTCAATCTGGTTTATAGGTAGAACATACTCCTTTTCAAGTTGTGTGAAGGTGTTGATCAAGATCACTTCCAGACCGTTATGGATTGTTACCCATTCAATACCATCAACCAAGGGTTTTTTTCCTTTCCCCATATAGAATCCTATGTCGATATAATGAAAATCGTAGGATTATAATGAGGCCTTATGAGTGTTCATTATCTTGACATGTTTATCAGTTTAGTATTTGATTCATTGATGGTACAAGGAGGGTAATTCCACAATTTGGTGCAACTAGGTCCTTACTAGAAATACATTGAAGTTCGTGTTCTGTCGAACCACCATAAATTCTAAGTTAGCTATGAGGTATCCAAACTATTTCTTGAGATTTATTTGACCCAATAGATTTTGTTGTATTTTTTCATAGCCTTGAAATGTTATGGAGTAAGCTTTTAGGTTATTCTCATCACAGCCCAGCTAGTGAAGTGTTCATACTAGAATGAGGTTATCTCTAGAGCCATATTCAATGAATTTTTTTTGATATAAACACCATTTATCTTATCAGACACATACACGGTTATTATGTGCCTCTACATAATGGAGTTTCATCTTGATTTTTCAAAGATATAACTATGCGGAATTCTATGGGATCGGTCTCTGTCTGATATACTTTGGCAATGGCTACATCAGCTTCAAACTTAGAGGGGCTTATTAAAGCTTCTTTGAGTGCTTCCATTAGGCCTTTTCACAAAATCAGGGAATCCATGATTGTTATTTTAGTTGGTAATGATTCTAATTACTTTATAATTTCATACTTATTTTATAAAATGCAGTGCTTCCCAGTGTGGGTATGCACTTTCACAAGCACTTTAGGGGATTGGGAATTTGATGAAGATAGATCGACCATCGGGATAGGAGTTGGAGGTTCTCTCATCTATGGGGGTTGGATCATGTAGGTATTCCATCTCACCGGGGGATATCTGATACATTTTCTTATCCTAATTAATATTATAGAGTGATCGAGTCAGAGTGGCTTTTGGCAGGTACAAGGGGATTTTCTTATTCTTGTTGTACCTACTGAAGGGCTCTTCTATGAGTTTTTGCAACATTTATGGACTGAGTAAGGGCATGTCTAGAAGTATGGATTCTTCCATGGTTGTACCTTCCCTGATATCCTAGGCTCTTGAGGCCTCTTCCTCTGATTCAACATTTGAATGTGGTGAACCCACATTTTTAGCCATACTCATCATCATATAACAGATCCAGTAACTATATGATGTTAATAGAACCAAAAATCAACTCCTCTTATAATGATGACTCTGCCCATCTGACCAATTATAGTTGTTCCATTTGGTGGGGTGGTTTCCATTTTTTCAGATCTAAGGGCATAAAATCTGAGATTGTAAAATCCAACTTTTTCCCTAGTGCAAGTTCATCCTTTTATACTTTATCTCTTTATTTTGGGCCATGTTACTTTTTTGAAGGGTTTAACTTTGGAGGTTGTTGGGGTTGGGGACATTGGTTTTGTTGCTGTAGGAGAATTTGGGGGCATAGTTGGTTGTTTCAATTGTGCTTGGAGTATTCCATGAGCTTAGTTGACTAATTTCTAAGTCATCCAACAATAAAACTTGTTTCCTTCTTTTAACAACTTCTTTCGACTTAGATTCTTATTTCTGGGTAGTTGTAGAAACATATGACACTTTACTTGGTAGTGGTCCTAGTTTTACTTTCCCATAATCCATCATTTTTTACAAGAGTTCTTTGAAGATGAAGCATTCCTGAATGGTATATCCCAGTATCTGATGAAAGGGGTAATAATTTGGCTAGTCGTTGAGACCCACCTCATCGTCCCTTTTTGGCTCCACTCGATGGAGTAAATCATGGTACATAGTGGCTATAAAATATCTATAGAATTGATCATCTTAGAAGAAGTAAATTTTTTTCATTTTTTCCTTAAATTGATTTTATTTGGGTCCCCTATGCTCCTCCTATCGAAGTGGGGGTAGCTATTGATGCACAGGGGTGATACATGATGTGGTGCAAGCTTAGGAGCTAGAGTAGGTATAGGGTCTTTCTTAAGTGTGAATGATGTCACCTTCTCCTTTACCATTATTTTCCCTATTACTAGTGGGGTTATCTAGGAGTTTATATTAGTTTTTCATATAGAGTATTTATTGACTCTTCTTTCCGTCACAGAGTCTAACGACTGAAAAAAAAATACCTTAGTCCAAAGTGATTCATCCCTTGAAGAAACATTAAAAAATTGACAAAGGAAGGAATAAGAAGAATGTTGCATAAGGGTCTCGCAAGTTCTATAATGGTCGTGCAAGTACACTTGCGCGCCGCAATGGTCGCGCAAGTACACTTGCGCGCCATAAGTGATAACTGCCCGGGGTCTTCTCCAGCCTATAAGTAGACCCTGTGGGCCCCCCATTTCGGGAGGGAATTTTTCCATAATTCAGATTTAGAGCTCTGAACGCCCAAGTCTCTTCTCCTAGTCTTCTGAACACTTATAAGGTAATTCTTTACCTAGAATGGAAGGTCTAAACAAGAGGAGTAAGATCTAAGTGTAATAATTCACTAACACTTGCGCTCCTAAAGTGTTTTACCCTTAAAGGGAATGAACATACTTGCGCGCTGCCCTACTTCCTCACCAAAACTTGCGCGCCTCTCTTCTGGAAGAACCTCACGATGATTCTAAAGGATTTAACCAAGATTTGCTCAAGTATTACCCTGCTGGTTAACCATTGTGCAAGTACCCATGTGTCACGCAGGTATACCTGCGCGACTAGGACTTGCGCGCCCATGTAGTACCTGCGCGCCTACCAGGACTTGCGCGCCCCTACCTTTTTGGGTGCCCTTCTTTCCCATTTCACCCCTCTTAAGCCATTCCACCTCTCCTATTTCAAGATTCAATCTTCAAGACACTCTTCAATTCCATTTATGGCATGGTTTCTTGGTTTGACTTCCTTATCTGAAAGGAATTCTGTGGAATATCTCTCAAAATATAGTGATTTACACATCTTTATATCACTAAAGATTGATATTTCATTCATTCAACCTCATCCTTTAAGATGAGATTCCTCTCCTAACTTGGGCCTCCTTTTCAGGAATAAGGCCCAGTTATAATTCTCAAACATGGGCATCCTCCTTAGGAGTAAGCCCCAAGTCCACTTTTAACCTGGGCCTCCTTTTCAGGAATAATCCCCAGTCTTAATTTCTCTTAACCAGTCCTAATTTACCTTTGATCTGGGATTCCTTCTCAGGAGTAAAACCCAATCATAAGTCCTCTCCAAATTTGGGCCTCCTTTTTAGGAGTAATCCCCAAGTTAGAGTATTAAAATCTCTATGAAGCACATATACCTTTATGGATGATGTTCCTGGATTTCATCCCTAAAGTGAATCCCAATCTTCATTTATCTGGGAAGTCATAAATACATAAGCCCCACATTATTGCATCTTTCGTGGCACAATTGTCTGGTTTCACTAATACCTCTTGTTTCTCACACCGAGCAAGAATCACGTGAGCTTAGAGTGTAAAAGTAATCATGAATTCTTTCTTTGAGCCATCAATCATGCATAAGCACCATACTCCCTTATTCGAACTACGTGGGTTTTGATTCCTTTTCTAAACAAAGGATACGTAGGTAGCCTATCTGCGGGTTCGATCCCAACTCTGAAATAATCCATGTCCTTCTGAATGACAATAAACTTCTAGTGCCCCACTGAGTGGATTTAAAACCAGCATGTTTATCATAATGACCAAGAGACTTCTATATAAATGTGTCGAAGGATACCATTGACCAAGAATCTCTAATAAATATAGATGATTCTCTATCGATGAAGAACCTCGAATACATATAAAATATTCTCTAAATTTCCTACATATTTAATCATTGATTTTCAAATATGAAGGAAATCCCATTTTATACTTGGTAATGTGATAAGGATTCACGAACATAACTTAAATCTATAAAGAGAGTCCTGGAGTAGACAATAATTCCCCTCAAAAATGTGTGATGAGTCCGACCTCCCATCCTCTTGACCAATGCAAATTCCTAAGCATCATCAGTCCACAAACTAATGAGCACCTACCTTAGGAAAGTGGGTCCAAATGGATGTGGAATCATTAGATGTTTCTGGTTCTAAGAACAAACCCGTTAGAAACCGATCAGAACGTTTGAACCTCCCATCAAGGAGGTCATCCCCGAATTCTGAGGGAAACAAAAAATGGTGAACCCGACGTGAATCCTTCACCAAGTTAAAATAATGTTTTACCTATTTGTTAGGACCCTTTTTAAAACTCAATGAGAGGTCCAACAAAAAACAATCATTAACATATGTGCTCATCCAAAAGATGTAGTAGCTGAATTTATCTTGATTATGTCTGTTATATCAAAAAATCACTCTTTTCAAAGATCTTCTGCATTTCCATAATGGTTGCTCTCAAATTCACACATGTGAATACTGCTGCTGTAAATGCCACGGCTGCTATTCCTGCTGGATCGTCATCCGCTCTGAGGATGACATCACCTACTCAGCATCTTCAACGCTGGGTATCAAATGCGCTGGTTAAGGAGTACCTTCAACACGGTACCATCCCAACTTTGGAGGCTTCCCGACAAGCCCTCCAAGTGAACAATTCACACCGGTTGTCCAAACAACGACGACCAGTGATCAAGAAGCAGGTGGTGCTAACCACCGTCTCCAACTGTTTTTGGTCGTTATCCCCGGAACGCAATCACCATTCACTCCCATATTCTGGGGAGGTGAATGAGTAGGTCCCTCAGGGCCTTAATTCAAAGAAGCAGGAGTCCTTCCTGAGGGATCCTATCAACAATCATCGCCAGACTCATGTGGCAGTATGCCCTCAACATGATGAGGGTACCGACTCCAGGCGTTCGGCTCAGGTTCCTCGAACCCGAGCAGGCAAGATGAACCACAAGAGGCAGAATCTGGTCAAAATTGAGTAGGTTCTCATCTCTGCCATCTCCAAATAAGTCCACCAAACTAACTTGGTGGCAAGCAACGAGCGGGTACATACACCTATTCGTTTTAATTCCGCTATCCAGCAGACTCGTCTGGTAGCATCACGCCAATCCCGCCAGGCAATTCTGGGGGAGTACTATAGGTAGGAACATACACCTGTTTATAGATCATCAGCTAGTCAGCAGGCTCATCTGACTACATATGATGGAGCTCATCAACCACATTCGGCGAAGTGAAATCAGCAGGCACATACACCTGCTAGTATTAATCAAGCCTACCAACAGTCTTTCTTGGTAGCATTCGGAGAAGTTAGTCGAAAAGCCCCGGTGACAAACAGGAGGCAGACTCAACTCTCTGCCCCCACACTTGAGTACTGTCAAGATTCACTGACAGGAAAAGGAGGACAGGAGCAGGCACATACACCTACTCCAGGCATGGAATGGACATATATCCCTGTTTCGGCAGCTGAAGTCACCAAGAATATTTTATCAATGGTGAAAGAGCAGAAGCAAATCCCTGCTCATATTCTGGATGCTTTCCAGGATATTATAACAGCTTTAGCAGTATCTCAGGGAAAGACACATAAATCTATCCCTACCAGTGGAGTGACACATCAACATTTCACTCCAGAACAGACACACAAATCTGTTCTAGTCCAAGAGGGTTGTGGGGAATACTCCCCCATATCATACGGACAACCAAGTTAGGCACATACACCTGATTTGAGTGGAGATCGTCTGCCTAACCTGGCCATCTTTCCTGATCAGGCACATACACCTGCTCAGAGCATCCACTTTCGTCAACAAGTGGTTTCCAAGGAAAGTAAGAAGGCATCTAAGAAAAAGACTCACCCAGCACAGTCAGGAGATCAAGAGCCAATCTGTAACAAGGCCTTGCTCGATGCTGGAGTTCTTAAAGCCCTCAAAAAGTTATCTGTTGGAATTCCAGATTTTACTCCCTCATTTCCCAATAGTGGGAACATTAATTCCGAAGGTCTTCAACAGACACTTCCTCATGAAGGCTTGCTTCATGAAAATTCGGTCTATCTTGAAGTTTCATCTTCATATGAGAGCCACAGGAACCCTCTGTGTGGTCAGAAGACCAAGGAGCAAGAGATCTCATCTTTTGTTATAACCCACCATGGTGGTCCTCCCCATGATGATGAATTTCTCTGCGAAAGTCCTCTCCACAGTAGTAATTCACATTTCCCGGAAAATGCTTCAGTGGACAATGTAGTGCCGAGAAAGCCCTCTTATCTTGAGGCACTTTCAAATGTGAAACCAGTCATGTCTGATGCTTCATCGCTTGCAGGTGAAATAATTTCTCAATCAGAAGATAGCCCAGGGTGTAGGTCATTCTCCAAACCACCCCTAAGTCATGCATCTTCTAGTTTCATCAATTATTTCTATATCAATCTTGTTGAATCTGATGAAGCAACAAGGAAGCACAAGATTTGGTCAAATCAGGTAGAAGAATCTTCATTTAATGATAAAGAGGAAATGTTGAACATGAGAAAACAACTGGAAAAAGGTGAAGTACCAGTCATGTTTTGGCCTCTGGCTAACTCTCAGTATGACATTCCAAAGATGTTGACGGAAGATGGAATCCATGATATTCGTCTCAACATATGGAAAACTATTTTTCAGTTGAAGAATAAATTGTTATCTTATGATGAATATGAAAATCATATTAATATAATAGAAGGGTTACAACGTCAGATTGATTTGGCATCTCTATCTGTCTCTCGATATCCGAAGGCTGAAAAGCAGCAGACAGCCCTTCAACGTTCATGCCTTGGCGCACTAAGAAAATTGTGTCAGTTAATTGCCAATGCCCCATCTGGTATTCATGTCAGGGGATGGGGTTTTCATGGAGCACTACATTTCACTGTTCTCTCCAGTCAGAAAAGCTCTCCAAAAATGGTCTCATGCAATTTTATTTCCCATGTCCAACCACAGTCTATGGGTTTTGTTTGTAATCAAAAGCTTGCCCAAGAACAGGCCTCAACTAGTTCCTCTCAAAATAAATCATACAGAGAACAAGTTGTTGAATTACTCCGGCATCAAGAAAACAAGAATATTGAACAAGACTCTCGTATGGAGCAAGCACATCATCAAGTGACAGAAGTGTCAGAAATCATCCAATGATATTTTGAACTAGGTGATAAAAGTGGATACAGGTTGATGCATCCAGCTAATTTCTGGACTAAGGTCTATAAGATCAGGATATCTTTTTAAAAAGTCTCAGACATAGCATGTCAAGAGCCTCCCCAGCTTACCAGACTGGGAACTCTTTTAAACCAACCCTCGGAATCAAAAACTAGGATTCGAGGAATTGAGCGGGAATAGCAGGAACAGCCCCAGTCCACCGGACTGGGGACTTTTTCAAATCATCAATCCCCTCCTCAGAGAAAGTCGGTATTTTCTCGATTGGGGAAGAAGCCTAAAGAGGAACGAAGAGCCAAATTATCAGGAGATTCGCTCCAAATTACGGTTCATCAAGAATTTCCTGAGGGATCGAATCAACAAAAGGCAATGTCTCATCAAAGACATGGAAGAAGACAATATCACAGAAATGATGATAGAAGGGATGCGATGCGTTATGCATAAATCAATGTCATCAATGTCGTTGTTGTTGATCCACCAGATGAGGATCACTCAGGGGACTCAGATGAAGAGGTTCCTGCTCAAGAATATGTACGCACTGACACAAATGAATAAGGTGTGCGTACACAAAATCAAAGGATTACTCAGAACCTAGGTAATCCTTCGAGTAACCCACTTCCCCCTCTCCAAAAAGGATCCAACAAAGGGAGGGGAAAGAATCAGGTTACATATCCTTCCTCTGGAGAAGGCAAATCATTCTCACTAGAGCAAAGGTTTGCACAATAGGAGGAAGAAGTGAATGAATTATGGAGGTTGGATGCAGAACTACTTCAGGGTAGTCTTCTTCTTAAGCGTGCTGGATACAGTCAGCCAAGGGAATTTGTTGTAGCTACTGAGTTGGATCAAGAATATCCTCATCTATCAATACACCCTCACAGGTCTAATCCTATGGGTCAAGTGCAACAATAATCGGCAGTGCTACCATCAGTTGCAGCACCAGCCACCACATCTGTCCAAGCTCCAGTCATTGCACCTACACAAGTCCAAGTTCAACCGGATGTTTCTCAAAAGTTAATAACTACCATTGAGTCATTAACAGCTCGGTTAGAAACTATGTAAGGGAAACATGTGCAGGTTCAACCAGAAAAGAAAGTTTACCCTAAATGGGTAGATTCAATCTCTCCTCCATCTAGTTTTGGAAACCCGGTATTCCCTATTTTCAATGGATCATGCGACCCTGAACAGCATTTGACTCATTACGTGTCTTGTTGTGATCCTATGATGGGAACTCCGGAGTAGAAAGAAGTGGTAAAACTCAGATACTTCGTACGGACCTTGCAAGGACCAGCCTTTGTCTGGTATACAAGCTTGCAATCCCGGTCAATTACCAGATGGGAAGATCTTCGCCAAAAATTACTTCTTCATTTCAGCTCAAATTTGTCAAAGACAACAGTTTTTTATCTTACAAACTGTAAGCAAAGAGAGAATGAAAGGGTCTCAGATTTCATTGCTCGCTATAAGGGATTAACATATTCCCTAAGCTTAGCACTCCCTCAAGAGAAATTGTTGCAAATATGTGTGGAAAATATGCGTGACGAATTACGCACGCCATTGATCCCTGTGAAATATATAGGAGGGTTTCGAGCCCTTACTTCAATCGCTCAGCAGATTGAAGATTCCCTTATACAGACTAAGGCTAAATCTCATGTAATTCCATCAGCTCCAGGAAGGAGAATGGGTAAAGCAGAAACTGCTACAGTTATGCTTAAACAAGCACATGTACCTGTTTCTACTTCAAAACCGTCATCTTCTCGAAGGGCTCCACCTCCTGAGTGCCAACAACAAAGGACGTTTCATCTAGATGATCAGAGAGATCAAAGACGAAAACAATTTAAGAATTTGAAGAGCAAAACATACTCTTTCCGAAATGAACAAGTTCCTGGTTACTTCATTTCGGCTCTGGAAAATAACCTGGTTCAACTGCCAAAGCCCAAGAGACCAAACAAGGAAGGAGTTGAAGATCGTCCCAATTATTTCCCCTTTCATCAAATGTTGGGGCATCCCATCCAGGAGTGTTTTGTCTTCAAATACCTCCTGCAAAAGATGGTTTACTCAGGACAATTCAAACTGAAAGGCTCTTCAACCCAGGTAGCATGTGTCACTGCTACGGTTCCAGAGGAGGAAGGCGAATGGCAAGAAGTCAAAAGCAAAAATGCACAAAAGTATGATGATTGGATGGTCAGAAAGACAATCAACCGAAATCATGATATTTTGAGAACACAATTAAAGAAACTGATTGTGTCTTCTACCATGAATGTTGCGCCAAAACCCTCTTCATGAGAGGGAAAATCCTCAAAGAAACGACATGATTCAAAGAAAGAAAAATAATCAGAATAAGATGAGTATGTGTCAAAGCCTAAGTTGTCTTTGACTTTGGTAGACTTTATTCCATCTACTTCAAATCCACGGGCGCCGCCCCACCAAACGGCACAGCCTAAACAAGACAATCAGGCAGATTCTTCATCAGACGAAGAGTTAATCTTCGGTTCTGTTAATATGATTCAATTAACAGATCCATATGCCAGTTTCAGTTTAGATTTCGATGAGCCTGAATTCCCTATATCAAATAGGGTTATCATAGAAAGTTCTAGAGGCTCAGGATACATGGGAAGACATGGATCTTTCAGAATCCACTATTCCAATTCTACCCCTGCTAAAACTGTGTACGTAGCAGAAACTCATGGTAGAGCCCTTCAGCGAGCTCAGCAAGAACAAACAAGTTCTTCTACCAATAGCAAATTCAGTCCTGGCACAGTTATTTTGGAAGACCGGTTGAAGGTTCCATCTTCTTCCTCTCAACAAGTAAATGGATTTAATCGGTCTAATCTTCCAAAACCAGGAATATTGCCAACCCCTATCCCATTACAATATGCATTAACTTCCAAATCATCTTCTTCCAAGGTACCTGCTAAACCACATATTCCTATTGGGAAACGTAGACCTCTAGATCAAAAGTATGATGTATTGAAACACTTGCCCAAGTAACATCCAAGTTATCAATTCTGGATGCTCTAAATCTGTCAAAAGATCTTCGGGAAGCACTCATCGAGGCTTTGCCAAGTCCTCAAGAGTTTGAAACTGAAATTGATACAGCTGAATTCTATCACATAGAGAATAATCCTGCAGAATGACATGCAATAATATCTTTTATTGATGAAGATGAAGATGATTTTGTGCATGGGAATATTAGACCTTTGTACTTATCTGGAAAGGTCAATGGCATAGATGTCCGAAGAGCTTTCATTGACAATGGTTCAGGAGTCAACCTCATGCCCATTCGTACAATTCGTCGATTGGGCCTCACATAATCTGATTTATCTCCTTCTACCATGATGTTACAAGGATATGATAAAAATGAACAAGAACCATTGGGCGAAGTTACAATCAGAACTCAGTTTGGAGATCTTGTATCAAATTCAGATTTCATGGTTGTTGATCAAGACTCAGCTTTCAACATCTTGCTTGGAAGACCCTGGCTACATCAACATGCGTTTATCCCTTCATCATACCATCAATGTCTCAAATATTGTTTCGATGGTCAAGTTGGGACATTGTATGGTGATAAGGCCTCATTCAAGACACGTGAGTCTTAATACATTGAGGCAGAATTCTATCACAAGAAGGGAAGGGAGAAATCCACAACAAAGGAGATTACCAAAGTTAATGCTCCATATGGTTTGGAGAAGATTCCAGTAAATCCATTTACACATGTGAGTATAGATTATGTGTTCCCTATCAGTCAAATTGAAAATATAGACCCAAATAAAAATACTCTTATGAAAAGATCCATAATGTCAATTACGGCAATCGAGCCAGACAACATGGGAGAAATTGGTAACCCACCAAGCAGTGATGAAAGCACAAATGGTGACGTCTTCATTTCATTTGCTGAAATCCAACAAGTCTATACTTTGCCAATTAGTCCAGAAGAAGTTATAGCATCATCGGAGGTGAACAATGATGTTGATTCTCAATCCATCATCTCCTCTTTATTACCCAAAGAAGACCCTTCATCATCAATTAGGTCAAGAATGGAAGCTTCTTTTTCAAGATGTGAAAATTTTGACATCTCTTCTGATCATGAAAATTCTACTTTATCATCTACTATGCAAGTAGAAATGGAAGATATAACACATGATGAAGAAGAAGAGGAAGATCTCAGATATGCTCCTCCAGCATTTGAAGAGGGTATCTCTACCACTGTGGATAAACTCAGAGAAATAAATCTGGGTACAAAAGAAGATCCACGCCCCACTTTAATCAGTGCGACCATGACTCTTGAAGAGCAAGAGATGTATATTACTTTTCTAAAGAAAAATATAGATATATTTTCTTGGAACTATACAGAAATTCCCAGGCTTCATCTTGATGTTGCTACTCATAATTTGGGTTTACCAGAAGAACATCAAGGATTTAAGCAAGCCGCGAGAAGAACGCACCCAACTTATGCTTCTAAAATTGAAGCTGAAGTGGATAATCTTATCAAAGATAACTTTGTTAGAGAAGTTCAGTATCCCAAGTGGTTGGCTAATATTGTCCCTGTAAAGAAGAAGAACGGACAAATTAGAGTTTGCATCGATTTCAGAGATCTTAATCAGCATTGTCCTAAGGATGATTTCCCAGTTCTGATTACAGAACTTTTAATTGATGCAACAGCTGGCTATGAAGCACTTTCCTTCATGGATGGATATTCTGGATATAATTAGATCTGAATGGCCCCAGAAGACGAGGAATCCATAGCCTTCAAAGCCCCTCAGGGTGTGTTTTGCTACCGGGTAATGCCCTTTGGCTTAAAGAATGCAGGTGCAACATATCAGGGTGTCAT
This sequence comes from Viscum album, assembly GCA_963277665.1. Classification (NCBI taxonomy): domain Eukaryota; kingdom Viridiplantae; phylum Streptophyta; class Magnoliopsida; order Santalales; family Viscaceae; genus Viscum; species Viscum album. The sequence continues at coordinate 1,607,536,748 of OY728129.1, read as the reverse complement.
GCATCGTATCTTTAAACCCTTCTTAGGGAAGTTTTTTGAATTCTATATAAACGATTTGGTGGTTAAATCCAAACAACGTTATAATCACTTAGATGATTTGGAAGTCATATTTTGCAAGCTTTGACAACATAATTTGAAGATAAACCCCTTAAAATGTGCTTTTGGGGTAACCTCAGGAAAATTTATCGGCTTTGTTGTACGCCATCGTGGTATTGAAGTCAATCTTGAGAAGACCAAGTCAATCCTTGGTATGTCACCTCCTTGAAATTTGAAAGAATTAAGAGGACTTCAAAGACACTTAGCCTATATTCGGCGTTTCATCACCAATTTGGAAGGCAAAAGTTTACCCTTCACCAAATTGATGAAGAAGGGAGTCACTTACCAGTGGACTGAAGAATGCCAAGAGGCATTCGATATTCTCAAGAAATACCTCTTGAGTCCACCGGAACTCATGCCACCTATTAAAGGAAGACCACTTATCCTCTATGTGACATCTCTAGAGCGATCATTGGGTGCCTTTCTTGCTCAAAAGAATGATGTTGGGAATGAAAACAGCCTCTACTATCTCAATCGGACTATGCTTGAAGCAGAAACCCGGTATTCAAGTATTGAGAAGTGTTTCCTGGCATTAATATTTGCAGTTCAGAAGTTGAGACACTACCTGCAACATCACGAGGTTCAATTGGTATCTCGCAATAACTCGCTAAAATTCATCCTTAGTCGTCCAATGCTTACAGGACGTCTGGCAAGGTGGGAAGTTATTTTGCAGCAATTCGACATTCAGTATGTGTCTCAAAAGGCAATAAAGGGCCAAGCTCTGGCTGATTTCCTGGCTAAACACCCTTCAGTGGAAGACACATCTTCAGATATTGAACTCCCTGATGAGGAAGTACTTTCTGTTCAAGAAAGTCCTCAAGCATGGGAAATTTATTTTGATGGTGCTTCCAGAAGTCCAACAGGGAGGAAAATGGAAAATCCTAAATTCAACAAATTTGTCTTAGGAATTGTGCTCATTTCTCCAGAAAAGGCAGCGTTATCTTATTCCTTCTTATTGTGGGAAGGTGGTACCAATAATGAAGCAGAATACCAAGCTCTCATCGCAGGCTTGTAATTAGCGCTTCAAGCACAAGTGAATCACTTAAAGGTGAAAGGTGGTTCAGACCTGGTAATCAAACAAGTCAATGGGGATTATGCCATCAGAAAAGAAGAAATAATCCTTTTTTATGATTATGTCAGAGAGTTAATGGTGGAATTCCCTCTGGAACCGACATTTTCTTATTTCCCAAGATCACAAAATGCTCAAGCTGATGCACTGGATAATATAGCTGCAGCTCTGGCAGATCCAAATCTGGATGAGACAACTATCAGTATTGCCCACCGTCGTGCAATTTCACCTTATGTTCGAATCAGAACAAAGGAAATTAATAGAGCCGAGAAAGAACAAATCTGGCGACGTGTATTCAATTTTACTCTTTATGATAGCCCAGATCACCTAGAGAAAATTCTTTACAAACATGTTTTTGATGGAGTTCTCTCCAGATGCATTGATGGTGAAGAGACAATGGCTGTCATGAAAGAAGTGCATGCAGGAGTCTGTGGTGCCCACCAGTCTGGACATATACTGTCTGATCAGATTCGAAGGCTTGGATACTTTTGGCCTTCAATGATACAAGATTGTGTTGATTTCACAAAGAAGTGTCATTCATGCCAAGTACATGCCAACTTCATTCATCAACCTCCAGAGTTGCTTCATACAGCTAAATACTCATGGCCATTTTCCACATGAGGAATGGATGTGGTGGGACCTTACCTTTCAGCTACGTCCAAGCAGTTTAAGTACATTCTTACTACTACTGAATTCTTTTCAAAATGGGCAGAGGAAATAACTCTCAAGGAAGTCAGTTCTAAATACGTTGTTAGCTTCATCAAGTCTAACATCATTACCAGATTTGGTGACCCTCATACCATATTGACGAACAATGGAACCAACTTCTGTTCATCCGAGGTGAAGAATTTGTATCAAGAATACAACATCAAATCCAACCATTCATCTCGGTATTATGCAGCGGCCAATGGCCAGATAGAGGCCTTCAACAAGACTCTTTCAAATATACTTCAAAAGATGGTGGATAAAGATAAGAATTCATGGCCTGATAAACTCTTTCATAATTTATGGGCTTATCAGACTACCACCCGCACTACAACTCAGTCAACTCCATATTCACTGGTATATAGAACGAAAGTCATCTTTCCCATTGAAGTTCAATTTCCTTTTCTCAGAGTAGCCATTTGTGATCAGTCATCTATAGATGAACAATCTCAAAAGCGATTGAATGAATTAGAACGGTTAGATGAGAAAAGATTGTGCACTTTGCACCACTTGGAAGTCTATCAGAATCGAATAGCACGAGCTTTTAAAAAAATGTTTGTCTTCATTCATTCACTCAGGGAGAATTGGTATTAGTTATCAGAACTCCAATGATACCAGGAAAGAAACCTCCCAAGCTTGAGACAAAATGGGAAGGACCTTACTCAATACATAGGGTCTACTCCAATGGAGATTATTCATTAATCTCGATGGATGGAGAACTCATCACTACTCCAACCAATGCCAGATTTTTGAAGAATTATTTTGTATAAACACAAAATATATATCATATCAATGTTCCAGTATGACCTTAAACTACATCATGGTCCAGTATGACCTTAAACTGCACCATGGTTCAGTATGACCTTAAACTGCACCACTGTCCAGCAAGACGTTAAACTTCATCATCAATGGTCCATACATATGACCTTAAACTATTTGTACTTTCACCCCACACGACGTTAAACTGTGTCCCCTTCATCATCCTTGCTATACGGCATTAAACTATACAGAAATGGTCCATACATATGACCTTAAACTATTTGTATTCCTTTCGTCTCACATGACGTTAAATTGTGATGTCCTAACTACATGACGCTAAACTATATAGAAGTCCCTTACGTCCAGCATGACATTAAACTGCACCATCCACAGTCCATGCATATGACCTTAAACTATTCGCGCTTTCGTCCAACATGACGCTAAACTGTATCGTCCCTTTTTCGTCCAACATGACATTAAACTGTGAAAAAAAGTCCCCCTTTCATCCAACATGACGTTAAATGGTGTACTCTTTTGTCCTTACTGCATGACATTAAACTGCACAGTCCCCCTTTCGTCCAACATGACGTTAAACTATATTGTCCCCATCGTCCTAACTACATGATGCTAAACTGTATAGAAAGTCCTTTCGTCCTACATGACATTAAACTGTACTTTGTCTCTGCTACATGACATTAAACTGTGCAGCACCAATAGTCCTAACTACAAGACTTTAAACTGCATAGTCCCTTCATACGTCCTACATGACGTTAAAATGTGTATTGTTAAGGTTGTTTCTACCTCTTGTTTCTCACACCGAGTATGACTCACGTGATCTTAGAGTAAACTTCAACAATAACACCCTCTCTGGGCCGCTAACCATGTGTGAGTCCCAACATCATTTTTTAGGTCATCGTCCCCAAAAACAACTTGATCACTAATTTATTCTTCAATTGAACTACACAGACTTTGATCCTTGCCTTCCAAGCTAGGTACGTAGGCAACCTCCCAAGGTTCAATCCCAAAACCAATCTCTTCACATCGGTTCACCTCCATCTCATACGATGTTGATTTGTGAAACCGCCCCTAGAATCAATATCTTTACATTGGTTCACTTTTGTCATTTTTATACGATGTTAAACTATACAACACTTTTGTCCAGTATGACAATAAACTACAATATTTTTTGGTACCCTCACCTGATAGGGAACCATTATTTACATTGATTTTTCAATCATGTGTCATTTCAAAGACTACGTGAATACATGGAAATTCCTAAACCTTTTATCTTGGGTTAAACCATCATTGTACTAAAAATTCCCCTTTCACCCTTCACATGTACGAACCAAATTTGTACATAGGGTATTTCTAGAACTACGTGGGCTTGATTCCCATCATTATGGGATACATAGGAACATTCGAGTGTCCCTCGATTCCAGCCCCAAGTCTTTGGGCCTAACCCCAAATTCCACTTTCAGTCCCTTGGCTAAAAAGTCCCCATGAAAACACACACTGTGTATTTATTATAATGGTCCAAGCTCTATGACCCTAAACTAAGATCTCTAATCCTTTTTGTCCCACACGACTTTAAACTATAGTTCAAGAACTATGTATGGCTTGATTCCCATCCTTATGGGATACGTAGTGAAGTCCAACATTTCCATTCAGGACCCAGGCACAACATGATTATGGTTAGAATTGATCTGTGTATCTCTGTATACATTGGAAAATACCCATATTTATGTGTTATAATACTAACCTTAAATATTTTCAGATCTTCATAACCCTTTTCTTGACTTTTAGTCACAAAAATGTCGAATTTCTGAGATTTCTTTTTCCTGACTATACAGCACGTGCCCTTAGGAGGTCTTGTATAAACAGTCCACATAACAGACTTGTCAGCCAAAAGATACTATTATTTGACTATGCAGCCAATGCCCTTAGGTGGCCCTGCATAATTCAACCCCCTAACGGGTTTGTTAAATAATAGTAACTTCATTCTTGGGAAGAAAGCCTCTTTTTTCCTTATTGGTCTTAAATGAAAGTATGTAGGGATCCGCAAAAATATCCATCCTTAACATATTTGTCCCATATCCTTTTTCATGATCTGAAAGTATTCAAGTCTATGGTTTATATTCTCCTTCCCTACGTTTGGTCCAGACCTTCGTAGAAGTGATATCCATCCAGTTCTTCGATAATGTTGTTTGGAAATATCTTCTCCATATTCAAATACCTCTTTCCATACAACAAACTCTATACTTTGGAAAATTTAAATCTCCATAAACTTTCACTGGATTTTAGCAGTAGAAAGGTAAATTTATGAGAGTTCTTTTGCCTGACTATGCAGCACATGCCCTTAGGCGGCCTTGCATAAATAGTCCACATAACAGACTTTTCAGCCGAAAGATACTATTATTTGACTATGCAGCCAATGCCCTTAGGTGGCCCTGCATAATTAAACCCCCTAATGGGTTTGTTAAATAATGGTAACTTCATTCTTGGGAACTACTTCTTCTAATGCCTTTTAGCTCTTTTTCATATCATTCCTCAAATTCAAAATTTCTTAAGTCATGGTTTACATTTTTTCCTCATACTTGAGTATGGTAATATGTTTTCAGATAAATTGTCAAGGAATTGAGTCAATTTTAATCCATTTTCGGTAAAATCTATTTCGACCTTAAACATTAGCCTTTGTATGTCCAACATGCATGACTTTAAACTACCAGATTTCTTGTTTTTCTTTTCACCTCAAAGTCAAATCCTCTTTTCTCTCCGGATCCAACTCTGAGGGGGGGACTTTTGTTGACGCTCCTTTCCGTCACAGAGTCTAACGACTGAAAAAAAAGAAATACCTTAGTCCAAAGTGATTCATCCTTTGAAGAAACATTAAAAAATTGACAAAGGAAGGAATAAGAAGAATGTTGCACAAGGGTCGTGCAAGTTCTATGATGGTCGCGCAAGTACACTTGCACGCCACAATGGTCGCACAAGTACACTTGTGCGCCCTAAGTGATAACCGCCCGGGGTCTTCACCCGCCTATAAATAGACCCTGTGGACCCCCCATTTCGGGAGGGAATTTTTCCAGAATTCAGATTTAGAGCTCTGAACGCCCAAGTCTCTTCTCCAGGTCTTCCGAACACTTCTAAGGTAATTCTTTACCTATAATGGAAGGTCTAAACAAGAGGAGTAAGGTCTAAGTGTTATAATTCGCTAACAATTGCATGCCTAAAGTGTTTTACCCTTAAAGGGAATGAACATACTTGTGCGCTGCCCTACTTCCTCACCAAAACTTGCGTACCTCTCTTCTAGAAGAACCTCACGATGATTCTAAAGGCTTTAACCAAGAGTCGCTCAAGTATTACCCTACTGGTTAACCGTCACGCAAGTACCCATGTGTCGCGCACGTATACCTGCGTGACCAAGACTTGCGCACCCACGCAGTACCTGTGCGCCTACTAGGACTTGTGCACCCCTGCCTTTTTGGGGGCACTTCTTGCCCATTTCACCCCTCATAATCCATTCCAGCTCTCCTATTTCAAGATTCAGTCTTCAAGACACTCTTCAAAGCCATTTATGGCATGGTTTCTTGGTTTGACTTCCTTATCTAAAAGGAATTCTGTGGAATATCTCTCAAAATCTAGTGATTTAAACATATTTATATCACTAAAGATTGAGATTTTATTCATTCAACCTCATCCTTTAAGATGAGAGTCCTCTCCTAACTTGGGCCTCCATTTCAGGAATAAGCCCCAGTCATAATTCTCAAACATGGGCATCCTCCTTAAGAGTAATCCCCAAGTCCACTTTTAACCTAGGCCTCCTTTTCAGGAATAAGCCCCAGTCTTAATTTCTCTTAACCAGTCCTAATTTACCTTTGATCTGGGATTCCTTCTCAGGAGTAAAACCCAATCATAAGTCCTCTCCTAATTTGGGCCTCCTTTTCAGGAGTAATCCCCAAGTTAGAGTATTCAAATCTCCATGAAGCACATATACCTTTATGGACCATGTTCCTGGATTTCTTCCCTGAAGTGAATCCAAATCTTCATTTATCTGGGCAGTCATAAACACATAAGCCCCACATTATTGCATCTTTCGTGACACAATTTTCTGGTTTCACCAATACCTCTTGTTTCTCACACCGAGCATGACTCACGTGAGCTTAGAGTGTAAAAGTGATCATGACTTCTTTCTTTGATCCATCAATCATGCATAAGCATAATTCTCCCTTATTCGAACTACATGGGTTCTGATTCCTTTTCTAAACAAAGGATACATAGGTAGCCTATCTGCGGGTTCGATCCCAACTCTGAAATAATCAATGTCCTTCTGAATGACAATAAACATCAAGTACCCCACTGAGTGGCTTTAAAACCAGCATGGTCATCATAATGACCAAGAGACTTCTATATAAATGTGTCAAAGGATACCATTGACCAATAATCTATAATAAATACAGATGATTCTCTATCAATGAAGAACCTCGAATACATATAAAAGATTCTCTAAATTTCCTACATATTTAATCATTGATTGTCAAATCTGAAGGAAAGCCCATTTTATACTTGGTAATGTAATAATGAATCATGAACATAACTTAAATCTATAAAGAGAGTACCGGAGTATACAATAATTCCCCTCAAAAAGGTGTGATGAGTCTGACCTCCCATCCTCTCGACCAATGCAAATTCCTAAGCATCATCAGTCCACAAACTAATGAGTGCCTACCTTTGGAAAGTGGGTCTAAATGGATGTGTAATCATTGGATGTTTTCGGTTCTACGAACAAACCCGTTAGAAACCGATCGGAACATTTGAACCTCCCATCAAGGAGGTCATCCCCGAATTCCGAGGGAAACAGTATTCCATTCTTTGGGTAATGGTAGATAAATCCAAGAACCCACTTGTATATTTCACTGGGGTGAGTGGCATTCTTGGATCATTGTGGAGGTTATCATTTCACATAAAAATCATATCTTCCTGGGGAATTAGTTGGTTCATGGAGTATGTCAAACCATTCCATATGGTGATGACATTGGAAACTCCCTCATTCTCTTATTGTTTGCAGATTGAGAGGTCACTGAGTTTTGTATTCTACATCATTGATTTTAATTAGAAGAGTTACTACCGATATAGGTCTTCCCATCCTGTTATAAACCAAGAATAAAAATTGGTGTACCACATATAGGCTAGACCTTGTAGGGTTCACACGAAGTATCTCAATTTCACTTCTTTATATTGCTATGGAGTTTCCATCATGGGATCACAATGGGACACATAGTGGGTTAGATGTTTCTATGGATCTTCTGAGCCATTGAACACTAGAAACATAGGACTCTCGAAGTTTGGTGGAGGTGGGGTGTCACTTACACAGTTAGGGTAAGGCTTTCGTTCTAGCTACACTGGTGCACATCATTCCTCCATGGATTCCAATAGAGTTACCAATGCCTCAATGGTGTCTATAAGTCCTTGGTGAGTGTTATAATGAACCTAGGTATAGACGAGTGCAGCAATGGGTTGGATTTGACATGTTGTTTCCACTATTATTTGGGTTTCATATTTTGTTAGGGATATATTTTGGGGATTTTTCTAAACTTGTTTCAGTTGTCATCTTAGTGGTGGGGAAATCTTGGAATCTGTCCATGATCGGGTCTAGGTAGACCGATGGTCTTGGTGCCGTGCCAGGAGGATGTCTTAGACTTTCTTTAATTATCAGGATAAACCCTTACAGATATGGTAAACCTACTAAAATTGTATGATGAATCTTTTCCCAGGGAGAATAATTTATAAGAATGCTACACCGAAGTAATTCAACATTGATTCTCCTCAATTCTTTCATTTCTTCCTCTTTCCGTGTGAAACTTTCTTTGAGCGTAAGGAGATCGTTCTCATTAGGAAGAGTTGGTGGTTCATATGTGACCTTGTTTTTGTTCTTCTCTCTGGTGTAGGTTTTCTAAGGAGTAAGTGGGGGTTCAATCGAGGTATTTCTCAAATTTAGGGTGATTCTATGGTTTTGGGTGATAACACCTTTGTTCTCAGTGTGGATTGGATTCCAAATAGAACAATCCTCTTCTTTTTCATCTACATTTTCATTATTTTTTAGTTCCATCTGTATGATTGACATCCATGACATTCACTGATACAAAAATAATTGTAGGTATTTTACAAGATGATTAATGGTATGAAAGCTATTTGTGTCCTTTTTTAGGCCTCTCCCTTCCTTTCCAAGATCATCTTTGGGTTTCTTGGCATAGGGTGACTCAGAGAGAACCTTTATGCAGCCTGGTCATGTGCCTCCCTTTTGAGAGGATTGGATCATGAGATGGGGTGAACTGGGAGACATTTCCTCTTTTCATCCTCTATAAATGGGAAGAGATTGGTTTTCAATGAGGGGGTGGTTGAGGTAATAATTCCCCTAGCCCTGTGGGTTGGGGTTTCTCCTATTCTCTTGTTATTATGCCTTGTCCTGGTTTTATCGGTCTTATGGGGGAATTTTGTGTTAAAAATTCCCATAGCCTTGTGCGATGGGTCTGATCTGGTATTACAAAAAACCACTAATATTGTCACCTCTCACTTGATCTTGTGCATTATTGTTCGAGTGTGAGTCAGATATGATGTCGAGTCTACATATGAACTGTTTTCTTCTAAGGGCATTAACAGTGCTTGATGATTGGATTCCATTAAGAGAGAAGCCTGCTAAATGTTCTCAGTTCCCTAGATCTAAATATTTTCGATCGCTTTCACTCATCAAACCTAATTATTTTGAGACTTATTCAAGGATGGTTCTTGTTGAGCATGCTTCCTTTCCTGAGAAAGTTCTTTTCTTGATATTCACATTGGGATAATGACATTACAGGACATCATTTCTAATGGGTTCTGCTGGGTGGGGTGTGGGGTGAAATGAAAAGATCCATGTTCCCCCCCATACTTAGATATGAACACCAGGCGGGGCATTGTTGATTAGGTGACACAACTTATGTCATGTATTGATGTAGGTTAGTTGGATATATTTCTACCGCCTCTCTTATTGTGGTCGTCATGCAGACAGAAATACTTTTAAGTCGATTTGATGGGGAATATCCCCCAATATTTTGACATATTCTACATACCCATATTAAAGAAATAATTTTTATTTTAGGTGGTGGAGATTTTTCTAGAGATTGAGAAAATTTTATGTATGCACTCTTCGGAAAATTCCCTTAGTATGTCAAACTAGGAAGTGGATGAGGGATAAAACATAATGGGTATGTCTTCCTTATCGAATTGTCGTCTCATGAGAAACATATAATTTTTTTATTCTATGAGAGACTCTTCCACTTGATTATCCAATTTTGAACACTTCTTAATAATTTCATCGCTAGCAGTGGGACTCATGGGGTTCTCACTAGTATGGGAATAGTCCAGGGGTGGCTTAGAGAAAGGGTGTTGTCCTAGGCTATCTCCCAGTTGAGATAAGATGCATCTTATCATTGATAGGGTCCCTAACATGTCTGACCCCATTCTTCATAGCACCTCAGCATATGAGGGATTTCTTACATTTGAATTGGTGAGAGGAGGACCTTCTTTCCAACATGATATGTCACTTTATGAAGGACCTTCATAGTACATGCCACAATGGCGAGGACTACTATCATAGATTTATGTATGACTATAGGGAGAATTTCTACATCATATACCTTGGTGAGGACCTTCAGGGAGGACACCATAAAGGGGAGGACCTTCTTATTGAAATGAGATTTCACTATGGGGAGGACCTTCATAGTGCATTCCACAATAGCAAGGAATACCACCATAGATTGATGCCCAACTACAAGTAGAATTTTTGTGATGTATACCCTGGGGAGGACCATCAGGGTGGATGACAGAAATGGGAGGACCTTCTTACTGGAATGAGATGTCACTGTGGAGAGGACCTTCATAGAGCATGCCACAATGTTGATTACTACCATTGTAGATTGATTTCTGACTATATGAAGAATTTCTATAGTGTATACCCTGGAGAGGACCATTGGGGTAGATGACAGAAAGGGGAGTACCTTCTTTCTGGAATAAGATTTCATTGTGGGGAGGACCTTCGTAGTGCATTCCATAATGAAGAGCGCTATAATTATAGATTTATTTCTGACTAAAGGGGGAATTTCTACAGCATATACCATGGGGAGGAACTTCAGGACAAATTCTAGTAAGGGGGGATCTTCTTACTAAAATGAGATGTCACTGTAGGGAGGAACTTTGCATCACATTCCACAATGTCAAGGAATACCATCATAGATTGATGCTCGAGTGTAGGGAGAATTACTATATCATATAAATTGGGGAGGACCTTTAGGGAATACACCAACAAAGGGATGACCTTCTTACTGAAATGAGATTTCACTATGGGGATGACCTTGGCAGTGCATGCCAAAATGGTGAGGACTATCATCATATATTTATGTTAGATTGTATGGATAATTTCTATATTGTATACCCCGGGGAGGACCTTCAAGGAAGACACTAGAAATGGGAGGACCATCTTGCTAAAATGATATGTCATTGTAGGGAGGACCTTCACAGCGCATACCATAATGGAGAGGAATACCATCATTGCTTGATTCCCAACTACAGGTATAATTTCTATAGTGTATACCCTGGGAAGGACCATTGGGGAAGACAACAACAAGGGGAGGAGCTTTTTATTGTTTGATATTTTGGCCATGAGGAGGGCTACCATGATTTTCATTAGGAGATAAGATCTCATAATCAATTATTTGGTGTCCATGAAGTAATTATTCATGGTACATGCTATGGGGGGACCTTCAAGGATATAGGTAACAATTTTGTGGAGAGGACCTTCACAACTACTACTACCACTTATATAATTTCATAATGTATTGGCAAGATCTTGAACCACCATTGATAGGTGTTTGATGGAATCAAGAATACGAACTTCCAGCATGGTCGGGTAAGGATCTTCTCTTAATTTTTTGGTTGCATTTATCGTGATTAATTTTTGGGTGCTCTCTTGCACGAGACTGAGGCTGCTTATGGTGAGTGACCACCTTCATATATGAGTGTCTATTCGAGTGGATCTTATGGGGCTACTGAGATTTTCTAGTAAGCTTCCTGAGTTATGGAAAATATATATTCTTTCCCTGGAGTGGCCAACGAAGTGGATTGGTGTCCCCTGGTTATAATGATTATTTTTTCCCAGTCTAGTTTTCTATTTATCATTGAATATTACTGATGACCCTCTTGGATGTGAGGAGGGATGCATGTATGCTCTATAGTGACCACCTCATTTTATGGTTGAGTTACCCCACTTAGGTAGGTAGGATTGTGAGACCAACTCCTTATTATTTTCATAGACGTGATTACATCATGGAAAGTCTGTAGGATATAGTTAGGGATTGATTTATGATCCTCCATCATTACTCAGATGTGTTGAGAGACATCCTTGGAAGTAATGAGAATATATGCCCATTATAATTCCAAAGATGGAAAGTGTATCTACTATGGTCCTCCATTTATTTCCAGTGGGTATTGATAATTCTCCTGTGTGGGGGAAGAAATATGAGTCTACCCCTGATTTATAATTGTGATACACCAGCTATTTTCCCCAATTGTCACTGTATTTGACTGGAGGGCTTCAAAATTGTGAGCATAGATTTGATTCTTCATTTCTCCTTCTATTATATTTGACTAATATTATTGATATTCATCTATAATAATTTGTCTCTACTTGTTTTCCACTATATTTGACTGATGGGATTGATATTTGAGATCAGGGATTTGTGTCTTCTCATTGGTTTCCATATTTGATTAATGGGATTCATATGCGTTGGTAGGGATATAAACCCACCTATATTTTTACACCCTATTTAAATGATGGTATTCGTATATATCAACTATAATTTACATATTATCTTATTTGGTTTCCAACTTATTTACATGATAGGTTTGGTGAGAAATAACAAGAATCTTCACTCGCTCGTAATTTTCATCCATATTTACATGGCAGGATTCTTTAGCAGGAACAGGGGTGATGAACTATTTATAATTTTTCAATAAACATCCTCATTGGGACACACTAGGATCTTGGGTCTGTTCAACTTAAGCGGGGTCCCATGGTGTGATATCCTCTTTATAGATAGGATTCTGAGTCGTGCAGCGTTGGTGGAGATTATTTCCAATAGGGGCCCTTGGGTGAGACCCCTATTTTTCCAAGATGAAGTCATTGGTGACAACTTCATAAATTTATCTAAGTAATGGGAGTAACTAAGCATCATATTCTGGGGATAGGATCCTAAAATGATTGGATATGGTTAAATATCCATCTAGTTCTGGATCACTGATCGACACTGGGCAGACGGTTGGTGGGGCTTCATGGCTTAAAGGGCCTACCTAGCTACTTCCAGGGTGGGGAGAGTACCCTTATGATGGTACTCTCTTACCAGTACATTTGAAACCTAGAATTGAAGATTCTATGTGGTTGATGGTATCTTATTCTTGATTGAGCACCCAATCGTTGCACAAGCTGACATGCATGTTTGCAAGAGTTGTTGAGATGCCATTGGATGGAATGGGGCTTTGAAGAGTGCCTATATTATATGTGAAAAATATAGAAAAAAACTTATTTAAAGTATAATACCATGACCACATGTGTATTTGATGGTCTCATCTATACCTCTTTCATTTTGGATGAAAAGGGGTCTGATGCAGGCTAACATCGCCACATTTGTTAAGAATTCACATCGGGTTCACCATTTTATTTCCACCAAAGATTCACCTGGGTAAGGAACGAAAGGGTCTGATGATGATTGGGCATTATATCCTTTTTATATTGTGAAGAAGGTATCATAAGTCATTCACATCAGATTTTCCATTTCGTTTCCCTCGAAAATGTGTTGGTGGACTGAACGATTGATCGTAGGGGGTTCAATGGTGTGAAATCACAGATGTTGGGTACAAACTCTTCGAACACTCTCTAATGGGTTTTATTTGTGGAGCTAGAAATTCCCAATGGATCTCATATCCATGATTCTTGGACCTACTTTCAAAAGTAAGGTGATCATTGGATAACTTGACCAATGACACTTAAGAACTCACATTGGTCAAGAGGATGGGAATCTGGGCTCATCACGCCCTTTTGGGGGAAATATTGCATATTTCAGGACTCTCTTATAGATTTAAGATATGCTTACAAATATTTTGTTCATTAAAAAGTATGAATATATGGATTATCCCTAGGTAAATATTGATCATATGTACACATGGATTTGGAATAATTAGTATGTATCTGAGGCTATCCATCAATGTTTTATTTTTATGGATGGATTAGGGATTATTTGGTCATTCATTAGGATGGTGTTGGTTCTAAGCCATTTGGTTAGGGACTCTGGAGTTTTTTGTAATACAGGGAGATGGAAGATATTTTTTTGTCAGGATCGAACCCATAAGATGGTATTCCTATGTATCCTCATGAGAGGAATCAGAACCCACATAGTTCGGTGCCACTTAATGGGACACATCACCTTCTAAGGTCATGTGACAAGTACCCAGCCGTGTAGTTTAATGACATACGAAAAGGGAACCTAGGTGAAATTTTCCTCATATAGGATGGTTTGGGACTTATACTAATTTGGAACAAGGAAAACATGAGAGATATGGTCTCATGGGTAGATATGACCCTACCTAGAATGTGACGCAGATAACTTTAGGGTGTATTTAGGAGCTGGGTTTGGTCCTCGAAGAGGCTTTCTATGAAGGACCCTAGAACACCTTGAGAGGAGAGGGCTGAATCTGGGTGTAAAATTTTTCTTTAAAAGTGAAAAATATTTTTCCCACATTGGTAGGAACCTATTAAACTTGTTTCATGGTAATGTGCAGTAATTTAAACATTCACATGTAGGGAGACAACACAATAATTTTACTTGGTTCACCACTAAGGGTTAGTCCAAGGAGCATAGGCCAATAGTGTGTCAGTAATGCCCAAATATACTAATCTTCACTAGTTGTGTAATATAGAATTTTAGACATAGTCACTCTATTAGAGATACACTTCCTTTAAAATATTTTAGGGATATAGCACTATGTCCCTTGGAACACTTCTATTGACTCCCCCTAGCTCACTACCTTTATTGAAGTCTTACTCAGTTTATCGACTTGAAGGTCACTTCAGTAGATTGGAATTATTTATTTTTCCCTAACTATAATGAGACTCTTCTTGCATCGTAGACCTGAGTTGATGCACTCTGAAAGTACTATTCACTTAAACCTGATGTTTAGAACTGTCTTTCATGAAGCTCCTTATCTAATATCACTACCATCAATAAGTAAACTACCTTCACAAAATAAAATTATTTTTTTAATCTCATTGATTCATTGTGGAATACCCCATCATTTTAAATCATCCATTACTTAGAAGCATTGGCATTAGTCAAGACTTTACAAGTCTTTTTATGATGCTCAATATCACATAGAAATCCAGATTCATAGAGCTCCATACCTTCATGAAATAAATGTGATTCCAGATTTTATATGATTATTTTGGTGTCAAATGAAGTGGGGGTAGCCTCATATTTATAGGCTCAATAATTCACAATTCTCCACCACCTTTACTAGATTTTTCATATCTTTTAAAAACTTCTTCACCAAGCTCCTCTATTCATGAAGCTTCAGTGAGATTTGTTATATTCAAAGATATCACCATCAACTCATCATGAATTCGTGATGCTCCACTTATTGTGTCCACAAAGAACACTATCAACCCATAGAGAACTCTCAAAAGTCACCTTTGTGAAACCTAGTCTTCACTAAACCCATGCATTTACCATATATATAAAGATTTGATTCCGGAAAAAAAAAACCTTTCACGGTGCTAGCCTCTTCCTCCAGATTTTGAGCCTAAGAATTTGGTAAACACTAGGAAATGATGCCACATTTAATACTATAGTCACCTTGTACTGTAATATCACTTTCCTTTAAAACTCTCAGATCATCCAAGAGAGGATTGAAAAAAACACAAACCAGACTCCATTTCCAGTCAAGAAATTTTTTGGTTAAAATAATCTCCCCATTTGGGTTTTTTATAAATCTGTAGAAAATTCAATAAAGCACTAGCCACTTATCAAAAACTAGAAATGAGAGAGATAAGTCATCCCACACTCTAAGTCTATGTGAGAAAATAGTGGTGTATAAAATAAGAGGGGAAGCATGAATTGGGTTCTTGATTTTAGGAATGCTTAAATATTTCCAATCTAAGCTTTGACTATTTTCTCATAACACTGAATTCTCGTCATGTCACAGAAGCTTTTCATAGTTTATCAATTCCATTTAACCAAAAAAAATTATCATATTGAATTTATCAATAATACATTTTTTAATAAACCTAAAGATACTAATTTTTACTTGAATATCTCAAAATCACACTCTCCTTGGATTGTATCTCCCCAATAAAACTGCATCAGTTCCATAAAAAATTAAAATAGTTAACACAACTATGGAGTGGGGATAAATCATAACCTCCTCATACACTCAAAGGTGGAAGAAAACCGAGGTTCAATTGATGTTTCTTGAACACATGTGCTGCCAATGGCTTGATCAGAATGTTAGACACTTGGTCATCAGTTCCAACATGATTTATTTTAATCAAGCATTTTTCTAATTTTTATTTGATGAAGTGACATCGAATTATAATATGTTTCATAAGATAATTTTAAATAGTATTATTTTTAAGAATGGTTGCTCTCTTGTTATCATAGTGAATCACTATCGGTTGTTTCACCTCATCTCCAATATTAGTCAGGTGTTACTTTATCCACAAAAGTTGGATACATTCCTTCTTAGCAGGGATATACTATACTTCTTCCGTACTCAGAGAAGTGCTTTCCTATTTCTTACTCAACCATACCACACATTTCTTTCCAATAAAGATGCTACAAAACTTGTGTAATTTATATCCACCATATCACCAGCCCATTCAGCATTACAAAACGCCTAAAATTCATTTTCTCTTCCTTTAGAAAATTATAATCCAAAATTCAGTGAACCTTGAATATACCTCAGGATTCGTTTAACTACTGCCAAATTTTCTTCCTTAAAATAAAATTAAATGTGATCTGCTAAGAATGTTGTAAAGAATATATTTTTCCATGTTAAAATTAAGTATAATAAGCTTCTAATTATTCTCTAATACATGGTGGGATCCACAGAAGTCACATGATCATGATTTCCACGTTTTTTCCCAATGACAATCAGAGTTGACCTTGGTTTGGAGTTAAGTGTATTGAATTTATTCAGAAGTTATCTTGTATAGTTATCCTGAGAAATGAAAGTTTAATACTTATTATAAATCACCTATATCCCCAATAAGTATGTGAGTTCACCAATCATAGATATTTCGAATTCAGGTTTCGTGTGATTATTAAATTATTCCACTGATTTATTTCTACTTCTGTCAAATATAATATCATCCATTTATACTATCACCATAAATTGATATTCCTTTAAATTATTTTTATAGATATTATGTTTAACACCTAGCCTTTTAAATTCAAGGTTATTCAGATAAGAATCCAGACAATAATATCATGCTTGTGGGGCCTACTTCAGACAACAGTGTGCCTTTTTCAATCTACAAACCTCCATATCATCATTACGAATTAGAAAACCAACTGGTTTTTCAATGTTGACTTCTTCAAGAACACCATTTAAGAATGTTGTTTTTACATCCATCAGATAAAATTTATATCCTCTATGAATTTTCATAGCAAAGAAAATATTGATCGACTCCAGTCTCACCACTAGAGAAAATGTTTCTTCGACGTCAATTCTTTCAATTTGTGTATAGACTTTACACACATGGTGTGCCTTATTTCTTATCACATTTATATGATCATCAAATTTGTTTTTAAAAACCCACTTTTTCCTAATCACAATGTGATTTTTCGGTCCCTTAACCAGATCTCATGTTTGGTTATTGTCAATCTGGTTCAATTCTTCATTCATGGCCTTAACCCATGATTCATCCTTCGATGCTTCTTCAAATGAGGTTAGTTCTAAAATTGATAAGAAGGAATAATTTACTTCACTTATCAGTATCCTTATCTATGTGGGAGTTTTCCAATACCCAATGATGTTGGATTGATAAATTTATGCTCTTATATTTCTCCTTTGAGGTTTAGATGAATTTTCTTCATCCATGGTTTTCTCTTCTGATTATTCTTCTGAATTATCATTGTTTTGTGAACCCTGAATGTTTTTTACACCTTCCTATAATTCTATATTTGAATTTGTTCCATGTCTATTTTCATTTTCATCTTCTATAATATCAGTATAATATATCCTCGAGGTATTTGTGGTCTTCTCTTTAATGATCTTAATGTCACTGATTTCTATAATTCTTCTAAGATTATTATTGAACAATTTTTAGGATTTTATCTTTATTTAATATCTAATTAGTATTACATCATCAGAAGCATCACCATACATTCCTTGATCGCATTATTTTCTTCAGATGAAACATTTACTTTTGAAAACACAAAAATACTTTAGAGATGGCTTATTCTCATTCTACAACTCATATGGTGTCTCGGTTTCTTCCATATAGATCCATGTTCGATTTTTAGAATACACTATTACTTGGACAACCTCTTTCTAGTAATAATGAGAGATGCAACTCTCAATCAACATAGTTCTGGCCATATTGTTTACCTGTTGATTTTTGTGTTAAAAAACTCCATTTTGATGTGAGGTTATCATTCCATCCACTTCATGCATTATTCCATGTTTTTAGGTAATTTTAAAATTCAATGTATATTTATTCCCCTCCATTTTCATATCATAGAAAATTGATTGTGTGGTCATTATCATTCTCGGTTATTCGATGATAAGTTTTCATACAATCAAGCACTTTTCATTTACTATGTATAATCATAACACAAGAAATTATACTATAATAATCAATGAAAATAATGATGTACAATTCTCTATATGTCTAAACAACATTTATCAGACCACATATGTCTGTATGGATGAGATCAAGAAGATTTGATTCCCTTTTCTTATTTCGATGATATGAACTACAGAGAAACTTTCCTCACTTGAAATCATCACATGTATTTTCTTGTTCACACTTCAGATTGGGGATATCTATGAATTTATTCATTTTAGAAATTTTTTCCATGTTTTTTGATCAATGTGGCCCAACCTTTGGTGCCATAATTTGTTTTCTTCCTCAACTGTCAAGTAGCAAATGTTCTCTTACTATCAACCTAATATTAGTTTCCATATATTCTACATCCTTTAATGAGATAATTATATATCTTTCCTTTGATTGTGAAACCTTTCTTATTGAATGTTATAATCTATCCTAAGTCACAGATTTGACTCACACTTAGGATATTGTGATGCAAACCATCCACATAAAGAAATTTAGTTTTTCACAGATCTTCGTTTTCTAGTTCTGTACGTTCATTACCTTTGATATTCAAAGAACCGTCATTATATAAACTTATTTCTCCTTAAAAACTTTTATTAAAATTATTTAATAAGTCTTCATTCCTCATCATATGATATTATCACCCGTTGTTAAGAATCTAGGTGATATTGTTATTTGTGTCTTTGAGAGTTATTTCTATAAGGTTGGATTTCTCCATTTTCTTATTTTTCTTCCATAAAATAATAAATTGAGTGTAGGATAATAATGGATGTTCTCATATCTTTTCCATGTGCATTGGTTCATCATACTCATATTTTTATTCCAGAGGAGAAAACATGCTTGTAAGAGTGACTTTATTTGGTTGGAGGGTATTGCCTTTTCTCTGAGTTTTTTAGGTAATACTTCTACCTTTCCTCTACCTATAATCAATAACTTTATGACCTTAGTAGGATTAGTGAAAACAATATACATAAAATATATTTCTTGTATAAGATTTAGGAAATGAATTTGTTCTCCTTTGTTGACTTCCTAACTCTAAATCATTCAAATATCTCCTTGTCTCTTCACAGTATGACATGGTATGGCCTAGATAGCCACAAAATTTACATTTCATAAGAGGAAATGTCTTCTCACTTATATTCCTACTCTTGTATCCTTCCTTAGGAAAATATTTTTACTGCTGATCATTTCTGGATACTTGTGGATAGTTTTCATTTCTCCTTTCAGTTTGATTAGAGTCTTTCTTTGTTAGGAATTCAGGTGAATCTGTGATATGTACAACTTTATGTTTACCATTATTTAGGCTTTTCTTGTTTCTAGCATTTTATGTTTTATCATCACAACCAATTCAAAGTTTTCCCATGAATTTGGATCTTCGGTCATTTAAAGACTTCTCTACTCCTTCAGAACCATGATTAGCTCTCTCCAATAGTTCTACATCTGATAATATTACATACTGAATTTTATTCTTAGTTTCCCTTGAATTTGATCGAGTTTTAAGTTTACTTCTTAGAGTAACAACTTATTCTTCAATACCCTCAACTTTCTTGGACTTCTCTTCTAGTTATCATATAAGTTCATTGATAACATTTTCCTATTCTTCAATCCTCATCTTAAATTCTATAACATATTCTGAGTATTCAATAGTAGTTGGATACTCTTTTAAAACTTCTTCCAGTCGATCAATTTTAGCTTCAAGTCGATCAACATATTCTGATGACTCTTCTAGAATGACTTTCCACTTTTTGTTTCTATTTTTTTATTATCAAGCTTACCAATAGCATATTTAAGTTTTAACTTGAGATCATCATCCTAAATCAGGAGATTATCTCCATCTTTATCTTTTTATGGTTCTAAATTATCAACTTTATCCACCATGGATGCTTGGGTTACATATTTAAATTTTAGTTCTTTATCCTCAAAAAATTAATTATCACCTTGTTCTTCATTACAGAAAGAACTTTTTCTCTATAATTTATTTCCCAATTTGAAGTATCCCTTTTGTGGAATACTCTTTTGAGGCTTATGTTCACTTCAAAATTCACTTTATTTATCATCAAACTTCCTTGAGAACCAAGATTTAATGTTCCCAACTCTACCACATAGAAAATAGGATAGAGGAATCTTTCCTTCAAATCTACCTTTTCTGCTCTTGAATTTATTTGCAAAGAGGGAAATAAGTTTTTCTTCCTCATTATCCTCATCAATACTACCACTGGAAACCTCAATTTTTACCCTGGATTTTAATTCTATTTAATTGCTTACGCGAGTCTTTGCATATTCTATTTTGACTCTCATTTCATATGCCACCAGAAAACTCAACAGATCATCCAAAGAAAGCTTATATAGATCCTTTTCCTCAAGGGATGGAATTTTTGGATAATAGAGAGGTGTAAGCCTTCTAAATATTTTCTTCATGACGTCAATGTATTTAATTTATTCACTAAGTCCTCATAATGCTCCAAAAACTTCACTAATTCAATTAAAAAGGGTATTTACATTTTCATCGGGATACATCTTCGTATCATCAAATCTATTGTGAAAAACTTAGAGTTTCATATCTTTCACTTTGTTTTTTCATTTATATATATTTTCTAGTTTTTCCCACATAGACTTGGTTGATGTATAACTCATCACCTTTAGATATATTTGATTAGATAGAGTTGTAGTAAGAGAATTTTATTCTTTGGAATCTGTATCAATCATTTTCATATCTATTTCAGTCATAAATAGGAATGTTGCATCAGTGACCTGTATTCCTTGTATAGTGCCAAAAATAAATTCCATTATAATATATCTTAGATGAAATCTCATCCTTTTATTACAAATATGGAAGTTGTTTCCATTAAAAATAGAGACTCCCCTTATTTTTATTGAATTATCCATGACAAAAAAAAGAGGATATATTTAACTCCAGTAACATGTAACCTCTGATACCACTTGAAGGACCTTGGAACACCCTAAGAGGTGAGGGGTGAATCAGGGTGTAAAAATTTTATTTAAAAGTGAAGGATCTTGTTCTCTCATTGGTAGGAACCTATTAAACTTATCTAATGGTAATGTGTAGTAATTTAAACATTCACAGGCAGTGATACAACACAACAATTTTACTTGGTTCACCATTAAGGGCTAGCCCAAGGAGCATACATTGAAAGTGTGTTGGTCATACCAAAATCCACTAATCTTCACTAGTTTGGTAATATAGAAGTTTATACATAGTCACCCTATTCCAGGCACAATATATTTACAATATTTTAGGGATAACACACTGCATCCCTCATAACACTTCCATCAAATCCCCCTAACTCACCTCCTTGGGTGAAGTCATACTCAGTTTATTGACTTGAATGTCTCTTTAGAAGATTGGCATTAAAGTCTTTGTCCCTGACTAGAAAAAGACTCTTATTACACCATAGACCTAAGTTGATGCACTCTGAAATAACTATTCACTTAAACCTGGTGTTCAGAACTATTGTTCATGAAGCTCCTTCATTAATCTCACTACCTTCATGAAGAAAACATTCTTTTTGAAACATACTGATTTCATGAAGCTCATTGAGTTATTAGGGAATACCCCATCATACCAAATAATCCATTACTTAGAATAATTGGCACTAGTGAATACTTTATATGTCTTTTCACAATGCTCAAGAATGCATAAAAATCCAGATTCATGGAACTCCTTATATTTTCAAAATCAGAGCGATTCGGGATTTTCCTTGATTATTTTGGTGTCTAATGAAGTGGGAGTAGACTCATATTTATAGTCTTGGTCATTCATGATTCTCTATCACCTTTACTGGATTTTTCTAATCTTTAAAAAACATATTCTCTAAGATCCTCCATTCATTAAGCTCCAGTGAGATTTATTATAATCACGGAGCTCACCATTAACTCATTATGCATTCATGATGCCCCACTTCTCATAGTTACAAAGACCATCATCAACCCATCAAAAACTCATTAAACTTGACTTTATGAAACCTAGTCTTCAAAAAACTCATACCTTTATAATATTTATGAAGACTTGATTCTAGAAAACAACCTTTCATGATGCTATCCTCTTCCTCCAGATTTTGAGCCCAAAAATTTGGAAAGCACTTAGAAACAATGCCAACTTCAATATTATAGTCATATTGTATTGTAATATTACTTTCCTTACAAACAACCTGGTCATAAAAGTGATTATTGACAAAAAAACACAAACCAGACTCCATTTTTTGTAAAGAATAGCCTTGGTTAAAATATTCTACATATCCAAGTTAGTTGGGAATCAAATCCCACAAAGTTTGATTGGTTGGGGCTTATGCATGGAAGTTACCCATTTAATTGGATACGGTTGGGGATTACACTCAGGTGATGACCGGGTGGTTGGGTCTTACACATGGAAGCTACCCATTTGATTGGGTATTATGAATGGAAGTGTCCCATTTGATTGAATATGGTTAGGGATTTCACTCAGGGATTGACTGGGTGGTTGGCGCTTCTGCATGGAATCTTGTCATTTTATTAGGGTTTCTACATGAAAGTGGCCCATTTGGTTTGGGATTATGTAGATTTCATGATTTCTAATAACCTCTAAGCCCACGTGAGTCATAATTGATGTGACAAAAAAGGAGAATCAATAGATCTGAAGATCACGTGACCAGTTCTATCTATTGATGGATGATGTTGGAGCCCAAAGGGAGAGGGAGATGGAATTGAGTTTGTCCATTGCCCATTTTATTTTCATATCCAGGTTATTCACACCTAATTATCTATCTATCTATTCCCCAAGTGGAGTAAAATATGAGAAAAAGTGTCACCTCCCACAAGAATGATAATGGGCTTACATCAATAGGATTTCCCTTGGATTGGTTTTGATAAGGAGAGGAATGTTCAATATCGACCCTAATTGAAGGGAATGGTTGGCGATTCCTCGTAATCCCTAGAATGAGGAGGTTCATGTGAGCACCCTAAGTTCAGAACACGCATTACCATGGAAATGTAAACCCAATTATATTATAAGGGTCTTCTTTACTGTAGAGATTACCCACATGACTCCACTTACCATGGGTATGTAAACCTAAGAAGACACGTTGATGTTACTGATGATCTTATCATACATGTCAGGTGGTTTTGGAAGCTTCCATGGCATGATACTATCAAACTGGTTCGTAGAGGGGTCAATGTGGGGGCCAATGACACAACGAAAGGGGGTGATGGGAGTTGGTGAGTAGAATTCCCAAGAACACCCCATTATACATAGAAGGTTCTTACACAGGATGGGGTTCCCTCCGTATAGCATGTTTCTACATAGGTGAGGGGAGCATCTGCATAGTGTAATACTACACGAGCTATGTTTCTTCCCTTTTAGTGTGTTGTCTCATGGGTTTAGGTTCCACCTAAGTAGTGTGTTTCTATGTGGGTTTAAGTTCCTCTTGTATATCGTTTTTCTATGAGGGACATGGTTTCACATGTATAGAATTTCACTATGTGGGATGTTTATCCATAAAGGGGTCATCTATTTTTCACCTCATAGGATTGTCCTCAAAGAGGTTTTGATTTCACAGATGGATTATTGATTTATTATTCAATCCTTACTGCTATGTGGAGGATTTTTACTTGTTGGGAATCAATTAAGGGGCTTCGTTTTTTGCAATGCCTCATCACTCATTTCTTTTATATCTCCTAGGCTCATTATCATTAGTTCCATCATTTCTCTTTTAGTCCCCCTTGAGTTCTTATTTAAAGAAGAAAATAGGGACTGGATATTGACCTGGATGATCATCCACGATGGGCCACATACCATTATTTGTGAAAGCCTAAGGGGGATGCCCCATCCCATGAATAACCTATTTAGTAGGGAGAAGTCATTTATGGAGGGATTTAGTCATTTGTGGGAATGTAAATCACCACCTTAGTCCTGCAAATGACTTTGTTTCATTCACGGGACTCGGTGGGCCACCTTGTCCCATGAACTATTTAGTTCATGAGAGATATTCTTTTATGAGGGAATAAATCATCACATCAGGCCTGCAAACAAATTTTGTTTTGTTTATGGGAACAGGTAGTACCACCTCCTCTTGTGAAATCTTTAGTTCATGGGATCTTCTCAAAATGGAAGAATACAATGTAGAGCAGCAGTCCACAAAGTGATTTTCACTTCACAGTTTTCATTCCTTGGAATATTTTCTTCAATCCTCCTTGGGTTTTATTTCTACCCTTTTTTGTTCCTCATAAAATTCTATTCTTCTTGCATGCAGAATTTTCAGGACCCAATAGTAGTGATCGATGATCTCTATCACTCTAAATCCTTATTCGGGCTTTACATTTTTCTTCCATGTCCAAATATTCACTTCCCACCTATGTTATACTATTTGGAAACCTGGTATATGTTATTCTAGATAACCATTATACTTACTATTATCTCTTATAAATATGATGTTTTATTAAACCTTTTTAAATTGTGGTCTTACAAAAAAGTATTTTTAATGTCCAACCTTTTATTACTGAGATAAAATTCAAATTTTGAGGACACGTTTTTTTAAAGGGTGAGGATATAACACCCTGATATTTTAAAATAAGACAAGTATATTCAGTACGATAAAGGGTGTGAAACACTTATTTTATCTTATGGTATATGAAATAATGAGTTTCTTCAATAGCTTGCATTACATACAACATCATTCTTATCTTGCGTTACACGTAACACTAAGTTTAAATAAAACGTGGCATATTATTAAAATATTATTATAGTTACTACCTATCTATTGGAATGGAGATTATGAAAATTATTATATAAATTATGAAAAAATGTTTTATGAATGTTTATAAAATTAATTCCTTGGTAAAAAATTAATTATAAATGAAAGTAAGAACTATTTGAAAATAAATAAATTCCTATTTTGAAAAACTATTTTTCTATACACAACCACATTTTATCTCAAAAAATTAAAAACAAACTTTTAATGAATGATTTTAATGAAATTTACATATTATATATTCAATAAACTATTTAACATTAATCTTATATGTTTTCTAGAAAAAATAATAATAAATCTAATTTTTCGCATAAAAATTATATTTTTATAAAATGTAGTTTTACCGCTTTTAATGGTGCACTTATTTTAAAACTAATTTTTTAAAATTTTATAAATTATATTTGATAAAATAAAATTAATTTTTGAAATAATACTTTCAAAATTATCTTAGGGTTAATTTTTGGGATTTTCCTAAAAAGATTAATTTTTTAATGAATAGTGAAAATACCTAATTTTAATTGCAAACTATATTTTTATTAAAATTATTTATATAGTTAGATTATATTTTAAATTATTTTTAAAAGTAAAATTAGTTCAATTATACATCAATTAATACAATTTATTTCATTTGAATTAATTTCGTATTAAAATTGGATATAAAAACCTTGTAAACTTATGAACATTTTCACTTTAAACCCCCTCTTTCTCATCGCATCTATGATATTAATTTTAAATTAATTCCTGACACTTATGTGAATTTAATTTAAAAAAATAGATTCCATATTTTCAGTCATCATAATTTATAGTTTTTAATAATTCCAACTTAATTTTTGAGTAGAATAAGTAGTGAAACACTTAAAATTAATCGCGGTGATTAAGAGAAAAACGAGTTTACCAATGGATTAAACATTAAACTTAAGGGTAAAATGAACTATAAACTTGTCCAAATACCATTTTATGGACATATTTCAACCTTTACCATTAATTTATCTAATTTTTTATATTATTTAATCCTTTTTTTGTATAAACATGGGTACACTTAACTTCTTTTTAAAAATGCCAAGTATGTCCTATCCCCTACTAATAAAAGGCCACAAACTCTTCTCCTCTCTTAACACCTCTCAATCCCTTTGGATCAGAAAATATAGGCCCAAATAACTTCTCTTCTTCCATACCCTCATCATATAATCCTTACTATAGGCATAAATATAACCAAGGAAGTCCTTTGTTGAAACCAAAAGGCGATACCCAAAGAGGTGGTAATGTTCTCCAATGAGCGTTTCTATTTTATTTCTTTCTACACACCATTAATTTCTTCTTATAACATTATTATATAATAAACTAATTATATTAAATATAATTATATGTTTTTATATTAAATTTACTACCTACAAATACATATACTTCCATAAAATGGGTTATGAAATCATCATTTGTGTGCACGGTGGACTACTGCCTCGCAAAATGATGTCATTTGTTTTTCCATTACCACCTCTCATAGTTGAGAATAATGATGTAAAAACTTTATATATATGATATTTATGACATAATTATAGTTTTTTAGTCATTATATCATATATAACCTTTTTACATTTCATATCATAGGGGATATAATAACGCTGCACATGTGTACGGTGGACTACCGCCTCACGAAGCAATGTGAAACATTTTTCACTAATGAATTATATGGAAGGTAATAAGGGTAAATATAATGAATATATATTATATAAATGAAATAATTATTATAATAATGAAATAATTATATTTCTTTAAATATAATATAACATTTTTTATTGCCTTTTCACACACTGAAAAATATGATAACGTCGTTCATGGACGTGTGGACTACCGCCTTCTTTTTTCATCACCACATAACAATAATGATGTATAAATGAATATATAGCTAATTTATATGGTATTTATTATATAATGATCATTTTTTAAAGTAAATATATTACTTACCAACTTTCCATAATGATTATTGAAAAAAAGGAAATGTTACCCATGTGTACGTATGACCTATCATCTCTATGATCGTAATGTTGATTCATTTTTCATAACCATTTTTCATGAATAATTTTAAAAGTTTAATTTATTTATAAATATTATAATTATTTAATTATAATTATTCTCTATATGCTGAAATAATGACCTCATTGACCATAGTTAACCTACCAAATTCCTTTTTGAAACACAATTCAAATATGGTCAAAACATCTGATGTAAACTTAATCAATTAAGTAATTATATATAAAATATTAATAATTAAAATATAAGTATTAATAAACTTTAAAAAATTTCTCAAAAAAGTAAATAATTAACATAAGTTTATTATTCAATAAGATACAGAAAAAGAATGATGAATCGAACTCGAGGTAAGGGTTTTTCTCATCTTGCTTTTATTTCTGTGAGATACATGCCATATTCACCACTTATTTTTGTTGTGTGGTGTATATAATTCCCATTAATGTATTTTATTATTCTTGTATTTAAATTTTTAGGGTTTTATATATCCATTTTATGATCACTCTTTCATGTGGTTTATGGTTTCAAAGTCACCAAAGCGGTAACTGATTTTTGTTACAATTTACTTTTTTTGAGATGTTTGTTATGTTATAAACCTATATTATTTCATGAGGTTTATATAATTACCCTTTAACATGTTATATCATGAATATAATTATTTTGATTATATTATATGTTTCATTTAATTCTATTATTTCATTGCTATTATGATTCAAAGTTACAAAAGTGGTAAGAGTCATTTTTTACAATCACATCATTTATCGAGATTGTGTATGACTAAGTTTCCAATGTTGAAAGCTTATAATTCTCATAAATTCTATTATAATATTTTTAATAATTATATTTTCGAATAATTGTATCATTTTTACACGATTTAATACTTAAAATGATTTATAAAGTGTTTTTAAAAAAGATCTCACTTTATTTCTCTCTTTGATCAGAAATTTGTTTTCTTCCAAAACCATGTTTTCCAAAAATGTTTTCAAAAATGTATTAAAAAGTTATTTTCAAATATTAAAGGAAATTTTCATCATGAAATATTTTAAATTATTTTTAAAACAACTTTTATATAATTCCAATTTTTTTTCAAATAAATGGATTTTTAAAATGTTTTATGTTTTAAAAAGGGATTTTCAAAATGAAAAAGGTATTTTTCTAAAAATGTTTCTAATGATATTTTAAAGGTATTTCCATTAATAAAAATCAAAAACCATTTTTGTTACTTAATATCCAATGGGTATATTTTTTAATGATACCATCCTCCTTCATTCTCAAGATAGACTAATATTGTTTCAATGATATTATTATGGAGCTCGTTTCTTTTCCACAGGATAACTACGTTTCAAAGTGATTTTTATGGAAATATTTCTTTCCATCGGTTAACCATGTTTCAAATAGATTTTTAAGGATACTATTTAATTTAAATGGGTTACTCATATTCTAAAAAGATTAAAGGTTATTTCAATGAGTTATGATGGAATTAAGTCTTTATGTGCATTATTCATTATTCGCTTTTTGGACATTATAAATGATGGGTGCACCCAGATAGCACTAGGTGATCTCGTCATAGATTATACGATGTGTGAAACCAATTATAACTTCAATTAATTGGGTAATTATTATTTTATCTGGAGAATTATATTGAAATTCAGTTGTATGATTATTCCAATTTTTAAGGGTTCTAAAAGGGTTTTGTAATGGTTTGGTAAAGGTTCTTTTAGATTCTGCTCCAAGATAAAAATGTGTTTTATTTATGGGTTTATGATTCTCCTCTTGATCAATATTTATATAACATGGCTCATGATTATTTATTATTATTACTATTTACTTTTTAAAATTCATATTCTATGTTTTGATGTTTGATGATCGATGTATTTATGGGTATGGGTTCTTTTATGATTCACTCATGCACTTTGATTATGTCATCATACCCTTATACACTCTTATGATCATTGATGCCTTTCAATTGGTAATGCTTATGTTTACCCTTACTGGTCATTTTATCTCACCCTTATTATGTTTCCTTTTTCTTAGGTTATAAATAATGAGATTGAATGAGTTATATATAGAAGGTATTTCTTATAGATGAGATGATGTCTTAATGTGAAAAAAATTGGGTTAAGTGGGAGAAATTATCATTTAAATACATGTGAATTTTACATTTAGGATTTTGTCTTAATTATATAAAAATATAAACCTAAAAATTCCTCTAGGATATAAGCGATCCAATTATTGATTTTTATATTATAAGGTTTGGATGGGAAAAAAATGGTCCACCTATAAGGACCTGGAATTTCCAGGTAAATTTTTTTTATTATTAAATGGGAATTTTGTGAGTCCGTAAAAATTGACAGCTCGTGATTCTGAGGCCCGGTGTGCCCGAAATGAATTTCTGAATTTTTTTTCCGGGTATATTCAGTAAACGTGCGAGTGGGTTTTTGTAACTTTTTAACTTGTGCTCCGAATTGAAATCAGAGGGCACCGTTGAACTCGTAGCACTGGTATTCGCTTAACGAGACCTCCACCTTGACCGCAGTTGGACGAGGGTGGAAGTTAGTTTTTCACTTATTCCTGAAAGAATAAAAATAAAATAAAACGGTGTAACATTTTATTTTTATTTTATTTTGAAACTCCCATGTAGATGTTTCATAGGTGAGGACCACCTGAACTAAACCTCCCTAAAGAGGTTATGGTGGTGGGGACCACCTGAGTATAAACCCCCTTGAACTCCCCTTTAATGGGAGAAACCCTCAAACTTTCTATTCAATGTGGGGGAGCCTCTTCAACTCCTCCAACATTTGTTATGCCAAATCAGTTAATTAATTAAGCCTTTTTGAATTTATTCCAATGAACTAAATAGGCAACATAATCTATTATGTTGGGTACTTATAATTCTTTGTGGAATTGGGAGGAAGGAGCCTTGGGAAAAATCTCTCCAACGAAGAACGCCAATGAAGAATGCCGAATTCAACTCCGACTTATTCCATGGGACATTCATTGACATGGAATGTATTCAACATCAACAAACTGGAGATTGAGGAAACACCGACATCACCAACATCCGTTTAGTCCCAATAACATTGTCTCCTTCCCCGCGGACAATCTTCAACGAATCAAATAAATGAGGTAGGGGTTTACTTCTATATGATTATCACTTCCCATGTTCTCCACTTTTAATTCTTTTGTGGGATTGGGAGTAGTGATTGACAAGGGTTGTAGGGAGGGTGTTTGAATTATTTTCCTTTAACCGTTCTTGATATCCTTGTTCTAGTTGAGCCACTTTCTACCACTCTAACGTGGAGGGTGCGGGCCAAACAAACACGGACCGACCCCTCCACTGTTCTTGAATGGTGTATCCTTCATGATGAAAGGAAGCGAATTTGGTGACGGTGACTGGTGCTGGCGGTTGGCCCTGGTGGAACTCGAGAACCACCGACAAAGGCATGGCACCCTGCCACCCCGCAGCCTCGGCGCCTCGCGGTGCTCCACAGTCCGTAGGCATCACCGCCCCGCGGCCTCACCGTGCCACCCCGTAGCCTCGCCGCGCCGCCCCGGTCATGTCGCCCCACGGAATCTATGGCCTCCACCCTCCCAGCCGAGCTGCCCCAGCCGAGCCGCCCCCGCGGCCTCCGCCCTCCTGGCCGAGCCACCCCGTGGCCTCCGCACCCCCCCCCCCCCCACCCCCTGGCCGAGTCGCCCTGCTGCCTCCGCCCTGCCAGCCGATCCACTCCAGCTGAGCCGCCTCGTGGCCCCGCACCCTCGTGGCACCCCCTGCAGTCGAGCCACTCTGCGCCATCGCATCACCCCCACGACCGAGACGCCCCACGCCCTAGCGGCACCCTCGTGGTTGAGCCGCCTCACATCCTCACGGCACCCCCACAGCTGAATCGCCCCACGCCCTTAAGGCACTCCCATGGCCTCGCAGCCCTCGCAACCTGTCGGGCCAGACCCAGCGGGTCAGGCTGGGTCAGTATGACCAAGTCGTACCAGATCCGGACCTGATACGACCCTATACTTTACTTGGGCCATAACATTGGCACCGGACTTCCGTTTGATGAACCTTCAGCGGAACTGTAACCCTTGGATTGATATGGACCCTTTGTTATACCCAACTGGAGTTTTGGATAAGTTGGGGAATGGTCGAGTTGGATCAAGAATGAGTCCAACCAGTCCCTCAGGACAAAAAGGCTAATAACTCATAGAATGGGCGTCTAAATGATGTGTCGTCTATTTCATTGAGACCCCTATGACATGGCGGTCCTTTGGGATACTTCCTCATGGGACTTCATAGAAGTTGGAGTATCAAAAAGTGACTTTTGGAGTGAATCCTCCCGGAGATGAGCAGGCTTAGTGTGGGAACCCAATAGCTGGTTGTGATGAGAAGAATTAAGAGTGATCCTATGTGGGTCAGCACCTAGTGATATTATGTGGGTATGCTCCTAGCGATCCTCTGTGA
This sequence comes from Viscum album, assembly GCA_963277665.1. NCBI lineage: Eukaryota > Viridiplantae > Streptophyta > Magnoliopsida > Santalales > Viscaceae > Viscum > Viscum album. The sequence goes on along the minus strand of OY728129.1, from coordinate 1,607,504,979 downwards.
TTCAGCACCTAGTGATCCTATGTGGGTCAGATCCTAGTGATCCTGTGTGGGTCAGTGCCTAGAGATCCTGTGTGGGTCAGCTCCTAGCGATCATGTGTGGGTCAACACCTAGCAATCCTGTGTGGGTCTGCTCCTAGTGATCCTAAGTGGGTTAGTGTCTAGCGATCCTGTTTAGGTCATCTTTCAGTGATCTTATGTTTGTCAACACCTAGCGATCCTTTGTGGGTGAACTCCTAGTGATCCTGTGCGGGTCAGCTCCTAGCAATCCTGTGTGGGTCAGCACCTAGCGATCCTATGTGGGTCAGCTCCTAGAGATCTTGTGTGGGTTAGCACCCAGTGATCATGTGTGGGTTAGCTCCTAAAAATCCTGTGTAGTTCATCATCTAGCGATCCTGTGCGGGTCATCACAGAGCAATCTTTTGTGGGTCGGCACTGAGCGATCCTGTGTGGGTCTGCCTCTTTACAGAGGGAGATGATTTAGTAGTTACATCTAATCATCTCTAATATTGTACTTAAGTTATACCTGGTATGAGATGAGTTTGTACTTCTGTGGTACTTTCCTTCGTGGTAATACCTTGGTGGTATTCCTTAGTGTGGCGTACCTGTGTGTTACTTGCCTTCATGGTATTTAATTCCTTTATGGAATAGTTGATCTTGGGGCTTTGGAGTTGGAATCCGTGTTTTCCTCATGATTGAGATGGGTTTACTTGATAACTTAGGTATATGTATGGGCATATACCTAAGTAGGGTTATCATATGTTTCCTTATTTTGTAGTTTATCCTTTGTGAATTTTGTGATACCTTGAGGGTATCGGGGTCCCTACTGAGTATCATTATACTCACCCATACACGGGATATGCCTGCACTTTGTTGTGTTTGGTGCAGACGATGGACAACGCTGACTAAGGATGAGGGTACCAGGACTGGACGGTGCCTGGTGGTGGACCTTATGATGTGATGGTATGCAGAGGAGACGGGAAGACGTAGAGTGCGAGGAGGCGATATGTACCTACCCTTCATGTGGGAACCCCGGAGGATGACCCAATAGCTGTTTTTATCTTTCTTCAGTTGTATTGTATTTCAGTTGTACTTGTACCTCTACTGTTGAGCTTATATTTCCGACCCCTTTTTACTTTTAGCACTATTTTGTTATACAGTTTTCTTGTGTTTGTATCTTTCTATGTGATTGGTTGAGTTTTTTTATAGGATATAAAGGCAATTCCTTTCCAGTTATAGGGAATACGCCTTCTGGTTCTAGTCTCCATCTCTTGGCCTATGGAAGGCGGTCTTGGGGCAATCACGGCACGGGCCCCGGGGGATGGATCATGAAAAATTGGTATCTGAGGAGTCAGTTCTACTATAGAACATAGGACTCTGATCTTTCTCTGTAATAACAATAGTTTTATGTGTAGTGAGTGTGTTTATCAGTTTAGGGAATCCAATGTCAGTGCGGCGGCCGACGTATCTATACACCAGGACCCTGACTTCTGATTTCCGACTCAGTGCATGAAAATACCGATTGTGTGTGTGTTTTCAAGAGTATTATTTGTGAACTCTTTGAGTCAGCTCACCAGGTATAACTTATTGATCATGGCGCACCTGTTTCTTTTTAGGATGCCTTCATGCAGACAGCTAGCTAGGGTTCCGAGAGTAGCACGTACTGATAGCCCACCGAGCGACGAGGCCTCGATGCAGGGCCCTCTTCTAGTAGAGACACCAGTGGAGGCACCAGCGGTACCATTACCTGTTGGGACACCGATGCCACTGGCCCCAGCAGCAAACGGTGCACACCGCCTGAGCGCGTTACACGAGTTCCAACACGAGAGGCCACCCAGGTTCAGGGGAGAGATGGACCCACAGGAAACTGAGGATTGGTTGGAGGCTGTGGTGAGAGTCTTTCGAATAGTAGGGACACCAACCGATCTCATGATGATCCTTTCCACCAGCCTTCTATAGGAAGCAACAGGCAGATGGTGGAGGTTGATGCTCTTAGTTCACGACGAGGTGACGCTTCTCTGGGCAGACTTTGAGAACCTGTTTTGGGCATATTTTGTCCCAGCGACTCTTCCCGCAGTGTGCATTTAGAAGCTTCATCTGCAATAGGGAAGCATGACTATAGCTTAGTACTCAGTGAGGTTCACTGACCACTCATGATACTCCACATATATGGTGTGGGGCCCATTCTTCAGGGCCTGGACCTTTGAGTGAGGGATCATGAGAGAGATCAAGGCTTCGATGATGTCACTCAGCATCCCGATGCAGGCAGGGGTGTTAGAGAGAGCCCTCTTAGTGGAGAGTTTTCTTGCTGACTAGTCACCAGCAGCGAGACCCACCACCAGTCATCATGTAGTGGGTTCTTATATAGCTGGAAGTAGACAAATGTCACAAAGATCCAAGAGGACCAGACCTATAGGTGGATGACTGTAGGATTCATGGTTTGTTGTGTGAGACACACGAGGCAGATCCAAGCATTCCAGGAGCGGGCAGTGTTACACATGCGGTGGGTAGGGTCACATGGCTCGTGACTGTCTGACCTGCCTTATGGATGATCAACTGACAGTCAAAGGACCACCCAGGCAGAGACAGAGATTCGACCGAGGAGTTCCGTAGGGAGCAGGCAGACATGGCAGAGGAGCTGGTCGTGCAGCTGGTGGTGGGTGACGATTCGAGATGATACAGCCACCACCATCAGGAGGTCCACCCCGACCGTAGGAAGCAGGTGGACAGGGGAGAGCCCAGATCTAGGTAGCTGAGTCCTACGATCACGGTGCTCTAGAGATGATATGAGGTATGATCTATGTCTACTCCACCTTAGCTACATTACTTATAGACACAGGTGCCGGTCATTCTTTTATTACCACTGCCCTCGTTCAGAGCTCAGAGATTCTGATGGATCCATTTGCTCAATCCTTATGGCTAGAGACTCTTACGATAGAGGATTCGATGATTACACACTAGTGCCGATAGTGTGAGCTTACTCTAGGAGGCAAGAGCTTCGGCTGGGATCTCCTAGTAGCAGCGTCGAGGCCTTACGACATCATCTTGGGTATGGACTGGTTATCTACATTCCATGCTCAAATTGACTGTATTAGGTGCAAAGTGCGGTGTGTCTACATGGATGGAACCAGGTTTACCTTTACCTATGATAAGGGAGCATTTTCAGCATAGAATGGACTTACCTAGAGGAGAGTGTAGTGGATCACTCATCAGTTGGCTAGCCTTACCCTCAGAGCAGTTGATGTGGAGAGTCGGAGTTATCCTATAGTGGTGGACCAGTACACGGATGTATTCCCTGATAATGTTTTGGGTTTACCTCCATACAGATAGGTGGAATTTTACATTTACTTGTACCTCGGGATGGCACCAATATCTACACCAGCGCATCGGATGGCTCCTCACGGAGCTTTGTGAGCTGCGGGTATAGGTGGAGGACTTAAAGGGGAAGGGTTCATTCGGCCCAATGTTTCTCCTTGGGTAGCCCCGATTTTTTTCCAAGAAAGCGGATGGGAGCTTGAGGATTTGTGTTGACTATCGTCACCTGAACTGGGTGACTGTGAAGAACAAGTACCCACTTCTGAGGATTGACAACCTATTTGATCATCTGAAAGGAGCACGGTGGTTCTCGAAGATATACCTCATATCAGGATATCACCAGCTCAGAGTACGAGATGAGAATGTGTGGAAGATGGCCTTCAGATATCGGTACGACCATTATGAGTTCTTGGTTATTCCATTCGGTGTAACCAATTCTCAAGCAGTGTTCATGGGACTCATGACTAAGATCTTTCAGCCATACCTTGATCGCTTTGTAGTAGTCTTCATCGACGATATTCTGATCTACTCGGCTACTAAAGAGGAGCATGCCTATCATTTTCAAGTAGTACTGGACACACTCCGAGAGCACCGGCTTTATGGTAAGCTCTCGAAGTGCCAGTTTTGGATCTGAGAGGTTTAATTTCTGGTACATGTCATATCGAAGGCTAGAGTTGTAGTGGATCTAGTGAAGATTGAGGAGGCACTTTCTTGGGAGCCACCTAGGAGTGTGGTGGAGGTACGGATTTTCCTGGGTTTGGCTGGATACTACTGGAGATTTGTGACAGATTTCTCCAGAGTTGCAGCACCACTATCAGCGTTGACGAAGAAGGGGCAACCCTTCGTGTGGTCGGAGAGATGCCAGCAGAATATTTCAAGAGCTGAGGCAGAGGCTGACTAGTTCCCCCATCTTTAGGCTTCCAGAGGAGGGCGTAGAGTACTTAGTCTGCTATGATGCATTAGAGACTGGTCTTGGATGTGTCCTGATGCAGGAGTGAGTAGTGATCGAATATGGTTCTCGACAGCTAAGACAGCATGACCAGAACTACGCAACCCATGACCTAGAGTTAGAAGCAGTGGTCTTCGCGTTGAAGATGTGGAAGAACTATCTGATGGGCAAATGTTTTATAGTCTACTTGGATCACAAGAGTCTTAGGTATATCTTCTCTCAGAAGGACATGAACCTGAGACAGTGACATTGGCTTGAGTTCCTCCAGAACTATGACTTCCAGATAGTCTATACTCCTAGGAAAGGGGAAAATTGTAGCAGATGCACTCAGCAGGAGGTATGGTATATAGATGCTAGGCGAGGTGATAGAGCAGCTAGCTGCTTTGCAGATATCCTTTGTAAATAGAGATGGAGCAGCTTTTCTTTAGTCTCTTACAGTCACTCCGCCACTTCTTCAGCGAGTTAGGGAGGCGCAGCGTGGGGACGCTGACTGCAAGACATAACGTGCTTAGATATCCACAGGATAGTCACCTAATGGATTTTCTGAAGGTTGGGAGAATGTCATCCTCTTCAGAGGATGTACCATAGTACCAGTGTCTCTTTAGGAGGATGTGTTGAGGGAGTTCCAAACATCCCCACTATCGGTACATCCAGGAGTGGCGAAGATGTACCAATACCTATGATGACAACACTGGTGGCCGGGAATGAAAAAAGCAGTAATGGAGTTTGTCTCTCAATGCCTCACTTTTCAACAAGTGAAGGTGGAGCATCAGGTGCCAACAGGCTTGGTTCAGCCTTTAGAGGTCCCAAAGTGGAAGTGGTATAATATATCCATGGACTTCGTGACAGGAGTTCCACGTACATCTAGGGGACATGACTCAATTTGGGTGATCATCGACCGACTAACCAAGTCATCCCACTTCCTACCAATCAGAGAGCAGGGTTCAGTAGAGAGCTTGGGATGCCTCTATGTGTAGGGGATACGTGCACGACCCTTCCCAGGTCATCAACCACGGTGAGCTGGACATCGATGATGGGGCTAATTTTATGGAGGTTCCAGTTGAGATTGAGGATCTACAGGAGAGGGTCCTTCGTGGATGGTCAATACCTCCGGTATGCATTCGCTGGCAGCATGGAAACCTCCAGGAGAGCACATGGGAGTGGGAGGCACAGATGCATGATCAGTGCCCCCACTTGTTCCATTAGTTTGAGTTGTGTCTTACGGGGACGTAAAGCCTTGAGGTGGGGAGAATTTAAAGACCTATAATTTCCATATAATTTTTTCTATTATTAAATGGAAATTTTACGAGTCCGTGAAAATTGACAGTGCATGATTCCGAGACCCGGTGTGCCTATAATGAATTTCTGAACTTTTTTTTGAGTACGTTTAGTAAACGTGCGAATGGGTTTTTGTAACTTTTGAACCGATGCTTGGAATTGAAATTTGATGACACTCTGGAACTCGCAGCACCGTTATTCTCTTAAGGATACCTTCACCTCGACCATAGTATGATGAGGGTGGAATTTAGTTTTTCACTTATTCGTGAAAGAATAAAAATAAAATAAAATGGTGTAACATTTTATTTTTATTTTATTTTGAAACTCCCATATGGATGTTTCACAGGTGGGGACCACCTAAACTAAACCTCCCTAGAGAGGTTATGGTGGTGGGGACCACCCCAGTATAAACCCCCTTGAACTCCCCTTTAATGGGAGAAACCCTCAAACTTCCTATTAAATGTGGGGGAGCCTCTTCAACTCCTCCAATATTTATTATGCCAACTTAGTTAATTAATTAAGACTTTTTGAATTTATTCCAATGAACTAAATAGACAACATAATATATTATGTTGGCTACTTGGAATTTTTGGTGGAATTGGGAGGAAGGAGCCTTGGGAGAAAGCTCTCCAATGAAGAATGTCGACTTCGACTCTGACTTCTTCCATGCGACATTTGTTGACGAGGAACGTCTTCAACATCAAAAAACTGAAGATCGAGGAAACACCGATGTCACCAATGTCTGTCTATTCCCAAATATATCATCTCTATCCCTGTGTACAATCTTCAATGAATCAAATGAATGAGGTAGGGGTTTACTTCTATATGATTATAACTTCCCATGTACTCCCCTTCTAATTCTTTTGTGGGATTTGGAGTAGTGATTGACGAGGGTTATAGGGAGGTTGTTTGAATTATTTTCCTTTACCCGTTCTTGATATCATTGTTCTTGTTGAGACACTTGCTACTGTTCTAATGTAGAGGCTGTGGGCCAAACAAACATGGCCCAACCCCTCTGTCATTCTTCTTGAATGGTGTATCCTTCGCGATGAAAGAATGTGACTTTGGTGACGGCGACCGGGGCATGCGGTTGGCATTGGTGGAACTCAAGAACCATCGACGAAGGCACAGTACCCCGCCGCCCCATGATCTCCACACCCCGCGTCGCTCCGCCGTCTATGGCCATCACCGCCCTGCGGCTTTGCCATGCCGCCTCGCATCCTCGCCGCGCCGCCCCGGTTGAGTTGCCCCGTGGCATCTGCGGCCTCCACCCTTGCGGCCGAGCCACCCCTATGGACTCCACCATCCTGGCCGAGCCACTCTAATCGAGCCACCCCATGGCCTCCGCCCTTCCGGTCGCACCACTCTGGTATAGCCACCCCGCGGCCTCCACCCTCCCAGCCGGGCCACTCCGGCAGATCCGCCTCGTGACCTCCACCCTCTCGGCCGAGCCGCTCCAGCTGAGACGCCCTGTGGCCCCACTCCCTCACAACACCCCCGTGGTCGAACCGCCCACGCCCTTGCAGCACTCCCACGGCCTTACGGCCCTCGAGGCCTACCGGGCCGGACCCAGTGTGTTGGATCAGGTTGACCCAAATCAGGTCGACCCAGGTCGGGTCGGGCCGGTTCGGTGCGACCGAGTCAGACCTGAACTGAACCAGATACGACCCTATTCTTTACTTGGGCCATAACTTTGGCACCAGATGTCCATTTGACGAACTGTCAGTGGCACCGGAAACCTTGGAGAGAGACAGTCCTTTTGGTATACCCCACTAGAGTTTTGAATGTGTTGGTGGAATGGTTGGGTTGGATCAAGCACAAATCCAATCAGGCCCTCGGGACAAAAAGGCTAATAACTCATAGACCGGGCGTCCGAATGACGCATTGTCTATTGCGTTGAGACCCCTATGACATGAAGGTCCTTTGGGATACATCCTTGTGGGACTTCATAGTAGTTGTAGTGTCAACCAGTGACTTTTGGAGAGGATCCTCCAAGAGATGAGCAGGCTTAGTGCGGGAACCCAGTAGCTAGCTGTGATGATAAGAATAAAGAGAGATCATGTGTGGGTCAGCACCTAGTGATCCTGTGTGGGATAGGTCTTTGCGATCCTATGTGGGTCAGAACCTAGCGATCTTGTGTGGGTTAGCTCCTAGCGATCATGTGTGGGTCAGCACCTAGCGATTCTATGTGGGTCAGCTCTTAGTGATCCTGTGTGGGTCATCACCTAGCGATCCTGTGTGGGTTAGCTCCTAGAAATACTGTGTGCGTCAGCACCTAGAAATATTGTGTGTGTCAGCTCCTAGAGATCTTGTGTGGGTCAGCACCGAGTGATCTTGTGTGGGTTGTCTCCTAACGATCCTGTGTGGGTCAGCTCCCAGCAATCCTGTGTGGGTCAGTACCTAGCGATCCTGTGTGGGCCAGCTCCTAGCGATCCTGTATGGGTCAGCACCTAGCGATCCTATGTGGGTCTGCTCTTAGTGATCCTGTGTGGGTCAGCATCTAGCGATCATGTGTTGGTCAAAACTGAGCGATCCTGTGTGGGTCAACACCGAGCGATCCTGTGTGGGTCTACCTCTTTACAGAGTGAGATGATTCGGTAGTTACATATAATCATCTCTACTACTGTACTTAAGTTATACCTGGTATGAGCTGAGTCTATACATGTGTGGTACTTTCCTTCTTGGTAATACCTTGGTGGTATTCCTCAGTGTGGTGTACATGTGTGGTACTTTCCTTCATGGTATTTACTTCCTTTGTGTAACAGTTGATCTTGGGGCTTTGGAGTTGGACTCTGTGTTTTCTTCATGATTGAGATGGGTTTATTTGATAACTTAGGTATATGTATGGGTATATACCTAAGTAGGGTTATCAGATGTTTCCTTCCTTTTTGGTTTATCCTTTGTGGATTTTGTGAGACCTTGAGGGTCTCAGGGTCCCTTTTGAGTATCGTTATACTCATCCTTGCACGGGTTATGCCCGCACTTCATTGTGTTTGGTGCAGACGACGAACAACGCTAATTGAGGATGAGGGTACCAGGACTGGACGGTGCCCGGTGGTGGACCTTACGACGTGATGGTACGCATAGGATACGGGCGGATGTAGAGTGATGAGGAGGCAATATGTAACTACCCTTTAGGTGGGAACCCTGGAGGACGACCTGGTAGTTGTTTTTCTCTTTCTTCAGTTGTATTGTATTTCATTTGTACTTGTACCTCTACTGTTGGGATTGTATTTTTGGCCCATTTTTACTTTCAATACTCTTTTTTATATAGTTTACTTGTTTTCATATCTTTCAGTGTGCTTGGTTGAGTGTGTTCACAGGATATAAAGGCAATTCCTTCCCAATTATAGCGAATACGCCTTTCGGTGCTAATCTCCAGCCTCTGGCCTATGGAAGGCGGGATTGGGGTAGTCACGTTATGGGACCTGGGGGACGGGTCATGACATCACCCTTATCGGAATCAAAGCCCAAAATGTAAATTTTATGATTTAATCATTAGATTTGGGAGTTTGGGTCCTAGGATATTATATTACTTGTACCATAATATAAAATCAATACATAGTGTACACTAAACAAGTCCCTAAATCTAAATGTACTTGGGAATAGAGAAACACCCCATGAGTAAACCTCATACTGTGTCAAGAATAAATTCCCTAGAAAAATCGGGCATAGGAAACTGAGGAACACCCCGTGAGTGAACCCCCTAATGAAAATAAGGAAAAGGACCAAATTAACCTCCTCCTTGGTACCCAAGGATCCCATGTGATTAGTATGTCAAAATAATTTCAAAGTTATTATCTCATTTCATAAACACATTCCAAAAAACTATTTTAGTAATCAAAAACATTCTTTGACAACTAATTTCAATAACCATTTCATAGTGCTTCAAAAACAATCTTATTTTACGAAAATAAAGTGTAAAGCCATATTTTATCAAAAAAAAATATGAAATAATGTTAAAAGTATAAAGGATCATGCTTAGAATTATTTAGAAAACCATTTAGAAATTAAAAATCATATATGGTTCACTAAACAATGGCTAGAGATGAAACCACCTACCTCACACTTGGTTTATACTTTAACCATGATGGGATCCAAACACTGGAAGGAAAGGAAACACGAATTGATAGGAGTACCTAAACATTGATTCCCACATATTATAATCAAATTTCCATAATCATATGATTGGAAGAGAAGATAGATCAACATATACCTCTTAGAACATGAGATCCACACCCAACTAAATGAGATCAGACCTCGGAGAATCAAACGCATAATAGATCATTAAGATATTAGAGAGGTAACATCTCATGATCTATAGATCAGATCAACACATCATGGATCCACATTCAATCCCAAGAGATAATGGTAGAATATAATAAAATAGATAGATGTTATCAAACTTTCCAAATAGGGAACAACTAATTAACTGGAGATCAAAACACCAGGATAAGGTGGTGGAAAGAGCCCGAGTCTTCCTTAGAGAACCCTTGGATCTGTATAAGCTGAATTAGAGTTGAAGGGGTGATTGGAGGAGATAAATAGGGGTATAATGTGATATAAATACTAATATATCCATTACTAAAATGGACCATATAGATCCCAATGGCTACCATCGGTGAGCCAGTGGTGTAAGAAGAGCACCTACACCACTGGAAGTCCCACTGGCTGGCTGGTGGGCTTCCACCATTTGGTCGATGGAGTTCTTGTAGGAATTGTATTTTACCAGCATGCCAACGACTATCTTATGGCCTTATATAACCACCAATTAGCCTAAATTGGTTTTATAACTCATTAAAACATAAAATTCTTGATTCTATATCCTCCAAACAAGAACCAAAACATTTGAAAAACGAGAAAAACTATAACCAAAAGGGATCATACCTGAGGGTAAGTAATATTTTTACAGTAGATAATTTCATGAAATATCACCATCTAGATTTTGGTGGATCTTAAAACCTAATGAAATTAGAATTATGGATAAATAAATTTGAGTATATATTTAAAGTTTTGGGATTCTAAGAGCATTGAAATGTAACTCTTTCTTTTTATGGTTTTGAAGGTGAAACCAATCTATGGTGGTCTTTAAATAAGAATGCAAAGGAGAACAATGAAATTGATACCATGGAGTGGATGGTATTTAAGGATATTTTTCTTTATAAATATTTCCCTAATGTTCTATGAATTATAATGGAAAGGAAATTTATGGAATTAAATAGAAGGGAAGAGGAGTTAGTTTCCTCTGAAGAATAAAATTTCACTAAACTTCCCAGGTATGCATTGAATTTCATTTGAAACTATGAAATTAAAATTAATAAGCTCCAAAAAGGTATGAAACTCAGTTTATCAGTTGATTTGGAATCATTTGAATTTGAAAGTTATGTGGAATTTGTTAGTGTAAGTTGTAGTAGGGTAAAATGGAAATAGGGGTGGGGGAATTCCCACTTAAAAAACAAAGAAATAATTAAAGTCTTAATGAATAAAAAATGAAAATATTTATGATAATAAAAAACTTTTTAAGAATTTTAAAATAATAATCGATATGATTAAATAAATATGAGAAAGTGTAATGGAAGAACTATATATATTTATAAAAGAGTAAGTGTATAATATTAAGTGAATCTTAAAAGGAACGATTAAGAAAATGAATATATGAAAGTATAAGTGAAATATTAATAAAAATATAAGTTGAGAAAGCATAAAATAAATAATAAAATTTGATAAAGGAGTTCAAATAAACTTATTTGATGAACCCATAAGTATTCTACACTAATTTCTTGAGGGTTTATTGTTTTTTCCTTTTCTTTAATTGTATCCAAGATACTAAAAAACCATTACTTTTTAATTGGTTATAGAAAGAAATTAGAATATAATCGACCATAGACTTTTGATAGTTGTTTTTAGAAAACTTAAAGAGAATTAATCCCTTTACTTTTATTAGTTTTTTCAAGAAACTTGGGTCCCTAACTTTAAAAGGTAGTGATCACCAAAATCGAAGATAGATGAGAATATTGAGAGGATTACTAGAAGTTATTTTTTTTAGGCTCAGACTCAATTCCCTCAAATTGATAAGATGAATAACTTTGATATAATTAGAGAGATGTATAAGAGTGGTCAAAATATTTATAAATAAATAAAACTTTTCTAAATGAGAGAACTTTAGAGATCATGAGAAATTTGTGTCATTGGGGTTTGGCTTAGTGGTAAGCACGCCTTAATACAACATGAAAAATGTGGGTACAAAACCCATTAGGCGCAGGGACTGTAGTAATATTGTAGCATACTATAGCAGAAGCGGCACTGTAGCAATGATGGGAACTGTAGCGGCGGCAGGGGACTGTAGCAGCGGTGGGTACTGTGCGACATTGTAGCAGCTTGGGTACTGTAGTAGTACTATTCATAGAATGGGATTTGAGCCAAAAAAAATTGGCCCTACGGGCCATGTAATGGGCTAAATGACCACCGGGCCTTCATGCTATTTAATGGGTCTCCCTCTACCTAGTTAAAGAGGTCTTTACTTTCCGTTAATAATAAATGAGGCTTCAGCCCCAACCTTTTAAAAAAAGATTAGGAGAAATTTGTAGATCATAGTACTTGGATGTTGTCAATTAGTGGATAAGGTAAGTTGGAAAGCCTCCCAAGGGGTCCATTTATATAAATCATGGGGGTTAATAGATTCTTGGATCGATCTATGTCTTTAAAGAGTCGATATAATAGTTTTTTACCATTAGTTAATTCTCCTTGGAAAGTTCTAGATTACAGCCATCAACTAGTTAGACAATACCACTGGCTAGACAATGTGACACTTGGGGCTTCACTGGCTCCACTCACATCCACCAGATGGTAAGTTCTCTTCCACCATCTATCCAGTGGACTCCTTAAGGATGAGAGGCTACTGTTATCACTATATATTGGCTAGTGGATCTGTACTAGAAAGCCAATGATTCGTGTTTCACGTCAGACATAACTTTGTCCCCTAACCTCCTTTCCATGGATTTTTGGGATATTATTATAATGTTCTTTCAATATTCTAACAATATTTAATCATGATCCTCCAATACCAATATCCCTTAATTATCCAAAAAATCAAATTAAATAATTAGACAGTTGAGAATTTTTATCCTTAAAGCATAAAAAGGTGAGAAGAAAAACAATCTGTCCATTTTTAAGAATCATTAAACACTTGAATAAAATAATAATTTATTGATAATAGCAAGAAAAAATTATTAAAATATTTTTCTCTAAAAATTAAAATGACATTAATTCTTCACCATAACATATAGTCTCCCCTATAATACAAGATATTTCTATAATTAACCTTACCAAATTTCTAAGAATTAGCATAATAGATTTCTCAAAATTAACTTTACTATATTTCTCCACATTTATTATTATCAAAAATAATTCATAGGTAGTGTTAGATAAAATAATATAAAAAAATGTAAAAAAATTATCATTATTAATGTCCTTTTAAGAGAGACAAAAACAAAAACTGAAAAATTAAGAAACTAAAAACTTAGAAAGAGATATATTTTTAGTATAGCTCGAGAAAAAAAGAAAAATAATTTTTTTTAAAAAAATATAGAGAGAAATAAAATTTTATTTTTTTTATAAAATATAAAGAGTTAAAAAAAATTAAAACAATTTAGGAAGAAAAAGTGGTTTGTTTTTTATGATTATTTCATTATTAATAAGAATAGATTCCCCTAAAATAATGTATCAAAAAAATAATGATCCATTAAACAAAACTAAATAAATAAATAAAAGAACAATAATGATAAATTAATAAAATTCATTCCATTACTAAGGTTTATTAACTATTATATTAATAAACCATGTAAAATTCCCAAATAGTGTCAAACAAGGTGTATATTAAGGGCTCGCTACTCATGCCCAAGGTGGAGATTGGATTAAAAACCCAACCATCCATTTTCAAGGTTATAACCTCAAGGTTCATCTACTATAGAACCACATCAACTTATTTGTATCTATATAGAAATATTTTTTCATATAGTATAATAGTCACTTAAATTTACCAAAATTGTGAAAAGTATTAAAAAATATTTTTTCGAAAATATTTTTATAAAACCTTTAATTTTTTAAAACTATTTTAATTTTTAATTTTATTAAAAAAATTATCTTGATTTCCAAGGTTAAGATATAATTATAAAAATATAATAATCTATATCACCCCTTTAATAAAGTTAAATCAGTCATGAAAAAAGGTTTTAGTAAAGATGTCAATAATATGAGGGTTGGTGCAAACATAGTTAAGAATAATATCACCTCTTTCAAAGTAATCTTGAAACAAATGGTATCATGGATCAGTGTTCTTAGTGTGAGAATATTGGATATGGTTTTTATAGGTACTAATCACACTAGTGATTTCAAACTTGATATAAATATGATCATATGTAAGCCTAAAGTCTAAGAGATTATATTCCATACATATAATATGGGTGAAAAAACTCTTGACAACTATTTATTCCACTTCACTATAGAAATAAAAATAGTTTTTTGCTTCTTTGACTCCATGATATTGGGTATTTACATGTAAGTTTCAAGTCTCACTGATAATTTTCCTATATTGTTGGAATCCTTCAAAATTAGAAACAAAAAAACAAGTAATCTTAAAAGAAGTTTCCTTTGGATAAAATAATCCAAGGTTTGTAGTTACCTCAAAATATCTAAGAATTATTTTGACAGATTTAAAATGATATTCCATTTGATTTGATTGAAAATTACAACAATGAGAAACAATAAACATGTTGTCTAACTCGGTCATAGTATAGTAAATTAGACTTCTAATTATAATTCTATAAAGCTTATTTTCTACCTATTTTTCATCTTCATCCAACATTATCATACAAGTTTTACTTATTAGATTACTAATTATCTTAGCATTATCCATGCCAAAATTATTTAAAATTTCATTAGTGTATTTAATTTGATTTAAAAAAAATCATCTAATTTTTGGGAAATTTGGGAACCAATGAAGAATTTGAGTACTTTTAAAAAAATCATTTCAAACTCTGTATTCATTAAATTAGAAAATTAATTTCAAAGAGATTATTTAGTTTTTTCAAAAATAAAATTTTCAACATAAATTAAAATAAGTAATAAATCATTAGAAAAAGTTTTTAAATAAAGGGATGACTCTAATTTTCCCATTTTAAAATCATCTTGCAAAAGGAATTTAGTTAACCTTTCATACCAAGCCCAAAAGGCTTGTTTTAAACAGTAAATATATTTTGTTAATTTTCAAACATGATTTTAAATTTAGTATTTTCAAAATTAGGTGGTTAATCCAAAAAAACATTTTCAAAAATAAAACCATTTGGAAAATAAATTTTTTTATCCATTCAGAAAAGATTAAAATTAAAATGAGCAGTTAATTTCAATAAAATTATAACATATTAAAGTCATGAAATGGGTGAAAAGGTTTCACCATAATCAATACCTTATTCTTAATTATATCCTTTGGAAACAATTCTAGCTATGTTACTATAGATAATTCCTTTTTTTTTCAAGTTTTTTTTGAAATCCCCACTTGGTTTCAATAATTGGATGATTTTAGGGTCATTACACAAGAGTCCAAAAATTGATCCTTTAAAATTAGTTCAACTCCTCTTGCAAGTAAAATATCCAATTATCATCATCAATGGCATCATCAAGGGTTTTAAGTTCAGGTTTTGAGAGAAAATCATGATGTTCAACCTCATTTAAGACCGACCTTCTAGTATGATTTTTTTATTTTAATTCATTGATAACATTCTCAAGAAGATGGTCTTTGGATTCAAAAAATTCCATGGGTAAAAGAATAGAAGGTATTTCTTGTGAATATTTGATTTATTTAGAATATATAGGTTTATATAATTTAAAACTAGATTGGTCAATGTTATCATAAATTTAAGAATGATACATCAGAATATTTTCATCAAAATTGGTGTTAATTGAATCTTCTAAGGTCTTGGTCCTATTATTGTAGACTCAGTGGGATTTAAATGAATTTGAGTAACCAAGAAAGATATAACCATCAGATTTAGGTATAAATGTTCCTACATTATCCTTGGTGTTAAGGATAAATCATTTATAATCAAAAACATTAAATAAGACAACTTCAAGAATTTTTCCTTTACAATGTTCATAAGGGTTTTTTTCTAAAGATAGGTCTTATGAGAAAAATTTTAAGGATATAGATAGTGGTATTGACCTGCTCATCCCAAAAGTATTGAGGTAGGTTAAACTCACTCAATATAGTTTTATACATTTCTTAGAGGGTCTTATTTTCTTCTTTTGACATCCCTATTTTGTTAAGGTGTCTTGTGAATAGAGTAGGAATGATGATAACCTTGAGAAGAATAAAGTTCCTCAACTTAATTGTCATAAAATTCACCACTATAGTTACTTATAAGGGAATAGAGTTGGTATTCATTTTCATATTCCACTTTCTTAGAAAATTTGATAATGACTTTATAAGTTTCATTTTTAATATCTAATAATAATTCCCATTAATATCAAGTATAATCATCAATAATTACAAAGGTTTAAGATTTTCCTCCTATACTAAAAACTTGAGTTGGTCCAAAAAGTTCAAGGTGGAATTGTTCTGAGGATTTTGAAGAGGAAAATTAATTTTTATATTTGAAGTAATGTTTGTGTTTATGCTAAGTTTTAAAGGTTCAAAAACTAATTTATCTTTGAAAAAAACTTTGGTAAATCTCATAATGGTTGGTTAAGGTTGATCTTTATAAAAGATTGAATTTTATAATGACCTAGTAATCGATTCTAATACGAAGATTCATTACCTTGTGTACTTAGACTCTTAACATTTTGACTTGTAATAAATTGTAACTATATAATATAAAAAATTTGAAAACAAGATGTGGTAAATAAAATATTTTCATTTATAATTAAAAACATTAAAAAAATAATTTTAAAAATTAATTCTAAAATCATTATCACATAATTTAATAATAATTAGTAAATTATTCTTCATGTATTTAACAAATAAAAAATGTTTAATTAAATTAGATTTTGAGAAACTGGTCATACCAATACCATTGTTTTTACTTTTTGAATCATCTCTAAATGTGACATATCCTCCATCAAAGTCTTTGAGGTAATTTAATTCCTAAGGATCCCTACACATGTTCCTTGAGCATCTACAATCTATATACCAAATAGATTCATAGATTTTTTTTCTTTGAGATCCTTTTCCTACAAAATATTAATAGACTAATGCTTTTTGGTACCAATATATTGGGTCTACTTAAGTTATCAAATAAAGACTTTGGTATCTAAACTTTTTTATGAAAATTTTTTCCATTAAAAATATTAGATAAGAGATGAATTATTTTTTATCTAACTTATATTTAATTTTTATAATCATATTCATGGATAAGATTCCAAAATTTTTGGCAATAATTAAAAAAGTTATTTTTGGAAGTTCCCTTAAAAAAAGTATTCTTTTTTGAATTTTTGGTAAAATATATTGTTTATAAAAACTAATTCTAGAATTAATCTTAAGAACATGTTGAGTTCCCAAAATATTTACATATTGATCAACATATGTGAATTGAGAAATGAGATTTTTAAGATCATTAATTTTTTATTCTAAATTCTCAATAATTTTTTTCTCTTTTAGTTTTAAAAAAATAATCTTTTTCTTTTATAATTTGATCTTTTCTTAAAACAACTAGATTATATTTTATTTTAATGTCATTAAATTTTGAATCAGGTTCACAAAAATCTGTTTTAAGTTGATCTCTAGAATAAATAATATCTTTATAACTTAAAGAATATGATGAATAATTAAAATATAAGCAAGTAGAACATGAAAAATTTTCATTGTTACATACCTTTATATCATCTACGAAGAACTTAGGAATTTAATCACTTGATTAAGATGAAGAAAATTAATCCTCAATGACACTCCAAGTTGAAACATTTAGGGATTTCTTACTTTTCTTCTTTTCTGCAGAAATATTCTTATTCCAGGGATAATTCGTCTCAATGTGACCTTTATTTTTTCAACTGAATAAAGTAAGATCCATTTATTGGTTTTCATTTTTTAAGTGTTGAAAATATATTTTATTTTTCATGTACTTGTTCTTATTATTGGAAAGATGAGTAATATCATCCTCACTTCTGAATGTGTCATCATTGATTTCCTTGAAATAATTTTTTTTATTTCATTCACCTAATTTTTCTCCCTTTGGGATGTATTTTAATAGTTATCCCATATCTCATGAGAGATCCAATGAGTTCCTCAACCACCATATTCTTCATGTCTTTAGATTCTTGAATCATATTGACTTTGGGTTCCCAGTTACTTGGTAGAACCAAAAGTATTTTCTTAACTAAAGTATTTATATAAGTATTGTCACCAAGATCCTTTAGAACATTAAACATATCAGTGAATCCAATAATTTTTTTCATAATTCAATCATTTGGATGCATAGAAAAACTCTCAAAGTCTTTCCTAAACATATATAACCTAGTATCTTTAAATTTATTCATTCCTTCAAGAGTTACCAAATTCCATGTGACATTTTTCATATAGAAATTTTATTAAATTAAATTTGATCTAAACCAAAATACATGGAATTGGTAGCTTTACCATCTAATTCAGAAGCCGAAATATCATTGAGATTCTATTTTTATTATTTTTTAGTAGTAAAAATATAACCATGTATAACTATCTTCCATGCTAGATAACTAATTGATATAATAAATGTAGACATATGTTTTTTTTAATAACCATACTCTATACCATCAAAAAAATAATTACGACCCATAGAGTGTCCTTCAGAAACACCATGGGTGTGGAAATCCATTTTAAAAAGGAACAATTCTGAAAAAACCAGTTAACGATTTTGAAAACTAATTATGATTAAAATGATATGAAAATAAAGAAATAAATAAATAACTATTTAACTCAATTAAAGACTCATTTGATGCTAAATGGGGTCCATAGTATGGTGAATTAGAAAGATGCGGTGAATTTACCTTTAAAAAAGAGAAATAATTAAGGTCTTAAACACTATAAACCTCTCTTTAAGAGATTAATGATAATTTAAACCTTTTAAAAACTTTGAAAATACCAATCGATAAAAGTAAATTAAAAGAGAAAGTGAAATGGAATAACTATATATGCTTATAAAATATGAAGTATAAAAGAAAAAGAGAGTCTTAAAAAATGATTAATGTATAAATGTATTAAAGTATAAACTCGATATTAATAAATATATAAAATGATAAAGAATAAAATATAGAGCATGAATTGAGAAAGGATTTCAGAAGAAAAAAAATTAATGAACCCCTATGTATCTTACCCCAATTTTATAAGGGTTTATTGTGTTAGTCCCTTCGATCTAATAGTAGCCAATATAATGAAACTCCATTGTTTTTTAATTGGTTATAGAAAGAAACTAAAATAAAACTGACCCTATATTTTTAATGGTTTTTTCTAAAAAACTCAAAGAGAAGTAACCCCTTGCAGTTTAGCAGTTTTAGTAAGAAAACTAATTCTATCAAATTAAAAGCTAGCGAGCATCAAAAAAGAAAGAAGGTAAAAATAATGAGAATATTTATTGAAGAAATATCATTTAGTATTAGTCTCAATTATATTAAATAGATAAGAATAATCACTAGGATATAATGGGAGAGACGTAAAAGAGTGATGAAGATATTTTCAAAGAAAGAACACTATTGAAATTGAGATCACTTTGGAGATTAGAAAAAAATTAAAGAGCATAGAACTTGTATGTTTTCAATTGGTTGAGAAGTTAAGTTTCCAAGCCTCTTAAGGGGTTTATTTATAGACTTTATAGGTGGTGGATGGGTTTTGGTTTGAGTTAGGGCTTCAAAGAGTTGAAAATATTCTTTTTTACCATCATTTAATGATCCTAAAAATGATTTGGATCAAAACCACCAACTAATTAGATGGTCACATAGGTTATTTGATGAGATAGTTGGGGCTTCACTAGCTCTTCTTACTTATATTAACTAGACTATGCTTCTCCATCAGCTAGCTAGTGGACTCATTGATGTTCATAGGCTACTTTACATGCCACCAGTTGCCTAGTGGCTTTATACCAACTAGCCAATGCTACCTACTGCACTTCAAACATCACATTGGCCCTAAAGATACCTTATATGCCTTTTATTGGATCTTATGATGATTTTATTTCAAGATTCTAACAATATTTCCTAGTAATCCTCCAATAACCAAGATCCCTTAATTTAGGAATAAATAAAAAATGAAATCATTAGACATATGAGAGTTTTTTATCTTTAAAACTTATAAAGGTGAGAATCTCAATAATTAGATGTGATGATAAAGTTGAAATGGAGATTTTTGACACTTATATATCTCGTGATAATAACAATAAGAATATTTCAAGGTGTAAATAAATGGATATTCCATCAACAATAAAAATCTATAGGTATTCCTCTAATATAATCCAAATGTGGTAAAAGAAGATTTAATAAATGTTTGATAGGATTGAGAGAAAGTGTTACCGATGTGCTATATTCGGTCATGAAGCATGTAATTGCAAGGAAAATAGTTTCTATTAGACTAAAAATGAGAAAATATATATTAATTCAGTAGTGATATGTTTTAATTATATTTATTTGGGTTATTATAAAAATTCATATCCAAAGTTAGTTAATCAAGGTGAGAATATTCTGTATCATAAGAATAAAGGTGTGGAAAAGCCTTTTCTACCAATATGAAAGATATAAAACCCTAAAATGATATGGTTATAGGTATATTAATTTTTCACTCATATTATTCCAATGTTTTATTTGATTTTTGATTAGAGAATTCTTTTATTTTGGGGAAATTCGTAATTAAAATGTAAATATCACTTCAAGAAATATAGACAAAACTGTTGATAAAAATTACTTATATAATTATTAAATAAAAAATAATTTATAGGAATATTCCTATTATCGTATGTGATTTGGTTTTCCTAAAAACCATGTTTTCTTAACTTTAATAGAGTTTAATGTTATTCTAGGTATGGATTGGATTTAAACATGTCATGATAAGATAGACTATATAACTAAAGTGGTCATATTCAATTATCAATGTGGTTTTTTCATTTATATATAAGAATGAGTTCATACCTTTGATGATATATGAATAATCTAATAAATTTAATAGATATGGGGGAGAATGTTATCTATCAAGTGTCATTGAAAAGAGGTGAACTATTAAACTTTGTGGTGTGCCTATAGTAAATGAATTTTTGGATGTATTTATAAATATTCTACCTAGTTTTGTTCTTGGTTGATAGGTTGAGTTCACCATTGACTTAGTTCATTATTATTAGTTAATTTTGAATCCTATTTATCAAAAATATCCATTGGAGGTAATGTAATTGAAAAATTAGTTACAAGAGTAACATGATAAGGGTTTCATCTACCCTAGCATTCAACCTTTGAGGGCTCCTGTTTTTTTATTATAAAGAAGGATGGTTATATGAGGCTTTTCATTGATTATAGAGCACTCAATAACATTAATATTAAGAAAAAAAATTTGTTTTCTCATATAAAATAAGGTTTTATATGATTTTGGAAAAGGATATGTTTACTAAAAAATTAGATGAAGAATGAATTATTGAGTGTTTATCACAACTATTTGTTTTTTGTTCATGATTGAAACACTAAGATATATAAATACCTTTAAGAATATTTTTAGTGGGATTGAATAAAGAAATATATTGATAAGTTTACCATGAAATTTCGACTTGTCAGTATATTAAATTTGAAAAAAAAATACCAAATGGGTTATTCCATCCTTTTCTAGTTCTTCAATATAAATGTGATAATATATCCATAGATTTTTCGATGGGATTACCAAATAAAAAATGAGTTAATAATAAAATATAGGTTATTATTGATCATTTTACTAAATATTTTAATTTTATTCCTATTAAAGATGATGTCTCTTCGGAACAGCTTGTTAGACTCTATATTAAAGAGATATATAGGTTACATGGATTCTCTCTGTCTATTTTGTTGAATTGTGATCCCATATTTTCATCTAATTTTAGGAAATTACTTCATAATTCATTGATCATTGAATTAAATTTCATTAGAACTTTTCATCCATAATATTATGGATAGCTAGAGTGAACAATTCATACTTTAGAAGATATTATTCAAGATTTTTCTGTGTATTATCAAGGAATTTTGTACCATAAACTTTTAGTAGTGGTTTTTTCTTATAATAATAGTTTTCATTCAGGTTTAAAAATGGAACTAATTGAGATATTATATGAAAAGTAGTGTGAAAATATAGCATATTGTGATGAACCCAGTGAGAGAATATTATTGGGACCATAATTGATATAAGAGATGGTTTAGAATGTAAAGAATAATCAACACTATATGAATGCATCTTATAGAAGGAAGAAAAGTTGTGTAGATAGATGATGTAAAGATTTATCGTTTAATATATGGGACCATTTTTTTTAAAGTATCTCCTTGGAAAGGTGTTATATGTTTTGGTAGTAAAGGAAAATTATGCACATGGAATATCGGTCAATAAAAAATTATGTAGAAATCAGGTTCCATTACTTACCAAGTATCTAAACCTTTAATTTTATCTCAGGTGCATGATGGACTTCATGTTTCTTTATTAAGAAAATTTGTACCTGATGCATCTCAATTATTATTCCCTGATATAGTTTAGTTGGAGGTGAATATTTCTTATGAGGAAAACCCACTTTAAATTTTATTTCTTACAGAGTAGTTTTTGAAAAATATATTAACTCACTTAGTTAAGGTTTATGGAAGAACCATATGATTGAATAAGAAACAAGAGAATTTGAAATTGCTATAAGGGAAAAATATCCTCATTTTTTAAGTAATGAATAAAGTTATAAGAATGCAATTTCATTTAGGGGGAATAATGTGAAAACCTAAGAAATCCAATAAATAAATAAATTTTATAATTTATAATTATTCATTTTTTGGATTCATATTAATCATATTTTTATAAATAATTTTATATTATTTTTCAACCAAGAAAATAGTTCTTTCACAAAATTATTTTTATATTTATTATATTGTTTTGTTTAAAAAGATAAATTTCTTAATTTTAGAATTTTAAAATTATGAAATGGAATTAATTTTTGATATCATAATTTCAAAATAAGTTTAAGATTAATTTTTGATATTTTTATAAAATAGTTTATTTTTTGGTGAGCAGTAAAAAATAACAATTTTACAAATATTTTCTTTTTTTGATAATATCATGATATAAGAATGACTCATAATTTTATTAAATATTTTTATAGACCAAATATATATTTAATAAGTAATATTATTCATTTAAAAATATAATGTGGAATATAGAAATATAAGTAATGTTTTTATTCAAATAAAAATTATTTCCTATTATTATTTTCTAATAATATTTTCATATGGTTCATTTCAGTTTTGTTTGATATAAATTATATTTTATTTAAATTAAACCAATTTATTCCATGGGAATCAACATTATACATGATTTTGGTATAAAATAATTTTACTCTTAAAATGGCATTTTTTCTAAAAAAATCATTGTGTTTTGAGAAAAAAGTGTCTTTTACCACTTATAGAAACTAAATTTTATAAAATGGATTACAGATATGGAATTAGTATGTTAAATTTTTTTAATGGGTTTAATTTCATTTTTATTCATAATGAATAGTTACTCTGGTAAAAGTTTTTCACCACGGTAAAGGTTAAAAGGGTTATAGAGGAGGGTTAAACTAATATATAAGGTTTAATATATCTATAAAACTTGTTTAAATGTTATTTTTTGAGCTTATTTAAAAATTAAATTATCCTAAATTAAAAATTGGACTAAATTATATCCACTTTCCATGAGAAATAAATTTAATATATTTTAATGTTTGTAATATTTACATGGCTACCTCACCTCTCACTTATAAAAGGGAACCGCATCTCCTCACTTATCCACACACATTGATAACTATAACTTGGAAAATATCCCCCAAAATATATTCCTAAATCTCATACCTACATTATATATATTCTTTTTATCAAAAAAACTAAACATTGAAGTCTTGATATGTAAGATAAAAATATATATCTAAGGAGAAGGTATAAGTCTTAACCAAATTCTTTCAAGTTTATTTCTTCTTACACCTCCTTAAAATGTATGATAACCATTTTTATAAAAATAAATCAGTATATTCACTATAATTAAATTTTATTATGTTGATGTAACAACTATATTTTACATACATTCTAATGATTGGGAAATGAAAATCCCGCTTGTACATATATGTGAACTATAAGATCCTTGATGCGATGTGTTTCAATTTTCATCACCACCTTAAACAAAGGGTTATAAATATGAATTTAATGGATATATGTTATGTTTATGACATAATTATTATTCTATAAATATAAAATATTATCTACCTTCTTACCATCCCATCTATGGGAAAATGATAATGTCGTTTGTACGTATATACGTATGTGTGCACTACCACCTTCACAAAGCGATGTGATTTGTTTTTTTATTTTATTATTATATGTATAATAATAAGGATGGATTTAATGAATAAATATGATATTTATATTATTTTATGATTCATTAAAGTGAAACATTTATCTTCTTCATTTCCTTTTCATCCTTTAGAAAAATGAAAATGTCGCTCAGGCGTACATGCAGACTCTCACCTCTAAAAAAACATATCTCATTTTTCATTAACGAAAAATGTGGATGGATTTAAAAATAAATTTAATTCATAAAAATTATAATTATAACATGTTTAATATTCTTTAGATAAATTATCCATAATCTATTTTATTACAGTCAATGCACTAAAGTGATTTTGAGATTATGAATTAAACAACCTCAAAACATCTTATGTAAACTTAACTGATTTAGTAACTAAATAAAACATGGTAAATGAAATGAAATGAATAATGATAATATAATTAACATAAAAATGGTTCTTAATAAATTAAATAATTAATATAATTTTTTTATTCATAATTAATTGAATGTACAATGAAATATATGACCCATGGTAAGAGATTTTTCTTTAAAAACTTATTTTACATTTTTACTTTAAAATATTTATCTTTAATATCGATATTATTTAAAATGTTTCAATAATATTATTATATATACTTAAATTATTTTTTAAATTAATTCTCAAATATCCTTCACTTTTTATAATGGTTTTAATAAGGAACTTTTCTAATAATTTATATACAGATCACTTTTGAATCTTTTTACTAAAGTATGAAAGAATGTTTTTTTATTGTTCACTATCTGACCTCATTTTACCCCCATCATATAAATTATCCATAATCAACCCCCTTTTGTATTTTTTTCATTTTTTTTAATAATATCACATTCCCTTTATTCTTGGAATTTTTCATTTTAAGAGTTCTCAAAATAAAAGAATATTTCTCTTTTTTTATGAAAATGGAAAGTGATTTGCATGTGGGTTACAATGAATTTTTCAAGGGTTTTATGATGAAAAATTGAAATATTATAAGTATTTTATTCATAATATGGTACTTATACATTATATATGATGGTATTAAAACCATAGATATCTCTCTCTAATGCATTGGGTAGTGATTTAGTCTTCGAAGAAAAAATGTCAAAGACAACTAATTATGTTACTCCTATTGAAAGGGTTTAATAAATGAGTATGAAATACGTTAAAATATGATCTCTTTATATTCATTCATAGTTTTTCTATTCTTTATATGGATTTTATTTTTTTTCTTTGATAAAATGTTAATTTTCAATTGTGTTTATGATTTATTTATCTGCTCAAAGTTTATTTTGAAAAGGTAAAAAAATTAAGGATTTTCATATTTTTAAATGGGCTAATGAGATTCATTTATTTTTATATCCCTTACTGGTCTATTTGTTCTCATACCATATTTTCATGTTTTTCTCATAATATATGGATGTTTTGGTAATATATCATAAAAGAAGGAAATGTGTCTTGAATAAAACATGGGTGCAAATTTATGAAACTAATTTTGTGGAAAAAAATGTACATTTTTTGTAAATTTAAACTTTTTATGTAATGGTTTTCTAAAATCTATAAAACTCTAAACCTAAATGATCATGAGTGCAACATCCTGACCCGAACCACTAGGACTGAGATGAAATGTAAAGACCCGTAAAATTCAAGGGAAATTTTTTCTTAATTTTATTTGGATTTTTTACAAGAGCGCGGTTTCTGACGGCACCTGATTCCGAGGCCCGGTGTGCCCGGAATCAATTTCCGAAGTTTGGCTCGGGTACGTTCAGTGAACGAACGAGCGGGAATTTCTAACTTTTGATCTGGTGCTCGGAATTGAAATCCGAGGACACCGATGAACTCGCAGCGCCGATATTCGCTTAAGGAGACCTTTTCCGAAGTTGCGTTTATTGCGGGACGAAAGTTAGGTTTGGGGAGAATTATAAAAAAGTTAAATAAAAAAAATGTTGAACACTTTTTTTTCTTTAAACATGTTGGTTAACTTCTCTCAAAGGGAGTTAGGGGTGGGACCCACACCCACTTAACCTCCCTTGAGAGGATTAAGTGTGGTGGGGCCCACACGATCCCTAAACTTTTCATCTTCTCTCAAACTCCCTTAACCCCTCTTTAAATGACATGACAATTGTTATTTAATTTTGGAGTTATCCTTTTTGAATTTCAAACCTTTGAAATTCATTTGTTAAGTTTGTGAATAAAATAAGCTCTTATCTTATTTTGTTGGGTTAGAACTCTTTATCCATCTTGAGAGCTTTTGAGAGCTTTTCCTTCTTCTTCAAACTTTGACAAAGAATGTTCAAGCCTTGACGAAGAACGCTCAAACTTTGACGAAAACGCTCAAGCTTTGACGAAGAACGCTGCTCCTCTCTTCTTCGTAGCCGGTTGTTCCGAAGATCGACGACGCCTTCCGTGTCAACGAAAGGGAACGCCGCTTCCTCCTCGGACTTCCTTCGTCGGCTTACGAAGATTCACCAACGACGTACCTCTTCGAACGTACCTCTTCGTCAACGGAATTGACGAACGATTACCGCGACGCCCGACCTCCGCGACGCTTGCCTTCCGCGGGTCATTGACAATCATCGTACTTGAAACCGAGGTAGGGGTTGTTGTTGATTATTTATTTACTCTCGTTCTTGGTTCTAGCATGATAGTCTTGTGGATGATTATTTAAGAGTTATCATCTAACGAGAGGGGGGTCGGACCGCACAAACACGGCCGAATCCCCCCTCTGTTCGTGATTATTATTATTTTCTTGTGGATGATGAGATGGCGTGGTGCCGTCGCACCACGCGGGAATTCGCACGGTTGCATTGCGAGGCGTCGTCGCGCCGCGCTGTGGAAGGATCATCATGAACGCGACGCCGTCGCGCCACGTCGAAGAAAACCGAAGGCGCCGCGGCCAGAGCGGGGCCGCGGCGGAGGGGTGCGGTGCCGTCGCACCGCGCCGGACGACGAACACCGCGGCCGGTTCCGGGCCGCGGCGGGACGAGAGGACCGGCGGCTCGCCGGGCCGCCGGCGTCGGAAGCCGGAAAGGGGACCGGTTTGCCGGTCCCGTTGAAGAAAAATCGTCCGGCCAGGTGGGCCGGCCGGAAGGAGAAAGACCGGGGGAATTAATTTCCCCCGGCCAGGTTAATTGTCCCCCCATTATTAAGGGGGGGTCGGTTTCATAAAGGGGGGCAGGCGGCCCCCCGTTTTTCTCAAAGGCAGGCCCCCACGAGGGGGGCCGGTTTCACCAAAGACGCGGCTTTCAGCCGCGCCGCCAGCGAAGAGGGGCGGGGGCCATGCCCCCCACGCGTGGCACCCGAGCGGCGCCCAGGCCGTGTCACCGCCGGCCGGGCCGCGCCGCCGTGCCGGACCGCGCCGCCGCGCCGCGCCGCGCCGCCTGCCTGGCCGGGTCGGACCCAGGTCGGGTCGACCCGGTTCGGGCCGACCCAGCGGGGGTCGGGCCGGGTCGGCCCGGACCCGGACCCCCCGTTTTCGAATCGATTTCGTTCAAATGCTCATAACTTGAGCTTCGGGCCTCCGAACGACGCGCCGTCAGCGGCAACGCGATCCTTGGATCGAGACGGTCGTTTCGGTATACTATACTCAAGGTGCACCTTCCTTTTCGGGAGCCTACGTGGTTAAAACTCCGTAGTTAAGCGTGCTTGGCCTAGAGTAGTGATCAGGATGGGTGACCTCCTGGGAAGTTTCCCAGGGTGGGTGTGAGACGGAAAGACCAATAGTTAACAGACCGGGCGTCCGATTGACGCGCCGTCTGTTTCGTTGAATTCCTCTAAGTGAGACGGATCTTTTGGCATACTCCGCCCGAGGTTTGGACGCAGGTGGAGTACGGTCGGGTTGGTTTTTCCTTAAAAACCAACCGGGCCCCGGGGACGAAAATGCCAATAACTCTCAGACCGGGCGTCCGATCGACGCGCCGTCTGTTGCGTTGAGTTCCTGTTGACGATACGGAACTTTTGGATACATCAACTCTGTACTTTGTGACAGTTGATGTATCAGCCTCTCGGCTCGTGGAGCGGACCCTCCGAACGAGCTTGCTGTGTGCGGGAACCCTAGTGCTGGCTGCGACTGTTATTGCGACTGTTATTGTGACTGTTACTGTGACTACTACTGCTACTACTGCTACTGTGACTACGACGACGACAGTACAGAGATCCTGTGTGGATTCGACGACGACAACTACAGCACTCAGCGATCCTACGTGGATCAGTTCTACAGGTCCTGTGTGGGCCCGATCCTGTGTGGGTCCGATCCTGTGTGGGTCTTTGCGCTCAGCGGTCCTGTGTGAACCAGCGCCTACAGGTCCTATGTGGGCCCGATCCTGTGTGGGTCTTTTGCGGGGGTTAGTTACCTATCGATCCTTCGTGGGTCCGATGACTTAGATGGATCAGAGATCATCTTTATCGTCTTTCAAAGAAGTATACCTGTGTGAGCTGAATCCTATTGCTTTCCTGTGTGGATTGAGTTGTGCTATCCTGTGTGGATTTCGTTTTGCTTCCTGTGTGGAATACGTTACTTTCCTCTGTGGACTGAGTTGTACTTGGGCTCAGAGGTTGGAGCGTATTTGAAATTGATGACTTAGGTATATGTATGGGCATATACCTAAGCAGTGTCGGTTGTTACTTCGTGATTGTTCTTTTCTTTGTGGTTTATCCTTTGTGGATTTTGAGAGACCTTCAGGGGTCTCGGGGTCCCTACTGAGTAGCTTATACTCACCCCTGCACGGGCTTTGCCCGCACTACGTTGTGTTGGTTGCAGACGACGGACAGCGTTGATCTTGGCTGAGGCTTGCAGAGCAGGACGGTACCTGGAGGTGGACCACTGGGCGGAACGTGCTCGGAGCGGACGACGGGACCCGTGGAGCAGTGGAGCTATCTGTACCCACCCTTCAGGTGGGATCTCCAGTGGACAGCTCAGTGTAGCGGCTTTTACTTACAGTTGTTGTTTTTTCCTTTCGAGTTGTACTTTACATTCAGTTTGGGTTTGTATACTGGCCCATTTACTTTTCCGCACTTCCAGTTGTACTCTGCTTTGGCTTAGTGTTTACTTTCTGCTTGCTTACTCTGTGGTGTTTGTTTACTTTACAAAGGCAATGCCTTCCCTTTTTACCGGGATTTACGCCTTGGTGCTAGTCGCCAGCCCCTGGCCTATGGAAGGCGGGCTTGGGGTAGTCACGGTACGGACCCCGAGGGCGGGTCGTGACAAATTGGTATCAGAGGAGTTCGGTTCTACCGCGAACTCTGATCTTTCTATGTGAAGCAATAATGTTTAGCATATTGAGTGTGGTTATCAGTCCATGGAGTCCAGTGTTGGTGCGGCGGCCGACGTATCCGTACACCAGGACCCTGATTTCTGATTTCCGAATTAATGCACGAAAACATTGATTGCGTGTGTGTTTCAAAGTTTTCTTTGTGATTACTTTATATCAGCTCACCAGGTATACTGTTTGACCGTGGCACACCTGTTTCCTATTCAGGATGGCCCCACGACCGCAGCCAGCTAGGGTTCCGAGAGTCGAGCGTGACGACATCCCACCGAGCGACGAGGCCTCGGTGCAGGGCCCTTTGTCAGCAGTGGCACCGGCGGTAGCTCTACCCGCCGAGCCCCCGATGCTTCCAGCACCAGCCGCTGACGATGCACGTCGCCTCAGCGCACTGCATGAGTTTCAGCGCCAGCGACCGCCCAGGTTTCGCGGGGAGACGGATCCCCAGGCAGCAGAGGACTGGCTGGAGGCAGTGGTACGAGTGTTTTGGCTAGTGAGGACACCAGCAGACCTCATGGTGATCCTCGCTGCGAGCCTACTACACGCAGCAGCAGGACGATGGTGGAGCTTGATGCTCCAGGTGCACGATGAGGCATCTCTTCTATGGACGGACTTTGAGAGCCTTTTCCGCTCGGAGTTCTTCCCAGCCACCCTTCGTGCGGTGCGTATCCAGGAGCTTCTTCAGCTGCGGCAGGGCAGCATGACGGTCGCTCAGTACTCGGTGAGGTTTACCGATCTCTCGCGCTACTCGACTGACATGGTACGAGATCCATTCTTTCAGGC
This sequence comes from Viscum album, assembly GCA_963277665.1. Lineage (NCBI taxonomy): Eukaryota > Viridiplantae > Streptophyta > Magnoliopsida > Santalales > Viscaceae > Viscum > Viscum album. The sequence continues at coordinate 1,607,474,845 of OY728129.1, read as the reverse complement.
CCGGACCTTTGAGCAGGGTTTGAGACACGAGATCAGGGCATCGCTGATCTCCCTCAGCATACCGACTCAGACAGGAGTACTGGAGCGGGCCCTTCTGATCGAGAGCTTCCTTGCTGAGTCTACACCAGCACAGCGACCCACCGCAGGGCGGCACGTGGCAGAGTCATCTGCAGCAGGCAGTCGACGGATGACTCAGGGGTCCAGGCAGACCAGACCTTCGGGCAGACGACCTCAGGACACTGGCTCAGCAGTGCGGAGCACACAGCGCGGAGCCAGTCTTTCGAGTGGAAGACAGTGTTATGCATGCGGCGGGCAAGGCCACATGGCTCGTGACTGCCCGACCCGCCATGCAGAGGAGCAGCAGACCGTTGAGGAACCACCTAGGCAGAGGCAGAGGTTTGACCGTGGCGGTCCGCAGGGAGGAGGCGGACGAGGCAGAGGAGCTGGCCGAGCAGCAGGTGGTGGGCGACGCTTTGAGGCTCTACCACCACCACCACCAGGAGGTCCACCCCGACCTCAGGGGAGAGCACAGCTTCAGGCAGCTGAAGCTTACGATCATGGAGCTCCGGAAGCAGGTGGACTAGTGCGGGACTAGCTCCAGGCATAGAGGCCTTGCCCATAATGCCTCTAGCTTTGTAGTTTGTGTTGCCTTGTTCCTTGTACTTTAAGTTGAAGTAGTAAAAGATACTTGCCTTGGTGACTTTTGTTTTCTTGTCTTTTGTTTGTTTTAACTAAGAGGTGCCGGTTAAAAAAAACTGTTGACTTGACCCTCACTTGCGAGATTCTTACTGGAGGAAACCCAGTGACCACACACTGATGCCGACAGTGTGACTCAACCCTTGGAGGCGAGAGTAACGGTTGGATCTCTTGGTAGCAGCGTCGAGGCCTTACGACGTCATCCATGCCATGAATTAACTAATCATGACGGGATTGACTGTATTAGGAAAGGAACGTGGTTCATCCAAGGGATGAGACCGGATTTCACTTTTCGGAAAAGGAGAAATCTTTGCAGCTTTGTCGTACGTTAAGGAGGAAGGGGAAACCCTTCGTGTGGTCAGACAAATGTCAGCAGATCTTCCAGGAGCTGAGACAGAGGTTGACTAGCGCACCTATCTTGAGGTTTCCTGAGGAGGGAGTAGGGTACGTAGTCTACTGCGATGCATCAGGGACCGGCCTCGGATGTGCTTTGATGCAGGAGCGAGCAGTGATCACCTATGGATCACGTCAGTTGAGGCCGCATGAGCAGAACTATGCTACCCATGACCTGGAGTTAGTAGCAGTGGTCTTCGCTCTGAAGACATGGCGACATTACCTGATGGGCGAGCATTTTATAGTCTTTTCTGATCATTAGAGTCTCAGGTATATCTTCTCACAGAAGGACCTGAACCTGAGATAGCGGCGATGGCTCGAGTTCCTCCAGGACTATGACTTTGAGATAGTCTATACTCCTGGGAAGGGGAACGTAGTAGCCGATGCCCTCAGCAGGAGGACAGGCATTCAGCTACTTGAGGAGGCGACGGAGCAGCTAGCCTCTTTGCAGATATCCTTCGTGGATAGAGATGGAGCAGCCTTCCTCCAGTCTCTAACAGTCACCCCTCCTCTACTGCAGCGGGTCAGAGAGGCACAGCGTGAGGATGCTGACTGTGAGACACGGCATGTACAGATATCCTTGGGACAGGCACCTGATGGTTTCTCCCTTGGAGCAGAGCACGAAATCCTTTTCAGAGGACGTACCATGGTACCAGTCGCTTTTCGAGAGGAGGTGCTGAGAGAGTTTCACACTTCTCCTTTGTCGGTACATCCTGGAGTGGCGAAGATGTACCAGGACCTCAGACGACAGCACTGGTGGCCGGTCATGAAGAAGGCAGTAGCAGAGTTCGTTTCTCGATGCCTCACCTGCCAGCAGGTGAAGGCAGAGCATCAGGTACCAGCAGGCTTGGTACAGCCCTTGGAGGTTCCAGAGTGGAAGTGGGACGAAATATCTATGGACTTCGTGACTGGACTTCCACGCACTTCCAGAGTTCACGACTCCATCTGGGTGATTGTTGACCGACTCACCAAGTTGGCACACTTCTTACCCATCAGAGAGCAGGGCTCAGTGGAGAGCTTGGGACATCTCTACGTTCAGGAGATTGTGCGGCTCCACGGCGTGCCATCATCTATCGTCTCCGATCGAGATGCTCGCTTTACTTCTCGGCTTTGGAAGGGGTTACAGGAGGCGTTCGGAGCGCAGATACGTCTGAGCACAGCCTTTCACCCTCAGACGGATGGTCAGACGGAGAGGACCATTCAGACTCTCGAGGACATGCTCCGCGCATGTGTCCTCGACTTTGGTCGTAGCTGGGAGGACCACTTACCCTTGGTGGAGTTTGTGTACAACAACAGCTACCACTCCACCATCGGGATGGCACCGTACGAGGCGTTGTACGGACGACCTTGTAGATCTCCTTTGTGATGGATAGACCCTGGGGAGTCAGCACTTTTGGGACCGGAGATGGTCCAGGCCATGACAGAGAAGGTCCAGGTCATCCAGGAGCAGATGAGGACAGCTCAGAGCCGGCAGAAGTCATACACTGACAGGAGGCGGAGGCCACTAGAGTTCGAGGATGGCGACCACGTCTTCTTGCGGGTTTCACCTCGACGTGGTATTCGGAGATTTGTCAGTTGCGGCAAGTTATCTCCGTGCTTCATCGGACCCTTCCAGGTCCTCAGAAGGATTGGTGAGGTGGCTTATCGCCTGGCTCTACCACCTCAGTTGCACCGGGTGCACGACGTCTTCCACGTATCTCAGCTGAGGAGGTACGTGCAAGACCCGACGCACATCATTGACCATGGGGAACTTGACGTTGACAATGGGGTGACTTTTACGGAGGTCCCGGTGGAGATAGAGGATCGAAGGGAGCGGGTCCTACGTGGGAGATCGATTCCTCTTGTGCGCATCATATGGCAGCACGGGAACCTCCAGGAGAGCACATGGGAGCGGGAGGCTCAGATGCGTGCTCAGTACCCTCATTTGTTTCCCTAGTTTTTTATGTATCTTTACGGGGACGTAAAGCCCTGAGGTGGGAGTAATGTAAAGACCCGTAAAATTCAAGGGAAATTTTTTCTTAATTTTATTTGGATTTTTTACAAGAGCGCGGTTTCTGACGGCACCTGATTCCGAGGCCCGGTGTGCCCGGAATCAATTTCCGAAGTTTGGCTCGGGTACGTTCAGTGAACGAACGAGCGGGAATTTCTAACTTTTGATCCGGTGCTCGGAATTGAAATCCGAGGACACCGATGAACTCGCAGCGCCGATATTCACTTAAGGAGAACTTTTCCGAAGTTGCGTTTATTGCGGGACGAAAGTTAGTTTTGGGGAGAATTATAAAAAAGTTGAATAAAAAAAATGTTGAACACTTTTTTTTATTTAAACTTGTTGGTTAACTTCTCTCAAAGGGAGTTAGGGGTGGGAACCACACCCACTTAACCTCCCTTGAGAGGATTAAGTGTGGTGGGGCCCACACGAGCCCTAAACTTTTCATCTTCTCTCAAACTCCCTTAACCCCTCTTTAAATGACATGACAATTGTTATTTAATTTTGGAGTTATCCTTTTTGAATTTCAAACCTTTGAAATTCATTTGTTAAGTTTGTGAATAAAATAAGCTCTTATCTTATTTTGTTGGGTTAGAACTCTTTATCCATCTTGAGATCTTTTGAGAGCTTTTCCTTCTTCTTCAAACTTTGACGAAGAACGCTCAAGCCTTGACGAAGAACGCTCAAACTTTGACGAAGAACGCTCAAGCTCCGACGAAGAACGTCGCTCCTCTCTTCTTCGTAGCCGGTTGTTCCGAAGATCGACGACGCCTTCCGTGTCAACGAAAGGGAACGCCGCTTCCTCCTCGGACTTCCTTCGTCGGCTTACGAAGATTCACCAACGACGTACCTCTTCGAACGTACCTCTTCGTCAACGGAATTGACGAACGATTACCGCGACGCCCGACCTCCGCGACGCTTGCCTTCCGCGGGTCATTGACAATCATCGTACTTGAAACCGAGGTAGGGGTTGTTGTTGATTATTTATTTACTCTCGTTCTTGGTTCTAGCATGATAGTCTTGTGGATGATTATTTAAGAGTTATCATCTAACGAGAGGGGGGTCGGACCGCACAAACACGGCCGAATCCCCCCTCTGTTCGTGATTATTATTATTTTCTTGTGGATGATGAGATGGCGTGGTGCCGTCGCACCACGCGGGAATTCGCACGGTTGCATTGCGCGGCGCTGTCGCGCCGCGCCGTGGAAGGATCATTATGAACGCGATGTCGTCGCGCCGCGTCGAAGAAAACCGAAGGCGCCGCAGCCGGAGCGGGGCCGCGGCGGAGGGGTGCGGTGCCGTCGCACTGCGCCGGACGACGAACACCGCGGCCGGTTCCGGGCCGCGGCGGGACGAGAGGACCGGCGGCTCGCCGGGCCGCCGGCATCGGAAGCCGGAAAGGGGACCGGTTTGCCGGTCCCGTTGAAGAAAAACCGTCCGGCCAGGTGGGCCGGCCGGAAGGAGAAAGACCGGGGGAATTAATTTCCCCCGGCCAGGTTAATTGCCCCCCCATTATTACGGGGGGGTCGGTTTCATAAAGGGGGGCAGGCGGCCCCCCGTTTTTCTCAAAGGCAGGCCCCCACGAGGGGGCCAGGTTTCACCAAAGGCGAGGCTTTCAGCCGCGCCGCCAGCGAAGAGGGGCGGGGGCCATGCCCCCCGCGCGTGGCACCCGAGCGGCGCCCAGGCCGTGCCGCCGCCGGCCGTGCCGCGCCGCCGTGCCGGACCGCGCCGCCGCGCCGCGCCGCACCGCCGGCCTAGCCGGGTCGGACCCATGTAAGGTCGACCCGGTTCGGGCCGACCCAGGGGGGGTCGGGCCGGGTCGGCCCGGACCCGGACCCCCCGTTTTCGAATCGATTTCGTTCAAATGCTCATAACTTGAGCTTCGGGCCTCCGAACGACGCGCCGTCAGCGGCAACACGATCCTTGGATCGAGACGGTCGTTTTGGTATACTATACTCAAGGTGCACCTTCCTTTTCGGGAGCCTACGTGGTTAAAACTCCGTAGTTAAGCGTGCTTGGCCTAGAGTAGTGATCAGGATGGGTGACCTCCTGGGAAGTTTCCCAGGGTGGGTGTGAGACGGAAAGGCCAATAGTTAACAGACCGGGTGTCCGATTGACGCGCCGTCTGTTTCGTTGAATTCCTCTAAGTGAGATGGATATTTTGGCATACTCCGCCCGAGGTTTGGACGCAGGTGGAGTACGTTCGGGTTGGTTTTGCCTTAAAAACCAACCGGGCCCCGGGGACGAAAATTCCAATAACTTTCAGACCGGGCGTCCGATCGACGCGCCGTCTGTTGCGTTGAGTTCCTATTGACGATACGGAACTTTTGGATACATCAACTCTGTACTTTGTGGCAGTTGATGTATCAGCCTCTCGGCTCGTGGAGCGGACCCTCCGAACGAGCTTGCTGTGTGCGGGAACCCTAGTGCTAGCTGCGACTGTTACTGCGACTGTTACTGCGACTGTTACTGTGACTACTACTGCTACTACTGCTACTGTGACTGCGACGACGACAGTACAGAGATCCTGTGTGGATTCGACGACGACAACTACAATACTCAGCGATCCTACGTGGATCAGTGCTACAGGTCCTGTGTGGGTCCGATCCTGTGTGGGTCCGATCATGTGTGGGTCTTTGCGCTCAGCGGTCCTGTGTGAACCAGCGCCTACAGGTCCTGTGTGGGCCCGATCCTGTGTGGGTCTTTTGCGGGGGTTAGTTACCTATCGATCCTTCGTGGGTCCGACGACTTAGATGGATCAGAGATCATCTTTATCGTCTTTCGAAGAAGTATACCTGTGTGAGCTGAATCCTGTTGCTTTCCTGTGTGGATTGAGTTGTGCTATCCTGTGTGGATTTCGTTTTGCTTCCTGTGTGGAATACGTTACTTTCCTGTGTGGACTGAGTTGTACTTGGGCTCGGAGGTTGGAGCGTATTTGAAATTGATGACTTAGGTATATGTATGGGCATATACCTAAGCAGTTTCAGTTGTTACTTCATGATTGTACTTTTCTTTGTGGTTTATCCTTTTTGGATTTTGAGAGACCTTCAGGGGTCTCAGGGTCCCTACTGAGTAGCTTATACTCACCCCTGCACGGGCTTTGCCCGCACTACGTTGTGTTGGTTGCAGACGACGGACAGCGTTGATCTTGGCTGAGGCTTGCAGAGCAGGACGGTACCTGGAGGTGGACCACTGGGCGGAACGTGCTCGGAGCGGACGGCGGGACCCGTGGAGCAGTGGAGCTATCTGTACCCACCCTTCAGGTGGGATCTCCAGTGGACAGCTCAGTGTAGCGGCTTTTACTTACAGTTGCTGTTTTTCCCTTTCGAGTTGTACTTTACATTCAGTTTGGGTTTGTATACTGGCCCATTTACTTTTCCGCACTTCCAGTTGTACTCTGCTTTTGCTTAGTGTTTACTTTCTGCTTGCTTACTCTGTGGTGTTTGTTTACTTTACAAAGGCAATGCCTTCCCTTTTTACCGGGATTTACGCCTTGGTGCTAGTCGCCATCCCCTGGCCTATGGAAGGCGGGCTTGGGGTAGTCACGGCACGGACCCCGAGGGCGGGTCGTGACATGAAATGTCACATGACCTCATGTGTGCCTCCCCATATGCCAGAGACTTCCCACTAGTATAGAGGGTCTTGAGTGAAACCATGGGGAGACTATACCCTTTATATAATGTAAAGAGATAGATAAATAATAAAATCAATATATAAATAAAATAAATAATCAGATTACATGAAGAAAATTGAATATTCCATACATGATATAATTACTAAAATAAAATAAGGATATTAGGTACAGGTAAATCTATAAAAAAGGCAACAGGTGACATCCCACCCAAATGTCATTTAGAAATGATCACATCCTCTAGCTCCATTTTCTCAACCATAAACCATAGGGTCTTTTCCCTTCATTGGGTATATAGTCATGAAGTCTACAAGCACACTAAAATGCCCAAGTAGGGTGTGAATACAAGACTCAGTAGTACACCACCAACAGCCCTTAACAACAGTACATAAAATACAAAAGTGTGTCATAAAAAAATAATATAGTACAAATACAACAAAAATATATCACACAAATACCAGGCACAAGATAGGTCCTTGGGGAATGGATCTACCTTATTTGGCACCATAAAGGTAGAAACATATCTACTTCGGCATAATGTTATATGGAACATCAGCAACCAACCTGAAACATCCCCATTGTGGAATATCCCAAAAGCATGTACGACACATTCCCACAAGTATGGATAGTCCAAGTATATACCAACCAATGTTAAGCATGTCCCTCTAGATGGATATTCCAAAAGAATGCATCAAATCTAAAATGTCGACCAATGTCAAACACATCCCTCTTAGAGGATAGCCCAGAAGTATGCGACACATCCTACCAGTTAGAATAGCTCAAATGTACATGCTGACCAAATGTATGGCTTATTAAACTTAGAGGATAGTTCCATATTTGTGTCATGTCTCACATGTCGACAAAACATGTTTCATATCTCACATGGTTACCAATATCCAAAACTACATGATCAACTACAGTAGACATAAATACAATATATTAGATACATAATGCAAATGACATAAAAAACAACACGTAAATTCAAATAGTATCATAATAACGGTCATCACAATTCATATGTGAACAACACAAGCACTTGTCAAAGGATGCGTACACAAACACACACACAAAATGTGATCAAACATGAAACATAGGTCTCATGGTCCACACACACACACCAACAATATTATCAATAACCAATATATAACATGTGCTAATTTCAATAGATTTATACGGCTATACACGCACACCAAAAATCTTTTCAATAACCCACATAATACATGCTCAAAAGTTAAGGACTTTCTAACTTAGGAGAAACGATGACTGATAACAAGGGTTGATGTCCAAGTTTAATAGTTCCATCAAAACCTCATTGTTTTCTTAAAAAAATATGTTTAAAAATATACTCATTGAGATTAACCCAATAAAACTGATGACGCATCAATATGATCAATATCAGAGAAGTTATCAATTATTTATGTTTGGGATAAATAATGAAAATAAAAAAAAGAAATAGAGGAGAGAGGGAGAGGGCAGAGAGGTAGGTGGAGGAAAGTGGGAAATGTGAGGGAAGGGGAAATTCCCCAAAACATGTAGTCCCCCCACCCCTCTTGTTTTTTTAAAGGGCAAAAGCCCAAGATTATTATTAAAAAGAAAGTCCAAAAGAGGTACAAAAAAGGAATGAAAACAGATAAACTTATCACCCATTTTTAGGGACGCCAAGCTTTTTCCTCAGCTTGTCCCCAATGATACGTTCTTTATTTCTCATCTCATTCCAAAGGCTGATGTTATTACGTCCTCTTTCTCTTCCTCTTCCTCTATGATAGGTTTCCTCAATCTCCTCGGCTTGCTGTAGGAGCGATTCTACATCTTCATCAGAGCTGTCCACTTGAGCTTCTTCCATCCTCTTCATTTGCTCTTTCCTTTCTCTCTTCTTTTGGCTTCGAGTTCTATCATGTTGCTATTCGTCATCAGAGCCTTTCTTTTTCTGATCTTCTTTTCCTAAGGTTTCCTGCACACAAGAAGCATTCTGCAAAGTAGGGGTATTTGAACCCTTACTCACCTTTACATCAGGATGTTTCAACAATAAATCTGGTGTTCCAGCCATGTCAGATGACTCTAGATGAGTATACACAGTAATAATATCAGTCATTCCAATTTCCCTATGGAGTTCAGGAACATAGGGACATATTTTTGTGAGAACATTCATAACAGGGGGAGCCATCAAAGCAACATTGTTCTGGACTGAATAGTCCAAAACCTTCAAGACAGGAGACTGTTCTATTCTTTCAGCAGGATCATGATAAACAGCAGATGAAACAGTTGTAGAATCAACATAAGTTCCATCAAAGGTTTTCTCCTCCACCATGAAATTTGTGTGGACCACCTATTTTATATTTCCTATGTGCAGCGCCTCCTCCTTATTTCAAACATTTCTTTCTTTAATTATTCCTTATTTTTATCTCCTCCTATTAAATAAATTTAACCATTAATTAAATATATATATTAAATTTCATAAATTTATTTATTTATTTATACACAAAATATTTATATGCACACAAAAAAATATATAAATATATATATATATATACACACCAATACATATATATATATACATATATATTTATTCTGTATATATAAATATTATATATATATAAATACACACCAATATTAATTTCCAATAATAATAATAATAATAACACCAATATTTTATTATTATTATTAAATCTATGTCATAATTATCACCATGAATAGTTCAATCAAAACATTTATTAAAACTATGAATTTAATAAATTAACTACACAATAGAATTTATGTGGGATAATTAATAATGTTTTATCTAACCACACAATAAATATCCACCCATGGTGAAACTTCGTTCATTAATTAGGAGAAATAAATTACACATCAAATTTCCATTTTAATTTCTTGAAGAAAAATAATATTAAAAACATATTGTTGTTATTATTATTATTATTATTTTAAATTCCCAAAAAAAACAATTGTTTTTACCCTTGCGTGCTATCTGACCAAACGTATGATGCTCACAATTTCTATACACTACATATGGTAAACCCCTCATCCTAAACCTAATGGTGGTCTCAGATTTCTCATATGACGCAACATTTGAGATATATTAATTATTTATTATTAAAACAATGGAATAATAAATTAATTAAATATAAAAAGTTTATTATCGAGTGAAATGTTGGAAAACACCCGAAGCGCATAAAATTTATACCCCACCTAGGGTAAACCCCATATTCCAGACCTAACTGTGGTATCATATTTCTCATATGACACACCATTTAGGAGTTATTATTTCATTTGTTTAATAATTGAGAACACGTATGAATAAAATATATTTAATATTTTTTTATTCTATTAACATTGAGGCTCTACGGGCCTCGGAATACCACACTAACATAGTGCCTAACTTTGAAAATATTCCATATAATATTCTAGAGTGTTAAACAGAGATTTTACCATTTCATAAATTCATAATAAACACAAGTATTGAAAAATTAAATTTTCACACAAAAATACATGTAATTTATTAACAAAATTGGGTTTTAAAAATCATTTAAAATTGAGGATGTTAAATTTCTCCCAACCATAATTCTCATCCTACTTGAGAATAATTTCAGATCATGGAAACACTACCCCCCACCATAAGAGTTTCCATATTAAAATTAAAACATTTTTAATTAAAATATTTTTAATTCCACCATAGGTGGTTACAATCAATACATTATAATTCCATTTGGTCTTATTAAAAGGAACACACAACACTTACTACCTATTCAAGACTTAAATCCATATTACCATCATATGTACATTAGTCACAAATACATATATGCACTCAATAATAGAATAAAACATGCTCAAATAAAATGGTAGAAATAATCCACTAAGGCACATATCATGATTTCAACAGAAATTTAATTATTTGGGATATATTTAATGAAAGCAATATGTATATATGAAATTTGAACCTAAATGTATAACATGATGTATAAATGCACACCAAAAATCATAAATCACATACCCACATCATGTGCATCACCTAAGGTGAATCTAATCAACGATAACAAAAAAACATAATTACCTCATTTTATGAAAACTCGGTGGTCAACTATTCAATGTTGATCATACACTAATATAGTTCCCTTACCAAAGTCTCAACCATTCTATCTACTATCTATAATATCCCAAATCAAGGTAAAGAGAAAAGAAAATTTAGTGAACCATGAGCCTCTGATACCATTGTAACAACAGGGCCCCACTGATAGCATAGATGCCATGCCTTAACATGTTAATTGGGTCTTGGCTTCCCAGGTACCGCCAGTTTCCTCACAGACATTTGGTCCCCTAACTGGGGCCCACCCACATTCCCGAATGGGTCATCTGGCTAATGAATATATCTATAGGCCAACACAAGTTATTTCAGTGTGCTTTGTCCTCACACACACACCTTTGGAATCTTCCCATGAGGTCACCCATCCTGATCACTACTCCATGAAAATCACACTTAACTATAGATTTCTAATCAGGTAGGATCCTAAAAATAAATATTCACCTTATTGACATGAGTCCTATCATCTATTATTTTTAACCCTTTAACATTTTTTGCTGTTACATTTACCCCCCCCCCCCCCCTTAGAGAACAATATCCTTGTACACCAGAGGCTTCTAACTAGTAGTGAGGGTCTTGAGTATAACCGTGGGGATACTATACCCTCCATATCATTTCTTGATATTGATAAATAATAACATAAATATATAAATAAAATAAATAATTAGATTACATGTGAAAAACTGAAGATGTCATACATGATATAATAACCAAAAAAACAAGAATCTCATATATAGGTAAAGATAGTAAATAAAGGCAGCCACTAACGTCCCACTCGAACTCCATATAGAAACAACTATATCCTCCATCTACACCTTCTCAAACATCTACCATATGGTCTTTTCTCTTCACCGGTTCTCTGGTCATGAAGTCTATAAGTGCACAGAAATGCTCGATTAGGGTGTGAGTACAAGACTCAGTATGACACCACCAATAGCCCTTAACAACAGTGCATAAAATATATAAGTGTATTCCATGAACAATAACAAAGTATAGATATACAAAAATATATCACATGAGTACCATGCACAAGTAGGTTCCTTGGGGACTAGCTCTACCTACTTCAACACCATACTGATAGAAACATACTTACTTCAGCACAATGCCAGATAGAATATCAGCAACCATCCAGACACATCCCCTCTGTGGAAATCCCAAAAGCATGTATGAAACATTCCCTCCTATAGGGATATACCAATTACATATCGACCAATGTCATGAATATCCTTCTTGATGAATAGTACATATGAATGCATTAAATATCACATGTCGATCGATGTCAAACACATCCCTCTTAGAGGATAGACCAGAAGTATGCAACACATCCCACCGGTTGGAATAGCCTAGATATATATGCTGACTAAATGTATAGAATATTAAACACAAAGGATAGTGTCATGCTTGTTCCATGTCTCACATGTCATCCATACTGACCAAAAAAGTGTCATATCTCACATGGAGACCAATATCCAAACCTACATGCTCAACTATAGTAGACATAAAAACAATATATATGACAAATAATGAAAATGACAGATCAAACATCATGTCAAGTCAAATAGTATGATAATAACAATCATCACAATTCATATGCAAACAACAAAAGCATATGTCAAAGACTACCCACACATGAGTCATATGATCTAACATCAAACATAGATCTCATTGGCCACACATGCATGCCAACAATCATGTCAATAACCTATATATAACATGAAATAATGTCAAGAACCTCCTACAGCTACACACACACACACAAAATCATGTCGATAACTAGTATAAGACATGCTAAAATTTTAAGGAATTACTACCTTAGGTTCGAGGATTATTAACGATGAGGGTTGACATCCGAGTTTAACTATACCCCCAAAACCTCATTTTTTCATAAAAAAATTAATAAAAATTTTGATCTTCAAAATGAACCCAATGACACCGATGACGCGTAAATCATATCAATATTGGAGAAGTTATCAATTATTGAAGTTTGTAATAAATAATGAAAATAAAATAAAAATAAATAGAGGAGAGAGTTAGGGGAGGAAAAAGAAAAATGTGAGGGAAGGGGAGATTCTCCAAAACATGCTGCACCCCCCCCCCTCTTTTTTTATATTCTCATTTAATTTATTAATAATTTATACTAATTATTATTATAATTAATCCATATCAATTATTATTATATTTAATTCATTAAAGGTTTTCTCTTCCACCATGCAATCTTCATGGACCACCTATTCCATATTTTCAATGTGCAGCGCCTCCCCCTTATTTCAAAAATTTATTTCTTTAATTATTCGTTATTTTTATCTCATCCTCTAAAATACATTTAACCATTCATCAAATATATATATTAAATTCCATATATATATTTATATATATATATATGCACACACAAAAATATATACACCTGCATATATATATACACACCTACACATATATATATACACACCTACATACATATATATATATACACATATATATGTATTATGTATATATAAACATTATATATATACAACAAAATTATTTTCCCAAAATAATAATAATAATAACACCAATATTTTATTATTATTATTAAATCTATGTCATAATTATCATCATGAATAGTTCAATCAAAACTTTCATTAAAAAAATGAAGTTAATAAATTAACCACACAATAGAATTTATGTGGGACAACTAATAATGCTTTATCTAACCCTATAATAAATATACACCCATGGTGAAATATCATTCATTAATTAAGAGAAATCAATTAAACATGAAATTTCCATTTTAATTTCTTGAACACAAATAATAATAATAATATATTAAAAACTTATTATTATTATTATTATTATTATTATTATTATTTTAATGTCTAACAAAAAATTAAAAAAAACAATTATTATTACACTTGCGTGTTATTTGACCAAATGTTTGATGATCACAAGTTTAATAACCCTCCAAGGGTAAACCCTGCATCCCAAACCTAATGATGATCTTGAATTTCTCATACGATGCAACGTTAAAGAGATATTAATTATTTATTATTAAAAAAATTAATAATAAATTAATTAAATATAAAAAGGGTATTATCATGTGAAATGTTTTTAAACACCTAACGTACATAAAAGTGATACCCCACCTAGGGAAACCCCATGTTCCAGACCTAACAGTGGTCCAATATTTCTCATACGATGCACCGTTTATGAGTTATTTCATTTTTTGGAAGAATTGAGCATGCGTATGAATAAAATATATTAAATATTTTTTATTCTATCAATGTAGAGGCTCTTTGGGCCATAGAATCATATTCTAACACATCTCCTAACTCTGAAAAATATTCTATAGAATATTCTAGAGTGTTAAACAAATATTTTACCCTTTCATAGTGCCATAATAAACAAAACTATTAAAAAATTAAATTTTCACGCCAAAATACTAGTAATTTATGAAAAAAATAGGTTTTAAATATCATTTAAAATTGAGGATGTTGCAATGAGAATGTAATAAAATGAAATTATTACTATTAAACACACAATTATGGGTTTTTATGTTATGTAGTGTTATAGTTGGTATTATAGAAATGTTTTAAATAGTTTTTTAAGTTAATATGATGTTAAAAGAAACATTTAAGAGACTCCAATTTGTGGTTATCTTATCATGAGATATATTTTCAAGATTTACATCTTACTTCATTTAATACATATCTATTAAAAATGAATTTCTATGGAGGAAACAAGGAAAATGACTTAGGAATCCATCAATAGGATAATATCCTTCCAAACCAGCAACCTAAAATGGTTGGAGTCATATTTGAAAAGTTTATAGTCATGTTAGATCAATTAGAATAGACTATAAATGGTGGAACCCATGAAATAAAGAAACAAAATTCTTTGTAGATTGATATATTAATATAAGACCATTTCAGGAAATAGAAGCTTCCATATTTTGGTGGATCATTAGATCCAGTAAAAGATGAAGTTTGGATAAATTCATTGGAGAAAATATTCAATGTTTTGGGTTATTCAGGTCATTAAAAAGATAACTCTTATTATTTACTATTTTGAAGGTGAAGTAAGTAAGTGGTGGTCTTTAATTAATAATACAAAGGAGAAAAATAAAATTGATACAATAGAGTGGATAGTTATTAAGGATATTTTTCTTGAGAAATATTTACCAAAAGTTATTCAATTTCGAATGGAAAGTAAATTTATGGAATTAAAGAAAATGGAATATGAATCAGTTATTTATTTGAATATATTTTCTTTAAACTGGCTAGGTATGACCTAAATTTCATTTTAGACCATGAAAGTATAATTGATAGATTTTACACAGGTCTGAAAAAAAGAATATGTTGATATTTAGCCTCTCTTGAATTTAAAGTTTGTGAGGAATTTTCTAGATGTGTTGATAATGTTGAAATAGATTTTTTTAAAACTTATGTACCTTGTGAAAATATTAATGATAAGTTTTTTACAACAAAATTTAGAGGTATGCCTATAACATGTTACAAATGTGGTAAAATAAATATTTGGGTATGTTTGATAGGATCGTAAAAGTGTTATAAAGGTGGTATGTTTAGTGATGTGGAAAATGAATATAAGTAAAAGAGTTCCAATTAGACAAAAAATAAGAAAATAGATAGGTAGTCGATAATGAGATGTTATAATTGCAATGATTTTGTTCACTATGAAAACATGTGTCTAAAGTTTTTGCTTAATCCGGGAATCATCAAGATCAAAAGTATAAAGGTGTGGAAAAATATTTTTCTACTACTATATAAGATAATATACTCTCAAATTAATTAGTATAGGTATATTAACTCTTTACTCAAAATATTCCAATTTCCTATTTTATTTGGTATCTACACATTCTTTATTTTAAGGAAATTTTCAAGAAAAATGGAAATATCACCTCAATAAAAAGAGATAGAACTTTTGGTAAAAACTATTGTGGGCAGTATTAAAGAAAAAATAAATTATAATAATCATCTTATTATTATCTATGGTATATTTTTTCTATCAAACCTTATTGTATTACCCTTATTGGGGTTTTCTGTGATCCTGGGTATGGATTAGCTTTCAGTTTATCATGATAAGATAGGATTCAGAGATAAATAATTCATACTAAATTGTTAGAGTGAGTTTAAATTTGTATATAAGAATGGGTTAATACATTTGATAAAATATCAATAAGCTGAGTGATTGATTAAATATGGTATTAAATTTTATCTATAATATATCATTAAAAATGAAGGAATTATTCATCTTAGTGATGTGCTTGTAGTAAGTGAATTTTTAGATGTATTTATTGATGATATTATTAGTGTTCCTCCCAATTGTTATGTTGAGTTTACTACTGAAATAGTTCCCGATGCTAAGATAATTTTAAAAACATTTATATAGGTGTCTATCTTCACATGTTCTCACTCAACCTCAAAAGTTATTTCACTTGAAAATAAAAACTTATATTTTGACTAAGAAAATTTCCAAACCTCTTTATTGATTGATCTAGTGGAGCTAATGGAATTGAAAAAGAAGTTACAAGAGTTACTTGATATGGGTTTCACTATCCCAAGAACTTCACCTTAGGGTGTTCTAAGTTTTTTGTTACAAATAAGGATGTCTCATTGATCCTTTATATTTATTATAGATCACTTAATGAAATTACTATTATGAAGAAGTAATTGTTCTCACATATCAATGACTTATTTTATTAGATCAAGGTTTCTCTATATTTTTGGAAGATTGAATTAATATTTGGATAACATAAGATTGAATTGAAGGATGAAGACATTCTAAGGAGTATGTTTTGTACTATGTATGACTATTTAAAACTTCTAGTAATTCTTTTCGAGTAAAAAAATTCACTCACTATATTTATAGATATAATGAATAAAGTTGTTTGTGATTTTATTGATAAATTTATTATGGCATTCATTAATGAAATTATAGAATATTATAAAATTTATAAGGATCATGATAAATATTTAAGGATTTTTTGTAGACCCTAAAATTAAATAATTTTTATGTAAAATTCATTAATTGTGAATTTTTGTCGCATCTTATTTCAATATCTAGGAATATTGTTTCTAAATATAGCATAACTATCGATAATCCTAAAATTAAATTGGTTTAAGAGTAACAAAAACCTAAAAATTTCACTAATATTTAAAGTTTTCTTGGGTTGGTGGGTTATTATTGATGGTTTGATGAAAACTTTTCATGGACATGTAGCTTAATAACCAAGATAACTTTAAAGGGATATAAATTATTTTGGATAATAAAATGTGATGAATGTTTTCATAAATTGAACCAAATAATGGTTATGGTGCAAGTATTAACCTTTCTATATAGAAATGGTGGTTTTTTTATCCATAATGGTGCTTCATTGAAAGGTGTCAGTTTTATTTTGATGCAAGGTGATTAGGTAGATTCATTTTCAATACACCAATTAAAACGCCATGAAAAGAATTATCTAATGCATGATCATGAGATCATAAAAATGGTTTTTTCTTTAAAAAATCAAATACATCCTCTATATGGGGGGAAATGTAAAATATAAACTGATTATAAATGTTTAAAGTACAATTTCACTAAAAATAGTTAAGAATGAGGAAGATAAGATAGTTGGAACTGATAAAATCATTATGATTGCAAGATTCACTATCATCCAGGTAAATTAAATAAAACAATGTGTTTAGTTATATGAGTCAAAAAGATAGTGCATCATTAAATATGTTACATTTGGAACAGAATCGGTTGTCCAAAGATTTAATAAATGTTATATTAAAATTTGTATATATGGGAACTCCTCTTTTGTTTCAGGTATTAGTGATGTCATATTTTTCATAAAGAATTAAGCATGATCAAAAGGAAGGTAATTTCTTGAAATAAATAATATATTTGGTTAAGGAAGGTATGATTCCTAATTTAAATTTAACAGAGTTAAAAGTATTAAAAAAATATTATGTGTACCAAATTATTTTCTATTGAAGAAATATTTATTAAGTGATAACCACATATATCTATTTTCATTTTATCCTGGTAGTACTAATTTGTATATATATCTTCAATAATATAATTTGTGGGATGGAATGAAGAAAGATATTTCTGATTTTTTTATGAAATGTTTGACTTTTCAATGCATTATAGAAGAACATAAACTACTAAAGGGGATACTTTATCATTTTCCATTTTTTTAATAGAAATAGAAGAATAAATCCTTGAATTTCATGGTGTTATTAACAAATAAATATTGAGAAAATAATTTGATTCGGGTTATTTTTTATGTTTGACTAAATCTATGCATTTTATTTCTATTTGAGATATTATGTATTTTGATCCAATTTTTATACTCTATAATAAAGAGATATTTTGGTTACATAAAGTACCTATCTTTATTGTATCTAATTGTGATGCCATATTTATACCCAATTTTTTAGATAGTAATTAAGAATTCATTGGGTACTAAATTACATTTTATTAAAACTTTTTATCCTCAATTTGATGTATAGTTAGAGAAAATAATTCATAGTTTGAAAGATATTATTATGTCTTTCACTTTTTATTATCAGGAAATTTAGGATCAAAATCTTTCATAAGTGTAATTTTCTTATAATAATAATTTTCATTATGGTATAAAAATGGATCATTTTGAGGTATTATATGGAAACTAGTGTTAAACTCCAACATGTTGGGATAAATTCAATGATGGAAAGTTTTGGGACTAAAATTTATAGAAGAGATGACTAATAAGGTATAAAATATTTATCTTCATATAAGGGTATCTCAGAGTAGGAATAATAGTTATATAGATAGCTATATGAAATGTCTTTTGTTTAAGGCAGGGAATGATGTTTTTCATAAAGTATATCTTTGGAATGGTTTTATAAATTTTGGAAATAAAAGAAAATTAATTCCTATTTATATTGTTCTATATGAAATTATTGAGAAATTGGTATCAATTAATTACCAATTACATTTACCTTCAAGTTTATCTTAGGTACATGATTTGTTTCTCGTTTCTTTGTTAAAGAAATATGCACCTGATGCATCACATGTGTGGATCCCTAAAGTAGCTCATTTGGTGGAAAATCTCCCTTATAAGGAAAATATAGTTCATATTATAGTTCATAGAGAACATTTATTTTGGAATAATGTAACTCACTTGGTTAATTTTTTATGGATGAACTAGAAGATTTAAGTAGAAAAATGATAATCTAAAAAATCTATAAGGGAATATGTCTTAACTTATTTAAGTAATAAATAAAAATGAAATCATGGAATTAATTTTAGGGGGAAGAATGTGACAACCGATTTAATACTATAAATAAATAAATATTATGATTTTTAATAATTCATTTTATATATTCTTATTCATTATATTTTTATAAATAATTTCACATAATTTTTCAATCGAAAAGGAGTATTTTCATTTAACGAATTTTTTTCAATGTATTACATGGTTTTATTTAAAAGTTAAATTTCATAATTTTATAATTTTAAATTTATAAAATTTATTTCATTTTTGACATCACCATAGTAAAATAATATTAAGGTGAATTTTTTGTATTTTTTAGAAATAGTTACTATTTGGGTGAATGGTGAAAAATATTGATTTTACAAATAATATAATTTTGATTATATTATAATTATATAATAATTAATTATAAGTTTATAAAATATTTTTATAGACTAAATATATATTTAATAATTGGTATAATGTGTTTAAAAATAAAAAATTTAACTTATAAATCTATGTTTGACATTTTGGAAATCTAAGTAATGTTTTTATTCAAATAAAAATCATTTTAATTTCTTCTCTTTTAATAAAGTTTTCACATGGTTTCTTTAAATTTTGGTTTGGTTTAAAATATTAATCATTTGATTTATCCTAAACCAATTAATTCCATGGGAATCAATATTATTCAATATTTTTGTATAAGATCATTTGTAGACATAAAAAGTCATTTTTGTAAAAATGATTTTCAATGTATTTTTTGAACTTATATTGAAATTAATTTTTACCATTTTTTGATATTTAATCTAATAAAAGGGATTCCATATTTTAAATAATAGTTTTCAAATTTTTTAATGAGGTTAATTTCATTTTTAGTTATAATAAATAGTTATAATGTTAAAAAACTTTCACCACAATAAAGGTTAAAAGGGTTAAAAAGGGTGTTAAACTAAGAGATAAGATTTAAAATATATCTAAAACTTTCCTATATGTAATTGGTTGAATAGATTTCAACCTTCACTTATCTGATATTTAAAATTAGAAGAAAAAAAATCATATCTATTAACCATTAGAAATACATATATTATATTTCCAAGATCTTAATATTTATAAGGGATCCCTTTACTAGTATCCTCATGGTCTGGGTTCAGCCCTCAATGATAGTAGGTTACCATACCAGTACTATAGTAGTGTTATAATAGCCATGTATATTATTCATCATTGGTATTTCAGGACAATTATTGCACCTTCATACTATTGGACCTTTAGTCCAATCATGAAGGAATAATGGGCTATCAATTGAAGATATACATGTGACAAGGAAGGACAAGGCAGATGACTCAAAGCATTTGGAAGGTGGTGTTTCATGGTGAAATTTAGGTGTTTTCGGTTGGGTGGCCTTGAATGATGGATTTTTGTGTTTAAATCAATCATTTATCCATCTATCCCAAATACCAATGTGGGATGGATGAGTTCCTTCTCACATGACTGTCTGCATAGTGTAATCAGTCAGATGGTGTGGAGAATTTGGTTGATGGTGTAGTGAGGGTCCAAATAGGTGTTATCAATTGGGAGGCTCAAAATAGAGATAGGTGTGATGGAACCTATCATCCATCCCTCCCCCCCCACACTAATGTGGGATGGAGGGGATCCCTTCCTTGGTGTGTCAAACCAGTACAATACAACAACTCGGTAAGGGTGTGATGGAACATCCTTGAATGGTATCACATGTTCAATGAATCTAGAGGGGGATGTGATGTTTTACTAGTTCTTTGACATAATTCATTCTACCTATTTGGATTTCGATTCATCTCCTTCAATGACACTATGGACCATGTATATATAACTTGGATTTTGGGTTATCCTGATTTTGGGCCTTCGGGCCATATAAAATATTGAAGTCTTATGGTCCATAGTGAATTTGATCTACATAAGGGTTAACTATTAACCTAGTTAAAATAGGCATTTCTTTCATTATTGAAAAGGATATTTGAACCCAGACTGTTAAAACCCAAATGGTGTCACTCCTCTCACTTATAAAAGGAGAACTCCTCTCCTCACATATCCACAAACTTAGAGCAATTTATCTCTACCATGATCTACCAAAATAACTTCTCAATACTCCTATCTATGTCCTATAACTCATGGTCTCACCAAAATACCAATCCTAAAAGGCTTGATATGTAAGACAAATAAATATATCTGAGGAATAAGTATAAGCCTTAGCTAAATTATTTCAAGTTTATTTATTCTTCTTACACCTTAAAATATATTATAACCATATTAAAATATTTAAATATATATATTTAATATACTTAAATTTTATTACATATGGGAAATTAAAATTTTGCTCATGATTATGTGTAGACTACCACTTCCATGAATCGATATGTTTAATTTTTCATTACCACCTCAAAAGTTTGGTTATAAATATAGATTTAGTATATATATATAATGTTTATGCTATAATTATTATTATTTAAAGATATAATATTATCTTACTTATTATACTAAGACCCATTGCAAAATGATAATTTTTTTCATGTGTATGTGGGGACTACCACCTCCAAAAAGTGATGTAAATAATTTTTCATTCATTCATTACATGTATGGTCATATACATGAATTTAATGAATAAATATAATATTTATAATACTTTTATTCTTTTGTAAATGTAAATATTTATTTTATTTCTTTGTTTTTTATCCATTATAAAAATGAATATGTTTCTCATCCGTATGTGTAGAATACTGCCTCCATGAATACATATCTCATTTTTCATTAACTCTTTGTATGGATGGATTTAAAAGTATATTTAATGTATAAACATGATAATTGTAACATGTTTAATATTATGTAGATTATGTAACCATAATCCATTTTACCATGGTCAATCCATTGTAGTTATTTTGAGATTTTGAACCAAACAACCTCAAAACGTCCAACATAAACTTAACTGATTTAGTAAATAAGTAGAAAATGACAATGAATGAAATAAAAAGGATAATGATAATGGAATTAATATTAAAAATGTTTTTAATCCTGTAAATAATTAACAAAATTTTATTATTTAGGGGTTATATATTGTATGAAGCAAGATAAAACTCAAGGTAAATAATTTTTCTTTACAACTTTATTTTAAAATTTTCCTTTAAAAATATATCCCTTTCATATCCATGTTCATAAAAATGTTTCAATAATTTTATTCACAATAATATAATGATTTCTAAATACATTCATAACTATCCTTGACATTTTACAATGTTTTTTTAAAAAGGAATCTTTTTTAACATTTTCTATAAGAGTCACTTTTGAATCTTTACCAAAGTGAAAAAGAATTTTTTTCTAATGTTTACATTATAAAAACATTTTCTTAGTGTCATACTCATAGTACATTATAAATCTTACTCTATAAGTTTTAATGTTTTTTCAATGAATATATGATTCTAATTCATCTGGGAATTTTTTATTTTTAATATCTCTCAAAAGAAAAGTATATTTCCCCTTATTTTTATTTGAAAATGGAAAGTGCTTTTCTTATGGGTTCAAATGAGTTTTTAAGTTTTTTATGATTAAAAATTGAAAACTTATAAATTTTTTCTTCATGATACGATACTTGGTAATTATATATGATGATGGGTGATCATGGTACATTTATATCCAATGCATTGAGTAATAAAATAATTCTTCTAAGATAAAATGTTGGAGTTAACTGATTATGTTACTCCTATTGAAAGGGTTCTATGAATGAGTTTATCATGGGTTCCACTATAATGCATCAAGATGCCTTCATGGTTTTTCTATAATTTATATGGTTTTAAAGGTTTTATTTCAGAAAAGGATAATTTCCCCATGTGATTATGAACATTTTATATGTTCAATGTTTATTATGAAAAAGGTAAACATTTTTCATTTTTTCATTTTTTTCACTAGAATAAAGACTATACTTTATTTTTATATCCCTTAATGATATTTTTGTGGTAATTCCAAGTATAAAAATTCTTTTTATAGGATATAAGAATGTATAAAACTATAGTAAGTTCAATATATATGCCATGGTGACTCGTTTTAAAAAAGGAAAAGTGTCTTGAAGGAAATTTTGGTGTATGTTTAAGAACCTGTATTTTTAGAAAAAAATATATTTTGTGTAAATTTCTAGTTTTTATATAATTATTTTATTAATTATCTATAAAATATAATAGGAATGTCATAATTTTTAATCCTTACTATTAAACTCGTAATTATGGATTATTTAAGTTATAAGGTGTTATAGTGCTCACATAATCCTTGGGGTAGAGGCACTAGAGAAAGGTGAAAGAAGATTATACATTCTTGTTAGAGTTTATCAATGATATTATCTTCTATTATATTTCTTTTTCATGATTATAGGAGTTCACAAATATCTTTATAGTCCAGTTTTTTTTTCTTCATTGAAAATAAGATAAGAGTATCTAATACAATATCATAACTTTTGAGCACCAAGGACATAAACACTAAATAACATGATTTGGTGAAAATTGCAATATTTTGTGTTTGTGTGCCTTTATTTCTCTCTAAACATCTTGTATTTTCATCATCATTATTCCCTTTATCGAATAAGGATCCATTAACTAAAAAATAATAAAATCATATTTTTTGTGAATGGGAAAAGATTTTTTAGTGGACTGTGACCAATGATTTCCCCCACTCAATAAGTAGTAAATCTTTGATTTGGGATTTTCAACTGCATGATGATTTATTTAAATATTATTCCCACTTATCCATGATCCAAATAATTTTTCTTAAGTAAAAAAATATAATGATCCAAAATATATCCATGAGTACCTATGAAAAAATATTGTTATGTTATTATAGAACATTTATAAACTACCTCCCAAGTCTCTAAATTCTTATATACACCTTTAAGATAGACTTAACTAAAAATATTGGGCTTTGATACCATTTATCATGACATGACACATAAATACATGAATTTTTAAGTAATATTTTCATATAACCTCAAGTGTATTTCCACAAAAGGTGGAGATTGGAGACTAAAACCAAGTCAAAATAAGAAAAATATGGGGAAATATTTCCCTCATAGCCAACTATCAATAATAATTATAGGAACAACCATTATACATGGATAACATTATAAATAAATCATCCATGTATAAAAATAATAATACATGAATAAAAATATTTAATTTTATATATCTAAATACACAAGCATAAAAGTATTGATGGGTTTCAATCCAAATCTATATATAACGAGGATAAAATAATAATATAAATATAGTATAAAAATAGTACATTGATACCAAAAATATACATAATTTATCTTTGACCACATCCCATCATGGAATTACAAATGTTCAAAGAAATTGACATGTAAATCCACTACTCTAACTGGGATTTACCTATTAAAACAGACTACCTAAAAACCACCACCATCAATGAACAAGGTAAAATTTTATTTTTCCTATATCATGATAATAATATCACAACATATACATTTTAGGAGTGATTATAAAAATAAATAACATTTTTTCAATGATCCCAATGACCTGCCATAAATGAATAATCATGGATGCATGTGTATTATAAATAATTGATGTTAAAAATAAATCATACCATATATTATTTTTTAAATAATTAGTAAATAAAAATCATAAATAGGTGGTATATAAAAATAATATCCAACTTAATAAATCTCATTATTCTATAAAAAATGGATCAAGTTGCATACTATAAAGTTTGAATTGTCCCATGGGTGAGTAAATTAGTCTATAAAGATAAACCTAGTAATTACCCATTATAACAAGACAATTTTATTCCCAAATACTGTAAAAAGGAAAATTTAACCAATAGTTTGGGCAAAGTTACTATTAATAAAAATAGGAGTACAATTCCTAAAGACTTTGTAATAAGTGGAATTAGAAATAAAACAAAGGAAAACTAAAAGGTTTGATCCTTGAGTAACTATGTAGAGGTCCTTCCATGAATGAAAAATTATCAAAAGTTTAATAAATAAACATTAATGACCCACTAGTTTTTTTATATGTGAAATAACATGCACCTAAATCCCTATTCTGAGACCATATTCACCTTTAAAAGTGAATAATGTAACAAGGAACCCTCCCAAGTTTATCCTAATAATGTATGGTAAATTAAATGATAAATGGATTAATTTATAAATCAACTCGATCCATATCTAAAATAATAAATAAAAAATACACCTTGTATAATCCTAGTGAAATCAATTTAAAATCTAAATATTTTTAACTTAAATAATTAAATGATAAATTAATTAAATGTATTAAAATAATGAAAAGTCTCAAAATCCATTTTGATTCCATTTAATCTCTTAAGGAACCCTATATAGTTATATTAAGTGATAAAACCTATGATGGTTTAATTTCCCATGCTTTATTTATGTGGTATTAATTTTTTCCTCTTAAACATTGAAAAATACTGGTATTGGCTATCTAAATAAGTTATATTGAACCATTATTTATAAATAAATAGTAAATACACATTCCTAATTTATTTAACCTCTTTATATTCCACTTTCATAGTGTAACAACTTAACTATTTAATATATAAATATTTTTTGGAAATAGGTTTTAAAAAAATTTAAATAACATTTTGGGAAACATTAAATACATTATTAATCCAAACATGATAAAATATTAGGGCCTCCTATATCAATAGTAATATCCTGAATCTATTTAGCATGGTAGGTGAAAATCCCAACCATTTTTCCAAGATTTTGTTATAAGATCCCTAAATCCATAATATTATCATTAAATAAAAGTTTTATAACCTAATAAATGATTTATGATTTTCCTAAAAACAATGGATGGTTGTAAGAAGAAGTAGGAACTTCAAAAACCATAACCCAATTTCCAAAGATGATTGGTCAATCTCAGGGATAAAATTGACATGGTGTAAAAAGGAAAAATTAGAGAAGAAAAGGGGGTATCTTTATAGGTACATAACCTACTACTTGATAAAGTAAATAAACCTCCCCTTTCCATAATATTAAATATCTATTATAATCATAATTACATTATAAGGGTAATTTTTTAAATAAATTATATTCACATCATTTCCCATAATTTAAGTAACGGAATATCTATTTAAATAATAAGATCCTCTATAGTTCCTCCTCTTAGGACACATAATAATTTTATGCAGGTCCAAATATTAGTTTCAACCCTGTTATATTTATTATATTAATAACATTTTTATACGATTAACTATAAACCCTTCAATATTTTTATTTTTAATTTATAATTAAAAAATTATAATAGTAATTTAAGTGAATATCTACCAAACATTGGTGGTTTTTACTTTAGTTTTGGATCACAAAACATGTTTACTATATATAATCCTAAGAATAATCAGTCTTGTGAATCTAGGGTATAATTTTTTTTATTTAATTTTTAATTCATGCATATGGAATTTTTTTTAAAAAGTATCACCTTCATTTACCAATAACTATTTACCACTCCACCCAATTATCACCACTTAAAATAAAAATTTATTTCTTATTTCCATCTAAATATCTCTATTCTCAAGTTCCCCTTCATTTTTTGGTAAGTTTAGAGGCTCTCAAGGGTTGGTTTTAAAAATATAAATACAATTGTGGTAAATATTGAAGTTATAATCTTATAAACATTAAGAGGAGGTAAAATTAAGGTGTTTTTTCTTCTTCATTATAGAATCATATCCTCATTTTAGCAAGGACAAGTCTAATATGTTTGTTCCCACTGATTCTAATAATGTTCAAATACAAAAAGGTAAATGTTGGGACATAGTATTTTTTTGGTTCACCTCTAAGGGATAGTCTAAGGATCATACATCAACAGTGTGTCAACATTATAGGAGGTAATACCATCCAATACAAGTATAAAAAAATTGAATGATTTATTACTGATCCCAAGAACACTTCCTCTTCCTTATCACTTGTTTCCTACTCTGAGTCAATGAATTATAAAAGAATAAAAAATATATATTTCTTATAATAATATCAAGATTTGAACTTGAATACCAATATAGTGAGAGTAGTATAATTTTTATTCTTTACACTTATGCTACTATAGACCTTTAAATGTGTTCTTTTTATTTTCTAGGATCTTTACTCTTTATTTAAACATATATTATTTGATATATAAAACAATTTTCCCTTATCAATTTCTTTATTCTGCATTTATTATTAGAATATCTTTCCTAATAATATTTCCATATTTTAAATTATTGAAATCCCTATGAAAAAAACATTATTTTCTTTATTTTCGTTCATATTTATTTCAAGATAATTTTTATAATTTGATTATAGAAATTCTATGAAATCATCACCAATTAATTTCTTAATTTTAAGATTGCATAATCTTTGTAATTTTCTTTTTAAATCACATCCTTCATTTATCTAAAAATATGTGAGTTTACATACTCTTAATTGATTAAATTATTAATCATGTATTATGATTAAAATATTTTATACAAGATAACATGCGGCGTGAGAAAATAAATTACAACATTGTTTTTATTAAGAACTGAGACTATATAATATCTAAATTTTAAATCATTATTAATATCAAAATATAATCCTCCATTAAACTCAATATGATTTTATCCATTTTTAAAATGACCATTTTAACTATGATTTTCAAAAGGATGTAGTTTTCATTGTATTTAAGCTTGGTTTTTACCTATAAGTCGCAGAGGAAATGAATCTTAGGATATGAAAAATTATACATATAGTAATAATTAAATGAGCCTTGTGATGTGAGAAATTACCCTTATTATATTCCTAAAATAAATATTATAGAGTCAACAACTGATCCTTATAGAATAACTCTTATAGAGTGTTTTAGTATGAATCTTATGGAGTGTTGTGTAATAACTCTTATGAAGTGTTGAAAATGATCCTTATAGGATTGGATTTATTTTATAATGACTCTTGCAATGTGAAAATGACTCTTACATGGCCTTATATTATCCTAATATAAGTTCCATTGATTCTTACAGAGTCTTGATGTCACTTATGAAATTCCTAAATAACTCATAAGGAATTTTTCTTTGAAATATTTCTCCAGATAAATGACTCCTATTAAGTTTCTAATTAATATTAAAGAATTTTATATTTTCCTTATGGAAGCCCACTATTTTCCTTTTTCCAATAATGATATAATGAATCTTATGGAATTATTTTAATGACTCTTACAAAATTAAAACTTATCCCTTTTCACTAAAACCTATACACAAAAATTCAAATTCCATTTTCATTAAAACCTTTACCCCAAATTCTAATTTAAAAATATCCAACAATATAAGCTTTGGTTTCAATATCCCCCCATTTGACTTTGATTTAAATTTATTCACATATACTTCCAGTTATGATCTCTTTATAGACGTTCTCTCCCATTTCTTTTCTACTCTCTCTTTGATAATTAAATCCATGGTTGGTCTCCTCTCTTCAGGTCTAAACATAATGAATCCTTTAATTATTTTTCTAAACAAAGATTTATCAACCATGTCCCTAAGACTATTTCAGTTAGTACTCATTGTAGGAAACTAAATATAAAATATAATACCTACAATTCCATCCATAATATTCACATTAATTCTTTACTCTTCGTCTATAATTCCCCATGGATATTATCTCCCACTTTCTTCTCATGTTCACAAAATATGGGCACCTACACTAAAAATAAAAAAAAAACCAAATAATTTATTAAATTAAATAGAAAGAGAGGATATATCCAAACCTCCTTAGGTTGAAGGAGGTGGTTGATCACTAAGGATCAACTTGTGCCTCTCAAATACTGGTGTTTCAAAGGTCTTAGTCATGATATCTTTTTTTTGGTAATCAATCCAAATATACACCATTTTGATAACTTCTTACTCCACCTATTCCTTGATAAAATGATACCATATTTCAATTTTGTTTGGTTGAGAGTGATGAACTAGATTCTTTTTGACCTCGATAACACTTTTTATGTTACAAAATATTACCATTCATTATTTCGCTATTTCACCAAGATCTTCTAATTGTTGTTTCATGGATTAAATCTATGTTCAAGCCTTAGTAACTACAATGTACTATTCCTTAGTTATACTAAGGGATACACTTTATTACTTCTTATTTAACTAGCCTTCACACTTAGTGATAGTATAAAATGGACCAGTAATTTTGGATTCTCCATTTATCCTATCACCATCCCAATAAGAATCCGAGAAGGATAAAAACTCGTAATCATTTTTTATATGAAATATTATTCCATGATTGAAAGTACCTTTGATGTACTTAATTATTCTATTCACTACTACTAATTTTTTCTCATTTATATTTTTATAAAATTGGGATACCAAAATAGAAGCATAATAAATTATAGGCCAAGTTTCTATTAAATATATAAATATTCTAATAATCCTTTTATAAAAGGTAAGATCCACTATCTACCCTTTTACAAATATTTGTTCCAACTGTAATGGGAGTGAACAAAAGAATTGAATGACGAATTTCATATTTTATTAGAAACTCATTTTAATAATTACAATGTTATATGAATGTGTATATCTCCTTTTGATTCACTTACAGTCCTTGGAATTTGGTAAGATCACCAATCACATACATTTCAAAATATAAACTCATAAGATTATAAAATTATTCTTTTAATTTTTTTATAATCCCTGCAAACATTATGTCACCCAATGCATGAGTATCTTGAAATTATCATCTTCAGAAAATTTTACATATAAATTATAATCAATATCCCCTCTTTTAAACTTTATTATCTTTATGTATGAATTAAATTGAACATACCATGCACATTGTGGTTGTTTTAATCCATAAAACACCTTCTTTAATCTGCATACCTTTCTTCCTGCACTACTAATCAAGAAACCCATTGAATATTCAATATATACTTCTTATTTAAGAATAAAATTCAATAAAGTTATGTTAAAATACATTTGAGAGGCCCATTATCCTCTTTGAATTTCCACAACTAGGAAGAATATGATAGACTAATGTTAGGATATTAGTAAAAATGTTTCTTCAAAATCAATCCCTTAAATTTGTGAATAGCCTTCTCACACCAATGAATATTTATTTTGAGATGAAATGCCATGTTCATTAAATTTATTTTGGAATACACACCATTTTCCAATTATGTTGTTCTGTTTGGGTCTCTACACAAGTTCTCATGTTTAATTATTATCAATTTGGTTCAACTCCTCATTCATGGATCTTACTTGTGACTAATCCTTCATGACTTATTTGAATAATGCAGGTTCCATAGTGTAATGTAGATAAGAATGCTCTACTAACCTCATCCTTTATATCTGAGTGAGTTTCATTTTATCTCTAATAATAATTTATGGGTTAACCTCTATCCTCTTGCTTCTTCTCAGAGATATAGGCATGCTATCTTCAATAGAAGGTTCCTCCTCATATTCTGCATCAAATACTTCATATTTTAAGAAAAAATTTACAATCTCTGTAATTGTATCAACTTCGTGATCTTCTTTTCATAACTCGTTTATAGATAATATTCTAGTTTTATTTCCTTATATCTCTTTGATAAACTTAAAATTATTGATTTCAATAATTTTATACAATCTCATATTGAATCATTTGTAATATTTTATCTTTATCGAGTAGTCTAAAATCACTCTTTCATTTATTGAATCGCTATATTTGACTTAATTACCTTCTTTGTTTTAGATAGTTTCGGTGATGTATTCCTATAATTCCATATCTAATAGGGTGTTTGATCATATTTAAGGATTAGAAAAGCCATATTTTGAGTGTATAACGAAAATTGAACTCCCTCCTTCCATTATAAGTGTGATATTCTACTTTTGGTAAGAATTATCTTGGCCATATTATTTATCATCTACTTACAACATTAAACAAACCCATTTTGTTGTGGTGTTCTAACTGAGTACACCTCATGTTTAATGCCATTTTTATCAAGATAATTTTCAAACTCGAAGGACTTTTGTTCCATTTCATTATCTGGTCATAAAGTTTAGATAGTGAATCATTTCACATCATCCACTCTTGTCTTATCTATCTTCATGAAACCCATCACATCTCTCTTACATTGCATAAACATTACATATTCTATTCTACTTTTACCATAAAAAATATAATGAAATATCATCTCCACATGTTCTCAAAAGATTCATCAAACCACAAACATTCGTATAAAATATATAGAGTAAGTGTGATACACTTCTTTTTATGATAGGGATAACATATCTTTTTTCCTTACATGCATACATCATACATCCTTTCTTAGTTGTGTTTCAAATTGGAAATGTTTATTGATTCAATCATTTTCGAATGATTATTTGTAATCTACCTGTAAATATGTTCCATTCATATATTTCATAGACCATTTTCTTCTTTCATAGTTAAAAACACATTTCATCTTATTTATCCTCCTGGTAATGGTTTATAGTTGTTTTTTAACCCTTTATGGGAGAGTTCCCATCTTTAATTTTGATCAATAATACTTTTAGATAAAATAAAACTACAATATCATAGTAAAAAAAATTCAATCACCATCAAGATATTATGTTACAGTCCAACCACATAGAGTAATTCAATAATTTTTAGTTCATCACATTCTAACCTAATATTTCTTCTTCCTTTAATCTTTAATACCCCATCATTACCTAAATAGTTCCATCATCTTTCTTCTTTAAATTTTTTAATATATTCATATTTCCTATTATATGGGATAAACACCCACTATCAAGAATCCATGTACAATTACTATTTTTAGCCTTGAGTGTAGCTTTATAATGGTTTTCCTTTTCTCTTATCTTCTTTTATTTCCATGCAAGACCTATGGGTGTGGAGATAGTATATTTCATGTGATCTCTCTTTAAAACACGTGTAATATAATCATTTTCTATTATTTATTATTGTAGAAAAAAACTATTTTTAAAATAAATTTCATTGGGTAATTTGGTATTTATCTATCTTTGATTCCATTAATAGCCATTTTGACTTATTTTTTTTCTATAATAAATGACATATAGAAAGAAAATTAATAATTAAAATAAATTCAAAAAAAAGAGTTTCAAAATTATGATGAAGAATATGGTCTAATCTTTCTTTACTGACTCCCAGGTTATTCTCCCCTTATGTAGATTTTTTCCTTCATGAAATAAATCATGGTATAACAAAGTAAACTACAAAACTAACACTTTATAAGGTGAAATATCTTTCCACCTTCACCTCTCTATATGTTTCCAACTTTTTAAAATATTTTAGTTTATTGATTTTTCATTTTATTTTGACGTATATATTCCATATCTTTTTTTATTTTATATAAGTTAACTACTTGATATGTATTTTATTTAAAAGAAAAACCACTTTTACAAATATTCTTGGGTCTTTTTTGGAACCTTCTCTACTCCCACTAAGCCATACTTGGATCTCTCTGATGGTTCTTTATATGATATCCTTCCAAATATTATCTTATTCTTGGAATCATTTTATTTTATTTCAGTTTCAATATTTCTTCTCAAAATAACCACTTTGATACCAAGATCTTTAAATCTCCTTGATCTTTCCTCCAAACAAGAATTAAGTCTATCAATCATCTTAACTCGTTCTTCACTTTTAAATTTAAAATCTACTACTTCTAAGATTTCACAACGAGTTGATTGATCATACAACTCCTTCTATAGTTTTTCTATGTCATCCTCAAGTTGATCCATATATTTGAATGATTCCTTAAAAATTACACAAATTTTCCAATTTTCTTTCTTTGAATATCAAGGTATTTAAGGGCTCCCTCAAGTAACACATTTACATCTACCACAAAATTAGATAGATTTTAATTTTCTTTCTCGTATTTTTCTTTTTAAAATATATCCATTATCAAATATTTTATATTTGATTTGAATTTAGTTTCCTCTTCCTTTATATAATTTTCACAAGTTACCACTCCCTTTCTCATAATTATTTTTAAATGGAAATTCTTCACATAACAATATCTTGGTTTGAAGTCCCTTTTATGGGGAAATTTTCATCATGTATTTTGTATGGATTTCAAATCATTTCCATTCCCATCAAAAATATTACAGAACCCTGCTAAAATGTGTCCTACATTTCCATATCTAAAGTATTATAAGGGTATATTTCCTTCAAATATTCCACTACTTATTTTAAACATTATTACCACTAGATAAAAAAAATATTCTTATACATATTCCACGTAATCTCCATATTTCATGAGATTAATATTCTACATGGATTTCAAATCCATTTTCCTATTTGAAAATTTTATATTCCTTCAGTTTTGATTATCATTTCATAGGCCACAAAATTGTTGTGTAAGTCATCTAATTGTATCTTTTCTATTTTTATTACATCAAGAGTACACACATTTGGGTTATAAAGGGTTTGTAGCCACCTCACAATTTTCTTAACAAAATATACACCCTTTATTTTTTTTTTACCAAGTCCTTAGATAGATCCAACCACCTCAATAATATGATTGATAAACCCATAAATATTTTCATCTGGTTGCATATTTAGATCATCAAACCTATTGCGTAAAACAATAATCGTTTATTTATTAACCTTCTTGTCATATTCATAGATATTAACTAAATTATTCTAAATTCCCTTTTTAAAGGTACAACTCATCACCTTCATATAGATCTAATTTGATAGAGCACCAATCAAATAATTTTACGCTTTAACATCAATAATGTGCATCTTTTATCCCATTAATTCATGGATAATTCATAAGAATCACTCTATTATATTAAATTAACTACAAAAAAGAAAAATTTGAGCCTAAGAGACCATATGTGATATATTATTTGATTGTTTATGATTTGTTAATAGAACCCAAAAAATAGAGGAACTCCCTCACCATTCACTTTATTTTCCATATATACAAAATAAAAAGGAAAATTCAAAAAACCAAAACCTATGTCAATAATAATACTTATTGAAACCAGAATCATAATAAACCCTAATATGGGGTGAATTAGAGAATTCAAATTTTCTTCTTTTCCACAAGATATTCTCCTCTTTTTATTAAATATAAGCTAAATTATATTTTTCTCACACATTTGTACAATGTTTGAATGTATAAAATTAAATGTGGGGACACAATATTTTACTCGGTTCATCACTAAGGGATTGTCCAAGGATAATATGTTGATAATTTTTTGATGTACCTAGTGGTAATACTATCCACTATAGTTATTATAAAAGTTTATAAAGGAATCATTTCCAATTCCATGAACACTTACTCTTTTTGGCCAATTGCACACTACTCTGAGTAAATAAATTAAAAAAAATTAACACATAGGTTCCTTATAATAATATCAAGATAAGAACATGAACACTAATATATTTAGAGTTTTATAATTCTTATTCTTTCATAATATACTACTCTATGTCATTTAGTATATTCTATGTATTCTTTTTTATCTATGCTCCTTAAAATATATATTCTTCAATAAATACAACAATAATACATTTCCTATTCTTTTTATTCTTTATTTATTCCTCGGATATTTTTCATAAAAACATTTCCTTATTTTTTAATATGGAAATCCCTATGAAAACCATGGTAAAATTCTCATTAATTTCTATCATTTTCACTATATGATAATTTCTATATTTTGATTATGAAAATTCCATGAAGTGAGCATATCATAATTCCTTCCTTTAAACATTCCATAATCATCACAATATTCATTTTAAACCATAGTATTTAATCCTATAAAAAATCTATGAGTTTCCTTCATATTGATTAACCAAATTATTAATCATGTGTTATGATTAATAATATCACATACAAGTTGACACACGGCGTAGGTATTTGATTTATGATGAGATTTCTATTAAGAAGTGAGACTACATAATCTTTTCATTTTAAATCACTTTCAAAATAATTGAATATTCCGCCTTTAAAATCAACATGATATTCTCTATTTTTACTATAAACATTTCAATTATGATTCTCCATAATCTGAGTTTCTCTATCATAAGCCCCTCCCCACAAGGAGTACCCCTCCTGGTCCAATAATGAGAGAAGGGAGAAGTTGAGAGCTCGATTCCCTCCTAGAGTAGGCCCTGAGTTTGAAACTATCATTGAGGTCATATCATACATAAAAATGGGAGGCATTACCCTCTAAAATAACACACAAAATAGAGATATAATATAAAAAACCAATAAAACTTTTCTCATGAAAATAAAAGAGACCCAAAGTGAATACATATAATGTCATACAAGAATTAATACCACTAGAAAGGAAAACTATAGTACCAAAAGATAGATACAACAATAAATCTGAATCCCAAATAGATAATGAGAAAAAATGAACTAGTAATATCCAAATTTATCTACAAACTTCTTCTATTGACCTGAAAAAATTATATATACATGGGGCAAGAATAATAGTATACTCTATAAGATCCTCTACTAGAGACCCTCATGAAAAAGATAAATAAAGCATACTATATCCCATTGAACAAAAATGAAACTAACCTTTCACCTAAATAGGTATACTATGTTGGCAACCTCACCATGGATATCTCTCAACAAGTATCACATAATAGAGATCATATATTATAGTAATAAAAAAACAAGGCTACCATTTTACTATTTCTCCCACAGGTTTTTCACTCTACCCTAACATCATATATCTTGATCCATATCTCCCTAATGGTAATCCATCCTAAAGTCACTAGAGCTAAAGTGTCACAACATGAATCTTATACATCACATTATCTCATCATCCCATACCACATATCTTTAAAGTAACAAAGAAGTTTTCAGGATCCACCATAGCTCGTGCATCATATATTGGGTATTATAAATCAATCAATCGCAACCCATATACCAAGTAAGGTACCTCAATCCATCATAGTATATACACGTTTGTAAACACTATATTTTATCAAGGAGAAATAAAATATTATGAAGAACACCTCGTTCATGTTAAAGTGATAAAGATTCTTAAGGAGAACTAAGGGACCTGCCCAAGTCGACCTACACGCACATACACTTATGCATTACAAAGGTTGTGCATACCTCTTACATGCCCAGAAGGGGAAAGAAACCCCTACATTGGACACCTGCACTGTGGATTTGGATAGATAGCCTCCTTTGACTAGGTAACCCTATTTTTCTATAAATAGGACCCTTGGGATCCTCATTTGAATAACTGAAAAATCATAAGAACCCCCAGAGCTCTGATTGCATAGTACATTCACCTAGATCCTCTGAAACTTCTCAATTAGCTCTCCAAAACCCAAGAGAATATATAATTAAAGGAAATAGGTGAAGAGAAAAGTTCCTTTATAGTCTAATACACAATACACATGCAGGAGGACCCTTATTCCATAATAGGAATCCACTTACATAGGATCCCGTTTTTAAGAAAGGACATGTGTGAGACCCATCCAGGGACACCTGAGGAGACCCGTGGTTCTTAGGCTAAAGCCTCTCCCAAGTTTGTTTACCTAGGTGTTCCACTTATGAAGGAATATCCAGCTCATGTAGGCCTATAACCCCTTGCGGAAACCACTTTCAGTTATTCCTAGGCCCTATGTCAAATACTTGTGCCTATTACCTATGTGGCACACCTGCGCCAAGAAACAACAACCAGGACCTGTACAAGTCACCCTTTGATCCCTTCTTCAAAGAAATCAATGGTAGGGCCTCTCCTCCTTTGGATATCTTTTCTGAGATAGATCAAGTCGAATCCTCCTCCTAGACCTCCAAACATGCACAACCATGGAGAGTGGCACACTAGTGTGACCCCCATTTAGGTGTGTATTCCTACGGTCATAGGTTTCCCAAAAAAATTTGGGTGGTCATTCAAGGTCCTCGGGGTGCACATGAGTGTATATTACCACAGTCATGAGTACCCCTACACTAAGGATAGTGTTAGGGAGTTCCCAGTCTCGAATACTAGGGTTAGGATCTTGTCCTCCCCTTCTCATTTCTAAGACTTGGAGCCTCCAATTCTGAGAAGGGAGGGTGAGGATTATGCTTCCTTTTCCATTCAATATTGAATGATATACTCTTCCCTCACTATGGAAACAATTTCAGGGCATCCCTCTAAGATTAATCCCATATCCTTTCTTGTAGGAGGTTGCACTCTTTCTCCTCTCTGTCTCTTGGCCATCACTGGGGTTCCCACTTCCTTCTCCATACCCTGGACTCATTCTAGGGTAAAGTGAAGAGAGGGAAGTGTCATAGACCTAGTCTCTTACATTAGAAAAAGAGGTGGTAGAGGATATGGGAACACTCAACACCCCATCCCACTCCCTTCGGTTTTTGTCTCTATTTCCACCTATAGGAAAAAGCATATTGTGTGGTATCTCAGATCATTTTTTCCTCTTATTTCTCACACCAAGCATGAAGAACTCGGGCTTAGAGGTTAATGGTGATCATGAAATCCACACAATC
This sequence comes from Viscum album, assembly GCA_963277665.1. NCBI lineage: Eukaryota > Viridiplantae > Streptophyta > Magnoliopsida > Santalales > Viscaceae > Viscum > Viscum album. The sequence continues at coordinate 1,607,437,393 of OY728129.1, read as the reverse complement.
CATTCCACCTATAGAACTATGAGAACTATGATTCCTACTATAATCAGGATACATAGAATTACCAACTAGTTACTAAGATCAATGGGCATCCTCATTAGGAGTAATCCCCAATCACAATACCATTAAACTAGGTATCCTCCTCATGATTAAGCCCTGAAATAAACCCCCAAATCACTGTAAGTCAAGAAATCCCTCATGGTTCCTTTATAAGGGAATCATCTTTATAATTAAGCCTCAACATAATCCTATCAAAGGGCTATACTCCCCTTCGACCCAAACCTTAGAGGGCCTCCATAGGCGTAGGTCCTCATCACCGAACTATGTGGGATTTAATTCCCATCCAAATAGGATATGTAGGAATCCTCTATGAGGTCTAAACCCAACATGCCAAATCAACCATGTCCCCTTTTGGTCACATTCCCAATAGGGTCTAATTCAACCTTAGAAACTCATCCCCCTTCCAGGTTCCTTGGGCTACTTCAGTATAAGTCCCACATCGAACATTTACTAGGAACCTTCCACCTAGACCTCCTTTCCATATGATGTTAAACAATATGGTTGGGTTCTTATCACATGACCTTAAAAGGGATGATGTATCCCATTAAGCAACACTAAACTATGTGGTTTATAATTTCTTTCATGGGGATACATAGGAATCCAATCATATAGATTCGATCCCAACATCAAAACAAATCATGTCTCCCTGGATGACAATATATTCCAAAGCGCCCTACTATGTGGATAGAAAACCAGACCAAATAATCTCTAATTTTTACATAAGATGATACCATTGATGGTGGACCTCAAATACATACAGATATCTCCAATGATGAAGAATATCAGATACATATAGATGATTCAACATTCCATACATGCTAATAATTGATTGTTAATTCTAGGGTGAACTGCGTCATCCTTGTGAATTAATAAAGGATTCGTGAATATGTAATAAATATATAAGAGAGTCCTAGAGTTGGAAATAATTCCCCCCCAAAATTGTGTGATGAGCCTGACCTCCCATCCTCTCGACCATGTGAGTTATCAAGCATCATCGTCCAAACCTCCCAAAAAGCACCTGCCATTAGAAAGAAGGTCCCCTTGGATATAAAACCATTGGGTTTTTTTGGTTCCACAAAAAACACCATTGGAAACCATTTAAAATATTTATTCTTAACCTAAACATATCTTTATAGGAAACAAAAAATGGGGAAACTGTCATGAATCCTTAACCAAAATGATAATATCACCCACCTGTCAGGCCCCTTTCTCTGAAATGAAAGAGGGCCAGACAATACAATCAATCATATAGGTGTTTATTAAAATGAGATGTCTATTTAATTAATTTTTCCTATTTTTTTCTTCATATATATAGAAACTTACTCTTAGAGATTCACTCAATCCAATGGTGTCATTATAAATTTCACCAACCACTGCCCCAGCCACTACTCAAGTCGGATCTTCATCCACAAGGAGGATGCCATCACTAAACCAGTATATTAATTACTAGGTCTTGAAATTTCTGGTCTAGGAATACCATCAAAATAGTATAATCTCAACCCTTGAGGCCGCCTGACAATCCCTCTAGTCCACCAAGATCCACCGATCATTCGTTCAATGAAAATCAGTGGTCCTGAAGTAGATGGCACTAACCACCTTCTTCAACCATTTCGGGAGCTTATCACCAAAACATGACAACCAGTCTCTCCCATATCTCAGAGAGGTGGATTAAGAGGCCATATACAACCTCACACAGAAGACACAAGGGTCCTTCTCAAGGGATCATGATAGCAATCGATGTCTCCAATGATACATGGTAGTAACCCCTCAACATGATGAGGGTTTTGTCCCTGGTTATCTGGCCCAGGACCTTCAAACCCAAGAACACAAGATGGCCCATCAAGGAAAACAATCAGCTAACAAGAAGAAAGTCCACACATCTTCCCCCTCCAGAGAATCCAACCAACCCAATTTTTTGGAAAATTTTGAGTAGACACATACACCCATCCACCTTTATTCATCCATCCTGAAGACTTGCCTATCGGTACCCAAAGAATCCCTCCAACCAAATATTGTGTCATACTCTGTGCAGGAACATACACCTATCTATACCCACCATGCCTACTAGCAGACTCATCTAGAAGCATTCAAAGAAGACTGCCAACCAAGTTCTATGGAAAGTCGTGAGCAGGCACACACACCTACTTGAATTTATCAAGCCTTCCAACAGCCTTGTCTAGCATCACCTAGAGAAGTTAATTAAAAATTCCCGATGAAAAGCAGGGGCAGACTCAAATCTTTTCCCCAAAACATGAGTAATGTTAGTATACACTTGTAGGAAAGGGTGTATAGGAGTAGGCACATACACCTACTCTAGATATGGAATGGGAATATATCCATGTTATGATTGTTGAAGTCACCAAGCACATCCTAAAAATGGTAAAGGGGGAGATTTAAATTCCTACCCACATCCTACAGACTTTCCAGGATATCATAATGGTGATAATAGTAGTGCCAGAGGTACAGACAGATAACTTTTTTCCCACAAGTGGGGTGGGTCATCAGCATGTCACCCTAGAGCAGATACATACCTATGCTCCCATCCAGGAGGGCTGTGGCAAAAACTCCCCCATAATATATGGAAAACGGATTAGGAACATACACTCACTCTAATTAGAGGCAATTATCCTATCTCAATGGCCATTCAAAGGCAGTCACAAACACTTACCCATGAAAATAACTTCTCCCAGTAAGTGGCCCCAGTTTCTTACAAGAAGACATCCAAAAAGAAGCCTCACCAAAGGAAACTGGAATTCAAAGAGTCAATCTATGATCCCTCTCCACTTAACACTTGAGTTCTTGAATCCCTCGTATGATTATCTGTGGAAGCTCGGGATCCTACCCTCTTATTTACAAATTATGGGAGCAGTAGCAGTAATTCTTAAGATCCTTTTTGGATACTTCACCATGAAGGCTTGCTTCATGAAAAAAATTTGGTCGACCTCAAGAGCCTATCTCTTGATGAGAGCTATAGCAACTCTCTATGTAGCCATAAGACCAAGAATAAAGAGTATCTTACCCTTATTGTAATCCACCATGGTGTTCCTCCCCATAATGGTGTTCACTGTGAAAGTTCTATCCATAGTATTATTTTTCATTGTTAATATAATTCTTCAATTGAAAATATAGTGATGATAAATTCATCCAATAGTGAAGCACTTAGGAAAACAAGGCCATATATGTCTGATGCCTTGTCACAGGAAAGTAAAATCCTTTATTAACTGGAAGATATCCCAAGGTGATGATCATTCTTTGAACCTCCTTTAGATCTCCTGAATTCTATCATAATAGAGTAAATCCCAACCAATCTCACTAATTGTGATAAAACAATTGGGAATCATCCACTCTGGTCGGACCAAGTAGAGTAAACTCTGGAAAAATATGAAGAAGATATGTTGAACATGAGGAAAAAATTGGATAAAGATGACATTCCATTCATATTATGGCATTTATCCATCCCTCAATACAGCATTCCAGAGGTATTATTGGAATATTGTTTAAACAACGTCCACATAAACATATGGAAAACTATTCATCACTTGAAAGTAAAATTATTACCATAAAATAAGTATAAAAGTCGCATAAAGTTAATAGAAGGTTTGAAATGCCAAATTGACTTGGCATATCTCCTATATTCATAACATCCAAATATCAAAAAACATTTAGGATCCCTTCAATGTGCGTGCCTCGTTGCATTAATGAGGTTGTGATAATTGATCACTGATACCCCATATGATGTTCATATTAGAGGATGGGGTTCACATAAAGCATTACATTTTACCCCACTCCCCAATCAAAGAATCCCACTAAAGGTTGTATCATGAAAAGTCATAGCCTCGGGCCGGCTCTAGCAAATGGAAATTGTCCATGACTAAAGATATTCTCAACAAAAATAGCCCCTGACCGACTCTCATCAACATCAAGCCAGAAGAGAGAAGGATGTTGAAAGACTTTTTCATCAAGCATCTGATAATATCAAGAAAGCCTCCCGCTTAGAGGATATTAGTCATCAAATAGCATAAATGTTAGAAATAGGGGAATGGTCTTCAAAAATGGTTGACCTAAGTGCATACCGAATGATGCACCCAGCCCATGTTTAGACACAACTCTGTAAAATTAGAAGGGAAGTCATGAAAATAGAAGCCACGATGGTTCATGAGAAACCTCATCCCACAGGGTTGGGGAATTTTTAACCCAACACTCAAGGTTAGGAAACCAAAACTGAGGGTTTGTGAAATAAGAACAAGAAAATCCGTGTCCCTTAAGGTTGGGGGCTTTTTCACCTCAACAATCCACTAATCAGTGAGAATCATTCTTTTCCTGATTAGGGAAGATGTCACAGAATGGATCCTCCCAGTTCACCCCATCCTGTGATTCGGTATCTTCATTAGGAACACGCATGACAGAACTATCTGGAGATACCCTTCTGATCACTATCCTCCAAGAAACTCCCAAAGAATTAGTGAAGGAAATGTAAAGTCCTTATGGAGGATGTAAAATAAGACAGTCTCACAAAGACACTGATAGAATTCTTGAAATGAATTCTTCTTTAATGAATGTCATAAACTCAACCCACATTGATCCTACTAAACATGAGACCAATTAAGAGGAGTCATAAGAATAAGTGGTTCATAATGTAGTATACATCAAAATAATTGAAGGTGTGCAGACCTAGAACTAGAGGCTTTCCTTGAATTTTGGAACTCCCTCAAACAATCCATCATTAACTCATCAAAAGGCACCCAATAGGGAAAAAGGTAAGGGTCAAATTATATCTTACCTTCCATCTGGAGAGGTTAATCCCCTTTCTTTGGAGGATATATTTTCTCAGAAAGATGAATATATTAAAGAGTTGATAATACTCAATGAAGAACTACTCTGAGGTAGCCTTACTTCTAGATATGTTCCAAAAGTAGATCCTCAACTCACACTTCCAGCCAACACATTTAAACAAAAGGGGTTTTATATAACTACTAAAGTAGATCTGGAATATCAGCTCGATGTGGGATACCAACCACCAATATATTTGGATCTTACAGTAGTAGATCGATAATTTCCACCATTGGGAACACAACCAGAATAGGTTCAGGCACATCCTCATAGGCCTTCCCCTATGGGTTACCGACGACAGATACTAATAGTGCCACTACCAATGGACCTACCAGCCACCATACCTGTTCAGTCTCCATCCATCACACCTATTCAAGTTCTAGAATGGCCAGACATTCCTCAAATACTTATGAACACCATTGAGTCACTAACATCTTGATTGGAATCTAATGTGGAATGGTGAGCACTGATACAGTTGGAAAATAAGTCCTACCCCGAATGGGTAGATCTGACTCTTCCCCTGCTAAACTTTGGGAATCTTATATTTCCAATTTTTAATGGTTCAGGAGACCCAAAGAAGCACTTGATTCATTTTGTCTCCCATTGCAACCCCATGATGGGGACCCCTAAACAATAGGAGGTAGTGAAACTCAGGTGATTCATGCAATCACTATAGGGGATACCCTTTGTGTGGTACATTAGTTTGCAGTCTCAATTAATCATTTGATTGGAAGACCTATTTCAGAAGTTTCTCTTCCAGTTTAGCTCAATGCTACAAAAGATGATAGCATTCGATCTCAAGAACTGAAAACAATAGAAGAATAAAAGGGTCTCATATTTCATTGTTCGGTGGAAAGTATTGACATACTCCTTAAACCTACCACTTCCTAAATAATAATTGTTTCCAATCTATGTAGTGAATCTTCATAATGATTTGCGCACACCGCTAATCCCTATGAGATACATATGAGGGTTTCAGGATCTTCATGCAATTTTCTGGAGAGTAAAAGACACAATTGCAGACACTAAGGAAAAGTCCCAAATAATTCCACTAACTCAGGGAAGGAGGATAGGAAAAGTAGAGGCTACTATAGTTACACTTAAGTAGGCCCCTGTACCCACTCCTATTTCAAAGCTTGTAAAATGATGTATAGATCCACCTTCCAAGTGTCAGTATCAACATACACCTCATTAGGATGATTAGAGAGATAAGAGGTGGAAAAAATTAGGATATGAAAAATAAGGTCTATTATTTTCAAAATTACTAAGTCTCCGACTACTTCATCTCAACTATGGAAAACAACTTAGTCAAGTTACCAATGCATAGGAATCCTGATAATTAAGGTGATGAAGATCTCCCAAACTATTACCCCTTCCATAAAATGTTGGGTCACCACATCCATGATTGTTTTATTTTCAATGACCTCCTGAAAAATATGGTATACTCTGGGTAAGTATAGTTGAAGAATTCACATGCTTAGGTTACTTATGTTTCTACCACTATTCCATAAAAGGAAGAAAATGAATGGAAGAAAGTGAAGAGAAAGAGTTTCTAGAAGTTCAGTGACTGGATGGTCAGAAAAATGATCAACCAAACTCATGTTATTATATGAACATAGTTGAAACAGCCAATTGTGCCTCCTGTCACTTCCTCTATAATGCAGCCAACTTCACTGACAACTCAGTCCTCCAAAGGATAATCCTACAAAAAGTGACATGGTCAGAAGGGTAAGAAAAATACGTAGGAAGATGAGCCTAAACCAAAACCAAAGTTTTCCTTGACCTTAGCAGGCTTCATGCTGACAACATCAAAAGTACTGGAACCACCCCCACCAAACAGTACAACAAGAGACGACCCATCATACAGAATCTTTATTAGATGAGGATTTTATCTTTAGTTCCATTAATGTTATTAATGTAATGGATCCCCTTTCAGATGATGATTTTAGCTATAAACCTGAATTCCTTATGCTTGATTTGGGAAATGGGGGAAGTGGTCATCAAATTTGAGGTTATAGGGGAATACACGGTCATTCCAGGAGTCACTAATTTAACCATACCCCTACTCGAACCATCTATGTAGTCAAAACTCGTGGTATATATCTTTAGTGATATTAGGTGTAAAAAGGAAATACCCCCACACATAGTGGATTCTTCTTTGACACAATTGTCCTAGAAGATCGATTAGAGTGTAGGCCACCACCTAACCAACCTTAGAATGTAGGAAAATCTAGCTGACCTAATCTACTAGTATTTTAAGCACCTTAATCTCCTATTCCATGGGACAATCCATATACATTAGGAACATTATCTTCCAAATCACCTTCTAAATAACATCCCCATACTAGGAAGTGTAGACCTTTGGACAATAAGTATGATGTTTTGAAGCAACTGGCCCAAGTTCCTACCAATTTTTCAATCCTAAATGCTTTGAGTCTATAAAAAGACCTCTGGGAAGCACTCATAGAGTCCTTGTCAATCCCTCAAGAGTTTGTAGTCAAGTTTTCTACTAATAAAGTTTATCGTGTAGAGAATGATCAAGAAGAATGTCATTTATTCATCTCTTTCACAGACCATGATGAATATGTTGTCATACAAGGACACGTCATACCCTTGTATATATCTGGAAGAAGATATGACATTGATATTTGATGAGCCTTTATTGACAATGGAATAGGATTCAACCTCTTTTCAGTCTGGACACTTCACCAACTAGGTTTTAATGAATCTCATTTGTCCCCCTCCACTTTAATGTTACAAGGTTATGAAAATAATGAGCAAGAGAATATTGGTAATATCACACTCTGAACCTAGTTTGGGGATCTAGTGTTCGACTTAGAATTCATGGTTGTTCTATAGGATATAGACTTCAATGTCTTGTTGGGAAGACATTGGCTACATAATCATGTTGTTATTCCTTCATCATGCCACCAATGTCTCAAATATTGTATCAATGGACAAATTGGTACATTACATGGTGACAAAGCCCCATTCAAATATTTTGAGTCACAATACATTGACATAGGATTCTACCAAAAGGGAGGGAAATAATCCATGGACGATGAAGTTGCTCAGAACAATGCTCCAAATGTCCTAGATATGATACCTGATAACCCTTTTAAACATATCAGTATGGATTACATGATACCCATTAATCAAATAAAAAGGGTGGTCCTAAATTAAAACATTCACTCAATGACTTTTGTAATGTCAGTCATGAAAACTAAGTCTGATAGTGCAAGAGAAGTTACCAACTCTCCAAACAGTGATGAAATCCTAGATGAAAATTTCTTCATTCCATCCCCCAATATTCAAAAATTATCTATTTCATTGGTTGTGCTGAAATAAGTTTATTTTTCAATAGGGGTAAATGAATATTCTCATCCTTAGTCCCTCCTCTCACCTTCAGGGCACCGAAAAGACCTAGTGCCACTAATTGGGCTATAAATGTCTACTTCTTCTTCTGGATGTCCAAATATCGACCCTTCCTCTAACTCTGAGATTCTTAAATAATCACGTACCTCCCAGGAAGAGGAGAAATAGGTAAATCATGAGAAATAGGAAGAATAGGAAGACCTCAAGGATTCCCCTCCAACATTTGAGGAAGGCGTCTCCACCACTGTAGATGAACTCAGGGAAATAAATTTGGGTATAGATGAAGATCCATGGCCCACTCTGATTAGTACGGCCATAGATCCCAAAGAACATGAGGTATACACTTACTTTCTTAATAAACACTGAGATTTTATTTCCTAGAATTACACTGAGTTGTAAGGCCTCGATCATGAGGTGTCCATCCATCATTTGGGTTTTCCATAAGATCATCGGGGATACAAACAGGCTGCTAGAAGGACACACTCAACCCACACCTCTAAAATTGGGGCCGAATTGGATAACATCATCAAGGTTAAATTCATTTGATAGGTTCAATATCCAAAATGGATATCCAACATTGTCCTTGTTAAAAAGAAAAATTGTAAAATAAAAGTATTCATTGACTTCAAATATCTCAACAGACATTGTCCTAAAGATAACTTCTCGGTTTCGATAACATGGCTCCTAGTTGACGTGAAGGCTAGTTATCAAGACCTATCATGGATAGAAATTCAGGGTATAACCAAATCTAGATGGACCCATAAGATGAAGAGGACACAACCTTCAAAACCCCCAAGTAGTATTCTGCTATCGAGTAATTCCCTTTGGATTAAAGAATGACGGTGCCACATACCAATGTGTCATGCATCACATTTTCAAACCCTTATTGGGAAAGTTTTTTGAATGTTACATTGATGATCTGGTGTTCAAGTACTAGAAATTTCCTAACCACTTATCTAACCTAGAAATCATCTTCCACAAGATTCAATAATGTAGCTTGAAGATGAATCACTCGAAATGCGCTTTCGGGGTAACCTTACATAAGTTTCTCAAATTCGTTGTACCTCATCATGGCATCAAAGTCGATCCTGAGAAAAATAAAGCTATATTTGGCATGTCACCTCCAAGAAACCTTAAATAGTTGAGAGTAATTCAAGGGAATTTGGCCTATATTTTGAGCTTCATAGCCAATATTGCAGGCAGGTGTTTTTTTCACTAAATTGATAAAGAAGGGGGGACGTATCAATAGACCAATGACTATCATGAAGCATTTGATAGCCTCAATACATACCTATTGAGACCATCAGTGTTCATTCCACCTATTGAGGGAAAATATCTCATTCTATATGTGACGGCACTGGAATGATCACTAGGTGACTTCCTTGAGAAAAAGAATGATGATGTGAATTAAAACAGCCTCTATTATCTCATTTGAACCATGATCAACATGGAGACTCAATATTGAGATATTGAAAAGAGCTACCCGGTGTTAATATTTGTGGTTCAAAAGATTAGGAACTATCTAAAGCACCAAGAGATCCCACTAATCTCTACAAATAACCCGCTCAAGTACATCCTTAGTCATCCTATATTGAAAAGGCGTTTGGCATGGTGAGCGGTTATTCTATAACAATTTTACATACATTATGTGCCTTGGAAAGAAGTTAAAGACCAGGACTTGGCATATTTTCTAGCAGAACACCTGACTGTAGAAACATATTCATTAGATAATAAATTTTCATATGAAGAGATATTCTTTATTCAGGATAGCCTTCAAACATGGGAAATTTATTTTGATGATGCATCTAGGAGCCCAATAGGGAATATAATGAAAGACCCTAAGCTCAAAAAAATTAGTTTATGGATTTTTCTCATTTCCCCAACAAAGGAAATCTTATTTTACTCCTATTTTCTATCAGAAGGTTATACCAACAATGAGGCGGAATACCAGTCCCTCATTGCGGGTTTGGAACTAGAACTCCAAATACTAGTGAATCGCCTAGAGGTAAAGGGTGACTCGAATTTGGTAGTAAAATATATCAATGGGGATTATACCATCAAAAAAGAAGAGTTAATCCTCCTATTTGACTGTGTATGATGGTTAATGGCAGGGTTCCCCTCAAAACCAACATTGACTCACATCTCGTGATCATAGAATGCCCAAGCAGATGCATTTGAAAAAGATACCATAACTTTGGAAGATCCAAACCAATATGAAATTATCATCATCATCGCCTATCACAGAATGGCATCCCCTTTTGTTCGAGTCAGAACATAGGATATTAACGAAGTTATCCCTATCCTTATGCCATATGGACCTACCACATGGTGGATGATACCAATTATTGACTACTTTCAAGATGGATTACTCCCACCGGATAGAGATAGAAGAGATCATATCCAGAGGTGAGCAGCCAACTTCTCTCTTTATGATGGCCCAAATCACCAGAATATCATCTACAAATAAGGATTTGATGGAGTCCTTCTCAGATGTATCGATAGATAAGAGACTACGGTCATTATGGATAAAGTACATACTAGGACCTATGGTTCCCATCAGTCTAGATACAATATTTCCAATCAAATCAAAAGGCTTGGATATTAATGGCCCAACTTGACATTGGTTTTCATAGAATTCACCGAGAAATGTCATTCTTTTCAAGTGTATAATAAATTCATAAATCAACCCACAAATTTACTACATACATCCAAATACTTCTGGTCATTTTCCATATGGGGAATGGATGTTTTAGGGCCATACCCTCCAGCTACAACCAAGAAATTAAAGTAAATCCTTACTGTTATTGATTTCTTCTCCAAATGGGATGAAGCAATACCTCTCAAATAATTCATGGCTAAAATCATTTTCATATTTATAAAATCCAACATTATTACCATATTTGGTGTCCCTCATACAATATTGATGGAAAATGGCACTGACTATTCTTATTAGGTTGAAAAGATATATCAGGAATACAGTATCAAATCTAACCATTCATCCCTCTATTATGCAACGGCTAATGGATAGATAGAGTCCTTCAATAAGTCCCTATCAAACATACTCCAAAGGATGATGGATACAGATAAGTCTTGGCCTGAAAAACTCTTGCATGTCTTATGGGCTTACTGGACCACAACCTGTATTTCCACACAGGAGACCCCATACTCATTGGTATATATAAAAAACAGTCCTTCCCATTGAGGTTTAGTTGCCCTTTATCTGTGTTTCCATCTGTGACTAGCTATCAACATTTGAGAAATCCCAGAAATGACTAAATGGATTGGAGAAACTGGATGAAAATAGATTTCAAACCTTTCACTGCTTGTAATTCTATCATAATTGGATAATGTTAGATTTTAACAAGAAGTTATGTCTCTATTATTTTCTCTAAGGAGAGCTTGTGTTGTTCCTCAGAACTCTAATGATGCTAGGAAAAAATCCTCCAAAACTTGAGCCAAAGTGGTAGGGATCTTACTCCATACACAAGGTCTACTCCAAAAGAGATTATTCTTTGATCTAAATGGATGGGGAAATCATTACGAATTCAACCAATTCAAGGTTCCTAAAAAATTATTTCATGTAATCTCATGAAATAACATCTAAGCTCTAGGACGTTAAACTACATAGCACCATATGCATCCAAGATGAAAGACGTTAAACTGTGTAGTTGGTATTTGTCACGTGACCTTAAAAGGCATGACATAATGTCCATGTTGCATGATGTTAAATTGTGTAGCATCAATATCCTCGTCGCACGATGATAAACTACACAACAAGAGGTCCTAGTCATATGACCTAAAACTACAGGACACCATTCTTCCTTACCACATGAAATTAAAATATATGGTTAGCATATACCACATTCGATATTAAGAACCCCCCCCCCCCATTTTCCTCCTCTCATGACTTCAATTAGAGTGGGGGACCTTTATTTTGTTGGGACCAAGTTGAATGAAGATGAAAGTTTGAAGAGTTAGCTTTTGCAGAGTGTTGTATTTTGTTGTCAAAGGCGATAAATCAATTCACTTTGTAGAAGGATCATAAATCAGACGATGCTTTACTGGTATGTATTTCACACAAATCATGAGTTAGTAGAACTTGTGATGCTATCCTTATAAAGGAAAGGGGGAGAAATGATGATGCCAGTCATATAATGTTTTGATTGGAAGGAATGATGCTGCTGGAAGATAGGAAAGATTCAGTTCCCATTGAAACTCTAACGATGCTTAAGCTGATCTATCAAAGGATAAATATCACGATAGTGGGATTCGTGATAAGAGCAGAAGAATGGTTATGGGAAGAAGTAAAGAGATAAAATGGCAAAGCAATAGACAATTTGGGGATGGCAGAAAAGCACAGTTTAAGGTGGCGCCGTTTTCCAGTGTTTGCCAAATTTTAGGGCCTGAAAATCAGGAGATGAAGAAATGTGCTTGGAAATGGATGTTGCGCATAAGATTGAAGATGGTTTATATGTGCAAAAGAGTTACTCAAGGTCAGAACGTTGAAAAATGACAAAGAAATGGAGTGCGCGGAAATTTAGGCATGTTTTGAGCAAAAATAAAGTGGTGCGCGCAATATCTTTGGGATGCGCAAAATATTAGCGGGTTGCATGAAAAATCTGCGGGATGCGCGAAATATTGGCACAGTGCGCGAAATCTGATGTTGCAAGAAAGATTGGGTTTGCGCGTAATATGGAACGCGGTGCGGAATTTTGCGTGCAATTGGTGCTTCATGCTTAGAAGGATGAAAAATGGAAAAGTCATGAGGTGCGCGAAAACTTGAAGCATGGCGCGAAATATGAAGTTGCATAAAAGAGTTTTTACGCGCATGGAAGAGGTTTTACGCGTGGATTAGTGTTTTTCGCGCGGGTTCAAAAATGCCTATAAATATGAGGCTAATACTTGTTAGTTGTTAATGCTCGACACTTAGAAGAAATCTCGAGCTCTGGTGCGCATAAATTATACGCTAAGTGAGTTGCGCGAAAAGAAAGAAGTTTGCATGAAAAGAGGATAGCTGCGCGAAAAGTTGAGAAGTTGCGCAAAAAGAGAAAAAGTTGCGCGCAAAAGGAAAGTTGCGCGAAAACGTTTTTCGCGCCAAAAGGGGGTTTTACGCGCAAGTCATTTGAATTGCGCGCAAGTCACCCTAAAGGCTGCGTGAAATATTTGGGGTCTTCGCACGTATTCAGTTTTGCGTAAGAGGGTTCTTACCGGCTTCTGGGTAAGAAAGTGAAGATTTGTACTTCAGAGAATACATATGTTCAATTGTAAAGAAGCACTGAAACATTGTGTTACCCTATTTGTGCTAAGAGGGAGCACATGCACTATTAGATTGTTTTTAAAGTGCTGCACGAGTGTAAGGGTATATCATACTCGTTGTATTCCACATCAAAGGATTGTTTTCTAGTGTATTGTGTGGTACTGGATTGTTTCTGTACCATACCAAGGACGTAGCTACTCTTGTTGAGTAGTGAACCTTGTAAATCTTGTGTTCCTGCGGTTGTGTGTGTTCATAAGGGAAGAAACTCTTTAACAGGAGGCGAAGTTTGTTTCAAAAAAGGGGAAACTTAAAAAGAAAAAGATATCACTGATTCACCCCCTCCCCCTCTCAGTGATACTTAGATCCTGATTGGGAACTTCAATTGGTATCAGAGGGAGGCTGCCTTCGTTTACTCTTTGCTGAAGTGTTTGGAGAGAATTTTTGATGGAAAATCTAAATTGCGTGAACAGTAAGGGGATTCCAATCTTCGATGGAAAGAACTATCACATCTGGAAGGACAGAATGATGCCGTATCTTATGTCTCTTGGATATGAAGTTCTTGAAACTACAACAGATGGATTTCCTGATATTGATGACAAGGTCCCTCTTACTCTTGTCGATAAGAAGAATCTTGAGAATGATGGAAGATCTAAAAATGCATTACCCTCATCACTTTCTGAGAGTGAGTTTTTAAGAGTGAAAGGTGTCACTACTGCTAAAGGCATCTGGGATAAGCTAATGAATATCTATGAAGGAAATACAAAAGTGAAGAAGGCAAAACTACAAATCTGGAGGCTGAAGTATGAAGACTTGAAAATGGGAGAATCTGAATCTGTTGGGGAATTCATTACCATAGTTAATGACATTGTCAGTACAATCAGATGCCTTGGTGAAAAGTTAGAATATGATACAGTTGTTGAAAATATCCTGAGAATTCTGCCAGACAAATTTGATGCTAAAGTTTCTTCACTAGAAGACAGAGATCCGAAAACATTATCTCTTGATGATTTTCACAGTACTCTCATCACTTATGAGATGAGAAGAGAGAAGACCATGAAGAGCAAAGCAAAAACTGATAGAGAAATGTCTTTCAGGGCAGAAAAGAAAGAGAAGTCGAAGAAAATTCTTATTAATGAAGAAGCTGGTGAATCCAACTCTGAAAATGAGGTATGTCAAAATTTTGATGAAATTCTATCCTTGTTTTCTAAAAATGTTAAAAGAGGCACAGGGAAATACAAAGGGAAACTCCCTTTGAAATGTTTTGAATGTGGAGCAGTTGGCCACTTTGCGGCTAATTGCCCTCAAAAGGAGAAAGATGTCGTCAGTGATGAAGAAGACAGAGGACCAAGAAGGTCATGGAAGAAACAGGATCGAAAAGATAAATATTCTGGTAGAAGTCAGAATAAAAAGTTCTTTAAATCAAAAAGAAGAAGCTTTTTGTCAAAAGATAAGGAAGATGATGATAGCGAGACTGAATCAGAAAAATCTGCTACTGAAAAAACTAGAGAGAGTACCTTTTTTGCAACAGTGAATAATGATGATTATGAGAGTAGTAGTACTGAAGAAGAAGAGACTCAACTTGAACAGTATCTGAAAGAAGAGCTGAAGGAATGTTTGAGGAAGATCATAAAACTTGAGAAAGAAAACAACAAGTTAATAAAAGAAAATTCCACAGTAAACAATCAAGAAGGTTTTACAGATGATAAAATCATGATGGAAAAAGAGATTGATGATCAGAAAAATTCTCTTGAGAATACAAAGAATCGTAATGATCATCTTGAATTGAAGTTGAAGGCAAAAGAAGAAGAGTTGGAACTTGTCCAACAAAAACTGCATAAAGCTAAAGAAATGAATATCAGTTCCAAAAATTCTATCTCAGAAGTAGGGGAATGTTCCAGTAAGAATGAACCAAAAAGGGATCTACAAAACTTACCTTCAAAGGTTGAAATGAAAGACAAAACTGGTTCTGATAAGAACAAGGCTGGAAAGACAAAGTATGTGGTCAAAATCATCAATGCAGAAAAATCAGAAGTGCATAAAAATCTTGAGTCAAGAAAAGCTTCCAATACTTCTGGTACTGTTGAATCTGAGCTGAAGAAGAGAGTTACAAATGAAAATATGATGGTTTTTGAGAAGCTTGTTCACAACTCCATTCAGTATAAAAGTTTCAGAGGTAAATATTCTTTCTATGGTTACTGCTGGTATTGTGGTGGATTCGGACACATGGAAAGTATGTGTTGGTTTAACCAACAACATTACAACTATTCCAAAAGTTTTGAAGGACAAGGATTGAGGGGGAGCCAATGCTTTCAAAATAGAAGATCTCCCAATAAGTTTCAGAAGATATCTGAGAAGACTGGTGTGAAAGTTGGGAATAGATTCCAACCACTGGAAACTTATTTTGAAAGATGTGATCAACCTGGACATCTTGCTAAAGGCTACCTTAGTGTGTTACCAGAGCAACAAAAGTTTGTTAATAATCCTCAGAAGACAGAGTTTTTAAAATACAAAAGGGACAAGTATGATAAGTCTGAAAAGAAAGAATGCATGGTTCTCTGGCCAGAACTCATGGATTTGGCTAGGAAATTGGAAGAAGCAAAACAGAAAGTGAAGGAAAAGGAAGAACAAAAAGCACTTGTTGTTGAAACAGCTTTGAAGGCTACCAAAGGAGAACGTCCATGGATTCTTGATAGTGGATGTTCATCTCATATGACAGGAGACTTAAAGCTGCTGAAGAATGTGAAAGACTTTAAAGAAGGAACTGTGACATTTGGAAATGATGAATCTCTAAGGATCAAAGGTGTTGGATCGGCCATCATTGGAAAAGAAAAGATGAAATCCAGAAAAACACTATATGTTGATGGAATGAAACACAACCTGCTCAGTGTGTCACAACTCTGTGATGAGGGAAACAAAGTGATCTTCAGAAAAGATGGATTTGTTGTAAAAAGTGAAAATGATGGAAACATAGTTACAAGGGGCCAGCGTACAAGAGGGAATTTGTTCCAAGTTGGGGATGGACAGAACTCTTGTTACATGAGTGTGGTGGATGAAAATAAATTATGGCATAAAAGGCTGGGGCATATGTGTCAGAGAAATATGTGCAAGTTGTCAAAGCGAGAAAGTGTTCGGGATATGCCTGATTTATCAAGAGAAAGAGATTGGTGCTGCACTATTTGTGAGAAAGGGAAGATTGCTAATTCTATGCACAAGAGAGTTGAAATTCGCTCAAAAAGACCCTTAGAACTCATACACTCAGATATATGTGGGCCAATGAGCAACCAATCTTCAAATGGAGATAAGTACTTCATTACTTTCATTGATGACTTTAATCGCATTACTTGTGTTATGTACATGAGACATAAGTCAGATGCTCTAACAATGTTTAAGAGTTTCAGAAGGGAAGCAGAGAAAGAATGTGAGTATTCAGTGAAGAAGTTGAGAACTGATAATGGTGGTGAGTATAAGAATGAAGAGTTTGAAAGTTATCTTGAGAAACATGGAATTCGGCATGAGTTTAGTTCACCATACACACCTCAACAAAATGGGGTGGCTGAAAGAAAGAATCGAAGTCTGGTGGAAATGGGGAGAACTATGTTACTTGAACATAGTCTCTCTCATTATTATTGGAGGCAATCCATGAGCACTGCTGTGTATATTCAGAACTGGTGTTTCTATAGGCCCAACTCAGATATGACTCCGTATGAAATGTTCTATGGAAAAACTCCAAGTCTGAAACACTTGAGAGTCTTTGGGAGTCCATGTATTATAAAGAAGAAAGGTGGAAATCTGGGAAAGTTCGAGCAAAGGGGAGATGACGGAATTTTTCTCGGCTACGCTCCAGAAGGAAGAGGATATAGATGCCTCAACAAAGAAACAGGAAGAATTATTGATTCTTCAGATGTAAAAGTTGTTGAAAGTGCTGAGAAAGAAAAGAAGTCATATGTTGATGTGGAAGTCGAGCGGGATAGAGAAGATTTTGTTAACAATTCTGATAATGTTGCAGAATTTGTTCATCCTACTCAAGAAGAGGAATCTGACTCAGAAATATCAAGTGATGAGGATGAAGTTCAAACAACTCATCCTAGGTTGAGGAAACAAGTGGAGGATCAGAACATTATTGGAGATAAAAATCATAGGGTTCAAACAAGAAGAACAACGAATACTATATCACATACTTCTCTTTATTCGAAAGTTGAACCGAATGATGTAAATGAAGCATTTGAGAATCCAGAATGGGTTCATGCTATGAATGAAGAGCTTGATCAGATAGAGAAGAACAATACTTGGGAACTTGTACCCAATCCGGACAACAAGAACATTATTGGTACAAAGTGGGTTTTTCGAAACAAGATGAATGAAGAAGGTAATGTAATAAGAAACAAGGCAAGATTGGTCTGCAAAGGGTATTCACAAATTGAAGGCATTGACTTTGATGAAACCTTTGCTCCAGTAGATCGATTAGAAACAATCAGAATATTTCTTGCCATTGCTGCACAACGAGGTTACAAAATCTTTCAAATGGATGTAAAATCTGCATTCTTGAATGGTGATCTTGACAAGGAAGTTTACATTGATCAACCTTGTGGATTTTTTATTGGGAAAGATGAAAGATATGTGTGCAGGTTGAAGAAGGCTCTGTATGTGCTAAAACAGGCTCCGAGAGCATGGTATTCTAAATTAGATACTTGCTTGAAGAAGATGAACTTTAAGAAAGGGAGAGTTGACAGTAATCTCTACATCAAGAAATGTCAGGAGTTTTCACTGATCGTTATTGTTTATGTCGATGATATTATATTTGCTGGAGATAATGAAAGATCATGTGAAAAATTTACTGAGGAGATGAAGAAGTTATTTGAGATGTCCATGCTAGGTGAAATGAAGTACTTTCTTGGGTTACAAATTTCACAGAAGAAGAATCATGTTTTTCTGTCTCAAGAAAAGTATGCTAAGGAACTTCTGAAGAAGTTTGGCATGGAAAATTTGAAACCAGTTTCCACACCGATTTCAGTGGGAACCAAGTTGTCTAAAGATGGAGAAGGCAAGGAAGTTGATCAGAAAGAGTTTCGAAAACTGATTGGAAGTCTGCTATATTTGACTGCCTCAAGACCCGACATCGTCTATGCTGTTACTTTATGTGCAAGATTTCAAAGTGCTCCGAAAGAATCACATTTGATTGCTGGAAAAAGAATTCTCAGATATATCAAAGGCACAACAAACTTTGGAATCCGGTATGACGGCTCTGAAAATATTGATCTATTTGGGTATTCTGATGCTGATTGGGCAGGAAATGTTGATGATCGAAGATCCACATCTGGTGGAGTATTCTTTCTAGGAAAAATCTGTGTTAGTTGGCATACCAAGAAATAGAATTCAGTAACTCTTAGCACAGCTGAGGCTGAGTATGTTGCTGCTACTCAAGCTGCAACTCAACTAATGTGGATGAAGACTCAGCTGGAAGATCTACTTGTTGAAGTAAAGCTACCATTGCTCTTGGGTTGTGATAATCAGAGTGCAATCAATCTTACAAGAAATCCAGTACAACATTCTCGTTCAAAACACATTGATATAAAGTACCACTTCATCAAAGAGCAGGTTGAAAAGAATGAACTGAGGCTGGAGTATGTTCCTACATCTGAACAAATTGCTGATATATTTACAAAACCGTTACCGAAGGAACCATTTGCAAAGTTGAGGTTGAACATGGGTGTACAACCTCCTTCTCATCAAGGTTAAGGTACATGTTTCTGTCCCATCTCTCGTCTTAGCTTTGGATAGTGTCGTCAAGGGGGATAATTGTTTCATAAATCTATCCATAAGGAAGAATGTATTAAGGGAGAGTTGTGAGTAAGCTGTGAATTCAGCATGTATGTGAGTGAACTATTCTAACTATTTGTTGGAGTGGTTGTAGGAAACAAAGTTGTTTTACAGGAAAGTTGAAGAAGTAAAAGATTGCAAGATGTTCTGAAGAAGGATGAGGAGGTATGTTCATGAGATTTCACAGTCACTGCTTTTGGACAGCATGGTTTTGGCTGTCAATAAATCTTGTTTCCTACAATGAGTTAGCTCACGTAGTCTTAGAATTGTTGATAAGTAATCCATTGCAAAAGGTTTCAAAATTCAGTGATTTATGAATCTTTGTTGACAACAAAATCCAAAGGGGGAGATTGTTGGGACCAAGTTGAATGAAGATGAAAGTTTGAAGAGTTAGCTTTTGCAGAGTGTTGTATTTTGTTTTCAAAGGCGATAAATCAATTCACTTTGTAGAAGGATCATAAATCAGACGATGCTTTGCTGGTATGTATTTCACACAAATCATGAGTTAGGAGAACTTGTGATGCTAGCCTTATGAAGGAAAGGGGGAGAAATGATGATGCCAGTCATATAATGTTTTGATTGGAAGGAATGATGCTGCTGGAAGATAGGAAAGATTCAGTTCTCATTGCAACTCTGACGATGCTTAAGCTGATCTATCAAAGGATAAATATCACGATAGTGGGATTCGTGATAAGAGCAGAAGAATGGTTATGGGAAGCAGTAAAGAGATAAAATGGCAAAGCAATAGACAATCTGGGGATGGCAGAAAAGCACAGTTTAAGGTGGCGCCGTTTTCCAGTGTTTGCCAAATTTTAGGGCCTGAAAATCGGGAGATGAAGAAATGTGCTTGGCAATGGATGTTGCGTATAAGATTGAAGATGGTTTATACGTGCAAAAGAGTTACTCAAGGTCAGAACGTTGAAAAATGACAAAGGAATGGAGTGCGCGGAAATTTAGGCATGTTTCGCGCAAAAATAAAGTGGTGTGCGCAATATCTGCGGGATGCGCGAAATATTAGCGGGTTGCGCGAAAAATCTGCGGGATGTGCGAAATATTGGCACAGTGCGCGAAATCTGATGTTGCAAGAAAGATTGGGTTTGCGCGCAATATGGAACGCGGTGCGGAATTTTGCGCGCAATTGGTGCTTCATGCTTAGAAGGATGAAAAATGGCAAAGGCATGAGGTGCGCGAAAACTTGAAGCATGGCGCGAAATATGAAGTTGCATAAAAGAGTTTTTACGTGCATGGAGGAGGTTTTACACGCGGATTAGTGTTTTTCGCGCGGGTTCAAAAATGCCTATAAATATGAGGCTAATTTTTGTTAGTTGTTAATGCTCGACACTTAGAAGAAATCTCGAGCTCTGGTGCGCATAAATTATACGCTAAGTGAGTTGCGCGAAAAGAAAGAAGTTTGCATGAAAAGAGGATAGCTGCGCGAAAAGTTGAGAAGTTGCACGAAAAGAGAAAAAGTTGCGCGCAAAAGGAAAGTTGGGCGAAAACGTTTTTCGCGCCAAAAGGGGGTTTTACACGCAAGTCATTTGAATTGCGCGCAAGTCACCCTAAAGGCTGCGTGAAATATTTGGGGTCTTCGCACGTATTCAGTTTTGCGTAAGAGGGTTCTTACCGGCTTCTGGGTAAGAAAGTGAAGATTTGTACTTCAGAGAATACATCTGTTCAATTGTAAAGAAGCACTGAAACATTTTGTTACCCTATTTGTTCTAAGAGGGAGCACATGCACTATTAGATTGTTTTTAAAGTGCTGCACGAGTGTAAGGGTATATCCTACTCGTTGTATTCCACATCAAAGGATTGTTTTCTAGTGGATTGTGTGGTACTGGATTGTTTCCATACCATACCAAGGACGTAGCTACTCTTGTTGAGTAGTGAACCTTGTAAATCTTGTGTTCCTGTGGTTGTGTGTGTTCAGCAAGGAAGAAACTCTTTAACAGGAGGCGAAGGTTGTTTCAAAAAAGGCGAAACTTAAAAAGAAAAACATATCACTGATTCACCCCCTCCCCCTCTCAGTGATACTTAGATCCTGATTGGGAACTTCATATTTCAGAACTACATGTGCCTTTATTCTTGCTCCAACAAGATACATAATAACACTTGGGCCCTATTCCCTAGTCCAACCACAATATTCCATTTCTCCTCATGTAAAGACAACTTATTCCTTACTGTGTGACATTAAAATACATGGATAATGTCCTTACTACATGTATTTAAACTGCATGGTACCCAAATAACTATGTGTGGATTGATTCTCATCCCATTGAGATACGTATTGATTCCTAGGCCTTAAGTCCTAGTCCTAGCCATGGTGTAAGGAAAAACTCCCCCTCTTCTACATACAAACAAATATTTTTGAAGGAACTTTTAATTCATGTCCCACTCATCAAGGGGTCCATCAAGGAAATAGAGATGTCTCCCTTTTAAATATGGGTCAGATCTATGCAAGGGACACCAAACTCATGGACAATATCAGTCAAAATTCTTCTTTATACTCTAACATTTCCCTTCCACGCATCATACTCCTAATTTTGAATATTTTCATATCTTTATAATCTTTCCTTGGATTCTGGTGGTAGAATGTCTAATACCTAAGATATCTTTTTTCTTTACTAAACTATAATATTCCCCAGTTTCCTTTGCATAATAAATCCCACAAAATGGGTTGGTTAGGAAAAGGATGACACTATTTGACTATACAGTATGTTCCCTACTTGGACCTGCATAAAAAAGTCCAACAAATAGGTTTATCAGATAGTGTTAAATTCTCCCATGGGAGAAGCCTCTTTTTTCCTTATATTCTTTGATGAAAATATACTGAAACCCATGATTCAAAGTTAGTGGTCATCCCTTTCATATTTGTCTCATATCCTTTCTCTCGATCTAAAAGAGCTCCAAGACTATTGTTTACAACATCCTCTTTCATGTTAAAAGTATGAAATGAAGAACCTGATTTGATTAAAGTAGTAATTGTGTTGTAATTGTTTTCAATGTGTTTTCAGGCTTAGAATTCAATGTTACACTGTTACATTTATTAAATTTTTAGGTTATTCCATTTAATTATTCTTGATAATTATCTACAAGTTGGAAAAGATGTTTTTATTGGAATAATTTCTTCAGATGAAGCAATATTAAATTTGAAAAAAAAATAGTTGGTTTGTAGTTCATAAAAACATGTGTCATTAGTTATTTAACTTTGACACAAGGTTTAAAAAAATCGTAAGAATTAAATTTTGGGATTAATGATTGAATTCCAATATTTTGAGAATGTTGGCTTTGGGTTTGGAATTTTAAGATGGTTTGGAATTACATTGAAGAAGGGTTTTTATTTCATTTTTTTACTTAGAATTTTTATAAGTTTTCAATTTGGTTTAAATAAAAAACACCAACATTCATGAACTATAGCACTAAAGGAATTGTGACCATCTGATTTCAACGATTGATTTTCTAATTCATCTAATAAAAGTTGCGCGTAGGATTCTCCAGCAATCCACTTATAACCTCCATTATCGATGCTGATAGTCGACTAGATCTAAGCTCCCGAACTTCATTTGAACATTCTATGATTTTCGATCGATGTTGTTCCACCATCTGGTCTTCATCCAATCTCATATTCAACCTCGACCTATACTCAAGTGTTTTTTCCATCGATCGAGCTCCTGTTAACCAAATATCTCCACAAGCTATGTCGACTATCCATCAATCCAAATATTCTCATCATAAATTCATCAACCTAAAAGTATTAAATTGATCAAAATTAAATGATGATTCCTTTTCATAAGAAATAGAAGATCAAACTTCCAAATTTTAGTGTGAAGAAAATGAGATGATATTTGGTGACGGTGATGGTCCATGGTACAAATACCTTTCATATTAAGTTCTTAATCAAAAACTGTATGAGTCTTTTTGTTTCTAGAAGGTTTGGAGTTGTTGCATATTGCCTATAAATACACATAAGAAGCTCATTTTTTGTGTGGATTTTATCTCACATTTGAGCACAATTTTAAGAGAGAAGTAGATATGAACTCACGATCTGTATTTTTGAAAGTGATTATATTTATTTGTGATGATTTTTGAGAGAAAAAAAGAGTGGATCGTGATCTTTGTGTTCAAGAAAAAAAAGAGATCTACACGACTTCATTTGCGTGAAGAAGAATATTCTCACGATCCTCTTGATATGCGAACCATGTACTCTATATTTTCTCAAAGAACTTGGTTCCGAAAAACCATATGAGGAATATGATTCACTTGCATGTGTTTGTCCTATTTTCCCAAGCATTTTGAGGAACTGTAAATTAGTGAAAATATTCATTGTGTTTCATGAAGTTTATTGAATAACTCATATGCGAAGTTGAAGGTAGGATGCATACTTATTATAAGAAGAATACTAATATTCATTAATGTTGAGAATTTGAGATTCTGAAAATTAATTATAAGTATTGAAAGAGAGAAGAAAAATTGTTTCGCGCTATTACTACTTGAGGGAAGAAAGGGAGGTGACTGCGATCACTCGACATGTGCACGATACACTCATAGTGCTTCACGATGAACTAGTTCTGTGAAGCACTCAGGATAGCATGATTTACTTTCACAAAGAATGTTGTGAATACATACTTGATGAATGAATTAAATTATATTCTCACTAATTGCGTTAAGTCATTATGATAGCTTTAAGGTTGTATCACACTGTTGCATAAAGGAGAAAACATATATTGAAGGTTATGGATGTAGTGGATGCGTGGTTGGGACGGGACCCAATTTGATTTTTACCATGATCAATGATTATTCCGGGATCAATATGACGATGAACTCCAGTCTCCATGGAATATAATCAAAGATTTAGATAAAGAAGAAAGAGGCATGAAACCTTTAGAGAGGATCTTGCACATCATGTTTATAATTAATTTAATTAATTTCATAAAGAAAAATAATACCTGGTTCTTTGGTAATTTTCTTCGTTGATGATGTTGATCGTCTGGAATGAACATTCTGGATTATCTCATTGTGCTTGTAAGGATCCAAACTAGAATCCCTCTAGTGGTGATCCACACGTACTCCGATGGCCTCTGATCGATACCGTCTGTTCTCCGGGTGCTAGCGCAGTGAATCGAGTGTCTTGTGTTAGTCGTTCTTGATCACCTGTTCCTTGGCCTTGAAGAGAATCTCTCGTTCCTGAGAGGGGAGAGAACAGGATTCGAGAGAGAAATTTTTTGGCTCAACAATTCTCAATTCACCAGGTGTGTGGTGTGGTGCATGGAATAATAGGCGCACTTGCCTATTTATATACATAAAATTTTAGTTTCAATATTTAATTGCATAGAAAAATTAAATACATTCATGAACTTAGAGAAAACCCATTCATTTAATAATAATACCACATTATTATTTACGGTGCGCCAACTTATGAAAAACACAATTATAAATAAAATTATGCATCACAAAATAATAGTAGCATTATTTTAATTTGTGCCAACTAGTTAAATAATTATTTACCATCTTGCAAATAATTATTTTACTACCGGACTAACCTTGGTCCGCTCAAACTCCACTTCCATTTATTGAACACTCGAATAAATAAATAAATAATTTATTCTCTTAAGTAAATATTTTAATTAAAAACTAGAAAATAAATATTTATTAAATTTTCAATAAAATAAATAAATAAATTTTATTTAATTTATGCAATGATTTTAACTTGAATAAAAAAATTTCACAGCAATGGAATAATATTTATTTCATTAATTAAATTCAAATAGAATTTAACCGAGACCACCAAAAAAACTTAGTGTGTGACCCTCTAGGATTCTTTCTCATTGACATTAGGCGGGCTTGCCTAAATTACGAGAGTAATGTCTAGAAATGGGTCAAGTCACCCAAGATAAAGAATGTAAAGTCACAAAAACGACATCCACATACGAATTCTCACTATGTAATATAATCCCTTTTTTACAGTATCTCGTCAAGCAGGTTTCATGACTATGTCATCAACTTTTTTTCTTGATAAATTGTTCTTTGACTACCTGAAATAAACTCGATGTTACACCATGTCCATGGAATTTCACGTGACGGTTCTATTTCAATCAAAGGGTCGAGATATCAACTTCCATAAATGGAAGGGAAAAATCCTTCCTCGACTTATCCATTAATAACATGCCACTCATGATGCACCCAACGTACCCTACTTCCCACCAACTGTCTGTGTGGTAGTTTTCATCAGTAAATCAAAGTTTGTAAGTCGTGACACATATTAATGATAATCTTAAAGTCTGAGGATCATCACACGTGCTCGTAGATAGAAATATCTGATGACACCAAAACATGGGGAATTCCGACTAGCGGGTCTGTTCTCACAATCTCTTATCTTAGATATTACCAAGTGAGAACTTCATGAGAGGAAGTCTCATCTGCTTACGAGTACTCGCACCTGACGGTATGCATGATATGTGTCCCATCATAGCATGTCATCCAATTGTAGAACTATATTTAAGAATATTGTTATAGAATTTCAAGGTTCTCATCATAACGGGGAACTACCATGACCTTATCAATGCAACAAACAATCAAGGACATTATTACATAATAATCATGCAGAGAAATGAAAAATATGTAATAATACATTAAATATCCATGTAATCAAAGTAAAACCAGTTGGTTCTAAGAAAACAAAATCTTACAAACTCCCACTTGGACTAGAGCCAACTGCCTACGACTTTCAGTCCGCTAGACCTCACATGATGATCATGTTTCTGCTGAGTCAAGGCTTTAGTCAAGGGGTCTACTATGTTGTCTTCCATGGAAATATTGTTCATTGTAACTTCACCTCTCTGAGAAAAATCTCTCAAGAGATGATACTTCTGAAGTATGTGCTTCGCCCGCTGATGTGACCTTGGCTCTTTTGCCAGAGCCACTGTTTTAGTATTATCACAGTGCAGTGTGATGGGATATTTACTGCTATGTAGCACATATAGCTCCTGGACGAAGCCTCGCATCCAAAATGCTTCTTTAGCTACCTCATAAGCTGCGATATACTCGAACTCTACTGTAGAATTTGTTACCACACTCTACTTTGAGATCTTCCAGCTCACTGCACCTCCATTCAATATAAAGATGTATCCCGTTTGTGACTTCATGTCATCTTGATCAGTCTGGAAACTACCATCTGCATATACTTTGATGACTAGTTCCTCATCTCATATATAAACCAGGAACATATCCTTAGTATGCCTCAGATACTTTAGGATAGTCTTGACTTCCATCCAATGGCGGTCACCTAGGTCATCTTGATATCTACCTACCACACTCAATGCATAAGCGACGTCTTGCCTAGTACATATAATGGAATACATGACTGACCCAACTGTTGATGTTTATGGAGTCCTTTCCATTATCTTTCTTTCCTCATGTGTCTGAGGACACATTTTCTTGGAAATATGAATGCCATGTGACGCTGGCAATAATCCCCTCTTGGATTGTTCCATACTGAATCTCTTCAGTATCTTATCAATGTATGTACATTGACTAAGGCCCAGCAATCTATTGGATCTATATGGTGTATCTTGATCTCAAGAATATACGCTGCCTCTCCCAAGTCTTTCATGGAGAAGCATTGATTCAACCATGCCTTAAAAGACTGTAAGACTAGTATCTCATTTCCAATAAGTAATAAGTAATCAACATATAGTATTAGGAAAACAACTACACTTCCACTAAACTATTTGTAGACACAAGGATCACATTCATTCTTGATAAAACAAAATTATTTTATGGATTCATCAAAATGAATGTTCCATGACCTGGATGATTGCTTTAATCCATAAATGGATTTCTGCAACTTGCATACCTTATTGGCATCCTTTGGAGACACAAACCCTTCAGGTTGTGTCATGTAGACATCTTCCTGAAGGTTCCCATTAAGGAATACTATTTTGATATCCATTTTCCAAATCTCATAGTCATGGTAATCCACAATGGAAAGTAGAATTATGATGGATTTCATCATTGCAACTGGTGAGAAGGTTTCATCATAGTCAATTCCTTGACGTTGTTTAAAAACTTTTGCAACCAGTCATGCCTTATAGTTACTGACTTGTCCTTCCATGTATAGTTTCTTATTGAATACCCATTTGCAACCAACAGGATTTACATCAACTGGAGGATTTACCAAAATCCATACTTGGTTTTGGTACATGGAATCCATTTCAGAATTTATGGATTCTTGCCACTTGGAAACGTCTGTTCCACTTACTGCTTCCTTGTAGGTTAGCGGATCATTATTATCAACTAATAAGGATTCACCATCCTCAGTAACTATAAAACCATACCATTCTAGTTCCCTAACCTCTCTTGTACTCCTACGCATTACTTGTGTCTCTCGAATAGATTCTTCTTCCATAGGGATTTGTGGAATTTGTTCTTGTACCAACTCTTGTGTACCATGAGCCTCGACTTCATCGAAGTCTATCTCGTTCTCACTATCTCTTTTGAATATGTGCTCCCTCTCAAGGAATATGGAATTTCTTTCCACTATAATCTTTTTTTCCGAGGGGTTGTATAGGTAATATCCCCTTGTTTCCTTGGGGTATCTGTTGGGTAAAAATCCCTCAAGGTAACATTAAAGCATTTTTGGGTTTCTTGTATTTGTTGACAATGTAGGTTTCCTTGGTGAATTGTCTAGTTCTAGAGATGTTGTTGACAATCTATGTTGACAAAGAATCATGACAAAGGACTGGACGATCTGGAGGTGGTACAAAATAACAGATACAAGGTGGCGCCATTTTCCAGTATTTGCCAAATTTTTGGGGTCCAAAATTTGGAGTTTGGTGAGCATTGTGAAAAGTGGATATCCTTGAAGATCTCATAAAAAATGGAAAAGGAATGAATTTTGAAAAGATAGGATTCATGGATTGGATTTCGTGAAGACATGAAAAATTTTGACCGTGATTCTTCATGATTACAACGAGCTTCGTGAACAGTAGTGTTGGAGAGCATTGTGGCGGTGAATGGAATTGTGAGTGGAGCTTCATGATGAAGGTGCGAAGGTATTTATGGAACGCTCTGCGATTACGACGAGCTCTGCTATTAGAAAATTTTCGTGGTGCTTCATGAAACAGAGTGAATTTCTATGGAAATTTCAGAGCATCGCGATTTGAGATGACTTGGAGTTGATTTCTCGTGGAAGGTTCGAGTGTCGGTGGAATCACCTATAAATTGGCCTCGACCCCCTCGAGAGAAGTAGAGAGTTTTCAAAGAAAATACTTTGCTCTTGAATCGATAAGGTGGTTCGCAAAGGCAGTGTGCTTTGTAAAAGGAAGGAGCTTCATGGTGGTTAATCTAGCTTAGTGAAATAGGCGTGCTCCACGTTGACTCAATGAGCTTCTCGAAGGAAGTCATGTTTTGATGACTTGAGCTCTGCGACATCCTGAGCTCTATGAAGTTGTGAGCTTCGCGAAAATGCAGAAGCTTCGCTAAGTCTTGTTTGAGATTTGTTAAATTGGGAGCTTCACGAAGTAGGGTGCTTTGTGAAGGTACTTCCCAAAGGTTATTTCCCAGTGGTTAGGGGAAAAGGGGTATTCATCAGTGGATGAAATTTGGACTTAAATAGAACATCTACATACAGTGGAGGATGCATTAATTAGTGGTAATGAAGAGACCTAAAAGTCTATAAACTATGATAGGATCTTCTGAAGAAGCAGTGAGATCACTTAAGTTGAGAGAGCAGTGAGTTCTCAAATTGTGAATGGTTGTAAACCAGGAGGGATAGTGATTCCACTTCAAACTTGTAAAAGTAGTGCACTTATAGTGGAATTGGTACATAGGCACATTGTCGGTGTATGCTTCTTGGACGTAGGCCAGTGAGGGTAAACCAAGTAAAAATTACTATGTCATGTGCATGCTTTAAGGTTTATTCATACTCTACAATGGGAAGGAGAGAGAGAAGAGGGTTTTGTCTAACAGCAAAACAAGATCAAAAGGGGAAGTTGTTTTAATCTGTCATACCTTGATTCACCCCCCCCCCCCTCTTAGATTATCTAGCCTATTGGACCTAACAATATCCTATAAAGGTTCACTTTGTGCCTCGGAGTGCGAGTTTGTTACCTGAATAGGCCTTAACAAACACTTCACTACCCCACACATGTAAATTTGATAACATGTCTTTTCTTCCACTCCAAAACTTGTATAGAATACCATTTATCGATTTAGTTGGTACTTGGTTTAGTATGTGTGACAATGTTTGTAAAGCATATCCCCAAAAGGATAATAGAAGACTCTCTTGACTCATCATTGATCTCACCATGTCCAACAGGCTGTGGTTTCTCCTTTCGCTCACACCATTCCACTGGAGTGTGTTTGGAGGAGTGAGTTGGGATAGGATCCCAAACTCCCATAAGTAATTAATGAAGTCTTGATTAAGATATTCTCCACCTCGGTCTGAGCGGAGTTTCTTAATCTTCTTACCAATATGGTTCTCAACTTCATTCTTGTATTATTTGAACTTATCAAAATAATCTGACTTATACCTCATTAAGTATATATATCCATATCTACTAAAATAATCAATAAAAGTTATGAAGTATGAGTACCCACCCCTTGCTTCAACTGGAAATGGTCTACACACATCGGTAAGAACCAATTCAAGAAGTTCTTTATCCTTTTCACATTTCCCACTAAATGGGGATTTGGTCATTTTGCCTTATAAACATGCAAGACATACGCCAAGTGGTTTTAGTTAAAAAGAATCTAAATATCTATCTTGATGTAACTTTTTCAAGCCTTTCTCATTTACATGACCTAGCCGGTGATTCTAAATTTGGGTTTGGTATGAGTCATGTGAAGTATCTTTGTTATTGATTTCTATTATTTGGTTTGTGTAATCCAACACGTAAAGTCTGTTGTATAAATGTTCCCTACAATAAAAATTCTATATTTGTAAAAGAAGCAACATTCATTTCTAAACTTGAAAACAAATCCATCTGTATCTAATCTAGATACAAAAAAAATGTTTTTAGTAACAGAAGACACATAATAACAACCCTTTAATACCAAGATCATCCCAGTTGGTAACTGTTGGATCGGGTTATACCAAATATACACAAGAGAGGGGGTGAATTGTGTCTCCTACAATTTCTTTGCAAGATCATGATCTGTCCTTTCAACTTTATCATAATGATTAAGCAGCAAAAAATAAATAGAAAATAACACATGATATATAGTGTTTCAGGGAACAGAAGTCCCTTAGTCCACTCCACCAACGCTCTACTCCACGACCTTGATGATTTTCACTATCTGGCCCTCTTATCAACATACCATTCGACAACTAAGTGCGGGAAGTTGATACCTTTACAAGTTTAAGGATAAACAGAGCCTTCTATTTCATACACAGAACCAAATACACAGCTTAGTATGAGAATCCAGTTAATCAAAGTAAAAGAGTATTTGTTCTTTGAAATACTTTCCAGTTGTTCTTCACAATTGCAACAACACACAATTGATAGTAGAATGATCGTCATCTTTAGAAAAGATGTTCTTCCGTTAGAAGTAGTTCTGAGCTGATCCAGTTGCAGTAGATCTTGAAATATAATTTGTAACTTTAATCAATAGTCAATTCAAAAAATATATTCAATGTAGAATCGATGAATCTTTAATCATGTTTCTTCTTCTTTAGAAAACAGATCTTTGTTGTTCTTCGTAACAGTAGATCTGTAAGTCTCTATTGTCGATATAAATTATAGAAATGAAAAAACTCAAGATATTGATATATATTTTTGATGATTTTCCTCTATATATGTAATAAAAAATAATACAGGTATATATAGAATAAATATGACTATTTTCCTTTTAAAATTTAGATCCATAAAAGTCGCCTTTAGAATCACAATATTTAAAAGTTTGAATAACAGAGCATTCATAACTCCCCAGAAAATTCTTCATGAAAATATCCTCTTAAAACGATCCTCTGAATCATAAATAAATGGATTTGAATTATTCAAAGACACGTTTTAGATTTGGGCTTTTAATCTAGCTTGAAATCAGCTTAATAATCTACATAAATATTGTTGCTTTATTAAAGTCATAATTTAAATATCTGATGCCAAATGTAGGGTTGAACTGCATAGAATAAATTCTTTGAATGTAAGGTTCACAACGTAAGGTTGATCTCAAACGCAAGGTTAATGATCCATACTTTTCTCAGCTTCCAAACATAAGGTTGATCATTCACAAAAGTAAGGTTGATGAACCATAATTTTCTCTTCAACTCTCGAATGTATGGTTGTTCACAAAAGTAAGGTTGATGAACCATACTTTTAAGAAACAAACTTAACATTCCATACTCACATAAAGATCTTCTTCCATACTTTTCCATTTTCCCAAACTTAAGGTTTCTTCCAAACGTAGGTTTCTTCTTCCAAAAGTAATGTTCCTTCCAAAAGTAAGGCTCCTTCCAAAAGTAAGGTTCCTTCCAAAAGTAATGTTCCTTCTTTCATACTTTTCTGATAACATATGGCTGCTTAACCATACTTTTCTAATAACCTATAAAGTAAATGGATGATTCCATCCTTACGCTACGATCTTCAACATAGGGTGTGAACAGTGTTTTCAGAACACGCTCAAGTAATTTCCGAACATGTAGAGCATGAACAGTGTTTCCATAAAATGCTAAAAAAGATTTCTGAATGCTTTGCCAAATATTCCATGCGAATTAAATGCTTTAATATTATTTCAAAATAGAGAAATAAATAATATTAATTTCCTAAAATATACTCAAAGTAAAATTATTAGAATAACAAATAAGGATATTTGTGAGCATCAAAATCATTATAAAGTGATAGAGTATTGTTCTCAATAATCTCCCCCGTATAAAATTATGTACTATTGAAAACAACACTTGCTCAAAAATCTCCCCCTTTTTGATGATCACAAAACCCATAAAATAACCAATGAAATTAACATACAAAATTAATTACATATAGTTTAGAATTTTCCAAAGATAAAAAAATCTCCCCCCATAAAATATTTAAAAGTTTAAAGTAAAAAAAATTGTGTTTATAATTTTTCCCCAAAATAAAATCTTAAAATTTTAAATATTTTCTCCCCCTGACTAAAAAGATTTAAAATATTAAAATAAAATTTTAATTTTCCCTTTTTTTGAAAGAAAATAAAATTAATTTTAAATAACTTTAAAATAAAATGTTGTGTTTATCTAAATTTCTCCCCCTTTTGTGATATCAAAAAGAATGATTGAATAAGAAATATAACACATTTCAATGTAGCACTAAACTAAGTAAATTATATTATTAACTGTTTATTAATATTTGAATCTAGATTATGGGAATTTCTAACATAGAGAGTAAAAAAAATAACACACAAATATTAAAAAAACTTCATTGAAAATATTGTAAAAGTACAGTAACTACAACAGTGGGAATCAAGGTTGGGTTAAGGGTAGGTTTCATCTCCTCTAAATTGTAGTCTTGATCTATGCTAAATGATTTCTTAATCTTCTTATCAATCCATCTCCCAACTGGATTATGAGATCTCTATTTTCTTGATTCAAATGAATATCTTCAATCTGATTGACTCTGAAGAACTCATGAAACCTCTCTTCCTTGTCCATAAACAGAGTTAACTTGTCTGTAAACTGATTCTGCAAAGTTCTAACACTTGGTACACTGGAATTCAACTGGTCTACCAGAAACTTCTGATTTTCCAATAACACTATCAAATGAGAACTATTGAATTGTAGGTCTTGCAACCTGTCATTCATATTTCTCATTATTGCGGTAATGTCCTGGAATCTCCTTATCAGATCAGGTGAAGTACCTGATGTACTTGCTTTACTGGTCCTGACAGATGTAAATTGTTGCTCCATGAATGATTTAAAATCTATTAAAGCAGACTTCATCACCATCTTAAACTTCAACTTAGAAACTTCAAATAATATTTCTTTCTTGAAAATTTTAACGTATCCTTTTGAAACAGTACTTTATTTCAGTCTTTGAAATCTCATATTTTCCTTTTCCAATGCTCTCCTTAGAGCAGCATTCTTAGATTCAACTCGTCTTAACTTTCTATATATCTCTTCCAATTCTTCATTCACAAAATCAGAGGCACCTTATGATTGATTCTCTATTTCATATTCATTCTGATGTAACAGTACTAAGGGAAAGTGATCAACATATGATTCCTCTTCATCCCCTTCCTATACTGGTTTTTTCACAGATTTTTCCTCAGAGTCCTCCCTTGACTCATCCATAGAAAAATCTTCATTTAATACTTCAGTATGAACTTCATATAAATTTTATTTTTTAATTTCAAAACCTTCTTGAGGTTGCTCCTTATGAGCAGCATCATCATTTACTTCCTCCATGACTGGATTCTCCAAAATTGTTTCTTCTAGATCAATTGTAGTTTCAAACACTACCATTTCACCAGGCATTGCCTCAGCCTCTACCTCTACTTCTGATTTTGTCTGTTCTTGAGGAAAAATTTCTTGTTCTACTTGATGAGTCACCTCAATCTTAGAAATTTTTTGTTGTTCAATGTCTTGTACTGCAGATTCTTCCATAAATCTGTAGCTCAAAATCAATTCAGTTTAATTTGCATTTGTTTGAGTAGGATCCTCTCCAACTTGAGCCACTATATGACTTTTTCTTTAAAGTCCTTCTTGGCTTTCCTCATCTTCAGGTGTATCAACAGTTTCAAATATGATTCTCCTTGAAACTCCACTTACTCTTGATTCATCTTGTCCTTATTTTGACTTTGTAAGTTGTTCTTGAGCACTCTCTTCCTCTTCCTCTTCTCCTACATTCATAATATTTCCTTTGATTGTGCTCCAGAAATAACCAATATTTCTCAATTTCCCTTCATTGAACATGTTGTTGTCGTGTCATATCACTCAAGAATCCACCAGCCTTATCATATATTTCTTAAAAAAATCTTTAAAATGAATCTTCCAAAGGGATAGAAGTTCATCCTCACTTCTGGTTGGCAGCAATAATTGAGATATCTCACCATAGATCTCAGAAAGTTTAACTTGATATCACTTATCAAGAGAAACATGATACACATGTTAGGGTATAAAATTTTCTCCATTTCTGAAATATGAGTTGAAATCTCTATTTGTACAAACTTAACTAAAATCTTTTAATCCAGCTTCATATCTTTCACTAGCATCTTCCTTACATTCATTGATTCAAACAAAAAAGACATAATATCCTTTGAATTATGCACACTATCACCTATATTCTTCAAATCAAAGTGAAATACTCCATCATGAGGGAAGTTAAGAATTCGATCAATTTCCACAGACGAAATCGAAAATTCTCTGTCCTCGATCTTTTCTATCAAGGTATCTTCCTCCTTTCCCAGGCTAAACTGAACAGATTTAAAGAAGTGAAGAAGTTCTACCTCATATTGAAACTTTGTGCTCTCTCCATTAAACATTTGTTCCAAGTTCTAAAAATCTAGGGTTTCTTGTGTCATCAGATCTGTCTGATATAGCCATTCTAAATCAATTACATTTCCTTGAAGAATTTTCCTTCCTGTCATGCGCTGATGCTTAGCAGTGATGGTCTCTAGCTCATCGGTCCTCTTGGTCTTTTCCATTTATGATTTATATCTCTGAAGGTTCGAAAGGTTGGAGCTTCGAATGTAACATCCCAAGGTTTTCTAAAAATAAATTGAAAATGCATGAAATTTTGTTTAAGGTATATATTTATAAGTATCTTTTAAACATAATTTTATTTCGCCTATGTTTTGAATTTCAAGAAACGGTCATCTACAATTGTGTTCAGTATGTTATTTAGAGTCTGATGAAACAAACTTGTTTTTTTAGTGAATAGTAACATGACCTTATGAATAGTAATATGACCTCATGAATAGTAAATAATATTATTATTTTATTTTCCCAAGGCGATAGGATAATGGGATCTTAATTAATTTTCCAATGTCACATAAAACTAATTGCACTTCAATATTGTTATTTTTCGAATTAACTGTGACCTTATTTAAAAATTAAATTAATAATATTTAGAAAATTATTTTTGAAAAATGGAGTTCATTTTTGAATTCTACATGTCGAAAAATGGTTGGGGTAAATTTTTGGTATTTTTCTGAAACTCTTGAATTTTTGGTGAATAGTGAAATACGATAAAATACCGTATAATCAATTTATCAGTAAAAATGCACTATTTATGACATTATAAGTGATGTAAGGCCACTTGATTCGAACTCACTTGATATTTTCACTATTTAAGGCCACTTGATTTGAGATTATTCATAGTCTTGATAAAAATATTATAATAATAATTAAAATAATCTAAAATACCTCCCCTCCTCCACTATAAATATCACCCTCACTCCCCTCTTCCTCCCACACCTCTCAAGCCTTGAGCATTGTATAATTTCTGCCAAATTACCTCCCCAATATTCTTCCCCACGTCCTAGAGCTGCTGGTCTCACCAAAAGACCAAAATCAAAGCCCTTAAGAAGGATCTCAAGGAGAAGAGATCAAGAGGTAAACATCCTCTTTCATTTTCATTCTTTTCTTCCATTTTATGTTATTCTCTTCCTTTCCCTTTGTCTTTTGTTGGGATATTTCATTAAATATTTCCCCTTACTGTCCAAATTTTATATGAATGATGAGATATTTCATTCCTCTCATCAACCTTGTTTTTATGAAATTTTAAGAGACGTCGTTAGGCTGCCGAATTTTCGTAAGAAATTTCTCATGTTTTCTTTATTTCATGATTCCTTTCTCTTCTTTCTTCACCCCCTCTTATCCAAGAGGCATGAAATCTCTAGAATCATGTATATTCTGGATGTTTTCATGTTTATGGAAAATTAAAAATCATTATTCCTCTCCTCTCTCACTTATTTAAGGAATAAAAACATTGTCCGTAATGTGTCGAATTACCGACATCGTGGACGATGTAATTTCACTTTCCATTAATTCTTTCAAGTCTGGTCATGAAACCATTTATATGGTTGAACCAAGTTATAATATATGTTTTATAACTCATATATGGTTCTGTAATTCTTTTTTACTCATGGTTCTAATTTATAAGACTAAATGAGGTTGTTATTATCAAAGAACCACTTAAATGATCTAAACGAACATAATTAATGTTTTAATTTATAAGTCATTATCATATAAAGCATCAAAGTGATAAATGGTATAAATTATGGTACTGGAAATATGTAAATAATACTCCATTCCAATTCTGGAGTTTCACTTCCAATCAACAAGAACGATTCATCATGAACCGATCGTGAAAATCACAAAAGAACTTACCCAAAATAATGCAAGGAACAAAATACTAACAATTAAGGGGTAAAATGAGGTTATGAAATGACCATATAAGATGTTATAAACATAAAAATGTTTCTGTAAAATACTAATAACACTCTTTTAACCATTATACAGGAGGTCTAAACAATTTTAAAGTAAGACAAGCCTAAGGTAAGGGAATTCTTAACCCGATTTCCATTCATTCGGTTAACCTTCTACTTTATTATTTATGTGCTATTTAAATTGTTTGTGTTATGGGTTCTGTTTATATTATGTTTCATTATGTGAATTTACAGAGTATATACCTACTCCATACACTCTATTAAGTCTCACTTCAAGTATATGATGTTTATAAGGGAATTTTCTTTTAAAATCCTTTTTTTAAAATTCTGTTTTGCAATATTCAAAAGCAATGTTCTTATGATATTATTTATGTTGTATGATTATGTTTTGGTTATTGGGAATTGTTTATGATGAAGGGTGGGACCTATATTTCCCTCCAATACATTGGGTATGAGTAAGTTGGAGGTCGGCCGTATGGTTACTCCAAGTGTAACTGTGATGGTTACACAAGGTAAGGAAGCCGTGAGGGTTACAAATTTTAAGGTAGCCAAGATGGTTATAAGATTATGTAAGTAATGCCCCAAGATACCGCTATGATTATATTTATGTTTGTGTGGATATTTTGTAAATATCATGTTACACAAAGTAAGTATTTATGGGTTGAAAGCATGTCTTTTGAAAAAGTTTTCATACGTCATGCGTATTCATGGACTAATGCGATTTTTCCTTCTTTTTCATACCTTAATGAGATTTTGTGCTCATCCCAAGTTTTTAAATGATTTTTCACAGGTTAATGGATGAGTAATACAAGGAAGGAAGACATGTTAAATGTTGAATAATTGTCAAGGAGTCTTGTTTTAAGTTTTAATGTTTTATATTCTGAGGAAAATGGAAACTGATTTTATGGTATCCACTATGTAACAATGTGTAATGTTATGAATGTTTTTTCTTAATTCTCTAAAGATCTAAACTTGAAAAGATCCTCAATGTAAAAGGAAGTGTTTTCTTGAATAAATTCAATATTATGTATGTAACAAGTGCGGGTCTTTATAGTTGGTATCAGAGGATGGTTTAGATAACTTTAGGGGTTAAGGTGATGCGAATAGAGTACCATAAATAATTTTCACTCGATGTTTAATTTGTTATAGTATTTAAAGATTACCATGTTGCTTTATCTAAGAAATGTTTGTTTAGAATGGTTGTCTGCAGAAGGAACATGGATGATGAAGAGGAGAGGCACCGACAAAATGAAATCCTTCCTGATCTATAGCCTGGAATGGTAGGGATTGGAACCGAGCAGTTTGTGACAGTAATGGCTCAGCTAACGCAGGCTATAAATGGTGGTGGTATCCATGCAAGAGAACCAATAGAGGTACCCCAATGGAACATGACAGTGGTGGAACATTTTATGAGACAACATCCTCCTGCATTCAATGGATCCTCTGACCCAGTGGCAGTAGAGGGATGGATTAAATCCCTTGAAAAGATATTTGATGTTATGGGATGTTTGGAAAATCAAAAGGTAAGTCTTGCCATTTATCGTTTTGAAGGGGAAGCTGATCAGTGGTGGTCAATGGTAAGAAATATCAGGGGTAGAGAGGATTTTGATGCCTTAGTGTGGGATGAATTTAAAAGTCTTTTTCTTGAAAAATATTTTCCTAAGGTGGTGCGACTTAGAATGGAGAAGAAATTCCTTGAATTAAAACAAAAGGAGGAAGATTCAGTGGCTGTGTATGAAGCGGACTTCACCCGACTGGCAAGGTATGCTCCAAATCTTATTCTGGATATCGATAGAAAAATCAACCGCTTTTACTCAGGATTGAAGCCAAGGTATCGAAGGGCGTTGGCTTCCCGTGAATAAAAAAGTTATGAGAAACTTGTCCGATGTGCTGAGAGGGTAGAGATGGAGTTTGTTGATGATCACATGCATTTTGGAAACAAAGAGAAGAAGAGGTCCCGTTGGCAAGAAATGGGTAAGAATCAACCAAATAAATCTAATGGTAAGAAAATCCAGTTTCCAGTTTGTGAAAAGTGTGGCAAGAAGCACCCTGGGGAATGTCTTATCAAAACTGGGAAGTGTTTTAAATGTGGTAAGTTTGGACATATGGCCCGAGGTTGCAATGAAAATGATCCAAATACTAATCCTGATAAGAATAGTGTAAAGTGTTTTAAATGTGGTGAGATGGGTCACTATACAAATTCATGTCCAAAGAGGGATCCAAATGATGCAAAGAAGCCAGACTATAAGCAGAAAGGTGTAGTGATATCCTTTGCGACTACGTCAGCAGATGTTGGGACATCCAATGAAGTTGTATCAGGTACTTTGTTTGTTCACTCAGATTTTGCTAAAGTTTTGTTTGATACGGGGTCTACACATTCCTTCATCTCTGAGAAATTTTCTAGTAAATTGGAAATATCACCTCAACAAATGAGACCTGAACTTGTTGTTAAAACACTAGGGGGGAAATGTTATAGCAAAGAGGAATTATAAGAATATTTATATTGTGGTATGTGGAAAGACTTTACCTGCAAACCTTGTTGTTTTAGCCTTAGTCGAGTTTGATGTTATTCTGGGGATGGACTGTCTTTCTGATTATCATGCTAAGATTGACTGTGGAGCTAAAGAAGTTGTTTTTCAGAAAGAGTTTCAGTTTTTATACAAGAATGAACCCATAAAATTGATAACATATCAGGAAGCTGAGAAACTACTGAAAGATGGAAGTGAAAGTTATCTTGCTCATATTGTTGAAAACAAGAGAACTATTCAAATTAATGATGTGCCAGTGGTAAATGAATACCTTGATGTTTTTTCTGAGGAGTTATCCAGTGTCATACCTGAATGAGAATTAGAATTCAAAATTGATTTAGTTCATGATGCTAA
The DNA here is from genome assembly GCA_963277665.1 of Viscum album. NCBI lineage: Eukaryota > Viridiplantae > Streptophyta > Magnoliopsida > Santalales > Viscaceae > Viscum > Viscum album. The sequence goes on along the minus strand of OY728129.1, from coordinate 1,607,397,817 downwards.
GACAATTTCAAAACCCCCATATCGTATGGCTCCAATAGAACTTCTTGAATTGAAAAATCAGTTTCAGGATTTGCTTGTCAAAGGCTTCATTCGTCCCAGTACTTCACCATGGGGAGCCCCTATTTTGTTTGTTAAAAATAAAGAAGGTTCCATGAGACTTTGCATTGATTATAGAGCTTTGAATAACATCACCGTTACAAACAAGTATCCTTTGCCTCATATTGATGACTTGTTTGATCAGCTCCAGGGAGCTCAGTACTTTTCCAAGATTGACTTGAGATCCAGATACCATCAACTAAAGGTGAAGGAGGATGACATCCAGAAAACATCCTTTCGTACTAGATATGGGCATTATGAATTTGTTACTATGCCATTTGTGTTAACTAATGCACCAGTTGTATTCATGAATCTTATGAATAGAGTATTTCATGAGTTCTTGGATAAGTTTGTGGTTGTATTTATTGATGGTATTTTGGTTTTTTCTAAAAATAAAGAGGAGCATGAAAAACATCTAAGGGTTGTTTTACAAACTTTAAAAGAAAAGAAACTATATGGAAAATTCAGAAAGTGTGATTTATGGTTGCAACAGATTTCTTTTCTTGGAAACATTGTAAATAAGGATGGAATAACAGTTGATCCTGCCAAAAAAAAGTAGTTGATGAATGGCCAAGACCCACAAATGTTACAGAGATTCGTAGTTTTCTGGGATTAGCAAGTTATTACCTACAGTTTGTTAAGAACTTTGCACGGTTATCTAGCCCAATAACTAAGTTAACACGGAAAGGGGTTAAATTTGTTTGGACAGAGGAATGTGATGTTTGTTTTCAGGAACTAAAGAAGAGATTAGTGAATGCTCCAGTTTTGGCCTTACCTTCCCGGAATGGTGATTTTGTCATCTACAGTGATGCTTATTTGAAGGGACTTGGTTGTGTTTTGATGCAGAATGATTAGGTAATTGCCTATGCTTTGAGACAACTTAAACCTCATGAGATAAATTATCCCACACGTGATTTGGAATTGGCAGCTATGGTTTTTTCTTTGAAAATATGGAGGTATCATCTATACGGAACCAAATTCCAAATATATACTGACCATAAAAGTCTTAAGTATATATTCACTCAGAAGGAATTAAACATGAGGTAGAGAAGATGTCTAGAACTGATAAAGGATTATGACTGCACGATCAATTACCATCCTGGAAAAGCAAACAAATTAGCGGATGCCTTAAGTCGTAAACATCATGTATCATTAACCATGCTACGTTTGGAACATGATCCCTTTATTAATGATTTGATGAATTTTGGCTTAGAAGTTGTTGGTGTAGGGAATATATCTGTTTTGTTTCAGGTTTCAGTGCAGTCTTTGTTGTCAGACAGAATTATGAAAGCGCAGAGGGAAGACCGTGAGCTACAGAAAAAGGTAGAATTGGTTAAAATGGGTAAGTTTCCAGAATTTAATCTTGATAAAGATTGTGTTTTAAGATTTGGAAAAAGGTTGTGTGTGCCTTGTGATTCCCAGCTAAAGAAAGAATTGTTGTGTGAAGCTCATAGTTCTCCATTTTCTGTTCATCCTGGAAGTACTAAGATGTACAGAGACCTTCAAGAGTATTACTGGTGGAATGGGATGAAAAGAGATATTGCTGATTTTACAATGAAATGTTTGACATGTCAGCAGGTTAAAACAGAGCGGCAGTTACCGAAGGTGATGCTTCAGCCTTTTCCAGTGCCAGAATGGAAATGGGAGAATATATCCATGGATTTTGTGGTGGGAGTACCAAAGACTTCTCGAGGTAACAATGCGATATGGGTTATTGTTGATCGGCTAACAAAGTCTTCTCATTTTATTTCTATTTGAGATACAATGACATTAGATTAGCTTTCTCGATTGTACCTCAAGGATATTGTCAGGTTACATGGAGTTCCTCTTTCCATTGTGTCTGACTGAGATCCCAGGTTCACTTCTAAATTTTGGAAGGGACTTCAGAAGTCTTTGGGCACATAGTTGAATTTTAGTACAGCTTTTCATCCTCAATCAGATGGGCAGTCAGAACGAACGATTCAAACTTTGGAGGATATGCTTCGAGCTTGTTCAATGGACTATCAGGGAATTTGGGATCAACATATTTCATTATTTGAGTTTTCTTATAATAACAGTTTCCATTCCAGTATTCAGATGGCACCTTTTGAGGCCTTGTATGGAAAGCGGTGTCGGACTCCTGCGTTTTGGGATGAAGTTGGTGAAAGAAATTTGATGGGGCCAGAATTAGTAGAAGAAGTGGCTGAGAAAGTGAGGATGATCCAGCAACACATGAGGATAGCTCAGAGTAGGCAGAAAAGTTATATAGATAACAGAAGGAAATACTTCTCTTTCGAGGTAGGTGACCATGTTTTCCTTAAAATCTCCCCTTGGAAAAGTGTGATGCGTTTTGGTAAGAAAGGGAAACTAAGTCCACAGTTCATCGGTCCTTTTGAAATCTTGGATAAAGTTGGAACAGTTTCATACCGCGTAGCTTTGCCTCCGAGCTTATTTCAGGTACACAATGTTTTTCATGTTTCGATGTTGAGAAAGTATGTTCCAGATTCATCACATGTCTTGAGGCCAGAAGCAGTTCAGCTGGCAGAGAACCTTTCTTTTGAAGAAAAACCGGTTCAGATTCTTGATCGAAGAGAACAGGTATTTCGGAATAAGGTAATCCACCAGGTAAAGGTTTTGTGGAGAAACCACATGGTTGAAGAAGCAACATGGGAGTTTGAAAATGCTATGAGGGAAAAATACCCTTAGTTGTTTAATAAGTAAATAAAATTGCGAGGACGCAATTTCAAGAAGGTGGGGATAATGTAACATCCCAAGGTTTTCTAAAAATAAATTGAAAATGCTTGAAATTTTGTTTAAGGTATATATTTATATGTATCCTTTAAACATAATTTTATTTCGCCTATGTTTTGAATTTCAAGAAACGGTCATCTACAATTGTGTTCAGTATGTTATTTAGAGTCTGATGAAACAAAATTGTTTTTTTGGTGAATAGTAACATGCCCTTATGAATAGTAATATGAATAGTAATATGACCTCATGAATAGTAAATAATAATATTATTTTATTTTCCTAAGGCGATAGGATAATGGGATCTTAATTAATTTTCCAATGTCACATAAAACTAATTGCACTTCAATATTGTTATTTTTCAAATTAACTGTGACCTTATTTAAAAATTAAATTAATAATATTTAGAAAATTATTTTTGAAAAATGGAGTTCATTTTTGAATTCTACACGTTGAAAAATGGTTGGGGTAAATTTTTGGTATTTTTCTGAAACTCTTGAATTTTCAGTGAATAGTGAAATACGATAAAATATCGTATAATAAATTTATCAGTAAAAATGCACTATTTATGACATCATAAGTGATGAAAGGCCACTTGCTTCGAACTCACTTGATATTTTCACTACTTAAGGCCACTTGATTTGAGATTATTCATAGTCTTGATAAAAATATTATAATAATAATTAAAATAATCTAAAATACCTCCCCTCCTCCACTATAAATATCACCCTCACTCCCCTCTTCCTCCCACACCTCTCAAGCCTTGAGAATTGTCTAATTTCTGACAAATTCCCTCCCCAATCTTCTTCCCCATGTCCTAGAGCTGTTGGTCTCACCAAAATGCCAAAATCAAATCCCTTAAGAAGGATCTCAAGGAGAAGATCAAGAGGTAAACATCCTCTTTCATTTTCATTCTTTTCTTCCATTTTATGTTATTCTCTTCCTTTCCCTTTGTCTTTTGTTGGGATATTTCATTAAATATTTCCCCTTACTGTCCAAATTTTGTATGAATGATGAGATATTTCATTCCTCTCATCAACCTTGTTTTTATGAAATTTTAAGAGACGTCGTTAGGCTGCCGAATTTTCGTAAGAAATTTCTCATGTTTTCTTTATTTCATGATTCCTTTCTCTTCTTTCTTCACCCCCTCTTATCCAAGAGGCATGAAATCTCCAGAATCATGTATATTCTGTATGTTGTCATGTTTATGGAAAATTACAAATCATTATTCCTCTCCTCTCTCACTTATTTAAGGATTAAAAACATTGTCTGTGATGTGTCGAATTACCGACATCGTGGACGATGTAATTTCACTTTCCATTAATTCTTTCAAGTCTGGTCATGAAACCATTTATATGGTTGAACCAAGTTATAATATATGTTTTATAACTCATATATGGTTCTGTAATTCTTTTTTACTCATGGTTCTAATTTATAAGACTAAATGAGGTTGTTATTATCAAAGAACCACTTAAATGATCTAAACGAACATAATTAATGTTTTAACTTATAAGTCATTATCATATAAAGAATCAAAGTGATAAATGGTATAAATTATGGTACTGGAAATATGTAAATACTACTCCATTCCAATTCTGGAGTTTCACTTCCAATCAACAAGAACGATTCATCATGAACCGATCGTGAAAATCACAAAAGAACTCACCCAAAATAATGCAAGGAACAAAATACTAACAATTAAGGGGTGAAATGAGGTTATGAAATGACCATATAAGATGTTATAAGCATGAACATGTTTCTGTAAAATAATAATAACACTCTTTTAACCATTATACAGGAGGTTTAAACAATTTTGAAGTAAGACAAGCCTAAGGTAAGGGAATTCTTAACCCGATTTCCATTCATTGGGTTAACCTTCTACTTTATTATTTATGTGCTATTTAAATTGTTTTTGTGATGGTTTATATTTATATTATGTTTCATTATGTGTATTTATAGAGTATATACCTACTATATACACTCTATTAAGTCTCACTTTAAGTATATGATGTTTATAAGGGACTTTTCTTTTAAAATCCTTTTTTTAAAATTCTGTTTTGCAATATTCAAAAGCAATGTTCTTATGCTATTATTTATGTTGTATGATTATGTTTTGGTTATTGGGCATTGTTTATGATGAAGGGTGGGACCTATATTTCCCTTCAATTCATTGGTTATGAGTAAGTTGGAGGTCGGCCGTATGGTTACTCCAAGTGTAACTGTGATGGTTACACAAGGTAAGGTAGCCGTGAGGGTTACAAATTTTAAGGTAGCCAAGATGGTTCCAAGATTATGTAAGTAATGCCCCAAGATACCTCTATGATTATATTTATGTTTGTTTGGATCTTGTGTAAATATCATGTTACACAAAGTAAGTATTTATGGGTGGAAATCATGTCTTTTGAAAATGTTTTCATACGTCATGCGTATTCATGGACTAATGTGATTTTTCCTTATTTTTCATACCTTACTGAGAATTTGTGCTCATCCCAAGTTTTTAAATGATTTTTCACAGGTTAATGGTGTTGTACCTCTTGAACCCCTCAAGGTTTTATTTTCATGATCACAATCACCCTCATATTTATCTAATCCTCTTTCAAGTGTTTTTGGTTGATAGGAATCATCTCAGGTGGCCAAGGAGTTGGGCCAGGAAAGCAAGAAGGCACAAATGGACTGATTTTCAGTCCACCGGCCAACCGGTGGCTTCACCACCGGCCAGCCGATGGAGCCTGGACAGAAGGCATCCTTCTGTCCAGACCACCGGCCAACCGGTGGCACACCAGCGGCCAGCCGGTGGCACCTGCACAGAAGAGGAAGCTACTGCCTCACCACCGGCCAACCGGTGGCCTCAGCACCGGCCAGCCGGTGGCACCCAGCAGAACAGTGGGAGCTACTGTCTCCACACCGGCCAACCGGTGGCCTCAGCACCGGCCAGCCGGTGGAGGCTGAGCCCGAATCCTATGCCTTTTTGCACACACCGACCAACCGGTGGGACTGTACCGGCCAGCCGGTGGAGCCAGTCAAACTAGCCGTTGCAGTTTGACCAGGCTGGCCCACTTGGCTCCCAACGGCTCTTTAAGCCTCTCCAACGGCTCCGAAGACTCCCCAAGGGTTCCATGCCTATAAATAAAGGCCAAGGAAGCCCCGGACACCAACCGGAACTATACCAAAGCCCACGGACACCTTGTTGATCATTTTGGCGTACCTCCGGCGCATTCCTCCAAAGGAACCCCCTTTGCTCCAACAACTTCCACATCCAAGGAGCTCCACCCAAGAAGCTTGGAAGCGGCCTTCAACATCTCCAATCATTCAAAGGCGCCCAAGGCTTCTTCTCATATACGTTTTTTATTGTATATCCATTTTGAGCTTTAAATTTGGGTTTGTGCCTACAAACCCCAACACCTTTTCTCATCCCTCTTTCTTTTGGGTTTCACATCACCACTAAGGTGTGAAGAGGTTTCTTCAAGCCTTTCCTTTTAAAAGGCTTGTGTCATAGGTGAGCTAGCCTTCACCTGTAAGAAGGCTAGTGGGTTCTTGCTCAACCATTAAAAGCAAGTGGGTTCTTGCTTAACCACCAAAAGCAAGCTGTAATAGGTCCTAGTGCTACCTCAAAGCCTAGTGGGTTTCTTGCTAAAACCATTGAAAAGCAAGCGGTAGAATCTCTCAACGGTTGAGTTGGGAGCGGAGACGTAGGCCGGGTTTTTGGCCGAACTCCGTTATCAATTCTTGTGTCTTGCCTCTTTTATTTCCGCTGCACTTTAACTTTGATTTTAATTTGTTAATCATTTCTTGAAAGGCAATTCACCCCCCCTCTTGCCATCACTCCTTTTTTTCTCCGCCCAACAATTGGTATCAGAGGGAAAATTTGAGTAATACCCTAACCGGTTTCAAATTAAATATCCTTTTTGATGGCTTCTACCGCTTCTTCTTCTCCAACCCTCGAAGGTCATTCATTGGGTCGTGCTCCATTGTTTGATGGAACCGACTATTCTTTTTGGAAAACCCGCATGTCAACTTTTCTTAAAAGCATTAGCTATCCTATTTTTAGAATTGTTATGCATGGTTTTACGCTCTCTTCTCCCGATGAGTCTAAATGGACCCCCGCCGACATTGCAAATTTTGAGCTTGATGGCAAATCCATAAACGCTCTTCATTGTGGTCTTGACCGTAATGTTTTTAATTGCATTTCTACTTGCTCTACTTCACATGATATTTGGAAATATTTAGAGCTAACCCATGAAGGTACTAGCATGGCTCAAAAGCAAGAACCCGCTCAAAAGCTAGAACCCGCTCAAAAGCAAGAACCCGATGCAAAATCCGTACCCGCTTGCCCACTTCACAAAAAAAGGGCCAAGAAGAAGAAAAAGGAGAAGGCTTCAAAGGTGACATGGAGTGACACCTCATCATCCTCCTCCTCCTCCTCCTCAAGCAACCAAGGTACAAAATGCCTAATGGCAAAACATGAGGTATCATCATCCTCTTCCTCTTCTTCCTCCTCTAGTTCTTCTAATTCTTTTAATCATTTGTCTTATGAGGAACTCCAACATGTTAGAGATCAACTTGAAAATGGTTTTCATGAACTTTCTTCAAAATTTGTTTCTTTAAAAAAGAATTTCAAAAAACTCTCCTCCGAAAAAGAACAACTTCTTAAAGAGAAGGAGGAACTCTCCCTAAAAATCCAAAATTTCCCCAATGTTGATTCTTTGGAATCAACCATCAAGGACCTTAGAGAATCCCTAGCCAAATTCACCCAAGGGGAACAAAATCTTTCAAAATTGCTTAGTTCCCAACGAATTTCAAGAACCACCCAAGGTCTAGGATATACCAATGTAGCTTCCTCCTCCCATGCACCCACTATTTTTGTAAGGGGGAGATCCCAATACAAATTTTGTAATTATTGTAAAAAACCCGGGCACCTCATTTATGAATGTAATTGCAAAAACGCCCGGTATGGAAGGCCCAAATCGATTTTTTATTCGGATGAATTCTATAGGAGAAGACCCGCTACAAGGCAAGTGTGGATTGAAAAATCCCTCTTAGCAAGTCTCTCTGGGCCTAAAATTGTCTCTTTTCAAAATCCCTCTCCCCGGTGACTTTTTGTTTTTATTTAGGGGGAGTTAGGTTTGTTTAAGCCTTTTGTTTCAATTCAAACTTTCAATTTCAAATTAATCCCTTTTGATTTCAATTTCAAAATTTTCGATTCCAACTTTCAATTTCAACACTTGGTATCAAAATTTTCATTTCAAAATATTCAATTCGATTTTTTCATTCAAAACTTTCAATTCATTTTTGATTCAAAACTCTCAATTTCAAAAATTTCATTTGGTTTCAAATTTCAAATCTCAATTGGTCTTTTGATTCAAAACTTTCAATTCAAACTGTTATTCAAATTTTCATTTCATTTTCAAAAATCTCAATTGATATTTCAATTCTCATATCTTGTTTTTCAAATCTCTTCTCCCTCAATCAAGCTTAATGCCCCGTGCTATTTTGATAATCACAAAGGGGGAGAAATTCTTGATTGATTGGGGGGGAAAATCTTTTAAAGCATGCCTTTCATTTCAGTATTTTTCATTGTTTGTTTCGGTGATTGTGATCATCAAAATAGGGGGAGATTGTTGTACCTCTCGAACCCCTCAAGGTTTTATTTTCATGATCACAATCACCCTCATATTTATCTAATCCTCTTTCAAGTGTTTTTGGTTGATAGGAATCATCTCAGGTGGCCAAGGAGTTGGGCCAGGAAAGCAAGAAGGCACAAATGGACTGATTTTCAGTCCACCGGCCAACCGGTGGCTTCACCACCGGACAGCCGATGGAGCCTGGACAGAAGGAATCCTTCTGTCCAGACCACCGGCCAACCGGTGGCACACCAGCGGCCAGCCGGTGGCACCTGCACAGAAGAGGAAGCTACTGCCTCACCACCGGCCAACCAGTGGCCTCAGCACCGGCCAGCCGGTGGCACCCAGCAGAACAGTGGGAGCTACTGTCTCCACACCGGCCAACCGGTGGCCTCAGCACCGGCCAGCCGGTGGAGGCTGAGCCCGAATCCTATGCCTTTTTGCACACACCGGCCAACCGGTGGTACTGTACCGGCCAGCCAGTGGAGCCAGTCAAACTAGCCGTTGCAGTTTGACCAGGCTGGCCCACTTGGCTCCCAACGGCTCTTTAAGCCTCTCCAACGGCTCCGAAGACTCCCCAAGGGTTCCATGCGTATAAATAAAGGCCAAGGAAGCCCCGGACACCAACCGGAACTATACCAAAGCCCACGGACACCTTGTTGATCATTTTGGCGTACCTCCGGCGCATTCCTCCAAAGGAACCCCCTTTGCTCCAACAACTTCCACATCCAAGGAGCTCCACCCAAGAAGCTTGGAAGCGGCCTTCAACATCTCCAATCATTCAAAGGCTCCCAAGGCTTCTTCTCATATACGGTTTTTATTGTATATCCATTTTGAGCTTTAAATTTGGGTTTGTGCCTACAAACCCCAACACCTTTTCTCATCCCTCTTTCTTTTGGGTTTCACATCACCACTAAGGTGTGAAGAGGTTTCTTCAAGCCTTTCCTTTTAAAAGGCTTGTGTCATAGGTGAGCTAGCCTTCACCTGTAAGAAGGCTAGTGGGTTCTTGCTCAACCATTAAAAGCAAGTGGGTTCTTGCTTAACCACCAAAAGCAAGCTGTAATAGGTCCTAGTGCTACCTCAAAGCCTAGTGGGTTTCTTGCTAAAACCATTGAAAAGCAAGAGGTAGAATCTCTCAACGATTTAGTTGGGAGCGGAGATGTAGTCCGGGTTTTTGGCCGAACTCCGTTATCAATTCTTGTGTCTTGCCTCTTTTATTTCCGCTGCACTTTAACTTTGATTTTAATTTGTTAATCATTTCTTGAAAGGCAATTCACCCCCCCTCTTGCCATCACTCCTTTTTTTCTCCGCCCAACAAATGGATGAGTAATACAAGTAAGTAAGACATGTTAAATGTTGAAGAATTTTCAAGGAGTCTTGTTTTAAGTTTTAATGTTTTATATTCTGAGGAAAATGGAAACTGATTTTATGGTATCCACTATGTAACAATGTGTAATGTTATGAATGTTTTGTCTTAATTCTCTAAAGCTATAAACTTGAAAAGATCCTCAATGTAAAAGGAAGTGTTTTCTTGAATAAATTCAAGATTATGTATGTAACAAGTGTGGGTCTTTATATCGAAGGTTCATGTGTGGGTAGAGAAGAGCAGTGAAAGGTTTAGATATTTCAAAAGGGTTTTGAGAAAATGAATGGGTTTGGAATGGGAAATGGTTTATAACATCCTTGATTCCCATGTCATTAAGCACTTAGTAATTATTACATTTAAAAAAAACTTATGTGTAAAAATTTTAAAATATTACCAATGAAATTTTTAAATTAGTCTAAAAACAAGTAATAATAAAAACAAATAAAATAAGAATTAAAAAATTTATTTAAAAATAAATAAACCTAGCTCCCCCTTAATAAAATAAAACCTTGTAGTTGGAAGTGGTTTTGTAAAAATATCAGCTTATTGAATTTCAGTGTTTACAAATTCTAAGATTATATCCTTTTTAAGAACATGGTCTCTTAGAAAGTGATGTTTGATATCAATATGCTTAGTCCTAGAATAATTAATAGGGTTTTTTTAAATATTTATAGCACTTGTATTATTACATAAAATAGGTGTATTATTAAAATTTAGTTCAAAGTCCATAAGATTGTTTTTTATCCACAAAAATTGTGCATATAAACTTCCTGCAGATACATATTATGTCTCAGCTGTTGATAGGGAAACTAAGTGTTGTTTCTTACTAGAACATGACACTAAGGATTTTCCTAAAAAGTGACAAGTCCCTGAGGTTATTTTTCTGTCTAATATACAACTTCCAAAGCATGTATATGAATATGAAATAAAATCAAAATCATAAGTTTTTTGATAGAGAAGAGATTGAAAAATAATTCCCTTTAAATAACTAAAAATTATTTTGACAACACTTAAGTGAGATTATTTTGGAACAGATTCAAATATAGCACCGAGACATACTGAATACATTATATCTGGCCTGCTAGCAGTAAGATATAAAAAACTACCAATCATACCTTTATATAACTTTTTGTCAACTAATTTTCTAGTTTCATCCAAATCAAGTTTTATATTAGTACACATAGGAGTTGAATATGCCTTGTTGTTTTCAAGTCCAAATCTCTTTAGTAAATAAGTAATGTATTTTATTTGATTTAAAACATTTCCAAAATCTTTTTGATAAATTTTAATTCATAAAAAGAAATTTAATTCTCCCATCATGTTCATTTCAAATTCCTTTTGAATTAAATTTGAAAAATCATGACAAGGTTTTGAATTTTCTGATCCAAAAACTACATCATCAACATAAATTTTAACCAATAAAACATTAGAATCTTCAGTTTTCTTAAAAAGTGTTGGATCTTCCATTTCAATAGTAAAATCATTTTTAAAATAAAAGAGCTTAATCTTTCATACCAATCTCTAGGTGCTTGTTTAAGGCCATAAAGAGATTTAGTAAGTTTAAAAATAGAATATGGTTTTTAAGAATTTTCAAAACCAGGAGGTTGATCAACATAAACTTCCGCCAATAAATAACCATTTAAAAAGGTAGACTTAACATCCATCTGAAATAATTTAAATCTCATATGAGATGCATAGGCTAAAAGGATCATAATGGATTCTAATCTAGCTACAAGTGCAAAGGTCTAATCATAGTCTATACCTTATTTATAATTATGAACTTTAGCTACTAGTATTGATTTATTTCTAGTTATTATTCCTTGGTCATCTTGTTTATTTCTAAAGAACCATTTAGTTCCTATAACTGGATGGTTCTGAGGTCTTTCAACTAAATTCCAAACTTCATTTCTCTTGAATTGGTTTAGTTCTTCTTACATTGCTATCATCCAAATTTCATCAACAAAGGCTTGTTCTAATGTTTTAGGTTCTAATTGGGATAGAAAGGAAGAGAATTTAAAAAGAATTCCTACATTTATTTTGGTTTTTATTCTAGTTTCTATGTCTCCTATAACAGTTTCTAAAGGGTGATTCTTTAGAGTTCTAGACTGTCTAGGTAGTAAACTGTTAGTTTCTTCAATGTCATGTGCTTTTGAACTGGACTGAATTTTATTTATATCTTTTTCAAAATAATATTTCAAGTTTTCAAGTCTCATGTTATCATTAGAGTCAGATTCATCAATTTGGTTTTTCCTTTTCTCAAAGGGATCAAATTCATCAAATTTCACATGAATTGATTCTTCAATAATCCTTGAATTTTTATTAAAAACTTTATAAGCTTTGGAAGTAGAAGAATATCCTAAGAAAATGCCTTCATCATATTTTGGATCAAACTTACCAAGATTTTCCTTGGTGTTTAAGATGTAATCCTTGTATCCAAAAACATTAAAGTAATTTAATTTAGGTTTTCTGTTATTCTAGAGTTCATAGGGTGTCTTTTTTAAAATAGGTTTGATTAAAACTCTATTCATTATATGATAGGTTGCGCTTACAGCTTCTACCCAGAAATAAGTAGGAAGATTGTATTCATTTAGTATAGTCCTTTCCATTTCTTAAATAGTCATATTTCTTCTTTCAACAATTCCATTTTTTTGAGGTGTTCTTGGTGCAGAAAAGGTGTGTTTAATACCCATATTTGAGTAAAAATAATTAAATTCCAAATTCTCAAATTCTCCACCATGAATACTTCTTAATGAAATTATTTTAAAACCTTTTTCATTTTGAACATCTTTATAAAAACTTTCAAATATAGCAAAAGTTTAATTTTTATATTTTAGAAAATAAATCCAAGTAAATCTAGAATACTCATCAACTAAAACATACACATATAATTTACCATCCATGATTTCTACCCTTGAAGGTTCAAATAGATCCATATGGATAAGTTCTAGAGGTTTAGATGTAGCAATTTTGTTAGTAGATTTGAAGGATGATTTGTTCTGCTTGCCAAGTTGACATGCATCACAGAATCTATCACTTTCAAATTTGAGACTAAGAAAATCAGAAATTAATTGTTTCTTAGATAACTTATGTAAAGCATATATATTGAAATGTAAAAGTCTCTTATACCAGACCCAAGATTCATTTATCTTAGCAATTAAGAACTTTAATTTTTGTTTACACTGGTAATTTAAGTCCAGAGTATAAACATTATCAGTTCTTGGTGCTCTAAATTTAAGCAATTTATCTTTTAAAACATAACAACAATTGTTAGAAAAGTTAACAACATAACCATCCTCACAGAGTTGAGGGATACTTATCAGGTTGTGTTTCAATCCTTGTACATAGAGTACTTTATTGATTGAGATAGATTCTGGATCTCCAATAGTTCCAATGCCAATAATCTTGCCTTTGGCATTGTCACCAAATGTGACTAGACCACCATCCTTTTGAGTTAGAGTTCTGAAATTTGATGAGTTTTCACTCATATGCCTAGAGTAGCCACTGTCCATATACCATATTTCAGTTTGTCTTCTATGGTCTGCTTTCTACAATTTCATTTAAACAAGGATTTGTTTTGGTACCCATATTCTATTGGGTCCAGTAGTGTTATCTAGCAAAGACCCGGGAATCCAAACTTTCTTTTTTTTCTATAATCAATAGAATCATATAAACTACTTGCAACAAAAACTTTCTTAATCCCATTTATTTGTGGTTACCTTAAATAACAGTTTTTAGATATGTGACCTTTTGTTCCACAGTAGTTTCAAATTTTACCTTTTGTACTTGGGACAAAATAGTTCTTATACAATTTAGGTTTCCCACCTTTACTTCCTATTCTATATCTTTCCTTTTTAATCACATTCTTTCCAAGTATTTCATTTAGTGTATTTTCTCCTTTTTTAAAAATAAGAGTTGTACTTTTGTATGTTTCTACTTCTATTTGAAGTACTTTTATTTTTGTTTCATTATCTATATAGTTCGTGTTAATTAAGTTATACTTTTCCTATAATTCCTAATGTTGCTTTAGTTGAGTATCTCTCTCTCCTAAAATAGAATTATGAATATTATTTAAATATTTGTGTTTCTTGAATAAAGAATCATATTTCTTTTCAAGCATATTCAAGTAAGCTGCAAGTTTATTATTTGAACAGCTTGAATTAGAGTTAGATGAGTAATAGGATTGTACCTCATCAGTCTATGCCATAAAGAACATATTGGCTTTCAGGTTCGATTTCTATTTTTCTAAATCGGACTTTGATGAGCTTTTAGAGTCTTCATATACACTCCAAGTAGCTTTCATTACCTTTTTCTCTTTTTTCTCATAATCATTTATCTTAAAGAATTTCTTCTTCTTGACTTCCTTTAATTGTGGGCAGTCAAGTCTGATATGACCAAGTTTATTGTACTCATAACATCTGACTTCCTTCTCATACTTTTTAAAATACTTTCTAAAACCTTTTTTCTTTCGATAAAACTTATTGAATTTTTTGGCTATCTGAGATAGTTCCACATCTGAATTGGATAAATCAGAACTTTTTTATTTCACCTTTATTTCCTTTTTCCTCACCTTTATACTTTTTCTTTGAGATGAAACCTTTAAGGCAGTGTATTCTCTCTTGATCAGAACCTTATGATCATTTGATTCATCATGCATCTCAGCTTCAAACATCATTAGATTTCTAATTAACTCTCTCAATATTAAATATTTTACAGGTGAAGATTGTCTGATAGCAGCAGAAATTCCATTCCATATCGGTGGTAGTACTCTTAGTACTTTTAGAGCATAATCAACTTGTTTAATCAGAACTCCCAAAGCAGTGATGTTGTTGACAATCTCTATCAACCTTCCATTTATCTGGGTGATGATTTCTCCTTCAAACATCCTAAATGTATCAAATTTGAGTTTAGCAGTAGCATACCTCATCTGTCTGACATTGTGAGTTCCTTCATAAGCAACTGCAATAGTATGCCACATTTCATACATTTTCGGGCACTAAGATACTCTGTTGAATTCATCTGGTCAAAGGCCACAGATGATAGAATTCATGGCTTCCGATTTTGTGTCATACTCTACTTCATTATCAGCACTCCATGTTTCATGTTTCTCTGGAATCACATATGGAGTTAAAAAAATTTAGTAGACTTTTTATCCAAGGTTCTTTAAATAAATGATCATCCTAGATTTCCTTCATCCATAATTTTCATCATTGAAGTAGGGAGCTCAAACCATTGACATACCCTCTCATGTATTAGCTATTATACTCTGTATAATCTGAAGACTTTCATCTTGTCATATCTTTGACAAAATCTCCTCCTCTGATACCAATTATTAGATCGGGTTATACCAAATATACACAAGAGGGGGTGAGTTGTGTATTTTACAATTTCTTCGCAAGATCATGATCTGCCCTTTCAAATTTATTAGAATGATTAAGCAGTAGAAAATAAATAGAAAATAACACACGATGTATAGTGGTTCGGGGAATATAAGGCCCCTAGTCCACTCCACCAATGCTCTACTCCACGAGCTTGGTGATTTTCACTATCTGGTCCTCTTATCAACAAACCGTTCCACAACTAAGTGCAGGCAGTTGACACCTTTACAAGTTTAAGGCTAAACAGAGCCTTCTAGTTCATACATAGAACCAAATACACATCTTATTACAAGAATCCGGTTACTCAAAGTAAAATAGTATTTTTTTTTCTTTGAAATACTTTCCAGTTGTTCTTCACAACTGCAACAACACGCAATTGATAGTAGAATGATCGTCATCTTCAGAAAATATGTTCTTCAGTTAGAATTAGTTCTGAGCTGATCCAGTTGTAGTAGATATTGAAATGTAATTCAAAACTTTAATCAATAGTCAATTCACAAAATATATTCGATGTAGAATTGATGAATTTGCAATCGTGTTTCTTCCTCTTTAGAAAACAGAGCTTTGTCGTTCTTCGTAACAGTAGATCTGTAAGTCTCAATTATCTCTATAAATTGTAGCAATGAAAAACTCAAGATCTTGATATATATTTTCAATGATTCACCTCTATATATGTAATAAAAAATAATATAGGTATATATAGAATAAAGACGAGTGTTTTTCTTTTAAAATTTAGATCCATAAAAGTCGCCTTTAGAATCGCAATATTCAAAAGTTTGAATAACAGAGCAGTCGTAACTTCCTTGAAAATTCAACATGAAAATATACCTTTAAAACGATCCTCTAAATAATAAATAAATAGATTTGAATTAGTCAAAGACACGTTTTAGATTTGGGATTTTAATCTAGCTTGAAATCAGCCTAATAATCTTCATAAATACCATTGCTTTATTAAAGTTGTAATTTAAATATCTGACACCAAACGTAGGGTTGAACTGCATAGCATACATTATTTGAACGTAAGGTTCACAATTTAAGGTTGATCTCAAATGAAATTTTAATGATCCATACTTTTCTCAGCTTCCAAACATAAGTTTGATCATTCACAAAAGTAAGGTTGATGAACCATACTTTTCTATTCAGCTCTCAAATGTATGGTTGTTCACAAACGTAAGGTTGATGAACCATACATTTAAGAAACAAACTTAACATTCCATACTCACATAAATATCTTCTTCTATACTTTTCCAATTTCCCAAACGTAAGGTTCCTTCCAAACGTAGGGTTTTTCTTCCAAAAGTAATGTTCCTTCCAAAATTAAGGTTCCTTCCAAAAGTAAGGTTCCTTCCAAAAGTAAGGTTCCTTCCAAAAGTAAGGTTCCTTCCAAAATTAAGGTTCCTTCTTTCATAATTTTCTGATAACGTATGGTTGCTTAAATATACTTTTCTAATAACCTGTAAAGTAAACAAAAGATTCCATCCTTACGCTATGATCTTCAATGTAGGGTATGAACAGTGTTTCCAGAACACACTCAATTAATTTCCGAACATGTAGAGAATGAACAGTGTTTCCAGAACACACTAAAAATGATTTCCGAATACTTTTCCAAATATTCCACACGAATTAAATGCTTTAATATTATTTCAAAATAGAGAAATAAATAATATTAATTTCCTGAAATATACCCAAAGTAAAATTATTAGAATAACAAATAAG
Source organism: Viscum album (assembly GCA_963277665.1). Lineage (NCBI taxonomy): Eukaryota > Viridiplantae > Streptophyta > Magnoliopsida > Santalales > Viscaceae > Viscum > Viscum album. The sequence continues at coordinate 1,607,380,916 of OY728129.1, read as the reverse complement.
GATATTTGTGATCATAAAAATAATCATAAAGAGATAGAGTATTTTTCTCAACAATCTCCCCCATATAAAATTATGTACTATTGAAAACAACACTTGCTCAACAACAATGTGAGGTGGTAGTCTCTGATAGCTACAGCAGCAAGTCTGGCTTTGTTGGCTGCTCATAGATCTACCTCCCCTCGATCAATCTTACTGAATCTACTTGGTTTCTGTATTTGGATTCATATGTCAGAACTACAGGTTGTATCTAATACCAAATTTGTAGAAATAGATAGATTGAATTCAATAAAAAACGCACCTGAAGCTTCCCCTTGTTTCTTAGGATGGGTGCAGTTCTTATCCCAGTGGCCCTTCTTGCCACATGCGAAACAAGTAGCCTCTTGTTCCCTTGCCTCCCCTTTGATATTCCTTTTCTTGGAAGGTCATGAAGAAGCTTTGGGCGTAAATATCTTCGCCTTCCCTTTCCTATTATTCACTATAAGGATGGAAGGATTTTCGTGCTTCATATCTTTGTCCACTTGGTGAATGTGGATAATAAGATCATATAGAGACTTATCAATGTTTTTCATATTGAAATTGAAAAAAAAAAGTTAGATAAGCTCTGAGGGAGTGATGCAAGAATGAGATCGGTGCCCAGTTCTTTGGGGAGTTTAAACCCTAGAACCTACAGGCACTCAATGTATCAAATGATATTGACTACATGAGGCCTAACTGGGGAACCTTCTCCAAGCTTACTCTAAAAGAGTGACCTAGAGATCTCAAACCTTTACTGTCTTGCTCTCTCCTGGTAAAGACCACAGAGGTGCTCGAGCATGCTATAAGCATCCATGTTTTCATGGGACTTCATGAGATCACTTGACATTGATGATAACATCAAACATTTAATGTAGACTGCGTCATTCATATGTTTCTCATAGACCAATAAATCCTTATCACTCGCCTCTTTTCCAGGAAGATCGGGTGATGCTAACTCTAACACATAAGACTTTTGTTCATGGTGTAGGATAACCCGAAGGCGTCTAAACTATTACTGGAAGTTAATGCCGGTGAGGATGTTGTCTTTATCTAGAATTGATCATAGGGATAGTGTGGTTGAAGAGTTTGTCATTTTTATTCTACAATTAAAAGAGTAGATCATTAGTACTTTCTTGATTAAATTTAATAAGAAATAGTGAATTTTATTAAGTCTCCCACTATTTTATCAAGTCCCAATATCCCTCACCATTGAACTCGGAATGTTCAGTTTCCATGACATTCTAGTGGAAAGGATCCATATTCCTCTTTCCATAACCATAAAAAGGGTTGGTCAAGATATATGAAGGTATTTAGATAGGTAGGTCTTTTCCAACTGCAGGCTTGCAACTCCTTGATATGTTGAGTGGACTCCCCAATCCTAAAATCATGACTTTGGAATTCCTCAACTCTTGCCTCCAATATTACACCAAGTCTAGCAAGGGATACTCCTCTTGATGTAATATGGTTAAGTCAACCTAAAAACTTTCATAAGGGCTTCCTATATAAAAGTAAGTGTTCCAACAAGGGTTGGTCAAAAACATAGTTTTATTGAGTTTTTTCCTTAATTAGGTAACGAAATACTTTTTCTAACTTAATATTTTATTTGAGGGATTTTTAATCTCTTATGCATGAATTTATTATTATCATATCAAACGCTTATTAATATTAATTGTAACTTAAGTGATTAACCATGTCTTGATAATATTTACACATAAGTCTAGTTTATTTTAGTTCCATCTTTCATGCTTGTTTAATTCATTAATTATGTGATCGTGAAAACACATCCATAATGATAAACCATGCAACTGACAGAAATAAAATAAAGTAAATGGCATGATCATTAGATTTTCTAATGGTTAGTTTATCTAGAAGTTGATAAACTAACCCTAACATTGGGTAGAAACACCTTAAACCTTTTGGATTTTTGTTTACAGCTTCCACCTATCCACCTCTATATCTCCTAGGATTGGTTTCGTCTCAACTCCAACTTGAACCGCCTCCACTAGCTTGGCAGTTCCATCCATTACATATGCCTTTTTTAACTCACATGTATGTGAGGGGGAAAAGTGGGTTTTATATAAAAGAAACCTTGGGCACACAGGCCCTACATATTAATGAGGAGAAGGCTTACAGGCCAACAAATTTAATTCAAATAAATAAATTAAAAGAAACCATCCAAATACAAAGGTCTTGGTCTAGATCATGATCATCCATACATACAATGATATTTACGCATAAATAAAACTATTAATCAATTCTTTAATCATTCTTGTTTAAGATAAATCATGTTCGAATCAATTAATTATCATCTTCAATTAATCAATCCTTTTATCTTAAACCCTTTTCTGAATTTCCTTGAGATTATCATCCATCATAATTTTAAACAAATATATTCATTTAAAATTATCTTTGTATGTAACTTGTACCTTAGAGGCAACCCAGTGAATTCCTATTCATAACTACCCAATGAGTAGAAATGAAAATTATACAGATGTTAAATTAAACACACACATATATATATAACACCTATCACATGTTGTGCCTCAGCTTTATGCCCGCACGATGGTACAAGTCTCAAGGGTTTGTATAATATAATAATAAATTTTAATAAATCTGTGTAATTTGGATGAGTACACGATGTGTAGTTCTAACTATATGGCGTGTATTATTTTTCATCGTCTATCTGAAGTACATGCTCAGGGAAATGGCGTGTGAGTATACTACGAAAATATTTAGAGTACACGGCGTGTCCAGTGGGCCACACGCCATGTAGTTCCTCATTACACGGTCTCTAACCAGGAAAGCCATGTACGGGGTACATGGTCCAACCCTAACCCGAAGGGACTACACACCGTGTCCATTAGGCCACATGGCGTGTAATCTGGAAACCGCATGCCACCTATTCTTTCTCAACGCATGGAGTCATTTAAGACTTAGAAAGACTCCAACACACAGCTTGGTTTGGAATACCGGTCTGATGCATTGAATCTTGACTACACAGTGTGTAATTCCAAATACATGTCGTGTGTTCTAGTGTTTTACATCCAGGAAGCTTTAGCACCTTCGGATGAGATCTTCTATTTTATTTTAATAAAAATTAAAATAAAATATCATTTCTATCAGTTGAACAAGAAACGAAAGAGGAGGAATAGATCTCGATATTCATATTTGTAGAATGATTAACTTGAATTGAAACAACTAAATTATTAAATGTGTAATTCATTAATGAAATACTTAAATAATTATAAACTATTATGTAACCCCTCTAATACCCCTTGAAGTTTTCGGATGCAGCAGAAGCATTGTTGGGACGGGACTCAATTTGATTTTTACCATGATCAATGATTATTCTGGGATCAATATGATGATGAACGCCAATCTCCACAGAATATAATAAAAGATTTAGATAAAGAAGAAAGAGGCCCAAAAACTTTAGAGAGGATCTTGCACATCATGTTTATAATTAATTTAATTAATTTTATAAAGAAAAATAATACATGGATCTTTGGTAATTTTCTTTGTTGATGATGTTGATCGTCTAGAATGACCCTTCCAGATTATCTCGTTGCACTTGTAAGGATCCAAATGAGAATCCCTCTAGTTGTGATCCACACATGCTCCGATGGCCTCCGATCAACGTCGCTCGTTCTCCGGGTGCTAGCACGGTGAATCGAGTGTCTTGTGTCGGTCATTCTTGATCACCTATTCTTTGGACTTGAAGAATGTCACTCATTATTGATAGGGGAGAGAAGAGAATTTGAGAGAGAAATTTTTTGGATCAACAATTCTCAATTCACCAGGCGTGTGGTGTGGTGTATGGAACAATAGGCGTACTTGCCTATTTATATACAAGGAATTTCAGTTACAATATTTAATTTCATATAAACAATTAAATACATTCATGAATTTAGAGAAAACCCATGCATTTAATGATAATATTGCGTCATTATTTATGGTGTTCCAACTTGCGCAAAATGCAATTATAAATAAAATTATGCATCACAAAATAATAGCAGCGTTATTTTAATTTGTGCCACCTAGTTAAATAATTATTTATCATCTTACAAATAATTATTTTACTACCAGACCGAACTTGGTCCGCTCGAACTCCACTTCCATTTATTGAACACCCAAATAAATAAATAAATAATTTATTCACTTAAATAAATATTTTATTTACAAACTAGTAAATAAATATTTATTAAATGTTCAATAAAATAAATAAATATATTTTATTTAATTTATGCGATCATTTTAACTTGAATAAAATTTTTCCACGGTCTTGAGAATAATATTTATTTCATTAATTAAATTCAAATAGAATTTAACTGAGACCACCAAAAACACTTAGTGTGTAACCCTCTAGGATTCTTTCTTGTTGGCATTAGGTGGGCTTGCCTAAAGTCCAAGAGTACTATCTAGCAATGGGTCAAGGCACCCAAGAGAAATAACGTAAAGTCGCAACAATGACATCCACATATGAATGCTCATTGTGTAATATAATCCCTTTGTCTCAATATCTCATCAAGCAGGTTTCATGACTCTGTCATCAACTTTTTTGCTTGATACGTCGTTCTTTGACTACCTGAAAAAAAAACTCGCCATTACACCATGGTCATGGAATTTCGTGTGATGGTTCTATTTCAATCAAAGGGCTGAGATATCAACTTCCATAAATGGAAGGGATAAATCCTTCCTCGACTTATCCATTAATAACATGCCACTCATGATGTACCCAACGTACCTTACTTCCCGCCAACTTTCTGTGTGATGGTTTTCATCAGTAAATCAAAGTGTGTAAGTCGTGAAACATATTAATAATAATCTTAAAGTCTAAAGATCATTACACATGCTCGTAGATAGAAATATCGGATGACACCAAAACATGCAGAATTCCTACTAGTGGGTTTGTTCTCATAATCTCTTATCTTAGAGATTACCAAGTGTGAACTTCATGAGAGGAAGTATCATTTGCTTACAAGTACTCGCAATTGATAGTTTGCATGTTATGTGTCCCATCATATCATTTCATCCAACTGAAAAACTATATTTAAGAATATTTTTATAGCATTTCAAGGTTCTCATAATAGAAGGGAACTGCTATGACCATATCAATGCAACAAATACTCTAGGACATTATTACATCATAATCATGTAGAAAAATGAACAATATGTAATAATACATTAGATATCCATGTAATCAAAGTAAAAACAGTTGGTTCTAGGACACCAACTCTTACATATATTAGTATATACTTGCGAGAAGAATAATAAGAAATTGTTTGAGTTGAATGAACGTGCTATAGAATCAAGAATCAATGTGATGTTACTTTCATGAAATAAGATAGAAACACAGTGATTATTCAGTTTTGTTCTAAGAAGTTATGTGTGTAAAGAAAAAGAAAGGCATAGTGGATATGTACATGTTGGATACCCATGCATAGAACACACATAGTTTGTGTATATTCTTTTTGGGTGAAAAATAGTTTGGGAAGGTATTGCAAAGTATACTATAAAAGGAAATACATGATATATTAAATGTGCATGAAAAAAATTAATAAATGCACATGAAACTTCATTGACATAAGGCAGTTTACATTAACATGAATAATACACGCATAAAGTAATACATCCACACATTTTTTTTGTGCATGATGTTTGAATAAGTGCACATGAAATATTTTTTACTTAATCAATGTGTAGAGTTTTGAGACTAAGGTTGGGACAATTTTACTATCAGTGATTCCAAACATTTTTGTATATTATTTTTCAGTGGTTAGTGAGGTCGGGTCTTCAGTAGAAGAAGGAATATCCCGAGTAGTGTTGAATTTAGACAGCTAACTATTTACAGATGATCAGTTTTTAATGTGAGCAAGGATGATAGTTAATTAGAATATTACACCATGTGGAATTTAATTAGAACAAGGACAAAATATCACTACATTAGAAGTCAGTGGAAGTTGAATACTTGTTTATAAAAAAGTATTCATTGAAGAACTAGAGGGATTTTAGTATATAAATAGAAGCTTTTTAATGGATAGCACAACTGGAGGGAGTTAGTATAAAGAATACTGGTGGGATTCCAATCTAAAGATAATGTCAAGAGACAGTCCAAAGTAATTATATTTTATCAAACATTACGTAATTTTGGTTGTCAGGAATTTTAGGAGATTGTTTGTAATTGTAATCACATTGCTTATCACTAATGAAGATTTTATGTTTCAGATTATCCAGAACACAGTAAGGACTTAGTCACCCACATTAGGGGGAAACCTTATAAAACTCCATGTGTGTTTTTTCATTTTTTTTAGTTGTTTACATACGGGAGAAGTGAGACTCTAAATAATGAGGGATTGAGATCTTAACCAGCCATAGAGTTTGATTTGAAAATAATAAATTGTAAAAGTACATCACTGATTCACCCCCTTCCCTTCTCAGTGATATATTTGAACCTATAGTCTTCAAGTGGTATCAAAGCACAAGGTCCCCTCTATTAGGATCCAATATTTAATGAATATCTATTGATGGAGAGTTTGAATTTAGTCAATAATAGAGGAGTTCCTTTCTTTGATGGAAAAAAACTATTATGGATGGAAAATTGAATGCTTCCATATCTGCTTTCACGAGGCCTTGAAGTTGGTGATGTTGTAACCATTGGTTTTATAATACCAAGAGTAGTTACTCCCATGACACGTGCTGATAAAAGAAATATTGAAATAGATGGGAAATCCATAAATTCTATTTTTTCATCCTTATCTGATAAATTGTTCACTAAAGTGATGATATTAAAAACAGTAAAGGAGATGTGGGATAAACTTGAGAATATGTATGAAGGGAGTGTGAAGATAAAAGAAGGAAAACTTCAAATCTGGAGAGCTAAGTTTGAAGATATTCTAATGGCTGGTGATGAGACAGTTGATGATTACTTTACTATGGTGAATGAGATTGTCAGTCACATCAGGGGTTTTGGAGATACTTTGGAAGATTTATCTATTGTCAAAAAATAGATGCGTAATTTTTTTGATAGATTTGATTCAAATATTTATGCCTTGGAAGAATTTGGAGACTTATCTCTTGATGAATTACATAATACACTTCTCAGTTATGAGATGAGAAAAACTCTTATGTTCAAAAAGAAATCTAAGGAGGAAATGGATTTCAAAGCAATGAAAAGTCTCAAGATGAAGGAAACGAATGATGAACCATTATTAGATTCTAATGAAGATGAGGTTAATGATACTGATTATAAAAGATTTTTGGATTTTATTTATAAAAATCTCATAAGAGGAAGAGGAAAATTTAATGGTGTGATTCCTTTAAAGTGTTTTAATTATGGTCAAATTATAAATTTTGCAATTGATTGTCTAGAGAAAGGTTTTGATGGTTCTGAGAGTGATAATGATGAATAATACTATATTAAAAGAATATCTAAAAAATCTAGAAAGGGTGACATTGGAAAAAAGAAAAAGTTCTCAAGGAAGTGAAAGAAAAATATGATGAATAGGAGAGTAGATAAAGACTCTTTAGCATGGACTAAATAATAAGATGAAGGTTTAAATAAAAATAATAAAACCTTCATAGCACAATTTAAGAGGCAAGTTGATTCCTCGAGAAGTGATGATAAAGAAGGAGATCTATAATGAGTACATGCTAAGATATGAAATTGTAGCATGTCTTGATCAAAACACTCTACTCAAGAAAATAATCAAACTACTAAAGAAAGAAAAAAAGAATGAAAACAAGAAGAAGAATGGTCTTATTGAAGAGATCAAAACTTCCAAGGTGATAATTGAATAATAGGATAAAATTTTGAATGATCTTCATGCAAAACTGGTTGCAAAAGAAAAATAATTGGGTGAGACACAATCTCTGTGTCTTAAAGTATAAAACACCTTGAAAAAAGATGCAAGATGATTTTGATAAATCAATTGATGTTAAAGCTGAATCATTCAAAGCTACTATGAATACTAGTCCAAATAAGAAGGTACAATTTATTTATGATTCTATTAGTGATACTATATTTGTTTCATCTAGTGATACAGTATAAAAAGTAGAAGAATATGGGCTGATGTTGATAGCAAGGAATTAAGTAAGTATGAAAATGAATGTTCTCCAAGATTAAGGAAAAATAATGGCAGGAGTGTATCCAGGTAGAAAATAGTTTATCACCCAAAAAAATGTCAAGGTTATGAAAGATGAAGTTTCATAGGTTATTTTTGGTGTTGTGGTAAATTTGGGCACAAGTCTTACAACTGCTAGAATAATATGTCACTCTCTTAGAATTGGAATTTATCAAGGGGAATTGATTATGATAATAAAAGAAGCAGCTCTGTGAGAAGAAGGAACAATCCTAGTGTGCGGAAGTTTGTTACTGATAAATCAAGAAGTCTATCTACTTGGAATAATCCTGATTATCTAAATGAAATTTGTAAAAGATGTGACCAACAAGTTCATTGTGCTAAATTTTTTATGACAACACTTCCAGGATAGTTACTACAGGTTGTTAAAGCAAAGAGTGATCAATGAAAAGAAAAGACATCTGATTAATTTATTCAACACATAGAATAATAAGGGAAGAAAAATGATGGTCAAATCAATGAAATTCAAAATAAAAAGAAAATTTTGAAGAAATATTCCCATACTGAGATTGGAAGAAAAGAAAGGCTCAGATTGAGAGGAAACTCTCTATATAAATGTTATTTTTGAGAAACCAAGAGGTTCCTCATTATTTCCTATTATTTTATGTGTTTTAAAATAATAATTAAGGTAATTTAAGGATATGATTGCAGCTATCACTTTTACTAATTTTCAGAAAATGAAAGAAAAGTGTGCATCCCTTAAAGGGGGTAATATTGAGAATGAATATGAAAATTTTGGACATATTCAAAAATAAAGGTCATTTTATGCCAATCACAGTTTTATCCCTTATTCTTAATTGTATTATCTTATCAATTAAGGGGGAGTGCTTAGTTGATGAAAAATTAAAAACATAGGGGGAGTTTTATCTTTTACACTTGAACTTTTTGATGTGATTGTTAAAGTATGTGCAGGATTTAACATTTCATTGGTAAATATGATTATTTCTAATCCCTTGAATGAGACTTGAGATATTCTGAGCATAAATTCATATACATATCATTTTATGGACATCTCAAACAATCCTGGTTATATCTCTCTCTTTTTTACATTGGGTTAGCTACATAGACTTAGAGTTGATTAACAAAATGGTCTTTACTAAGAAAACTATGTGAGATTATTTCTCTCTTTGAAGTGATCATGGAATTTTCATATAATTGATATGGTCATGTTTTCAAAAGAAAAATGAGGTGAGAAACAATCCCCACTTATATATTTGGTTTTATTATCAAGTAAGTGGGAGAAGAAAACATTGAATTTGATAGTGAAATGAGTATTGACAACAAATCCAAAGGATGAGATTGATGAACCCAATTTGATTAAATTAATAATTGTGTTTTAGTTTTTTTCAATGTGTTTTCATGCTTAGAATTCAATGTTACAATGTTACAGTGGTTGAAGTTTGAGGTTCTACCATTGAATTATTCTTGATAATTATATACAAGATGAAACAGATGCTTTGAGTTGAATGATTGCTTCAGATGAAGCAACAGTAAATGTGATGATTTTTGAGTTGGTTCGTAGTTCATAAAAACATGTGTCATTGGTTATTTAACTTTGATACAATTTTTACAAAAATCATAAGAGTTAAAGTTTGGGATTAATGATTGAATTCTAATATTTTTTAGAATATTGTCTTTGGGTTTTTAATATTAAGATGGTTTGGAATTACATTGAAGAAGGGTTTTTATTTCAATATTTTACTTGGAATTTTTCTAAGTTTAAAATTTGGTTTAAATAAAAATTTCCATCATCCCTACACTGTATTACTAAAGGAATTGTGACCATCCGATTTTCATGATTTATTTTTTGAGTTGTCCGATCAAAGCTATGCGTTGGCTTCTCCATTAAACCACCAAGAACCTCCTCTTCACTAGAATCTCCATGAGAAACATTGATAGTCGACTGGATCTGGCCTCCCGAACTTCATTTAAACATTATCTGATGTTTGATTGATGTTATTGCACCATCTGATCTTCATCCAATCTCATCTTTAACCTCAACCCGTGCCCAAGTGTTCTGTCCATCGATAGAGCTCCTATTCACCAAAGATCTCCACGAGTTATATTGATTATCCATCAATCTAAAGTATCTCCTCATTGATTCAACAACCTGAAGCTCCGAAATTGATCGAAATTAAATTATGATTCATTTACATCATAAATAGAAGATCAAATTGTTGGGAAATATGGGAAAGTGATGAACGCGCAAACAACAGAAAAGAGAACGTGCAACGGAAATAAAATTTTTCCCTCCAAATAAAAGCCTGCAGAACTAAAGTGGATGCACAACGATCAAAAGGAAATGTGCAGAATATAAAGTTGACACTGGAAATTTTTACATAGAAAATCCAAAAAGGGAAAAACCATGGGAACTAGTCCAGAAAGAGGGATCCATTAAAATCAAGAGGTACATGGTAGATACTCTCCAAAATGGAAGGGATCTCAAAAGTAATACTCAATAATAAAAGTGTGGATCAAAAGGTGGAGAGCAAGAAAGATGATTATCAAAGAAAGGCGATCACCAAATGGGATTTTCTCTCAGTGTTTTTGATTCTAGTGTGTTGAAATTCATTATCGCTGCCTCCTTATATAGAAAAAATAATTTGTGTCAATTAATGTCTCCACATCAAAAGTGTGTCACTGCGTGAATTAATTCACGCCACGCAGTCTTGGCCCACATTAAAAACACCTCATTAAAAGAAAAATTGTGTGATGCTCTAATTGAGGAGGCATTACACAGTGTGCCAACCAAAAATATTCCCAACAAACTCCCCCTCTGACTCAAGTGGGGATCACCGCCAACCCTACAATCAGTCGGCAAGTCTCAAATTTCCCTCTGGGTAAACTCTTGGTCAACATGTCTAACCTGCTGTCATCATTGTGGATCTTCTCAAGCTCTAACTATCTTGAATCAAGGACGTTGTGGATCCAATGATATCAAACATCGATATGTTTTGACCTTCCATGAAAAGTGTAATTCTTTCGCAAAAAAATAGCACTCTGACTATCAAAAAATAAAACAAAACTATCCTGATTTAAACTGAGCCCTTGAATAAAAGTTTTTATCCACAACAATTCTTTGCACGCATCAGTAGCTTCAATAAACTCTGACTCTGTAGTAGATAAAGCAAGACATCTCTACAATCTAAACTGTCAAGATATTTATCCCACTGCAAAAGTGATCAAATAGCCTAAAGTATACTTCCTCGAATCAATATCTCCTGCCATATCTAAATCTGTAAAGCCACAAAGCATAGGTTCCCCTTTTCCAAAACACAATCTCATATCAGAAGTACCACGAAGATAACGAAAAATGTACTTCACTACTCTCCAATGCTCTCTACCTAGATTTGATAGAAAATGACTGACCACACCAACTGCATGAGCTATATCAGGTCTAGTACATACCATTACATACATCAAACAGCCAACAGCAGATGAATATGGTATTCATTGCATCTCCTCTCTCTTTTCATTAGTAGAAGGTGAATGACTGGTACTGAGTTTAAAATGTAATGAAATAGGAGTACTAACCACTTTATCTATATCCATAGAAAACATCTGAAGAACCTTCTCAATGTATCTCTCCTGAGATAACCACAATTTCCTATCATGAGAGATCGTCATGCCAAGAATCTGTCATGCTGGCCCCAAGTCTTTAACTGCAAAATACTGACAAAGATCCTTCTTCAATCTGTCAATTTTAGAAGAATCATGGAAAACAATGAGAATATCATCAATATAAATCAACAGTATAATAAAATCATCATCAGTAAATATCTGAACAAAAACAAAATGATCAGAAGATGTCTCCCTAAAACCCTGATGATAAATGAAAAATTCAAACTTCTTATACCACTGCCTCAGAGCTTGATTCAAACCATACAAACTCTTCTTCAACCTGTAGATATGATTTTCTTTACCTTTTTCAACAAAACCTTATAGTTTCTCCATATAAATCTCCTCCTCCAAATCTCCATGGAGGAAAGATATCTTCACATCCATCTTCTCAATCTACGGATCCAAACTAGAAACCAAACTAAGAACAACCCGAATGGAAGACATTTTGACAATAGGTGAGAAAATCTCATCAAAATCAATACCTTTCTTCTGACAGAAGCCTTTGACAACTAACCTTTCCATGTATCGTGAAAGTGAACTGGATTCTTCATTTTTAATCTAATAAATCCACTGATTTTGAAAATCTCTCTTACCTGTCGGTAACTTCACCATCTCAAAAGTGTGGTTGTCATGAAATGATGTCATCTCGTCATCCATTTCCACAACCCATATGTCCTTCTATTCACTCTCCATTTCCTCATCAAACGATTCTGGTTCTCCCCCTTCAGCAAGGAGCACAAACTCATCAGTTGAATATCAAGTTGAAGAGGTGTGATGCCGAGATGACCTCCGGAGTGGAACTGTGGGTTCATTAATAACCCCTGGAACCGGATCATCAGAAACAAAATGTGCATCGGAAACATCAACTCCAACTTATTCACCCTGAGCATCATTCTGTACATCAACATGATAATTAGAATCAACAATATGAGGTAAATGTGAATCATAACCTATCTCAAGACTGAAAAAATCATCATAAGTTGGAGAATCATATTTTTCTCCCTTATCAATGTCTACAATAGTCTGATCCTCCTTAAACACTGCATCACGGCTTCTAACAAGTTTCTTCAAAATAGGATCATAGAACCTATACCCAAACTCATCATGTCTATATCCAATAAAAATACATTGGCGTGTCTTACCATCCATCTTGGATCTCTCATCTCTAGGCACGTGAACAATAGCCTTGTAACCAAAAACATGCAAGTGATCATACCTAATCTATTTTCCATACCAAAATTTTTCAGGAGTGTCTATCTGCAAAGCAACTGTAGGTGATAAATTGATAATATAAGAAGTAGTAAGTAAAGCCTCGCCCCAAAAATGCCTAGGCAACTTTGCTTTCAAAATCAAACAACAAACTCTTTCCAACAAAGTTCAGTTCATCCGCTCAGCTACACCATTTAGCTTAGGTGTCTTGGACGGAATCTTCTGATGTCGAATACCTTCCTTCCTGCAATACTAATTAAATGGACCACAATACTCTCCCCCATTGTTAGTGCGAATACATTTAAATTTCTTGCTTGATTCCCTCTCAGCATGAACATGAAATTGCTTAAAAACACTAAGCACATGACTTTTGGCATTCAAAACATAAACCCAGAGCTTTCATGAGTAGTCATCAATAAATGTAACAAAATAAATACCATCACTAAAGTTCTTATATTTCAAAGTACCACAAACATTATAATGTACTAATTCAAGTACATGTGACTTTCTGTGTGGAGGATGACTGCTAAAACTCACTCTGTTTTGTTTTTCAGCCATGTAATGACCACATGTGTCCAATTTGACACTCTTAAAATCTGGAAGAATATTTCTCTTGGCCAAGAAACTAAGGCCTTTCTCACTGATGTGAATGAGCCTCTTGTGCCACAAATTGGACGAAACACCGTACTCAACAATGAAAGCAGTATCACAAGAAATAGATTCTCTAGTCCAGTACAAACCTGATTGCTTCTTCCCTTGAGCCACAATCAAAGAGACCTTGGAATGATTCGATTGGAAATCACCAAAAGTGCGGATAAACCCTTAATTATCAAGAACGATGGTAGAAATAAGATTCAAAATAACCTCAGGTGCATGTTGAACATTCTTTAAAATCATCTTACTTTCTATACTAGTCTCTAAACAAACAGTCCGGATGCCTACAACATCAGCATGACCATCATTTTCCATCTTCAAAATCCCAAAATTACTTGGGATTTAATATGTAAATAACTCCTTTGATGTCACGTGAAAATAGGCACCATTTTCAACAACCCAACAAGAATTATCAAAAGCAATGTTAATAGAGTCATAAACAATAACAATATCACCCCCTGTAACAGCGGCAACATGATCATCTCCATCGCCATTTTTCTTTTGTGGATTTTCCTTCAATTTTTTCTCTCTTTTCAGCTAATAACAAAACTTCTTAACATGCCCCTTCTTACCACAATGATGACATTTGAAATCTCTCTGCTTTGGTCTGTATTTTCTTCTGCCTCTACTCTTACCTCGACTACTCTACCCCCAGTCCTGGCTTCTCCCCCTTTTCTCTGTGACTAAAATCTCTGAAGAAGATTTCTCCTAGGTGAATCTCTTTAATTATTCATTTAAAATAGTGGAATGGAAAAAACTAAATGTAAAAGAACCATTAGGAGCAGAACTGGTTAGAGTAACACGTAAATTCTCCCATGAATCAGGTAAAGTGTTAAGCAGCAAAAGAGATAAAACCTCATCTTCAAAATTGATACCCATACTAGACAACTGATCAAAACATCATTGATATTCACTTAAATAATCATAAATAGACGTACCTTCTCTATACCTCAAGTTCATCATTTGTTTGAGAAGAAATAGTTTGTAGTTTCCCATCTTGGAATCATAGGTCATCTCAAGCTTCTCCCACAAAGTTCTGGAGTGAGAGATGTTGACAATGTGGTTCATCACATTGTCTTCTACCCATTGAAGAATTAAGACACAAACTATCTCATGCTCGAACACCCCTTATTCATCTAACATCCTCTATGGCTTCTGGGTATTAAATACTAGAAGATGCATTCGCTTGACAAAAAGCAGATACTTCATTTTAAGTCACCACATATGGTAGTTGGTTCCATTCAGAAAAATCATCCGACTGTAATTGGCCTCCATAATAAATATGAAATAAAAAACCAAACCCTCTGATACCAGATGTTGGGAAATACAGGAAAGTGACGAACGCGCAAACAACAGAAAAGTAAACACGCAGCAGAAATAAAATCTTTCCCTCAAAATAAAAGCTTGAATAACTAAAGTGGATGCACATCGACCAAAAGGAAATGTGCAGAATGTAAATTTGATGATCGTATTATCGGGCATGTCAAATTTTATGTTTATTTTTAACTAGAATTTCCGCAGTATAGCAGCAACCCTAGGTCATCTCTCGACAGAGCCTTAGATCATTAATTCCAAAATTTGGTTCTGGTTATGAAAGTAAAAAAGGGAAATGGGGTTTTATAATACTTGAGTTTTATGATTAAAGAACTGAAATCAAAAGTATATTACTACTTATAGAAACTGGTTGGATAAATCGTGATCAACCCGGGTAAGTGTCCCTTGATGCTCAATCCATCATCGCTCTCAAGGTAAATGGAAGGATCATTGATTCCTTCATTTTATACATACTTAAACCAGTAATGGTAAGTGATTTTTTACTAGGTTACCACCTAGTATTTGATAGATCAATTATATTTATTATCAGCAACGACTCAAAATCAAAAAAAATGAATCGATGTAAAAACAAAACTCAATCAAGGCATCAAATCAACAACGTGATGAGATGAACATATTTGTATCATTGATAAAAATATTACACAAGAAAATAACATGAATATTCACAGGTTCAATCTCCTATATTTTATTAACCGAAACAATCCATTTGCACACACATGAAAGGGAGGGGTGAGAAAAGAGGCAACCGTACTCAAATCATCACAAGATCTGGGTTATGCATGGAAGTATGTGGATTATTGTTCCTTTGATTTGTATTTGATCATACCATAATAAACACAAATTTAGAAGGTAGGAATGAATAAAAATTGACAAAAAACCTGGAAATCAATTACCTTATGAAGATTACAAGTGTGGAGCTCGAGATTACAATAAAGGACGCTCCCCAAATTGATCACTAAGAGGTTTAGAAGTACATGAGGGAGAAGAGAAATAAAATGGGTTAAGAGAGATATCCAATTAGACTAACTTTCACCCCTGATCATGTAACATGATAGAATTATGGGGGGAGTGATTTTATGGACAAAAATATCACACTTTCCATAAAAGAGGTCAAGTGCCTAAGGGACTAGGTCACTATTCTCGATAGAATTTTTAATCTTTTTTTATCCAGATGGTTGACTGACCAAAACGCGTTCAATTGTCATGAAATTAAGTGGAGTGGTGAACCTTATAGTTATATGTCCAATGGAGGTATAATCAGATCAATTAGATCTTCGAGGCTCTAGTTATAGCCCAAATACAGAAGGGTGGTCCAATCTGGCCCTCCCAAAATTTATTCACATTATGGGCCTATTTTGGGCCTCCAAATGGATGAATTGGGCTTCATGATCTTATAGAGAAATGTATACCATATTTTTTTCACTCATACACCCATTTCTATCCCAATTGGATGCATGTATTATCCAAAGTACAAATAATTTTCCACATGCATGTTTGGGCTCTCGCGCAGTTTGGCCCATTTTACATGAATTCCATCACGAGCTCTCCAAATCACCTCCTATAATATAAACACAAAAACAAGTAAAATTTCCCTATTAAATAGTGATAAACATTAATTCATTGATTCAAACATAAAGTTCAATTTATTATTATTTTTGGAATATTCTTTACAAAACCAATTAAAAACAGCGGTGTAAGGGTGAATTTAAATAGTGAATCGCTATGTGATCAGTTGACACCGAGAATTTTTACGTGGAAAACCCAAAAGGGAAAAAACACGAGATCTAGTCCAGAAAGAGGGATCCACTAAAATCAAGAGGTACACGATAGAGAATCCCCAAAATGTAAGGGATCTCAAAAGTAATACTCAAGAATAAAAGTGTGGATCAAAAGGCGGAGAGCAAAAAAGATGATCATTGAAGAAAGGAGATCACCAAATGGGATTTGATCTCAGTTTTGTTGATGTCAGTGTGTTGAAATGTCTTACCGATTCCTCCTTATATAGAAAAAATAATTCACATCAAATAATGCCTCTACATCAAAAGTATGTCACCGCATGAATTAATTCACGCCATGTGGTCTTGGCCCGCATTAAAATTGCCTCATTAAAAGAGAAATTGTGTGATGCTCCAATTGAGGAGGCGTTACACAGTGCGCCAACTAGGAAGGTGCCCAACACAAACTACCAAATTTCAGTGTGAAGAAAATGAGATGGTATCCGGTGATGGGGATGGTTTTCGGTACAAATCCCTATCACAGTAAGTTCTTAACCAAAAATCGTATGAGCCTTTGTATTTTTAGAAGGTTCAGAGTTATTAACGAACACAATTTTAAGATAGAAGGAGAGATGATATCACGATATGTATTTTTGAAATTTATTTCATGCATTTGTGCTGATTTTTGAGAGAGAAACAGAGTGGATCGTGAGCTTTGTGTTCATGAAAGGAAAAGATCCACACAACTTCATTTGCATAAAGAAGAAGATTCTCATGGTCCTCTTAATATGTGAACCACACACTCAAGATTTTTGTGAATAAATTGGTTCCGCGAAACCATATGAGAAACATGATTCACTTATATGTGTTTTTCTTGTTTTTCCAAACATTTTGAGGAACTACAAATCAGTGAAAATGTTTATTATGTTTTATGAAGGTGATTAAATAACTAGTACATGAAGTTGAAGGCAGGATGTGTACTTGTTATATGAAAAATACTAATATTAATTTATGTTTAGAATTTTAGCTTCTGTGGATTAGTTAATAGTACAGCAAGGGATAATGAAAAGTGTTATGCACTGTTACTTCTTGCACGAAGAAAGGGAGGGGACCGCGATCACTCGACATGTGTACAACACACTCATAGTGCTTTGTGATGAACTGGTTCTGTGAATCACTCAGGATAGCATGATTTTCTTTCATGAAGAACATTGTGAATACATGCTTGATGCGTGAATTAAAGTAGCTTCTCACTGAATGTGCGAAGGCATAAATATATCCTAAAGGATGTATCACACTATTGTGAAAAGGAGAAAACATATATTAGTATATACTTGTGTGAATAATAATGATCATTTGTTTGATTTGAATTCACATACTATAAAATTAAGAATCATTGTGATGTTACTTGTGAGAAATAAGAAAGAAACATAGCGAGCATTCATTTTTGTGATAAGAAGTTATGCGCGTAATGAAAAAGAAAGGCATGGTGGATATACACATGTTGGATACCCTTGCATGGAACACACGTAGTTTGTGTATATTATTTTATGGTGACAAAGAGTTTGAGAAGGCATTGAAAAGTATACTGTAAAAATAAATACATGCTACAGTATGTGTGCATGAAACAAATTAATACATGCACATTCAATGTCATTGACATAAGGTAGTTTTCATGAACATGAAATAATGCATGCATAAATTAAGATATCCATGCATTTGTGTTAATGTATGAAGTTTGAATATGTGCATGTAAAATATTTGTTGCTTAATCACTATGCGGAGTTTTGACACTGAAGTCATGATATTTTTACTATCATTGATTCAAAACATTTTTGTATTTGAGTTTTTAGTGGTTAGTGAGGTTGGGTCTTCAGTAGAAGAAGGAATAGCTTGAGAAGTGTTTAATTGATACATATGACCATTTACAGATGATTAGTTTTTTAATGTGAGCAAGGTTAACAGTTAATCAAAATATCACATTGTGTAGAATTGAAGCAAAACTAGTCCAACATATCACTACATCAGAAGTTAGTGGAAGTTGAATACATGTTCATAAAAAGTATTCATTGAAGAACTAGCAGGATTCCGATATAAAAATAGGTGATTTTTGGGAGATAGATCAAATAGAGGGAGTCGGAATAAAGAACACTGGTGGGATGTCAGTCTAAAGATACTGTTGGGAGATAGTCTATAGTAATCAGTTATGATCAAACATTACGGGAGTTTGTCTTTCATGAATTTTGGGAGATTTTAATTGTAATCACATTTCTTATTACTAGTGGAGATTCTATGTTTTGGATTATCCCAAAAACAGTAAAGATGTAGTCACCCACATCAGGGGTGAACCTTGTTAAAATCAGTGTGTGTGTTTTCATTTTTTTCATTTTTTTACATATGGGAGAAGGGAGACTCTAAAGAATGAGGGATCAAGATATTAACCAGTCACATAGGTTGATTTGAAAAAAAATTATAAAAGTACATCACTGACTCACCCCCTTCCCCTCTCAGAGGTATATTCGAACTTGGAATCTTCATGAAGGGACAACCTTGGATCGATAAGCCATATATCATTCATCATTTCCATAATACTATATTCTTAGTCATATGACCTAAAACTATAGGCATTGTATTCCCTATGCCTGGGATAGACCTATGTAGGGAACCTTTCTCCCCAATTCTTTGTAAATTTTTACTTGAAGTTCCCCTTTCGTATTCAGGTTCCTTCCTACCATAAACCTAACTCTATGTATTTTGAAATCTGAACGTCCGTAAATTTTCACCAGGTTTTAGCGATGAAATG
Organism: Viscum album; assembly: GCA_963277665.1. Classification (NCBI taxonomy): domain Eukaryota; kingdom Viridiplantae; phylum Streptophyta; class Magnoliopsida; order Santalales; family Viscaceae; genus Viscum; species Viscum album. The sequence goes on along the minus strand of OY728129.1, from coordinate 1,607,361,426 downwards.
TCATAATTCTTGAGGACTTCTATGTCTAACTATGTTTTAACACGCCCCAATTGGATTTTCATAAGTTGCTCACAAATTTCAGGGTTTGTGAGACAAAGGATGCCTCTATTGACTATGCAGTACGCGCCCTAGTTGGTCTTGCATAAAACGGCCCGAAAATGGGTTTTTCAATCAGTGGTAACTTCATCCTCTTGAGAGACCTTCTCTAACATCATAATCCTTTTTCTCATACCACTCTTCAGATCCGTGAGTTCCTAAATTACATATTATGACTTTATCCTATCACACCTAAATATGGTAGCACATTTATAGAAAAATTACCAAGAATGGGAGAACTATCAACCTTTCAGTCAAAGCTAAATACTATAAATTATAGCCCCCTAATGTCCTCACTGTACAACTTTAAATTGCATAGCATAAAGTCCTCACTGCATGACTTTAAACTGCATAGAAAAATGTCCTTGATCTACAACTTTAAACTGAATAGCATAATGTCCTAGTTACATGATGTTAAATTGTACAACAATTTCCTCATCGTAAGACATTAAACTACATAGTCAATATCCTAATTACATGAAATTAAACTTCATGATACTTTTTCCCTTGTCATAAAGGATCCTTCCCCCCTGACATCGACCGTCTAACAAGATATACCCTCCTTCACTCAAGCCAAATTCATGTAGGAGTGGTTTCCATCCATTTCTAATGCCAATAAAGATATCCCCTTCATTCTTAGACACCTTCCTTCAGTAAATCCACTCATCGTGGTCATGATAAATCTGAATCTCCATAAACTCCCTTCGGTCATCAGTAATATAATGTCAAAATTCTGGAGAACTTCTTTTCTTGACTATGCTATAATACACCCCAATTGGATTTGCATAAGTCTCCCACAAATTTTAGGGCCTATCAACCAAAGGATGCCACTATTTGAATATGAAGCATGTTCCCCAGTTGGTATTTCATAAAACAGCCCAAAATGGCTTTTTCAATCGGTGGTAACATCATCCTCAAGAGTGACATCCTCTATTCCCTAATATCATACTTTGGATTCAGGAACCACAAAATCATGACTCAAGATTATACACTGGATATATAGAAAAAAAATTAGAACATTATCAGCCCTCAAACCCTGTTTGGGTCATTATTTAAAACTTTATGGTAAAATATATTTGACCTAAAACACTATCCCTTTTAGTGTGACATGAATAACTTTAAACTGCATGTAAAAAGAGACGTAGTAATCACCAGATTGAAAACCCACAAAGAGCATTCTAGGAAAAATTCAAGTCACAACTCGCTAGACTTGTTCTCTGCATGGTTTAGGAGAAATATCGAGCAATAAAAATATAAGACACAAAGTTTGTGGGGTTATAAATATGACCCTACCAATAGTCAAACTACGCTCGCTAGGCCCAATGGATTAAGCAAAAATTAGAGCATTTTCCCCATCCCAATTGTTGTGGTTAAAACTAGATGATATAATGAGATGCCTTGTTATGAAAATCAGGTTCAAGGTTATGTTATGATCACAAGAAGAAAAAAAGGATGAAGACAAAAATGATTGGGAGTAAAAAAAATCCTTTTCATTTTTGTTTCAAAATGCATGGTAACTTCCACATGTCGGAGCCTCACTGCCAAATTTTATAGCTTTTCCTCAATATGGGATTTCAGAAGTTGAGTTGTACCCCTAGAAACTAATTCATCTTCCTGAAGCTCTTCCATTTGTGAATTAGAAGCCTCCTCAGATTTATGGAGCTTCTCCTTCTCAGTGTTAACAACTTATCTCCTCCATGCCAAATCCCCAACCAGGGATCGATAAAGTTAGACTACCTCTTCTCATGCAGCCGTCAATTATTCTTCAAAGAGAATTATTTGGACAAACTTCTCATTGAGGTGATCTTGATACTCCTCCACCTCCTTGGAATGGCTGGCATTAGCTTGGATTGAGACATCTCTAAGTTCCTCAAATTAGCCATCCTATTGCGCCTCATCTTGCTTCACTCTTCATTCTTATTCCCTTTGTCAGATGATCACCTTCACCATATCATGGATCTCAAGGTAATTAAATCCACTATATCCCGTCATGTAAATATTGAATGGAATTCAGTGAAGTCGTGATGGCATGTCCTCAAGAGGCATCTCCCCGACTATCTTCCAAATATCTCACCCAACAAGAAGATGCATAGAACGGAAGGCTTCCTACATCTAGGGATCAAACCCATAGCCACTTTAAGATGGAGATACATAATCTGAGATCAATTCACTCATCAAGTCTCTTTGTTCCACTCCCTAAAAAGTATCCCCAACCTCAGCAACCAATTTTCTTGGAGCTGGCATGGAAGCCCCCATCTCAAGACCAGTTGCTAAAGTCGACAACACTAAAGAGAAAATGACACTTCTCATTAGAATCATAAGGTCAACAAGTATCAAGGGTGGTAAGGTGATCGAAATAGTTGATGAAACTCACCCATTTTTAGATAAACTGCTATAATTGGTACCTCTCCAGCACCCCCAACCTAAAATCTTGGGGTTGGGACCTCCTAACGAGGATCATCCTCTTAAGTCTGATCAACAACCGAAATCAAAGAATCCCTAGAGTCCCCCACTTCAGGATTCTCAACTATTTTTCCTTTGATAGTAGAAATAGGGTGGACTTGAATGAAAATTTCTTAAAGTAACTTTCCAACATTCTCTATAGAAAAAGTTGTACAAGTTGTATTCAGATGTGAAACATCAAGTGAAAGAAAAATAAATTGTGTTTGAAAAGTGCAAGAATGATAAAACTCATGCCCTTCTAATTCCCTATGAAAATCCTTGAACTCCTTGAGAGGACCTGCAATATCAATGCCTTTATTAATTGAATCCATCATGTCATGATAAATTTCATTAAGCCTTTCATCATCCTCACCAATAAGGCTATCTGAGGTAGGTTACTCGGAACCAGAATTTTCTCTGTCGACGATCCCCTCTGTTGACTTCTTAGCAAGCATAGAATCGTCAGCCCCTACAGAGTCAGGGTCAGCATCAATACCTTCATCGGACCACCTAAGATCTATGTCAGCCCCTTTCAGGGTGACAATAGGGTCAACATTGACTACCAAAGGGTCCTCTGGTATGAGTGACAGATATGAAATATCATAAAGAGGTAAAATTCAGAAATGGAACATGACTCCTAAAGGGAGTACATCTGACATTACTGTGACCCTATTACTTATCTATAGAAGTGGGGGGAAATTCAGTCGCAACTTTTTGACACTTCATCCATTATGATGAAGGATTCATCAGTATGAATTTGTACCTACCCCGAAGCATCCTCCTTGATCCTTGAAGGACAGGTACTAGACCCTTTTAAGGGAAGAAAGTGATGTAGATCTTGTAAAAGAAGAGTATGGTTAGATAAAGTATGTTGAGAAAATCATGATATCAAATGTGAGCATAAAGGCTTATTGTGAAGAATTCATCAAACCAAATTTAATGTCTTATTTATCTTTCTATAAAAAGATAGCGAAGAACATGTATCACTCTTCTTGGTAGTAGAGATATGAGGTAACAGTCAAGGAGTTCTTATCGCCATCACCACCCCCATGTTCCTCTGAACTGGGGATATTTTTGGGGACCCAAGGGTCTCATCCACTTCCTCAATAGGGGTACCCATGGGTCCATACTTTGGTGACCCAAGAACCTTTTTCGCTACTCCTCTATATCCTCCTCTTTATCCTTCTTCTCTTCCAAGATGAAAAATAAAATCCCCTCAAGATTATTGATGGTGGGTGAAAGAGTAGGAGATAGAAATAAGAAAATAGAAATACATTAGTAGGGTTAATGTAAATTTCTCATCCCCCTAGGATGAAAAGTTACCCCTTTAAGCACTCCTTGGTCCAGCATATCAGAAACTCATTTTGAGGTTGATACCTAATCATCGGTTTCGTATATCAAAGCCTCCAACTCCTGGAAATACTTTATTACCTCAGCCAAATTATTTTCAGGATGGATATAGGAGGGTGATCTAATATTGCTCATCTTTGGGATGTATAGTTCGGTCTGGAGAAACTCCCATGCATCCCTTACATCATGAGTCATGCTCTCCCAAAATTAGATTACTAAGGGTTGCACGTAGTTTAGATCTGATATGGTCGGCCGTGAAGAAGACTCAACACCCTTCGACTACGAAGCCTCTTTAGACCTATTTTCTCTTTCAGAAGAATGAGGGGATGGGACAAGGGCCTCTTCTTGACAGTAACGACTAGACCTCCTTTTCACCAGAGGTGTTATCTTCTCAACCCTAGCATGTTTGGTTGTCTTTTTATGAGAATGTTTTGAAGGCTCTGTATCCTCTGTATCGTCTTTTGATCAATCATTTTTACCACACTTACCACAACCAGTAGTTTTTGTGGCCTTCACCCAATAAATGCCTTTTTTTCAATGCCTCCTAAGGGTATGAAAGGATCCATGCCTTGGAATATCCGACCTCTAACCTAATTCATTCCTCTAAGGGAGTAAGTGTGATTGGCATTTTGGATACCTCCAAAGCCATTAGGATCCATAACTATCGAGCTACCATTGGATTCTTCTCATTCCTAACATGCGTAGGGAGGAAGGTGCTTAAATGTTAAATACATTTAAACTAGCGAGAAAATCTATAAGGAGCATAAGCATCATAGACGATCTCACTATCAATACGGACTACCAATATGTTTTCCCTGAATTCTATCATGTACAAACTTAGCTCTTAATTCTTCTCCTTACCATCATCGGTAAACATTTCGGTCAGTGGGTTACTATATGGAAAGAAATTAGTGTCTTCATATATATTCAGTGCCCTTTACACATCATCATGCTTCAGGTTCATAGGTTTAATCCCAGAGACTTTCTAAACAAATGTTCGGAATCGGCTGTCAGAGATTTTAACTGAACTCAACATTTTATATGAGCTAAAATGTGCTGCAATCCACCCCCACATCACCTTAAATGGACCTGCAATTCTAAATGGGGCCTTCGCATTGTATGTATGCAGCAAGAAGTGATAAATCCTTACTAGAATAGGGGCATCCAACCCTATGTGCTTACCCTCTGCTAATTTTTCTGCGATAACAAAAGTATCTGGCCTCACACTACCATTAGACTCGTGGACTAAGTGTAGGTAAATGCTTAGCCACATAGCGAGGAAACCGGTTAGGTGAATCTTCACATCGATCATGAGATTGACCTTATAACCCCAATGGCTATGCTGGCCCTTTTCTAATATAGGCCAAAAATGTTCCAAAAGTGTCTTGATTCTCTACGGTGGGGAAAATAGTAGGGAACCCATAAGTAGGACCCTCTCCTATCGGTTCTAATAAAGTCTCCATCCATGTTCCCGCATGTATGTGATCCCTGGGGAGAGGATCTTGGTTTCTCTATAATTTCTTCACTATGTCATCCTCTCAGAATCACCCCCATGTTGTCTATAGTGGTATAAAATCATTATACATTTCTCCAAGAATGGGGACCCCAAAAATTTGGTATAAATCCCATAGTGTTATGAAAACATCACCATGTTTCAAGTGAAAGGAATTTATCTGCAGACTCCATCAGCTCAGTAATTCAGGGATGATGTATTGGTTCTTATAAACATATGTCTTTCCTACCCAAATAGCCTCATAAATATAAATATCCTTTAACTCTTTTCTGAATTCTGCACAAGTTTGGTTCACCCATAAAGCCCACATCCACTCAGACATAACTCCCCCTCCGGATCAGAAGTCCCAGTCTTCCTTCCAACCTTGCGTTTGATCAATTTGTGAAGCATAGAATGTTGATTCATAACAATGAGGCCTTGAAACTTGGATAAGTGGCTTCATAACTAGAGTGTAGCCATTTTGATGCATAATACAGTGATAGGTACTATTCCTTCCATGATAAAAACACCCTTTGAGTAGATATTAGCAGAAGGGCAGTTAATGTGCTTCACAAACCAAGATGCTGGGAAGTATTTCTTAAACACTGGAATATGGGAATCGCTCAGAATCCCATTCATGTATAGAGGTAGGTAGACGCTTCGCGGGTATTCACATTGATATGGTATCAAATACTTTTCTAGATCCATAAGAGTAGATTCAATGACGTCATAATAATCATGCTCAACATCTTTGATCATTTCATAAGAATGCGTAGCATATTTCTCAATTACAATCATCAAAACAGCCATTTAAAACCTGTAATAAAGAACCAAGTTCTCTCATTAAGTTGAAATATTTACTTAAGAAAGTTCAAATTTAAACTTATAAGAATCCCAAAAATTGGAAAAGGGAAGAATTTGTGAGGTCTCTCAACAAGGGCTCCCACACAGCCCTTTAGAACAAGTCCTTCATGCAAGTCCCTCAACGAGATGCCTTGACCAGGATCCTCACCAGGGTAATTCCACGCAACCCAATCTCTTAGGTGGTTGTACCTTGAGAGAGACCTTGGGATACCTTTGTGAAATCAAAGTATGGTGTATCTAGGAAGAGGACCTGTGCAGTGAGAGCGGAAATCAAAAACTCAAAATGTGAAGAAAATGACGAAAGGTGCCAGTGATATTTATAAACATTGCCAATCTGCATAACGCACCTACACAGACACCCTGCACCCAACACCTATGCATTGGGCCTCCACTAGAAACCTTGCACAGAATCCCTATATAGAGAACCCATATAGAGGCCCTGTATGATCCACCATTTCCCCCCTTCATAATCTTTTCCCCATTTTTACCTCAGGACTAGACCCTCCTCTTTCGTTCAGATCTTATCCCTAGCGAGGTCTATTATAGAAACTTTTTTTTATCAAGGAGTTACAAAATAATAGGAAGAATAGCTTAGGAATGTTAAAGTTCAAAATGGAACTACCCAAGTCGACCTACTCCCATATACCCCTGTGTGTTATAAAGGTTGTGCATACCACTTGCATGACCAGAAGGGGTAAGACACCCCTACACTAGAAACCTGTACTGTGGACCTACATAGACAGGCTCCTTAGACCAGGGAACCCTATTTTCCTATAAATAGGACCCTTGGGATTCTTATTTGAATAGCTTAAAAATCAGAAGAACCCCTGGAGCTCTAATTATGCAGCACCTTCACCCAGGTCCTCTGAAACATCTCAAGTGGCTCTTCAAAACCAAGAGAAGACAAAATTAAAGAGGATAGGTGAAGATCAAATTCCCTTTAGGGTCTAAAACATAAGACACTTTCATGAGGACCCTTCTTCTATAATAATAATCCACCTGCATGAGGCCCCTTCTTTAATAAAGGACCTGTGCGAGACCCATCTAGGGACACCTGGGGAGACCTGTGGTTCTTAGGCTAAATCCTCACCCATGTTTTGTTACCTAGGTGGTCCACTTCCGAAGGCATATCCATATTGTATAGGCCTATACCCCCCTACATGAATCACTTTCAGTTCCTCCCAGACCTTATGCCAAATACTTGCACCCAATACCTGTGCGAAATACCTGCATCGAGTACCTGCACCCATGACCTACGTGATCCACCCTTTAAGCCCTTATTCAAAGCCATGCATGGTAGGGAATATCATTCTTTGGATCCCTTGTCTAAGAGGGATCAAGTTGAAGCCTCTACCGAGACCTCTGGACTTGCACAACCATGATGAGTGGCACACCCACATTTCCCCCATTTGGGTGTGTATTCCTATAGTTAGAGGTTTCCTGCATTTGTCTGGTTGGATGGTTAGGGTCCTCGAGGTGCATATTAGTGTGTATTCCCATGTTCACAAGGACCACTACCCCAATCACAATGTCAAGGAGTTCCCAGTCTCAGATACTATAGTTAGGATCATGTCCTCCCCCTCTCGTTTCTAAGACTCGGAACCTCTAATTCTAGGAAGAGAGGGAGAGGATTGCACTTACTTTTCCATTCAATATGGAATGAGATACTCCTCCCTCACTATGTAACCAATTTTAGGACATCCCACCTGGATTTATCCCCTATGTTTTCTTGCAGTACGTTTCACTCTTACTCCTCTCTACCTCCTGGCCATCACTGGGGGTCCTGCTTCCTTCTCTATACCCTGGACTCATTCCAGGGTAAAGTAAAGATAGGTAAGTGTCATAGTCCTGACATATTCTATTAGTAGAAGAGGGGACATAGGATATGGGAACACTAAACACCTCATCCCTCCCCCTTTGAGTTTTTTTTACATGTCCACTTGTGGAAAAAAGCAGGTTATGCGGTATCTCAGATTTTCGGTTGCCTCCTGTTTCTCACACTGAGCATGACTCACATGGGCTTAGAGGTTAATGGTGATTAGTACATTTGCACAATCCATTCCACTTATCAAACTATGAGAATTATTATTACTACTAAAATTAGGATAGGTAGGATTCCCAACTAGGGCATGAGCTCAATGGGCATCCTCCTTAGGAGTAAGCCCCAATCACAATCCCATTAAACTGGGCAGCCTCCTTAGAAGTAAGCCCTAAAATAAACCCACAAATCATCATGATTAAATAAATCCCTCATGTTACATTTACAAAGGCATCCTCTTTAGAAGTAATCCCCAACTTAATCCTCTCAAAGGGTCATACTCCCCTGTGATCCAAACCTTCTAGTGCCTCCATAGGTGTAGGGCCTCACCACAAAATTACCTAAGCTTTGATTCCCGTCTAAATGGGATATGTAGGAATCCTCCATGAGGTCTAAAATCAACACCCCAAATCAACTATGCCCTCTCTAGGTAACATTCCCAATAGGGTCTAATTCAAACTTAGAAGCTCATAACCCTTCCAGGTTCCTTGGGCTGCTTCGACATAAGTCTCACACCAAACTTTGACTAGGTACCTTCTATCTAGACATACTTACCACCTGAAGTTAGACTATATGGTTGGGTCCTTATCACATGAACTTAAAAGGTATGATGTGTCCTATTAAGTGACACCGAACTATGTGGGTTATGATTCATTTCATAAGGATACGTATGAAGCCTATCATATGGATTTGATGCCAATATCAAAACAACTCTCATCTCCGTGGATGATAATATACTACAGAGCACCCTACTATGTGGCTAGAAAACCAGAATTGTTGTAATAATGACCAAAGAATCTCTAATTTTTACATAATAGGATATCATTTATGGAGGACCTTAGATACATACAGATATCTCCATTGATGAAGAACCCTGGATACATATAGATGATTCTAAATTCCATACATGCTAATAATTGATTGTTAATTCTAGGGTGACCTACATCATACTTGGGAATTAATAAAGCATTTGAGAATATTTCTTAAATCTATAAGAGAGTCCCGGAGTGGGAAATAATTCCATACAAAAGGGTGTGAGGAGCCTGACCTCCCATCCTTTCGACCAATGTGATTTCTCAAGCATCATCAGCCAAACCTCTCGACAAGAACCTACCTTTGGAAAGCGGGTCTCCTTGGATGCATAATCGTTGTGTGTTTTTAGTTCCATAAACAAACCCCTTGGAAACCGTTCAGATATATTGATTATTAACCCAAACATATCTCCATGGTAAACAACATCATACCAATAATAATCTTTTGGATACTATATCTGGATATACATGTTTTGTAAATAACCACAACCCATTATAGCCCGCTACACACATATATGGTAAGACTTAACCATCGTGAATACTAGCACATAATACTACCAAGAAAAGAGAGTTGGGGCAGAGGGTATAGTCATCCATCTATATTCAACACCGAGATGTTGGGGAAAAACCCTACCAAAGTTTATTGGGTGTTGATCTCCATAATATACATCGGTGGGGTAGCTTATAAAATCAAAAAACATGTAGAATATAATATATCTCACAACCACACTATGGGAACAACCTAGTCATAATATCAATTTTAGTTATCTTCACTCAGACACCTAGATTCCAATGTTATAAACTAGATATCCTATAATCACACAAGAATCAATGAAGAATTACATTAAATTACTCATTTTCTTTTTAACATTTAACCTTACATTATTTAATTATTTAATCATTAATCAATGTCATTTCAATTCATTTCTTTAATCATAAAAGTAAAGTACATGACCTACAGGCATAATCCAACTGATTCCACAATTTCTAAAGAGTATCAACATTTCATTCTAGCAAGAACCCACTTCTTAGGTTAAAACATTTATTAAACATTCTTACCATTCCATAATTCTAGGTAGTCTAGTAAATATCCTAAGCTACCATCAAAATAGATACATAACCAAGAAAATCCATCTACCTCAAGAAGTGGGGAAAGGAATGTAGATAAAAAGAAATAAACTCAATCATCATACCATTAAATATATTCAACAAGCAAGCATCCCTTATTTAAAAACATCAATGGGTAAGCCCAGATTCAACCCATTCCATCATCTATGATTCCATCCCTGACACCCACATGTATATCACTATGTATCTTTCAATCACATGTGTCAAATTCTACCAAAAAATCTGTCATCTATTCCTATATATCATCATCCATCCCAAGATCATATCACATCACATAGAAAGGATCACATATAGAGCACACAAAGGGAAGAAAAAAACAACAAGGTCAACAGGGAAACTACGACCTAAAATAAGGCATTTTACTTCACAAGAAAACAAGCTCTCATGACCCCAAAGATAAGGTATATGGCCTTTATAAATAATGGTCACTATCAACCCCAAGCATTTTTAATTATCAAACAACCAGTTTTTATTCCATCTTGAATTAACTGATTCAATTATCACAAGTTTCAACTATGGGTAACCTAAGGAATAAGCTATAAAAAGCTATAAAAGTTATTTAAACATACTTTATAGTATTTTATAGCTTTAAAATTCTTTTAAGAATAAAAAATATCATTTAACATGCCATTTTATCTTTTCAACATTAACAAGAATTCCAACTTCAAGTTCATTACCCAATTCCATTAACATGTCGAATAAAATATTCAATTAAAAATGCATTCTGCATTAATTTTACTACCATAAAATAATAATAAAAACAATGAATTTATTAAACACTCCTCTTCATTAAGACTTTAGTAAACCAAAATTTTTTTACTGGATTTACATTATTTATCTAATTTCATTAATTTGAACATGCTAAACCTAGCATAACAACATGATAAACAAAGAATAGTATAGATATCACACAGTATAGTAAATCAAGAGGAAAACTGTTATCAAGGTGGAAAACTGGTATCATTTATTTTGAAGTGTTACTTTTGAAAATCCAAATTAAATTACCCAAACAAGTATAGTGCAAGTAAGAGATCGATCCACATGGAGAGGGAGTTATTGTGTTTTTTTTCTAGTTTGTGATTAATTTGGTGAAGTTTTCTGAAATTTAGAGTCGATTTTTTTGTTTTAATAATAGGGTTATTAAATTTCAATTTCTTGATAAATTACTTTTGAAGATAAATAAAATCACAAAAATTGATTTTTGGTGAGAAATGGGAATAATTCGTCGGGGTTGTAGATTTTTAAAATTGTTATTAAATCAATTTTCTTATTAGGTTGTGTTGTTCATAATAACTCAAATATCTGGGTTATGAATGTAACAGACCCCCCTTGGTCTGGTAAGTTTTGTTTAAATCAATAGAAACCAATTCCTTGATCTGTAATTTGATAGCTTTTAATTTTATTACTTGTATCCCTTTTGAGATGATAAGCACATCCAATGATCATGTATGTTCTTAATCTTAATTCCTTATACGATCCCTAAAAATATACTTCTTGGTATGATATGAGATTTCTAGCAATATTTAGAAATAATTATTAAATAATTATGAGAGAAGAATAAATAACATGAATATAATATAACAATTGAAAAAATACAACCCATAATCATCCACATCCCCAACACATAGGGGGTTTAGCTACTCATGGAGTAGCTAGTAACTAAACTACTTGTGATACCTAAATTATACATTACACAAACTTTGTATTGAAGATCATTGGGGAGGTAGCAGCAGTACCTCCTTTCTTCTCTTCTCTCCTTGGGCATCTCCAGAATTTTCCCCCTTGGTTTGGTTTGTAATGAGTTGTCCTGAACTTAGAGGGTCTGCCCTATTATTTGTAGTTTTTAGGAATACGCGGTGTGCACCCTGGTCAATATGATTTGGCCCTCCTTTCTTTGTCGGTGGGTGATCTACTATGTCGCCTTTGACTTGGGACATAGATCCACCCGGTAGGTGGAGATACACGGCATGTATTTCTACCCTACATGGCATGTAATATCAATCATCAGCCACCAACCACTTTTAGAAGGGATGAAACGGCGTGTATATGGGAATCACATAGCATGTAGGTTTTGGATGACAACATGGTCATATATCCAGCCTTCCCGGTCTATGTCGTGGCAATAGTACACAGTGTGTGTGATAAGTACATGTCGTGTATATTTAAATTTATGTTGTGTCCTTTATCTATTTGTGACTTTGGATGGAAAACACATGAAAATCATCATAATCACCAATATAAAGAATTTGATCCAAAAAATGATTTATATTTGGTGAAAAAAGTTTTTATGCTCGTTGATATATATGAAAAAGTGTACATAAATCAGGTACATCAAATTCCCCCATACTTAGTCATTTTCTTGTCCTCAAGCAAGATCTCAACATCAAATCAATAGAATATGTTCTCTAAAAAGGTAAACATTCAACTAATTATAATTGTAAATAATATAGAGATAGCATAATATTTTAAAATGCACAAAACATATTTTAATTCCAAAGATATTCTAATCATGCCTCATATATAATTTAATTAAAAACTTTAATCCTCTTTCATCCACATTATTAAACTTTTCATAAATAAACATGTCACTTGATGATTTACCTCACTAAAAAGTACCACACTCGTCACTCAATATTTATTTAATCATAGTAATTTTCAATATTAAGTATATTCACTCTATCTATAAGCTTGAAATTGTTCTCATTCTCCACTTCAAAAGTCAAATCACAAAAATCATGAGGGCTTTCAATAAGAATCAAATGTTTCTGAGGCTAAGGGTTGGCAGGTAATGATGAAAATTAATCTCAGAGGCTTAAAAAGGAGGCTTAATTATTAAACAATAATTCATGATATTCAAAATAAAGCTTAATGAAAATGTTCCCCCAATCAAGATCTCTCAAAGGGTATCACAATGATACTCCCTTGATAATATGGGCCCATAAATCGTGAATGAATCTGGTCCCTCTTTTGTATTTTTTTTAATATAGGGACCACTAAGAATATAATGACTAGTGGTTTTGGAAACCCTTCTTCCCAAATGAATAATTGATAAACTCCCCCACACTTAAATTCATGGTTTCTCACCAACATATACCATGAATGTCCAAAAATACCTCTCTAAATCTCAAGTGAATAATCATGAAAAATTATAAAATAATTAGGGTAGGAAGGTAAAATAGGATTGTAATGTTTCTTCCTATCAAGGCAGTTCGTCGTTTCTAAGGGTTTTACAAAGATCAGATATAGGGTGGTTCTCAAGGTTAAAGGGGATGAAAAATAATCAAATGCCTCAATCATTTTAATGTTATTCAAAAATCGTCATTTTTTGAAGATAAAAACTAGTAAGTTCTAGTAGTTATGCATATCCAAAGAATCTCTCAAGAAAGAGGGTATAAGAAAAAATATGTCAAAAAAACTTAGAATACCTCTCGGGGATGGGAAAAAATATAGGGGTCAATTAGGTAATGACATGAGTAGAAATGATCAATTCTAATAAATGTAAACATCCAAGACTTTAAATCTAGAATCAAACTATATCAGCAATCATTTAAAAATACTTTGAAAATTGAAATAAGCATGTAACTTTTAAAAGTCCCTTTTATGTCTTTATTATTTATAATTATAATTAATCAAAATTTTCCATAATTTAAAATATATCAACAATTAATGATGTCTCCTAAATTAGTTCAAGGAAAATACTAGTGTAAGCAGAGACCCTCCCCCACACTTAATATAGCACTTGGTCTCCCAAGTGTAATACCAATAAAGAGGGGAGAATGGGAAAAAAAGTGGGTGGAAGATGAGGGAAAGAAATGGAAGAAGTAAAGTCAAAGTAGAAAGGAAATGATAAACATAGAAAAATACTCCCCTTGTGGTGAATCAACAAAATGGGGTAAGTAGTTGAAATAGAGATTCCCAAGTCACTCCAGAGTACCTGTGACTATCGAGGGAAGGAAAAAAAATTGTAGATACATACATCATCACATATCAAGCATTGCACAAAAAAGATATATATAATGGAAATAAATGTGCCCAAAAACCAGTCATTGGGTCACCTCAGAAGAGGCATCATCTGCGACAGAAGAACCCGGAAATGGAGAAGCAGCTGCAGCGGATACCGGAGGCATGGGATCGACACTCTGAGTGGTAGGAACAAGAGGAACCATAGGCTCAGCAGTGGAGGTAGCAGCGGGAACATCCATTGTAGGAGGTGTGCAAGTGACAACTGGCCCAAATAGGAGAGATGATAACATTATCTATGGCCAGTGTTGTCGGTGGTACTATGTGGCGGGAGGCTGCTGAGAAAATGGAGGAGCAGGTGCTAGGGGTGCCGGAATGCCTAGATGTTGAAGAATGAGAACCAACATATGCTCAATCTATGTTTGGGACTTAAGAAGGGTATGTTGTTGATGCTCAAGAATGGCCAGGTGGGGGCTGGTGGGGAGATCAGCCGAGGGTGGGGTTGGAGGTGGGGAGTTAAGAGGGTCATAGGAAGAAGGAATGGAGTAAGAAGAAGGAAGACCGGAAGAAGGGGTGGTGAGGGAACATCTACGGGTTGATGTGGTGGGTCCAGGTCAGGAACACCAACAGGAGTAGTTGGGTCACCCCTCACCCTTATAGGAGCAAGGGTGTCCTGTACAAGCCCGTAGTCATCCCCCTGGCGCTCGACCATCCTCATGCGAATAAGCATGAGAAAGTCAAGATGCTGAGGAGAGGCCAAGGGGTCGTGATGGATAGAGGGATCAAAGACTCCCAAATAGTGTGCAAGGCGGGTGGCATAGAAACTGTTGTTCAGGTTTCCCTGATGGTCGTGAAACATAGAATGGAAGTAGGTGGCGACAAGGTAGGGGAGGTCAGGGTAGTTGTGTCGGACAATACAAGTAAGGATCTCCATGTCCTGGATGAATGATATACCCATATCCTCATGGCGAGGAAAAATAATGGTGTTAAATCAATGGTGAAGGAAATGAAGGGAAGGGTCAATGATGAGTGTGCTCTTCTACAATGTGGGGGTGTACTTGTGGTTAGGCCCAGCCAGCTCCCGCCACATGGCAACGAGTTCAGAGCACTCGGGATAGGTAAGGTTAGAAACGGGAGGTGGGTGGAAGGATGGGGTAGAATCAGCACTCTCAGCCAAAATTTTCCATGGTGAGGGAAAAATGTGGCCGCCTAACTGAAAGCAGATAGGGGTAGCAGTATCAGTGGGAATCTAATGGTAAGCATGTTCATCGAAGTCATAGGTCTCCATAGACTCCAGAAATAAATCCCTATAAGTAGGAGTGTTGACCTGTAGTGTCTCAAGAAGATGTGTATGTCCCAAGAGATCCTCAATCTCCTCCAAAATGCCCAGATGCTAGGGAAAAATAATATCCAGGTAGTAACCACTCAACTGGATAGTACGGTGGGAGAATTGCTGCAATCTGTCTATCACAGGATGACCCTCAATAAAGATCGTTCATGGATGCGGCTGAGGTAGGGAAGCATCCTGTGCAGGTGGTGGTGGAACTTCTGGTGTCGGAGCAGATGGTCTAACCACAGTGGTAAGAGGTGGAGCAGTGGATACTTGAGCTGGCTCAGAGGTATGGCCAGGAGGCGGAGGTGCTGGCCCAGTAGGGTCCACTACCGGCATGGAGAGTAGCTCTGAGGGGATAAAGCTGTAAGAGGGAGTGGTGGCATCGGAGCTCTCAGCCATTGAAGAAGGTGAAAACCCAGTGGGGTTAGGGAGGGGTGCCATAAGAACTATTGGATCGACGGATGTCGTGGAGGGAGGAACCATCAAAAGGGGAGGTAGAGTGGCCAACGCTGGGGGCTGGAAAACTGGAAAATCATAGGTGGGCCACTCGGAATGTCGAAGACGAATCCAACTGTGAGGAGGCCACTCGCTCTCTGCAGCGAAATATGGTTTCTTCCTAGATGTGGAATCGTCACATGCCATAGCTGAAAGAAAAGAAAACAAAAGAAAAGAAGAAAAAGAAGAAGGAAAGAAAATGTGAGAAAATATAAAATTTAGGAGAACACGACATGTAGATCCAGGGTACACGACGTGTAATATGATATGTGTAAGAACCTATGTGCTATGAATAGACACGTCGTGAGGGAATGTGGTGAGGAAAACCCCAGTACACGGCGTGTATCAAAGGTTTACATTTTGTGTGTCATAACATGGAGTGATGCCCGTGTAGATGGCCAGACACGACTTCGACTAGGGAAAGGGATAATGGAAATACATGTCGTGTGGAAATGGATACACACTGTGTATGGTGACATGGTGTGCAAGACATGTATATCATCCACATGGAGTCCTTCGAAAGGTCGGAGGACATGGCGTGTCCCAAACAGACACATCGTGTATGATGACATGGGAAGGGGTCGTGTCCTAGAGGACATGGTCTGGTCCAAAAGTCCAGGGGATGCATGGTACACGGTGTGTACCGAACGGACATGACCTATATAATTCAAATGGATAAAGTGTGTCATGTGTGGCCTTGTACAAGATGTACATGGTGTGTGTTCTTCAAGCACCCCATGTACTACGTGCAGAAGCCAAAGGGTTGGCTGATTCGGAAATCAACCCAAACGTAAGTAAAACTATGAAATAAAGGGAGGAGAATGGAGTACCTAGAGCGCAGTTCAAAATTTGGAAGAAATGGGGACCAAAAACACTGGAAAGTGGTAGATTGAGGTTGGGGAGGGTGGACGGCGTGTGGGAGAAGGAAACGGGGAGGAAGGGGGGTCGCGTGACACAGCCTGAGGTCAGGTAGGGCCCTGGCCTTTATATATGGAGTACACAGTGTGTATCAAAGCGTACACACCATGTATTAGTTTTTTCTCACAATAAATAAATTATATAATATAATTATTATAGGAAACTATATAATAATTAATAGTAATAATTAAAATTATATATATGTATATATATTATTTACTGAAAATAAATCTATACACGCAATGTATCGGGGAAATAAATTTTGTGTGTTCTAAATTTGGAAAAGGATAACTACAACCTTTGGTCCAGTGCTTGGGGTGTGATTTGAACTGGTGATCGGTCGTTCCGAATGTGATCTCTCAACCACTGAAGCAAAGGTTGTAGTGATTCCCATTTATAATTACTTTTAATATTTAAATTAAAAGTATAATTCTACACGGGATGAAGAAAATGCAGATCATGTGGTTTTAATTTGAATAAAAGGGATGAAGCGGGGAGATTAGCCAAGTTTGAACCTGGGTCTTCTGAATCCAAGACAGAGACTCTACCAATCTACCAACTTCACCCATGTGTATTTTCTTATTTCAAAAACTTTTTAAATTATTATTGAAAACATGGTACACATGATGTATATCGAAATGCACATCGTGTGGTTTTATTAATATAAAAAATGATGGAAATGGTCTGGTTGTCAGGATTCGAAGTCGGGTCTTTTGGATTGTTGACCATCCGCTCCAGCTACTTCCACTGCACCATGGTGGAAAACCTTGATCACTTTGAAATATCCAAACCACCAAAACTTTAATTTACCTATAAAAAATCTCAAATAAGAGTTAAAAAGAGTGCCACATCACCAGGCTAGAATGATTTCCGAGAGATCATGGGGTCGTGGACCGCCTTTTTCTTCTCATTATATAGTCTGTCATTCTCATATTCCTCCCTCCAAATTTTATCAAGTTATATTAGTTGGAACTTGAACTTTTCCTCTGCATCCTTGTGATCATAGTTCAAGGCTTTTACAACCCAATAAGCTTTATGCTCAAACTCCACAGGTAAATGACACTGCTTCCCAAAGATAAACCTGAATAGAGACATCCCCAGAGGTGTCTTAAAGGCAGTCCTGTATGCCCACATGGGATCATCAACTTTCTTGGACTAGTCCTTACTTGAAGCTCCCACTATCTTCTCCTGGATCTACTTTAATTCACGATTTGAGACCTCCACTTGGCCACTAGACTGGGGATGGTAAGGTTTCCCCTGGTTATATCTCACGTCGTACTTCAGAAACACATTTCGCATCAACTCATTGTCAAAATGTGTTCCTCTATCACTGATCAGCATCTGTGGAACACCAAACCTGTTGAAAATGTTCTTTTTTAAGAAAGACACAATGACCTTTGTGGTGTTGTGTGTTGTGGCAACTGCTCCCACCCATTTTGATACGTAGTCCACACAAACTAGTATATAAGAGTTTCCAAATGATAGAGTAAAAGGGCCCATGAAGTCAATACCCCATACGTTGAAGAACTAAACCCCAAGAATGGGGTGTTGAGGCATTTCAGCTCGGCACCCCAAGTTACCTATCTGCTGGCATCGATCACAGCATGCCACAAAATTTCTGACATCCTTGTGCATGGTGGGCCAGAAAAACCCAGATTGGAGAATTTTTTTCATTGTTCGGTCTGGCCCATGATGTCCCCCAACTGGGGAAGAATGAAAAAATTCCAAAATTTCTTGAATTTATTCTTCTAGGATGAAGCGTCGGATCACCCCATATCCACATGAGTAGAAGAATAGAGGTTCTTCCCAGAAATATCTTTTCACTTCAGACAAAAATATTTTCTTTTGGTGGAATGTCAAATCAAGGTGAATGACTCCCTTAGCCAAGTAATTGTCTATGTCAGCATACCATGGATGAGGTTAAGCTCCAATAGAGAAAAGATGATCATCCATGAAGTACTCCTAGATTTCTCTATCATCTTCCCTTTCGAGATGAGGTAATTCTAACCTGGAGAGATGATCAGCAACAAGATATTCACTGCCTTTCTTGTCACGGATCTCCAAGTCAAATTCTTGGAGAAGTTTCACCCAATGGATGAGTTGTGGTTTTACATCCTTCTTGTTCAGTAGGTATTTAAGTGATGCATGGTTAGTGTAGACAATTACTTTGGATAGCACTAAATGAGAACAGAACCAGTAGAATGAAAAAAACACAATGATTATTTCCTTCTTAGTAGTAGTGTAGTTGATTTGTGATTCATGTGAGGCTCTGCTGGCATAATATATCAGTCTGAAGATTCGATTGAGTATCTTCCCAAGAACTTCTCACACTGTATAGTCACTTGCATCACACATGACCTAAAACTACTCCTCCCAATTTGAGGAAATCATGATAGGAGCTTCTATTAATTTTTGCTTCAGAAGATAGAAGGATGTGGTGGATTTTTCATCAAATTCAAAGATAGAATGCTTTATAAGAAGATTGGTTAATGGCTGATCTATTTTTGAAAAATCATGAACAAATCTCCTGTAGAAATCGGCATGCCAAAGAAAGCTTCGTATTTCTGGATTGAATGGCCCGAAGGCCTTTTTTTATTATTTTTGTTAATCCACCTTTCAAGGGGTGAGGTAGAACCCTTACAAGGCCCGAAGTCTTAGAGACAATTACATGATCCCTAGGTCATAGAGGAAATCACCCATACAAGACAACTTGGAACTGATCCTCCCCAACACATGTCATGTTATCAACACACCCCCTTCACAAGGCTGGTCGGATAGTAGTCATGTGAAGATCTGCATAGGCTCAGTACCGATGGTAATGTCATACCCTCTCATTCTTCCAATTCTGATTAGCTCGGCTCTGGTGAATGTGCCTACTCTGATCCTCATCTGGAGCCTTTTTCCTTGTAGTTTGACCGGTACATCTGCATATTCATGTAGCCCTAAGGCCTTGGGGTGTTCTGAGGGCCTTGAGGTAACCTAAAGTCCTTGAGAGAAAACTATCCTGAATTCCTTGGGGTGGTCCGAGAGCCTTGAGGTAGCCCGAAGGCCTTGAGAGAAAACTAGCCTGAAGGCTTTGGGTGGCCCAAAATCCTTGCAGGACCCGAGGACCAAACCGATGGCCCAAAGGCCGAGATGGATGAATAGTCTCAGCTGTTACAGTACTAAAAAAACACATGTTGCATTCCCTGCTACAGTACTGCTACAGTACCCCAAAAATATGTCTCCACCCGGATTTGATCTTGGGTCTTTTGGATGCACTTGTTGAGTCAACTTCAATGCCAATCTTAGAAATTATATGGCCTAAGACGATACCATGTTGTACCATAAAGTGGAACTTCTCCTAGTTTGAAACCAGATTGGTGTTTTCACACCATTCCAAAATTAATTACAGATTTTGTGAGAAAGTTTTGAATGATTTCTCATAGATGTAAAAATCATCCATGAAGACTTTCAAAATTTTCTCTACCATATCATGGAAGATGGACAACATGCAATGCTGATAGGTGGCTGGCGCATTATACATGCCAAAATAAATCCTCTGATAAGAAAAAATCCCATATGGGCATGTGAAGGTTATTTTTTTTGGTCTTAAGGGGATATAGATATTTGGTTATAACCATAATAACCATCCATAAAGTAATAGAATTCATGCCCTACTAATAGTTCTAGAATTTTATCCATGAAAGGGAGTGGGAAGTGGTCTTTTCGTGTAGCATCATTTAGTTTTCGGTAATCCACACATACTCTCTATCCTGTGACTATTCTATTTGGGATAAGTTCATTTTTATCATTAGTGATTACAATGATACCCCCCTTTTTGGGTACCACTTTCATAGGACTTACCCATGGGCTTTCGAAGATCGGTTGAATGATCCCCACATCTAAGAGCTTTATTACCTCTTTCTTCACTGCCTCCTTCATGGGAGGATTTAACCATTGTTGTGGTTACTGATAGGTCTTAGCTCCTTCTTTAAGTAACACCTTGTAGGTGCAAATGGTTGGGATGATCCCTTTAAGATCATTAATTGTCCAACCAATGGCTTGTTTTCTTCTCCTCAGAACTTGTAGGAGTGCATCCTCTTGATATTTTTTGAGTGAAGCATTGAGGATTATTGGAAGAGTGTTCTCATCACCCAGGTACCCATATTTTAAGGATGATGGGAGAGGCTTGAGTTCAAGTTAAGGGGGCTTCAGATCTAAGGGAACCATGGGTTCTACCTTGGCTTGCTCTAGAATATCTAGAATGATTTCACATTGCCAATAATGACCACCCTGTCCAATGAAAAAATGCAACTCCTCTGATTCATATTCAGATTGTATGTCATTGATGACTAGTTTAGTGGTGATAGAATAACATTTCATGTCATCACCCATGTAACATAAGGGATCGTTCACCATTTTCAAGGCAAAACAATCCTCATTCTCCATCAGTGATACTTGTTTAACTGCTTTGAGGATGTTGTAGGAGAATTTTTCATCTCCCACTCGGAAAATCAACTCATCTTAGTGCACATCAATCAATACCTTCCCAGTAGCCAATAAGAGTCTTCCTGGAATGATAGGTTCCTCTTGATCTTTCTCCATATTGAGTATTATGAAGTCAGCAGGAAGAATAAGATGTCCCACTTTCACGAGCACATCCTAAAGTATCCCTTTAGGATATTTGATGGATCAATCCACTAGTTTAAGGGATTCCTGAGTTAGTTGGATATCATTTAGCCCTATATTTTTGAAGATCCATAGGTAATAAGGTTAACAATTTCCCCCAAGTAACAAAGGGATTTCCCAAACTCACAAGATCCAATTGTGCAAGGGATTGTGAAACTATCTAGATCTTGGAGTTTGGGTGGAAGAGAATGTTATACCACTAATGAGCATTCCTTAGTGAGAAGAATGGTCCCTGAATCTTCCATATTCCTTTTGTTTGAGAATATATCCTTCATGAAATTCATGTAAATTGTAATTTGAGTTAATGTCTCAGCAAAAGGAATATTTATATGAAGTTTCTAGAATACCTCCATGAGTTTTGTGAACTGTTGTTCCAGCTTCCTTTGCTTCATTCATATAGAAAATGGAAAGGGGTTTTCAAAAGGTTTAACCAATTCTTTTCCCTTACCATGTATGATTTCTGGTAATTCTTGAGTTGAGGGAGACTCCTTGACTTTGACTTATTTTTTGGAAGAGGACATTGGTTGAGCTATAGTTTTGGCCACACCTTGATTTGTAGTTATATTCTGAGGTAGCTCCTTCCCACTTCGTAATATGACAGAATTGAATTCTTCACATGGGTTCTTTTCAGTATTACCTGGTAGAGTACTAGGTTACCTTGAAGAAATCTGATTTTCTAGTTTCCCAATCTGATTTTCAAGGCCTCAAATGGATGCCTCTTGATTTTGAAATCTTGTTTCAGTAGTTTTTATGAATTTTTTAATCATCTTCTCTAGCTTTGATGGGGGTTCTTGCTGAGGTTTTTCTATAGCCGGTTGAGGTTGTGGCTGCCTTGGTTGTTTCATTGGATGAGAGTTTTGATACCATTTTTTTGGGAAAGATACCTACTACTGTCTGGGATAGGTATTTTGGTACTGTTATTGCCTGTAACAAGTTGTCCTTTAGGTTCAGGGTTGAGAAGTTTTTTGTTGTTTCCCCATCCCGTATTTGAGTTATTTTTCCATGTCGGGTTTTGGTACTGAGGGTACATATTTTTCCCTCTGTTCTAAGATATATAGTTTACCTTACTTGTCGAGGCACCGGAACTTGTCCCTGGGCATTCACCCATGATGTGATTGTCACCACATTCATTGCATGTTGGGTGATTCAGCATTTGAGTTTGAGATGTGTTTTTCAGATTTAGAGCATCAATTTTCTTGGATACGGAATCGAGTTGAGTGGAAAGAATCGTATTGGAATCAATGTTGTGCATACCACTCTTCTGAGTGTTATTGGATGCTATTTGCAGACATGTCTCCAAGAAAGTCAAAGAGTTACTCCAGTGATTTCTTCATTATGGTTCCTCCAGTAGCTGCATCCACCACGAATTTGGTGTTCATTGTGAGACTGCCATATAATGTTTTGACTTGCATCCATAATGAAAGGCCATGATAAGGGCACTTCCTTAGCATTTATTTTAAATGCTACCAAGATTCATACAAGTATTATCAATCATGCTGCTAGAAATTGTGAATTTCATTTCTCAATGTCACCGTCTTGGAGGGTGGAAAATATTTTCACAGAAACACATGGTCCAACGCCTCCTAGGTGAGGATAGAGTGTTGAGGTAATCCTTTGATCCAATCATTCACTTTATCCCTTAATGAAAAGGGAAATAACCAAAGGAAAATTTCATCCTTGGACACCCCATGGTAGAGGAAGGTGTCACATATCTCTATAAAATTGGATAGATGAGTGTTGGGGTCTTCACTGGGAAATCTTCTAAATTTCACCATGTTTTGGATGAGTTTCATGATGGTCGGACTGATCTCGAAATGTTGGGCATGCACTAGAGGTCTAAAAATTCACGTACCTTCCCCTTGGATAGAAGTAAGACCGTACTCTATAAGGGTAGCATTTTCTCTCAAGGAGGTGGGGGCACAAATTTTTGCTCAGGAGAAAAGTAAGGCCCCTGGCCTAACTGTAGGTATGGAAACTACTCTAGTGGGAATTGCTAGGGGTATGGCCGCCCATACCTTAGAAAAAATGGATCTTGTTGTATTTGTTGGTTCCATTGGATGAACTCCATTATGTTAGCTAGTGGATGTCAGATCTGTTCATTCTTCGTAGCTATTTGTTGGTTCTGGTTGTCATCTAGGACAAACGGTTGTCCAACTCCTTACACAGTAGCTAGATCTCCCTCTTCTATGTATTTCATGGTAGTGTTTGGGTTATGCTCATCCATAAGTGCACGTCCTCGTCGCAAGATCATTCATTCGATCTCCAGATCAAGAGGAAGGATGTTTGATTATTCAGCGCTCTTGGAACGCGTGATTCGTCCACTCATTCACTTTTGAACCTGAACAATACAAAACAAGATGCCAAGCGTAAAAGAGGAAAAAATAAAATAATAAAAAATAGAAATGAGATTAAGAACAAAAAAAATTAGAATTTTTTAATTTTTATTTTCACTTTAATTAATACAAATTGATTAATCAAAACACCGTTAACTTTCGCTCCCCATCAATGGTGCCAAAATTCGGTATCATTTCTACCAAAGTGTTACTTTTGACAATCCAAATTAAATTACCCAAACAAGTATAGTGCAAGTAAGGGATCGATCCATAGAGAGAGGGAGTTATTGTGTTTTGTTTTTCTAGTTTGTGATTAATTTAGTAAATTTTTCTGAAATTTAGAGTCGATTTTTGTGTTTTAATAACAGAGTGATTGAATTTCAATTGCTTGATAAATTACTTTTGAAGATAAATAAAATCACTGAAATTTGATTTTTGGTGAAAAATGGGAAGAATGCATCGTTGCTGTGGATTTTTAAGGTTATTATTAAATCAATTTTCTTATTAGTTTTTGTTGTTTATAATAACTCAAATATATGGGTTATGAATGTAACAGAACCCCCTTGGTTTGTTGAGTTTTTTTAAAATCAATAGAAACTAATTCCTTGATCTCGAATTTGATCTCTTTTAATTTTATTACTTGCAGCCCTTTTGAGATGATAAGCACATCCAATGATCATGGATGTTCTTAATCATAATTCCTTATAAGATCCCTAGAAATCTCTTTCTTGGTCTAATATGAGATTTCTAGCAATATTTAGAAATAATTATTAAGGAATTATGAGGGAAAAATAAATAACACGAATATAATATAACAATTGACAAAATACAACCCATAATCATCCACAACCCCAACACATAGGGGATTTAGCTACTCATGGAGTACCTAATAACTAAAATACTTGTGATACTTGAATTAAAAATTGAACAAACTTTGGATTGAAGATCATCAGGGAGGTAGCGGCAGCACCTCGATTCTTCTCTTCTCTCCTTGGGAATCTCTAGAATTTCCCCCCTTGGTCTGGTTTGGAATGAGTTATCCTAAACTTGGGGGGTATGCCCTCCTATTTATAGTTTTTAGAAATACACAGCATGTACCAGATAGTACACTATGTGTACCCGGGTCAACATGGTTTATCCCTCTTTTCTCCGCCGGTGGGTGAGCTACTGTGTTGCCTTTGACTTGGAACACGGCACCGCCCAATAGGTGGAGATACACGGCATGTACTGCCACCCTACATGGCATATAATATCAATCATAGACCACCAAACGCTTCAAGAAGAAATGAAATTTCATGTATATGGGAATCACATGGAGTGTAGGTTTTAGCCGACAACATGGGCATGTATCCAGCATTCCTTATATGTGTCATGGCAATAGTACATGACGTGTGTAATAAGTACATGCCATGTATATTTAAATTTTTGTTGTGTCCTTTCCCGATTTGTGACTTTGGATGTAAAACACCTGAAAACATCATAATCACCAATATAAAGAATTTTATCCAAAAAAAAATTGATATTTTGTGAAAAACAAGTCTTTAAAGTATACACAAATCAGGCACATCAAAAACATTGACATGTGATCACTAAATATAAAACAATTTATTTTTTTAATCTAGTTTAATTTTCATTAGGTTGATTAGACCACAATCTAAAGGGCTAAACCATGGTCAATTTATGGTTTTGCATAAAATAAAGGATAAAAAATGAATCCCCTACCTCAAAATTCTGAAATTATTGAAACACAAATAGAGTACTAATGCGGATCTCTGATCACCTCTTCCATGAGGAAATTGCGATCTCCCAAGGACATCACATGAAGAAAACATTAGAAAATGAAAAAAAATATCCATTATAATGATAGAGATCATATGCCATAACATGGAAATAAAGATGATAGGAAAAAATAGAATGAATAGAGGAGAAACCATAAGAAAAAGAGTATCAATAAACCTCATACCACCATAGATTAATCTCTAGAATCTGGGTATTGATTCCTATTGAAATGGAGCTTCAAATCCTTCAAAAAGCACCCCGAGGTGCCTAGGGATTTAGAGAAAAGAGTGGAACAAAAGTGGGTTTGAGGACCTCTAGGATATTTATAGGTATAGTGATATTTATAAGACCATAGTGTGGCCCCTAAGACCACACTAAATTACTATAGGGCTACGAAGAAATCTCCATAGACCATGGAATAAACCCTCAGTAAACTACATGTATGAGATCTATAGATGGATATATGATGCAGATGCTATGAACCCAGGGGGAGGGACTATGGTGCATCCTACCACCATACAATAGAACCACCTTTTCCAACAAGGAGTCTATATTTCAGCCTAAGACCCATGGCATAGCTACCCCCTCAAATGGAAGATATTTCTAAAATCACTATGCCATAGCCTCCCTACTTCATACCACACTGATCGACCACCAAGAATGGCCTACATCAAATCCAACCACCATGGTGTATCCACCTCAATTTTGGTAGTATCTCCCTCAAGCCCTCCTATGCCACAACTTAGACACCACGCCACAGAATCATTACTTATGACGCATCCCATGGATCCACGCCACAACCTGGCCAAAAATAGAAGTGGCACCCCTCTTGTTCCACATTTACCCACCAAACTCCTTGGAACTTCCTCCAAGTTCCGCCAACACCCAAAACACAAAAATAGAAGGTTCACTAAGGTATATTCCCTTACATTATATACCTCTTAAACCATTCTCATCCTTGAGGATCCAAAACCAAACCTAGAGATAAAATAATGAAAAATGTTTTTCTTAATAACCACCCCATGAGATGCCTCTCAAGGATCTTACCATCATAAGAGCTCAACTACCTCGCTCAAAGTAGAAAGTGAAAACCCATGCAACAAAAGAATCTAGATCTAAAATTATCTCTAGGGTAGGCTACCTCTCAAATGAGAGAAAATCCACAATAGGGAAATAAGAGATAAAACCATTTAATAAACTATAAAAACTTTCAATATACACAATAGGTATTAAAACAAGAGAAGATCTAAAAAATAACTTAGGGTACTGAGTGAATATTTATGAATCATGTTCCTAGGTTCTATCCTTCACACTACTATGTCACCACAATAAACGAACTAAGGGAATAGCACGTCTGTACAACACCTTCTCCTAACGATCCTGGATCTCCACAAGCCACTCCTCGAATGTCATATCATAATCGATGTAGATCTCACCCCAGTCAATGATTTGAGAATAATAATGAAGTAAATAGTGGATCTATAACACATGGAAGACATCGTGTATTTGACTCATCGGTGGATGAAGTATTATCCAATATTTCATGGCTACAACACGAACCAACACCACAAAATTTCCAAATAATCGGGGAGAAAGCTTACTCCAATGACCAAACCTTCTCTTCCCATGATGTAGAGTTTCCTTCAGGAACACGTGATCTCTAATTTAAAACTCTAAATGTATCCTATTATGATAGGCATAGGACTTCTAACAATCTTGTGTTGCCTTCATCCTTTCACAAATTACATGAACCATCTATGTTGTATTTTGTGTTAGCTCCAACCTGAGAATTTTTGACTCTCTGAACCCATTCTTGCACAATAGAGAACGGAAATATTGATCATAGATATATTCAAACAGTTTAATACCAATGGTGGAGTGAAAACCTTTTTTAAGTAAACTGAACTAAAGGTCGGTGCCTTGTCCAAGAACCTCCAAAATCTATGACACAAGAACGCAACATGACTTCAAGAGTTTGAATGGTTCACTCTATTTGGTCATTTTTTTGTGGATGAAAAGAAATAATAAGGAATAACTGAGAGACAAAATTATATTGGATGCCTCTTCGCACCTTGGAGGAAAAATAAGGATCAAAATTATATATGATCATCCTCAAGACTTTGTGGAGTCTCACCAACTCCCTTAAATATTTCCTTAATAAAACCTCCACTCATCTCAACTCCTTGATCACTATAAAGGGGGGTGATTTCATCAAACAATCCACTATCACCCATATATCATCAAATCCTACTTGATCTAGAGTAACTGGTAACAATTTCCATATAGATGTACTCCCACTTCCTCCAAGGAACATCTAATAGTTGGAGAAAACCATTGGAAACATAGTGTTAGGCCTTCACCTTGTGGCAGACCAAACATCGAGACACAAACTCTACAACTACATGCTTCAACCCAAGCCACCAAAATTGCCCTTTTAAAGCATGGTACATATTTTACATAAAAGGACATACCACCAATAGTGAGTTATGGAACTCACAAATAACTATTTCATGAATTGCCAAAGGGATGAAAGACCTCCCCAAGAACAATACCCAGTGTTGTTCATTATCAGACTAACCATTAGAGGAATCACCATAAATAACCTAGTCTCTCCAGAACTCAACCCCAAAATCCCCTAATAAGGACTCTTACACCTACTACACCAAATATGATGGCATTGTTATCTATAAAAGACAAATTTGTCCTCTAACCTCCCCCATATCAAGATGAATCAGTAAGATATCTTCTATCACTCTCCAAGAATCTACAGATTCATGCATGACATCACTATATGACTTCCAACTCAACGCATTGGGCACAATATTTCCATTTCTTGGTATATATGAAATATTAATGTTGTAATACTGAAATAATTTCATCCACCATCATTGTCTCAATTTCAAGTCATGCTAGGACAAAACATACCTTAGGATCTTATAATTATTAAAAACCACAAAATGTTCAACAATGATGTAATTTTTCTACAACTTCAAGGAAAACACAATTGCTACCAACTCGAGATTATGGGTGGAATAGTTACACTCATGATGATATAACTTATGAGACCCATAATAAACAATTGATCTCTACTGCATCAAAATGCAGTCCAACCCAAGATGTAAACCATCACAAAAAACCTCAAACTAAACTCCTATTACTGGAAAAAAAGAACAAGAGAGATAACCAGCTTCCACTTCAGGTACTCAAAAGTTATCTAACCCTAGTCAGTCCACAAGAACACCTAATTATTTATAGTCAAGGATATAAAAGGATCAAAAACCTAAGAGAAATCATCCATGAATATCTTATAATATCCTATAAGACTAAGGAATCTCTGTATTTCTATAATAGTCTTGGGGGATGCCTAAGAAACAACTACCTTGATCTCTGAATGATTCACATCTACTGTAAAGAACCCGAATCCAGTAACTCGTAGTTGTTATCTACTTTATTGCATTGGAACTAAATAAAAAAACCACATCCCGAAGGATAGAATAGTTTATTAATCTAGGTAAAATAGATACATACTTTAATTTCACATATATTTGAAAACATAAAATACATAAAGTTTTTTCTTTGAGAATTCCATTATTCTTCTAATCATATCCCTACAAATCAATCAAAAAATACTTCCTAATATCCTAAGGAAAATAAAACATAATAAATGGGTGATCTCAGATACTCTGTAAAAGTATACATACAGTAGAAGTTATCATGAATAAATAATCATAATCAATATGGAAAGGTGAATAACAAAAACACATGAAATTTAAACAATAACTTGAGTATAATATGGTAGGAATAAGGGATGATCAAATAAATCCATATAAATAATCACATGATCTTGAAACTTATCCATGGATGTTCTAACTAATAAAATAATCATAAATATATCAATAAATGATCTCATGATAAGGAAATGCATAATATCAGACATCTAAAATATACTATCATGGCCTTCCATAAGAATGTTTGAATATATGGGTTGGAACCCATCTAATTTGGCCAACTGATTTGTCACATTAGACCTATTGATGCATCTAGAGGCTATCTATAATTGGTCCCCACCCATAACTCATGTCTAAAGCAGTCTTCATATATCAAATAATCAATTTAATTCATGAATAAATATTTCTTATTATCAAATATCTATATTGAGTAAATAATATAGATTTATCAATATTTTCCCATTTAATCAAATAAATTTCAATGGAAACACCATATGTATAAATAGTATAAGGTTTAATAAATAATCACATCCATGTTAAAAAGAATATATATTTAAGATAAATGTAATTTCTGATGAAAAATGATCACAATAAAGTGATTGTTTCCATGTAAAGGTAACAATCACAAAAAAAAGTGAGAATATACGATAATTTTTACCTCTTTGGTAACTTTTAAATTTTAACCCCTTGAATAATAAACTTGAAAAGAAATATAAATAATCATGAATAAATAGGTATTCATGTTAAATTAATCAAAATGAAATTATATACACCACATAAATAATTAATAATTGCATGTTAACAAATATGTCTCAATGAAATGGAAATTGAGATGAAGTCTCTTACCTCTGGTTTGACTTCCTTCATATGTGTATAAACCTCCTATATAATAAATATATATTTATTATAAATCTATTATAGAACCATAATAATATTTCTCATACTATATATTATTATCTTATATCATTTTACTACCCGTTTTTTAATAATATTTCATTGTTTTCATTGTTTTGGGTGTTAATTGCCTAGTTTTCTCATACGTGTTTTTTCATGAAAGTTTTTGTTGTTATACATAGGATATAGTTTAATAATAACTAGAATGATATAAATGTTATAAATATTATTTTTTTCATTAGATGAATCCTTAGAATCAATCTTGAATATTGGACATAGAAAACGAATCACATCGCTTTGTGGAGACAGTAAGTTATACGTACGAAGGAGAGACGATATTATTCCCTTAAAGGGTGAAATGGTAAGGAATTGTATGATATATTAATTTTATAGAATTTATATCATGTCATATATATCCCATATATCATTAAATTTATCCTTATTTCCTTCCATATAATTCAAAATTGAAAAATGAATCACATTGTTTCATGAAAAGGTAGTATGTCGTACACACGAACGACATTATCTTATTTTAAACAGAATGAAAATTAAGATGGAAGATTTGATATTATAAATAATTAAGTATAATTATATCATAAATATTATATATATATATATATTAAATCAATCATTATATTCAACCATGATAAGTGTTGATGTAAAATGAGTTACATTAGTTCATGAGGCGGTAGTCCACCATACACACGATTGAGGATCCCATTTCTCATTTGATGGAAGTGGGGATGAATAAATATTATAAAATCAACATAATAACATATAAGTATATGGGATATAATTTTGTTATTATATTTTAATTTTTAATTCATAATTGAAGGTTGTAAAAGAAGAAAAAAAGAGAAAGGGCATAGTGAAGACAGTTACCCTCTCTTAGAGAAACCTCCCTTAGATCTCTTCTTAAAGACCATAGTTTTTGTCTTTTAAGAATAAAATTAGATCTAGAATGTGGGTAAGGATGTCAAGTAGATATTTTGGAAGTTTTTTTCTATAAAAAAGGTTGGAGATGTGTGAAGAAGTTAGGGGAGTGAGTGTCCTTTTATAATTGAGGAGGATGGGCATTTTTGTAAATACCCAAAACTATTCAATAATGAGAAGTCACTCTCACCCCAAGTGCCTCAAAAGTTGATAAATAATTTATTTAAGGATATATAATTTATATCACAACCCCCAAAATATAAAATGACGCATTTTTTAAACACTTTATTCCTTAGCCTTTAAGTTTAATCGTTTTTACCATTTTAGTTTTCACTACGATAATTAGTTTTTTTAGCCTAGGTAATTCATCCATTATTAATAAAATAAAATGATAATTATTAGATAATTTGGAACTAATTATTATAAATAGTAATTCCAAACTATCAAATAAAAGTTCTATGTGTTTGGAAAATTAATTTTAACACAAGCGCGTGTAACATGAAAAACCTCATTTTAACCTTAGATGCTTTAATTTATTATTGTTTTTACTAATTATTATGAACAAAAATTAATTTGACCTTATTAACTAATATTAATTATTGTGATTAAAAATATTGAATCCATTTTAACAAAATCAAATAGCATAAGTTTAAAAAAATTATTTAAAATTAAACTCATCGATGCGACGAAAAAGTGGTTTTCCAAAGAGAAAATTCTCATAAGTATAGAAAGTTTTAATATCAAAATTAAATATTAAATTTATTCAAATGACCTAAATTATATTTATAATAATTTAATTGAACTAATTTTACTTCTGAAACAATTTTAAATCATAATGGAAACTTTAAATGATTTAAATGAAATGACAATTTTCCAAAAAAAAGAGTATTTTTCACTATTCATCGAAAAAATAAACTTTTTAGAAAATTCTTAAAAAATCACTCTAAGATAATTTCAACATTCTGAATTATAAATGAAGTTAATTTTTTAAAATAAATTTTCTAATGGTGGGAATAAATTATTTTAAATTATTTTTTCAAAGTGAAACGAACCCGCCTTTTAGAATAATACAGTTTTTCAGAAAACATTTCATTATCTTTACAGTGATTCTTATTTTATTTATAAACAATAGATATCAATTTAATTTAATTTATACACGTATATGCCACATAATTTTCATAATTTAGTAAGTAATATTTATACCCACCAATCTAACAGCTAGGTTATAACTGTATACTCTATTACGGTTCATTTAGACTCTGGATTGCGTGTATCATAAGCTATCAAATAGATTAAATTTAAAGAAATATATCTCATGGGTCATTAAATCTAAGTGTTGTGTGTATCATATGTTATCAAACACAATTTTAATCTTTTAGGATCTCGGGGTGTTACATTCTACCCCCTTAAATAAATTGCATCCTCATAATTTAATCGTGATCTCAGTAATCAAGAGTTTGGAATTTGAAAATACCACTGTTAGAAACACACATCGTAAAAAAGGGTTAATAAACATCCTATTTATAAGAGAGAAATGGAATTGTGAAGGTCATATGGAATAGCACATAACTAGACTTCCAAATAGGAGAACATTAGTGGGAATTGAAGATATGGACATGGAAGAAAAGCATAAATAATTATAGAGAGTGATAGAGATCATTAATCACAAGAAATTGAATGGCCACAAAACCATAAATTTTTTATGATTTAAGAGACCATTTGATTTATCATATATAAAGGTAATAAGATAAAAAAAATCAAGATCATTTTCCTAGAGTTGAGGTATCCTTTTACCATATATACTGAGAACATAAGAAAATTTACTTATATGATATATTTATATTTCATGGGCACAATTTCATCCCTTGTTTATTCTTTGATCAATTATAAATTCATTTCATAATCCAAGAAATAAATATCCAAAATGAATGTTTATTCTTAAAGCACTAAAATTAACTCTTAATAGATCATAAAAAGAATAACAAGTCATTCAACCTATCTCTAAATATCTTCAAAGACCAAAATGATTAGCATGATTTATCCAATAATACATTAATTTCTAAAACTTCAATAATAACCCCAAAGTTCAACATAATCCAATTCATAAATAATTAACCTTAAGACTCATCCAAAATATGTCTTTCCAAATTCAAAGTCCAAAATTTTAAAAGGTTACTAGATTTCCAAAATTAACTTAACATTAGATTCCCCAAACAACATAATGTAGCTCTTAATGTCACATACCAAATATATGTACAAATTGATCAATATAAAACCTTAATGAAAACAGTCATGCTTCTAAAAATTATTTTTCTTCTCATTCCTTAAATAAAATCTCAAATTTATCAATATTATTCCATAATTCCAAAAATGAAGTAAACTCCAGTAAAGATAACATAAATCATCAAATCACTTACCAATTTCAAGGTCACCAATATTATCCCATAAAAATATCTTTGTCGTTATGATCTCAATATAGAGAAAATATTAAGGTTTATCCTCCCTTAATCATGTGTTTTCAAAAAATATCAAACTTTCCATTGTATCACATTTCTTGGTCATCAGTACCATTTAACATATCTCATCAAATCCTTATAGAAAAACTACTACAGAAAAATCCTTATACGATTTATCATTCTTATAATGAGAATTCTGTTGATAAAATACTTCAATAATATAATTCTTGAATCCAAATACATAATAACTTTAATCATTCCACTTTGGATGTAGTAATAGCATAAGCTTGATCTTGATCCCTTAGCTTCTTCTGGGGTATATTCCCTTGATGATTTGGACATTTTTTTGTATAGTTCCTTGTATTATTATAGTTAAATCATTGAATATTGGAAAATTATTTCTTTCCCATTCAATCATAAGCATGGTGGTCTTTCTATCAGCACTTGTAGCAAACTCTCATTCCCTTAAAACAATTACCATAGTGTTTCTTTCCAAAAAAATATCACATGGGGGGAAAATCCTTCTTTCCCTTATTCCCTTTATCTATTTTTTCTCTACCATCATGTTCTTCTCTTTTTTCTCTTTGAATCCATAAGACTTGGGGGATTCTTTATCTCCCTTGATAGAACATGATTCTCTAAATGGCCCAAAGTCCTTCTATTTTTATTCATTTTTGATAATCCCCCTTTTGAGGGTTGAAAGGGAACTCGTACTTGGCCTGTAGGCTTCATGACATTACATGACCCGAAGGTCTTAGAGGAATTCATCCAGACTATAACTACTTGGAGACTAGTGTCCTTTGAAAGATTGGATTTAACCCATAAGATAAATGGATAATCTTACTTTTTAGATTACATACATAGTTTATAGCATGAATTTCTAACCTTTTAAATTTTTCTTCATACTTAGAAACATTTTCATATTCCTTTTGTCTTAGACTCATGAATTTTCTCTCCATATCCACTCATTGTTCACAAGTAAAATACTTTTCTAAGAAGAGTGCCTTAAAATCCTTCCATTCCATCTTTGTTATTTCTTCTTAATCCTTATTGTTTTGAATCAATGACCACCTTTGATCCACATATCTGGAAAGATGATAAACTACTAAGACAACTTTCTCCCTTTCATTACTTCCCAAAGTGAGAAATATCTTCTCTAAGGAACTTATCCATTTATCAAATACAAATGGATTTTTAGTCCCATTAAATGATAGAGGTTTCTGGCGCATAAAGAAGTATAATATTTTTACACCACATGGTAGATCAGAAATTTTTTCTTTATGGTAAAGGTTATTGCTAATAACTAGAGTTAGATAATCCAATATGATTATTATTTGATCAGTTATAGCTATAGCGCCAACTTCAACTTCACTATCTTTCCCAGGAGGGAAATCCCTACATGGTGTACATGAATTAATACGATTTCCATTACTTCATTTAGGTTCTATTTCTAAATAATGGAATACGCTATATTAGATCATAACATCATGAAACATAATATATAATCCCAAAACTAGTGAAATAATTATCATAAATTGAAAATTTTATGCATGGATAATCTCATAATAATAAACCCGATTTCTTTGGGAAGGTTTTCAAATAATATAAATATTTTCAAATCCTTTATAATGGTTTGTAAAGAAAATGTGAATTAATCTAAGTATATCCCCTGGGAGTTTCAAAACAGGTACACAATAAGTCCCATTTTCATGTATAGGGTAACGCTCGAGTCAAAACCAACGTGCATTTTTCTGAGTTATTATCACTAGGTACATCTGTGCTAGAACCACTTCTACTTGTAGTATCTACATCGGGATGTATTTCTAAGAAAAACGCATAATCTATATCTTACCAAAACATTGGGATGTTATCCTATACATAGAGTAATCCTTAAAGTAAGTCATAGGGTTATATTCTTTAATCTATGTTTTCCTAAATCTAGTTCTCAAGGTTTCTACTAAACTTCATTTGATACCAACTATAAAGACCCTGAATCAAGTAATCTTGAGGCAGTGTCTATATTATTACATTGGCACTAGATACAAGGAATCACATCCCAAAGAACTGAATAGTTTAGTAGTCTTGGTAAACTAGATACATGCTTTAATTTCACATATATTTGAAAACATAAAATACAAAAAGTGTTTTCTTTGAGAATGTCATTATTCCCCTTAGAATATCCCTTCATATCAATCACAAAACTCTTCTTGGTATCATGGGGAAAATAAAACATAAGAAAGGGGTGTGATCAGATGTTCGGTAAGGGTATGCATGCAATAGAATTTATCATGAATAAATAATCATAATCAATATGGAAAGATAAATAACAGAAACACTTTCCATTAAACAATAACTGGAGAATAATATGACATGAATAAAGGATAATCAAATAAAACCATATAAATAATCACATGAGCTTGAAACTTATCCATAAATATTATAAATAATCAAGTAATCACATGGGTATCAATAATTGATCACATATTGAGGGAATACATAATGTTAGACATCTGAAACATATTTTCAAGACCTTTCAAATGATAGTTTAAATATATGGGTAGAAGCCCATCTAATTTGGTCAACTGATTTGTCTCATGAGACTCGTCGATGTATCGAGGGGATATCTATAAATGATACCCACATGTAGCTAGATGTCCAAAGCATTCATCATATATAGAATAATCTATTTAATTCATGAATCAATATTTTTTATTATAAAATATCTATATTAAGTAAAGAATACAAATTTATCAATATTTCCCCATTTAATCAAATAACTTTCAATGTAAAGACTGTATGTACAAATGGTATACGATTTAAGAAATAATTATATCCATGGTACAATTAATATATATATATAATATAAATGCAATTTCCAATGAAAAATGATCATAAGAAAATGATTGTTTCAAGGGAAAGTTAACAATCACAAAAGAAAGTGAGAATGTACAATAGTTTTTATATCTTTGGTGAGTTTTAAATTTTAACCCCTTAAAGAATAAACTTGAAAAAAGAAATTAATAATCATTAATAAACAATTATTAATGTTAAATTCATCAAATGTGAATTATATACACCACATAAAATTGAATAGCTGTATATTAACAAATATGTCTCAATGAAATGGAAATTGAAACGAAATCCCTTACCGTAGATTCGACTTCTTTCGTATGTGTTTGAACCTTCTATATAATAAATATAGGTTTATTATAAATATATTATAGAACTATAATAATATTTATCATACCATATATTATTCTCTTATATCATTTTACTACCTGTTTTTTAATAATATTTTATTATTTTCATTGTTTCGAGTGTTAATTTCATTGTTTTCTCATGCGTGTTTTGTTATGAATGTTTCGGTTCTTATACATAGGATATGGTTACATAATATCCAAAGTTATATTAATTTTATAAATATTATTTTTTTCATTACATACATCCTTAGAACCATTCTTCAAAATTGGAGATAGAAAATAAATTGCATCGCTTCGTGAACACAGTAGGTCGTATGTACGCATGAGAGACGATATCATTCCCTTAACAAGTGAAAGGGTAAGGAAGTGTATGATATATTAATTTTCCAATATTTATATAATTTCATATATATATCACATATATCATTAAATGTATCCTTATTACCTTCCATGTAAATCATAAATGAAAAATGAATCTCATTACTTTGGGAGGCGGTAGTCCGTCATACACACTAGCAACGTTAACATATTTTAAACAAAATAGAAAGTATGAAGTTATATGTGATATTATAACTAAAGTAGTATAATTATATCATAAATAATATATATACATTAAATCCATCATTATATCCAACTGTGATCTGTGTTGATTGAAAATGAGTTACATCAGTTTTCAAGGCAGTAGCATGTCGTACACACGATTGATGATTTTGTTTCTCATTTTATGGAAGTGGAGATGGATAAATATTCTACCATAAACATAATAACATCTACATATATGGGAGATACTAGTGTTATTATATTATAAGTTTTAAGACATAATTGAAGGTTGTAAAATAAGAAATAAAGAGAAAGGGGTTAGTGAAGATAATTAACATCCCTAAGAAAAACCTATTTTAGATCTCTTCTTAAGGACCCTACGGTTGGTATTTTAGAAAGAATGGAAGCTATAGAATGTGAATAAGGATGATATGAAGGGATTTTTTCATGTTTTGGTTGATTCAAAGGGCTGGAGAGTTGTGAAGAAGTGAGGGAAGTGAATGCCATTTTATAATTGCGGAGGACTGGCATTGTAAATACTCAAAACTATTCAATAATGGAAAGTCACTCTCACCCCAAGTGCCTCCAAATTTGAAAAATAATGGAGTTGAGGTAATGTAAGATCAAACCACACCACCACCACATAAAATAACACATGTTTGAAATATTTTATTCTTTATTCTTTAAGTTTACACAATTTAGCGCATGTAATGCGGAAAACCTCATTTTAACCTTAACCGCTTTAATTCATTTATTATTATTATTACTAATTATTATGAAAAAAAATTATTTTGACCTTATTAACAAATATTAATTATTATTATTAAAAAATATTAAATTAATTTTATCGAATTCAACTCACAGAATTCGAAAATTTTAATTTAAAATTACACCCACAGACACGATGAAAAAACAATTTTCTAAAGTTAAAATTCTCACAAGTATAGAAAGTTTTAATATCAAAATTCAATATGAAATTTATTCTACAAAAATAAATTGAATTGATTATAATATAATTGAACTAATTTTACTTTTCAAACAATTTTAAACCAAAATAGAAACTTTAAATGATTTAAACAAAGAGGTGGTTTTCAATAAAAACCAATATTTTTCACCATTCATCAAAAAAATTAACCTTTTCAGAAAATTCGAAATAATTCACTATAAGAAAATTTTGAAATTCTTATTTAACAATTAATGTTCATTTTTTAAAATTAATTTTTCTAAAATTAGTAAAAAATAATTTTAAAGTATATGCGCAAAGTGCAACGAAACCACCTTTTAGAAAAATATAGTTTAAAAAAAACATTTCATTTTATTTCAAATGATTCTTATTTTATTTCTAATCAATAGATATCCATTAACTATATTTTATACATGTATAAACAATATAATTTTCATAATTTAGTTAGTCATATTCATACACGTGAATTTGACGGCTAGGTTATAATAGTATACTATATTATGGTTTATTTAGAATCGGGGTTGTGTGTATCGCAAGCTATCGAAGAGATTAAATTTAAAAAAAATATTTAATGGATCGTTTAAGCTCGGTGTTGTGTGTCACATACTCTATCAAACACAATGTTATTCATTTAGAATCTTGGGATGTTACTATTACTGTAACACTTTAGATTTTAAAAGAAGAAAATTATATTTGACAGTGTAAAGTGTACGAAACACTATGTTTATCTTACAATACATGCAACAATGAGTTTCTTCAATAGCTTGTGTTACACACAATAATGAGTTTTACCAAATAATAATATACTATTAATATTATTATTTAACATTATAGTTATCTCCTAGCCATTAAATCGGTGAGTATCGATAGGTTTAACTATCTTATTAAAATATATGGTTTACACAAATATGAAATGAATTCATTAGTTACCAATTAATTATAAATGAAAATAAAAACCAATTGAATGTAAAGGAAATGTTCTTATAAAAAACTGTTTTTATGTGCTAAAGATGTTTTATCTTAATAAATTAAACTAAATACTATCAATGTATGATATTAATAAAATTTATATATTATATATTCAATAAAACATTTTTAAATTAATCTAATATATTTGATAAACATAAGATAAGAACAAATTAAATTTATGATTAAAATCTGTATTTTTATAAAGGCGGTTTTGTCGGATTTTAATGGAGAACTTGTATTAAAACTAAGTTTTGACGCTTATAAATTTTATCTAAAAAATAAACTTCATTTTTTAAAGAAGAATTTCAAAACTATATGAGGTTTAATTTTTGGTGTTTTTCTAAGAAGAATTAATTTTTTGATGAATATTTTAACAAAATACTGAATTTTAATTGAAAACTGCATTTTCGTCTAAATAATTTATAATGTTAAATTATATTTTGAATTGATTTTAAAGTTTAATTATTTCATTTATACATCTATTAATCCAATTTAGTTAATTTAAATCATTTTTATATTGATTTTAGATATAAAAACTTAGTAAACTTTTGAACATTTTTACTTTAAAAACGTGTTTTCTCATCACGTTTGTGGGGTTAATTTTAAATTAATTTTATCCACTTATGTGAATTTAATTTGAAAAATAGATTCAATATTTTTTATCATCATAATTTATAATTTATAATAGGGTCAACTTAATTTTTTACCAAAATTATTAGCGAAAACTGTTAAAATTAATTACATTGATTAAGGTAAAAATGAGCTTACTTAATGATTAAACTTATAATATAAGGTGTAGAATGACCCAAAATTTATCCAAAACCCATTCTATTTCCATATTTAGATCATACCCCTTCATGGGTCTAATTTGATGAAAATATTTGATCTTTTTGGTGGGTAGAAATGTGGGTTCAACTAGCTTTATTTTGAAAAATACCAAGTGTGTCCTCTCCCCCGCTTATAAAAGTCAACCACCTCTCCTCTCTTCACATCTCTCAAGACCTTTGTCTCAGACAATCCCTACCCAAATCACTTGTCAACATACCTAATATCATCTTAGAAGCCTTAATTTGGATATAAATCCAGCCAAGTAAGGCTTTTAGTGCAAACCAAAAGGAGTTACCCGAAGAAGAGGTAATG
Source organism: Viscum album (assembly GCA_963277665.1). Taxonomy (NCBI): domain Eukaryota; kingdom Viridiplantae; phylum Streptophyta; class Magnoliopsida; order Santalales; family Viscaceae; genus Viscum; species Viscum album. The sequence goes on along the minus strand of OY728129.1, from coordinate 1,607,320,891 downwards.
TTTATCAACATGCATTTTTTTTTACTTCTTTATCTACCCCCTTAAATTCTTCTTATACCATGATAATATAACAACCTAATTATCCAAAATATATTGATATGTTGTTATGTTAAGGGTATGACCTACACTCGCACACACTTTCGTCAAATGGGTTTCAAAATCATTATCCATGTGTATGGCGGACTACTGTCTCACGAAACGATGTTATTCATTTTTTCATTACCACCTCTCATGGTTGGGAATAATGATGGATACTGTTTATATATGATATTTATTATATTTATAAAATAATTATACATTTTGAGTCATTATATCATATACACCCTTTTTACATTTCATATCTTAGAGGGTACGTTAGCATCGCTCGTGTATACGGATGACTACCACCTCGCCAAGCGAGGTAAAACGTTTTTCACTAACATATTACATAAAGGTAATAAGGGTAACTATAATGAATATATATTATATAAATGACATAATTATGATATTAATGACTTAATTTTATTTCTATAAATACAATATATCATTTTCTTTATTACCTTTTCACACACTGAAAAAAATGATAATGTCGTTCGTGGATGTGTGCACTACTACCACCTCAAAACAATGTGATTCCTTTTAAATCATAATAATGATATATATGAGTATATATAATTAAATTATATGGTATTTATGATATAATTATCATTCTATGAAGATAAAATATTACTTACCTTCTTTCCATAATCATCATTGAAAAATGGAAACATTACCCAAGCGTACGTACGGCATATCGTCTCCATAATCATAGAGTTGGTTCATTTTTCATAACCATATTTCATGAATTGTGTTAAAATTATAATTGATATATAAATATAATAATTATATCATTATTATTATTCTGAATATGTTTAAATAATGACCTATTTGATCATAGTCGACCGACCAAAGTCATTTTTGACACATAAGTCGAATATGGTCAAAACAACTATCTTAAACTTTATTGATTAATTAATTATATATAACTTGTTTGAGAAAGTGTTTTTAAGAAAATCTGACTTTATTTCTCTCCTCAGTCGGAAGTCTATTTTCTTCTAAAAATTTCCTTTTCTAGAAATGTTTTTAAAAATATTTTAAAAAGTGTTTCAAAGAAGAAAGAATATTTTCCTAAAAAAATGTTTTAAATGATTTTTAAAAGACTCCTTTAGAAGATTTCATGTTATTTTCAAATAAAAGTATTTTTAAAATGTTTTATGTTTTTCAAAATTAAAAGGATGTTTTTCTTAATAATATTTTTAATGATCTTTTAATAGTATTTCTATTCATCAACGTCAGCAACCTTTGTTGTTGCTTATCCTCCACTGGGGAAATTTTATAATGATATCATCCTCATTCTTTTATGGAGAATTAATATTGTTTCAAAGAGCTTATTATAGAATCTATTTCTTTCCACGAGTTAATCATGTTTCAAAGAGATTGTTATGGAACCTATTTCTTTTCCATGAGTTAACCATGTTTCAAATAGATTGTTATGAAACCCATCTCATATCCATGGGTTAATCATGTTATGAAAAAAGAAGTTAGTTTCAAAGAGTTATTATGAAATGAATTCTCTATGTGCTTTATTTATTATTGAGTTCTTGAACATTATAAATGATGGGTAAACCTAGATAGCACTGGCTGAGCCTGTTATAGCTTATATGATGGGTGCGGCCAGATAGCCCTCCAATGAATTGGGTAATGATTATGTTCTTTGGATAATTATATTGTATGTCGGTCGTATAGTTATTACAATTGTAAGGGTTCTGTAAGGGTTGTATGAGATAATGTTCCAAGATACCAATACGTTTTATCTATGCTTTCTATGGGTTTAAAATGTTTCATTTTATCAAGATTGATATCACATGGAACATGATTGTTGATTCTTATGAATTTTTCCTTTGTTAATGACTTATTTCATGTTTTCATGTTTAATGATCCAGGTATTGATGAGTATGAATATTCGTATGTTATACTCATGCAATTTGATTATATAATCATACCCTTATTCTCTTCTTATGCTCACTAATGACATTCATTTGTTAATGCTTATGTTTTCCCTTACTGTGCATTTGAGTTCAACCATCTTATGTTTCTTTTTCCCCAGGTTATAAAGAAAGTGGTTGAACAAATTGTGTCTATAAGGGATTTCATATGGATGATAATGATATCTTAATGTGAAAAAGAAAAGTTTGGTTGAGTGGGATAAATTTTCATTTAAAGTCATGTGAATTTTTTATGTAGGAGTTTATCATAATTCTCTAAAACTCTAAACCTAAAAGGTCCTCTAGGATATAAGTGATCCAATTTTTCCTTTTGATTTTTTGATGTTTGGATGGAAAAAATGGGTCACCCTTATCGGCATTAAATTCAGAAATGTAAAGTTTACAATTCCATCACAGGATCTGGGAATCTAAGTCCTTGGATGTTATAGTTGGTATCAAATGTCGGTTTAGATAAATTTTTAGATTATGATGTTATCATGTGAGGTTATCTTAAGAGTTATGGATACTATCATAGTTCTACAATATTAAGGTTTATCATAAGTTCAAATTCTTAGACACCTCATTTAAGGGTTTTAAGTATTAAAAAATTGAGGTTATTAATGACATTTTTAGAGATGTTTTTTTTTGGTTGAGTTACTTAAAACTCATAGGATCAACATGAAGTGTTTTTAGGGAGGATTTATTTTTCAGGATTAAAGAAAAAAAGGGGGAGACCCCATATGCTTGGTGACAACCCGTCGCATCCAACTAGGTGGTGGTGCATGAACCCATGACTGAAGGATGATAAGGGTTTCAAAACTACCATTGGATTATGTGATGTCCTAGTTAGTATGAAATTTTTATAGGTAATGATTGATTTTATTTTAGAAACATATGGTAATTTATTTTAGGAATAATGGTTTATTTATCTTGGAAGAATATATGATCAAATCTTTCTAATCTCTGGGTTTCGAACTTAGTTAGGAAATGTTTGAATAATTTTAAGGATAGTTATTTATGGAATGGTTTGGTTTGTACTTTGGGTATTACCTTTGAATATTAATGTATCCTATGAAGGTTCACTCATTTTGGGAATTATCTTATCATGTGATAACCATTTTTATTTTGGTTAATTTCTAAAGATGAGTGGAATATCTTGACTATCCCTTTTATGGTTATGTGGTCTTAAAAATTTATTATAGTGCATCAGGAACTGAAAAATCATCTAAAATACTCATCATTTGGAGAAAAAGATGAGTTTGTGGTTGAAATTTTTTAAATGATGAAATTATACTCATCAGGTAAGTATATATCCATTCTTCTCTTAGTCTAGATGCTAAGAGAATTCCTCAACTCTATGAAAAGGAATCTTGAAACAAAAATGTTATCTTATTACCATCATCTTTGATGATATCAATGACTCTTTTCACACCACTTTGTTTTATGGTTTTGTGGTTGTTAAATTTCATTTGATCATTCAATTTGTAGTGATCGATGATCTCTATTACTCTATATCCTTATTTGGGTTTTACATTTTTCTTCCATGTCTAGATCTTCACTTTCCACCTATGTTCTCCTATTTGAAAATCCGGTATGTGTTATTCGAGATGAACCTCGTACTTCTCTTTCTCTCTTATTAATAGGATGTTTTACTAACCTTTTTTACGATGTGGTTTTACAACAAAATTATTTTCAATGTTTAGCCTTTAATTATCGAGATAAAATTCAAATTGCGAGGATGCAATTTTTTTAAATGGGGGAAGGATGTAACACCCTGAGATTTTAAAGGAAGAAAATTATATTTGATAGCGTAAACGGTACGTGAAAATGAGTTTACCTTATGATACAAGCAACAATGAGTTTCTTCAATATCTTGTGTTTCACGCAAGAATAAGTTTTACCGAACAACAATATAACATTAATATTATTATTTAACATGATTGTTATCTCATAGTCATTAAATTAGTGAGTATCAATAGGATTAACTATCATATGAAAATGTATTATTTACAAAAATATGAAATAAATTCATTGGTTACGAATTAATTATAAATGAATATAAAAAACTAATTGAATAAATGAACTGTTTTTATAAAAAAAACTATTTTTATGCACCAAAGGTGTTTTATATTAATAAATTAGATTAATTACTATTAGTGTATGATATTAATAAAATTTATATATTATATATTCAATAAAAAAATTATATTCATCCAATAGATTTGATTGGAATAAGATAAAAACAAATTCAATTTTACGCATAAAAAGCTTTATTTTTCTAAAGGCAGTTTTGCCGCCCTTTAATGGAGAACTTGTTTTAAAAATAAATTTTAACACTTTTATAAAACTTATTTGACAAAATAAACTTCATTTTTGAAATCCGAATGTCAAAATTAGTTTAGAGTGAATTTTTTAAATTTTTCTGAGAAGCTTCATTTTTATGAATAATAAATAAATACTGGATTTTAATTGAAAGTTGTCTTTTCGTCTAAATAATTTGTAATGTTAAATTATATTTTGAATTGTTTTTAAAGTTTAATTAATTCAATTATGCATATATTAATCCAATTTAGGTCATTGTAATCATTTTTATATTGATTTTAGATATAAAAACTTAGTAAACTTTTGAATATTTTCACTTTAAAAACTCATTTTCTCGTCACATCTACAAGATTAATTTTATTTTAATTTTAGCCACTTCTATAAATTGAATTTGTAAAAATGGATTCCATATTTAGAATAATAATAGTTTCTAATTTCTAATATGTTCAACTTAATTTTTGACCATAATGATTAGTGAAAACAGTTAAAATTAATTATAGTGATTAAGTTAAAAATGAGCTTACTTAATAATTAAACTTAGAATATAAGGTGCAAAAATGACCCAAAACTTATCCAAAACTCATTGGTTGGCCATATTTATACCTTAAACCTTTATGGATTTAATTTTGTGCATTATTGTAGCCTTTTGGTAGTTACAAACGTGGGTTCTCCTAACTTTCTTTTAAAAAATACCAAGTGTGTCCTCTCCCCTGCTTATAAAAGGTCATCAGCTCTCCTCTCTTCACACCTCCAAATCCATTTAGGTCGACCAAAACTTGCCAAAATCACCTCTCCATATCCCTCCTCTCATCCTAAAAGCCTTACTTTGTACATAAATTCAACCAATGAAGATCTTTGGTGAAAACCAAAAGGAGTTACCTGAATAAGAGGTAACATTCATCGACATGCATTTTGGTTTTATTTCTTTCTTCACCCCTTCAATTATTCTTATACTATGATTATATAATAACCTCATTGTCCTTAATATATTGATATGTTTCTATATAAAGGGTGAGAACTACTCCCACAAACACTTCCATCAAATGAGTTACTAAATCATTATTCGTGTGTACGACAGACTACCGTCTCGCGAAACGATGTCATTCGTTTTTCCATTACCACCTCTCATGATTGGGTATAATGATGGACATACTATTTATATGTGATATTTATGATATTTATAACATAATTGCGTCTTTATAATCATAATATTATATACACCCTTTTTACATTTCATATCATAGGGGATACGATAATGTCGCTCATGTGTACGGTGGACTGCCTCCTCGCGAAGAGATATAATCATAACTATATATGCGCGTGTGCGTGTGTGCGTGTGTGCGTGTGTGCGTGTGTGCGTGTGTGCGTGTGTGCGTGTGTGCGTGTGTGCGTGTGTGCGTGTGTGCGTGTGTGCGTGTGTGCGTGTGTGCGTGTGTGCGTGTGTGCGTGTGTGCGTGTGTGCGTGTGTGCGTGTGTGCGTGTGTGTGTGTCTATAATTAAATAATATGGTATTTATAATAAAATTATCATTCTGTAAAGATAAAATGTTACTCTTTTTTCTATAATGATCATTGAAAAATGAAAACGTTACTCAACCATATATACGGTCTATCGTCTCTGTGATCGTAACGTTAGTTCATTTTTCATAATCATCTTTCATAATTGGTTTTAAAAGTATAATTGATGTAAAAATAGTATAATTATGTCATGATTATTATTCTGAATATGTTTAAATAATGATCTCTTTGACCATAGTCGACCTACCAATGTCGTTTTTGACACATAAGTCGAATATGGTCAAAACATCCGACTTAAACTTAATTGATTAAGTAATTATATATAACTTGTTTATAAGTGAAATAAAAGTAATAATAAACTTAAAAAAAATTCTCAAGAAACTAAATAATTAACGTAAGTTTATTATTCAGAAAAATAAAGAACAATCATGGTAAATCGGACTCAAGGTATAGGTTTTTCACGTCTCACTTTTAATTTTATGAGACACATTCCATATTCACCACTTATTTTTATTGTGCGATATATATACTGTCCATGAATGTATTTTGTGATTCTTTACTTAAATTTATTGGTATTTACCTATCCATTTGATGATCTGTCTTTCTTGGGGTTTATGGTTTCAAAGTTACCAAAGCGATAAGGGATTTTTGTCTCAATGTTTCATTCTTTGAGACATTTGTTATGTTATACATGTATCTTCTTTATGAGGTGTATATACTGCTCATTTGACATTTTATATCATGAATATACTTATTCTCATGACATTTTATGTTTCAATTAATGTTATTCCTTCATGGGTATTAAGATTCATAGTTATAAAAGTGGTAAGAGTCTTTTGTTACAATCTCATCGTTCATCGGGATTGTTTCTGATTCAGTCTCTGATGTTGGAATCTTATAATTCTCATGAATTCCATTCTCTAGTTATTCATGATATTTTCAAGTAATTGTATCATTTTTTCACTCTTTGTTACTTAAAATGTTTGAGAAAGTGTTTTTAAGAAAATACAATTTTATTTCTCTCTTCGATCGGAAATCTATTTTCTTCTAAAAATCTTGTTTTCTAAAAATGTTTTCAAAAATGTTTTAAAAAGTATTTTTAAAAGATTAAATTATATTTTCTTCAAGAAATGTTTTAAATAATTTTTAAAATCTTCTTTTAGAATCTTTCAAGGTTATTGTCAAATAAAAGAATTTTCAAAATATTTTATGTTTTTTCAAATGAAAAGGATATTTTCCTCAAGAATATATTTAATATATTTTTTAATGGTATTTCCATTCATCAACGTCAAAAACCCTTCTTATTACTTATACTCCACTGGGTAAATTTTGTAATGATATCATCCTCATTTTTTCTGGATGGATTAAGATTATTTCAAAGATATTGTTATGGAACTCATTTCTTTCCACAGGTTAGTCATGTTTAAAAGACATTGTTCTAGAAACCGTTTATTTTCCATAGGTTAACCATGATTCAAGGAGATTATTATGGAACTCGTCTCCTTTCCACTGGTTAAATGGTTTTTCAATGAGTTATGATGAAATGAATTCTCTATGTGCATTATTCATTATTCAATTCTCAAACATTATAAATGATGGGTGCACCCAAATAGTGTCAGGTGAGTCTTACATCTTATACGGTAGGTGCATCTAGATAGCGCTCCAATACATTTGGTAATAATTATGTTATCCAGAGAATTATACTGAAAGTCATATGTATGGTTATTCCAATTGTAGGGGTTCTGTAAGGGTTTTAGGAGATGATGTTCCAAGATACCAATGCGTTTTATCTATGCTTGCTATGGGTTTATGATGTTTCATTTGATCAAGATTGATATCACATGACACGTGATTGTTGATTCTTATGACTTTCCTTTGTTAATGCCTTGTGACATGTTTTCATATTTAATGATCCAGGTATTGATGGGTATGAATAATTGTATGTTATACTCATGCACTTTGATTATGTCATCATACCCTTATGCTCTTCTTATACTCAATGATGATATTGATTTGTTAATTCTTACATTTTCCCTTACTGAACATTTGAGATCACCTCTCTTATGTTTCTTTTTCCCCAAGTTATAAGGAAATAGGTTGAACAAATTATTTCTAGACATATTTCATATGGATGATGATGATGTCTTAACATGAAAAAGAAAAATTGGGTTAAATGGGAGAAATTTTCATTTAAAGTCATGTGAATTGTTTATATAGGAGTTTTTCCTAATTCTCTAAAACTCTATACCTAAAAGGTCTTTTAGGATGTAAGTGATCCAATTTTTCATTTTGATGTTTTAAGGTTTGGATGGAAAAAATGGGTCACCTTTATCGACATCAAAGTCGAAAATGTAAAGTTTACGATTTCAACACAGGATCTGGTAGTGTGGGTCCTAGGTTGTTATAGTTACTCCATGTTGGGACATGATATACACTAGGAAACGAACTTCATGAGACCATAAATCACACTTCAAAAACTTTACAAACAGCTATTGATGATAAAGAAGTCCCAAAATGGCATGCAGATGCTTTTTATTCTCCTCGGACGCGGTGTATATAAGGATGTTGTTGATGAAAACCACTACGAAACAATCCAAAAACTTCTTGAAAACTACGTTCATCAAACCCATAGACATGGATTGAGGGTTCATTACCCCGAACGACAACACAACAAACTCATAATTCTCATGACGACATCAGAAAGCAATTTTTGGAATGTCCTCATTCTTCACCCACATATGATGATATCCTGAATGCAAATTGATCTCTGAGAACTAACTAAATCCTTCCAGCTAATCGAATAATTCATCAATCCATGGAAAAGGATAGTGGTTCTTCACTATCACCTGGTTCATGTGATGATATTCAATACAAAGATGCAAGCATCCATTAGTCTTAGGATAGGTGATATAAAGGAGTGTGTAGCTCCCAAATCAAATAAAGCATGCACCCAAGTAGAAAACAGGCAAAGGATACCTTGAATGACATCTGGCTCTCCCGATGTTGGTAACACTAGAGCACGAAGCTAACCACGACCTGCTTCATGGCCTCTCTGGCCCTGATATTGGTCTTGGCTACACTCTTCTCCTTGAGGAAGAGGAGCATCTTAGGGTTGTTCATTGCCTGCCCTGTCCCCTCTCTGCGGATCCCAAGCTAGAGTATCCTACTGCAACTGCCTCAGTAGAAATTACCTCAATGGAGGAACCTAAAGAAGAACATTTGGCACGCACTTTCTGCTCAAATTTTTTTTTCACTCTCACCACTAATAACCTCATCCTCAACATGAAAAATAAGTGTATGATCCCTTGGAAAGGTATGAGAGTTTTCACCACTAGAGAAACGAGATGAAGAAGGTTGGGACCTACCTTCGGCCATCCGGAAACTCTTCTATCCAGTCATGTGGGAACCTCACATCACAGCTCTTCCTCATTAGGAATCATGATGAATCCCCTAACATAATGATTCGATTGTGGCCAAAGTCCTCTCAACAACCTATGTTATCTCCAGCACCTCGAGATATGTCTTCAACATCAATAGGGTGACCTTGAACTGGACCTCTAAATGCAAAGCTTCCTTGAAATTCCTTTCCCCAACCTCCTCATCTGGCAATAGGTCTGAAGCACATCAGAGAAGGGTCTGAAAATTGATTTCGAACTCCCGCACACTGGAACTCCCATATCAAATGGTAAGAATCTCCTGGAGAATGGTCCTCTTTGTGGTCGAAGAAATAAACAATTCTCGAAACTCTTCCATGAACTTCTCCCTTGAGACCACCAACTCCTTACGATCCCTGAGGAATAAGATCCACCACTTCCTCAATACTCCACAGAACATCATCACAACCAATGAAACTCAATGTTCCTTCTGAGCACAGATTGAATAGAAATGTATCTCAACCTCATTCAACCAATAATTTATCACTGAGTCTAAAATAGATCCCTCATACTTTTGTAGACTCTAGCACTGAAACTCCAGGAGTGTCCTCCTCCAAGTGTCGTCGTCGTTGACCTCTACTCTGTGGAGATCTACTAGCACATCTTACTAAACATCTTTAGTGTGACCCTGATGAGGACGTCAACCTAGATCTATACCTGCAAAAGAACAAACGGATAGGGATCCTAAACCTAGAATATGGAATACTTAAGATTAATTAATTATTGGTTTGCTTTATTTTTATTTAAGGTTTACCTTATCCTGATGTCTACCCATTTCAAATATAGGTGAAAAGAATAATGATGCATGATCCTTTCCTAGGTCTCAACCCCATAACCACCATCACATCATTTAGTAGCTTGGTAAACATAAGTCTTTACATTAGATAATAGGGGGCCCTAAATACCTGTGTCCCAGCTGATCTCCCTTTGTATACATCGCACACTAAACTTGGCTGACATCATTTCCCTACAAACCCATGCAATACTCACTTGTTCCTAACTTCATACTCTATCCTACTCTTCTGTATGAACATTTGAATCGTCGTTATATATGTCAAATTAGCGTTTAGCGGTGATTTAAATTGTCGCTATATTTTTTTAAGGTAAATCGTCGTTAAATGGACGGAACTGACGCGAGTTGGATGTTGACGCCAACTTTAGAGGTGGTTTTTGGAAACCGTCTCGAAACCATATTGCAGTGGTTTAAACTGCCACCAAATCAAAAAATAATTGCCACTATCAGTCGTTTTTGTTGTGGTGTAATGAAACTGTGGCGAGGTAGCTTGTGTTGGGTGCGTCATTGGTGGTATGACATTAGTTAAATGATCAAGATAAGATTTGTCTCTTTTGAGTTGAGGAAGTAATATATCTCGAGTCTGGTTGATCAGGGTGGTAGTACTTTCATAAGTCCTTGACTAAGGCAGACGAAGGTAAATTCATCCAGATAGATCAACAAATAATAAATCAAGAAAAGACAATGATACAAGTGTGTGTCCTGCTTTATGAGATATCTAAAGACAAAGAGATTATATTACACAGCCGTGCACGTAGGTTGGTTGTCGTTGCATATAAGCTTTGAGCCATAAACAACTGCATTTGCCTTCTTGATTTTAGCTCTCCATTTGTCAAGTTCTTAAAGGGTTGCCTCAAACTCAACTAGAAGATCAACTCTGCCCGCGACGTCATCATTTTCATCGTCACAATCATCAATTTTTTGTCTATCAATACCAATTACCAAAGCATCTTCACCATGGTCCCTACAATCATCAACTTCTTCCACTTCAGATTCATTTGAGCATTCGCCTTCATGAGATAGCAGATTTTTCCTCTTGAAGAATCTTCACTGTGGTTTTCTCCAACTTTTGTTACATTTAAAAGATTTCTTCACAGATTCTTCATTCTTGTCATCTTGAATATTTTTAAAGCGCTTAACAGCGAGATGCTCAACCTTGCCACATCACAAGTAAGCAGGTGGAAGCTTGCCTTTGAATTTTTCTTTCTCCTCTTAAGGTTAGAGGAAAGACAAGTCGTCGCCCCGTCAACCTCATCTTTGGTTATATACCATGAATGGATGTTGTGTGAACTTTCATTCTCAATGACCTAAAGTAACGATGCATCATTTTCTTCCATAACTGGATAATGTTGCCTTCGAAAATTGGTATGCCTTTGTGATTAACAACCGCTACTATTGTCATGCTACTAATAGAGAGAAAACATCACCCTAAGAACATTGTTTTGATACCACGTGTTGGTCCCTACTCATGGAATATACCTAGAGGGGTGAATCGAAGTATTGTAAAATAATTGAATCTAAACCCTTTCATGATCTTGTTCTCTCACCTTGAGGAACACTTCAATCTCTCCCTCACAATCGCTCCAAGAGCATTGAAAGTAGTAAAGAACACAAACGATTTTACTTGGTTCACTCTTATTGGGTTACTCTAAGGAACACGCACGACAATGTGTCTATGCATCAAAAACAATAAAGCTCGTTGCTTGTAGATTACAGATTTGGAGCAGCCTCACCGACCCTCCTGACCATAAACGGATGGAAAGCTCACGACTCTCCTTCACCAGGGAACTCACTGCTCCTCGTGATATTGTCTTATTCATCACAAGACGGTCATTGATATATACACCACAGACGATGTTTCTCTTCTGCATTGTTGTGTCAAACTTTCAAAGAGAAGAGACTCCTGGAACAACTCCTACTTCAACTTCGACCTTCCAGAAGAGATTTCGAATCCCCTTCAATCTTTCCAGTAAGAATTGGAATTCCCCTTCTCTTTCACTCTGTTTTTTGTGCACTGTCATGTGTCTCTTGCCATGATGAAGAGTCCCTCTTTTTAAAATCTCTTTTGTCATGTACATTCCATTTTAAGCAATTGATGGCGCTTAATGGAGATTTCAAAACAGGTTGTAACCGTTCAAAAATTGACGGTTACAACTTCTATAAAGCCCTCAATAACTATGACGTGTATTCTCCAGATTTTGCTGACTCAAACACCAAAACAACCACCAAAACATATTGCTTCCGAACACCACGATGTGGCATGTCTCCAGGAAAAATGTCCTTCAACACGCCCATCTCCATAGTCGTTTGGTTGTTTTGGCTTCCGCCTTCGAAACATCAATCTCTTCTTGTATAGTTCCACCACGACCATCAAAACGCCCAACATTTTGCCACCATGACATATCAATCTTCCAGAATTTCAACTAGCACAAGACCATCACAGCTAACTCCACACCCATTCTGGGCCTCCCTATCTTTCTCAAGTGGGCTTCCAGGCCACCACACCAAGTGAAACGATGCGGTGTACTTCGATTGTCCATTTTGGCCATCTCAAACTCCAAATCTATACAGCGCAACTTCTTGACCACGACCTCCACTTACGCCACAACGCCCGTTTTGGACTACGTCGTTTCGCATAAGTGGTCTTTCAAGCCAAAACACCCGTTGAAACGACATGGTCACCTTAACCAATCTTCACTCCAGCCATCACAAACTACAAAACAGCTTGCTCGAGTTTACCACGGCATAACTCATATTGTGGTGGAGACCTGCTTCACCATAATGAACAAAACTCCCAAGCCTTCGTTCAAACCACTTCGTCTTTTTGGGTAAGCATCCTTTATCAATTTTTTCAACAAACACAACCCAAAAATGCCTAAAAGGGGATGTTTGCTAACACTCATGGACACCAAGGGGCGTAAATAAGAAGAAATCGAATGGAAATCAAGAAACTTGAATTTATAATTAAAAGGGGGATTTCAAAAATCATAGCGTAATGGAATTCATTACCGTGCAACGATGGTCGACCAGGTGGAAATCTAAAAAGCACAACACAAACCCCTTTATCCCCCCCCATATCTCACGTCCACCCACTGTTCAAATATGATGATATCAATGAAGATTACGACATAATGAACCTTGTTGCTCCATAATGCATCAAGCGTTTGAATTTCATGGTGCAACTCATGGTACCTTTTAATTCCACAATCACCTTACCCTTTAAACTTGAAATCCTCCAAAAAAAAATTACGAAGCCACGATAATTACTACGACATAATGAACTCCACAAAAAATCACAGCCTAATGGCCCTTCCCGCAACGACCTGTCGCATCACCAATGTCCTTCCTTTCATAGCATTACAACATAATTCAAGACACCACACCTCAATGAGAGAAACCACCACGCAACAAGCAGGTCACAACCAATGATGACACCTTCCTTCAGCTTCAACACGTCGACAAAATTATCCGACCCAACCACAAATCACGACGCAATAAGGGGTCATTATGATGTGATTTTCTCAAAACCCAAATTTTCAGCTTTTCCTCCGAAAAACCAACCCTCTAAGCTCACTTCTTCCTTCTAACACTTCAAAACTCACAAAGTAGAAATTTCCAGATCTCTACACTCATGTTCACGCCTCACTGGGAAACAACCGGAAGTATAAGAAGGGTCATTGTCTCCATGCATGGAGAATACATTGAAGGTGCCTCACATGAGCCCATTCACGAAAAATAATGAAGACATAACCAATAGGTCTCATGAACACTACCAATTCATCTCATACATCTCACCCTCATTAGGTCCTCAAGTCAAAGTGGTCTCACCATTTGAGATCATCACCTGATAAAATAAGTCACTAGCCACAAATTATTAACCATAATGGCGATCATCACATGATTTCACTTTTCAATTAACACAATTCCCAACTCAAAAGGAACATAACACAAGCTTTCTAAAACTAGGCCACCAGGCCACCACAATCCTTGATCTCCCCAAACGTCGAGGTTCAGCATCAAAGTTCAGCCCGGAATCATTATTTATCCCACAACCTAAATAAGTCTCAACCTAAATAAGTCTCATGATTATAGCTCAACTCCATAACGATGACAATCTAATACCAAAGATGACGACAAAACCAAGGCCTTCACAACCTTTCTTCCATCTAGAATCAACCAAACTATCATGCAAACGAGCACCTCATCCTTCAATAATTTATTATATACATAATTTTCTTAGGCCAAGTCGTTCATGGCTCTAAAATAATTTTCCCACCCCATCACCTGGCATCAGTAACTATCCCTAAGGCTGAATTTCTTCAACTCTAGCTCAAGTCGATCGAATCATAGTCAGATACCAGGCATTATCCACCCGCGCCCCTAATTTCACATACTCTATTTCCATCATTCCCATGAGATTCAATATCCATTATAATCTCCCAAAAAAATTATCATTTATTGCGACGTCTATAATGCATATATTATATAAGATAATTTCCCGTCATGTTTCACTTTCCACGTACATCAGTATGATCAAACCACGCAGATCACCCAAACATGACTTGAAGATCCTATTATTCACCAAACACATCTATAAAATCATTTTCAGCATGCACAGATCACAAACGTGATCTCCAACTCACTAGTAGATTCATTACTAAATTTTATCACCTGACATCACATAATGAATCATCCAAAATTAAAATGCATTCAAAATTCATGAAACGCAAAGGTAAGGTGCGATTGTCTACCTCTCGGGACCATCCATGACAAATCAATCTATCTTCACAAAATCTAAGAATTTCAACATCAAAATAATGGGTATTTTTTCATAATTTTAGATGAACCGATGAAAAATTCAAGATTTAATCTTTGATTTTTGGATTAAGAATTAAAGATTTTCTGAAGCATGGGTTTTAATCTGAATTCAACATATGTTCGATTTGATCTGATGTCACCAGAGCCTTACATTATAACAGCAAACATGGTAAATCATAGAATGGACTTCCAGAAATTGGATCATGAAAAGATGGAAGAATTTAAATCATGCAGGCATAAAAATGTATAACCTCGCATAGAACATTCAACTGTCTCAACACAGTTCCAAAATTACCCCTAGGACAAACCTGTCATTTTAATATATCAAAATGACTGTTTCACCCTCTAATCACAAAATGACCTAAACACCTTTGAAATTTCATACAACTCCAAATCATGAATTTGATGGTCTTTTTCATTAATAAATGAAAGAAAAACCAAATCAAACAATAACCTAACAAGAAATAATAAACTAACAAACTCATATCATGATCCTTGGATTTCTAGTAATTAAATGTGATGAAATTTGTTAAAACCCTTTTTATTCTTATGGGTATTCCCGAGTCCCACATCGGGATACTCCGTTGTATATTACGCCTTCTCATTCTATAAAAGAAGGTTTCAACCTCTCTTTGGAGGTAAGGGAGTTTCTCAATCTACATGGTATCAGAAGGTACCTAAATCCCGAACTCTGCTCCTTCCAAATTTTTTTTTCCCCCTGCTCTTATTTGCGGTTTTCTGGCTACATCCGGCCTGCCTCCCCGGTGCATTTTTTGCACCCTCTTTCCCCGGCGCCTCCTGCCCGGTCTGGCTCCCAGTGCGCCCTCCCTCACGGCGGTTGCTTCTCCTGCGCGCGAGCCCTCCTCGTCGCGGCGCCTCCCCACGGCGACCCTCCCGTCGCCTCGTCCGGCTTCCACCCAAGCGCGACGCTGCTCCGTCTGGCTCCCACACACCCTACCGGTCCTTCCCGGCGCCTGCGGCCCCGCCACACCTCCCATCGCTGCCCGTCGCCCGCCTCCTCAACAACTTCCGCCTTCCCCGGCGGTCGTTTCGGCTCCCGCACCTGCTCGCATCGGCTCCTGCATCTCCCGGCGACAGACCCGGTCCGCAGCGCCTCTCCTGCAACTGCTCGCACCGGTTCCCGCATTCCCGGCGACTGAACCGGTCCGCAGCGCCTCTCCCGACCGTCTTCCTGTGCGCGCAACACCTCCCGCGGCTTCCCCAGCGGCCCTCCCCCCCAGCCTGCGCCACTTCATCGAGCGCCTGCCCCGCCCACCTCTGCGCGCAGCATTCTCGGCGGCCATCCCTCCTGCCTGTGACGCTTCATCAAGCGTCGGCCCCGCCCTCCTCTGCACGCAGCACGCGCAGCCCTCCCAGCGGCCTCCTCTGTGCACGACTACCGCCCAGCCGCGACCCGGTCCACGAAGACCGGCCCCGGCTACTCCCTCCAACCGAACCGGCTTTGTCCAGGCACATCGGGCTCCTCCCAGCTCTTCTTCAGCCCAGCGTGCTCAGCTTCCCGGCACGCCCGACGCTTACCTAATTCTGACGCTGCCCCCTACTGCGTCTTCGACCGCTGCACGACGCCTCCATGGCTGACTCCTCCCCTTTGCCTCAGATGATTACTGCTTCTACCCGCCTTGTGGATGACGGGTTGGACTCCACAAATTTTTCCATCTGGCGGAAGACTGTGGTGATGTCCCTGACCGGGATGGACCTTGATCATCACCTTGAGGATCCTCCCCCAACTTCAACTGACCCCAAATATCGTTCGTGGAAGCTTGCCGACAGCAAGATCTTCGCTCTACTGGTCAATTCCATGGAACGATCGGTCAAAGATGTCACCCGCACGGCAAATACAGTCAAGGAACTTTGGGACTCCTTGAATATCATGTATTCCGAGACCAACAACCTGGCTCGGGTTTCCGAAATACTTCAGCGTTTATCCCATGTTCGACAGCAGGACCAGTCCTTCACCGCCTACTTCATGGAATGGAAGGGGCTTCGTGATGAGTTGCAGGAGTTGTGGCCCATTCCCCAAACTTCGACAGAGGCTCAGACCCAACGGGACCAACTCTGCATCTTCACCCTACTCAACGGCCTCGCTCCGGAGTTTGCCACCACGGCAACCGAGCTGCTCGCTAGCCCGTCGACGCTGGAGATCCCTCAAGTTTATCATCAGCTGAGTAAGGCGCAGCGGGCTCTTCCTCCTCCCGCCCCCATTATCGACCACTCAGCTCTCCTTGGTCAAAGCAGTGGCCGCTCCTCCAATCCTCGTGGACGTGGCCGTGTCGAGGGTCGTCCACGTCCCCTCTGTCAACATTGTGGCAAGGTTGATCACACGATCGACCGATGTTGGGTCCTGCATGAACGTCCATCCCAGCGCCCGCGGCAGGGACAGACCGCGATCCAGGAGGCGTCCTCGACAGTCTCCACCCTTCCCCCATCACTGGAGCTGTCTATGGCCGACATCCGGCTGACTCATGATCCACGGGACCCTGTCGAACCCGGTCCATCCTCGGCTTCGGTGGCCCATTTTGTTCGTTCCGCTGCCTTTGTCGGTCGTCGCTCACCTGCCTGGATGCTGGACTCTAGTGCCTCCGACCACCTCACCGGAGATGCTGGTATGTTGACCTCTTACTACCCTTATGTCGGTTCATCAGTCATCACCGTCGTTGATGGCTCCATTATCCCCATTGCGGGCTTCAGCGCATGCTCACTGACTCCATCGATACACCTACACTCTGTGGCCCACATGCCCCGCAGTCCCTTTAATCTTCTTTCCATCAGTAAGCTGACAAAAGATTATAACTATGCTGTCATATTTACCTCTTCTGGTGTTGTATTCCAGGAGCAGACTACGAACCGGGAACTTGGTAGAGGCCGGCTTCGGGACGGGGTTTACATGTTTGATGGCCCAACACCCCTCGCTTGCATGTCTGCCTCTTCTCAAACATTGGATCTTCATTCCCGCTTGGGACACCCGCCTGCATCCACCATTCATCAGCTTTTTCTTGACTTCGGTCGCAATCTTTCTTTTCATTGTGAGTCTTGTACTTTTGCGAAATATCATCGCACTACATACATTCCTCGCGTGGATACACGGGCTTCACACCCTTTTGATTTGATTCATTCAGATGTTTGAGGTCCTTGTACCGTTTCGAGTAATATGGGTTATAAATACTATATCTCTTTCATCGATGATTATTCGCGAATGACTTGGCTTTACCTTCTTCGTGAGCGCTCCGAAGTGTTTTCCACCTTCCAAAACTTTTACAATGAAGTTCAGAACCAATTCTTCATCTTTGTAAAATGTCTTCGCTCGGATAATGAGCGTGAGTATCTCTCCACTCCCTTTCGGCAGTTTCTCCAGACAAAATGCATCCTTCATCAGACCTCATGTCCTGATACACCCCAGCAGAATGGAGTGGCTGAGCGGAAACACAGACATATTCTGGAGACTGCTCGTGCTCTCCTCTTCCACTGATAGGTACCACTGCATTTTTGGGGCGATGTCATTCTTACCGTCACCTACCTGATAAATCGTCTTCCTTCCTCTATCCTTCAGGAGGAGACTCCTTTTTGGGCTCTGTTCTCCTCTCTCCCTCTTCACTCTCTTCCCCTTCGTGTGTTTGGATGCCTCTGTTACGTTCGAGACACACGTTCAGGGCTCTCCAAACTCGCTCCCAAATCACTCCGCTGCATTTTTCTTGGCTACTCCCGCACTCAGCGCGGATATCGCTGCTTCTCACCCGACCTCCGGCGGTATGTCATCTCAGCCAATGTTACCTTTGTTGAGAACTCTCCGTTCTCCCTTCCCTCTCCTCCCCATGACCCCGCCATCGATGATTGTCTTCCTCTCATCATCCAACATCCACCAGTGTCCACCCCTGTTGACACACATTTTGGTCAGGTCTACTCCTGTCGTCCATCGTCTTTATCCTCCGTCCCGGCCAATGACACCGACGCTCCCGCTTCGTCAGCTGCTCCTACCCTGCCACCCGAGGACTTGCCCATTGCCATACAGAAAGGTACACGCATCTGCCAGAGTACTCTCTTTGTATCTTCTTACAGGGGTATGTCCGCTCTGGAGACAGTTTCTATTTCTCGCATGGTTGGTGATGTCAAATCTCACCCCGGGTGGCTAGCTGCAATGCGGGAAGAATTACAGGCTCTGGAAGAAAACCATACTTGGGATCTTGTCCCCCTTCCAGCAGGTAAACAGGCGGTAGGAAGCAAATGGATTTACACAATCAGGCTAAATCCCGATGGCACTCTCATTCGTCTCAAAGCCCGTCTTGTGGCCAAAGGCTTCGCTCAGACTTATGGTATTGACTACTTTGATACCTTCTCACCAGTTGCCAAGATGGCCTCCGTCCGATTATTCATCTCTCTCGTCGCCCATCATCAGTGGCCGCTTCATCAGCTGGACGTCAAGAATGTCTTCCTCCATGGCTTCCTTGAGGAAGAGGTTTATCTGCAGCAGCCCCCCGGGTTTTCTGCCTCTGGCGCTGAATCTCACGTCTGCCGACTCCGTCGCTCTCTTTACGGCCTCAAGCAGTCTCCCCGTGCTTGGTTCGGCCGCTTCAGCACGGTCGTCACCAACTTTGGGTTTTCTCACAGCATGAAGGACCACACTGTGTTCTACAGGGCAACCTCTCATGGCTGCATTTTATTGGTCGTGTATGTGGATGATATCATCATCACCGACAACGACTCTGTGGGTATCACCCATCTCAAGAACCATCTTCATCAGCACTTCTACACTAAGGATCTCGGTCCTCTCACCTACTTCCTAAGCATCGGGGTTTCCTATTCTTCGGACACCATCTTCCTCTGCCAACGGAAGTATGCGTTGGATATCTTGCATGATGCTGGATTGACTCAGGTCACTGCTGTTGACACTCCTCTGGAGTCTGGGGAACGGTCTCTTTATGCCTCCTCGGCACTGTATCCACATCCCGAGCGGTACCGTCGGTTGGTGGGCAAACTCAATTATCTCACCATGACTCGACCCGACATTTCCTGTGTGATTGCCAAAGTGAGTCAATTTATAGAGCATCCGACCACCTCTCATTGGGATGCTGTCATCCGTATCGCCAAGTACATCAAGCGAGATCCTGCCCGTGGTCTCCGCTACTCCCAGCATCCTCATCAGCATATTGAGGCCTTTTGCGATGCTGATTATGTCGGTTGTCTTGCTACTCGGCGCTCTACCTCTGGGTTTGTCATATTCTTGGCATGCAACCTCATCTCTTAACGCAGCACGAAACAGACAGTCGTTTCCCGCTCCAGTGCCGAGTCTGAGTACCGGGCCATGGCCACCGTCACTACAGAGATCCTTTGGCTTCGGCAACTCCTCCAGGAGCTTGGCTTTCCTCAGCAGAAATCTGCTCACATATGGTGTGATAACCAGGCAGCCACCAAAATTGCTTCGAATCCCATCTTCCATGAACGCACGAAGCATATTGAGGTGGACTACCACTTTCTTCGCCACCACCTGGAGCACAATCATGTCAGCTTTAACCACATTCCAACGGCGGATCAGCTTGCTGACATCTTCACCAAAGGCCTCCCCGGTGCTCGCATTGCCTCGCTCAGTTCCAAGCTGGGGATCCACAGCATTTGACGCCCAGCTTGAAGGGGAGTGTGTCTAGGTCTTGTATGATGTCATCTTTATTTTTTGTGGGACTCGGTGTCCAAGTTGGGCGTGTCCAGCTTGAGGGGGAGTGTTAAACCCTTTTTATTCTTATGGGTATTCCCGAGTCCCACATCGGGATACTTCGTTGTATATTCCGCCTTCTCATTCTATAAAAGAAGGTCTCCACCTCTCTATGGAGGTAAGGGGGTTTCTCAATCTACAAAATTGATGAAATTATAACAGTAAAACAATAGAGTAAATATTTGATGAAAAATGATTGAGCAAATAAATATCAGTAACCTCGATCTTGATCTCGATAACCATCTGGCATTGCTGGAAGGAAAAATAAGCTCCCCAAAGACTTCCCAAGGCTTTGTCCAATCAAAATGAGGATGACAATAGAGTAAATATTTGATGAAAAATGATTGAGCAAATAAATATCAGTAACCTTGATCTTGATCCCGATAACCATCTGACATTGATGGAAGGAAAAATAAGCTCTCCAAAGACTTCCCAAGGCTCTGTCCAATCAAAATGAGGATGGATGGGAGAATTGGGATTAATTTCTCTACTTAGACATTTTCTCTAATTATATCGATTCGGAAAATAGCATAAAAAAATAAACTGTATTGGAATGGGGCTAGACTCACCCTAGGATAAATACCACGTTTTAAGATCAATATTGATTTTTCAATTTGAGGCCGTTTTTTAAATCAAAATGGCCAATTGATACTCAAGAAGCAAAATGATCAAAATGCCCCTAAAATTTCACAAAATCCCAAGGAAAACACAAATATCTAAAATGATATGTATAAAACCAAATATTTCCCAACAACAACTATGAGTCAATTCAATCTAACCATGTGAGAGAATTGTTGGAATGGTATAGCCCAATCTGTTTGGATGAAGTTGGGTAGAAAGCTAGACGCTCAGACTGCACACCAGACCGCAACTCTAGCGGTCCGATCTCCACAGTGAAGTCGCTGGGGGTTGCAAGGGCAGCGCACGCCTGCTCAGATGTCCGGGGGGCTTTGGGTCCCAGCCCAAATTTTGGGCATTGTAGCAACACTGACTGACTGTAGCAGAGCTGATCAGGTGACACCGATAGAGCATTGTAGCAGTGTGGTCTTTGATATTGTTACTGTAGCATCTCGAACTTTCGAGACAGCGATATTGTAGCTCCGTGGACCTTCAACCACCAATCACTGTAGCACAATGAACTTACTAGGCAGTTGGTGGTGGCATAGTTGCATCATCTTCTTTATTAACTCATTCGAGCTAGGGTTTTTGTACGTGTATGAAACTCTGAAATTGTCTTGTAATGTTGTTCCCGATCATAGTGAAATTTATGTTTTTCTGTGGACTTAGTGATCATTTCTCGAACCACATAAATCATTATGTCCTGTGATCTTCTCGTTTGTTTTTCTCTTTTACTCTCCTGCAAATCGTTTGTCGCTTGTTGCTCCCGACGTTCCCGCAACAAGAACATCATGATGTAATCAAGTGAATAATACGGTATATCAAAGGCACATCAAACCATGTTAGGTAGGGGCCGATTCAATCCTAGAAGGGTATATGGATACTAATATGGCTGAAAATCCTAACAGTAGTACGTATAAATCATGATTAACACGAGAACCAAGGTCACAAATGTTTGTCCCTCTATCCATGATCAAAGTAGAGTACATTGAGGAAAGGTTGACAGCGAGATACTGTAGTTAAAGTAGCTTCTCTACAAGCTTTGATTCATATAGTAGGAGTACAGATCATGACAATCATGAGGTTCTTGATTTGAGCAGGTATCCCATGTGTCTGGAATAAATGCATATCGACATTCCATATCATTAGATAAAAGAGGTGTTAGATCGAAAACTGTTATAACCCATGAAAATCCACAGTAATCAAAGTCTAATAAATATATTCTCAAAGGTAGTAACTCGAAAGAAGTTAAACTTTTGCAAAATCATTAATGAATTGCAACTAGAAGAGGAAAAATAATGAAATCCAATTGTACGAGTGGCATTTATGAAATGTAACTGCAATATACTGTACATTCACCTAGAAATATGGCGGTATAAGAGAGCTCATTTTATCGCATCACAATCATCATGATGGAACCATAATATAATGAGTTGAACAAACAAACCTTAACTGATGCAGCTACAATGGCGAAGTAGAAACAGCATGAACTGAGAGATGGCTGAGCTGCCAGGGATCCACCTCTGAAGGTGCCCCGGTGAGGGCACACTGGGCACTTGCGGTTTTGGGAAAAGCAATCACGTCCCTAATGGAATCAGCCCCTGCCAACACCATCACCAGCCTATCCAAACCGTAAGCAATCCCGCCTGCAAAACCATGATTCAAAAACCCTCTCTTCATTTTTTACCCTTAACAACATCCGCAGATCATTGCATACCATGTGGAGGAGCACCCATATCCAAAGCCTCCAATAGATAGCCGAACTTTGCCTCCGCCTGCACCCAAACCAAAACATAATCCTCCAATACACTCTGCTTTGGGCTATGTTTGAGGATGAAATAAAATTGGACTGCCCATTATTTGGGAGTTTCAAGACATAATGAAATGGTATCATCCCATCATTGTTTATAAAAAAGATGAATTAAAATCCAAAATTACCCAATTGATTTAAATTCATTTTATTTTCCCAAATTTTTTGTTGCAAATACTTGGATAAAAACAACTCATTTATCAGGACATTCCATCATCACCCCCTGGTAAAAAACTCTCTCAAACAATGTCTTCACTCCATAAGCCATTCCATGTCATCCCATGTCACCCAAATTTAAAGACTTAGACCGCTTACCTGTTCCTGGGAGATGCCTACAAGTTTCAAAACCTTTTCTTGGAGCTCCCGCTTATGAATCCTCAAGCTTCCCCCACCGATCTATAACCAATCCACCATGACACAGAGAAAGGTTTCAACTATACTAACATCTGGTCCACGATACATACATATATACATACATATATATATATATACACACACGCGCATAATTTAAAAAGAATGAAATACTTTCACGGTCCAAAATATAAGAAATCTAAATATATTTTTACATAAATGACCTTCATTAATTATGAGATAATATAATTTAAATATTGGATAAATGAAATTTTTTAGAATACATTACAATTTTTAATAAATTTGATTTCCTTAATTTGTATGAAACGGCTATTTTTTCTTTATATTGTGGATCAGAGATGGTATAACATACCTCAACTCCATTGTAAACCATATCATAAGCAAGGGCACGAGCAGAGGGGAGATGTTCCATGTCCTCGGGTTTTGGGGCAGTGAAAGGGTGATGAAAAGCCTACATAAAAAGACTTATGATCACTGCGACACTGCACCTCAGGAAGAAGGGGGGTTCTGAAAATTTTCCTACCAAAATAGGAAGCTTTAATACAAATCAATCCAGTAAATGTGAGCATTCTTCCCAAACAAAAACAACTGAATTCAATTTTTCCAATGAAATCCTCATAAAAATATTTCCCAAATTAACAAGAATACGAATGCATCAAGTTGGTTGGTTAATCCGAAAGAGGTGTTGCCCAATAACAAGACCATGACAAGAAATGTTGTGCAGTTGGGAATCTTACAGTGAACTGAGATTAAAATATTATGAACCAATTCTGTGTTGAGATTACTATACTACATATTATATACATGCAAAATTTACTGTACAGGTATTTAAGGATGTAAGGGTTGAGAATCACAAGTTAAATTCAGATTATATCTTAAAAAGTAAAAAATACTTCAATGGGTTGTTTTTTATTGTCAATTGGTTTTAGAGTAGAACTTTGGTGAGTATCATAATCAAATCCATGACAAAAATCACATGTCCCAAAGAGAATGTTGTGCAATTAGGTAAACAAAACTACAATATCCCAAGGCCCATACTGAATCCATGAGAATTTCATAATGTCCAAGATTTCAAGAGTTTTGATCAAATTAGTGCTCATGTATCAAACATTTGAGAATGGTATGCAATGTCAATTGCAGAATTTAAAGAGACAATACATGATACTAACCTCAAGCCGCTGCTCAGAACCATTCCATTCAAACATTGGGAAATCAGTGACCCACAGAACCGAATGCCTGGACTAGATTTCCCAAAATAAAAAGCACATGACATTAAAATGTAAATAATACAGCAGACATTAATTGAAATTTCAGAGACATTTTACAAGCTTACATCATCCACCAGATCCAGCTCACGGGCCACAGATACCCTGAGTCTATCCAAAGTTTTATTAACCACGGTATGGTAACCTGCTGCAAATAATATGAGATCTCCTGATTCAGCTGCACACCGTCCCAATAGAAGCTCTCTTTTGTTTGGATCTAAGCTCGATGCTAATGCAGCGATCCCGTCAATTTCGCCTTTTAAGTGAAATCAAAACAACAGCAAGAGTAAAACCAAAACAGATTTAAGGCTGGCATAAAAATGATAGTTTTCTTATCATCTTGTTACCATTGCCCAAAACTTTCAGAAAAGGTAAGCCCTTTGCACCGGCTATAATTGCTTCATTGTAAATGTCACCCTTCTTTAAAGCAGTGTTTGAATATTTTTTTGTACCAGAAGGCACACAAAGCGCTTTAATTATTCCTCCACTTGCCAAAGCATCAGCAAAAATCTTGAAGGAAGACTCCTGGAAAACATCAGACACCTGCAATCCCATTCAAATGTATAATTGAAAACAAACAAGGAAATGAAAGCCAGCGAACCATCACTGAAGTGCGTTTATACAGCTCCACAGTTCATCAATGTGGTCCGGACAGAAAATGGACATGAAGACAGTGCATTGGAAGGAAAACTTGCGGAAACAAAAAGCAATAACGATTTGGTTGGAGGGGTTCAAAAACATAGTGACTGGGCACTGTGATTATAATAAATTCCTTCAGGTTATCAACTAAATGTCAAAATACAAAAATCTAACTGCATTCATGAAATTATCACATACAGATGTATATTGAAACACAAAGTAGAACACACTAGTCAAAGAGATAATTACATCCTTCAGCTCGAGATCATATCGAAGATCAGGCCGATCTGAACCATATCTGTGCACTGCTTCATCGTATGTAAGTCTTGGGAAAGGGTTAGGTAGCAGGATACCTTTGATCTCTAGAAAAACCTACAATAAACAATAATTTTTCCATCACAACAAATTTTGATAAAATTATTACAGCACCGTTGTTAACACATTTAAAAAGGGAGAAGCGTGGCAGACATGCTGAACAGCCAAAAGTTGCAAATAAGGCAAAATAGGAAAATTTTAAATAAGGAGCCTGGTAGGGATTTATTAGTTGTGAACCACCTATCACCAATTGTTTATTTTGAATGTTTATGGAGTGTCGTTTTAGCAAATGATACTCCGGAAATGTTATCGATGTGATATTGGGAGACCACGTTATTTCAGAAGTTGATCATTTACGATATTCAGACTCATTTCTGTAATGTAATGGAGATATTAATGCAGATGTCTTTTATAATATTTGTTAGGACTCTAACCCAACAGTGGTCGCACAAAAGAAATAGGTAAAAAAAACACTATATCGCTGTATATAAACTAGCGGAATAGGGTTGCAGTAGGAGAGTAGAATGAGACAGAGGTCGAAGAAGCTCTAAAGAAGGCCACTTACCGGTGTACCAAGGCCGATACTCCTAAGGACCGTATTTAATGACCCGCTTATCCTCATTAGCTTGAGAATACAACAAGTCATTATTTGGCCTTAAGCGACATCCCCAAGACGCCAAAGGCTGGCAATAAATGCCGAAGGGTTTCAATGCAAGTGGGGGACGATTTACCCTTTGAGAAATAAACCAACCAAACCATCACTAACAACCACTATATGATGCACGTTAATCCAACAACCAACTCAAAATCAGAGTACGAAGCGGAAGACTAAACAAAAGACCCAAAACAAGCCGAGACACTCTCCACGGCACCACACCGAGCTCCATGCACCAAGCACCACCACATCTCCCAGGCATCACCACGAACTACTATCAATAAGATGTTTTTCCTTTACCAGTGTCCCGGAAGATGACATCTGCAAAAGCATCAAAGTGCCAAAGCAGGGGTGAGTATAAAACTCAATAGGTTTTCCCCAATGACTTTCCTACTCACGCCACTACGATAGAAGAGTTAGCCAACATTTATATAAAACAATTTATATAAAACAATTTCTCAAAACAGTTTATAACAAGATATAAACAAGCTTCCACAACCAATCATATCCAAAAACATCCAAGTGCATTTGAAACCAATTTCCAACAAATTATTTTTTTCCAGAAAAATAACCAAACAAGCTTTCAAACCATTTCACAATATCCCTTTTGGCAACCCAACCATTTCACAAACCCGTGAAATCAACCATACATGCTTCGTTATGACAATTCCATACTCATTAGCGGTTTCTCGTCGATCTACCAAGTCGTCACAAGGTAATTGTTTCCCATGTGTCATTACACCTTTGGCAACGAGCACAAAGTCATATTTCAACCAAGCCTCGTACTTAAAAGTCTCATGTGCCATTAAACGTTTGGCACCGAGCACAAGGTCCTATTTCAACCAAGCCTTGTATATGCAACATGAACATCCACCACACATTCACAACAATCATGCCAAAACCATCCTTTCAATAAAACACCATTTATTGAAAACCATTTCCATCAAAACCAAGTGTGTTCACCCAATTCAAACCATTTCAATAAAACACCCCCTTTTATTGAAAACTCATCTTTCATCAAACCATTTCCTATTCCAGCAAATCCATAATTTAAAATCGACATTTTAAATTCAAAAAGCCAAATCACTTTACACAACAATTCACCAAGATTTCACAATTCCATCAAAACCATAAATCATCACTAAAGAAGATTTATTCCATGCTTTTCACAATCAATTTCATCCAAATAACCCAATTTGAAACTAAGCCAATCAATTCTAACAAAAGGAGTCAATAGTGAAGCCACCTACCTCAACAAATTAGGCGAAATCAACCAAGAACCGGGTTGAAACACCACGAAACCTCCTTAGATTCCTTCCCCTATCACCAACAAGACCAAAACCCGACTTAAAAGTCGTCCACTATCTTTAGATCTACCCACCTTGGGCGTAGATCTACGGATCCATCAAGAGGGAAGAAGGAGGTCTAAGAAAACTCAAGGAAACGAGACTTCCCTTGATCAACCGGCCTCTAAACGCCAAGGCAAACCTCCGGATCGCTTCCAAAACGCCTTGTAAGAGTTCTCCCACTTTCACCAGAGAGAAATCCCGAGTTAGGGCCGTCTAGGAGCAAAAACGAGTGGGTTTAAAGATAAAATGGATTAGATCCTTAAAAATAGGATCTAAGTTGACTTCGCGCACGGTTAGTCAAATCGTGCGCTAACCGTGCGGTAGTCACTGCTTGGAAGGGGCGCTCCGCACGGCCTCCTCGCACAGTTTGCCCAAACCGTGCGCACACGCACACCGTGCGGTCTCCTCTGTCCAAGGTGACACCACCTGCATGGCTTCCGCACGGTTTGGGCAACCCGTGCGAAGCTCGTGCGTCACCACCATTTTGCCCTTTGACTCTTTAAAAGTCTCCAAACTTTCCCAACCATTTCTCCTATGCTTCATCTACTTAAAAAGCATAAAACAAGGGTTACTTACCAGAAACGGTGGGTACTACACCGTACCTCCCAACTGCCAACCTAAATTGAATCCAAATAACATCCTATCCCCCACCTACTGCCAACATCCCTATTTAATATCCCCTACCCGCTACAACCTGCTCCCAACCAATTGATAAACAAAATGACCACACTGCCCCTAGGTAGTTACTCACTCCTACCAGCCACACACACAAAGCCCACATACGGACTACCCACACCCCCCACAATCCTTGTAGGTTTCGGGCGAAACGGAAGCGTGCAATGGACGGTGCCCAACTCCGCTTTTTGCCATAATCGATGATTAATCCGAGATTTAACACAACATTGAACGTCGTGATCAACGAAATTAAATCAAAGAATTAGACAATAGAAATTACACCAGAACCAGATGGAGAATCATCACATATTATTTATAATTAATTTAATTGATTAAAGAATTATCTTTGTTGTAATTCTTTCTTCATTGATGAATCGCGCAACAGATTTGCATTTTTGCGTCGTTGCTTTGTAGGAATCAAGTGCAAATTTCCTCTAGCGGTGATCCAAACGTGTTCTAAAAATCTCCAAATATCGCCGAAGAAATCTCCGGGTGCTAGCACGGCGGATCTTTGCGCTTGCGTCGTCCGCCTTTGATCACTTCGAAAATCGCTTCCAAAGCGTTTTCCGTGATCCGGTGGAGGAGGATTGATCTCCGTTCTTGGGAGCATTCTTGAAGAAAAGAGCTCTCTAGGCTTGAGAGAATTCTCCAATTCCGTTGTGCAAAACCCAAACAAATGAATTGGCTTAATGAGAAAATAACATAACTGAGTTTATATATCGCTAGATTTAAAATAAAATAATTGCACAAGTGCCCTTAATTATTTATTTAATCCAAGCGAAACCCCATGTCAAATAATAATAATAATATAACTATTTCTCGACATGCGCTTAACTTGCGAATTATAATTAAATATTATTTAATCAAATAATATTCAATATTTATTATTTCTCACCGGACTTAAAAACTCGTATCACCATTCCTCTATAATATTTATCGAACCTTCAATAATGATTATTTATTTATTAAATAAATATCATGTTGGGCGGAGAAAGAGAAGAAGTGATGGCAAGAGGGGGGGGTGAATTGCCTTTTAAAAAAAAAATTAACAATTTAAAATCAAAGTGAAAGTGCAGCGGAAATAAAAGAGGCAAAACACACAACTTGATAACGGAGTTCGGCTTAAACCCAAGCCTACGTCTCCGCTCCCAACTCAACCGTTGAGAGATTTACTACCGCTTGCTTTTTAATGGTTTTAGCAAGAAACCCACTAGACTTTAAGGTTAGTCTAGAACCTATTACAGCTTGCTTTTAATGGTTATGCAAGAACCCACTTGCTTTCAATGGTTGAGCAAGAACCCACTAGCCTTCTTACAGGTGAAGGCTAGCTCACCTTTGATTCAAGCCTTTTAAAAGGGAAGGCTTGACTAACCTCTTCACACCTTGAAGGTGGTGTGAAAACCCAAAAGAAAGGAGGATGAGAGAAAGAGTTGGGGGTTTGTAGGCACAAACCCAATTTGATGCTCAAAATAAATAAAACAATAAAAACCGTAATGGGAGAAGCCTTGGGCGCCAATGGATTGATGAAGTTGATGAAGAGCTCTCCCAAGCTTCTATGGTGGTGCTCCTTGGATGTGGAAATGTGTTGGAGCAATTGGGGGATCCTTGAAGCAATCCGCCGGAGGTTCGCCAAATGATGTAAAATGTGTCCCGTGGGCTTCCGTATGTTTCGCTAGTGTTTCGGGGCTTCCTAGTCCTTTATTTATAGAGGGGGAACCCTCATATGGCCTTTGGAGGTCTTCGGAGCCGTTGGAGAGGTCTTCGGAGCCGTTGGGAGGCAAGTGGACAGGTCTGGTCAAAGGCCCAACGGCTAATTTGACTGGCTCCACCGGCTGACCGGTGCAGAGACACCGGTTGGCCGGTGCTTTGAAAATGGGAGAGGGCTCGGGCTCAGGCACCACCGGCTGGCCGGTGAGGAGGCCACCGGTTGGCCGGTGCTGAGGCAGTAGCAAACACTGTTCTCTCTGGGTGCCACTGGCTGGCCGCTGGTGTGACACCGGTTGGCCGGTGGTCTGGACAGAGGGATGCCTTCTGTCCAGGCCTCCATCGGCTGGCCGGTGGACATCCACCGGTTGGCCGGTGGACTGAATTTCAGTCCACTTTTGCCTTCTTGCTTTCTTGGCCCAATTCCTTGGCCACCTGAAATCATGTCTATCATCCAAAAACACTTAAAACAATATTAGATAAATAAGAGAGTGATTGTGATCATGAAAATTAAACCACGAGGGGTTCGAGAGGTACAACAATCTCCCCCTATTTTGATGATCACAATCACCAAAACAAATAATGTAAAAATGAAATGAAAGGCATGCTTTAAAAGATTTTTCCCCCAATCAACCAAGAATTTCTCCCCCTTTGTGATTATCAAAATAGCACGGGGCATAAAACTTGATTGAGGGATAGTTGAAAAACAAGATAGATATTTTAAACCAATTGAAATTTTTGAAATTTGAATTGAAAGTTTTGAATCAAAGTTTGAATTGAAAGTTTGAAATGAAAAATTGAATAACAGTTTGAATTGAAAGTTTTGAAATGAAAAATTGAATAACAGTTTGAATTGAAAGTTTTAAATGAAAATTGAAAATAAAGCAAAAAGGCTTAAAAGATCCTAACTCCCCCTAAATAAAAACAACAAATCACCGGGGAGAGGTTTTTGAAACCGAGACAAATTTTGGTCCGGTGAGATTCGCTAAAAGGGATTTTTCAATCCATACTTGTCTAGTGGCGGGTCTTCTACTATAAAATTCATCATTAAAAGAAATGGTTTTGGGCCTTCCATACCGGGCATTTTTGCAATCGCACTCATAAATTAAGTGCCTGGGTTTTTTGCAATAATTACAAAATTTATTTTGAGAGCTCCCCCTTACAAAAATAGTTGGAGCATGGGAAGAGGAAGCTTGCTTGGAATAGCCAAGCCCTTCGGTGGTTCTAGATACGCGTTGGGAACCAAGCAATTTGGTCAAATTTTGTTCCCCTTGGGTGAACTTGGCAAGGGATTCCTTTAAATCCTTAATAGTTGATTCCATAGACTCAACATCGGGAAGATTTTGGATTTTGAGGGACAACTCTTCCTTCTCTTTGAGAAGTTGTTCCTTTTCAGAAGAGAGTTTTTTGAAATTCCTTTTTAAAGCAACAAATTTGGAAGAAAGTTCGTGAAAACCTTCCTCCAATTGATCTCTAGCATGTTGGAGATCCTCGTAAGATAAATGATTTAAAGAATTTGAAGAACAAGAGGATGAGGAGTCGGAAGAGGTTACCTCATGAAATGCCATTAGGCATTTGTTACCGTTGTCACTTGAGGAGGAGGAGGAGGATGATGATGTGGAGCTATCACTCCATGTGGCCTTGAATGCCTTCTTCTTTTCCTTTTGCTTGGCCTTTTTCTTGTTGAGTGGACAATCGGGCTTGTAATGGCCTTTCTCGCCGCACCCGTAACATGTTACCTTGGGCTCGGATTTTTCGTTGTGTTTTTCCTTTCGAGCCTTGCGGGATTTCTTCTTCTTGTGCTTCTTCATGAACTTGTGCATTTTGCGGGCAAGGTTCTCCATTTCGGAATCGCCGCTTGAAGAGGAAGATGATGAGGAGGAGGAGCTTTCTTCTTGTTGAACTTTGAAAGCGATGTTCTTTGGAACTTTGATCGGTTTGCCTTCCTTTTCAGCTTGCCTCCTCATGGTGATCTCATAGGTCATGAGGGATCCGATGAGCTCTTCGACCGGCATGTTCTTGATGTCTTTAGCTTCTTGGATTGCCGTTACCTTTGGAGCCCATGAGCTTGGTAGGATCCATAGGATCTTCTTGACAATTGTTTCTGCAGAAACATCATCTCCAAGAGATTTTCTACCATTGCAAACGTCAGTAAAACGTGTAAACATTTCAGTAATATTTTCAGATGGATGCATGGTAAAAGACTCAAAAT
This sequence comes from Viscum album, assembly GCA_963277665.1. Classification (NCBI taxonomy): domain Eukaryota; kingdom Viridiplantae; phylum Streptophyta; class Magnoliopsida; order Santalales; family Viscaceae; genus Viscum; species Viscum album. The sequence continues at coordinate 1,607,288,668 of OY728129.1, read as the reverse complement.
CTTGACGGAACATATCCAATCGAGTATCCTTCACTTTGTTGGTCCCCTCATGGGTAACCTCCAATAGTTTCCAGATTTCATGTGATGAGGTGCATGTAGAAACTCGATTGAACTCATTACGATCAAGGCCGCAATGAAGAGCGTTCATGGCTTTGCCATCAAGCTCGAAATTTTTAATATCGGCTTGGGTCCATTTGGATTAATCGGGAGAGGAGAGAGAATAACCATGCATGACAATTTTATAAATGGGATAGCCTATACTTCTAAGAAAAGTGGTCATGCGGGTTTTCCAATAATTATAGTCGGTTCCATCAAAAAATGGAGCACGACCCAAAGAATATCCTTCGGGGGCGAAAGAGGTTGAAGCCATCACAATGGATCTTAAATTTGAAACCGATTAGGGTATTACTCAAATTTTTCCTCTGATACCAATTGTTGGGCGGAGAAAGAGAAGAAGTGATGGCAAGAGGGGGGGGTGAATTGCCTTTTAAAAAAAAAATTAACAATTTAAAATCAAAGTGAAAGTGCAGCGGAAATAAAAGAGGCAAAACACACAACTTGATAACGGAGTTCGGCTTAAACCCAAGCCTACGTCTCCGCTCCCAACTCAACCGTTGAGAGATTTACTACCGCTTGCTTTTTAATGGTTTTAGCAAGAAACTCACTAGACTTTAAGGTTAGTCTAGAACCTATTACAGCTTGCTTTTAATGGTTATGCAAGAACCCACTTGCTTTCAATGGTTGAGCAAGAACCCACTAGCCTTCTTACAGGTGAAGGCTAGCTCACCTTTGATTCAAGCCTTTTAAAAGGGAAGGCTTGACTAACCTCTTCACACCTTGAAGGTGGTGTGAAAACCCAAAAGAAAGGAGGATGAGAGAAAGAGTTGGGGGTTTGTAGGCACAAACCCAATTTGATGCTCAAAATAAATAAAACAATAAAAACCGTAATGGGAGAAGCCTTGGGCACCAATGGATTGATGAAGTTGATGAAGAGCTCTCCCAAGCTTCTATGGTGGTGCTCCTTGGATGTGGAAATGTGTTGGAGCAATTGGGGGATCCTTGAAGCAATCCGCCGGAGGTCCGCCAAATGATGTAAAATGTGTCCTGTGGGCTTCCGTATGTTTCGCTAGTGTTCCGGGGCTTCCTAGTCCTTTATTTATAGAGGGGGAACCCTCATATGGCCTTTGGAGGTCTTCGGAGCCGTTGGAGAGGTCTTCGGAGCCGTTAGGAGGCAAGTGGACAGGTCTGGTCAAAGGCCCAACGGCTAGTTTGACTGGCTCCACCGGCTGACCGGTGCAGAGACACCGGTTGGCCGGTGCTTTGAAAATGGGAGAGGGCTCGGGCTCAGGCACCACCGGCTGACCGGTGAGGAGGCCACCGGTTGGCCGGTGCTGAGGCAGTAGCAAACACTGTTCTCTCTGGGTGCCACCGGCTGGCCGCTGGTGTGACACCGGTTGGCCGGTGGTCTGGACAGAGGGATGCCTTCTGTCCAGGCCTTCATCGGCTGGCCGGTGGACATCCACCGGTTGGCCGGTGGACTGAATTTCAGTCCACTTTTGCCTTCTTGCTTTCTTGGCCCAATTCCTTGGCCACCTGAAATCATGCCTATCATCCAAAAACACTTAAAACAATATTAGATAAATAAGAGAGTGATTGTGATCATGAAAATTAAACCACGAGGGGTTCGAGAGGTACAACATATCACTGCATTATTCATCAACAAATAAATAAATATTATATTTACTAAATAGAAAATAAATATTTATATGCGATCAAACATATATGAATAATTATTAAACCGCATATGGGAATAATATTTATTTAACCTGTTAAATAATAAATAATAATATATATTATTTAACTGAGATTCTGGATACACTTAGTGTGTGACACTCTAGATCTCTTTCTCAGTGGCATTACACGAAGAGGCTTAAAGTCCAAGGTTAGCATCTAGCAACTCGCCAAGGCACCCATAGAGAAAGAAGTTAATGTCGCAACGACATGTCACCTCATACGAACGCTTACTTTATAATATAATTCATTTATCTTGATATCTCTAATTGAGCAGGTTGCATGTAAGTGTCATCAACTTATGTGCTCGATATCTCTTTTTTGACTTCTCGAAAAATGAATTTGCCTTTAGAACACTATGGTCGTGGATTTATTTAGGGTATATCATTTCCATCAAATGGCATGAGATATCAACTTCCGTTAATAAACAGAAGGGATAAATCTTTTCTCACGTTATTTATTAATGCAATATTACTCGTGACGCACCCAATATATCATACTTCACCGCAAACATTTCTCCTCGTGGTTTTCGTCAATATATCTAAGTGCGCGACTCATAATACTCATTAATAATAATCTTAAAGTCTAGAACCAATACACACGTTCGTAGATAGAAACATCCAATGACACATATAAATATGGATTTCCTACTGGCAGGTCTCATTCTTATAATATCCTATTAGATATTACCAAGGGCATACACCATGAGAAAGTGCCTCAAAAACCAGTAAGTCTCGACCCCTGATAGCTTGTATCATTTGTCTCTCTCAAATGATATCATTCGGCTATAGAACATTTATTAAAGAATAGTGTCGTGGCACTTTCGGGTTCTTATCATAGGGGAGATCTGCTATGACCTTTTAGTGCGACAGCTACTCTTAGGACATTATCACATACTATATCACGCAGAAGAACAATCATGATGTGACAAGTAGTTTATTAATATTCAAAACAATGAATACATGTTTATCATAAAGTACATAAAAGTTGGTTCTAAGGCACCAATTCGAACAGACTCTCACTTGCAACTTCACCCCTCTAATAGAAATTCATTAAGAGGTGATACTTCCGAAATATATGCTTTGTCCGTTGGTGTGACCTTAGCTCTTTTACAGAGTCACCGTTGCAGTATTATCACAATACAATATGATAAGGTCTTTACTGCTAGGTACCAAATCAAGCTCCTGGAAAAAGTTCTGAATCGGCTTTCTTAACTGCATCAAAAGTAGTTATCTACTCGGACTCCGCTGTGGAATCAGCGACAACTGGCAGCTTTGAACTCTTCCAGCTCACACCTCCTCCGTTGAGACAGAAAACATATCCTGATTGCGACTTCAGATCATTCTGATCTGTCTGAAAACTAACATTAGTATAACCTATGATAACCAGTTCCTCGTCTCTGATGCGGAAACGCCGGGAGTCGCAACGACAAAACAACGATTCAAAGAAGAGTAAAAGGAAGAAAAAAAAACAAGAATGCAAGGATTTACGTGGTTCGGGAATAATCCCTACGTCCACGGAGAGGCAAAAAAAATACTATAATTCGAGAGCCCAATTTACAGAAGTTTCTCACACACCCTAAGAAACCCTAGCCCGAAAATGCGTTAATGTAGAGGACAAAGCACTATTCCACCAACCATCAGAAAGTCTGCATCACTACAGTGAAAGCCGACCACCCAAATCAAAAGTGCTACAGTGACTGTCGGCTGGAAGTCCAGTGAGCTACAGTGAATGACGGCTAGAAGTTTGCGTCGCTACAGTGACTTGTCGGTGACGGTCGGTCATCTTTGCTACAGTGGTTAGAATTGCTACAGTTCTCCAAAATTTGGGTCGAGGCCCTTCGGCCCCCATACTCTCAGAGCAGGGGCGCATTGCCCCCTGCAACCCCCAACGAGCTCACGACAGAGCTCGACCCGCAAAAATTGTGGGCTGGTGCGCAGTACGGGCCACAAGTATTCGGCCCAACCGGATCGGGCAACACCAATCCAACAGTCTCCTCCATACACTAGGAACATATCCTTAGTTCTTCTCAGATACTTAAGGATAGCCTTAACACAAGTCCAATGTTGTTCTCCAGGATCTGTTTGATATCTGTCTACCATGCTCAATGCATAGGCAACATCAAGTCTAGTACATAACATGGCATACATGATTGATCCTATCGCTGAGGTGTATAGGATCTTACTCATTCTCTCTTTCTCTTGTTGTGTCTGGAACCAAACCTCTCTTGGATTGTTTCATACTAAATCTCTTTAGTATCAGGTCAATATATGTACTTTGACTTAGTCCAAGCAGCCTCTGGGATCTATCACGAATGATCTTGATCCCTAGAATGTAGGCTGTTTCACCTAAGTTCTTCATGGAGAAACACTTGTTTAACCAGTCTTTAACTAATTGTAAGACTGGTATGTTGTTTCCAATAATTAATATGTCATCAACATATACTACTAGGATAACGACTGCATTCTCACTAAACCTCTTGTAAACACATGACTCACATTCGTTCTTTATAAAACCAAATTCATTAATGGATTCATCGAATCGAATGTTCTACGATCTGGATACTTGCTTCAATCCATAAATGGATCTCTTCAACTTGCAAATTCTTTTGACATTACCTAGAGTCACAAACCCTTCTGGTTGTATCATATAGACATCATCCTGAAGGTTCCCATTAAAAAATGCAGTTTTGACATCCATATGTCAAATCTCATAATCATGGTAAGCTGTTATATCAAGTAGAATTCTAATGGACTTAAACATGGCAACCGGCTAAAAGGTTTCATCGTAGTCATTTCCTTGACGTTGTTTCAACCCTTTAGCCATTAGCCTTGCTATATAGGTATTTACCTTACCTTTCATGTCTGGTTTCCTCTTGAATACCCATTTGCATCCAACAGACTTTAAATCAACTGGCGCATCGACCAGAACCCAAAGATGGTTCTAATACATGGAATTCATTTCAAAATTCATGGTTTCTTGTCATCTTGCAGCTTCTAAGCTCTCTAGTGCCTCCTTGTAGGAGAGAGGTTCATCATTGTCAACCAATAATGAATCACCATCTTTAGTGACTAGAAAATCATCTCTCTCTAGTTCTCTTACCTTTCTTACACTTTTACGCAGTACTTGTGTTTCAGGAACTACTTCCATAGGGACCTGTGAAATCTGTTCTGGTACCAACTCTTGTGTATCTTGAGTATCAACTTCATTGAAGTCAATCTTGCTCTCACTATCCTTTTTGAGGATGTGCACCCTCTCAAAAAAGGTAGTTTGTCTTGCGACAATCACTTTCTTATCAGATCGGGCAACACCAATCCAACAAGAAATAGGTAAAAGAAACATTGTATCGTTGTATAGGAACTTGTGAAAGAAGAGTGGAATGAAACATAGGTAGAAGAAAACCTAAAAGGATATAAAGTGGCTCTGAGACTATTAAAGTGGTTGACCTAAAAGAAACATTGTATCGTTCTATTCGAGAGAATTAAAGTGGCTCTGATTGACAAAAAGATGATTGAGACTATATTAAGATGGTTTAGACATGTTCGAAGAAAACCTAAGGATGCACATGTTAATAAGGTAAGCTTAATAACAGATTCACTTATTAAAAGAAGAGGTAGACCTAAAAGGATCCTTAAACAATTCATTCAAGATGATCATGTTCTAAATTGTTTCAAAGAAAATATGGTCTCCAATAGAGCTAATTGGCGTCGTTTGATCCATGTAGTTGACCTCATTTAATTGGATTTAAGGCTAGTTTGTTGTTATTGTAAAATGTTTAAAAAAATTATTTTGAATATTTAGGAGCTGTAATGTTTTAATTATTGTGGATTTATTACTTTTGAATTATTGTGAATATTTTGCAAGTCAAATTTTTTTAGTTACAAAGAAAGACCATTCATGGAGAATGTATGTTGATTATCGAAAATTGAATTAGATTACAATTTCGAACAAATACCCAATCTAAATGTCGATGAACTTCAAGATGAACTACATGGAACGGGTGCTTTCTTAAAAGTTGATTTCCAATCAAGATATCACTAAATTAGGATACATCTGCACAACATAAAAAAACAGCATTCCACGCACATTTGGAACTCAGTGAATTTATTTTCATGTTCCTCGGTATAATGCCCCATCCACCTTTCAAAAAACAATACTTAGGTAAATTCATCTCAGTCTTCTTTAATGACATTTATATTCAGCAATAATCTTAAACATCATAAGGCATTTGCAAACAACTTAAGAGGGCATCACTATTATGCAAAGCCTTCCAAGTTTCTTTTTGGTCAGCCTCAAATTTCCTTTATGGGACATGTGATATCTGTACATGGAGTTGGGATGGAGAAAGAGAAGATTTCAGCCATTCTAAACTGACCTGTTCAAGTGGATATTAAAGAATTGTGTTAGAGATGTGTGGGTTAACTTATTCTATCCCATGTGTGGGATAGAATTATACTATTGTCATATGAATTTTTGGTTTCCCGCTTTCTCCTTTGAATTTTCCCACATGTATTTTAGTTCTCTACATCTGTAAATAAAGAACCTGGCCTCCCTAGAGGGCACAGATGTCAATGCATATTTTCTACATGGTATCAAAGTAGGTCCTCCCTCTCTCTAGTGAAGTCGTCTCTCGCCTCAATCGTCTCTTTCTCGCCTCAATCGCACCTCTGGCACCGCTGTGCAGCCCCGTTGGACGATCTATACGCCACCGCACTGCCCACCCTACCATCGCACACCTCTGCACAGCCAGCCCTCGTGGCCTGCTGTCACACGCACCTGCCCTTGCAGCCTGCTGTCACACGCACCTGCCCAAGAAAGGTGTGTTAGCTATTGCTAGTGGGCAAGTTGAGCTTAATATGGGGACTTCTGATTTAGATCTATTTCCATCAGTTGTGAAGAAATATAGAAACCTTAATGTGAGCAAGAATGTTTTGTCTAATGCTGATGCTGCAATTGCTGGAAAGGTGGCCAGATGTTTGGACATGCTTGAAGAATCTTTTAATAGGAATGAAAAATACTGCTGGAATAACCATGTTTGGGGTTACGTCTCCTTTTGAGGATCCTTTCAAAGAAAGATTGAGGCAGATTGGTGTTTCATGGGTTGCTGGTGACGGTAGAAAAGGTATAATGGTACAAGAACCACCGCACCAAAAGGTGCTATATTGTGTTCCAAATGGTGTTGATAAAGGAGAAGAGACATATTTTCTTGATGTTGTTTCTGTTGAAGTCAATTGGTGGTCAGAAGACACCCACGGATGTAGCGTGCAAGGATGTGCTTTTTCATTGAAGATAAAGAAAAAGAATAAATTCCAGGAGATGCGGTAATTGTGAGAATCTGGGCCATTCTATTACAGTTCTTGTGTTTTGGGGGTTTTAAGCATTGTAGCTAAGGACATTCGAGGCTTTGGCCTACTTCCATGCTTGAAAGTACAATTTCAGCTAAACATGGTTTTGGACAGAATCCTTCGCAAAAGTGGCGCTTGGAGATGTCAGAGGCACTTCCTGCTGTTTGTGAAGACATCCTGGCAACATTATTCTGGCCATGATTCATGATAGAGCAAGAGAACCCACCACCTGGAAAGTATATTCCAGGAGGGGTAAGGAGGTCCTTACGCCAGCTTCAACAGCCTAACAAACTATGGTGGGCTCTGCTAGGAATTTGTTAAGGGATTCCCACGGGTAAGTAGTTACAATGGGGTGGGGGAGAAGAGAGAGGGTAGGCAGTTAAAAGTCTGTTTCGGCCTGGGGGCTTGGGCAGGTGTGAGGGAGAGTCTTCAACCTGAAGTGTTTCCTCCTCTTTCGTCCCTCCTAATCTCTCCTGCAGCCGTAAACTTGACCAGTAGAAGCCATAAATACTAATACCACAATTTTTCTGGTTGTTCATCTTCATCGATTGGTCCGAACTGCCGCGCCCTCTTCATGGAGACTCGATATCAATCTTGCCTTGAGGGAGTCGAACAGCACCTCGGGACACTTGATGACACCTTGTAACTCTGACCACCGCCATGGAGAATCTCACCACCAGGCAGCGATCTTGGGAACAAGCGCGCGTCGCTCAAGCCAAACGGACATGTCTCGCCCAGGCACAGGACTTCAACGAATTCCAAAAAACGATTTCCGCTTCGGTACGCCGCTATGAAAAAAGCTCCACTACACGTCGAGGTACCCCCTTCCTCTGTTTCTGATGTCTCCGCATCACGACCCACGAATCCCCCCGAACATGATCAGTCTGACTGGGCTCCGCATGGCGCCCATTGGACTGAACAAAAGCTTACTAGTCGCCACGTCGACTTACCAATTTTCGACGGTTCAGACCCCCACGGCTAGATTACACAAGCAGAACTGTTCTTCTGGATTAATCAAACACCGAAGGCTAAAAAAGTTCTGTTTGCCCAACTTAGCATGGAAGGGGTTGTCGTCAATTGGTTCTCCTCCGTGCACAAGGTTCGGCCGGAGGTTATCTTGGACAGCGTTCAAAGATGAGCTCATGGAACGCTTCAGCGGTTCAGACATCCAGAATCCATATGAAGAATTAGCGGATCTCCACCAACACGGATCCGTCCAAGAGTATATCGAGCACTTTGAATGTTTGGCTTCCCTCCTCCCTCGCCAACCGGAGCAAAAATACATCGGCTACTTTTCCACGATTTGAGTGACGAAAGTCGCAACTGAGACCGGATTCATAACCCTGAAACGCGCCTTTAGGCAATGCGTTTGGCCCGCCACATCGAACTAGCTGTCCACAAGAGCGTGGATCACTCTATCCAGGGCAGTGGCTCTCGTCCACCATTTAGTCGCCATAGCACCCCAGGGCACTCCATCCTGCGCCCTAAGATCCTAAATGACATAGCCTCCTGTATAGGTTCCCCCATTAAAATTGACCATAGAACATTGAATGGAGACCTTGGATTGTTTGCTAGAATCATGGTTGAAGTAAATCTAGCTTCTGAACTACCTTTGGTCATAAATTTTAATGCTCCCAATTATAGAACTGACATCAGGATAGAATATGAAAGGAAACCTCCTTTTTGTGAGGTCTGCAAATTGATAGGGCACAATGTTGCTAACTGTAGAGTGGTTAGAAGGCAAGTTGACCCCTCTATTGCTAATTGTTGAAGTCTGTATCCCACATCGGACTTGAGGTCCGGTGTGGTCTTTACCATTTGTTATAAAAGCACCCCAAGGGCTCCTTAGAGAATACACCTTGGGGGTTCCGGTCTCTCCTATTTTCTCCTTGTACATGGTATCAGAGGAGGTTTTTTGAACCCCCAATCCCTCCCTCCCTATTTTTTTTTCCTCCTTTTGCTTTAGGGTTTCCCGTCCGGGGGCGGCGGCTCCAATCCACATAGCCGCCGCCCCCCTCCCCTCCGGGCTCGTTTTCTCCGGCGCCTCTCCCTGGTTCTCCAGCCGCCGGCGCCTCCTCCTGCGGAGCTCTCCCTCCCCGCGGCTCTCCCATCCTGCGCGCTCATCCCGTCGCCGCGGCTCCCAGGCGGCCCTCCGCCTCGTGTCCCTCTGCTCCCGCGGCCTTCCGCGGCTCCCGGCTCCCGGCGGCTTCTCCCGGCGGCTTCTCCCGGCGGCTTCTCCCGGCTCCCCGGCTCCCGGCTCGCCCCACCGTCCCGGCGGCTTCTCGCGGCTCCCCGGCTCCCGGCTCGCCCCACCGTCCCGGCGGCTTCTCGCGGCTCTTCTCCCGGCGGCGATTCTCCCCGCGCGTCGGCCTCGCGCCGGCTCCTCGCCCCGCCGCCTCGTCCCGGTGCAGCCCGCCCTCGGCGCCTCGCCCTAGCCCCGGCGCCCTCGACCTCGCCCCGGCGTCCTGCGGACTTCCTCCCCGACGCCGCTCCATCCCCGCGGCTCCCGACGGTCTCCCTCTGCTCCCGCGGCCTCACGCTTCTCCCGGCTCCTCGGCTCCCGGCGGCATCTCCCTCTCCGGCGACCCCTCTCCGGCGACCCCTCCTCGGCGACCTCGCCTGCTGCTCTCCGGCGGCCAGATCCGGACAGATCCGGCCCGCTCCGGCCTGATCTGGTGATTTCCGGCCAGATCCGGACTACTCCGGCCGGCTCCGGCCTGATACAGGCTACTCCGGCCAGATCCGGCGATTTTCGGCCTGATCCGGCCAGATCCGGCAGATCCGGACTGTTCCGGGCAGATCCGGGCAGATCCGGACTGTTCCGGGCAGATCCGGACTGTTTCGGGCAGATCCGGGCAGATCCGGACTGTTCCGGCCAGCAACCGGCCTCCACCCGTGCTGGCCGCTCCACGCAGGTGGCCTCCTCCAACTTCCAGCGCCGCCTCCCGGCCTCCTGCACCCTCGCCGGCCTCCTCCTGCGGCATCCCCGCCTCGCCGGCATCTCCCGGCACCTCCCGGCAGCCGCATCTCTCTCCGCCGGCACGTCCTGTCGCTAGCGCAGCAGCTCGACCACCTCGAATTTGGGTCTGTTGGCGCCGCCAGATCCCGCAATGATTTCTGCGGAATCCCCGCCTCCCGTCGCCGGCCCCGCAAGTGCGGTTTTCCCGGTGCTAGTTTGGATTTCCCGGCGTTTCATCGACCGGCCCCACTAGTGCGGCAGTCCTGGCGTTCCGTCAACCGACCCGGTCTTTGTGTGGTTCATCTGCTGCGTCTGCGACATCATCCATCCATCTCCTGCGCAGGAGCTTCGATCGTGAGGGGGAGCAGCCACCTTTGCAGCGTTCTCTTTTTTTTTTTTTTACTTCGTCTGGTTTTGTAATCAAGCTGGGCATGTCCAGCTTGAGGGGGAGTGTTGGTCTCTGTTTTTCTTGCTTTCTTTTCATTATGTGTCCAAGCTAGGTACACCTAGCTTGAGGGGGAGTGTTGAAGTCTGTATCCCACATCGGACTTGAGGTCCGGTGTGGTCTTTACCATTTGTTATAAAAGCACCCCAAGGGCTCCTTAGAGAATACACCTTGGGGGTTCCGGTCTCTCCTATTTTCTCCTTGTACACTAATGACTGGAAAGAAAACAAACTTAGCAAGAAAGGTAAAGCTTTGTTGGAGAAAACTGACCCTCCTAAGAAGAAACATGAAGAATGGGTCATGAAATCTAATAACTTTGCCTCCCTTGAGGGGAAATCTTGGGGAAAATTAGTGGAAGAAGAAGAAAATATGGTGGCTGGATCTTCTAACACCTTCCAGGTAAATGGAGACAGCAATAAGCCCTCCACTCCCCCCCTTTTGACCTCTAATGATCCTGCACTTTTTGCCCCTGTTTCGAAGAAGAGCTCTTGCAGGAACATTGAGAACTCTAGAGCTGCACCTATACCAGATGGGACTGGGACAGATCTCAATAATCTGAATGCTCCAGGAAGTCGGCAAGAGGAACCCTCCCCCAGTGATCCTGGTCCTCCTGGTAACATGCAAAAAACACCACAACGAGGTAACTCAGTTATTTTTCCGCTTGATTCTGCTGATAACACTGATACTACTACCTGTGGGAATTCTGATATGACTGTTAAGATTACAAAATCATTTTCTGACATACACATCAAGGAGAACAACAACAATGTGCTTACTGAATCTCTCATTGATGTTTCTGACTCTGCTGACAATACTCTTATCATTGTCCCTGAAAAATCTAGTTTGACTGAGCAGACTGCAAATCCTGCTCCAAGCATGCAAATTGACCCAAATATCAACACTGCTTCTATGGTTTTAAACTCTGATTTGCATGCTCCTGCTTATGCTGATAATAGTATTACTAACCCCGCTGTTGACATGCACATCATTGAGAATCACAACAATGTCCCTACTGAAACTCTCACTATTTTTCTTGATTCTGTTTCTAAAACCCCTTCCACTGTCCCTGGAAAAAATAATATGTTTGAACAAGATGTAAATCCTGTTTTAAGCATGCAGACTGGGACAAATGTCATTATTGATTCTACTGTTTTAAACTCTGATTTGCATACTCCTGTCTCCCCTTCTTCTGATAACACTAAGCTCTCACCTAAACACAAATCAGCCCTGGACTCTACTGGTACTCTTAAACCTCATGCTGTTTCTGCTGAAAAACCAGATCCAGAGAACTCCCAGATTTGCCCTTCTCAACCTTTAACTCCTGATGCTTCTGTGTCGGTTCATTTGAATGAGCCTCCTAAGATCATCTCCTCAAATTCTGATATCAAATCAACTGAGAACAAATCAGAATCTACCTCCCCACCTCTTATTAGAAGATCTAAGAGGAAGAAAAATTCTGGAAACTCCAAAAAAAAGGGCTCTAACCCAAAACATAGGTAACAATGAATCTCCTATTTTGGAACTGCCAAGGCATTGCCAACAATGACACCTCCATGACACTTAGGAGGCTTCTAAACAATCATAAACCTCAGCTTTTTGCCATATCAGAACCCAAGGTCAACTTTAATTCTAGTTTTATGAGACTTGGCTCTCTTCATTATAACTTTTTAGGATCCTGCAAAAATGGTCCCTTGATGGACTCTATGTGGATCTTCTATCACTCCTCCCTTCAAAACATCAATGTCTTCAAAACTGCTGATCAACATTTCACTTGCGACTTTATCTGGAATGATCAGCACATCTTTTGCACGATGGTCTATGCTAATAACAGGTATCAACAAAGAAGAAATCTTTGGAAAGATCTTTTTGACATGGCTAACACTATTCAAGATCCGTGGGTGATTAGCGGTGACTTCAATGCTATTCTTAGTCCCACTGAAAAAATTGGACCCTCTCATCTTTCTATATCCACAAGAGAATTTAGATCTGCTATTGATGACTGTAGTCTCTCTGAGGTTAACCTCACTGGGGCGAAATACACTTGGTATAAAAGGCATTATAACAAAACTGTTGCCAGTAAGCTTGACAGGGCCTTTGTTAACATGAAGGCCCTGGACACCTGGGATAGTGTCTCTTGTATAACGCTCCCCAGACTTAACTCTGACCACCACCCCATTTTACTCAGCTCCCTCTCTAATGAACGCAGATCTCCCCTCCCTTTTAAATTTAATAATGCTTGGTCCCTTGACCTTGACTGTGTCAACTTGATTGATAATACTTGGAATTCTATGAGCCATTCTCATGACCCTTTTGCCTGTATTTTCAAATTGAAAATTTTAAAACAAGCTCTCAAAGGCTGGTGTAAAACCAAGACCCTTCAAATGGATTCTGACATCACCTCTCTTGAAGATGAACTTAATCAAATCCAAATCCGTAGTTCCAACTCTGATTTTACCCTCGACCCTCAGCTGGAGGTCGATACAACTCTTAAGCTTAACACCTTACTCACCTTTAAGGATAAAATCCGGAAGCAAATGTTTAGGACCAAATGGCTAACTGATGGAGATAGAAATACTAAATTCTATAACTCTCTTCAAAGAACCAGAAAAGCCAATCGTCCTCTCACTAAACTGATTCACAATGATTTGATCATTGACTCTGAAGAAGCCATCGCGGATCATGTTGTCTCTTACTTTAATGACATTTTCAATGGCCCTGAGAGAAATATTGATCTCGATCCTAATATTATCCCCTTAATGGTGGATGAGCATGACAATGACTCCCTCTTAGCTATTCCTTTGGAGCATGAAATTAAAGACACTGTCTTTAGTCTAAATCCTGATAGTGCTCCTGGACCGGATGGTTTTAACAATGGTTTCTATCAAAATCACTGGGACACTCTTCGTTCAGATGTTTGTAAGCTGATAAGGTCTTTTTTCATTCACGGATCCCTCCCTCGGGGTATCAATGCTCAATTCCTCACCTTAATACCCAAAGTTGAAAATGCTTCTGAAATTCATCATTTTAGACCAATTGCTCTTATCAATACCCTTTACAAGATCATTACTAAAATCATTGCCAACAGATTGGCTCCGATTTGCAACAGAATTGTCTCATGGAATCAGTTTGGTTTCATTAAGAATAGATCCATCCAAGACTGCATTTGCCTCGCCTCAGAATGTACCAACACCCTTAATAAAAATAATAGGGGGGGTTGTGTGGGCATCAAGCTTGATATTAGAAAAGCCTTTGATACCATTGATTGGGGCTTTATATTTAGAGTCTTGAAAAATTTTGGTTTTCATGAGACTTTTATCAAGAGAATCAAGACTTTATTTCAATCTGCTAGCATTTCCATATTAATTAATGGCACCCCTCGTGGCTTTTTTAAATGCTCTAAAGGTGTCAGACAGGGCGATCCCCTCTCGGCCATTCTGTTTGTTATTGCGGAAGACTACTTTAGCAGACTCATTCATAATCTGGTTGATCAAAATAAACTTAAACCCATTCAGGCCGCTAGAAACCTTACTGTCCCCACTCACCTCCTCTATGCTGATGATATTATTTTGTTTCTTAAGGGAGATCAAAGAAATATTCAATGTCTTAAACAAGCTATCTCTCATTACGAGAACCTTTCTGGACAATCTATTTCCTGGAACAAATCTCACATTTTCTTTGGAAAAAATTTTCATGTTAGAAGAAAATCCATTATCACCAATAATCTTGGAATTAAGGAAGGTTCTTTTCCCTTCACGTACTTGGGCGTCCCGATTTTCTGGGGACGTCCTAAATCATCTTATTTCTCTAATATCACGGATCAAATTATTAATCAACTTTCTACTTGGAAGGGGAAATCCCTCTCCATGGCTGGTAGAATTTGTCTTGTCAAATCTACCATTGTCTCTAAGCTGGTCTACTCGCTCATGATTTATAAATGGCCCATAGGTACTTTCAAGAAAGTCAATACCTTTATAAAAAATTTCATCTGGACGGGAAGTATCTTTGAAAGGAAACTTGTTACCATCCCATGGAAGACATGTTGTAAACCTCTTGATAATGGAGGCATTGGCATCAAAAACTTAAAATTGTTCAACGATGCTCTGCAAGCGAGATTCACTTGGCGCCTTATTAATAACAACTCTAAAGCCACTGACTTTTTAAAATATAGATTTTTAAATAAACTTTTAAAAGGAAATCTTAATTTCATCAACTCCTCAATCTGGCCCTCTATTAGAAACTCTTATCAGAAGATTATGGCTAATTCTAGGTGGATGGTCAGCGTTGACTCTAACATTAAATTCTGGTGTGACAACTGGATAGGTACTCCTTTAATTTCTATGCTGCCTCCTAATAACACTTCTATAAACACCACCCACACTATTAAAGATGTTATGCATCTTCATAAGCATGATCTCCCCAACGACATTGCTCAAATTATTGAAAATTATACCTTCTCCACTTCTGGGGACTTCCTTGTTTGGGAACCTGCTCCCAATGGCATACTTGATTCAAAAAATTTCTACATGCACAATTTTTCTGACAATGAATCTAATTATAATTGGGTGAGTACTTTCAATAAGACTTGGATCAAACCCTCCAGGTTCACCCTTATTTGGCGTATTGCTCACAATAGATTGCCCACTGAAAATCGGCTTCAAGCCTCTGGCATTCATCTTTGCTCAAAATGTCATTTATGTAATCAGCACAGAGAGGATTCTGATCATCTCTTCTTGTCTTGTGCTACGGCCACGGCTTTATGGAACTATATTTTTGAGCTTTTTAATTATTCATGGTCCTTATCTGACCCGATTTGTTTGCTTTTGAAGAAATGTACTAAATATGGCGCCTCTCGGCAAGTCAAAAACATTTTTCTTGCAGCAGTGGCTGAACTTCTTCATGAAATCTGGTATGCAAGAAACGATCTTATCCATAATAATCACTCTTTCAGTCTTAATGCAGGAAAAGCTCGAATTCTCATTGCGATTCATGAAGCTGCATCAATTCAAAAAGATTGTTGTAGCAATCATATTGGAGACTTCGAGATCCTTAGACGTATCCGTGTCCCGGTTATTTTCCCGAAGCTCAAGCAACCCTTTGAAGTTTTCTGGCAACCTCCGATGCCGGGTTGGATTAAAGTGAATGTCGACGGCGCCTCAAAAGGCAATCCTGGACCTGCTAGTTGTGGGGCCATTTACAGAGACTCTGATGACCATTGTCATGGTTGCTTTTACAGTGGTTGTGGGATCGCCTCTTCCATTGAAGCGGAGATTCTTGGAGTCATCCATGCTGTTGATTTTGCGCTGCAAAGAGGTTGGCGTAAACTGTGGATTGAAAGTGATTCTACCACCATTGTTCAAGCAATTTGGAACGGAGTCATTCATCTAGCCTGGCCGCTTACTATGCGCTGGATGAACTGCTTGAATTCGCTTCAGAAGATCGACTACATTGCTACACATGCCTTCCGTGAAGCAAATGCAGTTGCTGATGCCCTTGCCAATAAAGGTGTCCACCAGAACATGACTTGGCTGGATGCGCTGCCAGCTGATTTTCTTCACCTATATGAAAGAGATTGTAATAAAATTCATTCCTTTCGCTTCATGTAAACTTTTGTTTTCTTTTATTATGCATGGGTTCTTTTTTTTAAAAAAAATACACTCCCCTACACAAATGTCCTGATGCAAAAATGTGTGTGATTCTGTTAGCTGAAGGCGAAGCCCCACCAGACATCATCGAGCCAATATTGTCAGCAGTCGGAGACCACTGTTGCGAAAACGCCGGGAGTCACGCAACATAGGTTTGCAAATAAAGAAAAGACGGAATAAAAGAAAAAGAAGATGAACACGGAAACAGCGATTTACGTGGTTCGGGAATAATCTCAACATCCACAGGAGGCGGATCACTTCACTATGAAATTTGGGAGCACAATTACAGGGAGATCTCATAGTTTCTAACACATAGAAACCCTAACTCAAATGAGCTAATAAAGATGACGAAGTATTGTGTCACCAACCGCACAGTAAGTGAACGGTGGCTGGAAGTCCGCACTACTACAATATTGTGGTCACCCAAGTCCAAGTTACTACAGTGGTCTCCAAAGTCCAAGTTGCTACATTAATCGTGCCAAAATTCGCACTGCTACAGTGCTCTGTCGGTGTCGTCCGGTCAACTCAACTACAGTCGATCAGAGTTGCTACAGTTCCCCAAATTTTGGGTCAGGACCTTTGGCACCCAGACCTCCGGAGTAAGGGCGCATTGCCCCCTGCAACCCCCCCAAGCTCACCACAGAGCTCGGCCCGCGAGAGTTGCAGTTTGGCATTCAGTGTGGGCCGCAAGCATTTGGCCCAACATCATCCAAACGGATTGGGCTACGTCAATCCAACAATCTCCCACTTAGAGCCCGATCTGCTAAACTGACTTGTTTCGATGCAACAGACTTAGACAACTTACTTAATCTGAGCTCCTCCACTTCTTCCCACGTCGATGCGTGCATTCAATTCACAGCTTCAATTTCAAGCTGACGGTTCATGAAATACCAATTGTTTTCCTTTTTTTGCACTCATAGTGTGCTCTCATATTCTGTCTTTCATCCTCCGTTCATCAGTGGAGACCAACAGAGGAACTACAGTGCCTCAACTTTTGTATTACCATTAGTTTCATCAACATGTCTACCGGATTGTTCCACGAATCTTCCGCAATGTCTACAACCCATCCTATATCGAATCTCTCATAAAATGGTACTTCAACTGAATGTGTTTCGTCCGGGCATGAAACGTTGGGTTCTTTGCAAGATGTATAGCACTCTGACTATCACAGTGCAATATATTTTCTTCTTGCTTTCTACCCAGCTCATCCAAGAAGTTTTTCAACCAAACAATCTCTTTTTTGGCTTCTATTACAGTAATGTGTTCTACCTATGTGGTGGATAGAGCCACCACCTTCTGTAGTTGAGATATCCAACTCACTACAGTTCCTCCACAGGTAAATACATGGCTTGTGGTACTCTTACCGTCGACATCACCTCCAAGGTCAACATCCACATACCCCTGTAAAGAATTTTTTTTCCCAAAGCACAGAGATACTTCTTTGTTTCCCTTCAAATACTTCAGCATCCACTTCACAGCTTCTCAATGTTGTTTTTCATAGTTAGCCATGTACCTACTCACAACTCTCACTGCATGAGCAATGTCAGGTCGTGTACAGACCATGGCATACATCAAGCTTCCAACTATTGATGCGTATGGAACCTTTGCCATGTACTCGGCCTCTTTTCACTACATGTAAGAAATTTCATTGAAATCTACTCTCTCCTATTGAAAACCTTTCATCACCAGCCTTGTTTTATACCTCCTCTTTCCATCGTGTTCTTCCTTGACCCGGTATACCCACTTGTTTTGCAGTGCTTTCTTTCCTTGTGGCAGAGATGTCGACTCCCAAGTGTTGTTATCATGCAATGAGAAAATCTCCTCATTCATAGTCAACTCTCACTTGCTCGACTCCTTCAACTGCAATGCTTCTTCAAAACATTTTGATTCTCCACTGTCAGTCAATAACAAATAATATAAGGATGATGAATACCTCTACAGAGGCATTCTTACCCTTGTTGATCTCCTCAACTCCACTTGAGGAGTAGACTCCACTGGTTTTGGCATCACATGATCAGGCACACCTTCAAGCTCCACTTGCTCATGGCACTCTAATTCTTCATTCCCATTATCAACTTCAGCTACATAACGGTCCTTTTACATGACACCTTCATTAAATACCACGTTTTGGCCCCTGATGACCATCTTGTTGAGATCATCCCAAAAGCGATAACCAAACTCATCGCCACCATAGCCAATAAAGAAACATAGTATGGACTTAGCATCAAGTTTGTCCCTTGCATCATCATCAATATGAACATATGTTAAACAGTCAAAGACTCATAAATGTGACTCTTACCTCCTTACGTCTGGAGCTCCTCGGATAGGCATTCTCTCAATGGTACAGATAGACTAATGTTGATGAGATATGTTGTCACGTTCATTGCATCACCCCAGAAGGTTTTGGGTAACCCCGAGTGCAGTCTCATACTCTTGGCAAGTTCATTCAATGTCTTATTCATCCTCTCATCCACACAGGTCATGGTTTATTGAACGATGTTGTTGCAGAGCATTTTAAGGAGGCAATTGTAAAGACCAATGGCGCCTCGCTGTCAGAAAACAGTTGTGCGTGTGAAATGCGGAGATGGAACAAAAGTCTCACCGATATTTCAAAGGGGGGAACTACCATTCCAATTTGAGCGGTGACAAGAGTGCTCTAGAGTGCCACCAAATTTGTCCAGTATGGCGATCCGAGCAGTGGTTTGGAGGTCCATCTTGGGGACAAGGTGGTTTTTCAGACGGGGGGGGGGATGTTAGGAATGAGGGGTTGTCCAGGCGTGGACCTCAAGGGGAGAGGGCATTTGTTGTCAAAGGGTAGATTTGTACCTTTAAATTGTTAGTGTAATGGCCCGGACCTCTCTGATCCATTCCTTTGTGAAAATGTGGTGCTAGAGGTGTTCAGGGAAGTCAAGGTGACTTGGGGGTGCGTTTGGGTGGACTTTTTAAGAAAAGCTAAAGGGTAATAGCTTTCGCACGGTTGGCCTAAACCGTGCGGCCAAACCGTGCAAGGTTGGCCTTGAGGGCAGTGGCTAACGCACGATTAGCACATGGTTTGCCTAACCGTGCGGACTAACCGTGCGGGCACTTAAAGTTAGATCCTAAAATTGTGGATCTAACTCGTTTTGCCTTTAATCACCTCGTTTAAGCCCCTAAGCGGCCATAACTCGGGATTACCCTTTCTTGGAGGTGGAAGAACCTCTCCCAAGCGTTTTGGAGACGATCCGGAGGCTTCTCTTCGCGAATCGAAGCCGATTTCTTGAGGTATGTGATCGTTCTTGCATGGTTTCTTAGATCTACTTAGATCTACTCCTCTTCTCTCGGTTTATTAGATCTACGCCCGTTATGGGTAGATCTAAGTCTGTGAATGTCGATTATGATGAGCTTTGGTCTTGGTTGTGTTAGGAGAGGAGATCTAAGGAGGATTCGTGGAGAATCGGCCCGGTTTCTTGGGCGTTCATCGACCACTGTGGTTTTCCTCGAAAACCTTTGAGGTAGGAGATTCGTGGCTTCTCTAATTGTTTATGTGCAATCGTAGAGTTAGCATGATTTAGCCCTTTGGATCACAATGAAATTGACCTAATTAAATACTTGAACCGGATTAAAAGAATTGGTTTGATCGCATGTTGTTGTTTTGTACCGTGTTAATGGTTTGCCTCTTGATTTGCTAGATAGTATGATATCTATGCCTTGCTTGTTAGCATGAGATTCTTGATGAATTGATAAAGAACGTAAAGCCGGAATTAGTTGATAATTAATTGGCTAAAGATAAAGAGGCATGTAAATGAATCTGGTTGTTGTCGTTGTGGTAGTTGTTCTAATTTGATATTAATCAAATTGGCATAGTAAGCATGTTAAATCTTTTGTGATAGCTTACTGATTAGGTTTCCCGGGATTGAAACCTGCGAATTAAATCTGTTAATTCAAGAGGGATTAAAGAACCGGTTGGTTGATAAAAGATAACGCCTGGTAGAGTTCTTAGTTACCCTCTTGTTCGTAAGGCCAAGTGTCTTGTGCTTTAGAGCCATGAGTGCTCATTATGTATGAAGGTTGGATGCCTTGTTAAAGGACCAAGAGCCCATTTGATGTGATGTTTGTTTTTCCTGCTGCTTGTGCTGTGATGTGACCCTGGAGGGGTGTTGTGATATGTGAAGGCAGGGAGGCCTTGTGGTTGTGTCAGCGGATGACGCCTAGAGTGGCGAGATGCATCGGTTTATGCATGTGGGTGTCGGGGAGGACACCAGGGATGATGGAATGGGATAGATGTGGTTGTTGGATGCTTGTGGATTCTTTGGTTGTATATCTGCTTTACTTTTCCCCACTGCTCAAGGCAGTTGGTCTTGCTTACCCTTCTTCCGAAAGAGGCGAAGACACGCGGGGTATGCCACGTGCTTTCCGTGTTTAGCCCCTCTAGGGAGAATGGGTCTACGCTCTTACTATAGGCGGCAAAGACTCGACAAGTAGTACATCTACTCACCGTGTTGAGCCCCTTATGTTTAGTAGCATAGGTTGCTTTTCTAGAATGCATGGGAATATGGGGAAGTAATTTCTGTAATGAAAGATTGATTAAATGGTGATAATCCGCGGGGATGGAGTTGCTAGAATTTAAAGGTGATGTTGAATCTTTAAAGGAACAGTTGATTTTGAATGTGATGCCAATGAAGTTAATGTGGTTGTGTTCATGGTTAATTAATGCACAAATAATTAATTAACGTAAAGTGAAACTGATGAAAAAGGGGATGAAGTAACCTAATGAAGTTCTTTAATTGGTTGTGTGTTTATAGGATACCTAGTCTTAGAAATAGCAGCCCGGAGTCCGAGAGACGTTAGCTGCAGTTGAGACTAAGACTAGGTTATGCCCCTAGTGTGGTTGTGAGATATAATATATTCTGTACTTTTTGTGTTTCTATACGCTACTCCACCCTGTCAGTAAGGGCAACTGGCACCCTGGTGATTCTGAGCCCTGGGGGGGTGTTTTCCCCAACATTCCGGTGGGAGGATGAATGGCTGACTACCCCCTTTGACCCCGCTCTCTTCTCTTGGTAGATACTTGTGCTGGTAGGCACAGTGGTTAGTTTTTCCCATATATGTGTGTAGAGGGTTGTAATGGCTTGTGGTTATTCACACACATATATTCTGGATATAGTATCCTACGGACTACTATAGGTGTAACATGTATAGGTTGTGATGGCTTGAGGATCCTTACTCGGCGTATGAGCTGTAATGGCTTGAGGTATAATACCCGACGTATGATACACGTTATGCGAGTTGTGGTGGCTCTCGGAAACTACCTGGTTACTTTTGATTGTGAGGATGGTGTGGTGATTAGCCCAGGTGTCTGCGGGCAAGCCTTTGTGGTGCACGTGGTGCAGATTGTGAAGCTTAGCCCAGGTCTATACGAGCAAGCCTTTGGAGAGAGATGCACAGGACGTATGTCGTTGGGGCAAAGCAGCAAACCAGTGGGGAAGTAGTAGCGGGGTACCCTTGATATTCTTTACTATATGATATATTCTTGTATGCGTTACTTGGTGAGAGTAGCCATGGTGAGGTTGGGAACTTAGTATACCTGTTTAGGTGACGAGTTAGTTTCACTTGTTGTTCACCGTGCTTTAGCATGCTTTCTTTACTTTTGCACGAGAGGCTTCGGAGAAGATCCTACTGAGTATACTGTTATACTCATCCTACGTTTATGTAAACTGTTTTTCAGGTCACTTGGAGCACGTTGGAGATCAGGCTGGTTACTACTAGCTTGTGGTTGCAGGAGGTGTTCGGGCTTGTGGTCGCTGCTGTTTTTACTTTCTTTTGGGTACTTGCAGTTTTCCCTTTCAGTTGTAGTACTTTTGCATGACATTACATATGTGCACTTGGGTTTTCTTTTATACTTCAGTTCTGAGTTGGAGTTGGTTGGTGTCTATCTTATCTCTCTCTTCCGTCTCTTAGAGGGTAATGTCTCCCACTTGTGTGTTTATTATACCCTCGGTGCTAGTCACCAACCTGGGGCCTACTGGAGGCGGGATTCGGGGGTCATTATCTCCCTTCTCACATTGCCGGCCCAGGAGGGGTACACTTTGTGGGGAGGGGGTCGTGACAGTTAGTTTGGTAATGTTAGAAGAGTGGGGTGTTGGGCTGTTTGTGTATGGGCAGGAGTATTAAATAAATAGGAGCAGCAATGTCTTTTGGCATTTTGTTAGTTGTTGGGGTTGGTAAAAACTGACAGGGGGTTGTTAGTGTTTGTTAGGAAACTCATAAATAGGGGAGCTGGAAGAGGGGGAGGGGATATGATTCTTTTTAGCATTTGCTTGGCAACAAGTTCGGCCGGTGGTCTTGGATGGGTTCTCGGGGGGGTGAACTTCTCCTGCGGGTTTCTTTCTTTCCTTGCCTCTTCTTTCTTCTTTCTTTGTAACTCCTCTTCCGGTTCTGTTCAGCAACTTAAATACAGTGTTAATGATTGTTTCCTTCTCTCTCTCACGCTCTCTTGCGTCCTAACAACACTGTACCCATAAAAAATGAAAAAAGAAGATAAAATTTTACTTTATTAGCTTTGTTGCCTAATTCATATGATAATTTTATCACTATACTGTTCTTTGGGAAAGACACTTTGAAAATAGATCATGTGGTTTCATTATCGTTGATTAATGAGACTCAAAAAAAACAATTGTGAGTCATCAGGTAATGATGGTATTTGGGTGACATATGGACATGGCTACTTCGGAAGGTAAACAAAACAAAGAAATGGATCTGAAAATGGAACAAAATCCAGAATGAGAGGTGATTTTATATATTGGGAACATGTCAAACAAGGACATTTGAAAAAAAAATCCAGTGCTTGGAAAATTAAAGGAAAAAAAGAAGCATGACAAAAATTGTCAGGATATCACTATCAATGTTGTTTATAGACATAGTGATTTACAAATTGCAGTCTATGAGTGATGATGATTGTTGCATTTCAAGAAGTGACTAATTAATTCAGCTACTTCATAACATGTTACGCCAAAGAAGAAATTATATTCTTCATATAAATAAGGTAACTTTGACAAGGTGAGGATGGACAATGGAGATTATGTTGATGTCATTGTAATTGTTGACATTTGTATCATGACAAACATCAGTTGTACTGCAATGTTGAAAAAACTTATTTTCTTCATGTACCAGTTATGTGTCAAAAAAAATTATTAGTCAGCTTCCTTGATGATTATAGTTTCAGGAGTTATTTTGACAGAGTCAAAAATTAACAAGAAGATCAATGGTGTATGCCGGAGGCAAGATGATTGACACACTTAACAAGAATGAGATGAAGAGGTATGATGAAGTGGTGAATGCAATTGTAAAAGAGTATTTCATTGTATTTGTTCCACAAGTGATCATCTCATGTGTGGAAGAACGTTTATGGGTTTGAAAAGGGTATGGAAGTCAAAGCAGGTTATGGGAGGTGTTTTTAATTTTTCACTTAATTTTTTTGTCTTCCAAGAATGTCACTAAGGAAGAAAGAACTAAAATTGAAAAAAAAAAACTTTAGTTGAAAAATAGTGTGACGAAATAGAGATACTATCTGCTCATGAAATATTGAGCAAGGGAAGCAATTAATTTCTGCTAGAGTTCCGGAGTATTTTGTGACCACTATTTGAGGAGGAGCTGGATATCAGTGGTTCAAAGAGGGTTGACGCATATATTTCAGGGCAGCATGCGTGCAGTGTGCAGTGGTGAAAAGCAGAGCGGTGATTTTCAAGAGTCGCAGCATGTGATGATTGAAGCACTGCCACATGATTCAAATGAGAGGAGTGTTTGGGGCCTTGATTTACAAGTCATGACATCGTGTCACAGAAAATAAATAATAGGCACAACCGAACCAGACACATGGGTGTGGTTTTGACACAAGTTTGTTCTACACGAGTCTTTAATGTTTTCTAGGAATTGTTTTTTTGGTACAAATTTGTTCTTATAAATTTGAAATGGTGTTTGGTCTGATTTATTGCAAAGTTTGAACATAAACTTGAATGATTGTGCTCGCTCTAATTTTAGTGAAATGGAATTTTTCAGAGTTTCCCCATGGTATTTTAAGCAATGCTAAAAATAATCTTCCTCCTAAGCATGGAAAGCGAACACAGATTATGTCACACGGAAACTCCTTATTCTTTTTAGAATGCACTGTATATAATGACCTTTCTAATCAAGTCTTCATTGAGCCTCAAGACATCCTCCATGGGAGTGAAAGCCAGTTCAATATCCAACTGGGTGAACTCTGGCTGTCTATCTGCTCTAAGATCTTCATCTCGAAAACACCTGCAAGGTCAAGCATGATGATGAACTTATACTAAGATTCTAGTTGAACCTCAGCTGCTGGAATTACATAAAACTCACATGGAATGAAAGTTTTTAGCAGCATGATGACCAGATGTGATTCGAAGAAACAAGTTTTGAAATAGTCAAAAGGCCAAACAATGAAAATGAAGCAAATACTGCAGTAGAAATAGGATTCCGCCCATGATGAAGATTGACGTTAGGAAAGTATTTTTCTTTTTTTTCTAATTTGGAGGGGGGGGGGCGCTTTTATTCCATTGACAGGTCAGTCAATAGAGCCATGCTTGCTGCCCTGGACTTTGCTAAGAAATTCATTAATTGGATCATGGCCAACAACTATTCTTAAAATGAACATGTGGCAAAGCTTATGATAAAAAAGGGATTTCACTGAGATGCATGATAAGACAGACATAAGGACAGCATGTGCTTCTGTTCAAGCATTGATTGAACCATGGCCAGCAACTCTTCAAAATATTGTATTTTTTAATAACAGTAATAAGGAAGATGGCGCAATGATTTGTTTCAAACACTTCTCCAAACTTCTACAATTCCATTAAATTCAATGACCAGTTCGATCACACCATTTGATCATATACCCAAGGGCAATTATTTGCCAACTGCTGAGAAACGAGTCATTGAAATAAATACAACTGTTATCAATGAGCAATAATAGTTTATCACTTAATACTGTAATAAATGGAATTTCCACTTCATCATAACAATGCAGAGTACCAGGCAATTGCGATTTTAATGATCAATAATAGTTTTATTAAAAAAAAAACTGTATCAAATCATGTCGAGTGTTAAAAGATGTCCTCTTAAAGCTTGAAAAAAAAATGAGACATGATAAAATATAAGATCTTCTATATCCTACCGAAACAGACATAGAACATCCTGACCAATGCAATATTACATCAGGAATCCTCAATTTACCAAATGACACCTACAACATTCAAGAAAATTGGAGAAACATCACGAATTAAAAATTAACCAGACTTAAAACAGTTGTAATTGAAAACAAACCTTGCTATTTGGTAATATCTATCAAACCCAGAAACCATCAGCATTTGCTTAAACAATTGTGGACTCTGAGGCAAAGCATAGAACGTTCCTGGCTTCAAAATAAACATTAGAGTGAACCAACCCCGCTTTACCACCAGTGATTAAAACATTTGCAAGAGGGATGAAGGATAAAATTTTCCAAAACAAAAGAGAAAGAACAAACATAATGCATGAAAGAACATATATATAACAAAATAATAGAATATTTACACTGTACACCTTGAGATCTTTCAACTTTCCACTGGTCCTTAATAAAAGAGTCTCACTCATTAGAAAATGTAGATGCAACTCTAAACAAAACCCATGAATTCAAAAGCACGTAAATGCTTTAAAATAAATAAGAACAAAAGAAGCATAAGGACATGCGGATTCATTTACATAAAAATCAAGAAATCAAGGGAAGCATATCAGCTTCTATAAGGTAAGGCGCCAATTATTTTAAAAAAACATTAAATATTTTGTGCAAAAGTATATGAAAACTAAAATAACCAAATAAATATAATGAGTAGAAAATTACCTTAAGAATTTCTAAAAAACTATGATTTATAGAATTGTTGGGACCATTGGATTATGAAATGAGACTCAAGACATCCTGAAAGGGAGGTGAATCACTGTGAAGATCAAATTGTAACTTTTTCTCTTAACCCTCACCTGTCATCGGATCTTGTTCTCGTGTTAGAAGGAACAACATTTCAATCTATTGGCCTCTCAATGCATCCACACAATGAATATAAAGCGTGTACTAAAAATAAATCATGCGGGGACATAAGGATTTGTCCGGTTCAACTGCATTGGGCTACATCGAAGGAACATACACATGACGATGTGTCGGTGTAACAAGAATCCACTATAACGCATTGTCTTTATGGATACAACAGTTTTAGGGATGACGCACTACCTCCTAATGATCACTTTCTCTTCTTCCTCCATGAACTGCTCCAAAGAGGGACTGGGTCAGTTTATAAGACATGTAGGTCTCTTCAAAATCAGTATGAGGAATTGATGTGATTGCACCAACAAAACTAGATTTGATGCATCGTTGTCATGCAAGTGTTGCCTCCGTCTTCAACAGTTGGGTATGAACAACTCCATGCAAGATGGGTTATTCCTTTGTCTTCCACAGATCTTCAGAGCAGCATCAACTTCCTCCAATGAAGACCGGAAAAGATCAATTCATTGTTAAGGGAATTGCCTTCAATACGCTCCTCCTTCAACCAACAGGATATGTCAATGTTCCTCCATGGATGAAGAGTCTCCTCTCGTGAGATATGTCATTAAGCACTCCCTTTTTTTTGGACTCCCTCTTTTCTTCTTCTATTTTTCCATTGCAGGATAAATAGAGTTTTCTCTAACACCAAGATCTTCAACCAACGGCTAGGATCAGTTTGAGTTTGTTGTACCTCTCGTATCCCCTCGTGGTTTAATTTTCATGATCACAATCACTTTCATGTTTATCTAACATTGTTTTAAGTGTTTTTGTTTTATAGGCAAAAGATTTCCAAGGAAATGGGCCATGAAGCACATCAAGTGGACTGAAATTCAGTC
This sequence comes from Viscum album, assembly GCA_963277665.1. NCBI lineage: Eukaryota > Viridiplantae > Streptophyta > Magnoliopsida > Santalales > Viscaceae > Viscum > Viscum album. Next base: position 1,607,261,584 of record OY728129.1, on the reverse strand, counting down.
CACCGGCCAACCGGTGTGATAGCACCGGCCAGCCGGTGGAACTGGCAGAGGCATTGCCCACTGCCAGGTTCCACCGGTCGACCGGTGGCTCTGTCACCGGTCGACCTGTGGCATCCAGCTCAAATAGTGTTTGCTACTGTCTTGCCACCGGCCAGCCGGTGGCTCCTCCACCGGTCGACCGGTGGCACCTGCACAGAGTGGCAAGCTACTGTCTTGCCACCGGCCAGCCGGTGGCTCTGGCACCGGTCAGCCGGTGGCCCCTGGACAAGAATCCTATGCCTTTTTGCACACACCGGCCAGCCGGTGGGACTGTACCGGCCAGCCGGTGGATCCAGTCAAACTAGCCGTTGGAGCTTTGACCAGGCTGCTCCACTTGCCTCCCAACGGCTCCGAAAGCCTTTCCAACGGCTCCAAAGGCCTCCAACGGCCATATGAGGGTTCCCCCTCTATAAATAAAGGACCTTGAAGCCCCGGACACTAACCGGAACGATACGGAAGCCCACGGACACCTTGTTGATCATTTGGCGTACCTCCGGTGCATTCCTCCAAGGGAACCCCAAGTGCTCCATCCAATTCCACATTCAAGAGCACCCTCAAGAAGCTTGGGAGAGCACGCTACATCAGCTCCATCATCCAATTGGCGCCCAAGTCTTCCTCCAATACGGTTTTTATTTTATATTCATTTTGAGCTTTAAAATTGGGTTTGTGCCTACAAACCCCAACCCTTTTCTCATCCCCCTTTCTTTTGGGTTTCACACCACCACAAAGGTGTGAAGAGGTTTCTTCAAGCCTTTCCTTTTAAAAGGCTTGTGTTTCGGTGAGCTAGCCTTCACCCGTTAAAAAGGCTAGTGGGTTCTTGCTATTCCATTGAAAGCAAGTGGGTTCTTGCTAAACCACAAAAAGCAAGCTGTAATAGGTCCTAGTGCTACCTCAAAGCCTAGTGGGTTACTTGCTAAAACCATTGAAAAGCAAGCGGTAGGAATCTCTCAACGGTTGAGTTGGGAGCGGAGACGTAGGCCGGGTTTTGGCCGAACTCCGTTATCAATTTCTTGTGTCTTGCCTTCTTTATTTCCGCTGCATTTATTCTTTGATTTTTAATTTGTTAATCAATTTTTTAAAAGGCAATTCACCCCCCCTCTTGCCATCTTTCCCTCGGGATTCTTCCGACCCAACAGAGTTGTCATGATCCTCTGTAAGCATGCCACGTGTCAAGTCTGGTAAAAAATGTCCTATTAAGCCGAGTCAAATCTCCAAAACTCAAATCGCAAGTTTTCATAATAGAAAATTGTTAGAGATTAAGTTGACCTGAGTCCCACATCGGACTTCAGTATCATGTCATCTTTATTATTCATTATAAATAGATATCAAGGCCTCCCTTGGAGAGGCATCTTAGTATTGGGTTACAATCTCTCTTACATTCATGATGATCATGGCATAACACATCAAACTTCTTGTTCCGATACACCTCAACGAAACGGTGTTACAGAACAAAAGAACCGTCATCTGTTAGGAGCTGCTCGTGCACTTTTATTTCAGAAGAAAGTTCCAACCATTTTTGAAGAGAAGTCATTCTCACAACCACCTATCTTATCAACAGACTTTCATCGTCTGTTCTTCAGGGGAAGACATCATTCCATTCTTTATTTCCACCAACATCACCTCATTCTCTACCCCTTCATTTCTCTTGCATAAACCCTACGATATTTTCTCATGGGGACGGCGACGGCTCCCGACCAATGGGCTCATTTTAATCGGTTGCCCCTCCCCTCCGTTATTGGCTCTCCCTCAGCCTCCCAGCAATCGTAGGAGCCCCACTCTGTGCGTCGGTCGTCCCTATGGGACGGCCCCACCTGACGCTCGCCCCTGTCGGCGCCTTTGGTCGACGACGTCCCCTGCGTGACGATGGCCCGCATTCTTCCCCGCGTGACGGCCTCCTGCACAGCCCACCCACCCCCCTTCTCGACGGCCCCCTTCCGCCCATGAGTCCATGCGCGACGGCTGACACCCCCCTTCCGCCTCCTACGCGACGCCTCCTGCGCAACAGCCCCCTGCCCGGTACAACAGACCAAGACTACCCCTTCCTGATCCAGGTGTGCACGACGTCACCCCTCTTTTGTTCTCGCTGCCCTTGATGTTGTGCGCGCCTCCTGTTGTCGAAGTCTCCACTGGCGCGTCCCCTTCTCCATTGCTCCTTGTTGTTCCTCAAACTTTTGGTGTCAACCAGAATTTAGAGTCCACAAAATTCGAATGTTGTTCCACCTCGGCATCTTAGGGTCCGCAAATTCGGACGCCATTTCACCTTAGCATTTTAGGGTCTGCTAGTCGGACACCGTTTCACCTCAGCAATTTGGGTTTGCAAAGTCGGGCACCGTTTCACCCGACTGTTTTGAGGTCGTTTGTCGATCGTCGTTTTATCCGACATCTTGAAGCCAAGGCCGTCCTCAGCAAGGGAGCATGAGAGTTTTATGTTGATCGTCTTTTCTTTCGTAGTCATGGGCGGGAGCGCCACGGGTTGAGCAAAATCAATGGACAATGCATAAGGAGATGCTATTCTTTTTAAGCTTTTTTTTTCTTTTTATCTATTCAAGTTGGGCATGTCCAGCTTGAGAGGGAGTATTAGTGTGTGAATGTTTCTTTTTTGTTTTTTTATGTATCCAAGCTAGATACACCTAGCTTGAGGGGGAGTGTTACAGGTTAAGTTGACCTGAGTCCCACATCGGACTTATGTATCATGTCATCTTTATTATTCATTATAAATAGACACCAAGGTCTCCCTTAGAGAGGCATCTTCGTATTGGGTTACAATCGCCTTTACATTCTAACAAAAATATATCCCAGTCCGCAAAACATGTAGATTTCCTGTAAACCACGACATGTCACACTGACCCAAGGCATGGTTTGGTTTTGTGATCAACAGTTTGACTCCTAAAACCCCGGTTAGCATATCTCCTTCCTGAAAATTCAGCCATTAGAAATCATCAGTTAATTCTTCCAAAAAAACAGCCACCCCGCAGTTAAAACCATGATCTATCTTCCCGTTTTTTCATAAAAACAGCCTTGAACCGCAACAATATTTCCTTGACGTTTCAAAAGGGAACTTCTTCATGGAACACCAAACTCACCCACCACAACCACCACAGCATGGTTTCTTCAGAACTACTCATTTTTTCAATCTTCCACCGGAACCACGATCAAGACAACAACATGGTTTATCCATGTAACATTCAATAGCTACTCCACGTAAATGCTAAACACTCCACCAGCAACCGCGAGCTACCCCTCGTTTTTGCCAAACCCCGACAACAACCACGGCGTGACTTAATCATCCCATTGTCAAGGACTCATCGATTCGGCACATCGGGTTGCCCGTGCCGCACCCCACCCCTATTTGTCGGGGTAAGGTTCAGCCCTCCAACTCCTCCATTTGATACAAGGTTCACTGGTTTCATCCTATCATAGACTCATCAAGAAAGTGACCACAACTCCCAACTATTGAGGTACCATGGCAAACCATGACACACTTCCAAAATCTTCAAGGCAACTCTCATCTCTTAAAATGGGAGTTACTAGGTGAACCGCATCTTTATCATTCCAGCTAGTGAGGGCCAGGGCCTCACATTTCTAGGTTCGTAAGGTTCTCCCACCACCATTCCATACACGCCCTCATGCATGGAAGGATCATGGCCTAAGGCGTATCTGCAAAATGCTTTGCTTCCAACCAACAAGTTTCCCTTTCTCATGTGGCCAAGGGGACACTCAAACACTCGCCATTGGCTCCATGGTCCACCCTTCATCCTGATACTTCTCCAAACCATGGATCTTTTTGAAACCCACCCTTCATAGTGACGTTTTTCCTCCAACATTCTCCTTTGTGCGACCTTCATTGTCGTGTCACTTCATCCATGACAACACGGGACTCCTAGCTCTCACCACCAAGGCACAACCACTAGCATTCCACAAACATAAGGAGGCACGTTGGCACTAATACAACTTGTCACAGGCATCGTTTTGGCACAGCGGGTTGCCCGTGCGGCACCCCACCCCTGCCCGTCGAGGAGAGGTTCAGTCTTCCAACTCTTCCATTTGATACAAGATTCACTAGTTTTGGCCTATCATGGTCTCCTCGGGAGTGGCCTAAACTCCCAACCAGTGAGGTGACATGGTGAACCATGACACTCACTCTTCCAACATCATCAGGGCAACTCCCGTCTCTTAAAATGGGGCTCACCAAGTGTTCGTCAAGGCGAGGTTCGATCTTCCAACTCTTACATTTGATACAAGGTTCACAGGTTTCGTCCTATCATGGACCCATAAGGAGTGGCCTCAACTCCCAACCAAAGAGGTGTCGGGGTAAACCATGACACGCACTCTTCCAACATCGTCATGGCAACTCTCATCTCTTAAAATGGGGCTCGCCAAAAGAACCGTATCTTTATCATTCTGGCTGATACGGGACAAGACCCCCTCATTTCTAGGTTTGTGACACTGTGGTATCCAGAGATTCAATCAAGTAAAGTTCTTCAAAAATGTCTTGAACGACGTTGGTGGTTTGGGAAACCACAATATGTTTTAGTGAACCACGACGTCATTTGACTCCACAGGGCATCTAGTAGCTTCCACTTCCTTCCATCAACACTTTGTCAAAAACTAAACCCTATAAAACGCCTCCACCCACAATGTGGTTTGTTCCTTTTCACCAAATCAGTTTTCATCCTCCAAACTTCTCCAATCATGCTCATACTTTAGTCAAAGCCATAATGAACATCTTTATCCACTCAATTCCTCCTCCAAAGCCATATTGTGAATCTCCGCTCTTCAAAGTATTCATGTTACCTTTGCTTTGATGACTACAATCCATGCTCTCAACTTGTCTTCCCTTCTCCATAAACTCCATAGTCACTCTTACTCTATCATGCATTATCCATGTATCTCCATGTTTTCTTCTTGGTCCATGTCTTGCTAAGATCCTCTTGTTTCATCATGTATACAATGATCTCCAATTTTTTCATTTATAGCACTCATCATTAACAGCAATTTCATCACAACATTCTCCCCTTTTGGATCTCAATCAGATTAACAACAAATCTAACACCCAACCTATGGTCGCCACATCCCCCCCCCATTATATTTTATTATCAACACTAAGCAATAAATCTCTTTCTCCACACAACATATAGATTGTAATGACATCCATCGGTGTCAACTCTCCTCCTTACGATGAAGACTATCTCTCCCCCTTTCTATGAAAAGATTCATTATGGGATATCTCTCTCCATGTGAAGAGATTTATTGGCATCTCTCTCCCCCCTATGACATTAAATTCAAAGCTTCATCAATCTCAACTCACTTTCATTTGATAAAAGATGCTTTCATCACATATTCAAGGATTTATTGCGCATTCTCTTCTCTTATTTGGATGATATACTTCAAAGAATATTTTCTCCAAATGCATAGTGATTAAACTCCCCCTTTGACATATAATTCCAAGATACACTTTCTCCTCTTTTCTCAAACAGTTCAAAAATCCAATCTTTATCCCTCTTCGATATAAGAGTCAATGGGCTATACCACTCAATGAAAATGTTTTCTAATATTCCATTATCTCTAGTTTCTTCCCCCTTGGGCAACACTCCTTTGCTCCTCTTTAAGCTCCATGTTTGGAACCACTTGTTGTGTTGCAAAAGGCTTTGTTTCCACTTATTTGTAAAATTCAAGATTTGTCAACATAACTCATCATCATCATATTTAGTTGTCAGTCTCTGAATTTTCAGTGAGTGAACTAACACTTTGCAAAGAGCTGTCAACAAATCCTCTAAGCCCGTCGAGTCAAAACGCGATATAAGAAACAAGAGAATGAGTCAACAACATCAATGTCGCCCATTGCACTCACTCACTCCTAAGAATATGCAACTTGAGCATTACATTTTTTTCATGAATATCTTCCTGTGATCTCAATCACACGTCCACAAAAACATCAGCAGATAAACATGAAAGCATAAAGTGTGTGAGTCATGCACATAAAGTGTGTGAGTCATGCCACTTGTTAAAACATGTTTCTTCCTTTTACAGGGTATCTTTCGTCCATCGAATGAGGCTAGAAATCTCTAAGTATTTCCCAACACAAACTCTCCCTGAACTCCTGTGTAACATCCCCACCCAACCCATTGGCTTGGGCCGGGTCGGAGGTGCCATTAACCTTAGGTGACATCCCCAAGACACCAAAGACGGGCAATAAATGTCAAGGGATTACCTAAACATTAGGGAATGATTTGCCCTTAATAACAAAACAACCTAACAAGACAAAATATAAACTAAACTCACTTTATGATGCATGAATATAAATAATACAACTTAAATAAAAACCAATAAAACATAAATATCAGAATAGCAGTGATAAAGTAAAACATGACATCCAACTAAAACCGAAAGACAACTCGACATAACAACACCAATGTGGCATCACTCCCACGAAACCAAGAGAGACCACCAAGCTCCAAACACCAATCTGAGGAAGTAGCGTCATGATGCGCCACTAGAGAAATATGAGGCCTTTCCTTCACCTGTGTCATGAAGAATAACATCCACATACGCACCAAAGCGCAAATGCAAGGAGTGAGTAATCATACCCAATAAGCTTTCCTCAAGAGACTTCCCAACTCAACCCACTAGAACAAGAACATGTTAGCTCACAGTTTATAAATACAATTTATAACAGAGAGGAACATAAAAAAGGTTTACCATAATAAAACAGTTTAAACAAAACGATTGAACTAAATCAATTTGTTCATTCTTTCTTTTCACTTGACATACTCATTCGCGCTCCACACTCACACACATGCATGTCGAATGACAATCTCAATACCCGGGAGTGATAATCCGTCCTTCACCAAGTCGTCACAAGGTGATATTCCCAAGTGCCCCCGGGCACGAAAGTCCGTATCAACGAGGCCTCATAATATGCAATATGAACACAAGCGGCCATGTACATCAAGTTCTCAAATCAAACCATTCCATAATAAACATTTCTTCCCTTTTAAATATTTCATCGAACATCTTGCATGCATTCAACCAAAACCATAATTTTAAAAGCATAATTTAAAATAATAAATCAAGGGGTTTTCCGAAAGCCATTCAAATTCTCATGTCCCCAAACCATGATTTTAAAACCATAATTTAAAATCATAAATCAAAGGGGTTTCCAAAGCCGTTCAAAATCCCATGATCCCAAATCATAAACCAAAAGGGTTTCCTTCAAGAAACCATTCAACATTTCATTTGCAAATCCAAGAAAAACATTTAATAAGACAAAGCCTTCAAAATCTAGAATAAGTGGATTAGAGAGATAAGCCACCTACCTCTCAACAGATGATGACAACGAAGAACGGCACAAAGAAACTTCTAGATCCAGGCTCACAACACCTTTCCTTTAATATAACCAATCAAGATCTCGTCAAAACACATCATGGATCATAGATCTATCCATAACGGATTAGATCAAACATCCTGAGTGAGAGGAGATGAGAAGATCGAAGGAAAAAGAGAGAAGACGGAGACTTACCATTGATTCTGGAGATCCAACGCACTTTGGTTCGTCAAAACTTGCTTCTGGATCGAAAGGAACCTCCAAGAACGCTTAGGGAAAGAGAGGAGTTCGAGAGTCTGGAAGAATGAGAGAAAAATAAGAGTTTCAAAGGTAAAATCCGAATTAAACTCTGATTTTCAGAGCATTTAATGCACGCCGCACGGATAGACTGCACGGTTTAACAAATTGTGTGCCCACCGTACGCATGCTACTAGAAATTACCCAAGGAGTCGCACGGTTTCGCAAACCATGCGCCAACCATGCGATGTTATTGTCTTTAAACCATCCCCTCACACGGTTAACTCGCATGGTTTGACAAATCGTGAGTCAATCGTGCACCTGTCCAGAACCTCTTGCACGGTTTCCTGGAGAAGTTGCACAATTTCCTCTAAACGTGCACCTCCAGAAACACTTCCAAAACACTCCAAAACCAATCAAAAACTCTCGAAACTCAACTCTAGTATTATATAACCTCAAAATACATAATAAAGAAGTAAAGTACTTGAAACCAAGGGTGTTACATCCTGCCACTTCAGCATTCAGTACCATATGTAAGGATGATGATCATCTTGGGAGTCTCCTCTTTAGTAACCTGGAGTATCCTAAAAAACAACATATGACACTACTTGTATGTTCGAGATCAAATAAGCCATGATTTCCTCCTTATATATTGTTGATGCTTCATCATATTTGAGTTTTCCTCCTACAAGGTATGATTCCACTTGTATATGCCTCTGTTGGATGCCACTTGGAGCAAAGATCGGTACCACTTTGAGAAATTAAACTATTCTCATAAGGATCAGTTTCTCCAATTGATTCTTTCCATAGTTGCCTTGATACCACTTGATCTTCTAGATATTACTTTGTCATCCATCTCCAATTCATCAAGAATTTCCAAATCTATTCCTTGCAATGCACTCACCCAATGGATCATATCTCGCCCTTAAATCTACATTACCTCAACAATAGTTATTACAATTAAAAACATTGAGGAGAGGGGTCGTTCCCATCTTCCCCAAGTAGAGGATTGGGTTAGTCTTGGTGAACCAACCATTTTCTTCTAACTCGCTTCCAAGCCCTGTGTGGTTATCCTTTGATGCCAACACTTTTACAAAACTCATTTTGGAAATTTGAATTTGCATCCTCCATTTTTTTAGCTTGGAATCCAACTCTAATGTGAGACTAATCCCACTAATGCATGTTTCCTCCTTTGATGCATCATTGATGCATTCTTCTCCATGTTTCTTCCTTCAAGAGAGTAATTCCTCATGTTTTCCTCTCGCCTTGTAGTGGAACTTATGAATCCATTATAGCACACTTCATGTTTCTCCTTTTTGTTAGTCATTTAGACTCACAAATTTCTTGATTTTCGTAAAGTCTATGTTCAACCGTTCATCCTCCTTACATGCAGCAAGGGTCGCTTTCTCCTTTATCCTCCGGATTTGTTTCTTCTCCTTCCAGGATGGTTGTTGCAAGTAATCAACCATTGGCGCTTGGTGCACACTCCTTTGCTTTCCATTTTTGCTTTCCTGGATGCCATAAATATATTTTCAATGGGCAGATTTTTCTTCCTTTCGTACTTTCCTCCCCTTTGACATAGGGATGGTGGTTTGTCTCATGGCACCTTCATCTCTTATCATGCTACAATACCTTGTCATATGTCCAACATTAGCACAAATGAAACATCTCTTAAATAAAACGTACCTCATGTTCACCTTTCTTGCATGAGATGTTGCACCAGGCTTTCTTCCTTTGCTCATCTCCATGGCCTCCATACACACATCCATGGAGTGTCCTATGCTTCCACAATAACACCTCTTTGTCACTCTCCTTTGAGAACTGTTTTCTCCGGATTTAACAATCATCCTTCTCTTCTTTACTCGTTCAAGATTTGTGCCTTCGCGATCTTTACTTGTTGAGGCCCTCTTATGAGGTCTTTCCAACTTCCCCTTCTCTTTTAAGAATCTCAACTCCTTTCCAAGCTCCATCACCTTCAACTCCTTTTCCTTCAATTGTGTTTCCATCACCCTTCAATTGGGAACAATCTTCATTGTCAGGTCTCATTTTCTCTTCAAGTTATTTCTTGAGAGAGAGCATGTTAGCGTTGAATTCCTTTTCTTTAGCCATTTGATCTTCCATTTCATGTGCAAGTTCTCATAACAAATTGCTTTGCTCCTTTATCTTTGCATTCATCCATGCAATGAATCTTTTCAAGATCAACTCCTCTTGCTTAAGCCTCGGATTTTTCAAATTTAATTATGCTATGAATGCAGAATCCGCTCCTTGCTTGATTTCCAAATGATCCACCTTTTACTGTAAGGTTTCACTCGCCATATTGACAACTATATGTAGCTGCCTTTTCTTCAACAGAATCACCATCTTTTTCCATCATCAAGGGAGAATCTGAAATTTCAGATATGCAAGAAACTTCCAAGATACTATTAGTTTAAGGTGTATCAAGAGAATCAGAAACCATCGCCACGATTGGAGTATCCGTCTTCCTAAAGGCCTTCTTTTTATTCTTCTTCTTCTTGCCTTTTGAAAAAAGGCAATTTTCTTCAGTTTTGTCCTTGAGAAACTCAACATCACTAAATTTGCACTTCGTACACTTGTGGAGGGGATCACAACAACTTTTCTTTCATGGGTTCTCCATCGATTTCTTTTAAAGTTTCCCAAATATCAAATGCAGTAGCTTGATGAAGGGCTTTCATAAATACCTCATCTGTTACAGCAGCAATCAAAATCTTCATGACCTTTGCATCATGAACTCTCGTATATTCTCAAATCTTCATCATGATGAATACTCTCCAAAAAGTCGTTGGCATGAGCCTGTAAACAACAAAGCATACCCTTCCTTCAAATTCTAAAGTTAGATCCATCAAAAACCGGAGCCTTCAAAGATGAATCCATACTTAGCAACAATTTCAAAAACAGGCTTGATATATTGAAATCCAAGTTAGACCCATCAGGCTCTAATACCGCTTGTTGAGGCCACTGGGTTATGAATTGAGACCCAACACATAAGAGGGGTGAATCAGGATGACAAGAGATCACAGGTGATTGCTTGATATAGAATCACCTTGGTAATGGCTTATTGTTTATTGAAATGACTGGTGATAATTTGATAAAAAAAGATGAAAGTGTAATTGAAGGACAAATGGTAATTTGCAAAATTAAACATTGAGGCTTATGATATGAAATTGTGATATCATTGTTGTTATTACTTGTGTTGTGATTCGTGTTGTAATGCTTATATAGCGGGCTTTGCCCAGTTTCATGTTGTAATGCTTATATAGCAGGCTTGGCCCAGTTTCATGCCGTAATGCTTATATAGCGGGTTTGGTCCGGATTCATGTCGTAATGCATATATAGCAAGCTTGGCCCGATTTTGTGTTGTAATGCTTATATAGAGGGTTCGGCCCAGATGCTAAAATGCTTATAGAGGGCTCGGCCCAAATGTTGAAATGCTTATACAAAGGGTTTTTCCCGGTTATGTGATTATACCATAGACTTATGGTTATGGTTGGCATGGTTGTGTTGCATGCTCAAAAGATATTCCGACACAGTGTCGAAGCAGGTAGTTTGTTGTATTATATTAATTGATTGATTAATACACATGTTTATCGGTTTATTGCGTGCACTTATTATCATATTGGTTTTATTTAGACACGGTGATGCCGCCCTACTGAGTTTTACTCACATCCTATTTGGGTCGCCATTTGGTATCCGAGCAAATTACATGGATGCGGGTTTGGAAAGGCAAAGGACCTTGTTGTTGATTGTTGCTTGCTGGATGGGTTGGAGCTTTGAGACGGGACCGACGTGGGGTTCAGGACCAGGGTCTTTTGAGTTGTCAGCTTATTCCTTTATTTGTATCACTTTCAGTTTGACATTTAGATACATTACACCCTATCATTACATGATTACTATTATTTAATTTATTTGTTCTTCCTTTACTTTCCAGTTGTATGTGTACTGTTTCCGCTATTTTCGTTACTCTAATATTTATTATTATTGTTTATTTTCGTTGTATTGTAACTTTGTACTATGAAGTATAGTCTCCCCGCTATATTTTTTACACCCTCGCGACGGAGAGGTACGCTTGAAGTTCAGTAAACAATCTGATTTGGCCATGTGAGAGGGTATCGGATCACGGGACGTTACACCATGATGTTTTTTTTTTGTAAACTAAACCACATTTGGAATTGCAAGGAAAAACGCAATAAAAAGAAAACAAATTGTTCCAACTCCAATTTACAAGCAATAAAATGCAGTGCATATATCAGAACAAATGACGTTTCTAAGCGTATTTGAAAGTTTTGAAGTTGAGTACCTGAACTCTTGAGGGCACCAAATAATCACGAGCACCTTCAGGAGTAGATCTAGAAAGTATTGGAGTCTCGATCTACATTAGAACCATAAAAATGGCATAATAATAAGAAGAAGAAGAAGATGTCGGTGCTAAAGAGAAAATTAGTGTGATAAGCACCAACAAGAACGTAAAAACACTAAATGCATACAAACAATAAGAAATTTTGATGACAGAACTCTATTCAAAACCTAAATGGGACAATACCTCCACAAACCCATGTACATCTTCTAGGTATCTTCTAATAAGTTTCACCACCCTATGTCGCAGAGTGATGTTGGAATACATTTGTGGCCGGCGTAAATCAAGACATCGATATCTAAGAACAACCACCAAAGTTCTTTTATAAATATGGCCTGCAGAAGTTTAAATCAAACACAAACCCAAATCTCAAGCAAACACTAGGTCTACATCAGAGAGACAGCAACATATTTCCATGAGCATATGATGTAAGCAGTCAAAAATATTCAAGGCGATCAGGAATAAATAGAGGAAAATTAAAAATTCAGATATTGAGACGACTTGAGAAAACTATCAGTCCCAGACTTAGTCTAAGGATGCATGGCCACTCTTGCTCATAGATGACTCTAATGCTCCATTAGGTATAGCGGAATTAGTGGCTTGGAAGCAGAACTGAAAAATGAAGTCAAAAAATACTTTGTTTGGTAACTAAGAGCCGGGTTTCATGTGGAACTCGAGTCCACCAAAACCCAAGGAAGCGGGTCATGTCATGGGAAGGAAGCCTACTGACATCCAAGAAATTGATGGTGGAAAGATTTTTTGCCCTTATAACACTAAATGAATATCTCCTAAAATACAATAAAGGCAGCTTGGTAAATATATTAAATAAGAATTGCATAAAATTCCCATAAACATTCGAAACATATTTCTAAAACCAAATTTATTCATTTTCCAATTCCACTTCTACTTTCAGTTCCATTTCTTTCAAAGATGCTTCCATAATACCAAAAATAAAGGTTAAAATGAGAATTAATCTTCCAATGTTGAATTGCTGCTCAGTTGGTGCTACCGTCACCTGCTAGATTAAACCATTGAATCGTAATAAAGTTACGGAATAGCATATCAGCAATTAGAAACAACTAAATAGACAAGATCTTGTTGATATAACTATAAAATATTTTCATGCATCAACTACAATTTGAGTTGAGATAATCAGAAGCCTAAAATCAAAGGTAGAGATATCATTGAGCTCCCCAAGCACAAACAGTTGCATCTTGGGCTAGAACACGTAACAAAATAGCCAGTGGATTCTTTATGCTTTCAAAGCAAAAATAACGTGGAAAATGTGTTTATTTTTTTCTCATAAAAGGTTAATACTGAAAAATCTGAGGGTTAGCTGACTAATTCATCAGTTGAACAGGTCCATCAGAGGTTAGGATTACTGAAATATAGGAAAATGATGCTCTTCACAAGCAACCTTAGACGTATATCTTCTTTAAAAGCTTTGTCTGCATCATCAACAGTGGTAACCAGGAATGGCAACTTAGATCCCACAGCATTCAAGGCCCGAACATGTTCAGCAGCAACCTGGCACACATTCAAATTTATGTGAAAATAGAGCAGTGGAAACACAATGTGATTGTAACTGCAATGTCGACAGGGGATGTCCTGTGATATGACATATAACCTGTTTTTTTCACCTTACAATTTAAATTTTATGATCACTTTTCTGTTTGAAATTTTTCATTTTTTACTCATTAGTCATTTGAGCAATATTTCTACTCTGCAAATTTTTCACTTGTTTTTTCTTTTTTCGTTTGAGTGTGAATTTGGCATTGCATTCCTGACAAAGTTAAAAATCAAATCATTGTTGTTCAGTAACATGGACCAGCAGCCCACAAGTTAGGTGCTAATCTTGATGCCGCCTAGTGTGCCCAAAGCAAATGAAGTGTAGGTATCATCCACGAGGACGTGGTTTTCATGCGTAATAAATGTGAACCCACGACGACAATTGTTCCAGCAGATCCATTTTTTATCTATTTTTACCTTTCCAGTACTACAATTTACAAAACCCAAGTGCTTCTAAATTGAATCCAATGAAACCTTTAGGAAAATACGCACAAAATATAGATCAGGCATACCAAGTGTTGTGCCTCGATGTTCAGGTTATCAATGTTATGGTGGACCATCCAATTTACTAGATAATGAACAACATGAATACAATTCTTAGCATCTTCGGTTTAGGATCTATAAGGTAACAGTGCCGTAGAGTGGAGAATGGGCTCCAAAATCTAATTCCAGCCCCTCAAATTTTCCCAGCTCCAAAGCCACTACTCTTGATCTACCAGTTTCATTGTAACATAATAAAGGAACCATATGATGCTAGTCTGGTTGAATTTAGTGTGGAACTTCATTATTATCGTGCCAAATAAGCCTTTATTGGAATTTATAATTCTACAATTAATTTCGAGCATCATGTTAATCGGCTAGGTTAAAGATTGATGTTATGAATAATAATGGTAGGCCCGATACATTAAAACAAAGATCATGCTGGAGGAAAGAGCTTTGGTACCCACCTCAATCATGCCAGTCTTCATTTTTTTATTTAATGATTCAATTGGTCGAGGCCGAACAAGACCTTCGACGGCAACCACGTACTCAAGCCTCAACTCCTTCATGGTGGAATATGCATCAGGGAACTCATCCAAAAGGGCTGTGACCTGGAATAAATCAAAGTGAGTAAATAAATTAAAGCAATAGCACTCAAGAGAACAGGCATTATGTGTGAGTGTAATCGAGTCGAACCAAATCGATACAATGCATTGCTTGATCGAATGGTAATTTGCAAGCTCAATCTCAGCTATATTTTTAAATTGAAGAACTCGAACTCGCTCGGTTAAGTTTGATTGAAGATGTAATAAAAGACAAAAGTAAACAAGGTTACAATCATATAACAAAAAGTACATGTGATGATATTAAATATTTAAATAATAAATAAATATAAACATTGATTTCTATATTAAAATGTTAATTGCTTGAATAACCTCACGAGTTACACAATCAAATTGTTTTAATGATTGGATTTAACTCGATATTTCTCAAGTAACTTGAATTCAAACTCAAGTCAACAAAAATTGAGCCAAGTTTGAATATTTTTCTAGCCCTGGCTTGAGTATACTGTCAGTGCATCGTCTGCACAACTAGTGTGCACCACGACAAAGCAAGCAAAATCACCAATCTAAAACCTTAAGTCAATCCCATAGTCGGTGGCATCAATCATAGAAAGTTAACATTTAAATTCCAAGACAAAATCATTAAGAAGGAGAGTGAACAAATAAAAGTGCTTTCAATAAGGTTGGCATAGCCATTTCATAACAATAATCAAGATATTGGCCTTTAAATGGCATTTACGTGTTGAAGGTCAAATGTTACATTAATATCGTAAATTTTGGGTTGTGGATAAATATTTACCGAGCGAAATAGGAAACAGCTAGCACTCGGATAATTCAATATTCAGGAGCTGCATGTTATCGAAATAAAAATTCAGGAGTTGCTTACAAAACCTCCCAAAACGCCGAAAGTAACAACAACCTGAATGATGCCAGTGTGATCTCGAAGATTGAGAAAGGTAAGCCCGCCATGAACTCGATGAAGCGCAACCCACCCACAGAGCCTAACCCTTGAACCAACGTCATTCGCGGTCAATTCCCCGCAATAGCCAGTTCTGTTAATCCACTGAAGAGAGTTCTCGACTGGTGTAGGCATATTAGAGCCTGGGATCGGGATTTCGTTGGGATAAGGTGGGTTGGCGGAAGCAGAGAAGAAGACGCTGTTCGGGACTGCTTTCGACGCATTAAAAACCCGGGAGCAGTGCAGATGGAGGGAAGTCAGGGGATGTTGGGAACAGATGAAAAGGGGTGGGATGGCCCCGATGACGACGGACAAGGCGCCGGGAAAACAGCCTGACATTGAAACTCGCGGGTTTATCCAGACGAGAAGCGGCGTGTGATTCGAGCGGGCCGGTCCATTTATACGTCTGCAATGCTATGATGAGTTGGCTCAAAAAAAAAAGGCATCGAGTGATCAATCGTTCTTATGTTGAACTGATCTCTAAGCTCTTTGGTTGAAATAAATTTACCCGACGGTCATTTAAAATAGTTTTTACTTCTATTATCTATATTAATCCGGGGTACATCCAGAGGTACCAGAGTCGCCCATTCACCCTTCCACATCATGTGCTTTAATCTTTTCCTTCCTCCAAACCTTAAAAATCCTCTCTCACCGACTTACATGTTTCTCCTCCCGCTCGCGATTTTGCTCTCGTCGTATTAGGTTTTTTGCGGAATATCATAGTCTTCATCCCCCCATGCCTTCGCATCGATTTTCATCTCCCTGCATCGTCGACTCCTCTCTCGACACCGTCTCCCTCCCCAACTCCCCTCTCCCACCACGTCTCCATCTACACCTCGCCTCTCGCCTACGCCTCCACCTCCGCCCTCCTGCCCAAGTACCTGCTCCTTCTCCGGATCCATCGCCACCCGCTTCTCCGCCTCTGGCTTCTCCGCCTCCGGATACTCCGCCTCCGCCTGCTTCGCGTCCGCCTGCTCCACCATGGGCTACTCCTCAGGCTCATTCACCTCTGGCTGTTCCGGCACCGCCTGGTCCACATCCACCTCCTCTGCCCCCTGCCTCCTAGGGTTCTCGGTAATATTCATCGCCTATGAGCTCTACCACCCACAATGGATCCAATTGTTTCTTCATCTATCTTCACGTTCCTTACGCAGATCTCCTCGACAGGTCAGCATTTGCCCTAAGCTTAGATTCATCATGTTTCTGGCGCACCCTGCATACAGTATTTTCTTCTTTGTAACCTCTCTATAGCATCCCCCCTTTAGGTTTTTAATTTGACTCAATTCATATGAAATTTGCAGACTGCGATGCAATACAGTGCTTCTCAAAAGGTGTTTTCTCATAATTTCCTTGAACTGTTTTTAGTTCTCTCCAAGAATTCATATTTCCAGTTTTATATGAGTTTCTCAAACATTATTACATTACATCTCACCAATTACTACCTATACTTCTATTGTGCAGCCAGTCTTTCTCGTTTAATTCATTTAAACTAACTTGCAAAACATTTTTTTTATCAAATTATTTTTCACGTGTTTTATTCTGTTTGGTTTATTTAGGAAACTTTTTTCTTGTAGTTAGTATTTTGAGCATAAAATAGCTTAAACAAATCATTTTGACGTAAGATTTTGTTCCACTTTAACATTTCAATGCCTTTGGCTTTGAATCCTTATAATTTTGTTAAATGCATATGGTTCACCCTTACAAATTTGCAGGAGTGGGTGTAAACGTAGAGAGTCTCAATGTGTTCAAGGTACAGTGGTTAAACAAGATTGTATGATTTTTAATTTTACCAAACGCAAATACCGTTAACCCTATTATCACTTTGTGTTTTTCTCATCTGTTGATGGGACCTTTCAACTTTGGTGGAATCAATATATGAAATGGATCTTAATACCCATCTCATCCGTCGCAGAAGGTGAATATGGAATTATACAGTATTCACTTCGTTTTCCTTTTGTTTTTTTTTACTATGTAACTCTGTGTTCACAGAAATGATTTAAACTCATGTATGAATGGAGCTTTCAATGTGTTTGGTGTCATGACCAAATGATGTTATTTGTAGCTAGGTTGCAAGTATGGGCTTCCAGGGATCTTTGCTTGCCTGAAGGTAATATTATTTTAGTTCTCAAAGAATGTAAATGCATTTTCATCTACTTATACCTAAGGAGCGATTTGATGGAGATATTGATGTCTTGGGATACAAATTAAGCTTTTATGTAAGTCTGTTCAACAGTTTCTCTTCCCATTTTGGCTCGTGTGTTGAAATAGTACTCTCATTTGCTAAATACCCCTCTTCCATGATGCAGGTGCGTCCCTTGCAGCAGTTTGTGATGTGTTAACTTTGTAGTACAATGTTTAGAGGAATCATTGAAGCTAACATTCCAGTAGTCGAGTATTGATTGGTTAGTGTAATTCCTCAGGTTTTATCAGTTCTTTATTTCTCCTTTGTTTAAAATTGAAGTCATGGAGTGAGAAGTCCTGACCCACTACTGCAAATACGACATTTATAAGCACTAGAAAAGTCCATTTACAATGATAAAAAGGCGTTGTTATACAGTATTCATTTCGTTTTCCTTTTCCTCTTTTTTACTATGTAACTCCGTGTTCACGAAAATGTTTTAAGCTTTCAATGTGTTTGGTTTCATGACCAAATGACGTTATTTGCAGCTAGGTTGCAAGTATGGGCTTCCAAGGATCTCTGCTTGCCTGATGGTAATATTTTTTTAGTTTTCAAAGAATGTAAATGAATTTTCATCTACTTATACCTAAGGAGCGATTTGATGGAGATATTGATGTCTTGGGATACAGTTTAATCTTTTATGTAATTCTGTTCAACGGTTTATCTTCCCATTTTGCCCCGTGTGTTGAAATAGTACTCTTATTTGCTAAATACCCCTCTTCCATGATGCAGGTGTGTCCCTTGCTGCAGTTTGTGATGTGCTAACTTTGTAGTGTAATGTTTAGAGGAATCATTGAAGCTAACATTCCAGTAGTCGAGTATTGATTGGTTAGTGTAATTCCTCAGGTTTTCTCAGTTCTTTATTTATCCTTTGTTTAAAATTGAAGTCATGGAGTGAGAAGTCATGACCCACTGTTGGATTGGTGTTGCCCGATCCGGTTGGGCCGAATGATTGTGACCCGCAACTGTCGCGGGTCGAGCTTCGCGGTGAGTTCGTTGGGGGTTGCAGGGGGCAATGCGCCTCTGCTTCGGGGGTCCGGGGGCCGAAGGCCCCCGACCCAATTTTTCGTACTGTAGCATCTCTGACTACTGTAGCGGTGCTGATAGACCGACACCGACAGGAACTGTAGCAGTGCAGACTTCGGGGTCAACTGGACTGTAACACTTTTGACTTCCAGCCGACAGCCACTGTAGCGTTTTTGACAAAGCTGGTCATCGTTCACTATAGCGACGCATACTCACTTTTCGAACAGTGATCGTCTTCTCTATTGTTTTATAGCCCATTTTCGGGCTAGGGTTATCACTGAAAAAACCTCTGTAATTTGTGCCCCCGATATAGTGAAATTATGCCTCTCCCGTGGACGTAGGGATTATTCCCGAACAACGTAAATTGCTGTGTTCTTATTGCATTCTTTCTTTTTCATTTTCTCATTTATGTCGTGTCTTCCGATGATTCCGCAACACCCACTACTGCAAATACGACCGTTACAAGCGTTAGAAAAGTTCATTTACAGCGCTAAAAAGCGTTGTTATACAGTATTCATTTCGTTTTCCTTTTGCTTTTTTTTACTATGTAACTTTGTGTTCATGGAAATGATTTAAGCTCATGTATGAATGGAGCTTTCAATGTGTTTGGTTTCATGACCAAATGGCGTTATTTGCAGCTAGGTTGCAAGTACGGGCTTCGATGGATCTCTGCTTGCCTAAAGGTAATATTATTTTAGTTCTCAAAGAATGTAAATACATTTTCATCCACTTATACCTAAGGAGCGATTTGATGGAGATATTGATGTCTTGGGATACAAATTAATATTTTATGTAAGTTTGTTCAAAAGTTTCTCTTCCCATTTTGGCATGTGTGTTGAAATAGTACTCTCATTTGCTAAATACCCCTCTTCCATGATGCAGGTGCGTCCCTTGCTGCAGTTTGTGATGTGTTAACATTGTAGTGCAATGTTTAGAGGAATCATTGAAGCTAACATTCCAGTAGTCAAGTATTGATTGGTTAGTGTAATTCCTCGGGTTTTTTCAGTTCTTTATTTCTCATTTGTTTAAAATTGAAGTCATAGAGTGAGAAGTCCTGGCCCACTACTGCAAATACGACCTTTACAAGTGCTAGAAAAGTTAATTTACAGCGCTAGAAAAGTGTTGTTATGCAGTATTCATTTCATTTTCCTTTTTCTTTTTTTTACTATATAACTTTGTGTTCACAAAAATGATTTAAGCTCATGTATGAATGGAGCTTTCAATGTGTTTGGTGTCATGACTGAATGACATTATTTGCAACTAGGTTGCAAGTACGGGTTTCCAGGGATCTTTGCTTGCCTGAAGGTAATATTATTTTAGTTCTCAAAGAATGTAAATGCATTTTCATCTACTTATACCTAAGGAGAGATTTGATGGAGATATTGATGTCTTGGGATACAAATTAAGCTTTTATGTAATTCTGTTCAACAATTTCTCTTCCCATTTTGACATGTGTGTTGAAATAGTACTCTCATTTGCTAAATACCCCTCTTCCATGATACAGGTGCGTCCCTTGATACATTTTGTGATGTGTTAACTTTGTAGTGCAATGTTTAGAGGAATCATTGAAGTTAACATTCCAGTAGTAAAGTATTGATTGGTTAGTGTAATTCCTCAGGTTTTCTCAGTTCTTTATTTCTCCTTTGTTTAAAATTGAAGTCCTGGAGTGAGAAGTCATGACCCACTACTGCAAATACGGCCTTTATAAGTGTTAGAAAAGTCCATTTACAACGCTAAAAAAGCGTTGTTAATCTCAGCGAAGATACGGGGGGGGGGGGTGTCCCTTTTATCAGCGCTAAAAAAAACGCTGATAAAATATTCTTTTATCATCTCTTTTTTAAAAGCGCTGATAAAAGTTAAAAAAACATTAAAAAAAATAAAAAATATATTTCTGCGATTCAGGGAGGGGCTTCAACAGCGCTTGAAGCCCCCTTCAACAGCCCCCCTGCACGCCCTAGCCACCCCCAGCCTTTAACAGTGCCCCCACCCCTTTAACAACGCTAACCCTTATTCACCACCCACGCGTGGGACCCACCTCCCCCTGGATTTGAACTTGGGACCTGTTGCCTGCGCGCCTAAGCCTTTACCACTCTACCATATTGCTTTGTTCTTCATTTATTAATATATCTATTTATATATATATATATAGTTATATTAATATACATATATATATATATATATCAGTATATTAATATATATATATATATATAGTTATATTTATATATTAATATATTTATTTGTATATTAATATATATTTATATGATCAGTTTTAAATACATTTATAAAATATGCTTTTGTGTGTGTGTTTATAAATAAATAAATAAATACATATATACAACACACACACACACATATTATATGTGTATCTATAAATAATTATACATATTTATATATATTTACAAATATTATATATTAATATGTATATACATATTTTTAGAATATATAGATAATATATATGAGTTTGTTAATACACATGCACACACACACACATATATATACATGTACACATTATATAGGTATATAAATATTCATATATTTGTATTTTAAATAAAATGGATATTAGTTTTTTATTTAGATAAGGCTTATGTATTGAGAAATATATTTTATATGTAAATATGTGTAATTATTTACTTATAAAATTAAATTTTTATATGTGAATATATAAAAAATATGTATATATTGTTATATATTTGATTATAAATAACATTATATTATGAAAAACGATAACAAGCTCTAAAAACCTGAAAAACAGGTAAAAAATGGAGAAACCCTCAAAACCTATAAATACAGGCAGAAAGTCAAATAAACCCTAAACTCAGGGTAACGACGAAAACTTATGATCCGAGAGTCCGTTCCAGCTCTGTGACCAGTCAAATCGAAGATCATCAAACTATCTTTGATATGATAGGCGGTGGAGGCTGAACGAACAGGCAAATCATAAGTTACAACTATTTGAAAAAACAACAGACAAGACAAAAGTGCTAGAAATGGAGGCTTGAAAAACCTAACAAACCACAGAGTCATTAAAATAGGCATAAATTTTTATTCGGGTGTCCGTTTCAGCTCCATAACCAGTAAAACCGAAGCTCATGGAACAAACTATGATATAACAGTTGGAAGAGGCCAAACAGACACACAGATCAGGAGTTATTGCCATTTTAAGAAAAAATTGACAGGGCACCAGACACGAAAACTGAGTTTTGGAGGCCTTTTGATGGTTTTTTGGGGTTTTAGGGTTCAAAATATGACTAGAACTACATGCAGTCGGCCTTCTGCGTAGATCTCTTTGCTGCCTTCAATTTGACATGTGGTAGAGCCCAAACGGACATCCGGAGCGAAAGTTATGGCCGTTTGAAGTTGGAGTTTTTTTTGAAGTGGTATAACTGATATATCTTCTGTTTCTTTAATCTTATCACAGTTTTGATTAAATGTGGTCCTCACTTGCCTCACGAGATTCGATTTGATTGGTCTTGGCACTCAAACGGACACTTGAAGCAGAAGTTATGTTTGTTTTAGTGAGTTATGGGTTTCTTAGGTTTTTAGGCGCAAAGAGGGTTGCTCAATTTCAAACGATAATAACTTCTGTTCTGGGTGTCTGTTTTGGATCTACCACATATAAAATAAAAAATTGTAAAAATATATACACTCTGGTGACCACTATAACCCATTCTCACGTTCTTCAAGGTCCAAAAAGGCCCAAAATCCCTCCGGACAGTCATAAGTTTGGCTATGGGTGTCCGTTTTGCCATAACTTCTGTTCCAGGTGTCCGTTTTTCCTCTACCACATATCAAATCAAATCTTGTGACTAAAACTACACTTCAGTGACCATTGGAACACCTTCTCATATTATTCAAGGCATGAAAAGGTCCTTAATCCCTCCAAACAACTATAATTTCTGCTCCAGGTGTCCGTTTTGCGTCTACCCCATATCAAATCGATATAAAACATATTTAAAAAATATATATTACACTACTAAAAAAATAGGCAAGGGAAGCGCCACCTTATATCAGTGCTAAGCAAAAACCACTGATAAAGAAACTCTGTATCAAAGATAAAATTGCTCATACATTAAGGATTTATCAGCGCTTTTTTAGCGCTGATAAAACCGTAGTCCCATATTTTATAAAATCGGTTGCACAGTGTCCTCAGTTTATCGTGAGATAAAGTTCTCGTGGTACTCTAACCCTACGACTCCCCTCCACCGCCCCCCAATCTTCACGTTGTCGGACCTCCACCGCCCCCGATCTTCGTGTTGTCGGACCTTCGTAGCTAGCCCTTCTCCTAATCCTCCCCCTCGAACCCATTTGGTGGATCCTCCTCCCCGCAAACCCTACTTCTACTCCTCTTCGCTCGAGCCTACTCCCCACGAACCATACTCCTCCATTTATCTTCAGTTGGCGGCTCCTCCCGTGCACCTCCACCCCTGGAAGTTTCCAAGTGTGTGGTAAGTGATTCAATGCTTTTACATTATTAGATGATTTAGATATGCTTTCTTAGTTTCATGAATGTGTTCTATGGATTAATTTTTTGGTGTGAAATATGTTTTGGAAAGGTTTTGAGATCCACATGTGAATAATTTTTTTTTCTAAAGGAATTTTTTATGTTTCATGTTATCTTTGTTGAGGTGTTTCTTAAATATATTTTATGTCTTGTGTGAAAGGTGTGAAATAAAATGTGTTTTCAAAGAAAATTAATGGTTTGAATGTGTTGAATGTGGATTTTATAAGAGAAATTCATTTTTGTTGCATGTTGTATTTTTTTTGAACCTGATACGTGTCTTTGAATTATGAATGTGATTTGAAACATGTTATAAAATGGATTTTATGTGAGTATGAATTTGAAAGGGGATTTTTGCATGGAAATGGTTGGATTCCAAAGCATCATTGCATGGAAGCATTGAAGATTTACATCTCGTACAGATATTAAACCCACTTGAAGAGGGTTTTACATGTTTTTACTACCCTGTTTAGTGGAATGGAATCATAAATATTGAGAGGTACCAAATCATAGTAATATTATTCAATAACAATGGGATCCTAGAAACATGTATTAGGAACAAAACAACTTCATGCAGTGGATTAATCTCCATTAGGAACTGATGTGGGTCATGCGATAGTGAGAGGCACCATTTCCATTTGTTTTTCTTTAGTGTATGTTTTATTTGATATTGGTTCCCATCATTATTTCATATTAAACCTCAATATAGAACTACTGAAACTTATAATAGAGCTCATGGATTATGTGATAGAGATTGTAACATCTCTCTGGATAAAGAGGGAGTAAGGTCTCTGATTCCCCTCTCATGCTTTCTCTTTTTCAGCGATTTAAATCATATGATATTTTTTGGTTCTTAAAATGATTCCCCTATATGTTATTCTAAGAATGGACTGACTAGTTTCTAATAAATCTTGGATTTACTATTATCATCGGTGGGTGTCCTTCACTGCCCCCGATGGGGAATTCTATGTTTTCCATAGAGAATCAGACTTGAGGTCTAGTCGATCTAGACCTCTTCTTCCAGAGTTGACTGGGATGATATCCTTTTATGCTATTGAACTGGAGTAGGAAGCCTATTATAGTGAAGTTCCCCTAGTAGCTATTGAATTTCCAAAAGTGTTTACTTTAGTATTTTTTGTTCTACCACTAGAGAGGGAGGTTGAGATTTATGTGTGACTATATACTTATTATATTTTCTTATTATTTCTTACACACCACCACTTGAGTCGAGTAAACTGATTGAAATCCATATGGGTACTTTGGTTCTGATGTGGATATGGTTTTTTATGTGTTTGTGATGTGTATGTGTGGATATATGGGTATTTAGGCATGATGATATTGAATATAGGGTAGAGACCTAGGAGTGGTAGATGTATCATTCTTGATTATTCTTGTGTTTGGACTGGGGTGATTTGAGGAAAATATAATGAATCTAAAGTAATTGTATTTAATGAATTCCATATTGTAGAGATTATGAGAATCCTTTCTTTACTTATAGAGTTGTCTACTAGTTTTCATCCTTATGTATTTTAGGTTGGTGAGGTATAAAAGGATGAACTAGTTGACCATAGAAGGGTTGACCCGATAGAGGAGGATGAGCCATAGAGGATTATGTCGTGTGAGTTTTACCAACTATGACACAAGTGATTATGCCTACGAACCCCTTCGTGTTTGGAAACTGTGTTGATTTTGATGGGGGGTATATCCTGGTTCTGTTGATTTCCAAATCTTTATTGGAAATGGTTAGGCTTAATTAATCTCTATTTTTATAAGGAAGTGGTTCTCTTATACTGTATTTGGAAGTCTTGTTTTGTGTACTTGAACCATAAATACTAATATTTGAGATTCAAATAGGATGGAGATGAATAAAGATTGGATAAATGCTAATCGTTTGACAATAGAGTATGAGAACGGAGTGAAAGAGTTCATCAAGTTTGCAAAGGATCACGCAAAGGATCCTTGTCAAATCCTTTGTCCATGTTTACGTTGTTTTTATTCTATACTACTTACTCCAGAGGAGTTGGAAGAACATTTGATATGTCATGGAATAGATCAGAGTTATAAATGTTGGAATAAACATGGAGAAAAAGCGAATGTAGCTACTGGCTGGGATAAAACTACGTTTTTTGGATCATTAGATATGAATACAAATATGGATAATGAAGAAGACCGTATGGAGGATGTGATTACAGATGTCAATGATGATGAAGATCGTATTGAGGAAATGACAAAGACAATTGAAGGTGAACTCCGTGATTGCCCAAAATTGTTTGAGAAGTTAAAGAGTTGTGCAAAGATGTCATTGTATGTTGGTTGCACTAAATATATAGCATTGTCAGTTGTACTGAAGTTGTATAAATTGAAAGCAGGCAATGGATGGAGTGATGTCAGTTTTACGGAACTACTTTCTCTCTTGAATGACATGCTCCCAGAATATAATGAGCTCCCAATCAGGACATATGAAGCTAAACGAATGCTACGCTCGATGGGTATGATTTTTGAAAGAATACATGCTTTCTCGAAAGACTGTATATTGTTTCGCAAGGAGAACAAATCACTTACAGAATGCCTGAAGTGTGGTGCTTCTCAATACAATAAAGATGAATCCAATCCTACGAAAGTTGTATGGTACTTTCCAATCATTCCAAGGTTTAGGCATCTATATGAAAGTGAAGAAATTGTAATACAATTGTCGTGGCATGCAGATAAAAGAAATAAATATGGGAAATTATGTCGTCCGACCGACTCTCCTCAATGGAAGAAAATTAATCATGAGTATCCTGAATTTGGAAAAGAGTCGAGAAACATTTGTCTTGCGTTATCTACAAATAGAGTGAATCCTTTTGGTTTTCAAACCAGCACTCATAGTACATGGCCTGTTATGTTGGTAAATTTTAACTTATCACCCTGGTTATGCATGAAGAGAAAATTCATCATGTTATCTATGCTTATATCAGGACCAAAACAACCAGGTAACGATATTGATGTTTATCTGGCTCCTTTGATCGAGGATTTGAAGTTATTGTGAGATTCAGGTGTTATGTTGTATGGTGCTTATAAAAGTGAATACTTCACGTTGAGAGAGATGTTGTATGGGACAATAAATTATTTCCCTACTTATGAAAATTTTTCAGGCTATAGCATTAAAGGAACTCAAGGGTGTCCCATGTGAGAAGAAGATACATAATCAATTAGGTTGAATCATTCATCGAAATCTGTGTTTCTAGAAAATCGTAGATTTCTACCTCATTGGCATAAGTACCGATCTTGGACGACATCATTCAATGGAAGTTCAGAACAACGCGCAACACCATCTTCACTAACAGGTGATCAGCTGTTTGAGAAAGTAAAAGATGTGAACACTGTTTTTGGTAAACCATTTTCTAAAAACCTTAAGAAAATCAGTTGAAAAAATAGATCAGTTTTTTTTTGAATTACCATACTAAAATTGTTTGTACATCAGACATTTTCTTAATGTGATGCATGTGAAAAAAAACGTATGTGAAAGTATTATCAGAACATGTTGAGATGGTATGTGAGTATGATATACTCTATAATACCAAATGTAGGATCGAAATAAAGGAGATACTGAGTAAAGTATCTAATGATTCTCAAAATACAAGGGGGGGGGGGGGTGAGTTGTACACTTTAAAAAATTCTTTTGGAACTTTTAAATATGGTTATGTTTAACAAGGTTAAACAAGGTAATTCAAAAAACCTCTAAGTTCTAAACACTTGCTTGATTCTGGAAATATGATTCCGAGAAAGTGATTCCAGAAAATATGGTTCTAGAAATGAAACTTAATGAAAGTTTACAATGATGAAGATTATACCTTAAAGCATATAAAATCTAACTAATTCAGAGTACAAGTATAAGGAAGTATAAGATAGTTATACTTTCCTCAACAATACAAATGCAGTGGAAAACTTATAACAAAACAAGTAACAAATAGTAAATCTTTTAACCCAAAGAGAAGGGTATCCAACAACCTTGGATAAAGGTCCTTTGATTTATACTTTCAAGAAAATCTGTCTTACCCACACCAGGGAAAGCCCTCGATACGAAGATCAGAGTCTGTCTTGCTATCCCCACAAGCCCTCAACTTCAAGGTAGTCAACACCTCTGTCTTCCTTAGAAAGGAAGCCCTCAACTTCAAGGTAGTCGACACCTCTGTCTTCCTATCCCCAGAAGCCCTCGATTGTACACAACAACAATCAGAGTCGTACAAAACAAATCTGAACCAGAAGTTCAGTACGCACTAAGCATGAGAGAATCTCTCTTTAGAAATCACTTCAGATCAAAAAATTGTCCAAAAGTATTGATCTCTTTCAAATGAGATCCTATTTATAAGCATAGATTCAACAGTCATCTCCCTTCTCCAACGATCATATTTTTACTTGAATTTCAGAGGGACCTGTACACGTGTCACTCAAACAACGGTTGGTTGGTAAGTGAATGCACAACATTGTTTTATAACAAAACAAGTGTTAACAAAAATATGGTTACATAACCAAAATCCAATATTCGTAATGTAAGAAAATATGAAAGTTTGGAGTCTAACCAAAATTGAATTCGGAATCTATAATACAAGGATATTCAGATTCTGTTTTCTAGGAATTTGGAACCTGAATTCTATAGAATTCCAAAGTCTAAATTTCAAGGAAATTCAGAATCTGGATTCACAAGAATTCGGAACCAGAACTTATAAATTTCGGAGTCAGAGTTCATGAGAATTCGAAGTCGGAACTCATAAGAGTTTGGGGTCTGTATTCAGAGAACTCGGATTCAGAACTCAGAGAAGTTTGTAACTAGAATTTGTAATCAGAATCCGGATTCAGAACTCAAAGAAGTTCGTAACCATAATTCATAATCAGAATTCGAAGTCAGAACACAGAAGAATTCTTAACTAGAATTCGTAATCAGAATTCAGAGTCAGAACTCAGAAGAGTTTGTAACCAAAATTCATATTCAGAATTCGGAATCAGAACTCAGAAGAGTTCGTAACCAGAATTCTGAGAATTCGGATCCTAAAACAGAATGCTTCATATCTAGGTATTTATAAGATTCCGAGGTTTTGGTTACAAACCATGTTTTACACTTAGGAAAATTATTATATGAACAATGAAAACATGGTAAGGATAAATTTCCTTGGGGAATGAAATTTTTCCTTATAGAAGTGAAGCATAGGATAAAAAGAGATTTGTCTCGAGATAAGGTGTTTATGATTTTCAAAACAAGAAGAAATTGTAAAGTCATAAGGAAACCTTATTGACTAAACAATCTCCCCTAAGTATGAAGGAATGGAAAAGTCATAAGAAAAACCTTATTGACTCAACAATATCCCCCTTTTTTGGAAAGCACAAACATCCTTACGAAAAAGAATATAAGGACTTAACAAAAATTTTCTAGAATTTGAAATAAAACTTATCTCCCTTTATACATGGACAATGGTGAATATGACTAACCCCCCTTAGGCTTTGGAACACTAAGGATGGTATTCTAGATTTCCGAAATAAGATTTTTCATTTAGCTTGAATATGTAAATCTTCGTAATGAGAACTCCCCCTTACTTAGGGATATTTATTCTTTACTTAGAATTCATTTTCCTTTCTTCCCCTTTTTGATTTTCAAAAAGAAATTTAGGGAATGGAAAAGAAATTATGGTACCTAAAAAATTAGTATAAAATATCCAAATAACAACGAGCAACCAACAATTTCATTAGGATAGGAAAAATTTGTACAAGAGAAAAAATACAACAAAAGATCAGATTGATATATTTTCCCTCCTTCTCCTTGGGTATCAAATTCTTTACTATAGTTTTCAGCTTCTTTAGCTCCCTGTGATCTTCCTCTACTTGCTTCTCTAAGGTTTTGATCCTATCATCCTGAGCCTTCAGAGCCTCTACCTGAACCTTCAACAAGTCATCTTGTTTTACTAGCTTTTCTTCAATCTCGATCGAGAGATCCCTTTCTCTCTTCCAGCTTTGAGCAATATAGTTCAGCTTCCCATTCAGATCATTGTCCTCCTGAATCCGAGTATTGTGCTCAAGATTTAGCTTTTCCTCAAATCTATTTGTGAGATCCTTGATTTTTCTATCTTCATTATCAAAATATTTCTTAACATCATCTTTAAACTCATCAAACTCTCTCAAATCTTCAACTACATTTTTTGACCAGCTGACCATTTTCTTACAAGATTTTCTATGGGCTTCATAGTTGATAAGGAAGTTCTTGTAATCATCCTCAATCTTTACACACCTATCCATCACCATGAATACATAATCCAATTTCTGATTCATGATATGTTGAAGCATCAGACATCTGGAGTCAATGGTTGGAAAGATCGATATGGTGTCAACAAGCTTCTTTAGTGATTGAATGACAAAATCATGTCCCATAGCTGATGATTCTGAATCTGACACTTTGCTTGGTGATGGTTCTTCCTCTAGTTCGACCAGCTTCCTTTTAGAAGATCCACCAAATTCTTTCTTCCTTAAAATTGCTCTCGTGGGTGTATCAACAACCACCTGTTTTCCCTTATTGGTTCTCGGAACAACTTCCTCATCTGGAGACTCATGCTCACTTTCAGACAATTGAACTATTCTATCTTTATCGATTTTTTCTTTCTCGGCTCCTACCTCAATATCTTTAGGAAGAATGAAGTCATGATTATGACTCTCTTCCTCAGATAACTTGTTCACTTCCTCTTCAGTCTTCTCATCAATTCCAGGAGTAGCAAGTTTCGAAGATCCGGCTTGAGAAGTCCGGATTGACAATTTTTTGGAAGCACTTTCCTTCTCATATAAGTCTTCAACTTGCTTTATGAGATCAGCTGTATCATCACTACTTTCAGCTTCTTTTACTTCTTCTACAACTTCTTTTTCTTCGAAAAAATTCTCTGGTACTTTTTCCAGAGTCATGAACTTCTTCCCCGGTGTCTTAGGTAAGGGTTCAACTAAGAAAGTTTTCAGTACATGAATGTTTTCGGATGCAATTTTCGTGTCCCTCAGAAGATATTGGATAATTTATGCCTCATACATTTTCTTCTTAAGATTATTCTCTTTGGCTTGCTTTTCAAGCTCTTCAGCAGTCTTTTCTTTTAGAGTCTTGGCCTCAGCAGGATCTAGACCAAACTGTTGTTCTCCTTCCTTCTGATTATTTTTATCATCCCTCTATTTGGAAACCACTTCATCCGGATAAGATTTCTATTTCTTAGGATTTGGAGGTGCAGTTTGAGCTTTCTTAACTTTAGGGGTTTCACCTTCAGCTTCTACTTCCTTCAATTTTCTTTTCTTTCCAGCCTTCTTCGATGATTCAGCCTCTTCTGCATTCTTCAGAATGACTTCTACTTCATCCACTGGTAGATCATAAAACTCTCCGGAATCTTTAGAAAAGTCGACATTCATTATTTTCAAAGTGTCATCCCTAACTAACATAACTTTTCAATTCCTAAACTTGGAACTGCAAGGAATCTTGAAGGACTCAAGTCATCGAACAATCAACTTAGAGAGTAGGGTAGAATACATGATTATCTGTGCTCTCAAATTCCCATTCTTGATATTCTCTATTGTAATGAGAATATGCTTCATCATATTGATCTTCCTTAGATTTACCAAAAAATCTAGGATATACATATCACTTTTCTTCAAGGTGTCCTTATCACCCTTTCTCGGTACGATAGAAACCTGAACCCATAACTCAAGGATCCGATTGTTGGTAGACAAGTGAGAAATCTTTGCGGTCTTGACATCTGTAAGTCCAAGACACTCCATAGATTTTACCTTGATAAAACTTCCTTGAACATCTGGCAGCTTGTGGGAACAAAACTCGGCTTCCCCTTCATAAGATATCCCTACCAAGCTAGTAGCATTGGTATAAGAAAGTGCATAAGTTTTTCCATATCTTTTGAAGGAAAATTTTTCTCTACCATCTTACTTGAAAAAATAAACTGATTCCTAAAACTCAAAGAGTAGATCCGGATACACAACATCCTGAGCTCCTGGATTTGATATACAAACACTTTTCCATCCATTAAGCTTGATATTCTTTGAAATAATAGAATCATACTTGTTAAATAAGTTCAGATGTACCAACCTCTCCCTGTATACTTTCCACTCCGCAATCAGCTTGACAATAGACATATCTTGAGAAGGAACTTCATCAGACATTCGGAATTGAGAAACCTTTGAAAATCTAGAACGAGCTTTTGAAGAGGGGAAGAGCTTCGACACACAAAAGCTTGAGAACCGATGTGGGACAACCATTGAGGGTCCCATTTTATAGGTGATGATGCGACGGTTCAACTTCCCATCTCAATTCAATGGCTGAGAATTATTCTGATCAGATATGACGGTTGAAATGATAGCTGCAAGGAAAATTTTGGTAGGATCCGATCTTTTGAGGTTTTTAAAGAAAAACATTCAGATTTAAGGAAACTAGAATACAAGATATTTTAAAAAAAGAAACTACCAACAAGTAAAAGGTGATTACAAAAACTCAAGAAAGAATCATAACTTTCAGATTGTCAGGAGAATTATTCATATTGAGGAAAATTTTTCTTGAAGGAATTTAGATTCCGGAAAAAAAAAACTTGAGTATGAAAAAAAATGAGTACGCAGATCTTCATTACGAAAATATTCATTACGAAAATCATGAAAAACTTCATTACGAAAAACATAAAAAACTTCATTACGAAAAACATGAAAAACTTCATTACGAAAAACATGAAAAATTTCATTACGAAAAACATGAAAAATTTCATTACAAAAAATATGAAAAACTTCATTACGAAAAACATGAAAAACATATGAAAAAATGTACCACCTATGAAAAGGAGTTTATTACTGTAAGGATATTTGTTCAACAGAAATTTAATAAGGAGGATTACCTTACGGTTATCATTCCTAACTTCTATTTAATGTATTAAACTCTATTAGAGGGTAAATATTTTGTGAAAATATCAGCAAGCTGATCTTGTGTTCCTATAAATTGAAGAATTATATCTCCTTTTAGTGTGTGATCCCTAATAAAGTGATGCCTTTTCTACTAAAAAAAGTTTCAAAATCAGAATTTTGAAATTCTCCACCATGATCACTATGAATAGTTTTCAATGGAAGGTTTTTCTCATTTTTAACTTGGGCTCTAAAACTTTTAAAATAAGAAAAAGCTTCAAACTTCTTTGCTAGAAAATAGACCCACGTAAATCTAGTGTAATCATAAACCAAGACAAATACATAATACTTTCCCCCAATGCTTCTAGTTTGTGTAGGACCAAAGAGATCCATATGCACTAACTATAATGCATCAGTAGTTGAGACTTCACCGACTGATTTAAAACTTGATTTATGTTGCTTTCCATATTGACAAGGGTCACAAAATTTTGAAGAATCAAATCTAAGCTTCAGTAGATCCTTAACTAATCTTTTATTAGAAAGTTTGCATAAGTTACTAAGGTTACAATGTCCTAAACTTATATTCCATAACCAAGAATGATCCTCCATTGCACTAAGGCAAGGTAGATCTTGGCTCCTAAGGTCTTCTAAGTTTAGTGTGTAAACATCCTCTTGCCTATGGGCAGAAAGAATAAATTCTTCCTTGGAATTGTGTACTAAGCACTTGTCATTTCTAAAATTCACAAGGTAATCTTCATCATATAATTTACTTATGCTAATGAGGTTGTTCTTAATACCCTTAAATAATAAAACATTTGAAATCCAAGTTTTTATAAGAAGAACGATGTTACCTATACTAATAATTTCTCCCTGAGCATTATCTCCGAAAGTTACTTTTCCTCCTTTCGTCTTGATAATCTTTTCAAAATAGTTTTTATTACCAGTCATATGCCGAGAACATCCACTATCCATATACCAAGTATTGTTGTTGGTACCTTCTCTATTTTCCTAAAAATAAGAAAAAGTTAGGTTTTTGGAATCCAAACTTGCTTGGATCCGGAAATCTCAGAAAGAAAAATTTTAGGCACCCACATCTTTTTAAAAAAATAGGATTTATGAAATCATAAAGACTGAGTTTTGTTTAAGGAACAATTTTTTGACCAGTGTCTACCACACTGACACTTAGTACAGAATGAAGCACTTTGAGGAACAAAATAATTGTTACTAAAAATCAGTTTAGAACCAGTATAACCAAAACCATAACTATTCCTTAGAGGTCGGATTTGAGAATACATTTTATCAAAATTTTCTTTACCTAAGGTAAAGTTTGACAAACACTTCCTCAAGGAAAAGTTTTTGGATTTGAGTTTGATAACCAAGTTCTTGTCTTCTAAAACATTTGATTTGGAACTAGAGATAGGATCAAAAACATTTTTCTTAGAAATTACGTTTTCTAGATCTTTAGAAAGTTTATTCTTCTCAGAATTTACTTCATCAATTTTTTTGAAATATTTTCAAAAGAAACATTTTTATTATCAAGATCTTTATAAAGATCTGATATTTCTTTAGTAAGAATAGTATTCCTAGATTTTACCTTATCAAGTTTTTTCATGAGTTTTGAATTCTCAATCTCAAGGAGTTTGGAAAACCTAGAAACTTATTCATAGGAAGGTAAAGTATCATCTTCATCAGAAGAAGATTCTTCACCCGAATAGTTATAATATTTATCATTACTATAATTTTCATTTAAAGAAACATTGGTCATTGATTCAGCATTGTGTACCTTATCCATTAAGCAATGATTGTCAATAGGTAGTCTGACTATTAGACCAAGATTATTCTATCCAGAAGATTCATAATCTGAAGATTCATCTGAAGAGTCACCACCACTGGCACTCCAGGTGTCATTAGATTTTAAGACTCTCTTAGATTTAGCCTTGTAATACTTCTTTCTGTTTCTCTCAGAATTCTTTTCCTTTCTTTCTTTTCTCTTAAGCATATGACAATCAAGTCTTATATATCCAACTCTCTTGCATTCATAACATGTAACTTCTAAATCTTTCTTACCTTTCATTTCCTTCTTCTTATATCTGGATTGAAAGTTCCTCTGTCTAGCTATCTTGTTCATCCTTCAAGCAAGATTTGCTAGTTCATTCTCTAAGGATTCACTTCCACTAGATTTGGATTGGATAACAACTTTCTTAGACTTAGATCTGGTAACTCTCTCAGGAGTCTTAGCTTTTATATGATTTGAAGTAATAGTAAAAGTAACACTGCCATTACCATTCTTCTTCTTTACATTATCAGCATCTCTCTTCATTCTAGTCTCATGTTGAAGAAGAGTTCCAAACAGTTCATCTAAGGAAATCTAATTAATCTTTCTGTTCTCATATATAGCTATCCTTTTGGATTCCCACTCATTGGGCATGATGTCTATGATCTTATCAATAAGAGATTCATCATATAATCCTTTATCACCAATGGATTGTAAACTATTCAAAATAGTCATGAATCTTTGTTTCACCTTACATACGAGTTCTCCATAAGGAAAGTTAAAGCCATGATATTTAGCTCTAAGAATGGCTCTTCTAGTTTCAATAACTTTGGAAGTTACAAAGTGACTGACTTTAAGTTTCTTCCAAATAAAATTTTCTGCTTCACAAGATGAAATTTGACTATATATATTTCTGATCATGGAACAAAGAAAAGTATTTCATACCTTATAATTCAGTTGATATTCATGCTTTTCTTGATTGGTAAATGTACTAACTTCTTTGTCATGGATTTTATATCCTCCAGTAGGAATAACAAAATTATCAACACTATTATTGATAAAAAAATTATTCATGCGATCTCTCCAATATTTGTAACCATTTCCATCAAAGATAGGTGGTCTAGTTGGATTGAGATTGTCTATGGAACCAACATTGATTCCTGCCATCTTAAAGAAAATTCTTTCCACAAAAACTTGTTAATAGAAAAAATTCAGATTCAAGGAAAATATTCCTAAGCAAGGAAAATATATAACAATGAAAACTTGAGCAAGAAAAACTTATATGTGAGTATAAGTATTTCAAAGACCTACTATGATACCAATTATTGAGATGGTATGTGAGTATGATATACTCTATAATACCAAATGTAGGATCGAGATAAAGGAGATACTGAGTAAAGTATCTAATGATTCTCAAAATACAAGAGGGGGGGGGTGAATTGTACACTTTAAAAAATTCTTTTGGAACTTTTAAAGATAGTTATGTTTAACAAAGTTAAACAAGGTAATTCACAAAACCTCTAAGTTCTAAACACTTGTTTGATTTCATAAATATGATTCCGAGAAAGTGATTTCGGAAAATATGGTTCTGGAAATGAAACTTAATGAAAGTTTACAATGATAAAGATTCTACCTTAAAGCATATAGAATCTAACTAAATCAGAGAACAAGTATAAGGAAGTATAAGATAGTTATACTTTCCTCAATAATACAAATGCAGTGGAAAACTTGTAACAAAACAAGTAACAAGTAGTAAATATTTTAACCCAAAGAGAAGGGTATCCAACAACCTTGGATAAAGGTCCCTTGATTTATACTTTCAATAAAGTATGTCTTACCCACACTAGGGTAAGCCCTCGATATGAATATCAGAGTTTGTCTTTCTATCCCCACAAGCCCTCAACTTCAAGGTAGTCGACACCTCTGTCTTCCTTAACAAGGAAGCCCTCAACTTCAAGGTAGTTGACACCTCTGTCTTCCTATTCCCGGAATCCCTTAATTGTACACAACAATAATCAGAGTCACACAAAGCAAATCTAAACCATAAGTTCAGTACGCACTAAGCATGATAGCATCTCTCTCTAGAAATCACTTCAGATCAAAAAATTGTCCAAAAGTCTTGAGCTCTTTCAAATGAGCTCCTATTTATAGGCACGGATTCAACGGTCGACTCCCTCCTCCAACGGTCATATTTTTATTTGAATTTCAGAGGGACCTGTACATGTGTCACTCAAACAACGGTTAATTGGTAACTGAATGCATGACATCGTTTTATAACAAAACAAGTGTTAGAAAAAATATGGTTACATAACCAAAATCCAATATCCGGAATGTAAGCAAATATGACAGTTTGGAGTCTAACCAAAATTGAATTTGGAGTCTATAATACAAGGATATTCAGATTCTGTTTTCTAGGAATTCGGAACCTGAATTATATAGAATTCAGGAGTCTAAATTTTATGGAAATTCAGAATCTAGATTAACAAGAATTCGGAACCATAACTTACAAAGTTCGGAGTCAGAGTTCATGAGAATTCGGAGTCAGAACTCATAAGAGTTCAAAGTCTGTATTCAGAGAACTCGGAGTTAGAACTCAGAGAAGTTTGTAACCATAATTCGTAATCAGAATCCGGAGTCAGAACTCGGAGAAGTTCATAACCAGTATTCGTAATCAGAATTCGGAGTCAGAACTCAGAATAATTCGTAACTAGAATTCGTAATCAGAATTCAGAGTTAGAACTCAGAAGAGTTCGTAACCAAAATTCATATTCAGAATTTGGAGTCAGAACTCAGAAGAGTTCATAACCAGAATTCTGAGAATTCGGATCCTAAAACAGAATGCTTCATATCTAGGTATTTATAAGATTTCGAGGTTTTGGTTACAAACCAAGTTTTACACTTAGGAAAATTATGATATGAACAATGAAAACATGGTAAGGATAAATTTCCTTGGGGAAGAAAATTTTTCCTTATAGAATTGAATCATAGGGTAAAAAGAGATTTGTCTTGAGATAAGGTGTTTGTGATTTTCAAAACAAGAAGGAATTGTAAAGTCATAAGGAAACCTTATTGACTAAACAATCTCCCCTAAGTATGAAGGAATGGAAAAGTCATAAGGAAAATCTTATTAACTCAATATAACATTGCTAAATTCCCCTGGAAAAACAAAGGATGAAATTAAGGCAAGGTTGGACATGATTGACATGAGAATACAAGAAGAGTTGGCTCCCATGAAGGGTGAAAATTGAATGTTTCTTCCTCCAGCTACTTATACTATTTCTAGGGAGGAGAGATATCGGTTTTGCAACTTCTTCAATGATGTAAAGGTTCCAGAGGGGTATTCATCAAATATCAAGAACATTGTTTCAATGAATGATTTGAATTTAAAAGGTTTGAAATCACATGACTGCCATGTTTTGATGTAAGATCTAATTCCTATAGCTTTACGATGCATTTTTCCCAAGAATATTCATCATACGTTAACCAAACTTTGTTTATTTTTCAAAGCTATACGTAGCAAAGTTTTAGAACTGAAAAAATTGCAAGCTATGTAAAAATAAATTGTCATCATATTATGTGAATTAGAAATGTTCTTCCCTCCAACATTCTTTGATATGATGGTTCATTTGATGATTCACTTGGTGAGAGAGATTCGAATTTGTGGTCCCGTACACTATAGATGGATGCATCGTATTGAACGGTATATGAAGATTTTGAAAAGGTATGTCAAAAATCGAAGTCGTCCAGAGGGTTGTATAGTGGAGCGATATATTGTTGAGGAAGCCATTGAATTTTGTACCGAATACCTATCTGATGTGGAAATCATTGGTCTCCCGAAATCTCGTCACACTGGATGCGTTGAGGGTGAGGTAATTTCTGGAAGAGATGTTGTGACAATCAATATTACAGATCGGGAGCATGCCCACCTTTATGTTTTGCATAACAGTTGGGAGGTTGCTCTATATATTGAAACTCACAAAGAAATTCTTAGGCAGTTGAATCCATCAAGGGCTGAAAAATGGTTATCAAATACACATAATAACCAGTTTATAGGATGGTTTCAGGACCATATTTTTAAGTAGTTGGATGGAAATCTGAATTCAATTTCAGAATGACTTCGATGGCTAGCCGCCGGACCAAGTGTGTATGTATTATCTTACAGTGGTTATGTAATTAATGGTTATACATTCTATATAGATGAACATGATGAAGATAGTACCATGAAAAATAGTGGAGTTACACTAGTAGATGAAGCGATGCATGTTTTTGGTAGTAAGGACATAAATCCAATTTATGCAAATATGTCATATTTTGGCATTATCAAACTAACATGAGAGTTGAATTATATGACATTCCAATTGCTGATTTTTCAATGAAAATGGGTTGATAACAACAATGGTGTTAAAATAGATGAATGAGGATTTGTGAAAGTTGATTTTAGTAAATAAGGGTATAAAGATGAATAGTTTATAATGTCATCACAAGCGGTACAAGTTTTTTATGTTCTAGATCCCACAAACCGAAAGTGGTCGATTGTTCTGTTATTGTCCAAAACTACTGAAGGGTCCAATGAAAATTCAGTTGAGGACGATCCTTTCAGTGGTACGTCGCAATCATTTCGCAGCGGTCTCAATGTAGATGATGTTTTGTATGTTAGAGGAGACCACAATGAAGGGATTTGGATAATCGATAGAGGTGTCAAATCCCTTCAGCCTTTGAAAAAAAGAAATAGAGTTCAATAAACAGGTTATATTTTGTTTGTAATATAGATCTTATTATCTCATGTTATTATCTTATCATTACTGAATTTATGTAATCTAAATTAACTGTTCAACCACTTTTGTAGATAATGAATTCTGCACATTCTAGTTATCCTAACCTTGAGGCTGAACAAGTCTCTCAAGATGCTGTTGCTGCTGCTCCTACTGCGGCTGCTCATAGTGTAGAGCAACAACAAGTTTCTAAACCTGTTGTTGCTCCTAGTGTTGAGGTCCAACAACCATCAGCACATGCTATTGCTACCATTTCAGATGAACATATAGATGATGTTTATATCGATGAAATGGTTGGGAATGAAGGACCGACGTCACAGAAAACACAGGTGTGTCGTAGTTTGACGGTGTTAGCCAAAGTTCTTAAGGCAAAAAGCAAAGGCATCACATTTGATGTCAGATGGAATGCATGAGGCCAACATGTGAATCCCAACAAGGCTATGTTTAGTAGTTACATTGGAGTTGTCACTCAGCAATGCGTGCCGATTGACATAGATTCATGGCACCATGTTGTGTCCGGGATGAAGGCTGTGATCTGGGAAGAAATTATGGTAACATTATTAATTTATTTCTTTAATTTACTAGAAAATAAAATAATGAAACAAGGTCTTACTCTTCTCAATCTCTTGCAGATTAAATTTATAGTTGACGATTCACACAAGAATTATATACTAAGGCTTGCAGGAAGGATTCATCGAGGTTTTCGCACTATTTTAACAAGATGTCACCTGAAAGATTCCAAAGGTAAAATAAACCCGCACCCACCCATTGTCTACGCTCACCTGATATCCCAAGAAGCATGAAATGCATTTATTAGCCACCATGGGGATGAGAAGTTTCAGGTACATTGTGGGTGATAATACATTGTTTGAGGATACATGTATTTATCACTTTGATTGTCAATATTTCATTTATGAAACAACAACTCTGTACTGAAAATAAGGAACATGCATCAAAACCAACATACCCCTATCGTAAAGAAAGTATGGGGTAAACTTCACTAGAAAAGAAAATGGCACGTATTTTAAATTTATAGTAATATTGTTAGGTGATAATAAACAACATCATAATTATCTTTCTACGTTTATATGTATATTGATGAGTCTAAAACCAAAGACACTTCCATCCCACGTCATGTGCTATGGAAGGAGGCACATGTGAATAAGGAAGGGAAGCTAGTAGATGAGAACAAACAAAAAGTGTGGTAAATATGTGTAAGTATGACACAACGACAACAAGATTTGTTTTAAATTGTTATTACATAAAAATAATTAGTTATTTTCCTATATCCGACAGTCATAGGAATTAGCTACTCCTATAGTGGGTGCAGACCTATTATCGATGGCTTTGAAGCAGCTAGAACAATATGATCATGTCAGAGGTGCGGGGTTTGGGGTGACACCCCGAGTATATTTTGAGAAGAAAAAAAAAACGGATGATAGAGATGAAAAATTGAAACAAATGAGCGAAAGAATAGCTACCCTTGAAGAACGATTGTAATGACAGGTAGAGTTGCTAGAAACTTTTATGGGTGGGAAGCAAGGAGAAGACACAACTCAGGAACAACTAGTGCATGAAGATCCCCCCACCCCACCAGCTTTAAGGTGAGTCATTCCCCTCAAAGAGTTATCTTAGCCATGTTAATCAATATTCTACTAATTGTTCTCATGAAATGTGAATCATACAAACACTGATACTTTTCCTGTACTAATATTCTACAGGGTGATAATGATTGTGATTTATATATGTCAACACCCACCTATCACCTTGTAGCGAGGGCTACAGTGTTCAACATCCCAAATAACACGCTTCATAATAAAACACTTCCGAAAGATCATCTGAAAGTGATGATTACAATAGCTCATGATCCAAATGCAAAGCTACCTATTCCACTTGATGAATATGATATTCATACGGTTGAAAAGGCTATTGGGACATTCATTTCATGGTCGTCACAACTTGTAAGAGTACATGCGGAAAAAGAGGTATTTATTTCCTTTTTTTTCAAGATAAACCTTTAACAATTAATGAAAAAAGGGTCTGAACCAATGAATGTTATTATAGATAGATAAAGGGAAGGGGGTGACAAATTTCGGCTCAAAACCATCTAAAGGATCGACCAACCAATCCCAAGGAGCTGCTGAAAGCACAATAACACCACCTGTTCTCTATCCACATTTACTAGCATTGAAGACTCATGTGGATACGAAGCTAAGAGGTGGTAGTAGTCATATAGTGGTTTTAGAAGAGAATATATATAAAGAGGAAAGTCAAGATTTTGTTGTTGCTGAAAATGTAAATGAGATCCTTGAAAATGGTTGGCTATGCGTCACAGTTGTAAATATATATATGAGGCATGTTTTCATGAATTGATTTTCGAAAAGCTGATCTAATGTGCAAATTATGACTAAATGCATTTTATATTGTTGACATACGTATATATGAAAAACAGTTGAAGGAATTTTCTCATAAGCCAAAATTCGGACTCGTTAGTCCTCATACCACATCAACACATCTAACGAAATTATAGGCATAAAAAAAGAATGAAATAGTGAACAGCTTGCTGAAAACATTTGAAATCAAGATTACAGATGACAGACTCTTCCCAATACCAACCATGCAGGGGTAAAACTCTACGATTAAAGCATATCAATTATATTTTCACTTCTTTTATTACTTATTCCTTTTTGTGTTTTAGGAAACATTGGATGCTAATTACGGTGAACTTGGATACTCCAAAGATTTATTTTCTGGATTCAAATCAAGGATATCCATCAAACCGACCACACATGATGGAGTTTGTGAATCTGTAAGACACTACATCCTACGTTTTAGGTCTAAACATCAAGTAATATAATTTATATTATCTTTTACTGAGGATTCTGTTATGATAGGGCGGTGTATCATTATCGTCTAAAAAAAGGAATGAGGATAGGGGCAAAGTATAAGGAGGCGATCAAGTACTACGTCTGGACAAATATCAGGGTATATATAATAAAATTTCACTATCCAAAAACATCTCAACACAAGTTACTTATTCTCATAATAAATAATTTTTTTGTAGTGTTCAAAACAAACAAACGATAATGATTGCGATTATTATGTTTGTAAATTTATGAAAGAGATCATTTTTCATCAACAAACTAGCATCCCTAAAGAGGTATTTTCAAAAACAACTACTAGTTCATTTAATTTATTTATTAATTCTTTATTTTTATATTTTGCAGTACTACTCTGACTGCCGAAAAGCCTCATAATCACAAGACAATATAGATTTGTTTAGAAATTAGTGGGCCGCATACCTGATGGTAGATTATACACAAATAGAATGAAGATCTGACTTGGTGACATGTACAATTGGCGGTCATTTTTGAGAGGGGTTAAGGGGATCAAAAGATGAAACATTGTTATATGTAAATGTTCGTAGGAAAATTGTAATTGTTAGTAAATAAAACATCCTTTATCCAATGAGTCATTTTCCCATTTTAACAGATGATATGAACCAACAACATCAAAGAATGATGAACCACTCAAAGTGTCTATCTTTTGTTTAAAATGGACATAATTTTAAGTGAAAACAACAACTGACCTACAAAAATCCAACCAAACGCATTCGGATTGTCTTTATTCTTTACAAGAATGATCCATGGGTCCTTTGTAACGTGTACGAGTCAACCCGGCCTCAATCCAAGGCACGATGTGACCAGTATCACTCAAAGGGTCTCTCATTTGTTTAAAATGGACATAATTTTAAGTGAAAAAAACAACTGACCTATGTAAATATGACCAAACGCATTCAGATTGTGTTGATTCTATAGGAGAACAATCCATGAGTCCTTTACGACATGTATGAGTCAACCCTGCCTCAATCCGAGGCCCGCTGTGGCCGGTATCACTCAAAGTGTCTCTCATTTTTTTAAATGGACACAATTTTAAGTGAAAACAACAAATGATTTACAGAAATCTGACCAAAAGCATTCATATTGTGTTTATCCTTTAGGAGAACAATACATGGGTGCGTTGGAGATGTGTAAGAGTCAACCCCGCCTTAATCCGAGGCACGGTATAGCTGGTATCACTCAAAGTGTCTCTCTTCTGTTTAAAATGGACACAATTTTAAGTGAAAACAACAAATGACCTACGTAAATCTGACCAAATGCTTTCGGATTGTCTTGATCCTGTACGAGAATGATCCATGGGTCCTTTGTGACATGTAAGAGTCAACCCGAT
Organism: Viscum album; assembly: GCA_963277665.1. NCBI lineage: Eukaryota > Viridiplantae > Streptophyta > Magnoliopsida > Santalales > Viscaceae > Viscum > Viscum album. The sequence continues at coordinate 1,607,218,671 of OY728129.1, read as the reverse complement.
CTCAATCCGTGGCACGGTGTGACCGGTATCACTCAAAGGGTGTCTCGTATGTTTAAAATGGACACAATTTTAAGTGAAAACAACAACTGACCTACAGAAATCTGACCAAACACATTCAGATTATGTTGATCCTATAGGATAATGATCCATGGGTCCTTTGAGACATGTATGAGTCAACCCTGCCTCAATCTGAGGCCTACTGTGGCTAGTATCACTCAAAGTGTCTCTCATTTTTTTTAAAATGGACACAATTTTAAGTGAAAACAACAACTGACGTACAAAAATCCGACCAAACACACTCGGATTGTGTTGATCCTTTAGGAGAACGATCCATGGGTGCATTGGGGACGTGTAAGAGTCAACCTTGCCTCAATCCGAGGCACGATTTAGCCGGTATCACTCAAAGTGTCTCTCTTTTGTTTAAAATGGACATAATTTTAAGTAAAAACAACAACTGACCTACGAAAATATGAACAAACACATTCATATTGTCTTAATCCTTTACGAGAATGATACATGGGTCCTTTGGGATGTGTAAAAGTCAACCCGGCCTCAATCCGAGGCATGGTGAGGCCGGTATCACTCAAAGGGTCTCTCGTTTGTTTAAAATGGACACAATTTTAAGTGAAAACAACAACTGACCTACGAAAATCTGACCGAACACATTAGGATTTTGTTGATAATATAGGATAACAATCCATGGGTCCTGTGAAACGTGTAAGAGTCAACCCACCTCAATTCAAGACCTGTTGTGGCCGGTATCACTCAAAGTGTCTCATTTTTTTTTAAAATGGACACAATTTTAAGTGAAAACAACAACTGACGTACAAAAATCTGACCAAAAGCATTCATATTGTGTTGATCCTATAGGATAATGATCCATGGGTCCTTTGAGGCATGTAAGAGTCAACCTCGCCTCAATCTGAGTCCTTCTGTGGCCGGTATCACTCTAAGCGTCTCTCATTTTTTTAAAATGGACACAATTTTAAGTGAAAACAACAAATGACCTACAAAAATCTAACCAAACACATTCAGATTGTGTTGATCCTATAGGATAACAATAAATGGGTCCTTTGAGATGTGTATGAGTCAACCCTGCCTCAATCAGAGGCATGGTTTAGCCGATATCACTCAAAGTGTCTCTCTTTTGTTTAAAATGGACACAATTTTAAGTGAAAACAACAACTGACCTACGAAAATCTGACCAAACGCATTCGGATTATCTTTATCCTATAAGATAATGATCCATGGGTCCTTTTAAATGTGTATGAGTCAACCCCGCCTCAATCCAAGGCATAGTTTGGCCAGTATCACTCAAAGTGTCTCTCTTTTGTTTAAAATGGACACAATTTTAAGTGAAAACAACAACTGACCTACAAAAATCTGACCAAACACATTAGTATTGTCTTGATCCTATAGGATAACGATCCATGAGTACTTTTTGATGTGTACGGGTCAACCCCACCTCAATATGAGGCACAACGTGGCTGATATCACTCAAAGTGTCTCTCTTTTGTTTAAAATGGACACAATTTTAAGTGAAAACAACAATTGACCTACAGAAATCCAACCAAACACATTAGGATTGTATTGATACTTTAGAAGAAAGATACATGGGTCCTTTTTGATGTGTACGAGTCAACCTATCCTCAATTTGAGGAAAGGTGTAGCTGGTATCACTCAAAGGGTCTCTCTTTTGTTTAAAATGAACACAATTTTAAGTGAAAACAACAACTGACCTACGAAAATCTAACCAAATGGATTTTTATTGTATTTATCATATAGGAGAACTATCCATGGGTTCTTTTTGACGTGTACGAGTCAACACCGCCTCAATCTGAGGCACGATGTGGCTGATATCACTCAAAGTGTCTCTCTTTTGTTTAAAATGGATACAATTTTAAGTGAAAACAACAACTAACCTACGTAAATCAAACCAAACACATTTAGATTATGTTGATACTTTATTATAACGATCCATGGGTACTTTGAGACGTGTACTAGTCAACCCCATGTCAATCCAAGGCCCAGTGTGACCGGTATCACTCAAAGTGTATCTCTTTTGTTCAAAATGGACACAATTTTAAGTGAAAATAACAACTGACCTACGAAAATTCAGACAAACGCATTTGTATTGTCTTGATCCTACAGGAGAACAATAAATAGGTCCTTTGTGACGTGTATGAGTCAACCCCACCTCAATCCGAGACACGGTGTGGCCGGTATCACTCAAAGTATCTCTCTTTTGTTTAAAATGGACACAATTTTAAGTGAAAACAACAACTGACCTACATAAATCTTACCAAAATCATTAGGATTATATTGATATTTTATGAGAACGATCCATTGGTCCTTTGAGATGTGTACGAGTCAACCCCATCTCAATCTGAGGCCCGGTGTGGCCGATATCACTCAAAGGATCTCTCTTTTGTTTAAAATGGAAAGATTTTCAATTGAAAACAACAACTGACGTATGAAAATCTGTCCAAACACTTTCATATTGTATTGATACATTAGGAGAATGATCCATGGGTCATTTGATACGTGTACGAGTCAACCTCGTCTCAATATGAGGTACGGTGTTGCCAGTATCACTCAAAGTGTCTCTCTTTTGTTTAAAATGGACACAATTTTAAGTGAAAACAACAACTGACATACGAAAATATGACCAAACACATTTGGATTGTGTTGATACTTTATGATAACGATCCATGGGTGCATTGGGGATGTCTATGAGTTAACCCTTCCTCAATCCGAGGCACAGTTTAACTGGTATCACTCAAAGTGTCTCTCTTTTGTTTAAAATGGACACAATTTTAAGTGAAAACAACAACTGACCTATAGAAATCCGACCAAATGCATTAGGATTGTGTTGATACTATAGGAGAACAATACATGGGTCCTTTGAGACATGTAAGAGTCAACATCTCCTCAATATGAGGCACGATTTAGCTGGTATCACTCAAAGTGTCTTTCTTTTGTTTAAAATGGACACAATTTTAAGTGAAAACAACAACTGACCTACGAAAATCTGACCAAACACATCAATATTGTCTTGATACTATAGGAGAGAGATAGATGGGTCATTTTTGATGTGTATGAGTCAATTATTCCTCAATATGAGGCACAATGTGGCCAGTATCACTCAAAGTGTCTATCTTTTGTTTAAAATGGACACAATTTTGAATGAAAACAACAACTGACCAACAAAAATCCAACAAAATTCATTCGAATTGTATTGATCCTTTATAAGAACTATAAATGGGTCCTTTTTGATTTGTACAAGTCAACCTGGCCTCAATCCGAGGCATGGTGTGACCGGTATCACTCAAAGGGTCTCTCGTTTGTTTAAAATAGACACAATTTTAAGTGAAAACAACAACTGACGTACGGAAATCTGACCAAACGCATTCATATTGTGTTGATCATATCGGAGAACAATACATGGGTCGTTTGTGACGTGTACGAGTCAACCCCACCTTAATCCAAGTCATGGTGTGGCCAGTATCACTCAAAGTGTCTCTCTTTTGTTTAAAATGGATACAATTTTAAGTGAAAACAACAACTGACCTACGACCTGGACACCCCCGCCCCTCTGGACACCCCCACCCCGTGGAAATCCCCCTCAACCCCCTAGACACCCCAACCCCCCTAGAAACGCCCATGGACAACCCCACCTCGAACAGCCCCCCCCCGGACACCCCCACCCCCTGGACAACCACCCCCCTTGGACGGCACCCCACCCCTCCTAGACACCACCCCACCACCTAGATACCCCACCCCTGGACACCCCCACCCATGTACGACCACCCCCACCCTCTCAGACACCATCCCACCCCCCTTGGATATCCCCACAAACCCCCTGGAAAGCCTCCCCCGACACACTGGACACCAGCCCACCCCCCTGTACACCCCATAGACAGCCCCCCACCTGGACACCCCCCTCCTTGGACACCACCTCGCCCCCCTTGGACAGCCCCCAACCTCCTAGACCTCCCCCCACCCCCTGTACAACCCAAACCCCTAGACACCCCTATCCCCTTAGACACCCCCATCCCACCCTCCTGGACACCACCCCACCCCCATTGGACAACCCCACCAACCCCCCGGACTGCCCTCAACCCCCGGACACCCCCACCCCCTGGAAAGCCCCCCCGACACCCTGAACACCCCCACCCCCTGGACACCCCCACCCTCCTTGGACAGCCCCCAACCTCCTGGACCACCCCCACCCCCCCTAGACACCCCTTTCCCCCCGTACACCCCCATCCCCCCAGAAAGCCCCTACCCACCCTTGGACAACCACCCCAAACCCCTGAACAACCCCCAACCCCCTAAATTCTGAATTGAATTCATTATGTACTTAATTAACTTATGAATTATGTGTTAATGGTGTACAAGTATACTTGTTGTATGGGTATACTTGGTCTAATTAGCTTATGATTTATGTGTTAATTTTGTATGGGTATACTTGGTCTAATTAGCTTATTGAGATGCTGAATATTTTGCAGGTGTTTGGGTGTGCTGCTATAGATTTTTTTGTAGTAGCAGACAGGGCATTTATCAGCACTTTTTTAGCGCTGATAAAGGGAGCCTTTATCACTGCTAAAAAAGCACTGATAAAGGATCCATTTATCAGTGCTAAAAGAGCGCTAATAAAACAAACATTTATCAGTTCTCTTTTAGCACTGATAAAGATGTTTTTTATCAGCGCTTTTTTAGCACTGATAAATTCCCCCTTTATCAGTGCGTTTTTAGCGCTGATAAAGGTTCCCTTTATCAGCGATTTTTTAGCATTGATAAAGTACCCCTTTATTAGTTCTCAGTAAGTGATGATAAAGGGGACCCCCCTTTTATCAGTGCTGAGCTTTACAGTGCTTATTTAGCACTGATAAAGCCCGTTTTGAGCGCTGATAAAGACTGTTTTTGTAGTAGTGTTATATTTATATCAATATAAATATACTTATATATCAATATATTATTTTTTATGAAATGTATATTTTTTGAAATATACACTTTATCAGCACTAGGAAAAAAAGCGCTAATAAATCCCCATTTTATCAACGCTATTAAAAAAAACTGATAAAGGGGGTGCCTTTATCAGCACTTTTTTTAGCGCTGTTAAAGGGTGGTGCTGTAGAAACCCTGTTTTGTGGTAGTGGATGTTGATTCAGGTTTGTATCTATCCCAAACAACTTCACGTATCTACATGTATCGGTTCATATTTTTCATTTCCTACTTAGTTTGTGCTACTGACATGTTGTGTGTTGAATACTATATTGCAATGTAAACCAAAACCAAACCAAAAAATTTAATCAGGTTGTGTAAAACAATGTTTGTCATCTCGAACAAGTTCAATGCCATACCGATGTATTTAGTCATCTTTTTAATTGGTTCTTTTGGGGTAAGTTGTCACATTTTATTTAATTTTCCTTCACTGATATCATGGACGCATTGCCATTTCATGTGGCTGTATTGTTTCCCTTCATTGTTACTTATTAAAAAATCATAGGTACCTTGATTGTATATTTTCATGTTTTTGTATTGTTTCCCTTAACTTTATTTTTATATTCAATAAAAACTATATCTATATTAACTAAATGAAGGGTTTTTTAAAATCTTTAAGTAATTTTTTTCCCAGTACTTATGACTTCTTTTCATCGAAACATGAGGTATGGATTAGTGTTCTTTAGTCACAATTCCTACGAATCACTTCTGGCAACATAGTATCTTTTGAAGATTTATAAAACTATGTTTCTTCGTGTTCATTAATTTTTTTATGCATTATGTATAGATTCTACATAGATGAAGATGGGTTTGGTGGATAAAATGGATTGTTGAAACACTGTCTGAAGATGGGTAACGACAACTACAGTTGTGAAATCTAGAGATTTGTAGTGAAAGAAATGAAATAATGAGATCATATCTTTTTCGGATCGGTATTAACAATGGCGATGGGGTTAGCAGTGTACTTCAATCATTAGTCTATAGATTACACCATATCCTCCGATGAAATGGATTTGATTCAACATTCAAGTGGTCGAGAACACCACTAAGTGTGTCCCAGAGAAGTATTCTTCTCAGGTAACTCTTTAATCCAGGTCAGTATACATGATATCCTATGCTTCTATGAGACATCCAGTTTTCAAGGACATCATGCCGCACTGTTCCTTCCAAAGGATTGCAACTGGTAACTCCTCCTACATTGATGTAGTCTGTATATAAATTAAGATTTCTTATATTATTAACAGTTTACTCTTATTTTTATGACTCACTGTTTCATTTGACTTCCCATAAATCTACTACTATATTTTCACTACATTTACTACGCCAACAGCAGTGAACCACATCTAGTTGCATTGTTCGTGCCAAAAGATTGCAGCTGGTAACTCTTCCTGCATTAATGTAGCATGCATATAAATTGAGAATTCTTAGATTATTAAACATTTACTCTTTTTTTATGACTTAATTTCTCATTTGAATTCCCATGAATCTACCACTACATTTCCAGTACAGTTACTCCGCGAAAAATGATGAACTACTATCAGACATTTTATACAACTGATTTCAATACCATATTTATCAGGTCTCTTTTACACCACATCATATCATTTAACACCGGTATACCTTCCTTATTTTATTAAATACACGACATTCAGTGTTTCTATGTTCCAGAATTCATTTCTCTGTCATTTCTGATAGTATAAAACCAAGAAATTACAACTTTAGTCAATTTTTTTGCCTTCATAATGTATTTTACATTCACTTTGCTATTAAATGTTCATAAAATGGTTTTCCTTCACACCTTGACAATTCAATATAAATAAAAACAATACAAATATGTATAGCCCATCAAACTACAGAGATGCAAGGTTCCATAAGAGACTACTAATGAAGGAATGACAAAAAGTTTGAGATTACTCTATTCTGTTCACTTTAACTAGATTTAATAATTTTCATTCTTTTAGTAGTTTTACTCATTACAATTGTGACAATAACAACGTTTCTATCTATTGGAAATTATTCAATGTCATCTACGAAGCAGTCTGGTACTCCAATAAGTGAACTGCTATCAACAAATGGCATCACACAAAAAGTCAGACGCATGCCATTATCACCTCTATCTATTAATGGTAGTTTATATTTAAATTAACCATAGGAATCCATTACATTTCAGATTATCATAAATTAGTCATTATTAACTTCTTCTTTGTTGATAGTGCCTCAAGAAACTGCTACCCGGTCAAAAATGTTTGATGAAACAAACAAACGAAAACAAAGACAAGAAACCATGACCCTAACTCTTGTACCATTCTGTAAGTGTGATGTATATGTACTTTGATGAACATAATTTAGGCCATTCAACCTTTGTATTTTCCATCTAACAATTTTCTAAATAATTGCGATAGGTCTCATGACTGATGAGAATATTAACACAGAATTATCACCTGCCTCCTCAACACAGTAAACATGATTGAAGCATTTACATATTTCATTCCCTATTAATAGCATTTTATTTCTTATGCTTCCCTTATAATGGCCCGACTCCAGTTACCCAAAGTCGGTTCATTATTACATAGCATTGGCATGATCACAAAAGATAAAGTCTCAAAAGACTGATTAGTTTAGTGGCCTTGGAAATACTAGATACACTCATAAGTTTTACATTACATTATAAAATGAAAAACTACAACAAAATAGTCTCCATAGGCCACACTCATATCCCTTAGACTATCCATGTAGGTCAGTCATAATATACTTCTTTACATCCTGGGAAAAATAAAACATAGAAAGGGGTGAGCTCAGATGCTCAGTAAGGATAACAATATAGTAGAAACTTTCATAAATAATCATAAACATTTAAGGCAATGTATAAAACTAAAACAAAAGACTTTACAACATGAAATTAATCATAATATGGAAAATATAAGTCAAAATAATGTCATTTACTTACTCACATGGATATTCTACTAGTTGAATAATCACATGCAATATCAATAGCCACTTTCATAAGGATGGAATGCATAATGCCAGACTTCATAACCATATAGTAAAGGCCTTGTGCTAAGACTACAAATTAGATTTTGTCAAGGCCTTGTGCTAAGATACTAGTTTGTCTCATGAGACCTACCGATGCATCGATAAGCTATATCAGTCTCCACTCATCACTTACAAAGTCCAATGCATTCCTCATATGAAAAGTTTTAAACATAACATAAACATTCGTATTAAAACTAGCATACGAAATGTCAATACTTTATCCATAAACCATGAATTGTAGAAAAATAACACATCCACAGTCAAACATATCATAAAAACTTCAATACAAAATGGAAGATTTATATCATAATAAATCAACTTCAAACAAGATTAAAATCCATTAAAGGACGTTGACATAGATAAAATCAAAACTGTTTGAGAGAAATATCTCATTATTTTTTTTGAAATCATTTAAAGTTACATAATTATAAAAGAAAACATTTATTTAAAAATATTCTTATAATATTGTAAGGGAAGATTCGACGATGTTATAATGGTGAAATATAGCCACACCCATCGTATAAGTTAAAAAAACATTCTTACCTTAATTTTGTCGAAAAGGTCATAATGTAACTTGTTTGGAAAATGATGGAAAGATTCCTTTCAAAACATATAAGGTCATATAATGGTATAAATTACTTTAACTCATAGTCTAGTAAGTAGTAAAAATGTTTTGGAATGCATTTTTAGGAAAACATGGATGTGGATGATAAAGAGGTCCCAACAAATAATTACATATAAACAACCTTGAATAATGAAGAGGTTGTAGAATTAACCCTTACCTTATACTTTTCCTTGGTCGATGGTATGTTAAACTCCTGTATAATAGTTAAATAATTGTTATTAAATTATACAAGAACTATATACATAAATATGATATCATATATGATCTTCTAATATTGCTTTGTTAATGATATTTCAGTAGTATCATCGTTTCAGGTATTAACTGATTCGTCTTCCTTTATATGTTTTGTTACATAAGTAATGTTTTTTATGGATAGGATGTATCTTATTCATATTCATAATGATATTAAGTCTTTAAAAATTATTTTTAATCATCAAATGAAAATTATTCTTGAATGGATACGATGGAGAATGAATCTCATCGCGTTCGTGGAGACGGTAATCCGTATGTACGCACGAGCAACAATATCATTATTTTGATATTAAAATCATATATAATTGTATGTTATATCATATATACAGAATCATTATCATATTATATTTATTATTTACATCATTTATACTCATTATTATACCCATCTAAATGATGAAGTGTTTGAATAACAAACTACACCACGACGTGGAGACGATAATCCGTACGTACGCACGTATGGTGAATTTGTCATTTATAGGATGAATAGAATAATGAATATGGTTGTACCATTTTTATAATAACATCACAGTATATAGAATATACTAAATTTATTATTTTCGAATAGAAACAACAAATAAAGAGGAAGTGTAAGAAGAAAAGAACTTGAAAGAGGTGATTAAATGTTTACCTCTTCTTTGGGTTCTTCCTTTTGATTTGATCAAAAGGTCTCCTTAGGTTGGATTTCTGACTAAATAAAGGCCTCCAGGATGAAGGGAGGACGGATGGTAGGATATTTGGGTAGGTATTGGCTGAGCCAAATGGCTTTGAAGGTTTGAATTAGAGAGGAGGGGAAGTGCCCTTTTATAAGAGGGGTGAGGGGCACCTTAGGAAAAGCTAGAAATATTATTTTATAATAAAACCGTTTTCGGTTTCTAATGGCTACAAAATGAATTATTTAAATTATAAGGTGGGGATGGGTCTAAAAAATCTCAAACAATAGGTTTTATATAGGTTTGGGTCACTATATTAACCTTATCTTTTAGATTTAACTATTAGTTAAATAGTTTGACATTTACCATGTATCTTTGTATTTTTATATTATATGGTTAATAAACTTACTATAAACTTCCAAGAGAACCCAAAGTGGTTCATTAATGATACATATATCATTATATAAGTCTTTTGGATGAACCTTAGATTTTTAGGATTATTATATCAACCAATAATATTGTATTTTCTTTAAAAACTCATTTATGTCAATTTTGACATTATTTAATAATTGATTTTTTTAAAGTCCTAAAAACTTTATTAATTCAAACTAAATACATTTAATCAACCCTAACATGTCATATTAACCTATAAAATTAGTATAATTCATTAAAAGTCACAAATTACATTTACTTGGATATTTATAATATCAATTATTTTAATCTTTTATTAATATGGTAATTACTGGATCATCATTGTGTCATAAATAAATTTAATTATTTAATGTATAAAAATTATAAATAAAATAACATTATGTAGGAAATATTTTTATATTTCTAATTAATATTTATAGTCGAATTTATATTATGTGTAACCCTATATTAAAAATGGTTTAGTTATTAAACTTTGAATTAAACTCTTTTAACTCTTCTTTGAATTAAATAATAATAAATGTCCTAATCTAATCCAAGTGGACCTAAAGGATCATATTTTATTCCTAAGGTTGTTTTTGGTCGAATAACACTTATCCAATAGAATTATAATATATTTTAGGGTAATAATAATATCATTCTTACCCTTAATTGCCCTATTTACTTTTAAATGTGGTAAATAAAAGTAAAAAGTTACTATTCACCAAAAATTATTTTCATCTTATTGAATCACATTTTACTTACTAATATCAACCGTATCTCTCAAATTTTTGAAATTAAACTCACAGAAACGGTAAAATTAAGTTTTATGTAAATTTTCAAATGCTTATAGGAGGTGGGTAAAAGACGGTAAAAAGTTCAATAAAATTTTTATATATCTAAAATTATTATAAACTAACTCCAATGAATTAAATTGAACTTATATAGGTATTATGTATCTATTTTTATCTAAAATAATTTAAATAAAAATTCGGTTTTAAACGATAACTCAGTATTTTCACTATTCATTAAAAATTGAAAGTTTTCAGAAAAATACAAAAAATTCACCCTAAGCTAATTTCGATATTCCGAATCCAAAAATGAAGTCCATTTTGAAAGATAAAATTTATAAAATTTCAAAAAGTGTGTATTACTATTCATAATGGCTAGTTTGATTGGTTGTGGTGTGTTAGAAATCGAAGTTACGTACAACACACACTATTGTATTATTCAAAGAGAAGCGTACCGTGGAAGCTTGGGGTGTTACATTCTACCCTCCTTCAAATAATTTCATCCTAGAAATTTCTAGAATATTACTGCATAAAAAGACTCGGGTGGTTCTTCATAATAAGTTCCTCAGGTTCTCACGTTGCATCTTCCATCTTATGGTTTCTCCATAGAACTTTTACCAGACGAGTTGTCCGGTTTCTCAGCACTTGTTCTCTTGTACCAAGAACCTTGATAGGTTCTTCGCAATAAGACAGATTGAGTTCCAATTCTAATTCCTCATAGGTGAGTACATGCGTTGAGTCAGGCATGTATTTTCTCAACAATGATACGTGGAACACATCGTGAACTTTGAAGAGACTTGGCGGCATTGCCAAACGGTAAGCTACAACCCCGATTCGTTCTAGAATTTATAAAGGTTTGATGTACCTGAGACATAATTTTTCCCTTTTACCAAAACATATAACACCGTTCCATGGATATACCTTCAATAAAACATGATCACCCACCTGAAATTCCAAATATTTCCTTCAGTTATCGTCATAGCTCTTCTGCCTACTTTGAGCTAATTTGATGTGGGTTTAGATTACCTTCACATTTTCCATCATTTCCTTCACATGTTCTGGGCCTACAAGTTTTCTTTCACCAACATCATCCCAACAGGTTGGTGTGCGACATCTATTTCCATATAACGCTTCATATGGTGCCATCTGAATACTTGAATGGAAGCTACTGTTATAGGAAAATTCTACCAGAGGTAAATATTGATCCCACATACCTTGAAAGTCAAGTGAGCATGATCTCAACATGTCTTCTAAGGTTTGAATAGTCCATTCTGATTTTCCATCAGTTTGGGGGTGGTAGGCAGTGCTCCAATGAAGTTCAGTATCCAGGGCTTTCTGAAGACTTTTCCAAAATCTTGATGTAAAACGTGGATCACAATCAGAAACAATTGAAATGGGTACTCCATGAAGTCTCACAACTTCATTAATATATAGTCTTGCTAGACGTTCAAGTGGTAAATCTTCTCTTATAGCAAGAAAATATGCTGACTTGGTAAGATGATCAACAATGACCCATATTGAATCATTCATTCTAGAAGTCTTTGGTAGTCCCATGACAAATTCCATCATAATATTATCCCATTTCTACTCAGGTATGGGAATAGGTTGCATGACTCCTCCAGGCTATTTCCTTTCAGCTTTCACTTGTTGAAAAACCATACATCTTAACACAAAATCAGCAATCTCCCTCTTCATGTTGTCCCACCAAAAACATTCCTTCAAATATCTATACATCTTAGTGCTACCAGGGTGTATAGAGAAATTGGAACTATGAGCATCATCCAACAATTCCCTTTTTAGATCAGGTACATTGGGAACACAAAGTCTCTTCCCAAATTTCAAAATTCCATCTTCATACACAAAGTCTCTCAATCTCCCATCATTCACAACTTTAATCTTCTTTTGAAACTCTTCATCATCAGTCTGAGAAATCTTTATCCTTTCTAGTAAAGATGGTTTGGCAACCTTTTGATTTTTTTTGATGTTTCACCTTCCATTGTTATCCCCATGTCCAACTTTACTAGATCCTTGTATATAAGATCCTTTTCAACTCTCATATTGTTCAAAACTCCATGATCATTTTTGCTCAAAGCATCTGCCACCTTATTTGCCTTCCCTGGGTGGTAATGTATAGTGCAATCATAATCTTTGAGTAGTTCAAGTCATCGCCTTTGCCTCATGTTGAGTTCTTTTTGTGAGAAAATATACTTCAAACTCTTGTGATCAGTATAAATCTCATAGTTTTCACTATATAGATAGTATCTCCATATCTTCAAAGCAAATATTATAGCCGCAAAATCAAGATAATGAGTAGGATAGTTTTGTTCATGAATTTTTAGCTGCCGTGATGCATAGGCAATAACTCTATCATTCTGCATAAGGACACAACCAAGTCCTTTCTTTGAGGCATCACTATAAATAACAAACCCATCATTCTCTGATGGTAGAATCAATATAGGAGCATTGACTAATCTTCTCTTTAGTTCTTCAAAACATTATTCACACTCTTTTTTCCAAACAAATTTAACCCCTTTACGTGTGATCTTTGTTAATGGGTTAGCCAACCGGGCAAAATTCTGGACTAAACGTCGATAATAACCTGCTAAACCAATAAAACTGTGTACCTCAGTTATACTTATCGGTACTGGACATTCTTGGATTGCCTTGGTCTTTGAAGGATCAACATAGATTCCATCCTTAGAGAAAATATGTCCAAGAAAAGAAATCTCCTGAAGCTAGAATTCAAACTTTCTAAATTTCCCATATAATTCATTTCTTCTAAGAGTCTTTAGAATAACGTGCAAGTGATTTTCATGATCTTCATAGCTTTTGGAGTATACCAAGATATCATCAATAAATACCACTACAAATTCATCAAGATATTCCTTAAAACCCTTATTCATTAGATCCATGAAGACAGAGGGTGCATTAGTCAATCCAAAAGGCATTACTGTAAACTCATAATGCCTGTACCTAGTTCGAAATGCTGTTTTCGGAATGTCTTCCTTTTTCACACACAACTGATGCTATCCATATCAAAGGTCAATCTTTGAAAAATATTGAGCTCTATGAAGTTGGTCAAATAAATCATCAATGCGAGGTAGGGGGTACTTGTTCTTTATTGTTATAACATTGATCTTTCTGTAGTCAATGCACAACCTCATAGATCCATCTTTCTTTTTAACAAAAAGAACAGGGGCTCCCCATGGAGAAACACTAGGGAGAATAAATCCCTTATTACTCAATTATTATAGTTGTTTCTTTAGTTCCACTAATTCCACAGTGACCATTCTATAAGGGGTCTTCGATATGGGCCTTGAACCAGGAATTAAGTCAATAGAAAACTCAATTTCTCGTTCTGGAGGATGTCCAGGTAAATCTTATGGAAATACATCAACATATTCTTGCACAACAGGTACATCCTCTATTTGAACATTCTTTTCTTCACCCACAATTATTTCATTATATTCCTCCCCAATAATTGAATTTAGTTGAGCTACCAGGGGTGGATCTAGATAAGAATTAGGTGGTGACATTTCTGCTATAAAGATAAGGTACTCCTTATCATCATCGAGAATTGTAACCTAATTCTTCTTACAATAAATTTTCACATCATGGTCCGAAATCCAATCCATACCAAGGATTATATAAAATTAAATCATGGGTATGACGATGAGATCAACAGATAAAGAACATTTATATTCCCTAATGGGGAATGATTTACAAAACTTTGTTGCAATGATACTTCCCTTATGAGTTTTTACTGAAAACTCCCTTGTTAAATCAAATTGGAAATATCTAATTTTCTTAGAAAACTGGGAAGATATGAAACAATGTGATGATTCATAATCAAATAAAGTATTGGATAAACTTGAAGAAACCATTAAATTACCCGCCACTACATCTTTTGGAGCTTCAAACTCTGCAGTAGTGATAGCATAAGCTTGGCCTTGATCCCTTAGCCTTTTTTGAGGTAAGTTCCCATGATGCTTAGGAAATTCATTTGAATAATGTCCCCTTTCTCTAAAATTGTAGCATTCAACATTAACAACTTCTTTCTTCCCTTTGCAATCATGAGTTTGGTGGCTTTTTTCACCACACTTGTAACAGACTCTCATTCCCTTCAGACAAGTACCAGGGTGTTTCTTCCCACATTTACTGCAGGATGGATATTCAACTTTTCCCTTCTTCCCCTTATTTCCATTTCCAGAGTGTTCAACAAATTTCTTATTCTCTTGCTTTTCTTTAAAGTCATAAGACTTAGATAATTCTTTTTCTTTCTTGATAGCACATGAGACAATATCTTCGTACGACAAGAAGGATTGTGGGACTAATGCTCGATGGAGAAATGGTTTTAACCCATAAAAGAAATGATCAATCTTACTTCTTGGGTTACGTATATAATCTACTGCATGCCTTGCTAACCTTGTAAAGTTAGCCTCATACTTTGCGACATTCTCATCCTCCTTTTTCCTCAGACTCAGAAATTTCCTTTCCATATCCGTTCGATGGTCACGAGGAAAGTATTTTTCTAAGAAAATCTCTTAAACTCCCTTCATTCCATATTTGATACTTCATAATCTTCCTTTGTGTTTTGAACCAATGACCACCATTGATATACATCTCCCGTGAGGCGATAAAATGACATGACAAATTTTTCCCTTTCGCTACTCCCCAAAGCATGAAATATTTTCTCTAAGGAACTTATCCATTGCTCAGCTACTAATGGATTTGTACCCCCATTGAATGTTGGTGGTTTTTTCCTCATGAAACGATCTAATATTGATCCTCCACACTGCGGATCATGGTGCTCCATACGGGTAAGGTTATTATTCATAACCTGAGTGAGTTATCCCAGTATAGTGATAAGGTGATCAACACCAGTTGTATCACCATATCCACTATAATTATCTTGATCAGGAGGGCAATCCCTACATGGAGTGCGTGCATTGATACAGTTTCCATTCCTTCCACTAGGAACCATTTATAAACAATGGCATACATTAGATTAGTTTATGAATTGCAATACATAATTCCAAACTTATAACATATTTAACATAAATTGAAAATTTTATGGATATAATCCATAATCATAAAAAAATGTTTTCTTTAAGGAGGTATATACCCATAAATCCTTCATAATGGTTTGTAAAGAAAATTTGGATTATCCTAAGCATATCCCTCGAGAGTTTCATAACCAAGAGTGCAACAAGGACCGTTGTCATGCACAAGTTCCCGTTCGAGTCTAGCTCAAAGTGGTGTTTTTTGGTTTTACCCCTAGGTAAATATGTGCCAGAGCCGCTGTAACAGCCCGAGATTTTATGAAAAATATTCTTTTTAATTTTATTAATGTCTTGTGTTGTACGCTACACCAAAAGGAGCTTGCACAACACGCATCCTTGACTTTCCTTGCATTACACGCAATCGCAACCTTCCTCGATAGCGTGTGTAGTACGCAATACTGAGTTTCACGAAACAACGATATGCTATTAAAATATTATTAAAACTAGCCGTTATGAATAGTAATAACCACTTTTTAAATTCTAGAAAATTTAGCTCTCAAAATGGACTTCATTTTTGGATTCGAAGTATCGAATTTAGCGTAAGGTGAAATTTTGGTACTTTTCGGATAACTTTCATATTCTGATGAATAGTGAAAATTACTAAATTATAATTAAAAACAACTTTTTTAATCGAAATAATTAATAGTGATAAATTATTAATTTGAGTGGTTTTAAAGTATATTTAGAATATATTTTTACAATTTAATACAATGTTGGTCATTGGTTGTAATTTTACATTTAAACCAGACATAATCAAGTGTCAATCTTTTGATAGATATTGTTTCCTAAAAACATGCTATTTATTTTAACAGCGGGATTTAATTATAAAATTAATTAATGCAACTTCTATGTTATGAATTTGGTAAAATAGACTTCATTTTTGAATTCGGAATATGAAATATAGCTTAGGATGAAATTTTGGCATTGTTCTGAAAAACATCAATTTTTGATGAATAGTGAAACTACTAAGTGGTAGTTAAAAAAAACTGAATTTTTCATAAAACTTAATTTTACCGCTTCTGTGAATTGAATTTAAAAAATCCGAGAGACACGGTTGATGTCAGTAAGTATAATGTGGTTCAATGAGATGAAAATAATTTTTGGTGAATAGTAACTTTTTACTTTTATTTACCACGGTTAAAAGTAAATAGGGTAATTAAGGGTAAAAATGATATTAATATTACCCTAACACATGTCCTAATTCTATTGGACAAGTGTATCTCGACCAAAAACAACCTTAAGTGTAAAATATTATCATTTAGGCCCACTTGGATTAGATTAGGACATTTATTATTATTTAATTCAAAGAAGAGTTAAAAGAGTTAAAATCAAAGTTTATTTACTAAAACATTTTTTATATATGGTTTTAAATAAGATAAATTCGATTATAAATATTAATTAGAAAGATAAAAAGATTTCCTACATAATGGTATTTTATTTGTAATTTTTAGACATCAAATAAGTTAATTTATTTATGACACAAAGATGATGCAATAATTATCTTATTTATGAAATATTGACATAATTGATGTTATAAACACCAAAATAAATATAATTTGAGACTTTTTATGAATTACACTAATTTTATAGGTTACTATGATATATTAGTGTTGATTTAATAAACTTGGTTCGAAAATATAATTCTATTATGACTTTCACAAAAATCATATATCAAATAGTGTTAAAATTGACACAAAATAGTTTTTAAATCAAATACTATATTATTAATTGTTATTTTATTCCTAAAAATCTAAGGTTCGGCAAAATGACTTAGATAAGGATATATATATTAATAATAAACAATTTAGGGTTCGTTTGGCATGTTATAGTAAGTGTATTAACCATATAGTGAAAGAAAACAAAAAGACACGGTAAAAGTTAAATTATTTAACTTAGAGTTAAATCTAATTGATAAGGTTAAAATAATACCCTAAACTTATCTAAATCCTATTGGTTGATAGGATTTAGACCCATCCCCACTTTATCTTTGAAATAAGACCCTTTGGAACCATTATAAACTGATTTTGACTTTAATATAAAATAATATTTTGAGATATTCCTAAGGTGCCCCTCTCCTCCCTTATAAAAGGGCACCTCCTCCCTCTCTTCCTCACACAACTTTGAGCCTTAAAGCTCGGCCAAACCCTGAAAAAATCCCTTCTCCACTTCCCTAGTATCATCCTAGAGGTCCTGGTCTTCTTCAAATACCATCCTTAGTTCTTTAAGTGGAGGTTAAGTGAAGGCGCGTCAAAAAGAGGTAATATCCATTACCGATCTTTTTCAATTTCTTTCTTCTTCAACTTCTTCTTCTTTAGTTGTTTCATGATAAAGTAATAACATCAGTATTTCTTATATACTGATATGTTATTATAAATATGAAACAACTCTAATTAACCTTCTATCCATCCTACGGAAAAAGGAAATCACCGCGCGTGCGTACGTACGGAATACCATCTCCACGCCGTGGTGTAATCTATTTTCCGCCACCACCTTAATTGGATGAGTATAAAGGTGTAATGAGTAATTATATATTATTATTATAAAGTGATATTGATACTGAAATAGTATACACTTCAACACAATTCCACGACCATGAGAACGATATCATCGCTCGTGCGTACGTACGGACTACCGTCTCCACGACGCGATGAGATTCATTCTCAATGATTAACCATTCATGAATGATTATAAAGTATATATAATAAGTACTAATGAAATATATGACCTGATAATGATACTGGAATTATTTATATTTATATGTACGTCATCTACTTAATTCCATTCAATTCAATAAGGAAACGAAAACAGCGTTCATGCGTACGTACGGACTACCGTCTCCATGAACGGTGTATTTCTTTCCATTTACTGATTTATTATATATGTATATTCTGAATATAGATATATATAAATCATGTTTTATATTCTGTAATTAAGTAATCATGATCTAAGTAATCATATGAATAATTAAAAGTTAAAAACACGAACGACAAATGAGACGATTCTACCCAAAACGCTAATTTAACATGAATTTACAAAAGAACGGGTAATATAAAGTCATAAGTGGACCATATATGATATAATAACAATGAATATGATTCTGGAATAAGTCAATAACATGATTTAAATCATTATACAGGAGGTTCGGACACTTACAAAGCAAGTCGGACCTAAGGTAAGGGAAATATCACAATCTCATTTTTATTCGAGATTGTTTATACTTTGGCATTTACTGGGGTGTATTTTATCATCCACATCCATGTTTCCTCAATATGTAATATTATTTCCATCCAAATACAATTGTTTAAATCCATTTTTACCCTTCGGTGAGTTTTTAGTAAAAGAAATGAAAGGAATCATTTGTCGTTTTTCGTACGAGGTACTTTTTGACTTTTCCGACAAAAGTACGAAGAATGTTTTTTTAACTTATACGGCATGAATGAAATTTTAAAACATTATTTCCAAGAAGCATCCTTTAAAAGTTTTCAAGTTTATTTTTAATCAACTTCTTTAAGTTTAAAGTTGTATGACATGTTAATAAAGGAAAAATGTTTTTGAAGAAGAAAATGATATTTTCCTCAAGAATGGAGTTCAAGTGTTTTATCAAAATTATTTTCCATCTAAGATAATAAAGGGTTCTGTTTTTATCCCTATTATTGCATTGATTTGATCATTTTGTGATGGAATTATTTTTATGAATTCCTTTATCTTATATGAATTGTTTTATGATGTCACGATGTTTAAGATTCCCATTTTTATTACATGGGTTATGAAATGATGTATGGTTTATGATTTTGTGGCACACATAAGAATGGTATCATTATGAGATGGGTGGGACCTATATCTCCCTCCAATGTATTGGGTAAAGATTTCATATCTCATGAGATAGACATGGATGGAATGGTAGGTTATACCGGTTCAGTGAAACAGGACTGAAATGAGGGTGACTCGATTCAGAAAGGGACTTTGTCCACTAAGATAGTCTTGGCAATGAGTCATGACTAAAAAGAAATGATTCTCTATGATTATGTGTGTATGAAAAAAAGTTTCATGTTTTATGTTATGCTTAATGGGATTTCATTTCACTACTATGATTTATCCCATGTTATGAAATTATGCTCTCTTTTGCAGGTTAAGATTTCCAAAAGTTATGTTCTTATGAATATGATGTGATTGATTTTTCTTTTGTTTACCCTTACTGAGCATTTGAGCTCACCCTTTTATGTTTTCTTTTCCCCAGGATATAAAGAAAGGTTCTAGGTAAAAAAAAGGGAAGATCTTTATGGGAGATATTGAAGATCTTTTACCACGATTAGAAGATTACGTTCCGAGTTTCCAAAGACACTAAACTATTACGATCCTTGTGTGTGTGTTTTTGTTATGTACTAAGTATTACACAAAAGTAATGTAATGTCCATGTACGTCTAGCTTCGGGTCTCTACAGCTGCCCCTACCTACTCATATCCAGATAGCGATGTATCACTTGGAAAACTCACAAAATCTCTACAGTACCAAAATTCTAGGAAGTTCTTATATACTAATCCTCAAAGTCTATCTTAGGATAATGTTCTCTAATCAGAGTTTTTCTAAATATAGCTTCCAAGTTTTGTACTAAACTTCCTCTGATACCAACTGTAACGCCCCGACCACAGTTACCCATAGTCGGTGCATTATTACATAGCATTGGCATGATCACAAAAGATCAAGTCTCGAAAGACCGATTAGTTTAGTAGCATTGGAAATACTAGATACATTCATAAGTTTTACATTACATTATAAAATGAAAAACTACAACAACATAGTATCCATAGGCCACAATAATACCCCTTAGAATATCCCTATAGGTCAGTCATAATACACGTCTTCACATCTTGGGAAAAATAAAACATAGAAAGGGGTGAGCTTAGATGCTCAGTAAGGATAACAATATAGCGGAAACTTTCATAAATAAGCATAAACA
This sequence comes from Viscum album, assembly GCA_963277665.1. Lineage (NCBI taxonomy): Eukaryota > Viridiplantae > Streptophyta > Magnoliopsida > Santalales > Viscaceae > Viscum > Viscum album. Next base: position 1,607,197,885 of record OY728129.1, on the reverse strand, counting down.
TTTAAGGAAATGTATAAAACTAAAACAAAAGCATTTTCAACATAAACTTTATCATAATATGGCAAATATAAATCAAAATAATGTCATTTACTTACTCACATGGATATTCTACTAGTTGAATAATCACATGCAATATCAATAGCCACTTTCATAATGATGGAATGCATAATTTCAGACTTCATAACCATATAGTCAAGGCCTTGTGCCAAGATTACAAATAATATTTTGTCAAGGACTTATGCCAAGACACTAGTTTGTCTCATGATACCTACTGATGCATCGAGGATCTATAACGGGCTCCACCTGTCACTTACTAAGTCCAATGCTTTCCTCATATGAACAGTTTTAAACATAACATAAACATTCGTATTAAAACTAGCATACAAAATGTCAATACTTTATCCATAAAACATGAATTGTAGAAAAATAACACATCCATAGTAAAACATATCACAAAAACTTTAATACAAAATGGAATATTTATATCATAATAAATCAACTTCAAACAAGATTAAAATCCATTAAAGGATGTTAACATAGATGAAATCAAAACTGTTTGAGAGAAATATCTCATTCTTTTTTTTGAAATCATTTAAAGTTACATAATTATAAAATAAAATATTTATTTTGAAAATATTCTTATAATATTTTAAGGGAAGCTTCGACGATGTTATAACGGTGAAATATAGCCACACCCGCTGTATAAGTTAAAAAAATATTCTTACCTTAATTTTGTCGAAAAGGTCATAAAGTAACTTGTTTGGAAAATGACAGAAAAATTTATTTCAAAACATATAAGGTCAAATAAGGGTATAAATGACTTTAACCCATAGTCTAGTAAGTATTAAAAATGTTTTGGAATACATTTTTAGGAAAACACGGATGTGGATGATAAAGAGGTCCTAGTAGATAATTACATATAAACAACCTTGAATAATGAAGAGGTTGTAGAATTAACCCTTACCTTATACTTTTCCTTGGTCAAGGGTACGTTAAACTCATGTATAATAGTTGAATCATTGTTATTAAATTATAAAAGAACTATATACATAAATATGATATCATATATGATCTTCTAATATTGCTTTGTTAATGATATTTCAGTAGTATCATCGTTTCGGGTGTTAACTGATTCGTTTTACTTTATATGATTTGTTACGTAAGTAATGTTTGTTATGGATAAGATGTATCTTATTCATATTTAGAATTATATTAAGTCTTTAAATATTATTTTTAATCATAAAATGAAAATTAGTCTTGAATGGATACGATGGGGAATGAATCTCATCGCGTTCGTGGAGACGGTAATCCGTACGTACGCACGAGTGACAATATCATTATTTGGATATTAAAATCATATATAATTGGATGTTATATAATATATAAAGAATAATTATCATATTATATTTATTATTTACATCATTTATACTCATTATTATACTCATCCAAATGATGAAGTGTTTGAATAACAAACTACACCACGACGTGGATACGGTAATCCGTACGTACGCACGTATGGTGACTTTTTCATTTATAGGATGGATAGAATAATGAATATGGTTGTACCATTTTTATAATAACATCACAGTATATAGAATATACTGGAGTTATTATTTTATAATGGAAACAACAAAGAAATAGGAAATGGAAGAAGAAAAGAACTTGAAAGAGGTGATGAAATATTTACCTCTTCTTCGAGTTCTTACTTTTTATTTGATCAAAAGGGATCCTTAGGTTGGATTTATGACTAAAGGAAGACCTCTAGGATGAAGGTAGAACAGTTGGGAGGATATTTGGGCAGGGTTTTTCTGATCCAAATGGCTTTTAAGGTGTGAATTAGAGAGGAGGGGAAGTACCCTTTTATAAGGGGGTGAGGGGAACCTTAGGAAAAGCTAGAAATATTATTTTATAATAAAATAATTTTTGGTTTCTAATGGATCAAAAAATGAATTATTTAAAGTCTAAGGTGGGGATGGGTCGAAAAACTCTCAATAAATTGGTTTTAGACAGGTTTGGGTCACTATATTAACCTTATCTTTTAGATTTAACTATTAGTTAAATAGTTTGACATTTACCATGTCTCTTTGTATTTTTATATTATATGGTTAATAAACTTACTATAAACTTCCAAGATAACCCAAATTTATTCATTAATGATATAAATATCATTATATAAGTCTTTTGGATGAACCTCATATTTTAGGATTATTATATCAACCAATAATATTGTATTTCTTTTAAAAACTCATTTATGTCGATTTTGACATTATTTAATAATTGATTTTTGTTAAGGTCCTAAAAACTTTATTACTTAAAAATAAATACATTTAATCAACCCTAACATGTCATATTAACCTATAAAATTAGTGTAATTTATTAAAATTCTAAAATTAGATTTATTTGGATATTTATAATATCAATTATTTTAATCTTTCATTAATATGGTAATTACTACATCATCATTGTGTCATAAATAAATTTAATTATTTAATGTCTAAAAATTATAAATAAAATACCATTATTTAGGAAATATTTTTATCTTTATAAATAATATTTATAGTCAAATTTATATTGTGTGTAACCCTATATTAAAAATGGTTTAGTTACTAAACTTTGAATTTAACTCTTTTAACTCTTTTTTTTGAATTAAATAATAATAAATGTCCTAATCTAATACAAGTGGACCTAAAGGATCATATTTTATTCCTAAGTTTTTTTTTGGTCAAATAAAACTTATCCAATAGAATTAGGACATGTGTTAGGGTAATAATAATATCATTTTTACCCTTAATTACCATATTTACTTTTAATCGTGGTAAATAAAAGTAAAAAATTACTATTCACCAAAAATTATTTTCATCTTATTGAACCACATTTTACTTACTGATATCAACTGTGTATCTAGGATTTTTGAAATTCAACTCACAGAAGCGATAAAATTAAGTTTTATGTAAATTTGTAAATGCTCCTAGGAGGTGGGTAAAAGACGGTAAAAAGTTCAATAAAATTTTTATATATCTAAAATTATTATAAACTGACTCCAATGAATTACATTGAACTTATATAGGTATTATGTATCTATTTTTACCTAAAATAAATTTAAATAAAATAAATAATTATTTAAATAAAAATTCGGTTTTAAACTATAACTCAGTATTTTTCACTATTCATCAAAAATTGAAAGTTTTCAAAAAAATACTAAAAATTCACCCTAAGATAATTTCGATATTACAAATCCAAAAATGAATTCCATTTTTAAAGATAAAATTTATAAAATTTCAAAAAGTGGGTATTACTATTCATAACGACTGGTTTGATTGGTTGTGGTGTGTTATAACTTGAAGTTGCGTACAATACACACTATATTATTATTCAAAGAGAAGCGTATCGTGGAAGGTTGGGGTGTTACATACCTCTAGTAACATATTATGTTTTACTAATAGTATTCCAGTGGAATACAATTCTTTTTCATGGACAGGTATGTTAAAAATTATAACACAAAGACATAACTTAACACATATTAATATACGGAATATGCTGAATTTTAGAATAGAATGATTGGATTCACATTGGATGGAGAACTGAAATTAGGGTTTATTAATGAGGGAGAGATTAAGCAATGACATTTAGGGTTTATTGGATACCCATGTCATGCCTTCATGAGGCACTTACAACTGCATATGAATTGTTTAGCATTGTTGGTATTGTTAAAAGCTTACAACACCTTTCATATTTGGTATACGATTCTCATGGATTAAAAGGGAGAGAGAATGAGGGTGGATGACTTGTATCTCTATCTATTTGGGCAGTGGGAGCTTTCTATAAAATTGAAATTCTCCTAATCTATCTATAACAACTTTACTGACGTCTTTATTTTTTCTACTAATATCTAAATTCTGTATACTAGTTTTGAATTTCAGGCACTTAAATTCAAGAGAAATGTCAATCTTCATTTTTTTAGTTGGAGAATAATTGTAGTTGAGTTTAGATTTTATGCACTATAACACTAGAGTGAATCATTTTGAGCATATGTGTTAAGTAATCATAGGGCATGTAAATGCTTGTAATTGATGGTAATGCTACCATCTTTCATCCTTGATTATGTTTAGACTCTTTAAACAGAGTTGAAGGGGATTATGCTCAATGTTACTAGTTGAAATGATACTTAAGGGATGCATTTATCATTTTGATCAATTTGTTGGATTAACATAATGTTACGTATTTTCTTATTCTAAATCCCCCCCCAAAACTCTTCAGTAACATATTAAATGAATCACACATAAAATGTGTAATTAAAAACCCATGGAATGTACACACTGGTCAGGTTATGTTGGGACCACCAGCCAGATGCGAGATAACCAGAGAGAGGGGGTGAATCGCTGTGTGAATTTAAGGTTTTTCACTAAAGTTGATACCTCAAGCACATGCTACTGTAACAAATATTTACAAATGATAGATAGTTACTCCCCCTACATTGATGCTCCAAACAACTTCATTTACACCTTAACCTCCATTTGACGTAACTGGGCCCAACTACCCCTTTGTCTCTTTCAATATGTATTTCATTGTACCCAATAATGTTTTCATATCCAATAATATTTTCGTTGAAATTGATTTGAAATATCCACCCTCAAAAATTAGAAACTCCTTTACATTAAATTTATCCTATCTTTTTTGAACTATTTTAATGGTGTCTCCATATTTTATTTACTTCTATTCCAATATTATGCACCACTACTTTGTAATTAAGATAGATTCAACATTATTAATTGTTTTCAAATTTTAAAAATAATATTCTCTTATTAAAAAATAACAATTAATCCATATCACCGTGCGTATGCACGGGTGAGTATTAGTTGATGAAAATTATTGGGTAATTAACCGTTAAAGATGGGAAGACCATGATGGGACTAATAGTGTGTTATTATTTTGATTTATAAGAAGAATAAAATTGAAGGATAGAAATAAAACCATGATTAAAAAATAAAGATGTGATTCACATGTGAAATAAAAATACAAGTGGGTGAATAACATTAGAGATTTTATGTGATTCAACCCACTTTATACCTACGTTATGTATTGTGCAAATGAAAAATGAACATGTAACTTTTGGTGTGTGGATCTCATTATTGTTAGTGTATGACCTAAATTTGAGGTAGGTGGTTTTGTATTTAATATGGGTTGTATAAACCATAATTGATCTTAGTTTATAAATTGTTTTATAAATAAATTGACATGATTGATTGATCTATGGGTGTAAATTTTTTTTTAAGAAATTATGCTTTTCACCATTTTTTGATATAAAAAAGGTGTTTTTTAAAGCATCATAACATGGTTTTACGAGATGATTTTCAAATATCTCTTGATATAAAAAGGGTTGTTTGGAAATTGGTTATGAAATGCGACAAACCATTTGAAATGATTCGAATTGTTGAGCACATGGGAGTCTTGGGTACCCTTGTAGGGGGTTTAATAATAGGGTTTGTCCTTATTTTTGTCATGGGGGGGGGGGGGGGGGGCTCACTCATAGCATATTCCTCGGCTATATAGGCCAAGTGTCCTAGGGATTTGATCATATGACATCGACAGAGGGTTCACTCATGGGGTGTTCCTCTATTTTCACTATTATAAATTTGGCCAAATGTGCTCCTTGAGATGGGCGATTACTATCAGTAGTCGCTAACCCTAAAAAAAATACCTGCAATCCCCCCCCCACAACCCTCCCCTCCCCCCTCACGAGTCCACCTTCAAAAACCCTAATGTCATGAACCAGCCCTCCCCATCGTGAACCAGAGCCACCACCACCGCACCCATAGCCACTACCACCCATCGCGAATCAAATCCACCACCACACCCATAGGTCGCCACCCATCTCAAACCAAATTCACCACCCATCGCAAACCAGATCTAGCACCACACTTAGAGATGCCATGGACACAACCTCCCATCCACCCACATCGACTCCCACTCTCATAACCCCCCTACACCCCTGACGAGGTTGTTGTTTCCACCCTCCCAATCCTCTCCCCTAACCCTCGTCGCATCCCCCCCCCTCTATCGCTGCCCGTGATCTAGGTGTTATTTCCCCCTATGCTCACTGTTGTCCCGGATTTTTCGTGATATGTGAGCTAAACCTTGTGATTTTTGATTCGTTTTAAACATCATTTATTTTGATTTTGATAATAACACATCGACCTGATTTATTGAATCAGTATAAAAAATAAATAAAAATGGGAAAATTGAAGTTACTTTGTGGTTTATGTAAAGATTATATTGTATTTTTTTGTCAATGTTGTTTGAGGTATGGATTATATTGTTTTAACATTTGATACATAATTTACTACCCATTGCAAGGTATAATACCTAAGCTTCAATAGTGAACATCATCTATTGATCCAAAAATATTATTGGAACTGTGGCCTTGGCATCTCATCTTGAATCTAGCTTTTGTATAGTGCTACTGGAAATAAGTTTATCTAAACTTTTGGTACACTCAGTGCTTATGATTCCAATTCTCACCTTATTCTCTAGTATATTACTTTCATCTTGAACAAATGTAAACTCCCACAAATTAATACTCATGCTGCTAAAACTAATATGAAGTTTTGAAAGACTTCAAATACACTCACACATATAGAATCTGAATTTTTAGCATGCTTCATCCGTTGATTTAAGACTCATGATATCCTTTGATATCATACTTCCATGCAACAAAACCTAACTTTTTTCACTGTGGAATATTTTTACACTCTCCACATATATAAAATATTTCACTAAAAATCCCTTGTTTTCTCATATAAACACTACGTAGAGACTTCCCTTCATGTATAGCTACTTAGTATCCACTCGCTTAAATTTTGGTAATCTTCAAGATGGAATCACGATAACACTGTGATATTTGTTGCAATGAAGAAAAAAACAGTGTCAACATCTCCATTTTTACATATTCCGATGCTTAAAAATATGTCTCAATGACCACCACTTCAGCTGACTGTGACTACTTATGGTCACCTTTTACCGGATTGAATAATATTATTAAATATTCAACACTCATTTGATCAACATTATATCTCTCTTAAAAATATTTTTTATGCACACATATTTCATAGGAAACATCAATTTCTACTCCATAGTAGAATAAAACTCATTTTAATAATTTATACAAGTTAGAAAAAGTGGAAATACAATGAAAACACACACAAATGCACCCTTGAACTACTGGAAATCCTACCTATCCCAACACCCCTATCCCAACAGTTAGAAAACCGTTTGGATAAAACATGTAACATAAAGCTATCCCAATGGTTTTGTAAAACTGTTGGGATAGATACATGTAGTATAAAGTCATCCCAACAGTTTTGTAAAACCATTGGGATAGATCTAAGGGTACCCCAATGGTTATGGAAAACCATTAGGATGGATTTAAAAAGAAGGGTACCTATCCCAACAGTTCTCAAAACCGTTGGGGTAGGTGCCCTTGTTTTTTATGAATTATTTTCTGAAATATCATCAAATAAATCAATATATAAATCACACATATATATATCCAAATATATTCGCAGATAATTGTAGTATAGTGGTTAGGTCTTTGATATATAAGGTGGAGGTCATGGGTTCAAACCTCAGCTGCGTATTTTATTTTACATTACCTATCCAAATGGTTTTGGGAATCCCGTTGGGATATGTTTATCCCCACAACAAATCAACCAACGACCCTCCAAACCATTGGTATAGGCTATACCAATGGTTTGAGGACCTATACCAACGGTTCCAAACCGTTCATATATTCTATTTTTCCAGTAGTGATGGAAAGTTGAACCTACAACCTCCTAGATGGCCAGTCAATGATATAACCTAATAACGATGACAATTATAATATTATTATTTATCAAAATTGATAACAGATATATTCAAAACACATTTTGATATTTATGATAATGACGTTAAACACTAATTTTTTTTGAAAATAATGATGAATATTTTTAAGTCATTTTTAATTTTAATGATGATTATGGTGACAATGATAAATATTATTATTTATCATATATTACGATGATTATACGTAAAACCCATTTTAAAACTCATTTTAATGATAATTATAATTATAAAGATGATGAATATTACAATTTTAAGATTTTAATTTTACATTTTCAATAAATTTATATTTATCATTATAATATTTGTTAAGATGCGATTCATTATCCTAATATTTATTATTATATTCTCATGTTATAATTATAATTATGTTGACAATTTCACCAATCGTATACTTTTGTAATCTTTAAAACATTTAAATAAATTAATCTTCTACATGAACTAACCCCCAACTTTTATTCTGAATTATTCCTAACATATAACCTTCTATATTTTCTATCATATACTTCATTATTATTTTCCCAAAAAAGGGAATTCTATCAAACAACCTCTACAAATGTAATTTAAAATATAAAATATGTATTAAAAATATAATTTATTATAAATCAGAAATACACACACTACTAAAAAGCTGATTTTATCCAGCGCTAGCTAAAAATACTATCAAAGACCCCCTTTTTCAGCACTAAAAAAAGTGTTGTTAAAGGGGGGTCTTTAGCAACATTTTTTAGAACTGTTAAAGGGAGTCTTTAACAGCACTAAAAAAGTGTTGATGGGGGGGGGGGGTTCTCAACACTTTTTTAGAAGTGATGATAAAGACCCCCACTTTATTATCACTTTTTTACAAGTATTGATAAAAGTATACTTCAAAAAAAATTCATTAAAAACAATATATTAATATATAAATATATTTATACTGATACAAATATAATATATATATTTTTAAAATATGTTTTAGATAAGGTAAATAGACATTTATACTTAATATATAAGATACTTAGTGAAAATAACTTATAAAATAATTAAAAAAATATTTTTAATTAATAATTTACTTATTATTACCGAGTAATAGTCATTTAATATCAATTTAAAGATAAAAAAAATCAAAAAATCAGTAAAATATCTAAAATAAGTTGAAAACGTAACTCGAACTTCAAATGACCATAACTTTTGATTCAGATGTCCGTTTGAGCTCTACTACATATCAAATCGAAGAATGCGAAGACCTATACACCCTAATAACTTAGGGTAAACCCTTTGTCACATTTTTAAAGGTCAAAAAAGACTCAAAAGGCCTCTATAACTGAGTTTTTAGTTTGGGTACCCCATTTTTTTTACATTTTTTGGATTTTAAGCTTCATTTAAGTGGGTCTTTTTTTCCCTTTTCATTGGAGAATAAATTTATTTTTGAGGCATACATTCATATTGATATTATGGCTTTAAAATTTTATCATTTTTCACAATTTAATTTTATTTATAATTAAACATATACATGTTTCCTTATATTAATTATAATAAATCACTCATATAAATACATATATCAATATATTTACATAAAAATGTATAATCTAATATATGTAAAATATGCCTTCTAAAAATGTATTTAAAATAATATTTAACCATTTTTTACATTATAGATACATATACATATATGTGTGTATAAATAAATAGATATATATTTATATTATACTCTAGTATATATAAATGAATATAATATATAATATATTTAAATAAATATAAGTATATATATATCACACACACACATATTGTATAAATGTATTTAAAAATAATTATATAAATATATTTAATAATATTTGTAAATATATATGTAAATATATATATATATATATAAACAAATATATCATTAAACAGATAGAAAAACAACACGGTGTAGTGGTAAATGCATTCCATCTTCAAAAGAGAGGTGCATGATTCAAATCCAGGAAGGCGTGCATGAGGCGGAAAATTCGCAAAGGGATGATGGGGGGGGGGGGTGAAAACACTAATAAGGGGGGGAGGGGGGTGGGGGTGGGGGTGAAAAACACTAATAAAGGGGGGTGAAGCACTATTAAAGGGGTCGTGGAAGCACTGATAAAGGGGTCAGACGCTCATGGACGTCTGAATTTTTTTACCCCTTTAACAATGCTAAAAAATCACTATTAAAAGGGCCTTTTAACAACACTAAAAAAGAACTGTTAAAGACCCCCTTTAACAATGCTAAAAAACCACTATTAAAAGGGTCCTTTAACAATGCTAAAAAAAGCGCTGATAAAAGTTTTGGCCTTTTAACCGTGATGAGATTATCAATGCTTTTTTAGCGCTGGTAAAGGCATATTCTAGCATTGTTAAAGGATTTTTTATAGTAGTGATAACTCATTATAAGAAATTTTATTTATTAATACACTAACATATCAACGAATATCGAATGATATAATTTTATATATTCTAATGTTTTGATAACTAAATTTATAAAATAACCACTAGTCATATATTAATATATATTTAGGATTTTTTTTTTCAATTTTTAAATTTTCTTGTCATCCATTACTTTATAAGTGACTCTCTACAAAATATTTAGTCATGTACAAAAGAAGTCTTTAAAAAATAATAGGTATAAATAATTAAATATAACTTAAAATGCGATGACCGTTTCATTTGTGAATTGTTTTCTTGTTTTGGATGAGTATGAATTGAAGTCCACATGCAATTGGTTAGTATTTATTTTAAATATATTTTGTGATATGAAATTCTAAAAATGCCTACAATATGAAGTATTGTATAAATGTTACTGCTTTTTATACATATATGAGTATGGATAAGAGTTGGATTGATATTCCAAATCAAACGTTTAGAGAATATTTGAAACTACTACAAAATATGCCATTAACAACGCTAGAAATGGCCTTTATCAACGCTAGAAAAGTGCTAAATACCTGATTGATATTAAAATACCTACTTTTTTATTAGTGCTAAAAAATATGATAAATGGACTTTTACCAGTGCTTATAGAAGCAATGATAAAGTGTGCCTTTACAAGTGATTTTAAAAGCACCGAAAAATGCGTCTTTTATCTGCGCTGATAAATGTGCCCCTTATCAACGCTTTTAAAAGCACTGATAAAGGGCCATACTGTAGTGTACTTAAAAAGCACACTGCAACACTAGTGTAATGTGTTGTAACAACACACCGAAACAACAAAAACACACTATATATCAACAAAAAAAGTCCCAATACAAAATTTAGATGAAATGAAATTTACAATATAAATACAAGAAAAAACACTATATTATAGACATTTCAAACATTGGTTTATAAAATTATACAAATAAAAATTATTACATATATTCAAAAACATCAATGTTCCTTTGTCTTTTATCCTGATCCTGACTCATGATATTGTTGAAAAAACCACCCTTTCTCAAGCAAAAGAACACACCTGTATAAAAAAACAATTCTTATGTTAGTAATAATATAAAAAAATAAATTAACAAAAAGTTTTAATCTATATCCATTCTAAATCTAGGTTGTTTTCCGCACACATGTCATCCTCTCCTTATTTCTATTCTATACACCATCTTCTCCTTGATTTAGTTTCACTCCACATCAACCCTATCCTACTCGCGATTTCCCCTACCTATCTTAGGGTTACTACTGAAAATCGATTCCACCATCCTAAACTTCAATTATCATTTCTTCTTTGACCACCTTATCCTCCTTTGTCTACCACTAATATCTCTCTCTCTCTTCAATATTTACTCTTCTAGCTCGTGAGTTCCCCTACCTTCTCCTTTAGTTCTCGTCCCGCAAACCGTCCCAGGTTTTCTTCAACATCAACCACAATAGAGGACACCCATCAAACTCTTCGTGAACCCCTTTAGAATCATCGATAACTTCTTCAGAGACCCTATATATCCAGATCTACACAACAATTATGTTCTCCTAATATCGTGGAAATAATCTCCCAATATCTTGAAAATAATCAATCTTCCTTTTGCTTCGCAGATCTCACGGTCGGGTCAACATTTTCCCTTACAGCAGATTTGACCTATTACAGATGGCAATATTTCATTCATAAAATCTCTGCAACATTTTAATCTGCTTTAATGTTTCACATTTCAATCTATTCATACTAAATTTACATACTAAAATATGATACAACTGCATTCACGAATCAAGAAATAGGTATCCAAAAATTTCATTCTGCCACCATTTTTGTATGACTGTGTGTCTTCAGAGACCCTACAGATCCAGAGATAAGCAAAAGGTGTGTTATTCTCAATTTTTGGAATTTCACCCTTTTTTCCAAGATTTAGTAATTCTAGTTTAATATTACATTTTCAAAAAAATATTACTATATGGCCTGTGCTTCTTCTGTTCGGCCAATCTTACTTCATCCTAAATTTTTTTCCATGGTTGATATTGATTTTTTTTGGCATATCAAAGCATCCTACAGTTTAGGTATGAATAAATTATATAATTTCATAGATTATTTTTATGTTTCATTCATGAAAATTCCCTTTAATGTTCATTTATGTTTTTAAATGACTTATACTATATGCATAGTGGACTAACTGTTTGCTCCACTCTATTTTTTTTTCATTTCAGTCTATTTATACAAAATTTCACTACTATAATATAATATATCTATATTTACGAATCATAAATTACAGATCCACTTAATTTGGTCCACCACCATTACTGTACAACTTTGTGTCCTCATCAACCCTACAGATCCAGTGCTCCACAAAAAGTGTGTTCTCCTCAATTTATGGAAAATTTTTCCTTATCTCAAATATTTAGTAATTACAGTTTCATATTAAATTTTCAAAAAATATTTTCATACATATACTATTATGATTCACTAGTTATGACATTTACTTCTATTGATTGTCCAACACAAGGCACCAGTTTTCAGGAAGTGACTAAGATGGTTTAGCTATGCTCAGTTGGAGCTTGTTGCATGTGAGTTTTCCCAACCAAAATTTTTGGCTGATAGAGGATTTAGATTATCTTTAAGAAATAGTATTTCCCAATATTCTACATTTTATTATTGTTCTCCAATTACTATTTCATTTTTATATGATATATATTATCCAACATCACGTCTTCTACTATGGAAGCTTTATTATACAAATAAGCCATGAAAATGGGTGAAGTGTTCCACTAGTATAAGGTTAGTTTTGTGTTATGCATTTTCTTCTTATAATAATGATTCCATTAAAATTTTGATTTTTAAAATTGGTTATCCATTTTTTCATTTATCTTTTGATATTACAAATTTAGTTAGAAATATATTGTTTCAAATAATGTATGCATACACAAAATGATTACTTATCTCATCAGTTTTTTATCAGAAAGCATATTATTTAATCAATTATTCATATTCTAATTTATATATTTTAGTATTTTTACATATTTCTAATTATCATTCATTTCTATTCATGTAGTTTTTCATTCATTCCTATTTATCATTTTCTTTTTATTTTCTACGTTGGCTTGAATTTTGTACATTCATAATTATTTGTATTTATTTTTATTTTTCATGGGTGATAGACTATAATTTCAAGGTGATGCTATTATTTGAAAGTTTTCTCTTCAAAATAGTTCTTCTAAACTAATTTCTATTCACCCATGATGTGTTTTCATCTAAGGTGTTCATGATTTCTATTTTTATATGACACGTACATTGATTTGATACACTTTTATTGATATATGTTGATTCTATTTTAATATATTAGTAATAATATGAGTCGATTCTTTCAATTTTTACTTGTGTATATTTTATCAACACCAGTAGAAAAGGTATGCCACAAAATCTTAATTGTGTCCTTCTATAAACTATTATAGATACAAAATGAATATGGACTAATAAAGTATGATATTGGTCCTCCTGCCCAATCTTACACCAAATGGGAAGCTCAGATGGTCATGGGTATGAAAACTAGAGTCCTCTAGGTCATGTTCAAGAAAGAAGAATCCCCTAATCTCATTTTTAGTGTTCCATTTCTTTTTATTTCGATGAACAATGTGTTTACTATTAGGCTATTTCCCTTAGTTTTTTCTTTTATGTGACTGAAAATTAACAATTATAATGGTTTCTACTATGATAACTTTTCCCCAAACAAAGGTTACAATCCTAAGCTCTGACTAAAGCCTTGAGTGGTAGGTACGTTAATAAATTTTCAAGTTCTTGAGTTGATGAAATATTCATATAAATTATTTTCTTTAGTTTTTTCCTCCATATCTCATCCCATGATCCCATCCCTTCTCTTCATTTTGTTGAAATGTACACTGAATTTGGAGGGGTTGTGCCTTTCTGGCTTCCTAAAGACTTTTTAGCATAGAATAGATCAAATATGAAAATTAGGGAGATGAGAGATAATATGAAGAGAGCTCAACCAGAGACTCAAGGGTTACACAAGGGAGATGATAAGGTGTTTTATTCATTTAATGATTGATTTCTATCACTGAAAAATTATCAAGTTATGTGTTTCATATATTTTAAGGTATGTGTCAACTAAGAGAATCACTTTTTTTAAAACCGAGGAATCATTTTTTTGGCTTATAAGCAATAGTGATTTTTTTATTACACACAATAATATATGTTCTAGTTTACCCTACTTTTATTACAATGTTTTTTATAGTTATTTAGTTTGGAATATGTATTTCATATACACTACACACATTCCAGTTTACCCAAATTATATTTTAATAGTTATTATGTACATGCAAAATAAAAATATTCATTAGTGTATAAGTTCAGATATATAAATCACTTTTTAGATCATGTATTAACCAGGTCACTGCTTGCAAACCAGCCACCCATATGCATTGGTTTTACATATTGCTAAAAATAGAAACATATTTATGTATTCTACATCATAGTTTAGTGTTTAGTGCTTGACCATTCATAAATAGATTCAATCAAATAATTTCACTTTGCATTAACCTTTCTTCCCATTGATCCTTTATTTATCTCTACATGTATTCACTGCTTCCTAAATTTGATTCTACACCCATTTAAATAGAATCTCATTAACATCATACTCCAGGGTGCAATATATAACAATCAATGATAATTTTATAGTTATATCTATACTAGGTTTTCCATGAACTAAAATTCATTTTCAGTTTTTGACCACATTCTTCTTTCATAAACAAGTTTCTCTGTTTCCAACTTTTTAAAGAAACTCCACATTACTTGAGATCCCAATTTAGCATGTAGCGGACATATGACAACATATAGGTAGATTTATCATGGCTATTTAACATTAAACATTTTTAAAATCATACACCTTTTTCTTTTGTGAAAACACATACAATCTATTACACTTAAATTATTCTTGATATTCCAACTCATAATGGATTTTAATTCTATTTTATGTCTCCTTTTTTTCACTGATAATATTTTAAAATAATAATGTAATTTTCTTTCTATAAATGTATTCCACATAAAAAAATCAGATTAATTTTAAGAATAATAACTATATTGATATAACACTTTCTGATTGTTGCGAAGTGCATGTGAAATAAGGATTTATCAATTATTATTTCCATTTTATATCATTATTTATTTATTGACCCTCTACTTGGACATACTTTCAAATGAATCATTGATCCTCTAAAATAATTATGGTTTGTTGTATCTTGATCAATTGAATATAGTTCTGATTTCTACTAGGTGGATATTGAAGCCATTAAAGCCACAAATCAATTCTGAAGCCCTTGAAATCCACCTATATGAAGCCTTCTACTACCATCCGTTGCAACAAATCCACTTGCAGACAAAGTTTGCCACCTTGGGTGCAACAACCGCCCTAACATAAAGCATTGTTGAGCACTGTGGTCCATGAAGATACCACACCACTAAATTTTTCTACTGGGGATTCCATTCCACTTCAGTGGAGACCAATCGAGTGCTGGTGTTGCAGCCTTTGGGTTGGGATCAATCCATTCCGTGCAAGGTGCTGGACTGATGGTCAAGGTGATGTCAATCAATTTACCTCTATTTACTTCATGGCATCATTGTGACTTATATTACTAGATTTTTTCATGCCATTTTCATTTTTTCTATGATTATAGCATCCACTGCATTTTTTATTCCCAATTGAAAAATGTTAAACAACATATTTTTGATTTAATTATTTCAGTTGTCACTATTAATTTCTACTTAATCATTAAAGTCAATTATTTTTTTAGAAAAATCTGTTGAGTGAGTTTGATGATGATGATGCAGTCCAATGGAATGTTATAATTTCTTGATACTCTGTGGTAACATTAATCCATTCCAATGAAGTGCATCCCCGTATGAAGGAAAACATAAAGTATAAGACTAAAATATTTGACTGAAATTTTGCGATGCAATTATAAGGTAATGGAAAAACCTCAACGCTTCTGTTATTTTCAAATTACCTTTTAAATATTTATTTACACTATAAAATCTAATTTTATTAGAGTGTATGAAAATTTTGTTTCAACACATTTTTTTCAAAGTATTTTTGTTTCTCATGACTATCCCCTATACACAACAGATTTCATAGTTTTCCCCACCTATACTAACTGTTGCAGGGATTCACAATGTTGTGGACCCAACATCCTGAATAGGGGCTCCACTGCAGCAATGAATCACACCACCCTTTTACTAACCAAGAAATCCATCCAACTACTAACCGGGATGTAGATGACACTCTATCTCCATAGGAAACACCAAAAAACTATTAAAAAGTAGAATGTGTTCTTACATAACTCAACCTTCTTTTAAAAAGAAAATACTTTCGTGTAAACATTTTGTTATGTTTACTTTATTTCAAACTATCTCTTTTATGTTGAAATTCACAATTAAATGTACATATTTCAATATTAATCACCACTTTTTCTTATCTTAAATGTAGGTTACTTCATGTATATGATTTCTCCATGGTCAAAATAAATTTTCATTACTTTTCATATATCAATTATGATTTCTACTATTATGATGATGTCTCAGCAAGGTCAATAATTCCAATATTATATATCAATAACTTATAATTTTAATATATTTTAAATTAATTTTCATTCGTAAATTATCAAACTATGAATGCCTTTTTAAAATAAGAGTTGGTTTATAGCGTCGTGCGAATGCACGGGCAAGGTAATAGTTTTACTAAAATTGATGTCAATTTTAAATAAAAAGATGCAATTGAAGTAATATCGATCACACCGTGTGTTGGATTTAGGTAAGGATGATTCCAACACATCTCAAGTAACTTGTGGATCATTTTCCTAAAGTATCAAAACAATATGAATGTGTTTTCTTGATTTTGAGTACGTCAGTTGTCTTTTTTTCTAAAATGTTATTTTAAACTAGAAACACACACTTTTGGCTCATTCCGATCACATCGTGTATTGGTTTGACATGAAACCAATTAATACACATCAAAAATGACTTATAAATCATTTTTCTAAATTATCAACAAAATCCGAGCGTGTTTGAATGGTTTTTAGTGAGTGACACTTTTTGAACTAAAATGTCGATTTTAAATTGATAACAGACACTTTAAGTCATACTGAGAACATCATGTATTATATTGAGGTTTTACTAATTCCTACACATAAAAAATGACTTATAGATCATTTTTGTAAAGTATAAAACCAATCCAATTGCGTTTTCTTGGTTTTGAGTAGGCCAGTTGTCCATTTTACTAAAATTGATGTCAATTTTAAATAAAAATACGCACTTTGAGTCATACCGGTCACACTGTGGGTCAGATTGAGGTGAGACTAATTATTACATATATAAAATGACTTATGGATAGTTTTACTAAAGTATCAAAACAATTCAAATGAATTTTCTTGGTTTTGAGTACGTCAGTTATCTTTTTTACTAAAATGTCATTTTAAAGTGGAAACATGCACTTCGACTCATTCTGATCACATCGTGTATTGGTTTGATGTAAGAATAATTCTTACACATTAGAAATCACTTATAAATAATTTTACTAAATTATCACAAAAACATGAAGGCATTTGATTGATTTTTAGTGAGTGACACTTTTTGAACTAAAATGTCGATTTTAAACTAATAACAGAGACTCAGAGTCATACCAAGTACATCGTGTATTAGATTGAGGTGTGGATGATCCCTACACATAAAAAATGACTCATGGATCATTTTCATAAATCATAAAAATAATCCAAATGTGTTTTATCAGTTTTGAGTAGGTCGGTTGTCCATTTTACTAAAATAGATGACAATTTTAAATAAAAAGACGCACTTGGATTCATACCAGTCACACCATGTGTTAGATTTAGGTGAGGTTGATTCATAAACATCTCAAATGACTTGTGGATCATTTTAATCTGAATGTGGTTTCTCATTTTTGAGTATGTCAGTTGTCTTTTTTACTAAAATGTCATTTAAAACTGGAAACACACACTTTTGACTCATTCCGATCACATCGTGTAATGGTTTGATATGAAACTAATTCCTAAATGTCAAAAATGAATTATGAATATTTTTCCTAAATTATTAAGAAAATACAAGCATGTTTGATTGGTTTTTATTAGTTGACACTTTTTGAACTAAAATGTCGATTTAAAACTGATAACAGACACATTGAGTTATACTAGGCACATCATGTATCAGATTGAGATGCATCTGATTCTTACATGTCACAAATGACTTATGGATAGTTTTCTTAAAGTATCAAAACAATATGAATATATTTTCTCAGTTTTGATTATGTTAGTTGTCTATTTTACTAAAATTAATGTTAATTTTAAATAGAAAGAAGTACTTGGAGTCATACCAGTCACATTGTATGTCGGATTGAAGGAAAGTGATAAATGAAAAACTTCAGGGGTGAAAAGGTTTTGAGGGAGAAGAAGTCTGTAGAAGTTTTGGTATAAATAGGCATGAAAGATGGACATACCACCCCAAATCGAACAAAATAATCCACCTGTATAAGAAAACAATTATTATGTCAGTAATATTGAAAAGAAATAAATTAAACATAAATATGAAACAATAAATTAATTCTATGGAAAATGATTTTACTGTGAAAAAATAAAGATCACCTCTATGATTGAGAAGAGAAAACACCATTGCTCTTCTTGAAAAGGAATAAAATACGAACAATAGTCTTCTAAAATAAATGAACTCTATAAGGAATAATGAAAAATAAATCAAAGTTCCATTATATAATTTTTCGGTAAAATAAAGAAAGTATATCATAACATTACCTTTACATCTTTCCAAAGGGTTTCCTTCATTATAGTTTGTTCTTCCGAGGGATTAGTAACATCATCATGTGTAGAAGACATTGTCTATATGAGTAGTCAAACATCTAATTTAGATTATGTTAATGTAATATAGAACATATAATATTATGAGGAAAAACATAGTATATTAAAAAACACTTTTACCTTAACATTGAACTCTCTTTTTTTAAATGTTTCAGGGATTTGGTTCCTTTATTGAGAATCCAAATCCCCTCTTTATGTCCCACTCTAACATACAATACATTGTCTACATTGAGACTGAAATAAAGTTATTATGATATACCAATAAAAGGGTCATCCTCAATTAAATTTTTACCTGACCCGACATTTGTTTTAGTCGCCAGTAGGACAATCAGCCAATTCTTATTTGTTGTATCATAGACATAAAATACTTGCACTACTTGTGATTCCATTATGAAGAAAATTTCATCAACTTTCACTATAATGATATTGTCAAACCATTTTCAATGGAAAATCAGCACTTGAAATGTTGTATAATCCAACTCATATATTTTTTTGATAAATCCAAAATATGAAATATTTGCACAAATTGGATTTCTATCCTTGGAACCAGATATATGAATTGCTTCAACCACAAGCATAACACCACTATTTTTAATTATACCGCAGTAATCATGTTCTTTTGTATAGAACATATAACCATTGATTACAAAACCAGTGTAAGATATAACATTTGTATTCGGTCCTTTGACTATCCATAGAAGTCATTCAACAATTGAATTTGGATTTTCATATAACTTATTATAAATTCAATCTCAGAACGATCCTATAAACTGTTGATTATAAGAATTTGATATCCATCCTTCACCCCTTGATGGATTCAAATCTCTAAGAATTTCTCTGTGGAATTCAATGTATGGATCAACATCTTCACTATTATGTAAAATGTAAAGGTGTGATTGCTCCCTCTTTGTCAAGGTAATTGTAACAACATCTCTTCCAGAAATCCCTTTGCTGATAAGGCATTATCTATGATAAGACTTTGGGAGACTGATGCAGTCAACATCTAATAGGTAATCATTACATAATTCAATAACTTCTTCAACAATACATTGTTATGCAATATAACCTTCTCTCCAACTTCAATTCTTGAGATACCCTTTCAAAATATTTATATACAATTCAACGGGGTACATTCAACTATAATGGATAAGACCACATAGTTGAACCACACTAACCAAGTGAACCATCAAGTGGACCATTATATCAAAGAATTATGGTCGGAAGAACATCTCTAATTCACATAATATGACTGCAACCTCCTTATTCATGATGGAAAACTTCATCGTGTCTATAACTTTACTGTATATGAATTTAAAAAATAAGAAGAGTCTGGTTAATTTATGTCATATATTTTGAGGTAGAATGCAATAGAAAGAAACAATCATTAAATCTTGCATCAAAACATGACAGTCGTGTGATTTTATTCCTTGTAACTTCAAATTAGTCATTGACATGACATTATTGATATTTTATGAATGCCCCTGTGAAACTTTTATACTATTAAGGAAAAGGAAAAATTAAAATTTTTCCTATCTGGATAGAGTGTAAGTTGTTGGAGGAATACAAATCCACCTTTTACCCTTCACTGGTGCCAAATCTTCCCTTATCCCCATTTCAATCAAGTCCAACCTAGCCTTGATTCCATCTTTTATTTTGCTAGGAACATTTAGTAACATGATAATAACTCTATAAAATATTTTTTTTCTACATTCATGACATAAAGAAAATGTATGACATACAAAGAATTACAATACAACAATTCAAAGAAAATTGATCTCTTCTTTTAACTTGATTTTGTAAGGTTTTTCAAAAACGATTTACCAAAAATAGCGTCATTATAGTTTACTTTATTGGATAGTTTATTGCCCGTTACTGGAGACTATGTTGTACCTTGTTTGATATTCCCATAAAATGTTGTTGTCCATGATTGGTATTTATGTCATTAAGGTAAAAATTTATGATGTCCTAAAAACACAATCTCTGAGGAATGTTTTAATTGAACTGAGTATGTTCGTTTTTCACAAATGGGAAACCTCAACATTCCTTTAATACTATAGTCTAATAAATTTTCATAAACGGGGAAGTCATTTATAGTTCCATACAACATGACCCTCAATGTGAATTCTTCAATTCTATGAGAATTATACATTATAACACATTTATACCACATCAATTTCATATTTTTAATCAATGGATCTAAATAGAGATCAATATCATTACTGAGTTTCCTGGGTCCAGATATAAGCAGAGACAACATAATGTATTTGTGCTTCATGCATAACCATGGAGGCAAGTTATAATTGACCAACATGATGAGCTATGTACTGCGAGTACTACTCTATACACCAAAAGGATTTATTCCATATGTAGATACCGCAAGACGAATGTTTCTCAACTCACTTCCAAATTCAGGATACTCGTAATCAATTTTCTTATATTGAGGAGAATCTACTGGATGTCATAGGTTCCCATCTTTAATTCGTGTATATTTATGCCATATCAATTATCTCATGGTTTTCTAACATCCATATAGTCTTCTAAACCATGGAATGATAGGAAAGTACCATAAAAATTTCAAAGGACTTGATTCATTTTTCTTATATCGATCTGCACCGTACTTAGGGCATTTTATGAGTGATTCATGGTCCTTGTGAACAATATGCAATCATTTAGACAAAAATGATTTTTTAGAGATCATTCCCATTGAACATAACATTCGTTTAGCATCATATGTTCGACATGGTAGTTCATTTTATTCTGGTAGCATATCATTCAGGGGACCAAGTAGTTCTGTAAAGCTATTGTCACTCCATCTGCTACCAACTTTCAAATTATATAACTTCAATAAAATTGAAAATGTTGTGTATTTAGCATAACCAGTATACAATGGTTTCTTGGAACAACTATTTAACTCATTAAACAACTTTGGACAATCACGAAGGTCATCTTAAATTTTCATTATCATTTCTTCCATGCGATATCCATCATCATTTACACTGGTATTCATATAAAATGATCTATAAACTGCAATATCATCCAAGTTGGTGTCCACATTTAGTTTTTCTCTGTGTTTAGTCCAAAATTTATAGCTATAATCTATTTTGTGACAAATCAAATTTTATTCCAAATCTTCTAGACTATTTTTTCTTTAATAACAACAATGTAAACACAAACAAAGGATTTGAGAAGGGTTGTATGCTTTCTCTCTTGCAAACTTAATGAACTCTTTAACTCCATCTTCATATTATTTTGTCAAATGATTAACGTGAATCCATTTTTGATTCAAATCCATCCTATTGGATTCATAAAAGATTAATTTTTTATAATAAATAAATAAATACACATAATATATTAATTATCAAAGGTGAAAGTAATAGGCAATTCTAATAAGGGAAACTGAACATTTGATTATTTTAAAGAATTTCAGTATGTTGAAGAAAATGGGTAATTTAATTTAAGAAAATAAATACTCCACTATGGAAGGTGCTATCCTATGAATTCATTCAAAGATGAAAGTTACAGACAACTCACCCTTATCAACTCATCACCCATACATTTATCATTACATTTTGTTGTCTAACACATCCTTCATCTCTTGTGGACATGCACCTATATTGCTTGAAATACTCTAAGCAGTAGTCATACATGGGACAGATAATCATCATAGTAGTACAAGTAACATAAAAGATACGGGGGATGAGTTTCAAGCAACAAATTGTAATCATGACTATTCAAGATATAAATTTGACGAGGATGAAAATTTTCTATAAAAGAGACGAGGGATGAGTCTCAAGAAACAAATTACAATAATAACTATTGTTTGACACACATCAAGTATTTCATAAAACCCATAAACAAATGAAAATATAATATAGGCAATTAAGGAGTAATACAAAACCCAAATATGATAAACAATAATAATAAACTCTCATTCAATAAATTAGAAGATATAAAAATGTATTGATAAAACATTTTAATAAATAAAGAGCTATTTCATATACATGGATAGTAATCAGAGATTCCTAGGGGTGGAACCAATACATGTAGTCCTAAAATGATGAACACCTAAAAATAATTTCTAATATATAGAATTTGATAACTTACATTCTATTTTTTTGGAAAAAGTGATGTAGCAACCTAAGGAATTATTACATTTAAAATTAATGGTATATCAAATATTTGAAAACATCTCAATACTATTGGGATTCCATATCACCACAACAACCCATCCCAAGGATTTTAGGGAGGTCGTCACATTAGATCTACTCATATGAAGGATTCTAGGGAGGCCATATAATACACATTGACCCATCCTTGAGATTCTAGGGAGGTCCATAAAGAAGTTGACATAAAGTAATAATGTACATCAACAAGATATATCACAAACAAGGGAGAAAAACACACCAACCCTTGAAATTTCTATCCCATTCACATTTAAACACACACACACACATATATAACATGGAATTTATAACACACATAATTGAAAAACAAATGCACATTTAAACATAATTTTTAATGAAAATAAATACAATCCCTTCCTAATTTGGAAATCCAGAACCATAATTTGTGAATAAATAATTATAAAATCACCCTTACATTATAAGTTCTGAAAACACATATAAATAGATAGAAAGATATATATATATATATATATATATATATCTTTAAAAAATAAACTTAAATTAATAAAAATATATGTAACCCTTATAGAATAATATCACAACGTAGTAAAATAAACACAACCCCATACTAATTTTGAAAATAGAGAGCTATTGAAAATAAATAAATATGGTATCACCCTTACTAAGATTTATCTTAAAATGAAACAACTCATTTCTAAGTAAATACATTTTAAAGGAAAATCCTTTACACCAGAATATTAAAACACAATTTAAATAAATAAATTCCCTTACAAGAATTGCATAAAATTAGCTTTTGTTACTGCTTCACACCATCACGAGACTGAAAATTGGTTTTCTAAATCAATTTAATCGATTGTTTAAGGTTTTTATATCCAAAACCTACACTATTTATATAGTGGCATAAATATTTATTTAATTGGTTTATCTGTGGACCAGAGGTGATTCTCTAAGATTTTAAAACAGTGAAAAAATTAATCTTGCAGATCTAGATGGGGTATATATGTAGACAACGAATCAAATTGATTCAAAACAACAATTTAAAAATACCAAAATAGGATATCCAAATCAGTATTCAAGAAAACAACAAATCATAAATAAAAGAAAAATAGTATACAATGATCAGAGCACAAATAACTGATGACATCCTCGAAGAAGAAATCAAAAACAAAATGACAAATACAGAAATAAAATCAGAACCTACAAAGGAAAACACATGCCTACCTCACTAGGTTGAAGAAAATCCGAGACCCTTAGATCTAGATCTCAATGTTTTCTTAGAAAACCCCAACTGAAAGTGAACACTAGATTCCAAATGATGTTCGAGCAACTAGAGGCAATGGGTTTGTGTGATTCGAGTGGGTTTGTGTGATTTGAGCTTCGATTCACCGAGGAGGAGCACCGACAGTGGGTGGCTTTCATGGAAAGCTCCTGATATCACAATGGGTTCCCAACTGGGTAGTTTTTTTAAATAAATCGGGACACTTTTATCAGTGCTTTTAAAAAAGTGCTGATAAAGAGTCTATTTATCAATGCTTAAGTAATAAGCGCTGATAAAAGGCATATTTATTAGCACTTATTACTCAAGCACTGATAAAAGATTTATAATTATAAATAAAAAATGTGTAAATATATATATACTTAATAAATATATATAAATATAAATATAGTAAAAATATTCTTCATTTAAATATATTTATTATAATTTTATAATTATTTAAATATATAATCATTTATTTATAATTATATATATTTTTTTAAAATAATATTTGTATAATTATATATATTTATATAATTATATATGTATATAAATATAGTAAATATATTCATTATTTAAGTAAATTTATTATAAATTTAATAATTATTTAAATATATATAATTATTTATTTATAATTATATAAATATTTT
Organism: Viscum album; assembly: GCA_963277665.1. Classification (NCBI taxonomy): domain Eukaryota; kingdom Viridiplantae; phylum Streptophyta; class Magnoliopsida; order Santalales; family Viscaceae; genus Viscum; species Viscum album. Next base: position 1,607,172,677 of record OY728129.1, on the reverse strand, counting down.
TTAAAAAATATTTATTTATTTATAATTATAAATATATTATGTATATATATATATTTATAAATAATTTTTTACAAATAATTTTTTAACATTATTAATGAATATCTAATTTTAAGTGCATGCATGTTAAAAATGAGTGAAATTGAATAAATTAAAAATAAGTACACTTTAACAATATTGAAAAAATGGATACGTTTTGTGTATGTGCATTGTATATAAAAATGCATTAATTACATATATGTGAAATCAATATAACACACATTTGATCTATGTTAAATTGAAAAATCAAATGACATTCAATTATATGTCCATTACTCTATGCAATTAGTTAGTATTTTTAATTCATATTATTTTTTAGTTATAAACTATTATTCACTAAATATATGACTATTTAATGTAAAGCGCATAAATATTTTGTAATATATAAATCAGATTTATAAACATTAATATATATATATATATTTAATATATACTATTTATTAACATTACTAATAATCATCTAATTAATAAAATGTTTAACATTTTTCTCAATTTACATATTTTTAAGTTTAATTTGTTTAATTTTTATTTTTCATATATCTATACATTTAATACATACTATTTATTAGTATTTATAATTTATATATAGTATAATGAATTTATTCATTTTTATCAATAATTTTTTAATTAATAAAATTTGTAATATTTTTTTAATAAACTCATTTTTTATTTTTTATTTATTTAATTATTTCATTTTATTTATTCAGATATTTATCAGCCCTAAAAAAAGCTGATAAAGGATTCCTTTATGAGTGTTAAAAATATAGCACTGATAAAAGGTACCCTTTATCAATGCTAAAAATAAAGCGCTGATGAAGGAACCCTTTATCAACACTAAAAAATGCATTGATAAAGGGTTAAATTTATCAATGCTTTCTTTAGCGCTAATAAAGATTCCATTTATCAGTGTTTTTTTCTAGGACTGACAAATACCAGCACCGTTAAACACCTATTTTGTAGTAGTGTGATGGAATTATGCAGTTTATTAATTTCAATGTAGGATTTCAAAGTGACCATATTAGTTATCTGTGTAGAAAATGTGTAAACAAATATCAATTCACATGAGATACCATGAAGGAGAACCTATTCTTGAATGAGTTTCTGAAAAATTAGAAGGGTTGAGCTCATCATGGGGAAGAATATATTCATTATCATCATACAAAAACAGTTTAGATGGATAATGATGCAAGGATGAATGATCTGGTGCATGAAATTCTTACTGAAATGGTATATGGGTTGGCTCCTAAAGACATTGACATCCGGAATGTTGAGACCGGTGAGATCAATCTTTACTCTGGTACAGATCAGGATTCATTGAGGTTTCATAAAATGCTTTATGATGCATAAAATGAATTATATTATGGGTGTACTGCTTACAGTAAATTGTCATTTATCATGGAGTTTTTGCATTTGAAGACTTTGAATCAGTGGTCAGACACATCGTTTGACATACTATTGGTGTTATTGAAAAAAGTAATTCTTGCTGATGCTAAGATTCATGAGTTGTATTAACATGCTCATAAGATGATAGAGAACTTAGGTTTCACATATGAGACCATAGATGCATGTGCACACAACTGTATTCTATTTATATAGGAAACTATCTATTTGAATAATTGTACGATATGTGGCTCTTCTAGGTGGAGAGATAACAGAGGAAATCAGACTCATCAAAGTTAGACCATGAAACAGGGGAAACTAATTATCATAAAGAAAATGTGTTACTATCTGTTGAAGCTGAGGTTGAAATTATTATTTATGTCATCTAAAGTTTATAAATTAATGAGATGAAATGTGGAAAGAAATAATGAAAGTGATATGATAACCCACCTTGAAGACTCTCTTACATGGAAGTATTTATATCAGTGACACCTCGACTTTTCTAAAGATAGTTGTAATGTATGATTGAGGTTGGTAGTGGATGGTTTCAATCCATTCAGGTCTATGGTTGGTGCAACTCATAGCACATGGCCCATGGTGTTGGTTCCATAGAGTCTTCCTTTGTGGATTTGTATGAAACAAAAATTTCTATTACTTTCCACTCTTATTGATGGACCTAGAAGTCTGAGGGATAAGATCAATGTCTAACTTAAACCATTAATTGATGAGTTGAATGAATTTTGGGCCAATGGTGTGGTTACTTATGACTATAAAATTAATGAAATGTTTAAAATGCAGGTTGCTTTATTGCGAACAATAAATGACTTCCCTTCTTATGAAAATTTATCAGGTTGAAGTATGAAAGGGTAATTTTCTTTCCCTTATTGCAATAAAATTAAAAAATTTACAAGTATTAAACATTGTAAAAAATGGACATACATGGGTCATATGCATTTTCTCCCCCCTCGACATAGGTTCATAAAAGACAGAGTGACATTTGATGGTTCTAGAGAATTCAACCCAACACCAAAGATCATGAAAGGAGTATAAATATTATCACAGATTGAGGAAGAAAACATCCACATGATATATGAATTTTAGGATTTGGTGTATCATCTATTACCTAATATTCATGGTTCTGTTAGATAGCGCAATCAAAATTGGAAAAAGAAAAAGTATTTTTTTAATCTTCCTTATTAGAAAACTAACATGCTAAGACATAATTTGGATGTCATGCACATTGAATTTTTTTTTTTGTAATAATATATTGTGGACCATTTTAGGTGTTAGTGGAAAATCAAAGGTCCATGTTAATGCACAACATGATTTAGAATAAATGGGTTTAAGGAAAAAATTTCATATATAGTTGGGTGATGGAAACAAGTAATACATGCTTTATACATAGTATACGTTGACTAAAAAAGAGAAAGTAAAATTTCTTTCCATTTTGAAGATGCTCAAGGTTCCTGATGGCTACTTTTCTAATATTTCTAAGTGTATGAATGTGATGAGAAAAACATTGTAAGGGTTAAAAAGTCATGACAATCACATACCACTTTTTTCAGTTGATTCCAATTGTAATTCATGATTGATTATCACCCAGTGTTGTTCAACCATTGATTGAGATGGATAATTTTTTTTAGAAATCTTTATTTAAGAAATCAATGAATTGGTGATTTAAAAATTTTTCCGAATAGATTTATACTTACACTTTGTCACTTAGAGAAACTATTTTCACCCTTGTTTTTAGATGTTATGGTTTACTTGAAAGTGCACCTAATTGATGGAGTAATTCCTACCATTCTAATGCAATTTAGGTGGATGTATCCTATTGAGTAATATTTGAATACATTGAAATGTTTTTTACGTAACATAGCTCACCCGGAGGCATCAATAGCCAATGGTTATTTGATGGATGAGTGTACTAATTTTTGTGCAGAATATCTTATGGATGTTGAAACAAAATTAGATAAGCCCTCTCAAATTCATGATGGTTCAATTGGAGAAGGAACTATATTTTATATGGACAACATCGAGTGGGTATAAGCTCATCGATATATCTTTTTCAATACTCCATTAGTTTCACCATTGATACAGTAAGTGTCTTATCACTTTTATTGTATAACTTTTAAATGTTTTGTTAACATATAAAAAATGACCATTTAAACATTGAATTATCATTTGTAGGAAACACATTAATGAGATAAAAGAAGAGATGTCTCATGTGAGTGATTATTAAATTCAACAGTCCCATTATGAATTATTTCATGATTGGTTCAAGGATTTTGTATGTATAGATGGATTCTCATTATGATTGAAGTATAGTACTAATTTATTTATGTATAATTTTTTATTGAATTATGTGAAATATATATGTCCATAACCTGATGGATTTAGGTGACCCTACACTAACTAAAGAATTCAACCAACTATGTGAAGGTCCATCTATGATGGCTCTTCATTACAAATCTTTAGATGCCAATGGTTTTTAGTTTCACATTAAAGATGTAGATGAAAAATGAGAAACAAAAAATAGTGGCATTGGTTGCATGTCTGTTGATTCTGGTTATTACTATGGTCAATTGATAGACATTATTGAAGTTGTATACATGCATGGGTTGAAATACATATTGTTAAAGTGTAATTAGGTTGATCTAGTCTATGGAAGTAAAGTTGATCAATATCAGTTTATATTAGTGAACATTAATAGTATGTTATATAGATATGAATGAGTTGGAAATGAGCCTTTCATTTTGGCATCATAAGAAGAACAAGTTTTCTTTATTGTCTTTCCATCTAATCTGAATTGGAAAGTTTATGTGAAAATGTCAAGGCGAGAAGTGTTTTTAATCGAATGATATAAACCCAATATTGTTTTCTTTTTTTTTGTGAAACAACTTGATCAATACACTATATTTCAATGCTAAGAAGATATTCATTAGGTTAGAGATACCTTTTAAGGAGAAATGGTTGATATTAATGTTTAATGAAATGGATGATTGTTTTCCTGCTCTTCGGTTTAAGACCCTTTTTTTAATTTTTTAACTTTTTATGAACTATTTTACTATTGTTTTGCATATTTAATGTCTCTATATTTTGTATATAGTCTATGTGTGTTTAACTACTAATGATTTCTATTACTGCAAACATGTCAGGGGAACAATCACTAGATCCACATCATTCTATAGAGACATCTACGTCTATGGGTCGAGGTATGTATGAATGTAAATGTGTTTTTATTTTTTAATTAAATATTAAACATATATATTCACATCTGTCTAATTATGTATGAAGTTTTTTTCAATAATATTATACTCGTCCACTTCTTCCTCTCATAAGATAGGCCATGGTCATGGTATTTCATCATGGAATTTCAATATGACCCTTGACATATCATTTGACGAGACATACCATCCTGTGGGAGTGGGTACTTTTGCATTTATTCATCATATGGGTCATATCGTATGCAATCCACACAGATTTTCATTGACTACATGCAACTGGGTGCTATTCCCCTAGGATACACTTGATTGGGTATGGAGGAAATTTTAGGTTAGCAGATCATTTTAGTTTCTTAGCTATATTTAAAAAATACTTAAATTTGTGATAATTTTCTTCTTAAATATAATAATATGAGAGTGTTCACCAATGAGTTTTGGCCAGTGTGTATGTCAAAATGTTGGAAAATGTAGAAATATTATGAATGTAGAGTCAATAGGGAGCATTGGTCACCAAATGTTGGTTCCCCAGACATCTTGGATAGAGTCCTCAGAGGTGTTATCCAGTCTCAGTGGCGTGACTTAGTTGCATATTGCTCCACTGAGGATACAATGGTGAGTATTTATTTTGGTTTATATATTCTTAAGATTGTGTCACATTTTACATGTTTGAAATTTGAATTAATTGAATGTAGAAGGTTGCAGCACGTCATTCTGAGAATCGTGTGTTGTAGGGACCACCTCATAGACTTGGGACTCATCACATGTCCCAGATTCAACATGAAGTATTTATCATTTACTTTTTAAATTTATTATTTAATATGGTTTTGTGTTCTATATTTATATCTTATTGGTATACAATTATGAGAGTAAGGTGCACCGACTGATAAAATGTCGATGCGGATGATGACTCATGATCGAAATGATTCGCTGGTTGCAACTCTTATAACAAGTTCTTGTACCAATTATCAATCCTTACATACATCCGTATATACATATATAGTTATATTTATATATTGCATAGGTTTAATTTGAGGTTGATTTATCATAGTTTCTAGAGGACCAACGACAACTTTTCATGTGGAGGGATGAGATATTTCATCACATTATTGGTTGTGATATACATGGATACAACTTGACATATGGTACGAGGATTCCTTGTTCTATAGTTTCATGCACTGAGGTTGTGGCTCCTATTATTACTGGGATGAAAAAAAACACTGAAAAATTTTGAGGCACAAATGCATACTTCTGAGGAGGTAAATGCGCATTTGTTAGTTGAGGTCAGATCACTGTGGGAGTATATGTGCCAGGGTGATGGTGCAGGGGATCCTACAATTCAAGTTTATACTGAATTTTTTTTTTATTTTTTATTACATTCATTATTATTATCTTTATAATTTTTATTTATTGTAGGATCCGGCTCCACCAGACATAGGTAGCAGCCATGGTCCTACATGACACATCAGATTCAAGAGGTGTGTTTTGTTTTATCTTTCTAGTTTCTCATTCAAATTGACAATCTCATTTTATTTTGGGTTTTTAGTAAAGTCACAAAACATATATTCATTTTCATTAAAATAAAATCTGATCATTTAGGGATTCAAAATCAACTAAATACATTTATATTGATGATAAAAATTTGGAAAAATAATCAGTAAATGGTTTTTTATTTTTAAATTCCAACCGTGCCTCACATGTGGAGCATCCAAAAAATTAGTAGTTAGAGAACTTCCATTACACAGTGAACCCAACTCCACAATCAAGAGAAGATTCCTACTTTTCAAGGAACCTGCATTCACCTGAGGACCCATGTGTCTTATTTCAATGTAATCCTCATAGAGTTGTGGCTTAGAAATTTTTAAAAACACTCCAAATCACTCAAGAAATCTACTAAATATCAATAATAGACTTAGGATTTTTCCATGTTCTATGTGACATATGCATGAATGTAACCCTTGACCAAGAGAATATCACTATCCTTATTTTCCTTCCAAATAATGAAATCCCCAATAACTGATACCACATTCCTTACATCTAAGAAAAATAAATATTGGGAAATCATGAAAGTGAATTAAGAACACCCCTGAATCTTGTACACATGGAATGAATCTTTAATCATTTACAATGGTTAATTTCAAAGAAAAAAATTATAAAAAGTGTTTCATTGATTCACCCCTACTCATTATAAATTATACATCACCACTTAGCTAGGTACTTAATCAAGATTCTACTATTCTCTTTTCAAATATTAATAACCTTAATAGATTAAGCTAAATAATATTATACAATAAGTTAGCTTCTTTTTGTTCTTATAAAAAATATTCACGGTGTGGAAAAATCTTACTCAACCCAAAAACTCATTCCTTATTAAAACTAGTTTTACTTGTTCTTCTCATGAAAATATTCTTTTTCTTCCATGATGAATTTGTTTTTCCTCAACTCATCTCATTCAGTTGTATTATAGTCTTACTTAGATTTTCTTTTCCCATACATGGTGTTATAAATTTAACTCAAGCTAGAAATCCTCTTCCACTTCTTCCTTTAATCTAAATATTCTTCACTCTTTACGATTTTACAAGTAACATTTTCAGATAATTATAGAAATTCAGCCAACATTCTCACACATTCTACACAATATCTCAAGAAATTAGTATTCTAAATTTACCCCTTCTTCATATAAGTCTTCCACTAACCAAATCAGTCAATTTCTATCTTTAACATATTTGTTTCCTTCTTCTTTATACCTTTGTTCTCCAACTCTTTTGTATTCTTCTCAATAACTCATAATGTTTCCAGCTCTTTAATAAAATTTAAACATCCTATGTTTTTAATTTTATCTATATATATCTTTGTGGATTCATGTGACACAATCTTCTCAGGTGGAACTAACTCATACATGTTCTACATTACTTCTCCTAAGTTAAACTCATCATCAAATTCAATTTTCTTCCTTATTTTATATGACATTGTGACTTCAATATTATGTTTTACTTTATTATAAATCATATATATATACAATCATCAACATAATTAGGTTTTTTATACATCATTGAATGGATCCCCCTTACTTTATGAATTATTTATATCCTTTAAAAACACGAATTATGTGATAAAAATAATTCTTCATGACTAAATAATCAACAGCACCATTAATATCCTTTAACCTATTCTTTTCCACATTGAAATATAATTTTAATAGAATATATAGCTTAAAATTTTAGAAAAAATGGGCCTCAATTTGAGACTTCATTGAGGGGAAATTTTTTAGTCCATCAACATCTCTAGTGAATCTAGAACATGTATTTCGACCAGTGTAATATTTTTAAATTTAAAAATAGTCTTCAATTTGTTTCTTACTATAATTTTATTTTATTAGTATTAAAGGATTCAGTATAAACCTCTTGGTCTTTGTTAAAATCATCTATCAACTTCTTAAAATATATTCTCAGCATTAAGTAAATTAGATTGAGTCTCTATTTGATCATTTCCCTTAGTACAAACCTCAACATCAATCTCTTATTTATCAAAACTAGATCTTAAAATGACGAGGACATCCAGGATAGATTTCATGATTAAAATTGATATATTATAAAGATTGTAGATGAGGATACTAGTGAGTATAGCCTGAGCCTCCACAATGTGGGAACTCTTCCCCCTAAAATGCACAAAATACTAGTACCACTAAACCTTGATCATATCAAATGATCCCTCATTCTCAAATGAAACCATTAACAATATGAATCATCAGTATTGAGTTTCAATCCCATTACTTTCTTCTTCCAAAAAACCTAATGACCATGATATGCATTAATGGAACCTATCTTGGGATAATATCATTGAACCAGTTGATGAAATATGAATAAATTCCAATAATTTGAATGCTTCATAACATTAATCAGGTGAAGTATTTTTGGATTCAAGGGAACCATGCTATCCTAATTTCCTTGATACTCAAACTTATTCTAAGATTCCAATAAAGTCCATCACCATATAGAAACACACACACTACACAGTTGACATTCACCAAAGGAGAGGTCCAAATTATAAAAAAAACAGTAAAAAATTTATTTATAGAACCCTGAAACACTGGGATACCCAAGTAATTTCCTAGGAGGTTCCACAAGAAACATTCCTAGTCCCCACCGATGAAGGTGGTATTCTAATTCATGAATGAAATAGAAGCAACATGAACACTTAGAATTTAGAGGGATGTCTTCCTACTGGATTTGGTTATCAGTAAGGATACCATTATTTTTAATATTCCACACCAAGAAGATAACTTGATAGTAATAAAATTTTATCATAGAGCCTTAGACCAAGGATCTAGACCTTGTTGAACACAAATGGTACTATGATATCCCAGAGAGCTATAATTTCCCAAGGACAGAGTTAACACACACCGGTGTAGCTATTATGACATCTTGGTATTATATAGAAAAGATTTTTTCTCCTTAATAAATATAATGTTAGAAGGCTTGGATGAAAAAATGGCCTCATAGAAATTCATATAGGGTTGAAGACAACTTGGGAAGAAGAGAAAATTAAAAGAGTAGTTTTCATCTAGAACAAGATACCCCCTTTGCCAATAATCAACTCGAGTTCTAAATAAGAGTTTGAAGAGGGACATGTAAATTATGCCAGATAAGAGTGGGTTTGTAGGATCCATTACATAATTCCACAAAAAAGTTTCCATATTTGGATTTGATAAACCTTGACCATAAATAGTTCCCCTACAAAGTATCCCAGTAAAGTTTAGCCAACATTCACAACATTTTTTCATCTATACATCTAAGATTGATATCACCTTATTTTCAAGGTATCACAAATGGTATCCAACATTCCCAATTTCTGCATCCAACAAATTCTTGTGTCACCTGATATGATGGAAAATGATGGATAATGTTGTCTAGTGTTATTAAAATGGCATATCTCTTGTTAGGGGGTAAAAAAAATCAAAAAAATTTAATTGATGTGAAAATATAGAATAATATTTATCGAATCATATGTGATATATTGAAATCAACCCCATACCAATCCGATGCCTGGATTGGTTAGTATAATTAAAAGTTCATTTTCACATTTATTACTATTTTTGTAACAATGGTAAAATCATGTGTGTATTGGTGAAAACCAACCAAATGAGATCCAATTGAAATTAATCAGTTGGAAAATGATATTTAATCCATTTAAAATCTATACAAATCATTGACATGAAGATTAGATATCTGAATTTCTTGGTATGATCAAAAGTGTCGTTTGTCCCTCAGATTTGGGGATTAAGTGAAAAATCATGTAAAAAGAGCTAATGCCAAGAAAATTAATTGATATTGACATGAAATCATGGAAGAATGATCATAGAGATGTTTTTAATCTGTAGGAATCAACACCATATCCATCATATGGTTGTGTCACCCAGTACAATGGAAAATGACGGATAACATTGTCTAGTGTTATTAAAATGAAATATCTCCCATCAGGGAATCAAAAATGAGAAAATGAATTATAATTGATTTCAAAGTTATAAGAACATTTCTAAAATAATATATGATATATTGGAATCAACTATGTTCCAATTTGATGTCTGGGTTGATTAGTATAATTAAAAGTTCATTTCCACATTTATTATCATTTTTGTAATAATGGGAAAATCATGTGTGTAGGGGTCAAAAATGACCAAATGAGATATGATTGACATAAAATCTTAGGAAAATTATTTTTAAGTCATTTAAAATTTGTAGGAAGCATTGAAACATGGATCAAATACCTAAATTTCTCAGTATGATTAAAAGTTACGTTTGTCCCTTAGATTTGGAGTTAAGTGAAAAATCACATAAAAGGATTCAATACTAAGAAAATGAACTTGTATTGATATGAAACCATGGTAAAATGAGTGTTGGTATTTTTTTTGATCTGTGGGAATCAACTATGCATCCATCAGATGATCGTGTCACCTGGTATGATGAAAAAAATGGGTAACGTTGTCTAGTGTTATTAAAATGACATATCTTCCATCAGGGAGTCAAGAATGAGAAACTAAATTCCAATTGACATGAAAATCTAGGAGAAAATTCCTCAAATCATATGTGATCTATTTGAATCAACTTTGGTTCAATTTGATGCCCAGGTTGATCGATACAATTGAAAGTAAATTTTCACATTTATTACCATTTTTGTAATAATGGGAAAATCACGTGTGTAGGGTTAAAAACCGAACAAATGAGATTTTATTTACATTAAATCTTATGAAAATGATTTTTAATTAATCTAAAATCTTTAGGAATCATTTTCATATGGATCAGATACCTAAATTGCTCGGTATAATTAAAAGCGACATTTGTCCCTAGGATTTAGAGTTAAGTGAAAAATCATATAAAAGGGATAAATGATAAAAAACAAACTTGGATTAAAATTAAACCATAGGATAATTAGTTCCAATAAATTTTTGATTTTTAGGAATCAATACCACATCCATTGGATGATCATGTCATCTAGTATGATGGAAATCTATGGGTAATGTTGTCTAGTGTTATTAAAATGGAATATCTTCCGCCAGTGGGTCAAAAATGAACAAATGACTTTTTATTAATGTCAAAAGACATGAGAAAATTCCTCAAATAATATGTGATCTATTGGAATAAACTGTGGGTTAATCCGATTCCTGGGTTGATTGGTACAATTGAAATTCAATTTTCACATTTATTACCATTTTTGTAATAATGGGAAAATCATGTGTGTAGGGTTCAAAACCAACCAAATGAGCTCTGATTGACATGAAATATTAGGTTAAGGATTTTTAAGTCATTTAAAATCTATATGAATCATTGGCATGTGGATAAGATACTTGAAGTGTTCTATCAGATTAAAAGTGATGTTTGTCCCCAAGATTTGGAATTAGTGACAAATCATGTAAAATGGGTCAATGCTAAGAAAAAGTGCTTGTATTGAAATGAAACCATGTGAGAACAATAATTGATCCATTTTGGATCTATAAGATTCAAAACTGCATAAATCATATGCTCGTGTTTCCCAATATGATGGAAAACAACAGGTAACATTGTCTAGTGTTATTAAAATTAAATATCTTCCACCAGGGGGCCAAAAACCAGCAAACAAATTATGACTGATGTTCAAAGCTAGGAGAACATTCCTTGAATCATATGCAATATATTAGAATCAACCATGGGTCAATTCGATGCCCAAGTTGATCAGTATAATTAAAATTTCATTTTCATATTTATTACCATTTTTGTAATAATGGGAAAATCATGTGTATAGGGGTCAAAACTGACCAAACAAGCTCCAATTGACATGAAATATTAGGGTAATGATTTTTAACTCATTTAAAATCTACAGGAAGCATCAACAAGTGGATCAGATACCTGAATTGTTCAGTATTATTAAAAGTGACATTTGTCCATGAGATTTGGAGATTAATGACAAATCATGTAAAAGGGGTCAATACTAAGAAAAAACACTTGGATTGACATGAAACCGTGAGAGAATTATCATCGATCCATTTTTTATCTGTAGGAATCAACACCGTATCCATCGGATTCTTGTGTCTCCTGGTATGATGGAAAATGATGGGTAATGTTATCTATTGTTATTAAAATGATAAATCTTCCATAAGGGGGTTAAAAATAAGAAAAAAACTTATTATTGATGTGAAAAGTTATGAGAAAATTCCTAGAATCATATGTGATCTATTGGAATCAACCATGATTCAATCTGATTCCCATTAATGAGCGTTGTTGCACACGCTCTCAAAAAAATGTTTGTGATTTAACTAAGTGAAGCATAGTGGCTGAACTAGGTCATTCTCTCAAGGAGGAAGTGAATTAAACAACCCTTAATATTCTTGAATAAAACAAAAATAAAATAAAATAAGTGAAAACAAATGAAATACATGATGGGGGGGGTTGGTTTTGTGACTTTCAGACAATAAACTAAACAACAAACAAGAACAATCAAAGACACATTTTCTTTAAAAAAACTTATATGAGAAGACATAGTTGATCTAATATGCTCCCTTTATCTTTAATTTATCCTTATACCAAATGATTAGAATTCATTAAATTGTAATCCCCTAACCTTGTCAACCCCCGAACCCTACAGAAATTAACACGACCAGAAATATTAAAAAAAATGATCCTTAGGTCAACTTTAGGACTTCCAATCACAACACCCTACTTCGATTGTGATTAAAAAGCCAAATTATGGTCAATGTTCAGTTAATTAAGAATATCCTCCATGTATTTGAGAATTAATTGTGTTTTTGGATGAGACTTGAACCCTACTATTCTATCCCAAGTTGAATGGATTTTGCGATTAAATTTTCACTCAAACAATTTACACAAGTCTGACCACACAGTCAAATGAAAGTCGATAAAGCTACATAGAAATTAAAACTGAATTAATTGATCAAAATTTATGAATTACATTATGTTTATGGATTCAAAATAAATAAATTAAGGGAGTAGGGATTAGATCAACTACGAACGAAATCACTCTTCCATGGGCGGAGTTGTCATCGTGGAGATGTTTTTCATAAGCAATGGATTGAAAGGGGAACACCCAATATCATCTTCACTCTTAGATTCCAGAACAAGAAGAAAAATAAGAATATGAAAATAGGATAATATATAATATTTATTGTAGAAAATTCATGTTACAAGCATAAAAAAAATAAAAACAAAGTGGAGGTGGGAGATGAGAGCCTTCTTGAAAGAGATCTTTGCACAAGGAATTACTTATTCCAAGGGTTTAAAGGTGTTACCAAGAGCCACCCTTTCTGAAAAAAATTACCAAATCCTCTTTAATCCCTCCAAAATAGTGAAAATATCTTTTAAATAGAGTTTGGAAGGGCTAGGATTACAGGACTTTTTTAAGTGTGAAAGGGAAATTTGGAATTTTTTTAAATCCCACTTAAACTGCATATTTAACCTACAAAACGAATGAATTGTATGTCCTTGTAGAAGTATGATTTGTGTTTAATGATTTCAACGATCTTACCTCCAAATTTGGGCCCAATCCAAGTCTTTATGAATAAGATACGACCCAAATAGTGAAGTGATGTCCAATCTGGATAGTTCAATCTAACTTTGTCTGCATGACCCATTTACTCCACTCAAATTCACGATCTAGCTCCCATGTCCTAAATAGAATTTTTAGCTCATTAAGTTAGAAACACAGTTACAAAATTTTAAGTCAAAATAATTTACATAAAAATATTTATTTCTGAAATACTACAGTGAATTTTAAAATAGTAAAACTAGAATTTCCATCAAATTTTCAAATGAATGATCTAATCCCAAATATTCTATAAATTAACATATTTAACACAATGTGAGGAAACTATTTCATTTATTTCCAATCAAATATTCAATAAAATTGTGTTTTATCAACTCCACCACACTTACCCTTTTGCACTCCTGGGAAAAACCTCATATCATGTATTTGAAAAAAATTTGTTACAAGATATGCATGTTCATATTTCTCAATCCACAATGGAAATATAGTCAAAGTAAGAATCCCATCAAGAGTCAATATCAATACATTTTAAATTCATTTTCTCATAAATTGTGTGAAAACAAAATCCAGTGAGATTCATAACACTAATCATAGCGAAAAAAGTCACGGGTCTACCATGCCACTAATTCTCCACGTGTGTGTGTGTCAACCATTCCAAGATCATAAATCCACCCTTTATTCAGTATATTCAGGTCAAGTAAAACAATTCTTCTTACCTGGTTTAACTCACTGAACCTGTTCTACATTTCTTTGCAATTGAATTTCAAGACCCACTCACTTAATCATTCTCAAAAGTCAAACCTTAAGCTCTCAACCTAGATATCCCTATATGTTGTACATTTCATCACTCCCCTCATTTATTATTATTTTTTTGTTTTTTTTAAGTTTCATTTGGAACAAATATCACACTCAACTCTCAACCCGTGTTTGATATCCTCACGACACTAATTGTAATAGTTATAACAAGATCAAATGTAGATGAAGAGTGGTTTTTGACCTGTCCAAGACACAAACCATATTTTTTTTGAGGGCGTACAATAATCAAATAACAGGTACACATGCATAGGTCAATTCAGTACAGTAATGAAACCGATTAGAAGAGAAACGAACGTATGGATCAACCAATGATTTTTTTTACCTAACTTGACTATACCTTCAATTGAGTAGGAAAAATTTTACAATTCACAGTTGAGTGAAAATTTGTGTGGAAAAATCAATGACACAATTTACCATGAACAAATATCACAAATAATGATGTCAAAATCTAAAAGGTTTTATAATGAAACAACCATTCATATCATTAGTGACTTCAATTTTTATAAAAATCAACCCTTGATGATGAAATATTACTCATGATTATAATTCTACTAATGAATTTTGAAAACATGCATTTTCTATATGTTCCACATGAGAATGTTACATGATATTTTTTATTGATTTATTTTTTGTTTGTTTTTGTTTTTTTGGTTTATTTTTTCAAAAAATTTAACCAAAAACTTAATATAAAATACACAAAACACACAAAAAAAATAATCCTAAATGTGTTCCCCAAAATGTTTTCCCCTCCCCCATAGTTAAAATATAGCATTTTTTTCAGTGTGAACCAATGAGAAGATATATGCACATGAAATGTATTATTTTAAATATGAAAAAGAATATAAAAGTGAAAGGGTTAGGAATATCCTGATATGCTCAAGTGATGATGGGGTCATGCAGTGTGATGAAATACATTGCATTAGTAGGAAGTCCCTCAATATATTTCTTCAAACATTGTCCATTAATTGTAAAGCTCATTCCAGTGTCCTCTAGTGTAATCTCAACTGCACCATAAGGAAAAACATTAGATATAATATAAGGACCTAACCATCTGGAACGTAACATACCAAACATCATCTTCAATCATGAACTGTAGTTAAGGGATTTCTATCCAATATGAAACTCCCTTTATTGGATCATTCTATCATTATCTTATTTTGATATTTCCTTGTAGATCCTTGAGTTCTCATATGAAGACAATCGAATCTCCTCAAGCTCTTGAATTTAAATCTTCCTTTGGATTCCATCTTGGGCCAAATCCATGTTGCATTTATTTATAGCCAAATATGCCCGATGCTCGACTTCCATAGGGAGATGACAATATTTTCCAAAAACAATCCGAAATGGGGACATACTGATGGGGGCCTTGTATGTTATCCTATAAGCCCACAATGCATCATCCAAGCACTTGATCCAATCCTTCCTATTTGGCAGCACAATTTTCTCCAAAATTTGGTTCAACTCCCTATTTGAAACCTTAGCCTGGCCATTTGTTTGGGGGTGGTATGGTGTTGATGTTTTGTGTGTCACCCCATACTTCCAAAGGAGGGAAGCCAAATTATGATTTCAAAAGTGTGTCCCTTGGTCACTGATGATGGCCTTCGGTACTCCAAACCTGCAAAAAATATGTGCTTTGACAAAGTCCACAACAACATGAGAATCATCAGTTCTGGTGACCTTAGCCTCCACCCATTTTCTCACATAATAAATGGAAACCAAAATATATAAGAAACAAAATGAACTAGGAAAAGGACCCATAAAATCAATGCCCCATACATAAAAAATCTCACAAAATAAAATGGATTGTTGAGGCATTTCATGTCTCATAGAAATATTGTCAGTGTGTTGACAACATGAGCATGACTTGAAAAACACATGAGAATCATGGAATATACTAGGGAAATACAATATAGAGTCCAAAACTTTCCTAGCTGTCCATTGGGGTCCAAAGTGTACACCACAAGCAAGTGTATGACTGAATTGTAGAATAGACTCAAAATCATGATCAGGAACACACCTTCTAATAAATTGATCACTACACATGAACTAGAGGTAGAGATCATCCAAAACATAATACTGAGACTCACCTTTTAATTTTTGGACTTTATGTTTCTTTAAATTTGTAGGGATTTCAGATGCAACAAGGTAGTTCACTAAATCATCACACCAAGGATTCATACCTGAGATGGAATAAAGATGCTCATTGGGGAAAGTGTCTCGAAGTGGTACCTGGGCCAAGTTGTCAGCCTCTAGTGTGTGATTAATCCTACTCATGTGCTCCAACACCAAGTTTTTGGACCCCTTCTTGTCCTTTATTTCAATATCGAATTTTTGAAGAAGGAGCATCCATAGAATAAGTATTGGCTTTGCATCTGGAATCTTCAAAAGGTACCTCAGAGCTGTATGGTTAGAAAAAAACTACTTTAGAGCCCAATAAATATGAACATAATTTATCTAAAGAAAATATAACGGCAATAAACTCCTTTTTTTTGTGGTAGTGTAGTTTGATTAGGCTGAATCCAATGTCCTCGATGCATAGAAAATCACATGTGAATGTCCCTACACCCTCTGTGATAAGACAACTCCAACCGCAAAGTTGGATGCGTCACACATAAGCTCAAAAGGAATGTCTCATTATGGGGGCTATATGATTGGTGGAGTGGTCAGACACTTCTTCAGCTTATCAAATGCTACCCTACAAGAATCATCAAACACAAAATGAGAATTCTTTTGAAGTAATCGCGACAAAGGAAGATCAATCTTACTAAAATATTTGATGAAGCACCGATAAAATCCTACATGCCCTAGGAAAGATCTAACATCACACTCACATGAAGGATAGGGTAAGGATGAAATAATTTCTATCTTAGATATATCAACCTCTATCCTATGTTTTGACACTACATGCCCTAAGACAATTCCATGCTCTACCATGAAATGATACTTTTCAAAGTTCAAGACTAGATTCTTCTTAATACAACGATTCCACACCTTTCCTAAACTACTTATACAATCATCAAATGAGGATCCATACACTGTAAAATCTTCCATAAATACCTCCATGTAGGTCTCAATAAAATCAGAAAAAATAATCACCATGCATATCTGGAAGGTACCTGGGGCATTGCAAAGTCCAAATGACATCCTCCAGTAGGAAAATGTGCCTAATGGACAAGTGAATGTTGTCTTCTCTTGATACTACATAGCTATTAGAACCTGAAAATATCCAGAAAATCCATCCAATAAACAATAATGTGTCTTCCCAGCTAGTCTCTCAAGCATTTTATCAATAAATGGGAGGGGAAAATGGTCCATGCGAGTGGAGTGATTTAGTTTCCTATAATCAATAAACACATGCCAACTTTTTTGTACCCTAATTGGAACTAACTCCTCTCTCTCATTTCTATCAATAGTAACACCAATTTTCTTAAGCACAACCTAAATAGGACCTATGAATCTAAAATGGGATATATTATACCTACCTAGAGAAATTTTTCAACCACTTTTTTAACAACCTATAAAAGTGTTGGATTTAGTCTCCTTTATGGCTGCCTAATCAGTTTAGCACCATCCTCTAAAAGTATCCTATGCATGTAAATGGAGGGGCTAATACCTGATATTTCATCCAAGGTCCACCCAATTTCCTTAATGTTCTCCCTCAAAATATTCAAATGTTTTTCTTCATGTTCAAAAGGAAGATTATTAGAAATTATAACAGGTAATTTCTCACCACTTAAAAAGTATGAGTATTTGAGATTTGGTGGTAATGTCTTGAGCTCCAATGAGGGGGGGGGTGATGTATGAATGGAAACATTGAATGAATTGAAATATGTGCACAAATAACATCATAATTAGAATAAAAATCATCAAAATAAGAGAATAATTCATCAAATTCATCATCATAATCAACAGCCATGTCATAATCATATTGAACATGATCAAAATCAGAATATGAATCCATTTCAAAATCAAATCTAAGAGATATTTTTTCATTAGAAACAGGTGTGAAGGTTATATTAGACATAAAAATAGAACCAATACTCATAATCTCCCTAATCATAGGACAATCAAATTCCATGGAATTTTTATTTGGTGGTTCAAAATGGGAGATAACAAAAGAAAAATGGTCCTATAAGGGGTACTTCATGGAATCCATAATATTAAATATCACAACTTCATCTCCAAAATCCATGGAAAGTGTACCCTCATGGACATTTATGATTGTTTTTGCAGTTTTGAGGAAGGGCCTACCTAATATAATTAGAGAATGAGAACATACCTAATCATCCTCTATGTTAAGAACATATAAATTTGATGGAAAGATCATGTCTCTCACCCAAAAAAGTACATCCCCAAGGACTCCCAATGGATATTCTATAACTTTATTCGCCAACTGCACCACTAATCTTGTCAGCTTAAACTCACCAACCTGTAAAGAAGAGAATACAGAGTGAGACATCACATTTATAGAAGATCCTAAATCACATAAATCATTAGAAAAGTGTAACTCCCCTATGGTGCATGGGATGGTGAATGTCTCGGGATCCTTGTACTTTGTTGTAATTACTAGAGTAGATGTAATGAGGGCTGACAGATTCCATCCAAGATTTATCCTCTCATTTACCTTGAGCCCTCTTCGATTGGTACAAATTTCTTTTAAGAATTTTTCATACCTTGGGATTTTCTTGATGGCTTCAATAAGGGAGATGTTTATCTCCAAATGCTTGAATGTGTCCAAAACCTCTTTTTTGCATCACCTCCTCAGCCATATTCTTGGTTTGTACAACCCTATTTGGAAAGGTAAGGGGTTTAGGAGGAACATCATCAATTTTTTTCTTACATTTTTTTTCTCTGTGGGATGCTCATCAGTTGTTCTTGAATGGGGATTCACCGAAGTTAAGGTGAATCCTAGTGGAATGGTAGGTAGAGAAGCATTAGTTGTTTGCTTCCCTCTTTTCAATGTGACGACATTGACATTACCCTTTGGATTTGGAGTAGGCTGGGAAGGTATATTTCTATAATTCTTACTTACCAGTTCATGGAGGGCAGTGGCAATCTGGGTCATTTGAGTCTTCAACTCTCTTAGTTCTGAACCATGACTCTTCAGCTCATTTTATTGATTAAAAAATTTTTCTTCAAAAGGTCATCAATGTTATACTCTACCTTGGGTGGGGTATTCCCTTGCCGTTGTCTTGTTGATTATTGGGCTTCAAATCTCCTTTGGGGTTGTCTGAAACCTTGCTGGTAAGGCAGAGGCTGCTGGAAGTTTTTTTGAAAAGGGGGCCTTTGTTGTTGTCCAGAGCCATACCTTATGTCTGATTTATCCTTCCACCCTTGGTTTTATGTTAGAGAAAATGAATCAAACTTATTTTTGGGATATGGTTGTTGTTGTTTCTAATATGGTCTCCCAGGTTAAACTGTTGAAAAATCTTTTGTTTCTTGTAGTTGGGGGAAATCGTCAGTTGGGTGGCTTGTCTCAGTAAAAATTCCACAAGACCTTGAAGGAGGGGGTTGGTATGTATTTTGTTCCAAAGCAATATGTATCACCATAATTTTCAATTATTCCAACTTTTTATCAATCAAATGACTTTAAAGAGAATATGGACTTACCTAATGCACTCCTCTAACACGTGGGGTACCTCGATCACAAAATTTTTGAGAGTTTTGTTCCATCTTGTCGATCAATGCATGTGCAACTGCTAGTGTTTTGTCAAAAAATGATCCTCCATCCGTGGCATCCACCATGCTCCTCTACATAGGTGTGAGTCCTTCATAGAAGTACTGGATGAGGAGTTTCTTGCTGATTTGGTGATGTGGGAAGCTTGCACACAACTTCTTGAATCCCTCCCAATACTCATACATTGACTCCCCATGTGCTTGCTTGATCCATAAGATCTCCTTTCGAATGTAAGTGGTCCTTGATGCTAGAAAAAATCTCTACAAGAAAATACATTTCAAATCGTTCCAACATGTTACATCTCCAGGTTTTAAATAATATATACAATCCTTAGAAGTTCCATCAAGTGAGAATGTGAATGCTCTAAGGTTTATTTGATCTTAAAAGAAATTTCTTGGTTTAATTATTGAGCATACCACATTGAATTCTTTTAAATGTTTTTTTGGATCCTCACTAGATAAGCCATGAAATTTTGGAAGAAGGTGAATTAACCTAGATTTTAGTTCAAAGTTTGATTCAAGAGTTGGATATGAAATGCATGTATGTTGATAATTAATATCAGGTGCAACCAACTCTTGAATAGTCATATTGAGTTCATTGTTGTTATTTTCATCCATTATATTTAGTTTAATATTTGTTTTAGAAGAGTTTCCAATCTCAAAATTCTGAGAGTGGAGGAATTCCCCTGTTGGGTAAATGTCAAAACTTCTCATAGACTGAGATTGTTTGATTCAAGCCCTAATGCTATGCTCAATCTTGGGGTTGGGATCAAGGAGATCCTCAGGATGATATTGTGTCATAAATCATAGAAAATATAGAAACAAAAATCAGCAGACACCAATATCATTAAATGAAGTTTTAATTGATGGTCCGAGAAAAGAACTAAAAAGAAGAAAAGAATAAAAATAACAAATACTAATAAATAACTTATCTAAAATTGGTTGAATAAAAAACCTTCCTCCCTGGAAATGGTGCCAATTTGATGAGCATTGTCACACATGCTCTCAAAAAAAAACATTTGTGATTTAACTAAGTGCAACACAGTGGATGACCTAGGTCATTCTATCAAGGAGGAAGTGAATTAAACAACCCTTAATTGGATTTAAGAAAATAAAAAAAGTAAATAAGTGAAAACAAATGAAGCACAAGATGGGGGTTTGGTTTTGTGACTTTTATAGAATAAACTAAACAACAAACAAGAACAACCAAAGATACAATTTCTTTAAAAAAACTTATATGAGAAGACGTAGTTGATATAATCTTCCCCCTTCAACATTAATTTATCCTTATACCATATTATTAAAATTAATTCAAATTTAATCCCCTAACCTTGTCAACCCTCTAACCCTACAAAAATTAACACCACTAGAAATATTGAAAAAATGAGCCTTAGGTCAACTTTAGGACTTCAAATCACAGCACCCTGATTTGATTTTGATCCAAAAGAAAAATTATGGTCAATGGTCAGTTAGGTAAGAATATCCTCCTTGTATTTTAGAATTAATTGTGTTTTGGGATGAGAATTTAACCCTACAATCCTATCCCAAGTTGAATGGATTTTGCGATTAAAGTTTCACTCAAACGATTTACACAAGTCCAACCACGCGGTCAAGTGCAAGTTGATAAAGTTACATAGAAATTAAAACTCAATTAATTGATCAAAATCTATTAATTAAAGTATATTTATGGATTCAAAATAAATAAATTAAGTGATTAGGGATTAGATCAACTATGAATGAAATCACTCTTCCATGGATGGATTTGTCATCGTGGAGACATTTTGCATAAGAAATGGATTGAAAGTGGAACACTCAATCTCGTCTAAAATCTTATATTCTAGCCCAATAATAAAAATAAGAATATTAAAAGAGAATAATATAGAATATTTATTGAATAAAATTCATGTTACAAGCATAAAAACAAAGAAAAACAAAGTGGAGGTGGGAGAGGAGATCCTTCTTAGAAGAGATCTTTTCACAAGGACTTACTTCTTAAAAGGGTTGTGAGGTGTTCCCAAGAGCCAAAATTTCTAAAAAAACTTCCAAAATCCTCTAAAAATCCTCCCAAAGAATGAAAATATCCTTTAAATAGAGTTTGGGAGGGCTATATTTACAAGACTTTTTTAAGTGTGAAAGGGAAATTTGGAAAAAATATTTAATTCCACTATCACTGCATAGTTTACCTTCAAGACGCACAAATTGGATGGCCTTATATAAGGATGATTTGTGTGTAATGTTTCCCCTGAGCTTCCCTCCAAATTTGGTCCCAATCCAATCCTGGATGAAGAACACACAACCCAAACAGTGAAGCGATGTCCAATCTGGATAGTTCAGTCCAACTTTGTCTTCATGGAACATTTACTCCACTCAAATGCACGATCCAGCTCTCATGTCCTAAATATAATTTGTATATCATTAAATCAGGAACACAATTACAAAATTTTAAGTCAAAATAATTTACATAAAAATATTTATTCTTAAAATACTACAGTGAATTTTAAAAGGGTAAAACTGGAATTTCCATAAAATTTTCAAATGAATGATCTAATCCCAAATATTCTATAAATTAACATATTTAGCACAATATGAGGAAATTATTTCATTTATTTCCAATAAAATATTCAATAAAATTTTGTTTGATCACCCATGTTGGTCAGTATATGGTAAACTTGGTTTTCAACTTTTAATAGTCATTACTTAACTGATAAATACTGTAAACAAAAATTTCATATTAGCTTTGTCTCATTTATGTATTTATGATGATTTTTGTACATAACACTATAAAATATTATTATATATATATATATATATATTTATATATTAATGGGGTAAATTTTATTAATGTTAAAATATATTAATTTTCGTTAGCTTTGTTTAATTGTTTTTTATATCGTATTAGCAGGTTGATTGAGTTAGAAGATTGGAAGGATATGTACCTATTTGGATTGCTAGTTTTTTTCTGGATGGTTGTTTTTTATTTTATTTTTGTAGGATGGTTGTTTTTTATTCACTATTTATAGGATGGTTGTTTTTTATTTATTTGGCTGTTGGTAAAATTCATAATTTTTTAAAAAATTCCCTAAGTTATCGGCCGCCTTTGGTAACCACTACTACTCTTCCTGACGACCACCATCGTGATCATCTATGGATTCCCTATAGTGAATTCAATCAGTGATCGCTATTGGCCTTTAGTGATGGTCCAACTGTGATCACCAAAAGTGGTCAGTTGGTAGTCGTTAATGGTCAATTTTTTAGTAGTGTTTCTAGTCTTGGTGTCCTAGGGACTTGTTTTGTGTGCTAATCATATCTTGATTTTTAAGGTACGAGTGACCAAGATAGTATGAACATATGGTATCCTAGGGGTGATCTCCATTGTGATTTGGTTTGAAATTTTTTTATTTTGATATGAAATTTTGTATTCTTTAATAAATGTTTATAGAAATTATGCTATGAAACTATTTTACCCGACTTGTTTTAGAATAATGGAAAAGGGGAACTATTTACCATGCTTTTGATATAAAACTATTTAACCATTTATCATGTCATGTTTTATATAAATTTATAATATTGAGATTTTTGTATAAATAATTGATATGAAACAACTGGATGATATCCTACTGATCCTATTTATCTCACATCCTGCACATTCCCTCAAGAATATGTAGACATTGTATTGTCTTTTGATATAGGAAAAGGCATGGTGCTGCAGTGAGGTGGTGAGGTTTATGTTAGCTGGGTATGGGTATCTAGTGGTGATATTGTGGGGAATTTCCCACATTTCACATATAGTAGTTTTTTCTCATTTTATTTATCCTTTATGGTTGTTGGAATTGTACCTTAGAGTTTATTTTGCTACTATCGAGTTATACCACTACCGTTGTTTTCCTTTGTTTATGACATACATCTTTATGGTTGTTCTTTCCACTATTTCTTTTTATTGTGTATATATGCCATTTATCTTGTTTCAGGTTGGGAGAAATAATTTCCTCTTGTTGTTATTCGATGCCTGGGTGCTAGTCGCTAGCCCTTGGGGATTGGGAATTCTCTTCAGGTATTGTCACGTCCCAGTTTTGATCCTAGTTGATAGGTTATATGGTTTAGGATGTGACAATTTGGTATCAAAAGAGGTTATACTCAATTTTGGGAAGTTGGTAGATAGGAGATAGGATTTTCAAGACTTGAGAGGTAGGTCACGACGAGGTCCTGACTAGATCTTATCATGACGAGCCTCAAGTTAACATGGGATGTTGGAAAATGTGTCACCTATGTCAGTTTTTGACCTTAATCTTAGTTTATACTTTTGTTTTTTGGTTTAAGTAGAAATTATCCCATTGTCTGATCGTCTTTTTCTATTCTAGTATGTAGAAAGATGCCTATGATACATCTTCCATGAGTTCCATAGGAGGGTGCAATGAGAGATACTCCTCAAAGGAATACTCCTTTGAATCATGATCTTATAGAGTATATCATTTAGGCAGTTCATTCCATGGACTATAATATACCGTGAGCTTAGAACCAAATTGTTGATAAGCAGCTAGGAGTTAAGGTAGATAGAGATCGAACTCAAGAGTTCCTATGCAAGAATCCCCCTTCCTTTAAGGGTATGAATAAACCTCAAGAGGTGGAGGACTGGATGAATAAGATCAATAAGGTATTCAAATTCTTAGAGACACATGGAACCATCAAGGTGAAGTGTGCAATGTTCAGACTTGAGCATCCCAACAAGCGGTGGTGAGATTCCATGATACATGCAAATAGACATGTGGGTTTGGATTGGAAGGGTTTCAAGATCCTCTTTTTTACACAGTTTTTCCCAGAGTCTTTGATGATGAAAAGTTCTCTATAGTTTCTCTATCTGCTGTATGGGGAGTGTTCAGTGTCAAAGTATACCAATAGGTTTACAAAAATGGTTCGTTTTTCTCCAATGGTGGTGATGAATGATCAACTAAAATCTTAGAACTAACAATAGAGTTTGTGACCAAGTATCTGATTGTAGGTATTTATGTTGAAGCTTTCCACATATGTGGAGAAAATAGATAGGGATATGATGACAAAGATGGATATTGTGGGAAGTATTGGTTACCCTACCCCTTCTATTCCATCCAATGGTAGTTTCAATGGTGTGCATGAGAAGAATAGGAATTGACATGATAATCGCAAGGGTGAAGGAGGTAGCTCTCAACAGCGATCCTCATCTATACCATCGACAATAGCCAACCATGTAACCATTACTTATTGCCAGTGTGGGAAGTTAGAGAACACCCTATGTACTTGTCTTGTACCTATAAATGCTTATAATGCTTGTGTCCGCTAGGTCCATTTGCAGAGGTTACGCCAGGGCATGTCTATGCCCCATTATAGTTAGGGATCTTTAGCTCCAAAGGCCATTGTAGTGAAATTAAAAGCTTCAAATTCCATAAGGATCCAGCTACAGGACTCATAAGTGAAGCACTTCATGCAGTGGATGGGTTTTCGATGGAGGTTGATGCATACCCAACAATAGTGAGAGGTACCATTCTCATTGAATCTTCTATAGAAACTACTCTGTTTCATACATTTGCCTCTCACTTATTCATATCTTATCATTTTTTTAATATGATAAAACTTCCAATGAATCTCATGTCCTTTTTTATGGATTTTAAGACACCTCTTGAAAAGAGGAAAGAGCACGAGTTTCATTGTCTGTCTTATTATCTATTGAAAACTGATGCAGAGTTGGTATGAGATTTCTTAATTCCTGATTGGGATTTATTCGATGCCATCATCAGGATGGATTGGATAGTTTCTCACCATGATGAGATTGACTGTTATCATTAACGTGTTTCATTATCTACCACCAATGGTAGATCTTGAGTGTTTTAGGGAGAGTGATATTTGAGGTTTGGTTGTGCAGGACCTTCCCACCAAGAGCTCAGGACTTTGTTGTCTATCATTGTTGTTGGTCTTGATGACATTTCTTCTTTTAGAAATATTCCCTTGGTTGTTAGGGAATTGCCTAATTTCTTCCTAGATAAATTATCTAAATATTCTCTAGATAAAGAGAGATAGGTGGATTTTATGATTGATCTAGTGTAGGGTATGCAACCGATTTTATACCCTCTTACCATATAGAACTTGTAGAGTTGAAAGAGCTCAAGATCCAATTGGACAATCTGATAGAGAAATATTTTATTCACCCTAGTGTTTCATCATGGGTAGCCCTCATGATTTTTTCCAAGAAGGTTTATGGTTCATGTAACGAACCAATCTTGGTCAACTAGACAAGCCACCCAAACTAGGTCGTCGTGTGATATTGGTAAAATAAGATAATAGAAACCAACCTTGAATATAAGGAAAAAAAGACACACAACCAGAGTAAAAAACAGAAAAAAACTACAAAATACATAAAATACAATCCAAAATAGGCTAAACTAGAAAGTAAGTGAAGTCCCCACATGACCAACAGTCACCTCCAGACCAACCCATATCGAAAGCAACAAAAATAAGAGAAACCAACATACTGCAAAAATGATCTTCCATTTACTCAAATCTTACAAAACAACATCTATAAACATCCAAAGGCATAAGTAGGGTGTGATAGAAATATGAGTAGTATACCACCAAAATTTCAATACAATGTCTAATATCAAGAATTCAATAATTCTATCTTTTAAAACAAAACAATTTTAAAAATAATTTTCATGAATTAAATCCAGTTGTTAATCATTTCCCATTTGGTTTTCATAAAAGTATTTCATATTATCTAACCAGAAATATGAAAAGTAGAAGTGATAAAAATAGGAAATCATATCCATGCATCAAGAGGTATACATGTAAACACATATTCATGAAACAACCTATCATATGAAGCTATGTGATAAAACATCATATAAAAACTTGTAAGCAATAATCCATTATAAAAACAATCATGTGATAAATAATAAATAAATGGAAAATGAAAAAGCGCCACACATATTTGGTTCTAGCCTATGGGAAACTGCGTACTAGACACTCACAAGCCTAAACAGGCATATGTTGGATACAATAGATATCGAGTACTGCAAGTTGATATCCCTAAAGGTTACCTCCTAGTGGTGTAATACACACTAAGGATACCCATGCCTCTTTCCCAATGCACCCAAGGTTACCAATGTGCAATTGTCTAATACATTTTCAAAACCATGATCACAATTTCATAAAATGATTTCAAAGCCAATCTAATCCACTTTGGAGTTTGAAAACCCATTTCCAAATCAAGAAAACCCATTTTAAAAGAAAAAACCCCTTTTGAAAACATTTTTATTTCCAAGAAATCATTTGAAACCATTTATTACTTCAAATTAATGAACAACCCAAATGAATTTATCAATAAAAACACATAATTCATAAAATTAACCCATTGTATAGAAACACCTACCTCAACATGGTAGAAACCTAGTTTCTTTCAACAATAGTGACCAAAAACTAAGAGAACAACCTCAGAAAGATAACGAATGCCAATAAACTTAGAAGGATTGATAGAAAATGCTATCCAATCACAAATCCATAGACAAACCACAAATCCAACCAAAACCAAATAAGAACTAGAAGAATTACATACCCATAGAGAAGTAATCTAGCCACAATAGTGATCAATCACTGAAAAAATTGATCTAAACGAGAGAGTCACCCAAAATCACCTAGGAAGAGCCTCTAGGTCAAGATTAAGGAAGTCTATATGAATGAAATGAAAATTTCAGACAAAAAAATTTGTTAAAACCAACCCTTAGGAATTTACATGGCATGTAATCCTACTATACGTCATATAATAATCGAGTCCTGTATACACTAAAAAACCCACAAACATTTAATTAAAAACTGAATTTTTAATATTTACACAATGTGTAACCTTTAACACTATGTACCCATTTCATGAAATATTGTAGGTGATGATTAGACATCGTGTAACCCCATTACACAATGTGTAAATCCCCAACATACTGTAAAAACTGCAGGTTTTGTGCTTAAAATCCCAAAAAATCTCTAACTTCACCATTAAAGGTATCCTCCCAATTCCTTCTTGGAATTACTCAACCAATGAAGAAGAAAAACCAAAAAAAAGGTAAAAACATACATAACATAAAGGTAACTGGGTATTACAATCTCCCCACTATAAATGCTTTCTACCCCTAGAAATCCCTTAAGATCCTGGATCCACAAAAAGAGAAGGCCACTGCTACCTCATCAACGACTCCCACTCCCACATCTCATGAATATCCTATTCGTACTTCCATAGTACTCAGACCAGGGGGATCGTTTTATCGACCAACACCTTATCCTAACAATCCATAATCTAAGCTGGTTGCTCAACCAAAGTGGTTTCAGACTCACGATCAACATCCTTCCATCTAATCACATGGTAATGAAGTAGTATATACCTTCTCAATTGGGAAACACGAAACACACCATGGATAGAAGTCAATACAAATGATAAGTGAAACCTATTGGCCACCCTCCCTAGTCATCCAACGATCTCAAAGGGTCCCACAAACATATATACCAACTTACCTTGCTTTCCCAACTAGAAATGTCCCAAGTGAGGTGAAACTCTAAGAAATACCCGATCACCAATCTCAAACTCCAAAAACTAACATCGATGGTATGAATAGGGTTTTTGATGACTCCATGCCACGATCAAATTCCTTTGGATCAACTACACCATCTCTTTCATCTCCCAAACAACACCCAGACCAACCAAGGACTACTCTGCCAACTCTACCCCACACAAGGGAGATCTACATGTCCACCGATACAAAGCCTCAAATGACACCATATTTATTTAATATTAATAACTATTATTATAGAAAAACTCAACTAGAGTCAAATATTTTTCCCAAGATCCTTTGAAATCAAGAACACAAACCTGAAACATATCCTCTAGAACCTGGATATCCCTCTCAGTCTGTCCATCTATCTGTGGATGATAAGTTATACTTAATTTAATTTGGTAAATTATCTCCTCTTAAAAAACTTTCTAAAACTTATATGTGAACCTCAGATCCCTGTCAAATACAACTATAAAGGGAACCTCGTGAAGTATCACAATCTCTCAAACACACAAGTCCCCAAGATATTCCACCTTCGTTTCCTCCTTGATAGGTACAAAATGTGCTGATTTTGTGAGTTAATCAATGATCACCCAAATCAAATCCTCTATACTAGGATTCCATGGAAAACCAATGAAAAAATCCATGGAAATATTATCCAATTTCTGTACTAGAATGGGTAAAGGCTGCAAAAATCCTGTAGGTCTTTGGTGCTATGCCTTAATTCTCTGAAAAGTAAGGCATCGTGAAGTAAAATCCACTATCAACTATCTCATACCTTGCCAGAAATATTAATGACTCAAGTCGTGATGCGTATTGGTATCCCCAGGGTGCATGGACCAACAAGAATGGTGTCCATTATCCAATAACTCTTATCTCAAGGAAAACAGAACAACCAACCTGCTACGGAATCCCAAATATCCACTGGGAGACTGAGACTACTCACTCGAGGTCTCCCCACCATAAAGGCTTTCAATAAAGCGCTATAAATCAATGTTTGTCACCCTCTTGATCCAAACTTTCTTATAAAAAGATGATCCGGCTTTCATCGAAGCCAAGAACACCCATCCACCAACCTCTTCCACTTATAAGCTCACCTCAGCAAACAAACTCATCAGAGACCACTCCTCAACTGACTTCTTCACAGAATGTGTCAGTAATTTTCTGCTCAATGCATTGACAACCACATTTCCTTTCCCAAGGCTATAATCAATTTCAAAATAAAAAGTCTAAAGATAATTAAACCAGATTATATATCTCAAATTCACATCCCATTAAGTTAAAATATATTTCAGGCTCTTATGATCATAATATACTATAAACCGCTCCCTAGAGAGATAGTGACACCACATTTTGAGTGTATGCATAACAGATACCAACTCAAGGTCATGGGTATGGTAGTTCTTATCATGATGGTGTAACTAGAGAGAGCCATAATCCATAACCCATTTCCCCTGTATCAAGAAACAACCCAAACCTGTACCAAAATAATCACATAAAACATCATAACATGACCCCGATTCTAGAAGAATCAAAACTGGTGCTGAATTCAACCTCACCTTCATCTCCTCAAAAGATCTCTAAAACTTTTCATTCCATTAATCCATCCATCCAACGGCCCTAAGGCCTTCAAATTTTTTTTATTATAAGATAAGACCGCCTTTTAAGGGATGAAGGGGGTGGAAACCCAATGACATCATGGACATAAGACATTCACACTCGAATGAAGAAAGAGTAAAAACCAGAATGACAACAGAGAACTGCTCCTCCCCAGCATGTGAACATGAAGAAGCTCTCCATCATTGCAATGTGATTCGGCAAGCAAGTGTCCTCAGTCAAAGTTGAGGCCCGATCCAATGGCTGGCACCATACACTCTCAAACAACCAAATCCAAAAAACACTGCAAGGATGAACCGCCAGCTCTAAACCCTCCTTTGGAGTCAACTCATGACGTCGAGTCTAGAATCACAAACCTCCCACCTTCGAAAGCCGAAACATTCAAGCATACAACAAAACACTCCAAAACAACCGATGCAAACCACACAGCTCAACCCACTGCGAAACCTTCATCATCACCAAACAGACATCTCGCAAAATTCCCATCGCCACCCTCCAACCTGCACGCAGAGACCGCAATAGACCATCCAAAGAACCCCCCGCCAGAACATGACACAGTTGACAGAAAACAGCCCATTCACCAAGGGAAACCAGTTCACCAAGGATCAGAATTGCAGCCCCTATGCAAGAGGTCCAGAGCACAATCCACACCACGTAAGAATGAATGGACTCCATGGCCTCTGCAGAAGATGTTCGCAGCCCCGAGCGCATCCAGAGCAAGACCCCACCGCTGTGGAAAGGCGGTCACAGCCCCAGCCACTAGAGCACAGCCCCACGACGCACGAACCACGACCCCAAGACACCCTGAGCATGCCCCCACCAACACAGAATAGGCAGAACACCACCCCAATGCACCGGATCTGGATCCCCTTCGCCGCAAAAACAAGACCCCGAAGCAAATCTAGACCTTACCTTCGCAGAAAGCAGTTCATTCCATTAAAACTCTACAACATTATGGGTTAAAGCTATCATTGAATAAGAGATATTGGAGAAGTCCTAAACAAACCACCTATAGTAACCAGCCAAACCCAAGAAGCTCCAAATCTCAAATACATTTCTAGGCTACTCCTAGGAAATAACTACCTATAACTTTTTAGAATCTACCTAGATACCCTCTCATATATCACATGCCCTAGAAACCTCACCTATTAGATCCAGAAATCACACTTGGAAAGATTACCATATAGATGATGTTCTTTCAAGGTTATAAGAATGATATTCAAATGGTCTATATGCTCCTCCTCATACTTAGAGTACAAAAAAATATCATCTATGAACACAATAACAAAAGAGTCCAAGAATCAATTAAAGATATAGTTCATCAAAGCCAAAAACACCGAAGTAGAATTAGTGAGACTGAATAACATAACCAGAAACTCAACATGCCTATATCAACTTCCAAATATTGTTTTAGGTATATCCTCTTCTCAGACTCTCAACTAGTGAAACCCTGATCGTAGTCCAGTATTAGAAAATCAACGAGCCCCTATAATCTAATCAAAGAGATAATCAATCCTTGGAAAATGATATTTATTCTTAATGGTCACCCAATTAATCTTTCAATAATCAATAAAAAGTATAAGGCTCCCATATAACTTCTTATCAAAGAGTAAAAATGAATCCCAAAATGACACACTAGGATAAATAAATCCTTTATCCTCAATATCCTCAAGTTGGACCTTAATTTCCACCAAATCAGTAGGTGACATACGATAAGATGACATAGAAATGGGAATCATACCAGGGGCTAGGTCAATAGTAAACTCGACCTTTTTTCATGGAGAAAAACTAGAAAAATCATCCGGAAAGACCTCAAGGTACTCACACACAAATGTAAGAAGTTGACCACCCAATCAAGGTTCAAATACATTATGAAACATCTCTGAAAACTAGTATAAGATTACCCCAACATAAGAAAAAAACATGCCATGACCTTCTCAATCTAGATCCCCACTCACCCTAGAAGACATGAGTGACCCCATAAGTAGATAATAAATGAACTCAAATATGATAACAGTTTAACTAGTCCTTAACCCCGACCATCCAATCCATTCCAATAATCAAGTCGAAGATGTCATGATCAAAAACTAAGAAGTCCCACTCCAACTCAAAGTCGGTTATCACCACTCAACACACAAGACATATGAAAACATTTTTGGAAGTCTTTCCCAAAGGCGTGGAAAGATAAAATAAGAATGGAATAAGATCTAAATGCAAGGCCAACACATAAACTAAATTTGATGATATAAAAGAATGAGTAGCACCCGTGTAATAACTAAGTTCTTATTTGAGATAAAAATCACATTTTTTCATATTTTCTTAGTTTAATTACTTAAATATGGCCTAATGTGAGTGCCTATTAAGGTCATAGAGGTCTTAGGGGTGTCTGAGTCTATTTCAGAGTCCGAAACCCAAGTTTTGGGTGAAAAGAGGAGGCAATATAGTTAGTGAAAACCATGCAGGTAAGGCCGCACAACCATGCGGGTAAGGCTGTATAGCCATATGAGTAAGGATTCATAGTCGTGCGGCCAGGTCTTCATTTTTAGAAGACTTTAATAGAGACCTTTCACACAGTTTGCACACAGTTTGTAAACCATGCAGGTAAATCATGCTAGCGCCCCTTCTTCCTACAGTAGATTGTGTGACTTGGAACATGGTTTGAAAAAACATTCAACTAAACCATGTGACCCAGTTTTTTGGGTAAAATTACCATTCTAACTTTAATTTATTTTACAACAAACCTAAGTCTAATTCTTCATCCATTGCACAACAAAGAGCAATTTTGAGCCTCCTTTGAGATTTATTCTAGGATTTCAGACCTCTTCTCCATCGAACCTCTGATTCAAATGTGGTTCATCTCCTTGTATCCGTAATGGTAAGTCATAGATTCATTTTTATTCATTCTCAATTCTTTTGGGAAATGACTACGCTATTTGGATTTAGGCTCATATGCCCAAATTTCTCGTTCTTAATATGTTATTCAGATTTCTTCCAAATTGGGATGAATTAGAGCCTGATACTAGATGAGCTATCTAGCATGAGCATATGGTAGGTGGTATCATTACTTTTACTAAAAGTCAGGCTATCTATATATATCGGGGTTTCATGTGCCCATTTTTCAGGCATCGCCTTAATTGAAATTGAACCCTATTATTGCCTGTTGTGATTTAAGTAATTGAATAGGTGTGTTTATGCATGTTATAGGTGGTATACCTTGAATAAGGACAACCCATGGGTGAGTTTCCTAGAATGAACCTTTATGGATTTATGCCTTGGACACCCCTTTAAGGTGTGACTTTATCCCTTTCATGGGTTGTTAAAAATGGAATCTGTTATAAATAGAATTGCAATTTTGTTAGATTGTAATTGAATTGAATTAAGGGTATGGGATGGATGACTTTACCCTTGACCCATTTATACCATTTCTTACTTAAGTATGTTTCTTTGTAATGTCTTTACCATGTGGGTAAATTAAAGGCTATGCCATGAGTTGATGCAATTGGATTGAATTGATCAAATAGTTATTTTTCCCAAG
This sequence comes from Viscum album, assembly GCA_963277665.1. NCBI lineage: Eukaryota > Viridiplantae > Streptophyta > Magnoliopsida > Santalales > Viscaceae > Viscum > Viscum album. The sequence continues at coordinate 1,607,138,802 of OY728129.1, read as the reverse complement.
TAAGATATATGATAACCAAGCTCTGTGATATCTTAATAGGATTGTTAGGATTATTATATTAAAAATGTACATGTGAGTATTTTAATGGCCCTTTAATTACTACCCCTTGTGAGAAATGTTGAGACTATGCTATGTAATGGATCGATTAAGCATGGGAAGCTCGTTACCATAATGTGCCTACGTGAGTTAAATGATGTTAAAGCCATGTATTAATTTTATATTCATGTTATTCTTATTATATGAATTATTCCCACATGAGTAATTGAAAAGACATGCCCTTTGAGGTTGGCCAAGGATTAATACAACTTTTGAGGTGAGCTTGTTAGAGGATGCTATTGGGTTTGACATTGGCATGTTAAATGAAATTGAATTGGTTAAATGATAAATACCCTTGGGTGATACATGGTTTAAAATTAGAATTCCATGGATGGACTCATGTGAATATTGACCTTTATACCTTGGGTATACATGGATCCACCTTAGGATTCCATGGAAAGAACCAACAGTTAAATGTGATTAAGCCACGAGTGATACATGGATCCACCTTAGGATGCCATGGAAGAACTCAATGGTTAATGTTATGTTTTCATAAGTGATACATGGATCCAAATGAGAGATTCCATGGATGGAATCATTGATACTAGACTTATATGCTGAGTGATACTTGGAATCTAATGGATTTCAAAGGACAGACTCTAGGGGCATTGATTATATGTCATGAGTGATACTTGGGGCTTCCTTAGAAGACCTCCAATGACAAACTCATATAACAGGGACATTATACCTCACCTAGAGTGATACTGGGTTCCTGAGAGGTTTTCTAGGGAAGGGATTTTAGGGTGTTGGTTCATATTGCACCTGGAGTGATACTTTAATTCTAACTTAGGAATGTTAAGAACAAGTTGAGGTTCTAAATTGAATTATTAATGAATTGACTTATGATGTGTTTTCCAAGATAAAGTACAAGATTGGATTCTGTCTTCACTTGTATTTTTTAGATGGACTTATGAGGTTTCTATTGTGCTTCCAGTTACACGGGGGATACTGGGCTTGATCCAGATCTAGAGACTTAGAAATTTCAATGTAATTGAAATGGTAAATGAATGTAAATGGAAACTAGTTAATATAGGATGTTTACTTTTGAGTTATTCCTTTCTTATTGATTTTCTTATTACATACTTCTTACTATATATATTCATTGACTAATTGGAACCGACCTTAGGTGGTTTCCTACTGGGATTTAGTCTCACACCCTATTTAGGTCATGTTTTTGGATCCAAAAAGATTATATGATTGTAGATAATGAAAAGGGAAAGTTCCCTAATACAGGTACCTGATATGCTACTTTGGAGCATGAGAGAATGAGACCAAGCCAAGGATTGAGATACTACTGAGATTCTTTTAGTTTTTTTTACTTTTGAGACATGTATTGTTTATGTCTATTGTGTACCTAATTTGTCTGTTTTATTAGAAACATGTGACATATATCATCATCTTGTATATGATATTATTTCTAGTTTTATTTATACTATCAGCTTTCTACTATTTATTTCCTTTGTATGGTTTATTGCTTTCACTACTTGTATATGTTATTGATATTTTTCTGTGTTACACTCTAGTAATGAGGGCATAATATTTCTACTAACACACCTAGGTCCTTGCTTCTAGTCGAAAACCTATGGCATTTTGGGAGATGCACTTGAGGCCATGTGATCTACTGGGCTTGGGGCACTTTTTAGTGGCATCCGAGTCTGGGACATTACAAAGTGGTATCATAGGATTATTTTTTGGTTTGATTTACTATTTGGAGATAATAGAAAGGGATAGGAAGGAAATGGGATTTGGTAATGAGCTGTGCCTGGGTGTAGCTAACCCGCGTACAGGGAAAAACCAAATTTCCTTGAATTGAATTGTTATTTTTTGGATTTAGAATATTATAGTTGAATTGATTCCACCATTGGGTGATGCACTTGATTTATGCTGTTATTATTGATATGATTTTGGGTTATATTGATTTTTAACCCTATAAGATGAGGGTATTCCATATCATGCATCATATATGCACATACTAGATTTTGGATGCCATTAATTATGCCATGCCATTTAGGATTTATTTCTGATTTCATGCTATTGTGATAGGTGATGTGATACATATGCCTAATGTTGTGATAGTTATATTGAGGTGGGTTATGTTGTGAAATAGATGGATGCTAATATTTGGTCCCTAAGGTGTATGGTCCCTCTTGTATCAAAATTTGGTGGATCATGGTTCAACCTTAAGGTGAAATTTATTGTGATGTTCCATAGGTGGATGCCAAGATTTGATCCCTGGGGAGTATGGGACCTCTTGGATCAGAATTTAGTGTACCATTGGTTTACCTTGTAAATAGGTATGTGATAAACATGAAACAAGTATCAATTAAATGAATGTGAACTCAATTTGAAATGAAATAAATAAGAAGCCAAGTGGAATTGAAATGGATTATAATAGAGAACTTGACTTGACCTGACCATAATAGTGGGATTTTGGTAGTGTCTCTTACTTACGCTTTTCTTGTTTGACAACGAGACCTCACCCACAAGGTAGGTAAAGGAGTGTGTTCTTGCATAGTAAGGATCTTACATATCCTATCTCTATTTCCGTGATTTTGAGATGCAAACCCTTTAATGATCATGAACTAAGGAAAGTGTTTGGAATTATAGATCCATGCCACCATGACAACCTCCATTTGTACACCAAGAGGATAGTGATGATCATACCCTGGAGGTGGTGGGCCATGGGCTAATAGTAGATCCTCCAGTTATTCTAGATGAGGCACTAGATGTCATACCAAACATAGGTGATGAGGCACAGTTCCATGAAAACTTTACACGCTTCATGAAGACCTTTCATAGAGCACCACAACTTGCCACATCTATTGTAGAGTTGATGCGTGAGTTTCAGTAGTAGAATATGCCCACATTTTTGGGGGATGGTAAACCACGGGATGCTGAGTCATGGTTAGAGGCCATTCTGTCTATCTTTGAGCACTTAGAGATGCCTCCTGAGAGGAGGTTAAATCTCTCTACGTACATGTTGTGTGACTCTAACAAGAGATGGTGGGATGTTATCACTCAGAATGATCATCATCGAGAGATGGATTCAAGGGATTTTTATATAGCCTTATATGATTAATTATATCTTGAGACTTTGAGGACCGATATAGCCTAGGATTTTTTGTATCTAGAGTAGGGTTCACTACCAGTTATGGAGTACTTGGACTGTTTTATTGAGCTCTAGCATTTTTCACCTATTCTAATGGGTGATGAGTTATCGAAATCTAGGAGATTCTAGGATGGTCCCAGGTATGATATATGATTGTAGGTAAATGTCTTTCTACTGACTACTATATTTGGGATAGTGAATTAGGTGCTAATAATAGAGTGAAACATGAGGGAATCTGGAGGTGTGATCCAGGGCGGTTCAACACCTAGGTTTGGTACTACATCGATCGGTAGTAGGAAGCATCGTCTGAAGATTCCATGCGGTGATAATAGTAGTAAAACTCTCTTCAAGTATCCAAATGAGGTGCTACCATTGTAGTAGGCTAGGACATACAGGGCCATAATGTACGAGGGACCTAGTCAAGTGTCATTATTATGGATAAATGGGCCACCTACACTGCTTTTTCCAAAAATTTACACTAGAATTCAGTAAGAGAGGGTCTGAACTGACTCCATATTCAAAATCAGGGTCAGAAGATTCTCATCTAGCTTGGAGCTAGAGTAAAATAGACTGATCAAGCCATGGTGGTGGTCATGGCCGTGGTAGCCAGACCCCAGGTTCATAGCAACAATAGGATGGATCAACTTAGGGTATCCAAGCAGTGTCACAGGGATATGGTATAGTCTAGGAATATGTAGTGTAATAGACCAAGCATGAGTAGGATCCTAGAACTTCTACTATCATAGGCACTATTTTAGTAGCCTCCATTTTATCTTCTTCACTTTTTGATAAGGGTCTTTTCATAGTCTCATATCTGTATCTATGGTAGAAATCCTTGGACTTTTTATAAATTATTCTGATGGATTTATGATTCTAAACACTCCATTGGGGATCATAATAGAGGGTTTATGCTAGTGCAGAGAGTTCCCCTTGATATTTGAGGGTGTCACTTTTTCTGGAGCCTTTATGTGATAGAGATGATAGGTTTTGACATCATACTTGGGATGGACTAGCTCGTAGTTTATCGAGATTTTGTTGACTTCTATCACTGAAGGGTGACTTTCACATCACCATAGGGAGATGAGTTCATTCACAAGGGTGAATGGGATGTCTAGGAGGGTTGATATGAACCACAACATCATGGTATAGGTGGTATGATATCCCAGATTATGAGTTTGTATCTAGATGATCAGGGAACACATCAGGCTGTTTTCCCTCCAGTAGTTGATCATTTTAGGGATGTCTTTCTGAACAAATTTTTAGGATTACCACTGGTGAGTGAGGTAGAGTTCTCTATTGAGCTAGTGCTAGGTGTTTCACCAGTATCCATTCCTTTTTAAAGGGTGTATATGATAGAGTTACAAGAGATTAAGAGGTATTTAGAGGATTTAGAGGCAAAGAGTATCATCTAAACCAGTTCTTCTCCATGGGGACCACATGTCCTTTTTGTGAAAAGGTAGAAAGTACCCTTAGGATATGTGTCGATTAACAAAAGTTGAAATAGTTAACAGTTAAAAATAGGTATCCTCTATCGTGGATAGATGATCTCTTCAACCATCTCTAAGGATCTTGGGCCTTCTCAAATATTGATTTGAGATCTGGTTATCATCAGGTGCGTATTAGACCATCATACATACCTCAAAAAGATTTTTAGAGAAGGTATGGTCTATATGAGTATTTGGTTATGCCATTAAGAATCATGAATGTGCTAGTAGTCTTCATGGAACTGATAAGCCGAGTGTTCCATCCTTATCTTGATTTGTTTGTTGTGGTTTTTGTGGGTGATATCTTGGTGTATTATAAAAATCAACATGACCATGAAAAATATATTGATATCATTATGAATACAATGAGAGAGCATAAATTATATGCTAAGATCACAAAGTTCCACTTCTGGATGGATCAGATTCATTTCCTGGGTCACATCATCTCAGAGATAAGAGTATCAGTGGACTTAGAGAAGGTGAGAGCTATAGTTTCCTGGGAGAAACCCAAGAACATATTTGAGGTGCATAGTTTATTAGGGATGGATGGTTACTATAGGCACTTCATATAGAACTTATCATACTTAAAAGCACCATTTAAGAGGTTGAATAAGAAGAGTATGAATTATGTATGGTTAGATTCATATGAGACAGCCTTTCAAAAGCTGAAAGGGAGATTGAATTTAGCACTGATATTGATTTTTCCAGATCCAAGAAGGAGTTACATTGTGTACTAAGATGCATTTGGTATTGGGCTGGGAGTAGTTCTTATGTTGGGGGATCGAGTCGTTGCATATGGGTCTTGGAAGTTGATGCCACATGAGAGGAACTACCTAATGCATGATCTCTAGTAAGCTGCGGTTGTTCATGAATTTCATTGTTGGAGACATTACTTACTAGGAGAGAATTTTATGGTGTACACGGACCACAAAAGTCTCAAGTACATTTTTACATAGCATGATATGAACTCGAGACAATGAAGGTGGGTTGAGTACCTACAGTATTTTGACTTTGATATTGCTTACATGCCTAGTAAAGGAAATATAGTGGTCAATGAACTGAGCAGGAGGACTCAAATATAGGTAGTGTAGTAGGCCAGTAGCAAGTGGCAGCTTATGGCGTTGTTCTCTAAGATTCCCTTGGAGGTACACAACAGTTAGGGGTAGACATACCTTTCTTCTTTAGATATTAACTCTATAATTCTAGATAGGGTGAAGATGAGACAACTATTAGACTCTGAAGGACTATTTCTATGGGAGAGTGTGGTAGGTGAGGACCCTCCTCTTGGGTGGATCACAGGTGAGGATGAGATCCTGTAAGCACATGGTTGCATATGGGTCTCTTCTAAAATGTGTGAGGAGTTGATGTGGGACTTTCATGCTTCATCTTGGGCAGTGCATCCTGGTGTCACCAAGATGTATCAGGATTTACATCTTCAGTATTAGTGGATGAGTATGAAAATAGATATAGTTGTTTTTTTCATGAGGTGTTCCACCTGTTAGTAGGTGAAGGTAGAATACCAGCAACTATATGGGATTTTATAGTAGCTACCCATTCATAAGTGTAAATGGAATGACATCGCGATGGATTTCGTGATAGGTTTACCAAGGTTTCCTTGAGGTAATGATGTCATGTGGGTTATTATGGTTAGGTTCATAAAGGTTGAACATTTCCTAACGATTAAGGAAACCTTCAGTTTTGATGAGATTTAGAGGTTGTACATCCATAATATTTTATGACTACATAGGGTCCAACATTCTATCATTTAAGATAGGGACACCTGATTTATTTCTAGATTTTGGCAAGGGCTATAGAGGGCTTTGGGTATATAGGTGCTTCTGAGAATGACATACCACCCCCAGATAGATGGCCAGTCAGATCACATGATTTAGGTGATTGAGGACATGTTGTGGGAATGCGTCCTAGATTTCAGGGGATCTTGGGAGAGGTATATACCCCTGGTTGAGTTTTCCTACAACAAATAGATTTTAGGATACTATTCATATGGCTCTATATAAGGCTTTGTATGGTAGGCCATGCCGATCACCCCTGTGTTGGATGGAGGTAGGAGAGGCAGCTATGATGAGACATCATCTTTTCTAGGAGACCACATAATAGGTACCATTGATTCGAAAGTGGATGACTACTGTGCAGTCTCGTTAGAAATCTTACACCGATTGCCACAAATAACCTCTAGAGTTCGAGGTCAGGGATCGTGTTTTCCTACATGTTTCACCTCTAGGACCACGAGACACCCTGAGAGGGGAGAGGTGAATCAGGGTGTCAAATTTTTCTTTTAAAGGGATGGATCTTGTTCCTACATTGGAAGGAACTTGTTAAACCTGTACGATGGATATGATCAGCAATCAAACATTCACATGCAAAGAGACAACACACAATAATTTTACTTGGTTCACCACCAAGGGATATGTCCAAGGAGCATATACTGACAGTGTGTCAGTCATACCAAATTACACTATTCTTAAATAGTTGTTGATTACAAAATATTCAAAACAGTCACTCTATTCTAGGAACACTGCCTTATACAATATTTTAGGGATAGTTCAATACATCCCTCAGAGCACTTCTGTCGACTCCCCCAAGCTCACTACCTTGGGTGAAGTCTCACTCATTTTATCAACTTGAAGGTCTCTTAAATGGGTTTGCATTGAAGAATTTGTCTCTATGTCTATCATGAGACTCTTCTTGCATCTATTACTAGAATTTATGCACTTGGAGGCACTAATTGAACAAATTGGATATCAAAAGACTGATAGAATACCCACACTGCACATGCACACAACGATTTCTCTTGCGCACAAGATTTATGATTTATTGCTCAAGATGACTTTCATGAAACCCTTACTTTCTGTGAAACCCTTATCTTTCACATAAATACACCAAAGGGTTCACTTGGTCTTTTTAGACTAAAGAAACACCTTGTGCACAAGATTAACTCTCGACAATTCTTTCGCGCGCAAATCTTTCACGCAGTAGAGTAACCAGATCTTTGTTGGAAAAATCTTAAGTCTTGAGTGGGGGTAGCTACCTATTTATAGGCCTCTATGACCCTGCATGAAAGTTTATGACATGCCTTCTTTGGTGCATGTAAGTTTCACTCCAAGCATGCAAAACCCCTTTTGATGTCACATTAGGCGTGTAAGATTCTTCTGCGCAACCTCACATTTCATGCACATTTAAATATTTCACGCACTTTTTTTCTTTGCTATATTTTGATGCACTACTCCCAAATCAATAATTGTGTGCAAGTTTCCAAACCTCCTTAAATCTTGTGTGCAACTTAATTTTCCAAAAACAATTTTCTCCATTCTCCATTTTTTGGACCAAAAAATTTGGTGAACATTGCAAAATGATGCCACCTTAAATACTATGGTTGGATTGAACTGTAAGATATATTCCCTTGTACAATACCAGAAATTACATTGAGGATTGAAAAAAAACCATACTCTATTTATATCACAAAACATCCTTGGTTCCAACATCATTGAGGTTGGGACACAAAAAGACCAGGAGACAGGGTAAGCTTTCATCAAGATATGTCAGGACATTCGCAATTCTGGAGAGAGTCGAGATGGTAGCCTATCGGTTGCAGTTAACTCAGAGGTAACAGGCTATGCATGATGTCTTCCATGTTTCTAAGCTGCAACCCTACTATTTATACTCGTTTTAAACCTTTCATATTGAGGAGGTTGAGTTAAAGGTAGATGCATTCTTTGAGGATCATCCTATACGTATTGTGGATCGTAGCATGAAGGTTCTAAGAGGCAAGTCTGTTCCTTTAGTATGGGTGCTATGGAAGCATAGATGAGTGAAAGATAAGACTTGGGAGAGGGAGGATGATGTACGATCATAGTTACTGGAGCTATACTCAGATCACGCTTTTCCACCCTTGGAAGGGAAATTTGGAGACAAATTAATTTAAGGGAGGAATTTTGTAAGAACCTGGTTCCTTTTTGAGGAAAAAATATCTTATTTTTTTTGTCTTTTATCAGTTTAATTGCTTAAATATGGTTGAATGTGAGTGCCCGTTGAGGTCATAGAGGTCTCAGGGGTGTCTAGGGCTGTTCTAGAGCCCAAAACCCAAGTTTTGGGTGAAAAGAGGAGGCCACACGGTTAGTGAAAACTGTGTGGCCAGGTCTGCATTTTTAGTAGATTTTAACAGAGGAATTTTGCATGGTTTGTGCACGGTTTGTAAACCATGTGGGTAAATTGTGAAAACATCCCTTCTTCCTATAGTATACTATAAAACTTGGAACACAATTTGAAAAACCATGCACCTAAACCATGCAAACCATTTTTTTTGGGTAAAATTACCATTTTGACCTTAATTTATTTTAAAACAAACCTAAGTATAGTTCTTCATCTGTTGAACTACAAGGGGCCATTTTGATCCTCCTTGTATATATATTCTAGGATTTCAGATCTCTTCTCTTTCTGACCTCCAATTCGAATGTGATTCTTCTACTTGGATCCGTATTGATAAGTCCTCAATTCCTTTTTAGTTGTTCTCGATTCTTCTGCGAATTGAATGTGCTATTTGGATTTAGTCTTATATTCCCTAATTTATCATTCTTCATCTGTTCTTTATATTTCTTATAAAACAGGATGAACCAGATCTTGATATTGGATGATCTATCTAGAACAAGCCTAAGGTAGGTGGTCTCATGTCTTTTACTGAAAGTCAAGCTGTCTATATATGACGGGGTGCTGCGTGCCCATTTTTCGGCCATTGCCTTAACTGAAATTGAACCCTATTATTGCCTTTTGTTCTTTAAGTAATTGAATAGGAATTTTTATGCATGTTATAGGTTGTATACCTTGAATAAGGACCACCCCATCAGTGAGTTTCCTTGAACAACCCTTTATGGATTTATTCCTTGGAAACCCCTTTGAGGTGCGCCTTTATCCCTTTCATGGGTTATTAAAAATGGAATCTGTTATAAATGGAATTTCAATATTGTTAGATTTTAATTGAATTGAATTAAGGGTATGATATGGATTATGTTCCCCTTGAACCATGTATTACATTACTTGTTTAAGCATGTTGCTTTGTAATGCCTCACCCATGTGAGTAAAGTAAAGGCTATTCCATGAGTTGATGCAATTGGATTGAATTACTCAAATAGTTATTTTTCCCACATGAGATATATGATAACTAAGCCCTGTGATATCTTGATAGGATTATTAGGTTTTTTATATTAAAAATGTCCATGTGAGTATTTGAATGGCCCTTTAATTACTAGACCTTGTGATAAATGTTGAGACCATGATATGTAATGGATCGATTAAGCATGGGAAGCTCGTTACCATAATGTCCCTATGTGAGTTAAATGATTTTAAAGCCATGTATTAGTTTATTATGAATGTGATTCTTGTTTTATGAATTATTCCCACACGAGTAATTGAAAGGTCAAGCCCTTTGCAGGTGAACAAGGCTTTATACACCTTTTGAGGTGATATTGTTAGAGGATGCTCTTGGTTTTGACATTGGAATGTTAAATGAAATGTTAAATGGAATTGAATTGGTTAAATGGTAAATAGAATTGGGTGATACATGGATTCAAATTAGAATTCTACAGATGAAATCATGTGACTATTGACCTTTATACCTTGGGTGATACATGGATCCACCTTAGGATTCCATGGATGAACTCAATGGTTAAATGTGATTAATCCACAGGTGATACATGAACCCACATTAGGATTCCATAGATGGAATAAATGGTTAATGTGATGTTTTCATGAGTGATAAATGGATCCAAATGATAGATTCCATAGATGAACTCATTGAGACTTGACTTATATGTCGAGTGATACTTAAAATCCAATGGATTGACAAGGACGAACTCAAGGGGAATTGATTATATGTCATGAGTGATACTTGGGGCTTACTTAAAAGATCAAAAAGGAAGGACTCATATGAAAAGGATGGTATACCTCACTTAGAGTGATACTAGGTTCCTGAGAGGTTCTCCAAAGATGGGACTGTAGGGTGTTAGTTCATATTTCACCTAGAGTGATAATTGAATTACAACTTAGGAATGTCAAGGACAGGATTAGGTTCTAAATTGAATTATAAATGAATTGAATTATGACATTTATACCAAGAAAAAGCACAATATTGGATTAAATCTTCACTTATATTGTTTAGATAGCCTTCTGAGGTATCAGTTGTGCTTCCAGTTACATGAGGGATGCTGGGATTGAGCCATATCTTAAGATTTATAAATTTTAATGTAATTGAAACAATAAATGAATGTAAATGAAAACCAGTGCATGTAGGATGTTTAATTTTGAGTTCTTGCTTGCTTACTACTTTTCTTATTACACACTGCCTTCTATATATATTCATTGACTAATTGGAACAGACCTTGGGTGATTTCCTAATAGGATTTAGTCTCACACCCTATTTGGGTCATATTTTTGGACCCAAAAAGATTATATGATTGTATGAAATGAAAAGTTAAAGCACCCTAATACAGGTACTTGATATAATGATTTGGAGTATTAGAGCATGGGACTAAGATAAGGCTTGTGATGCAGCTGAGATTCTTTTGGATTTTGTGTACTTTTGAGACATGTATTGTTTATGTCTATTGTGTACCTGATTTTATTGTTTTATTAGAAACATGTGATATATATCACCATATTGTATATGATATGATTTATGGTTTGATTTATACTATCATCCTTCTACTATTTATTTACGTTGTATGGTTTGTTGCTTCCGTTACATGTATCTATTATTGATATTATGCTGTGTTACACTCTGGTAATGAGGGAATAGTCTCCCCAATAACACAACTAGGCCCTCAATGCTAGTTGGTAGCCTTTAGTGTTTGGGGAGATGAGTTTGAGGCCATGTGACCCACTGGGCTCGGGGCACTATTCAGTGGCATTTGGGTCCAGGAAGTTACAACCCATATCAAACAAATCTAATACCATAGAAGATGAACTAAAAAACACACCTCTAACAGTCATTGGACCTACTCAATATTCTTATAGTGCATACTCAACTGCATAAATTCATCTGGTCTTAGCCACATGAACAAATTCCTTGGCCTGAGTATTAGACCCACTACCCTTGAAAGCATCTTCGCGAACCTACAAACCCTTTGTGAGAGTGGATACTACCATATTTCCCAAAGATATATTTTGAAAAAAGTACTGTAGATGACTAGATCATCCAAAGATATGAAAAGTCTTAGGATCCTTTGCATAGTTAGGCTCAGTGTGATCTCACCTTCCATACTGGTATCATACAACCTACTGCTTCCCTATTGTCACCCTTGAGATTGGTCTTGAGGAAAAATGACCACCTTTACACTTATTTTTCTTGCTAGAAGGTATACCTTGGCTAACCAATAAACCAACTGAAGCTCCACCAAAACCCGTATTCCCAACTATATCTACCTCAACTAAATCTTCCTTGTCAACTACCACCACCTAGGTCGAATGGAATATGAGTATAAATATTGAATAAATATCAGGCCTCAATCATAACTCAAACCTTTGAGATTTTAGGTACTCATTAGTGACAACCTCTGGTACCAAATGCACTAATGTAGAAAAATAGGTAGAATGCTCCAAAATAGTATGACCACATTTCTCTAAGGTCAGAAACTTTTGGTTCTTTTCCACACACAATGTCTCATGATAAAACTTATAGTTAAAGATTTTCTTGAAAGAATCCTAGGTAAGATCCTTGTGAAACTTAACTTGTACAATATTGTCTTACCATATCCTACCCAGTCCCTTGAGAATATATGTGAAAAAACCCACCTTATAATTTTTAGGAGCCTTCAAGAATTTAAAGATCCTCTTTATCCACTCAATCCACTCCTCAGATTCTTGGGGTCATTTTTCACCATGAAAGATGGGTGGATGCTTCTTAGTAAATTCTAAGCCATGATCAACTACGTGTCTTGGGTTCCCAACACTCACTTAACCCAAAGTATGAACCGTGTGGATAAATTCTTCTACCAAAGTAGGGTCCAATAGAGATCTCACCTAAAGAACCTGTCTCACAACTTCCTCTCTTGGATTTGGAAGATCTCTTTTTGAATGCATTATCTAACAAAATCAAAAACCAATCAGTCATGAGAAAATTCCAAAATCATAGGACAAAATTTAAATATTGTTAAGAAATATTTAAAACATTAATAATTTAAAGCAACCACTAAAAACTATACTTAAAAAGGAATATTTTAATTCAAATAAACATTCCATACATTTCATTAAAATGACCTAAAACTCAAAGTCTCAAACCTAGTAAAAATCCATAACCACCCATGGTAACTCAGTTTTATCCATGGAAATGAGATATCTAGGCCCCTTTTCCGCACATAATGTCTGAATTTTGATGGTCCTAACTCCTGTCTACCCAAGAAAGAAAACCAAAATCAGGTAGTTTCAACAAACTTCAGGCTGATCAACCCCTTTGATACCAAATTGTAATGAACCAACCTAGGTCAAATCGACAATCCACCCATACCATCCCATCATGTGATATCGGTAAAACAGGATAATAGAAACCAGTCTTGAATATAAGAAAAATAAGACATACAACTAGAGTACAAATCAGAAACAAACAAGATACCATAAAAGACATACAATCCAATACAAAATAGGCTAAACCAAAAAGCAAGTCAAGTCCTCACATGACCAACAGTAACCTCTAGACCAACCCATACCAAAAGTAACAAAAAAAACCACCATAATACAAGACTCCCTTACCTTTACTTGAATCCTGTGAAAAAACATCTACAAATTCCCAAAGGCACAAGTAGGGTGTGTGCCAAATCCCAGTTGGATACCAACATAGTTTCTATACATGGTATAATATCAAGAATGCAACAATTATAGCTTTTAAAACAAAATAGTTTTACAAAGAGTTTTTATAAATTAAATCCAGTTTTAAATCATTTCCCCTTTGGTTTTCATAAAATCCTTTCATATTATCTAAAAATAAATATGAAAAGTAGAAGTGATAAAAATAGGAAAGCATATCCATGCATCAATAAGTATATAGGTAAACACATATCCATGAAATAACCTATCATGTGAAGCCATGTGATACAACCTCATATAAAAACCAGTGAGAAACAATCCATGTTAAAAACAATCATGTGATAAATAAACAATAAATGAAAAATGGAAAAGCACCTCACATATTAGGATATAGCCTATGGTTCACTGCGTACTAGACACTCACAAGCCTAAAAAGGCATATACTGGATCCAAAAAATATCGAGTTCTACCAATAAATATCATAAAAGGTTACCTCCTAGTGGTTCAACACACACTAAGGCTACCCATGTCTCTTTACCAATGCACCCAAGTTTCCCAATGTGCAATTGTCCAATACATTTTCAAAACCATGCTCAAAATTTCATAAAACATTTTTAAATCCAATCCAATATGCTTCAGATTTTTAAAACCCATTTCCAAATCAAGAAAATCTATTTTCAAATAAAAAAACCCTTTTGAAAACATTTTCCTTTCCAATAAATCATTTGAAACCATTTATCACTTAAAATAAATGAACAACCTAGAGTAATTTATCAAGAAAAACATGTAATTCATCAATTAGCCCATTTTATAGAAAAACCTACCTCAGTATGGTAGAAACCTAGTTAGTTTCAAAAATGGTGACCAGAAACCAAGAGAACGACCTCTAAAAGACAAGGCATGCTGAGAAACTGAAAAGGATTGATATAAAATGTTATCCAATAAAAAATACATAGAAAAACCACAGCTTAAACCAAAACAAAAAATAACTAGAAGGATTACATACTTAGAGAGAATCAATCCAACCACAATAGTGATCAATCATTAAACGAAGCTATTCGGATGGGAGGGAGTCATCCAAAATTGCCTAAGAAGATCCTCTAGGTCAAGATCAAGGAATCATGTATGAATGAAATAAAAATTTCATCCAAAACTCTTAGTTAAAACCAACCCTTATAAATTTACATGACATATAATTCCATTACACATCATGTAATACTTGATTCCGGTATACATAAAAAAACTCACCACATTTTAATTAAAAACTAGATTTTTAATATTTACATAGCATATAAGATGTATATGATGTGTAACATTTCACACTGTGTACCCATTTCACAGAATCTTCCAGGTGATGATTACACATCGTGTAACCCCATTATACGATGTGTAAATCTCTATAATATTGCAAAAAACTATTGGTTTCATGCTAAAAATTCCAAAAAATCCCTAAATTCACTATTACAGGTATCCTCCCAATTCTTTCTCAACATTACTCAACCAATAAAAAAGGAAAACAAAAACAAAGGTAAAAGAATACATGAAATAAAGGTAACATGGCATTATAATTCAATTTATTTTTGCATGGATTAATTTGTTAAAAGTTCAATTGGGCGATTGTTAAGAATAAATACCTTTTCCCACATGTGGATTACTTGTTCGATTAGTTAAAGGGGTTAAGGTGGTTTTCAAAAATTGATCCATGGTCAAGTTATCATCAACTCAAGGTTTCTTGAGTCTGCTATTCCAAAGATCTCTTTCAGGAGTAGGTATGACTATTATGAATATCTTGTGATACTTTTTGATCTAACTAATTATCCTATATTTTTTATATTTTTGATGAATCAAATATTCCATCAGTATCTTTACACCTTTTTTGTAGTGTTCATGTATGATATTTTTGTTTATTCGAAAGTTGTGTGTGGGCATGAGCACCACTTTAATATAGTTTTGGAAATATTGAGGAGTCATCACCTTTACAGGAAGCTATCAAAATGAAAATTTTGGATCCAAGAAATGAATTTATTAGGGAACATGATTTCTAAACATGGCCTATTAGCCGATCTAGAGAAGGTGAATATTGTCTTATAATGGGAGGATCTATGAGAAATGAATCTCACAAGGTTTGGATGGATAATATCAACGGTTCTTTAAGGATTTATCAAAGTTAGAATCACCTTTGACTATTCTTACCAAGAAAATTTTGAAGTTCATATGATATGAAAATTTTTAGACTTATTTTGATGAATTAACACAAATTCTAACATTGGATTCTATTATGATCTTACCTGAGCCCGGTAAGGGGTATGTGGTATATTTTGTTGCTTTTGGTGTTGGTATAGGTTTCATGATTATATTGGAAGATCATGTTATAGCCTATGGTTCTCGTTAGCTTTGATAGTAAGAGAAGAATCAACCCACTCATGATTTGGAGCTTGGTACAGTTATGCACACACTTAAATGTTGGAGGCACTATCTTTTTGGGGAGAGGTTCACAACCTTTTCTGACTATAAGAGTTTGAGAAATATTTTCTCCTAGAAGGAACTAAATCTCAGGTAGAGGTGTTTGGGTGGAGTATCTCAAGATTTTAGACTTCGACATTGTTTACACCTCAAGGAATGGGAATGTTGTCGTTGAGGCTCTCAGTTAAAAAGTTCCACCACAAGCTATTTTAGTATCGAAAGAGGAGTGAAATATGATGGGGATTTTTTCTCAACAGTATTTGAATTCACAAGATAATGTTTTAGGTATGGTTTTGACTAGTGTTTAGTTATCATCTCCCATCTTTTTGTTTATTCTAAAGGATCAGTAGCAGGATGGCGAGTTCATAGAAATCAGGAAAACCTTTTATTGTGAGAGGACTGTTCCTAGTTGGTATCGCCCTTATGATGGTATTATCTGTTTGGGGGGGGTCAATTTTTTGTTCTTTCATATGTGAAGAAATTAGTGTTTCATGATTGTGATAGTTCTTAATGTTTCATTCAACTTGGTGTTAAAAAGATGTATTATGACATAAGATGATGTTTTTGGTGGTTGGGTATGAAACACTACATCACTGATTACATGTCATGCTACTACACCTACCAATAGATAAAGACAGAGCACCTGAAGCTTTCTAGTCTATTCCAGCCTCTTTCAGTTCTGGTCTAGAAATGGTATGAGGTTTCAATGATTTTTTTGGATTACCGTGGACTCCATGAGGGAATAATTCTATTTGGTTGGTGATTGATCAGTTGATGAAATCTGATCATTTTATTTTGATTAGAGATACAACCAAAGTTAAATATCTAGGTAAGTTTTATGTATAGGATATTGTGATATTGAAAGGGGTTATCACTACCATTGTCTCAGATAGGGAACTCAGGTTCACTTATAGATTCTGGAAGAGTCTCTAGGATTCAATGGGGAATCATGTGAGGTTGAGTACAACTTATCATCCATATGAGGGCAGTCAAATGAAGCATGATATTCAGATACTAGAGGATATTATCTATTATTGTATCTTGTATTTTGGCGGATCATGGTATAAATATATGATACTGGTCAAGTTTTCATATAATAACAGTTACCAATCATCGATTAGAATGAAACCCTTCGAGGATTTGTATGGTCTCCCATGTAGGCCACCTCTTTATTGGGTAGATGTGGGTGATGTCTCTCTTGTGAGACTGAGTCTCATTTGGGATACATCAGTAGGGATTCATGATACATGTTAATACTTGTTTATAACTTAGAGTTAGCAGGAATCGTATGTGGGTTGTTGACATCTTCCTTTGGAGTTTTTCCCTGAAAACCATGTTTTCTTGAAAGTCTCTCGTCGGTTGGGTCACCATTGGCTTAAGAAAAAGGGAAATATAGTTCCAAGATATATTATACCATTTCAGGTCACAAAGAGGCTTGGTTAGTTTGATTATCAATTTTCATTACTGACCTAGTTGAAAAGCACACATAATTTTTTCCACATATCTCAACTCAGGAAATACCATCCCAATTCCTATCATATTCTGAGTTGGGAGAATATTGAGTTAGATATATAAGTTTTTGTTGTGTAAAAACCAGTAGAGATCATGTATTCTTAGATTAAAGTCATATGTGGGAAGTATATATTGTTGGTCAATGTGTTGTGGCAACACATATCATATTTTTTTGAGACTTGGGAGCATGAATCGTTAGTGAGGGATCAATGTCCTCAACTCTTCCCAAAGCTTCCTTCTTATGCATGACTTCACAGGGATGGAAGGTCTTATAGTGGGGAGAATTTAAATATCCTAGTTACGGTAAATTATCAATTTTACATTTAGGAGATTTTAGTTTAGGTTCCAGGATTTTTGGAGGAAAATTTGGTTTTATAGGGGATTTCATTGTGGAAGGGAGATACTACGACATGGATGTGGTCACTGTCGCATGGGCATGTCGGCTGTGGTGTAGGGTCCTGGGTAGAGGTATTTTGGAGCTACTTATATATTTTTAATAGCTTCACTATGAAGGTAGGATATGCTATAGGGTGTTCAAATACTATAACATGGAGTAGGTGGATGTAGTGTAGTGGCCTCAGGGTTGAATTTGGTTGGTTACACCAAATTCGGTGCCCTTGCGACATGGACCTAGGCTGTGCTATAACCCACTTCTCAGGTTATTGGGTTCTATAGTGTGGTGTGTTTAGATAAATATTAA
This sequence comes from Viscum album, assembly GCA_963277665.1. Taxonomy (NCBI): domain Eukaryota; kingdom Viridiplantae; phylum Streptophyta; class Magnoliopsida; order Santalales; family Viscaceae; genus Viscum; species Viscum album. The sequence goes on along the minus strand of OY728129.1, from coordinate 1,607,120,627 downwards.
CCGTTCCCTAGGTAAATAGGATATAGATTAGGGTTCTTGGATACATTTTAGAACAAAATACCTATGACATGGCCCTTTTCATTACACCATAGAAAGGGACTCTACAAGAACCTTTGCGCCATGGTCTGGGAAACTGCACTGTGGTGTTATATTTTTTATATTGCCTATAAATACCCAATACCCATCTGAACCAGTTTTTTTCCAATTTTCTCTCTCAAACCTTAGGTTCCCAAGAGAGGTTTTCAAAGGCCTTGAAACCCCTTTTGTATCATGCTAAACCTTGTCCTTGAGAGATTAATAATTTGTGGTTTAAGGTGAGTCCCCTTCTTTATTTTCCCCTATTTTTACCTATTCTTTATTTGATAAAGGCTATTATCTTGGGATTCATTAGTTTTGGTGATGATCTGGAAATTGAATTATGTGGGTCATTGGGTTCTAGGTTAATCAAGGATTTTCCCTTTCTACTTTGGGTGTGTGGATCTCATCGTGGTTGGTGTATGACCTGAGTTTGAGGTAGGTGGTTTTTTCTCCAACCAATGTTAGATAAACTATAATTACTCTTGTTTTATAATTTTTTTATAAATAAATTTTCCTGATTGATTTATTTGTGTGTGTAAATGGGATTTTAAGAAAAGATGGTTTCCCCACATTTTGGTAAAAAAAGAAAGGTGTTTTTCAAATCATCATGAAATTGTTTTATGAGATGGGTTTAAAAGCATATTTTTATGGAAAAAGGGTTGTTTAGAAATTGGTTATGAAATGTGATAATACATTTTAAATGATTTTAATTATTGATCACATGGGATCCTGGGGTAACTAGGAGGGGATTTAGTAATGGTCCTTGTCCTTGTTTCTGTCGGGGGGGGGGGGGGGTCACTCATGGGGTGTTTCTTATATCCCTAGTCCAAGTGTTATAGGAACTTTATCACCTGACACCATCGAGGGGGGGGGGGGGGTCACTCATGGGGTGTTCCTCTGTTCCTTGGGCCTACTGTCATAGGGAATTGTTTAGTGCACTGGTTATATCTTGATTTTTGAGGTATGAATGACCTAGTTAGCCCAGAACTATGATATCCTAGGGGTGATCTCTACTGTGCTTCAGTTTTCATTGTTTTGTATTTGATATGAAATGTTGTATTATTTGATATATATTTATGGAAATTATTATTTAAAACTATTTTACATAGTTTTTTTAGAATTATGGAAAAGGGGAACTGTTTACAATGCTTTTGATATAAAATTGTTTAACTACTTATCATGCTATATTTTCTATAAATTTAGTATATTGAGATTTTTATACAGAGACTTGATATGGAAAATATGGATGGGATCCTACTAATATTGTTTATATCACACCCTTCACATTCCCTTGAGAACGTGTAGAACTTGTATTGTCTTTTGATATAGGAAAATGTAAGGCGCCATAGTGCGATGGTGAGGTTTATGTTGGTCAGGTATGAGTAACAGGTGGTGAGATGGTGAGGAATTTCACACATATCATGTGGAGTAGTTGTTTCATATTTTAGTTATCCTTTATGGTTATTGGACTTGTACCTTGGAGTTTGTTTTTCTACTTTCGATTTATATCGCTACTGTTGTTTTCCTTAGTTTATGGAACATATCTTTCTAGTTGTTCTTTATTATATTTCTTTATACTATGTATATGTTCTATGTATATTGTTTTAGGTTGGGAAAAACCATTCCCTATGGTTTTTTTCTATACCTGGGTGCTAGTCGCCAACCTGTTAGGATCGAGAACACCCTTCAATAATTTACAAGTCCTAGTTCAGAGCCTAGTTGATGGGTTATCCGTTTTGGGATGTGATTAAACAAATAACCAACAATAAAAAATAAGTACACAAAATTAGAGAATCTATTAGAGAATCATGATCTTGTAGCTTCAAGACTAGTGATCAAATTTGAATTGAGGATACGACATATACTTGCAACCTGGATGGGCTCACATGACACGTGTAGAGGATGAGAATAAAATATATATACATGACATAACTGAAGATCTAAAAAGAAGAAACCCAAGGTGATTACAAAACCCGACCTACATTAATAACCTGAACATGTCTTATAGAATGGATTATCAAAAATGTGGATGTCTAAATAACCCCTATGGACGTCTTCCTACTCCTCCTTTAAGTTCAAATGGTGCAAACCTCTCAAATGGAATAGATCAATAATGGTGAGTTTGCACCATGAAACCAAGATAGAAGCCTCATCCATTTTCTCCCTCTTCTCTATATTCTCTCTCTCTAATTCAAATGAAACTAGAGGTGAATTTCCATGAATTAAGTAGTGAAGGGTGTATCGGGAAACAAAAGGGAAAAACAATCATGGTGATTCAACCAAAACAGATGCACTATTATGAATTGAAAAATGCAGTGTCATCCTCAGGTGAATGGATTGATAAACCCTAAAAAAAATTAATGAAACATAATAAACTAGGGTTGGATGTTAGATAGGGGATAAATATCATGGTAAAAATATCAGGAAAATAAGAACACAAATGAATTACCTTGAAATCATCGAATGAGAGTGATCAAAAATAGAGATCACCCTAGAGGAAGAAAAAAATATCGTGCAAACTAGATGGAAGAACATGACTGAGAAAAAATTATAGTGGCACAACCCAAGTGGAAAACACAACCCTAGGAAAATATAGGTCGACATGAAATAAAACCCAGAAAAAAGAAAATTCTACTAAGAATTATCTCAATAAAAATAATATAATTTACATAATAAAAAGAAATACAAACTATTATTAAATAGAATTTTCATGGTGATTAAACAAAAAATAAAGGGATAATTTTAATTTGCAACATACATGATAAAATTCATAAATAAACACCTTACAAATTGCATTTTAAAAGACAGAAATAATGTTCTTAAAACCTAACATATCAATTGGTCTTGAAATAGTTTCAATGTAACAAAAAAAACCTAAGTTCAACATAACTAGCTCTAGTCAAACTATTAGATGACTATGTTCTTAACATGTATCACAGTAATACATATCTACTCAAAACAATTCCTCCAATTCTAACTACTACAAAACATGCTAAAAAAATTACATCTTAGTCTGAGCATCAACTCAAAAATAGAGCTTTCCCATCATACAATCGAGCCTCCACTTGAAACCAATTAGAAGCCACATAAAACTGAAACCATGAAGAAAAACAATTAGAATCCACAAAAACAACACTCATATAATGCAACACTCATCTAATGCAATAAAAACAATTAGAAGCCACATTACCAAGATTAAACATACATAAAATTAAAACCATGTATAAACATAAAATGAAGAAATCATGTACCTTTTATCAAAGTGTTGCTACTATAATCTTCAGTCATTGTGGTTGGATTAAGATCCCTTATAGTTAGTCATCAAACTCACTCCTTTGTGATGTATCCATGGGTTGAACTGAATCACTTGACACTTGAGTGATATTTTCATATCTTACATGATACATTAGTATCCTATAATGTAAATAAAAGATAATGAAGAGATATTCAAGGAGAATAAAATAATTAAGACTTGGGAAATCATAAACTATTGGCCCAGTTAAAGATGACAATGGGGGGAGGGTAAATTTCCTTTATAAAAATTAAAATAAAAGCAATGTTAAAAATTAAAACTCAAATAAATTGATATGATAAATAAATAATTTTAATATATATTTAAAATTTTAATTTCAATATTAATTAAGTGAGTATGTATAATGTAAATGGACATATAAAATTTATTCAATTATATGTATTGAGTTTGATGTGAAGAAAATAAATAAATAATGCAGAAATAAAATAAAAAGAAAACAAAGTTTGATAAAGGAGTTTGGTAATAGCATGATGTGACCCCTACATATACTTCCCTCAGGTTGAGAGGTTTGTTCTATTTATACCCTGATCTTATCGGTGACCAAAAAACCCATCCCTCATTATTATGGTTATTTTCACCCTCCTGAACTTCACCAATAGTCAAGGAACTCGTCCCTCACTTTTGCGGTAGTGAGCACTCATTGTAGAAGGAGATGAGAAGAAAAAGGTTTTAATTAATGAAAACCTATTTCAAACCCTCTCTCCAATCTCTCGCATATATTTTAAAAAAAGCAATAATATATAGAGAGATGAAGGAAGAAGATATACTAAGACATTGATGAAGAATTATAAATAGATCTTGAGAGAATTTTGATATTGGAGAGAAATAACTATAGATTCTTCGATGATGTTCCAATGCTTTAATCAATGATCGATTTATGTCCAAGCCTCCAAGGTTCTCTATTTATATCCTATAAAGAGAATGAATATTTTGGATCGATCATAAATCTAATTCAATGATAGTTAAAATGTGAGAGATCCACTTAAAAATTTAAACTTTTACATGTTGCTTGAATGCCACCAGCTAGCCAGTGCGATCCCACCAGGTAGTCGGTGGTACACCTAGAGCTTGAATTTTATTCCCAAAAGCCATTAGGTAGTATTTTTTGTATACCATCTAGACATTGGACCTCTTGTAGGTTCACTAGTTCTATCTTCTTCCATTAGATATCCGGTAGACCTCTGTCAGGTAGCTGGTGGGTTTGTTGTAGCACTGGTGCTTCTATTCACATGACACCAGATTGCTGATGTAACCTTCAGTTTCAAAATCTTCATTTATCCCAACATACTTTCATCCAAATACTTTAAATTATCTGAAAGATTTATCCCATGATATTAAAACATGATAAGTGTTAATTTTAAAACATTAACAAGATTCATAAAGGATTCTTTAAAGTTCATCAAGATGTCAACACGATCCATCAATCTTATGACTTAGAGTTTAAAATATATAACTAGAAAACACATAATGAAATTGTTAGAGCCATAAATGGGTGTTTGTAATCATGAAAACACAATTATAGAGAGATAGGGAGAGAAATAGGTATAACACAAACAACCGTTATCCTAGATATCGCCTCCTTTATATAGGTTTTACAACACTCCCGATCCTTTGTATCATTTACTCATATGTTGTATAACGTATGATTCAATGCGTTGGTCAATATTGTATTCGTCATATGAATGTACTTTAAAATCTCCCATATGTTTCATCAAATGAAACAAAATAATCATTCATAGCTTATGAGTAAGGGAAACAAAATACTAACAATTAATATTCATCTTCCCTATTATGATTTAGTGCTTTATGATATGCCCATGTCATGACATATGTTATGTTAAGGTAGTGTACTATGATATATCCATATCATAATAAATGACATTACCATGCATGTCATATGCCCTGTATATTATCTTATACAATAACCCTATATCATACCTTATTATATAGGTTAACATATATAATATACATATTATGATTTAAGACATATCTTCATCAATCTCCCATTAGCACTAAATCCTCATATACTTAGTACTATTTCACCCTATATTGTATCATATGTAAAAACTTAAGAAACTATATACAAAAATTATTTTGGATATCTCCAAAACACTTTTGAAAAGTTGGCATCTAATTCACTGTGTATCACATTATATGCAATGCCTTGTGAATATCCATTAAAAACTCCTTTTGGATTAACTCTAAAACACTTTTAGAGAAACTATATGAGTTATGTAAAACTCAATCCCCATCCAGTAAATCATAAATTGTGGCCCCACTAGTATTTTTAGTATTGAAAAAAATATGAATTTCTGAATCTATAAATTTAATCAAAGAGTAGCCTCTAGTAAAGCATTAATTCTACTAAAGTTACAAAGGGATTTGGTGTGACATACATCAAATACATTTATCTCTATACATGTTTCCATTAGTTTAATCATATGAAATCATTCATTTTCATACAATATATTTGTCTAGGACATAGAGTAACCATGGGGCATGAAGTATGTCAATATTGTATAGATACTCATTCATACTCAATTCTTTTAGTATAGACTGACCAAGTTGATGAATATGTAAAATTTCATTCACTTTTATGGATGAGTTCATCATAATCCCCTCATAAAATTTATAAACACATCATATGTATTATCTAGGTACATCCATACACTTACTTAGTCTATCTCAATCGAGGGCCTATATGCAATACTCATTATAAAGGAGGAAAAATCTTATCTTTGTTAAGCTCCAACTGATGAAATGATTATTATGGATTTATTTTTATATATGTTTATCACTTATTTTTTTTAAATTTTGGTGATATTGGTTTCAAAATGAGTTTATAATAGAAATAATTGAATTTTAATTATTTTGATTTGGAAATGTAATTATTTCAATATTTGTATAAAAATAGGTGTTTTTTTGTGATAAATTGGTCCAATTATATTTGATTTAATTTTCATATATTTTAAAATCAAATATTTTATTTAAATTTGGTGGAAAATTTATTGAAATAATATTTTGGAGAAATTTGAAATGATGAGGGTTTAAAATTAATATTTTTTTATTCCATGTTTTTATTAATAATATTTTTGTGGAACAATTTCTTACATGAAGTGTTGAAATTTCAAAATTCTTGGTTGAAATTATTTTGAAAGTTTTTTCATTTAATTCATATTATTTATTCTGATTGATTTTCACAAGTGTTGATCTTTTATACAGAAGTTGACACATTAGAGTCCTACTTACTTCTGCATCTACATAAGAGTAATAACAATCCTTTATTGAATTTTGAAAAATTAGTGTAAGAGTGAAGGGTAGTGATATAAGAGTGAAGAGAAATGATGTAAGAGTGAAGAGGCATGATGTAAGAGTCATCACACCCCTTTTTCAAATTTTATAAAGTGGAATGTAAGAATGAAAATAGAGAAATTAAGAACGAAGAGGAGAAATATAATAGAAAAATAAATCCCCAGAATAACCCCTCAAGATAAATCCTTCAATCAAGCTCAGATGAAAGGGGGATTGGGTTCATTTGGTAGGGATAAAGTCGAGATCGAATATTCTCATCTAAGAAATTATCACTAAGACTGACCGATCTTAATGAATTAAGCCACAAAGAATTGTTAAAAAATAATTGATTCTGATCTCAGGTGATGAGTATTTGTTAAGTCATGATGGAGCTGATCCAATAAAGCTTTTAATATTGAATGTCATTAACCAAGTTTCTAGGATAAACTAGTGAAGATATCTGTAAGGTGATTCTGAACCAAAATTGAGAATTAGATATGAAGCCAAATGGGGTAAAGTGAAGTTTCTACTATAACCAAGTGTGTTCCATAGTAAAGGAGTATTCTATCCAGCCACTATTCAATTAAATATTTATCAAGATAAGGGAATCTATGCTTAGAGTTTGAGACATGTTTTTGTTAGATGTTTTTGTTTTTAGGTTCAAAACAATGAATATTTTGGGAGACGGGGTTATTGAATGCTATGTCCACAAGGATAAAAATTAGATCATTCCATGTGCTCAATGGAATGATTTTTTTGAGGTTTTATCCAATAGAATAAGGAGTCCACTTCAAGTAGATTTATCTTATTTTGGAAAAGATGGTTTAGATCTTGATATGTTTTTAAGTTTATAGATGAATCACTAATAAAGAGAATCCATTTGAGTTGAGGTCCAAATTCGTTGTTAATATCTTATATGGTTTGATTTTGGGGAGTTTTTGGATCATGTTCTAGGTTTATATGTATATATATAGATGTTGAGATATGTTAATGTTGATACCATGTAAGCTTATAGTGTAATTAAAAGTAAAACATGATATAGTGTAATGAGCCGGTTCACTTGGTGGTAGTTCAAGCATGAAAAACCAAGTTGTTTAGGTGAAGTAAAGATGAATGAGGGATAAAAATATGTCTATATTACTACCAAATTGTAGATTAGTTATATTCACATGTAGGAGTTAAATGGTTAGAAGGGGAATCTACCGTCACACGATTTTTATAAGGATGGAAGCTAAAAGTCAATAGGAGGTGTTTCCACCTGGACCCAACCAACCTATTAGTGATCATTTTATACTATATTTTTTTAAAAAAAGTTCATGAAACAAATAGAGATGGTAGAATAAGTTGATGGAATAATTCATATTAAAGTAGGAAAACCTAATTTTTTTGATGGTATCAAATTAACTCACTCATCATACAATAGATATAATAATATAGAGGGACCCACAAAAGTTCAAAGATCCAACAAGCACAAGTAGGATATTTAAGGGGAGACAAGTCACATAAAGATGGGGGGATGAAGATTTTATCTCTATAGAGAATAACTTTTACCATTAATTTAATCTTTTTATGTCATATCACTATCTTGTTGTGCTTGTGTGAGCCTTTTTTGATTCAAAACATTCTCTGTGATTAATTCGATGAGGGGAATGCAATTGTTGCAATTTTTTAAATTCATTCATGTTATTAATTCCTTACTTCATGTTTATAATTCATTCTTATTATCCATATTACTTTTGAATCAGTTCTTGATTTGGCTCAATGTATCGAAAGACGAAGATCAAGATTGAGGCTATTTTGAACTAAATCTATCCACTATAGTTAATCAATAAAATTGAGTAGTTGGGAATATTTGAATGAATATTAACAGATGAAAGATAGTTTATTTGTGAATGAATTTCTGATAAATTTCTTTTCACTAATATTCAAAACTATTCTTGATAAAGATCGAGTTGATGTGAAATAGTGTCTATAATTCTCAATACAGATTATAAGAACTCTTGTGATCAATTTTACTGGTCCTGTTGAACTCTTTCACAAGATAATCATATATTCAAACAAGTCTCTTTAATCTGACTTCCCCCAACTATCTCTTGGCATGTCTCCTAGTCTTTAACTCTTTTTCTAGTACACACATGAAAACACATCTTGATTTTAATTCTGCACACTTACACCACATACATTAACCCTTTTTACTAATTTTCTTAGTTAGAGATAAATAAAGCCCTTATATCACCCACCCACCTTCCCTTGGGTTAAAAAAATTATTTCTATGCTAGTATAGTAGATATAAATTACATTTTTATGGTTGTGACAACCTCTAGATCGATTAATTATAAACAACACACCCAAACACCCCTTTATTAGATAAGCTTAAAGGGTTGTATAAGAAAGGTATTAAAGCATGAAGGTTATCATGCTAATATCAGGTATAGGTAAATCCAAATATGAAACATGTGCCCCTAGTATACCAAATACATAGTTCATGACACTCCATGTGGTATACTTTATAGTTCATCTTTCACAAAAACCCTCTTTGTACCTCATGATTATATTTTATATCTTTATATGAAATTCTACCCATGATAACCTTAGCATTTTGTCACAGAAAATAAAAACCCATGAGGAACATCAACTAGGGATAACACAAATTCACACTTTGAGTTGTCAAATATCACTTCAATTCATGAGCATGTAAAACCATATAAAATAATGATGAATTGGAGACCGCCTTTTGTATAAAATAATGCATTTTATATTCTTAAACTCTTTTAATAATGTCAAAAAAAACCATACAAGAGAACTTTCCTCATCATATCACATATGATATAATACCAGATCAACCTTATATTTTCCACACTTTAAAGGCTTTCTTAAACTCATTACATATCTATGTTATACCTAATACATCTCTATATTACCATTTGATAAAAATCTCCCACTAAACTCTTTCGTATGTAACATCTATGAATTAAGTCAGTTTGAATAATTGTGGGACTTAGGAATCAAAATTATAATGTGTTCCAATCACAATATATTCTATATTGAATTTATTGAGAATCATTGAAGGTTTAATGATTCTAGAAGCATATGTGAAGGTTGTATGTTTTAAAAGTTGTATATGTTCTAGAAGTCATCTTGGAGGAGGAGTTGAAGGTGATATGAAAGTAAAGAATTGAAAGTTATTCTAGAAGTAAATTGGATGTCCAAAAGTTATTTTGGAAGGTGAAGATTTTTTTTGAAGTTTCAGAAACAAAACACAATGTGAACACAAAGATCATTCCATGAATGAAGTTCATAGAAAAATGAAAAAGGCATTATAAAAGAAGACCCAACATGATATGTAATATATTATCTACAAACATTAAGTTTTTGGAGTTTTAAACTTTTAATAATTTGAAAAATTCCCATACATGTGATATTTTACCTATGAATGTAAGATATTCTAGAATTTATAGAATTGAAAAAGTCTTAGAGGTCTTACTATGATACATAACATCCATATAATGATATGTAATATTTTTCTAAGTGATGTATAAGATATTTGGATGATGTGTATTATCTTATAGAATTATGAAGTGTGGAAAAGTTTTAAACTACACTAGAATACATAAGATCTTGTGTTTTAGGAAAAATGGAAAATTCCTAAATGTAAATTTTTTCTATACGTGAGGTTTTTTGTCAGTATTTAAGATCCTACAGTCTATAAAAATGGTAAAGTGTTGAACTAAATTTTAACATGTAAGGGTAAAAAAGAATATGTAAGGGTAATCTAGAGAGATGAACCATACATAAGGATTTTTACTTTGTCGTTTGAGGTGAAGTGTCATCATTAAGGAAATACATAAGAGTTATTCTGAAAGAAGTATTTATCCAATAGAAAATTATGATATACGTTATCAATCATAAATTATGATAGATAATGAGACCAACCATTGAATTTTGTCACACCATGGAAAAAATTTATATAAAAGTGAAGAGACATAGATATGATTCAATGGTTCTTCCTATGTGGAGATTCCCATGTTGTGGATGAAGTTCATGTTGTAACAAGTTTGACTACCAAAAAGAGTTAGAGAATCACACCACAATATTCAGAGGAGTTAAAATATAAAATATTTAACATATTTTATGGATTTGGTTGCTTATTGAGAGTCATGACATGGATAATAACTTTATTACATGCTTAATATGAGTAAGTATAATATCACATCACAATGATGATGTCATGCTATGAACATGTTATTTCTAGAATATCGAGTATATTTATTTTGAGTTTAAAATGAGAATGTTGCATGATATTTAAATAAATTAACTTGGATTTATTTTCATTTTATGACCACTTTAAAACATTTAGTACACATGGCATGAATATGAGGAGTTATAGGAAGGAAGATAAATTGAAACCATCGAATTTAGAGTTAGATACTTAAAGAAGCATTATAAAATTGTGTGTAATAGTTTTGGAAAAAGGGAGTCAGAACATATTAATATATCTGGTATAGAGTAATAAGGGGATTCATATTCTAAATTTCTATATCTAGTTCTTATATAGAGGAAGAAAAATAAGGATGAGTTCCACTATAGAATCTAGTTGGTGAAGAAGGAGCAAAATAAGATTATCCCAATATGGATTCATCTTTATTCAAAAGAGGAAGTTTCTACTATTGTGGTTTTGTGGAAGACATAAATTCAACCCTCACATTGAGGAATTTATCTCATCAAGTCTTATAGGATTGAAAGAGCAAAAAATATGGACCAAAATAGAGCATAAATTATAAAATTATGATGCAATTAGAATCACATATTTATTTGGAAGAGATATTCATGCCTATAAACTGTTAAAGAGACCCTCATGTCTATAAACCGACCAATCCTTCACCAAAGTAATTAATAGAGGATAAGTGGAACTTGTATAGAAAATGAGTCTTTCCATAACCTTTTAAGGAAAATGTTCCTTGGTATGGAGTGACTGTGACCTAAAAGTATACATCCACCAAAAGATAGTATATTGGATTTTGGTATATTGATACATCACCATGTGTATTATCCATGAATTATCCCTTAATAATGAACCAAGTAAAATAATTTTGTGAGATTTTACTTTATTATCTATATTTGTATTTAATATTTAGTGTGATGATGGTGGGATAATGAGATATTGAACATGTTCCTTTCAACTAGGGAACAATATTTGTAAAACTTAGGAGACTAAAAGAAGAGAAAATATTTAATCAACATGCATAATTATTCAACCCTCCCTCTTAGGGTTGTTTTAGTTATCTTGCTCTAAAAACGTGGTATCAAAGACAAAAGGGTTTTACATGAGGTTCAATCTATAAATCTCTTTTTGGGATTTTTTTTTCACACATGGATTTAATGATAAAGCCTATAATTTTCAGTTTTACTAACTTTGATATTGGAAAAAGGATATGCATGTTTTCCTATAAGCTTATGGAAAAGAGGTCATGAAGTATATATTTCAATATACTTATTTTACTAAGAATAGTGAAGGAATTTGTGATGTAAGGATAGAGAATATCTTGACAAAATCCTTGTACAATGATGTATACAATAACAACTCACACTATGCTATTGTATTTGAGATGTGGAAGTCTCTAGAAATTATTTATAGGAAAATAATAGAAGAAAAAAGAGATAGCAGTATCAAACTTAAAATCCAATGAAGATTACATATGTTAAAGGGTAAAAAGAAGAGGAATAGAAAGAAGACTATGGGGAAGGAAAATACTCAAATTAAGGCTAACAATTCTAATTCTATTGTTAAATCTAATTATAAAAATGTTTTGGAAGATGCTTGAAAATCTAAAAATTTAGAGTCACCCCTAGAGATCAATAAAAATATGGATTTTAATGATGACATGGAAATTACACCAAGTTGTTATTTAAAAGGATGTTCATGAAGTGATCAAGATAAGATTCAATATATATATATGAAAAGGTGGATCAAATAGAAATCATTCATCAAGAGTACTATGAATTCATAGAAGAAATTTACATGGAGAATAAATGATTAAAGCAAGTTGAGGTAGCCTTGGATAGAGACATTATAAAAATGGGTGCAAAGATGAAGGGTTAAAGTGATTTACTTAGAGAACTTGGACATGAGCTGGGAGAAAAAATAACCATAGATAAGGAACTAAAATTTATAACCATTCGTCTCAAAACACAACTTGAAGAGTGGATAAAATCTATAAAATAATATATATTGAGGTTGTAAAATATGATTTCTCAAATAAAGGATAAGGACATGATGATCAAGGATCTTAAATTAAAGTTAAAGGTCTTGAAGGGAAAGGAGAAGGTAGAAACTCCCATATCATTTCAACATCAATAAGTAGAGTACAAAGAGATATAAATATAAAATCAATGAATAAGTGGAATATTTAGTCAAAATATAGAATTAAAGGCTCTCAAATGAAGGCATCTACAAAGTATTACTATTGTGGAAGAATGAGATATAGTATGGGCGCATGTCTAGAAGCTCAAGGGATTAAAGGTGGAATAGAGTTTGTTACATGAAAATATCAATGGAGTAATAACTACATGAGATTGAACTATGAGAGGTGTTTTATTTGTGCTAACCATGAATATATAGAAGATAAAGTATTCATAAGGTAATCCTACATTCATATAAAAAATGGGAAGAAATTTTTCACCAAAAGAAAATATGTTGTGCTAGAAAATAGATTTACTACTCTAAAGGAAAATAATGGAGCATGATGAAGGGTTCACAAATCGACAATAATGGTAAAATCATAAAAAATCTCTTGGAAATAATGAAAAAAGTTGGAATAAGGAGAAATAATTTTCTCCTAATATGAAAAAGATGGATGTGCACTTAAAAAAAGAGCCTCTAAGGATGAAAATGTTTGAGGCAGATCTAATAGATATTGAAGAGGAAAACACAAAGAATGCCTTGGTAGTTTCATAAAATTCACTATAAGGAAATACGTGAAGATAGGTGGAAGATACCTATTATAACCAAGTAATCATGAATAAATATACAATAGTGATGCATTGAAGGAAGAAACATGCACTAGTGGGATTTTTTAGGATCATGACTAACTTCCCCAAATCCCATGGAAGTTATCCAGCAAAACTTATTAGGTGGAAGCAAAGTATTATAATGATATAATATACCAAATGAATCATAACTTGAAAGGAAACCACACCTAATCCACTATACTAAAACACACACCTTCAGAATGAATACAAATAAGAACTTTGAAAGAAAATGATTGAAATAATGAAAGTAAAAAAAGAACAAATCAAGTTTTACATGGTCTATATGTGAGTCATAATTCATGAGGGGAAAATTGTAATACTTTTATTCAAATAATAAAAAAATAATTACAATGAAAAATTCATTATAATTATAAGATATTTCACCCTACTAAAATAGTGTAGTCCAACAGGTGTAACCTATCACTACCACCTTCCAATATTCATAGGGAGGGAGTCCACATATTCGCTTGGTCAAATCCTTCCACCACCTCAACTCCATATTCTAATACAAAGTAGATTCTTCCAAAAAATTAATTATTTGACTCTTAAATATGCACAAGTTAATCTCATATATTCCATTTACTATAAAATCACTCGAAGAATCCTTCAAAAATAATCTTATATATTCTATAGTTACTTTCATACAAGTCCTCTATTCTACCACATCACCACTATCAGACTTATTAGGGGTAATTTTGATTGTTATCTTCTGAATGTCATCATCCAGTCTATATAACTTATAGACATCAAGACTTCATCATAACTATTTCTCAACCATATCCATCTAGTATAGGAAGTTATACTTCCAGAACCCCTCTTTCTAAAATATCTACAACTTAGATGGAAAATGGGGTTCACAACTGATCCTAACAATATCCCACTTGAAAATAATTTCTAGGATTCATCACTAAGTCCTCTATTATATTTTGGAAACTTCCTTCCATTACACACACATCCTCTGTATTAACATGGTTCCCCCACTTTGCTTAAGGTTACCCCAACCCGACTGAGGTGCAACACCACCTCATCACATCCAAGAATATAATATTTTTTAATATATCTATTGAATTCTATGTCCCATATATCTTCTATATATTCAACAATATATTCTCTAATAACTTCTAGATGAAGTAATATTTCCACTAAATATGATTTATACTTGATAAAACATTAGCTTCCTAGCCATGTGGATTTCACTTTGTGAATTACAGAAAACAATTTCTTCCAACAACCCCTTTATCTAAATCATCACCTTATTAGATTATTTAAATGAAATGTACTCCACTTATATTATAAAAAGTGAAATTACTAGTTAAATATTCAAAATCCAACTCACAATCATTCCTTATAAAGTGAATACATAACTCATGATACTCTTTTGAGTATTTATATCTTCCCCAAAGTTTGAGTCAAAAAACACCTATAACGACTTGCCTATTCTAAAGTAAAGTGAAAATATCCATGGTCCCTTTAAGTGTTTTGGAATATACTTCATTTATTAACAATGTTATATTTTGGGATTCAATATGAACCTAATAACAACCATAACTACTTGTGCAATTTCCAATCAAGTGCATACCATGTCATACATTCAACTTCTGGTTATCGATGCATATAAAATATTTATTACACACTCTACCTAAACTTACATCCATGGTCCCTTTTATTTAGTCAACTTTAAATTTACTATCATGTGAGTACTCAATAGTTTCACCACACTCATGCTGAAGCATTACAAAACCTTTAAGATGTAGTCATAATGACTCAAGAATAATTTTTTAGAAGTTAATTATCTTATGATCCTCATCCCCAATATCTATTTAGCTAGACTAGGATCCTTCATCTAGAAACTTATGAATAATTTATCTTTCAACTCCTTGATCCTTTAATTTAACGAAATGAAAATAAAAAATTCATTAACATAGATAAGTATAATGATGAAGCTCTAATAATTGAATGCCTTCCGGTAACAATAATGATCTGCATTACTCTAGATGAACTTTTGTTCAGCCATAAAATCATTAAACTTTAGGTTCCACTGCCTTAGATATTGATTCAATTTATAAAGTCTCTACTTCATCTTGAACACAATATCTAATTTTTATTGATCTATTAATCCTAAAGGACACTCCATGTAAATATCATCATCTAATTCCCCATGAAGAAAAGCATTCTTCACATCCAACCGCTCCAGATGAAGTCCTTCGATTGAAACCATGCTGAGTATCATCAAAATTGTTGTGCATTACTAGAAAAAAAAATTCCTCCATATAATAAAATATTTATCCTAAAGTAATTTCATCCCAGTAAGACTTTATTTTTTCTCCCATGTTTCATACACATTCAATGAATCAACCTCATAACTCATGATTAAATCCCACTATTCTGGTTATTTTAGATTCATAACCTATTTTAGGCTCTCCATTATCTATGAGAATCAAGTTGTGCAAGATACCTTCATACCTTTTCCCTTGGCACACAATCCTAGTGGATATCCTTAGTTGACCCAATGAATCTGATCTTTATAGAACTACTAATTCTAAATCTTTATATTTCAAAGATATTTACTGATATTCCATAGTTCTTAATATCTTTGTCACTTTTAGTCATTACAACACCATCAAAATTTTACTTTCTTTAGGAACATACTTCATATATTCTAGTGTTTTTTTTCTCTACTCTATGAATTCATCTAAATATCTATAACTTTTGGACATCCATTCAGTTAAATCTTAGATTCAGATGTTACTTTTATCTCATTATAATTCTATACTTGCTTTTGATCCTTCCATAGGATCTCTTTATTGAAGATAATATTTTTACTTATGACAACCTTCTTAAGGTTATAATCTCAGAGTTAAAAACTAAATTCTTCATCACCATACCCCATAAAGTAACACGCTTGGTAATTAACCTAAAACTTCTCCCTTTCATTTTCATCAATATAATAATAGGTGAGTGAAATGAAGACTTTGAGGTGAGTGATTTCAATATTTCTTCTAGACTAATAGGCCTACAAAAGTTCCCACCCTAATAGGGAAGAGGGAATCCTGTTTACCAAGTAATCTGCACAATTCATTGCTTTCTCTCAAAACAACATGGGGAATCCTATGTGAATTCTCATGCTTCACACATTCTCAAATAATGTCTAATTAATCCTCTCCATGACTCTATTATGTTCTAGAGTACTTGATATATTATTCTAAAATTATATTCATTCCCACCTATAGAATATATAGAACTCCTTTCTTCTATACTCCCCACTATTTTCAAACCTCAAACACTTCAGTTTTCATCCATTATCTTTTTCCACCATGGATCTTCATCAGATGAAGGTTATGAGTACCTAAAACCTATTATTGATAAATAACACCCACACCTTATGCGTAGAATACTTAATTAAGTTTACATAGAAAAATTAACCTCTATGAGCATGAACTAGAGCTAATCCCCATACATCCATATGAACCAACTCTAACTTCCGATTATTTTGTGTCTTACCTTCCATTTGGAATGAAACCTTCCACTTATTTCCAATGATGCATTCCTAACATGTTTTGTACTACATGATTCTGATATCAAAAATTATTTTAGTGTCTAGGGATTTTATCCTCTTCTCATTTAAGTGACCCAATTTTTTTTTCAGTATCTCTTTTCCCAACATGCATTGCACCTTCCAGAACTCCTGTGAGGTATAATATTCTATCTTTCACTCCTTTGGACACCACCATGTATCTGTATGTAATTATCCATGATCCATCTATTAATATTATAAAAAACCTACATTTTCTAACTATATAATATAATTTAATTTCTTCCTTAATCTTGGCATGTCATATGCCTTATAATATTTTGAAATAGAAATATCACCCTTACCTATAATCTTGAGAGTTCCATTATACGTAAGATACACCCTGTTAAATCTTATGAAAGTATAGTTCCTCATACTTACCATCTTAGATGTTGATTAAAATGAATCTCCATAGTCTATAATCCAAGGATCAAGTGAATTAGTGGTAATCAATAGTATAAATCTCATATATTCCAATACAAAATTCATAGATCCATTTTTGGAAATATATCTTTAAAAGTTAACTCTTATCCCATTGAGGTATTTATTTAGGTGAAATTTCTTCCCACAATTCCAACACATGGGACCACCTTATATCAAGCTACTCCTGCTATAACTTATCTTTCCTTTCCCTTTTCTCTATTTTTTTGGGCTATGAGATTTATTATTCCTTCAGCACTTTAATCATTACAAGAATTTTCCTAGATCCACTTTAGATGAAGTTTTTATTAAATATAAGATCCCTAATGTTCATAAACACCAATTTAGTTTTTCTTCTTGAGATAATCACCACAACCACCATCATATTCCATAATTTAGGGAGAAATGAACATAAAATAATGACCATGATAAATCTCTAAAGTTAACCTTCACTAAATCCAACTAAGGATCATATTGAATTCATTGATGTGATTTTCCACTAATTCTCCCTATAACATCATCATGTTGAATAAATTCTGTAAAAGGAACACCTTATTCATTGTAATTGAATTATTATATATGTCCGTGAGAGACTTCATAAGTTCTGAATTACTTTTCACCTCTCAAATGTTATAAGACGCATTCTAGGATAATGACATCCAGATCAACCTCAATTCTTTTTTATCCATCCTTTTACCATTCTTCATTTTTTATCACCTCTGGCTTAGTACCCATCAATGGTAGATCAAGATACTTCTATAATATACTATCATCTATCCATGTATTCTACCCGGAAGTTTAGGAGATAGGCACGCATGCTCCCAGGAGAATATATTAATAAAAAAGTAAAGCACGCATCACAGTATTAGAGAGGTGGTCTAAAAAGGCGAGTATAAGTCTCGCCACGACAATCAGCCTACACAAATCTATTAAAAAACTCTAGTGACACAAAGGACCAACTGAAGCTCACCTCAGTAATATCTTTCTTGTAAATAGCATCTGCAACTTGGTTGGCCTCATGATAAACATGTAGAACTTCAAGTGAGAGTGAGTCTACAAGTCAAAGGAATTCCACCCAAGCTGGTAACATCCTCCATGGCACGTTCCTTGACTGATCCCTAAGTATTTGAACTGAAACAGACGAGTCTGACTCAAGCCATAGATCACACCAGCCATACTGGACAACATACCTGATAGCCTTTATCATGGCCCAAAGCTCCACTTCAATGGAAAACACATTGCCAATATATTGGAAGAAGCATCCTTTAACGAGCCCCCTGTGAGTTCGGAAGACACCACCGCATCCAGAGGGAACTGGCACACCAGTAGCCGCCCCGTCAACATTGACCTTCAACCATCGAGAGATGGGTGGAATCCATAGAACATGTTTCATCATCAGTGACTTCTTCGCCCTTCCATTAACACCAAGTGACCTAAAAAAAAACAAGTTCAGAAACATCATTCCTCATGGTACCAGTTTGGATGTTGGAAGACGTCCAAATTGCACAATGGATCTCCAGAACAACAACATGGAATGAGGGAGCAATGCTATTAAAAAACACAACATTTATTGCCTTCCATATGAAAGACAACATGCTGGACACATTTATTAATAGGAGAGATCAGACCTGCTCACTATAATCAATCCTGTAGGTGAGTTTCAAAATTTACATCATAAAACTTCTCTAAATAGACTTTAACCTTATTCAATTCCATAACTTTCAGAGATAGTGACCTCCCACTAAAATATGAAACACATAAGAGGGACCCATAACTCCTAAACCAAAATTATCCTATAAGGATAAGGGTTGAATTATTCCACTAAACCGAGAATTTAAACACCTTTATAGGGTCCGATCATCCGAAATTATCCAACTTGACTTTTATACCACTTTATAAACTCATGAATAATTCCTATAAACCCCATAGAAGTTATCCCTAAAAACTTGATACAACTTTTTGAACTCATGAATAATTTCTATAAATCTCATGGAAGTTATCCGTTGAAACTTACTGGGTATAAAAAAAGTATTGAAATGAGCCCGCATACTCAATAAACCTATAATTAGAAGACAATTAAACCTAATTCACCACACAGAAACATATACATTCAGAATGAACATAAAAAAAAACTCTAGAGACAACAATTGAATTAATGAGAGAAAAAACAACAACATATGTTTTACATAGTTCATATACGATTCCTAATACATGCGGGGAATGTTGCAATACTAATATTCAAGGAATCATAATATGATTATAATATATGATTCATCATAATTACAAGTGACTTAACCCTACTAAAAAGGTAGAGTCCAATTGGTGTAATAGATCACCACCACATTATAATATTCATGGGGAGCAAGTCCACATATATTCTATCTATAAAGAAAACTATTTACTTGGTCAAAATTTTTTACCATATCAACTCCATATTATGATACAAAGTAACCATTTTTTGGAAACTCTACGAGTTGACTCTTATGTATAACCAAGTTAATCTCATGTAATTTCCTTACCAAAAACATTCCATGGGAATCCTTCAAAATGAATATTATATATATTCTAGAGTTACTTTCACACAAGTCCTTTGTGTTTCCAAAGTACCACCAACATACTCTTTAGAGGTAACTTTTGATTGAAATATTCCAACTATCATCATCTAGTCACATAACTTCTGGAATTTTAGACTTTATAGCTGTTTCTTCTCAAATATATCTATCTACCATCAAAAGTTAGACTTTTGAAACTCCTCCTTACAATAGATCTATAAATAATCTATAAAATGGTTTTAATAACTGATCCCAATAGTATTAGTCTCACAATAGAGGTGAATCTCATGACAAAGAAGATAAATAATCCCAAAGAAAATAACTGGAATAAAATTTTTATAAGTAGTTTCACCCAAAGGAGAGTCATTGAGAGGGCTTAGAATAAAGTTGGAAGAAAAAATTTTGTTTACAAATACCAACCACATTCCTTGACTTGATAATATTTTCGAAGTAACAATAATAGACCAAGATTAAAAAATATTTCTTTTACATCATTTGTATAATCTAAATATTACATCTCACAAATAATCTCACAATCCTAGGAATAAAAGGTTTAGTGTATTTAAGTATCAGTTATAAAGTCATATTATTTAACAAAACCTATGAAAATTTATCTATAATCGAACCATACTATATTCCCTTCCATAATTCTCATAATTTATACTCATCTTTATAACCCAATGAAGGAAAACATAAGAAAGGGGTGAGCTCAGATGCCTAGTAAGGTTAAAATCATCAACATGTCATAAAGGGTTAGATCATAATCACATGAGAATACATGAACAAGTGAGAAATATTTTTATTTAAAAGAACATAAAATGATAATAGTTGTCCATAAGCCATTATATCAAGACATGTAATCTCAAGAGAGAAAACATATACTATGACATAAGAGTATAGAAACATGAGACAATAAACATGATTCATAGAGCATAATCATAGGTATAAATATATGACATGTCATGTAAATGAAGAATAATAGTAAAATATGGCACTAACATAGGCACATAAATCATAAAATAGTGGAGTGAGAATCACTACCTGATTCTCATAATAAGGTAGAGTAAACATCACTACCCAATTCTCATAGTGGATTAGGAATCATCATAAGATCCCCATAAAAATAGCAAAGCATGAATCACCACATAATTCCCATAAACAAAGTGGAGTAGGAATCACTTCCCATTTCCTATAAACATAGTGGATCAAACATCACTTCCTAATTCCCATAAACATAGTGAAGCAGGAATCACTTATCGATTCCCATAAACATAGTGGATAAAGCATCACATCCTAATTCCCATAGTGGAGTGAGTATCAATACTCTTCTACCATAATTATATCACCAGATATAAGTTCTTAGACAATTTATTAGAGAGTGATATATGAACCCAACCATCATATAAAAATCATCCATACATATATGTTCCATGAAAACATTCATACTTCAAACATCACTTAATTAACCCATGGAAAAGAGGTGAGTTTCATAAAAAACTTTCCCAGATCATTCCATAAGCTATCCAAATAAATAAGTTGGATGGTAGATTAAAAATATCCCTGGTGTAACATAAGGATCATTAAGGATGAAAAACAAATTTTTAAGATTTTGGATAAATTAATTGAAAAATAAGAGAGAATACCCTTTTTTTAAAGGATTGAATACTCCTTAAAATGGGTTTTTAAATGAAATACTTGATATTGATAAAAAATTCAAAAGTCACAATTTAAAACCAAAAGTGGGTTCAGAAAACAAATTTTATAAGATAAAAACACAAAAATTCTATGTAAGGAGATATAAAATAAACACTTGAATACTTCTTTTTTAAAATAAAAGTCTTTAAAATCCATTTTAAAATCAATAATTACTTATTAAAATAAAACTTTTACTTTTGGAAAATATAATAATATTTCCTTTTATTTTTAAAATCAATAAGAGTTAAAATCATTTGGAAAACCATTTTAAAACATGGAATAAAATCTTCGTAAAGAAGAATGATCATATAATGAGGAAAATTGTAAAAGAGTTTTTAGAAAATGTTTTTCCATAATCATAAAATAAAAGAAATAGGTCTCATAAAAAATTCATTTTCCCTAGATAGGAAGTGAAAGTATCTTGGAATAAAACCTTATGGTGTAAACAACCAATCTTTAAATAAATAAGTTCAAGGAGAATCATTATAACTCAATGAAGGGAGTTGAGTTAACAAAGACCCTTACAACTTTGGTATCTTTTGAATCAACGTAAATTTAAATAAAGAACATGATATAACTCTTTAGACACCATGAATTACATGAATATGTTAAAATAAATTCATTATGTAGTAATCACACCATATAAAAAAATGACGGTGTGCAATATCAAACATGTCTCATGGATTTGAAAATGAGATAGAGAAAATCTTACCTTAATTCCCGACTTCCACTAAAGTATCCAAATATCCTGTATAAAAAAATAAATATATTAATAACATATTTAATAATCTTATTCATATCTATAATATTTTATAAAAATTATTTATATTTTTTCTCTACATGTATATTAGTTATTTATTATCGATTTTCAATATCGGATGTGAGTAATCTTGATCGTTCTGAACTAGTTTCGTAATAGCAGTGTTGTTATTCATTATTCTCCAAAATATCATAATCAAAATATGATAAAAGTAACTATAATTAATGTTTTATGTTAGTTTATAATTTAATTATATGATATTTTTTGTCATGATTCTTGTATAAAAAATTAGTGACAATCATGCTTCAGTGATTTTTAACAAATAAATAGTAGTATCTTAATTAACGAGTTTAATATTAAAGTTACCATTCTATAAAAAAAATAAAATCATTATTTACTTATTTATATCATATATAATTAGTAATTAATTTCTCATAGTCATACATTATATTATTTTATATCATTTTTTAAGTATGTGGTCAGATCGACCCAAACATGGACATACCATAATTAATGGATGATTTAGATTATAAAAGTGATTGATTTTGGAATAATATCATTATTATAAAAGAATAATGATATTATTTATATATTTATAGGTAATTGAATCTTATTTAATTATATTATAATAAATAATAAATAAACTATATGAAAAAATAGATATGTTACTTTGTGGAGGAGGTAGTCTGCACGTACACAAATGACATTTTCCCTTTTCTTAATGGAAAAGGGGAAAGGTGGTTAATAGATTACCTTAGTATAAAGAGAGAACATATTTCAAATGTAAATAAAAATAAAAAAAAAATGTAAATTAATGGATTGGGGGATGATAAAAAGTATATAACCCCTCAACCATTCATTTTTACACATGTTTTAAACATTTTTTAAGTCATTTACTCTAAGAATTTTCACTTCTACCATTTTTTTGTTTTATCGTAGAAACTAATTTTTACCTAAGTAATTTTATTTTAATGCTCAAAAATAAAATCAACCTTATTACATAATTTTTACCTAATTATTCCTAATTTAAAATCCATTCTATCAGATAAAATTTATATGTGTAAAAAAAATTGATTTTAATATTAGTGCATGTAACGTGTAAAAACCTGATTTAAGAAAAAGTGAATTTTTAAGCTTAAAATTTATGTGTTATAAAAAATCATCAATGTATTTTATTTTCATCATATAAATTGGTTTATCATAAAAAAATAAAAGCTCTGTGGCTTTAAAAGAAAGAAAAAACTAAATTTTACCCAACAAAAGTTTAATTAAAATAAAATAATGAAAAATGTTTTTAAATTTGAAAAAATGACACTTAAGTTCTAAAAAATAAATATAGAATTTATAAGTTCAAAATAATATTTTAAAATATACAGTTTTACTTATCAAATAAACCTTTAATAAATTAAAAGGCAATATAAACTTCTATGACTTTCTCATATGTTGATAACGTTATAAAATTTACAATTTTGGTAAAAACTATATTTTCACTATTAATTTAAAAATAAATTATTTAGGAAAAATCACAAAAATTCACCTTATGATAATTTTGATATCTAGAATTAAAAAATAAAGATCATTTTTTTTAAAATTCGAATTCTAAAATTTATAAATGTATCTTTTAAATTAAAATCAATGTATATAAAGAAAAAATAATTTTATTGAATTTATTTAAAAAAAATTAAGTGTTCTTAAACAGATTTTTTATGATTTTTTTAAATTAAGAATGATCTTTTTTTTATTTACTTGATGTTTTATTATTCTTAAAATTTATTAATAATAAATATGTCATGAATTATTTTAGTTCAGTTTTGTGTGTGGAGAATTCTATCAAACATATTATCAATTTAGTAAAAAAGATATATATATATATATATATATTCCAAAATCTCAAGGCATTACATTTTACCCCTTATATAAATTAATTCCTTTCAATTTAAATTATCCTTTACTAAATTAAGGATATATGGGATCCATATGAAACTCATAATATATATTCAACTGAGATATCCACCTTACTATCATTAGTAAGACAAGGAATATATTTATACCAAATATGATTCTTTAAGAGTTATTAGGTACACATATTTTGTAGATTCATTTTCATGATACTATTTCCAACTAAATACTACAACTGAAAATTTTATGATAATGTTTAATCAAAGTAGATTAAATGATCATATGAATATGAAAACTCAATATTAAGATGTCTTCTCCAATGACACCTTTATTTCAACCTATGATACCATGTCATACTTGGTTCATCCTATAACTTTATTAGTTAAACCTAGGTTAATTTTAGTTGTTTCCTCTAATACTTATTAACCTAATCCCTTAAATTAACTAGGATATAAATCTTTTATGACGGTTCATAAAGAGAATGTGATTGACCCAAAGAATATCCCCCAAGAGTTTCATAAATATTTGTAGTATTAGGACCACTCATTGCACACTAGAGTGAAGGTTTATTTGATAATCAATCGATCATTTTCATGGAAATCACCCTTAGGTGTATATGTGATACAACCACATCCAATTTCTAGTATCCAGACAAAGATATAATTGCTAGGATAACCACATAATCTCTACTTTACCAAAACTTCAGGTTGTTATCCTATACATAGACTTATACTTTAAACATATTCCTAGGGTTTTCACTTATGTTATTTAATCTTAATACCAAAAAATAACTAAACCAATCCTAAATAATAACTACATAAAATCACAAAAACAACTAAAATATACTATTATACCTACTATCACAAGCCAAACTAAACACATTTTTATTTTACATAATTTTCATAATATAAACATTATATCTCAAAAATAATCTCACAATCCCAAGAATGGAAGGATCAGTGTATTTGAGGACCAGTTACATAGACAACTTATTTAAAAAAACTGATTAACATTTCTCCATAATCAAACCACACTAGACTCCCTTATATACTTCTCATAAGTTATACACATCTTCATAACCCGGGGAAGAAAAACATATGAAAAGGGGGTTCTCAGATGCTCAGTTAGTGTTAACTCATAAAAATGTTATCGAGGGTTAGATCTTATGCATATGAGAAAACATGAGCAAGGGAGAAATATCTTATTAAAAGAACTTGGAACAATAATAGTTGTCTATAATCCATGATACTAAGAAATGTAATCTAAAAAGAGAAAATATATACCATGGAATAAGTGTGAATAAAAATGAGACAATATACATGATCCATATACCATAATAATAGGCATCAAGATATGAAATTTCATGAAAATTAATCATAAAATTAAACTATGAAAATAATATAGGCGTATAAATCATAAATAGTGGAGTATGAATCCCTACCTGATTCCCATAACATGGTAGAACATGAATCATTAACTAATTCCCATAGAGGATTAGGAAATACCATCCAATACACATAAAAATAGTGGAGTAGGAATCACCACTTGTTTAATATAAACATAGTGGGGTATAAACCAGTTCAAGTTTCCCATAATCATTGTAGAGAAAACATCACTTCCCGATTCCCATAAACATAGTAGAGCAAGCACCACTTCCTAATTCCTATACTAGATCAAGCGTCAATACTCAATTACCATAATCATCTAATGAGATATAAATTATTAACCAATTCATTATAGGACAATATATGACCCTACTCATCACATAATAAATACATATACATTCCATGAAAACATTTATACATCAAACATTACATAATAAACCCATGAAAAATATACGGGTTTTATGAAAAACTCTACTAAAAAATTCCAGAGAATATCTATAGAAATAAGTTGGATAGTGGCTTAAAAATATCCTTTATATAACATAAATAACATTATGTATGAGTAATAACTTTTCATAGTCTTTAGATAAATCACTTGAAAAAATAAGAGGGAATATCCCTTTTTTTGAAAGTCTTGAAAACTCCTTAAAAATTGTGTTTTATAAATCGAAACACTTGATCTTGATAAAACATTTAAAAATAATAATTTAGAACAAAAGTAATTTTTTTTAGAATTTTTTTTATAAGATAAATATTCTTTCAAAAAATATCTTTGACAAGATATAAAAAATATTGGAATACTTGTTTTTAAAAACCCAATCCTTAAAATCCCTTTTAAATTCTAAAATTCATTTTTAAATAAAAGTTTTAATTTTAGAAAATATAAGAATATTTTTTTTATTTCCAAAATTAAAAAGATTTAAAATAATTTGGAAAACCGTTTTAAAACATGGAATAAAATATTTTTAAAGAATAATTCTCATACAATGAGAGAAACATAAAAGAGTTTTTAGAAAACATTTTTCCATACTCATAAAAGATGAAGTTACGGGACCCATTCAAAAGTTATTTTCATTAGATAAAAATAGAAATTAACATGAAATAAAATATTAGTATTGAATCAACCAATATTGAAATAAAGAAGTTTAAGGAGAATCATTATAAATCAATGAAGGGAGTGAAGTTAACAAATAATTTAAAACTTCCTTAGAGAGGAAGAGAAAGTACCATGAAATAAACTTTTGTATCATTTGAATCGAAGTAAATTTATAGAATGAACACAATATTAATCTTCAAACCCCATTAATTATATGAATATGGTAAGATATATTCATTAATAAGTAATAACACCATATAAAAGAAATGTTAGTGCATAATATAAAACATATATCATGAATTTTAGAATGAGTCAAAGAAAACCTTAACTGAATTCCCAACTTCCACTACGATGAATGGGTATCCTATATAACATAAATAACTACCTTAATAACCTATTTAAGATCCTTATTCATAACTATAATAATTTATCAACTTCATTTATAATAACTAATTAAATGGCGAATTGATATTTATGCTAGTAATGTCAACAAAATCTTAAGGGGGGGGGGTTGTTTCAACTAGGATATGTTGTGTGTTGGATTTTTTTTGTAATAATTGAAGGTTTGATGATTCTATATGTTTATGTTAAGGTTTTATGTTCTATAAGTTTTTTATGTTTTGGAAGTTTTATATTCTATAAGTTATATTGGAAGAGGAGCTGAAGGTGATGCATAAGTAAAGAATTATAAGTTGGTCTAGACATAAATTGAAATATAGGAAGTTATGTATAAAAGTTATTTTGGAAGGTTGAGATATATTTTGTATGTTTTAAGAATAAACCATGATTCAAGCAAAAGAATCATTCCATGAGTGAAGTCCACTGAAAATTGAAAAAAGGAATTAATGAAGAAGAATCTGTATGATATGTAAAATTTTATATGCATACGTAAAGTTTTTGGAGATGTAGACTTATAAGAATTTAAAAAAGTACTACATACAATATATTTTACCTATATACATGTGATATTATGAAATTTATAGAATTTAAAAAGTATTGAAGGTCTTATTTTGATACACAACATACATAAAATGATACATAATGTTTTCCAAGTGATATATAAGATATTTTGAAGATGCATAATATCTTAAAAAATGATTAAATGAAGAAACATGTTGAACTACACTATAATATATAATATCTTGTGTTATGTGAAAAATGAAAAAGTCCCAAATGTAAGGTTTTTATACATGTGAGGTTTTTTGGGTATTTAAGATATTGTATTTTAGAAAAATGGAAACATATTGAACAACACTAGAATATGTAAGGACACAAAAGAGTATATATAAGGCCAATATTTAGATATGAACAACATGTAAGGATTTTTCCTTGGTCTTCTTAGGTGAAGATTTAGCACTAAGGAAATGCATAAGATTAATTTTTTAAGTGATCATCAAACAACAACAGACAACAATATAGTTTATCAATTCTAAAATATGATTGATAATGAGACTAACAATGGAATATTGTCATGTAATGGAAAGAATATATATGTCATGAAGAGACATAGATATAATTAAATAGTTCTTACTATGTGGATATTCCCATGTCATGGATCTGGTTATTAAATGAGTATCACACCATGAATAATGATATCATGCCATGATCAAGATGAGGAAGTAAAAGATCAAACCACAATGAGGAACTCACACCATAAACACTTTATTTCCAAAATATATAGAAAATTTGGTTAGAATTTAAAATTAGGAGGCAACATGAGATTTCAAAAAGTTGACTTGGTTTAATTTGAATAGTATGACCAAATTAAAATATTTAGTACACATGAAATTATAATTGAGAGTTAGAGGAAGGAATATCAATCCCAACCATCTAATTAAGGGTTAGATACTTGAAGAAGCTTTATAAAACTACTTGTAGCTATTCTGGAAAAAGGGAGTCTGAACATGTTGATATATATTATACATAGGAAGAAGGAGAGTCATTTACCATATTGTTATTTTTGGTTATTAGAGTGAGGAAGGAAAAAAATTTGTTCCACTAATATATCATACTATTAAAGGTGAAAAATAAGATTATCCTTATAGGGATTAATATTTATCCCAAAGATAAAGTTTCTATTGTTGTGGTTTTCTAGAGGATATAGATTCAACCCTCACATTGACGAGTTGATCTCATCAAAAATTAGAGTATTATAAGAGCATTGAATGAGGTGTTAGAGTTGGTTCCTAATAACCAACTACTTTATACTTTTAATTACCTATATATATTAAATGATACAAATATAATGAATATCTTATCACATGATCTGTATTATTGTGCCTTAAATTTTTCACATAAAAAGGACATAGTGGTTCCTCACTATGATGAGATCCTTAAAATAATATGAAAATATTATTAAATATATATTATGTTTCTAGATGGCAGTATCTGGTGTGACAAAGATGATGAAAACTATTAGTGTAGGGGACTTATAAGGCATTGAGACTCCTCATGAAGTTCACACTAAGTAATCTCAAAGAGAGGAGGTTTTTAGAACTGACATACCGGTATGAAGTCTATATGTTTAGAGTGACATCAGATATTCCTATCTATTAATGTGTATAATTATCCTTAAACTTGATATTATTATTAATACATATCACAAGTTATGTAATTTGATGTTTTGATGAAAACTGTAATGTCATATGTTCACAGATAGCTAGGATATGCTGGGTGTGTAATGAGTGATATATAATTAATGAACAAGTCAAGATATGATTTTCCCTTCCAAGTTAATGGGATATAATATCTAATACCCTTTGATTGAAATTGAATTTTCTAATTAAGTCTATATATAAGGCGGTTTATAGATGATTTAATTTTAGGCAGTCAAAGAAAGATATATCAAGTATATAGGTTGATGACATGAGTATGAAACCTTCTTGATGAGATATTGATACAAAGGGATTATATTACATAGTGAGCATTTGTAGGATATTTTTGTTATTTTAATATTTACTTCTTTATCCATGGATGTCTTAATGTGTTTCTAGATGTTGATCTTGGACTTTAGAAAAGTTTGCCTAATGCCACTGATAAAGAGGTTTGGAGGGTTTCACACTTAGTGTTTCCACAAATCTCAATTAAATTTTATATAAATTTAATATTAGAATAAATATTAATATCTTTTTCCATGAAATTATATCAGGTTGTATTGATCACACATATTCAATCACCAATTATTCCAAATAATATATATGTGAGTTGAATATTAAATAAATGTTATTTATCACTTTAGAAAATAAAATATTTATTTATTTATAAATGAATAATATTTTAATATTTATTTGGTAAAATAAATATTTATTATTCTAGGTTTTATAAATGTCGAGGAGGATCAATGAGCTGAGTTAAGGGACCAAATGGAAATGATATATTTAAATTCCATTAAAATAAATATTAATTTATTTATTTATGAAATGAAATTTAAATATATGGGTTTAATACATTTCATAGAAATATCATCATCATCATAATCATCATCATCATCATCATTATCTGACATGAGGTTTATTTAGAGTTGATAACTAGATGATGGACCTTTGTGTTATTTTTTTACCCTAATATATAAACCTAATTATATAATTTTATGAGAGACAATAATTGTTCACAATGAAAACTTTAGAGAGAATTTTCTCCCACCTTGAGAGAAACTCTAAAAAACTCTCAATAAAGAAGAGCCAATGATCCTCCTCCCTCTCAAGACTAAGAGAATATAAGAGATTCCTTCTAGACTAGAAGGATTCAGGTTGCAATCAATGGGGTCTATGCAAGGTGATTGGGTCTTCCATGCTATAATTTTTAGATCTATCCTAGATAATCCAAGATTCATAGAGCATGTGTGAATACCACTAGAGGGATTTTTATTTGGATATTCTTGGTGAAATGATTGTATAACTGAATAGGGTTTGATTGGTCAACAATATTAATGAAGAAATTATTCCTAGATAAGAGGTAATTCTATATTATAAGTTAATTATAAATCATATATGAAAGATCATATTTCAATGATTATAGGGTTTCTATTTTTCCATTTCTGAGGGAAAATTTTAGGAAGCTAATGAAAAACCAATATTGGGAACAAACTTAACCACTTATTCTTTACCATAAAACCTTCAAGTGGTATTAGAGTGGTTCTCATATCAATTTTAATTATTTATTAATTCATTGATGATTTACACATTTGAAGATAATTTTCATTTAGAATTGATTCATTATTTAATATAAAAGTCTATATAATTTGTTTGTTCAATTCATATGGTCAAGAATAGGTCTAAGAACAAATGAGGGACAACCGAAGATACCATCAGGAGGTGTCAGAGATTTTGGATGGAGATTATAGTTACAAGGTGTACAATTGAAAAGTACACATATTATGTGCAACTGATTATCACATATCAACCATCAAACAACTGGTGATCTACCATAATGTATATAGTTTCACTTGGGTTGAATCCTTGATGATGTTACTATTATTTTGGAACCAATTAATGTTTTCTATCAATGAAGAGGTAGGGGTTGATTTTGTAGAGTTGTGTGAAGAATGGAACAATTTACTTTGAATGAAAATATTTATGAGAATTTAGAGTGAGAAAAAAAGATATGGTTTTAATGGATTTATTTCATCATTCATTAAAAAATATCATGTTAAATTATCATTCACAACATGATATGTGAAGGATCTAGTTTCTATGAAGTTTAAGATAAAATCCAAGCCTTAATTCGAGATCCAATACATGCATATATATTTTCAATGAATGGTTCAATAATCTATAAACTGTTATGTATAAATACATCTACTAATCCATAGAATCCTCAAATCCATTAAACATGTCATCATTCCATGACACATTCGATGGAGGCACACAATATCAATTCAATAATCACAGAGTGCAGTTGTTCTCAATCAATACATCATCCCTAACCAAGGTCTCAACCAAATGGAATGTTTAATAATCCATATAAATAGAGAGTGATGTGTATATGGATATATATGATGGATGAAAAATTAAAATAAAAGATAAAGAGACAAAACAAAATCTAAACTAACCAAAAACACACACACACAAACAGAATGAAAACAACACAAACTTGTGATTTAATTGAAAGAATATTATGGGAATGGAGTACAATAGAATTTAAAATACTTTAAGAACATAAAGAATAGATCTATATAATATGATTATATTCAAGAGAAGGTGAAAAATCTTGCATTAAAATTAAACTTTTAATTGAAACAACACTTATAGAGTTTAACAATTGACAATGAAAGGTAAGTTTTTATAATTATGAGTGAAGGAGATCATTTAAAGTTTACTACATTTCTTATTTAGTTCATTGTTCTAATTTTTTCACATGGTTTAATGTAATCCTTTGGTTGAGGGTAATCAAGATCTTGATTCCCCTATTTCCTTTTAAAATTATGCACAAAGAGTCAACCCTTGAAACAAAAATCATGTTGTCAAGGTTTATAACTTAACCATGGAATTATGGCTTCCAAATAATACTTAAATATCATGTATGTGTGAGAGAAAAAAGATACTTGTGTTGTATAATTATAATAACCCAAGATTACCACTTGAAATCTCAACCTAATCGGCATTGAAATGAAAAGTGTTTCACTTAATCATACAAAAATATTGCATTAAAATTATAATAATGATAATATAAAACTTAAATGAAATGTTTCACACACAAATTAAACAAAAATAGTAGAATAAAACGTTTTAAAACTCCCTATGTAAGTGTGTGTATCTCCCTTGAAATGGAACCCACTGCTTATCTTTCTATGAAAAGGAGGAGGAGGCTTCGATGGAGCTTATCCATCATCCTTGACCTCTCTATGAGGACAAGTACCTCAATAAATTCTAGGATAAAGAGATTAATCCTTTGGGTCTATAAAATGGTAGATCACTTTCCCTAGTTGAACTTACAAATGAGGTTCCCATGGTGCAAATTTATAGTTAAAGGGGAAGGTGGTTTTGGGAACCCTGTTTTTGAAATACCACTTGGATCCTAGTTTTAGAAGACCAAAAAGTCTTAAATCATCTTTAAAAAATGAAAAATTTGTTTCGACACCTCTTTTATATCTCCATTGAAAATTTGTAATCATTTGGAGGCATACATCCCAAGATATGGACGAATAACACAAGTGACCTCAAGACTACGAATAGTGAAGATTCTCTCTAATGATATCACATTTTGGGACTAAAAATGAACTAATTGGGATCCTTTGTATTCTATAGAAATGTATCCCACATGGTTTTTCATCTACCCACCAATTTTCAACCAATTGAATTCATGAATTAACCACAGTGTAATGTTTAGTCCACATGTGTGCTTGAGCTCTTGCACAGTTTGACCAGTTTTACTTGAATATTATCTTGGGATCTCCAAATTCCCTCCACCTAAAATGCAATCATTGAAAAAGTAAAATTTACCTTTTTAAAAAAGATAAAAAATTAACCAATTGAGTCAAATGTGAAGTAAAATTTATTATTTTATTTGTAATTTTCAATACAAAAACAGTTTAACATAATGGTATATGAGTGAAATAAAATAGGGAATCACAGTGTGATCACAACCCCACATATAAACATTTTAAATCCTAGGAAAAATTAAATTTAATAAAATGATTCATGAATATATTCCTTTAATAATGAAGATTTAACATTCATAGTAAATTCATTTTATGATAACATATTTAGAATAAGAAGAATCACACCAATGAGTTAATCTCAGTAAGTATAGAAATGAGTGTCTTGTAAAATGTATAAAAAAAAATCAAAGAGATATGAGATAATACTCAGAGTAAGGAATTCACAAGTAAATTATGCCACTAAATCTCCACACACATTTGTGGTAACTATTTCATGTTATTCGTTTCACTTTTTATCAAGTAAATATAGGTTATTTTGAATTTTTTTTTGTTTTCATAATTATTTCTGTCGAACATTCTCTAAATACTTTTGAATTAAATTTCAAGACCCACCCACTTAATCATTCCCAAAATTCAAGCATTAATATCTTAACCTAGACATCCCCATGTTTTTTTATTCAATCACTCCCATCATTATTTTTTTTATTTTTTTTACTTTTAAGGATGTATAACAGTCGGATAACAGGTACACACATGCAGGTCTATCTGGTACAATAATCAAATAGATCATATAAGGAATGAATATATGGAAAATCATTTTCTAAATATAATAAAAATTAACTGAAATTATATATACCTTCAATCAAGTAATAAATAATCATAATTCGTAGTTGAGTGAAATGGTGTGTGGAGATGTTAAATGATATAATTAACCCATAAAAAACTCACACTGAAGGTAACAATATTTGAAAGATTTTATAAATACAATATCATTCATATCATTTAAAAACAACCCCTTTTACTTAAAATCACAACTCAATGTTAATTCCATGCCCAAACTCACATTCCATTAGTGAAAAAAATCATTTAATTTTTTTTTGATAAAAGTGAGATCTTGGCCATAACCAAGTCTCATATATTGAAAGAAATAAAATGTTACAAGAGTTTGAAGTGATGGATTTTATAATGGTCACATTTAGATAAGCATACCAAGCCTGAACGAAGACCATCCAACCAGATGAGGCCACTACTATCTATACCTTTATTGGACAACCCATTTGTAACCATGTTTGCTTCATGATATTCTTGAGTGATGAAATAATCAATAGAGTCAAGAAACACAAAAAAATTTATACATTGAAGCATCAAAATCCATGAGATATGAATAATATTTTTTATAGCATGCACCATGGCCATGGAGTCGCTTTCCAACCATATATTTGACCAGACCCATTATTTAGAAATACTCACTGTGTTTATAACTCCAAGAATCTTGGATTCAAGGGAAAAATTAATGCCAAAAAAACTATAAAAGTAGAAAATAACTATTACATTATGTTCTCTAAAAATGGAACCACACCCCAAGGGCCCATAGTGACCTCTGGATGCACCATCCATGTTAAATTCTATCAAACCTAGATAAGAAGGTTTTCCAACAACTTAAAAAGTTCCTCTAGGAGGACTAAAATTACTGAAAATTACAAGCCTACTTAAAACCATGAACTATTGAATAGAGTTGTGTCATAAACCCCATTGAATATCATTAGTATCATTAGTATCATTAATAGAAGAAATAATCCCTAAAAGAGATGTCTGAAGATTGAATGTGAACTAACCATGCAATAGAGCATTACGACTGCTCTAAATGATGTGAATTAACTCCACTATAGTCACATAAAAAATATTGTGGAGATGGACAGTCAGCTTCAAACTGGTGAATATAGTGAACATGATAACAATGGAGTCTTCATTGCATCTAGGGATGTTAAAAATATCAAAAATTTCATTCCATAGTACTGAGGAAGTAACATAGGATAATAATAGATGATCTATGTCCTCCCTATGTTACAAAAAAAACTTTTAGAATATAGGGTGATACCTAAACACTGTAATCAGACATCCGTAGGGACCCTTACAATACCAAGCCTCTAGGCCAGAGTAAAACTTTAAGGTTTTATCAAAACCCTATTTAACTTATGAATCCAAGATATATTTGAATTTTCACCCCCTGAAGTAAAGAGATAATAAAAACTGAAATTTAGTTGTCTATATTTGGAGGGCTCCTAGACTAACAGATCCTTATGAGGAGGAATTGTGTAACTATAAAAGCTCTAATGATATCCTTAGGAAGGTTTAAGCTTAGATCAACAATAAAATACTTGATAGTAACTTTTAGATCATTTTAAGAGTAATTATTATGAATAGAATCGATCCATAGAGTGCCCATCCAGTTGTTAATAAAAAATTATAGAGGAGATTCCCTGCTCACAATACATCTAGAATTGGAAAGGATGTTGGAATAATAAGCTTTTAAAGCTGTCTATATGGAATATTTCATGTAAAAGAAGATAGAATTCCTGATATTAAATAGAAATATGTACATTAGAAAAGAAAGAGATTCATATTTTCCAGTGATAAGATTCCACATAAAGTGAACCTATAAAGAGTTATTAAAGCTGGTAAGGATTTTAATACCCAGGCTACCATATTTAATAGGATTGCATAATTTTCTCAAAAGAACCATCACTAATATTATTTCAAAAATAATTATTATCCAAATTAAAATTTTAATATAAGTATTCAGGTTTTTAATTAGGGAGGAGGTCTATTTTTAAACCATAAGGGGGTACACTAGTTTGGAAAAAACAATGACTTTGATGAGGCACACCCTTCCAATCATCGAAAGGTATTTTCCATTCTAAGAATAAAACTTCCTTTTAATCTATCTAAGAATATTGTTAAAGTGAAAAACTGTATACTTACCCCAAAACATGGGGACACCCAAATATTTAAAAGGGAAAACAACCTCTCTTATACCTAGGTCATTTAAAATATCAATCTTCATGACCGATGATATGCTCTTACCAAAATAAACAAAGGATATTTCCTAACATACACATTGGTCTAATAAATTTTCATAATGTGAGAAAGTTTCCTTCATAATAAAAATATTTATCTTGTACCCCTAGATAAATAGAATAATATCATCCACATAAAGAAGATGAGAGGGGGAAGATAGACCCCTTCCAGCCTAAATAGTATTCAACACACCATTTTTCACCAAATTAGATAGAATCCTACTAACATAATCCTCATATATAAAAAAAATAATTATAGAAATAGGGTCACCTTGTATGACACCCCTTGAATAAGAGAATTACACCCTTGTAGAAATATTAATAAGAACTTAAATTTTGGAATATTGAAAAAGAGTCTGGATCCAATTGATAAAAATATCACTGAACCCAAAACCCTTAATAATTTTAAAGATAAACTCCAAATCCATAGTTTTAAAGTCTTTAATAACATCAATATTCAAAGTAGAAAGTACACCCATTAAAGTTTTTTTAAGGAGGTTGACACACTTTTAGGTATTGAGAAGACAAATTGAACGATCCTTCCCTTAATAAAACCTAGTTGATTACAAGAAACAATTTTACAAGCTATAGTACTCAACTGATTGAAAATAATTTTTATGATAACCTTATAAATGGTGTTGAAAAGGGATATAGGCCTAAAGAGATGAATTTCATAATAATTTTCCACTTTAGGAATCAAAGTTAGGAATTGAGCATTAACCCCTTGTGGAAGGAGTCTATTACAGAAGAAATAAATAACCACCCTAAAAACATCATTTTGAATAACATCCCAATATTTTTGGAAAAATAAATTAGAAAAATCATTCAGGCTAGAGAATTTACAGTGTTAAGGATAGAAAAACCTCCTTAACCTCTAATTCTAGAGGAATGTTAGTGATTATGTTGTCTTCAGTGTTGACCAAAGCTGGAATAATGCTATAAATAATGTCCTCCTTTGGTTCAGACCCATTAAAGAGATGCTGATAATAGTTCACAAAGATCTTTGAAAGACTTTATTGGTTATTAATGATCAAATATACTTATCTAATAAAATATATATGTATATTATCCTTTCCAAACCTTTAAAGATAGTTTTAGAATTTGGATTTTCTATACCCATCTTTGATCCAATTGA
The DNA here is from genome assembly GCA_963277665.1 of Viscum album. Lineage (NCBI taxonomy): Eukaryota > Viridiplantae > Streptophyta > Magnoliopsida > Santalales > Viscaceae > Viscum > Viscum album. Next base: position 1,607,082,947 of record OY728129.1, on the reverse strand, counting down.
CTATAAAGGTTTTCCTTTAGATAATTTATTTCAATCTAATAAAGGAATTGAGTTTTTAATTAACCTAAATTTCCTCTCTGATGTCAAGTAAAAAATAATTGATAGTGTTTTCATTCTATATCTATTTAATAATGGCTTCTAGGATTTCAATTTCCCTATCCATAGGTTTAAAGGTATCTCTACTCCAACACCCAATCTTCTTCTTAAAAAACTTGAGTTTTATAACAAATGAAAAAAACATCATTACCACAATGAAAATAATTCCAAGAATTATGAATGATATTAGAAAAGTTAGAATGAAAATATCAATCACTATTAAATCTAAAGGAAGGGGGGGGGGGCAGGCTTGCCAAAATAAGAGGATGGTCCGACTTCAACCTTTAGATATTAATACAAGAAATAAAATCCCAATTTTCCAATGATCTTTCATTAGTGAAGGATCTATATAACTTTCTAGATCTCATATAATTGGAGTACATCCTATACCATGTGTATTTTTCAACCACCAATAAAACCTTAATAAGGACATTTCTATCAATACATTTTTTAAACTCCTTGAAAGAGACAGTATAAAAATTCCCACCAAAATTTTCACCAAGACTCAATAGAGAATTAAAATCACCCAAAAAAACCCAAGAATTTGTAATGATACTTCCAAGGATATCAAGATCCTTCTATAAATACCTTATATCCTTGTATCTATTTTTAGAATAGATAAAATAATAGAATATAATAAACCCTTCCATTTCAACTTCACAGGTAACCACCTACTCACCAACATCGATGAAGGTAACTTTTTCAAGAGAATCATGAGAAAAAACCCAAAAAGTATCCAAATTTGAGGATCATTTACTCAAACTGTAAGAACCTGATTCTTAGTTTTGAGGTACGGGCTTCTTCTTTTTCCTTTTTTAAGTGTTTCTGAGAAAATATAGAAAATGGGGAAAAATACTAAATTTTGGAACTACACACCATGTACTTTTCCACACGCCGTGTACTTTTGGCCATGTTGGGATGAGTACACAGGACGTGTAGCCATGTCGGCGACGGGGGGGGGGGGGGGGGGTAGGAACCAACTACACACCATGTAGTGGTACCTTACTCACCGTGTAGTCAGTCGGCAGGCTTAAACAGTAAGGCAGTGGAGTCGCCGCCAGCTGGGCGGCAGTACACGCCGTGTACTTGGGAGTACATGCCGTGTACTCATGTCGACGACTGAACAGTGTGGCAGTGCCGCCAAATGAATAGTTAAATGAAATAAGTACACGCCGTGTACTTAGAAGTACATGCCGTGTACTTTGTTTTTTCGGCTTAAAACAGGTAGTAGCCTCCTCATTTGGCAGAGGAGACACTTGGGCTGATTTTGAGCCAAAAGAGGAGGCCAGATATTTGAAGATCTACTGGGTGTTCATCTGGAATCCGATTCGGCTTCGGACGATCTCGTTGGAACCACACGAGTAAGCCCTCTCCTCTCCTGGTACCGTTCTTACCAATTATTTCCTGAGGGGAAGTTATTTACGTTTGAATGGGTTTTGTTCTTCATCAGATCTACGCCGTTCTTGGGCGTTTCTAGAGTCAGTGTTCGGGTATAACATTCGTTGGCGTGTAAGGTAGGTGGCTTGTGTTTATTTTGCAACTGTCGTGCGTTTTTGTGCATTTTCATGCCATGAACCCATGTTGGGGTGTTGTGTGGCTGAGTACATTGCTATATTTAATGCCTAGAATTGCATAGGTAATTAAATTATGATAATAAAATGCTGGTTGGGATCATTGCTTGGATTCGGAACCACCCCGAGGGGTGTGTTCCACTGTTTAGCCATTTGGCCAGGATACCTGAGGGTATGCCTTTAATGTAGTAATTGTAGAATTTCCTTGAGAGGAATTTCTTGTTTACTTCATTTTGATATGTTGGGCATGACCCAGTTACCTGTTTATCCTTAGGGCGTTGTTGTGATTATCCTGAGGGCACTGCACTATTTAGCCCGAGGTCTGTAGTTATTTCGCTTGAGGGAAACCTTTCGTGACTGAGGGCTTGACTTCTGTGCTTGAGGGCGACACTTCCTACGCCTGAGGGAAAATTCTGTTACGCCTAAGGGAAATACCTGCGAGTTGGATTCTGCTTACCTGAGGGTAAGGTTTTGCTTGTCTAAGGACGTGGACTGTTTAATTAGAAATGCACTGTGGTGATTTCTAATATTTAATGGATTAAAATGAATATTAAAATGGAAATTTAACTGGTAAGTTGCTTACTTGTGAGTACTGCTTACTTTATTGCATTTTACTATTGCACTATTGTTGCATGCTTACACACAGTTGGGCACGGGCCTTTGGTGTGTGCCTACTGAGATATATTTCTCACACCCTGTTTGGGTCATGCTTTTTGGACCAAATAGATTACGTTTCTGCAGGTGTAGATAGGGGCAAGTGTCCCTATACAGGTACATGATTGCTGCTGAGAAATAGGAGGGCATGGGACTGAGCCTAGGCTCGCGATGCCGCTGCCAGCTGTTTTGCTTTGTTTTGCTGTACTCTGCTTTTTGTTGTACTGTATTGATATATAACATGTTCTGGCTATTTTCTTAGAACTTGAGACATGTAGCATCATTACTTATATACTTTTGGTTGTATCCACTGTTGTTGTGTATTTCAGTTGTGCATGGTTTACTGCTTCCGCTGTTGTATGTTTTATTTTGTATTCCGCTGTGCTACACTTTGACAAATGAGGGCATAGTTTCCCCACTATCAGACCAGGGCCCTCACTGCTAGTCGGCAGCCTCTGGTGTTTGAGTAAATGCACTTGAGGTCACGTGGCGAACCGGGTTCGGGGCACCCGTTGAGTGGCACCCGGGCCGGGACGTTACAAAGTGGTATCAGAGGGGTTTCTTTTCATTGACTTACTATTTGAAGCTGTAGTCAGGGATAGGACGGAACGGTAGTTGGTAATAATCTGTGCCAGGGTATAGCTAACCCGTGTACAGGGAAAATCTATTCTACCTCGTATTTTGAATTCTTTGGATTTTTCAATTTTACGGTTGATATGTTTTCACTGTTGGGTGACGCACTTTGAGATTGTGCTGTTTAAAATTTATCTATGGGTTCTCTTTAGTTGCAACCCGATGAGATGAGGGTATGCCGTATCATGCATCATATAGGCACATGATAGATATCACATGCCATGCATAGTATCTATGCTATTTAGGTGCATTAGAATTTGCATGTTGTTGTGATAGTCATTGTGCTACTAGAGCATGCTGTTGTGATAGCTTCTTGATACATACCTGCTTTGTGATAGGGTATTCCTTGTATGAGCTTGTTTAAAGAATGGATGCCAAACTTTGGTTTTTGGGGAGTATGGGCCCCCATTGACCAGAATTTGGTGGATCATTGACTGTTTATTAGTTATAACACATATAAGATGTCAAACTTTGATTCGTGGGGAGTATGGTCCCTCACGGGTCGAAATTTGACACTTAGGTGTGGTTTTTCAGTGTTTTCTGGGTTCCGGGGAAGTTTCTGAGGCATACTGTCCAGAAACCCAGTATACACATCGTGTAGTATTTTTATACACGTCGTGTATGTCCTTATGTTAGGGAAGAAAAATAAACTTTTTGAGTACACGCCGTGTACCCTAAGTACACGCCATGTAGTCTCTTCCCGTGTCACAAACCGTGTGGGAGGTGACACAGGGTAGGGAAAGGCTTGGGTAAAACACTCAATGTACCTAATAGACACGCCGTGTAGTGTGAACCGGAGTCCGGCCGTGTAACTAACAACACACGTCGGTGAACTCCTGTACAGAACACGCCGTATCAATGATGAACATGCCGTGGGAAGACTTTTAGGAAATATTTTATGACTTTTTCTTTCCCGAGACGCTGAGGGCAGATAGAGCTCGAGAGTTCATGAATCTACAGCAGGGCTCTATGTCAGTGATGGACTATTCTGCTCGTTTTACGGAGCTTCAGCGCTTTGCACCCGTGCTAGTGGGTGATGAGACGCTGAGAGCCAGACGTTTTGAGGATGGTCTTCAGTATGACATCCGGGAACTGGTGAATGTTTTCAGGTTTCCTACCGTACATGCGATAGTGAACCAGAAGTTGATTACAGAGAGGAACCTGTGGGAATCGAGCGGTGTGGGCCAGGGCGGTTCAGCACCAGTTACTGTTACTATTTCTGTTGGCAAGAGGAAGAGACAGATGGACTTCTCTCAGGGCGGTAGTACCATCCAGACAGTTTCTTTAGGTGGATCAGTCAGGTGCTACCAGTGTGGTAGAGAGGGGCATAAGAGACCACAGTGTCCACGAGACCCAGTGGAGTGCCGAGCTTGCGGCAAGATGGGTCATCTGCAACGCTTTTGTAGGGCGTTTCTACCGATGGATAGTGAGAGGGGTTCTGTACAGACTCCGCATTCGGGAGCAGGACCACTGGATTCTTACCAGTCAGGGAACTGGAATACGTTAGGGCGTGCAAACAGAGATGGTGGTCTTGGCCATGGTAGCCAGACACCAGGATCTTAGAGGCAGCAGGGCGGGATAGCTTAGGGTAGCCAGGCTGTGTCGCAGGGCCGGGACACTGGGCAGGCATATGCAGTGTAATAGACCTAGCAGGAGCAGGATCCCGGACCTTCTACTGTCAGAGGTACTATTCTAGTAGCTTCTGTCTTGTCTACAATACTTTTTGATACGGGTGCTACACATAGTTTCATATCTGTACCCGTTGTAGAGAGCCTTGGGCTCTGTTATTCTCATTCTTCTGATATTATGACACTAGACACTCCGTTGGGAACTAGAGCAGCTGGTGTGCGTCAGTGCAAGGAGTGCCCCCTTGAGGTTGGAGGGTGTCACTTCCTTTGGGACCTCTATGTCTTAGAGATGACGAGCTATGACGTCATTCTCGGGATGGAATGGTTGGTTCCCTTTCGAGCCTTTATAGACTGCTATCATCGCAGGGTGCGTTTCACGTCACCAGAGGGCGGAGAGTTTCTATACAAGGGCGAATGAGATGTTCAGGCGAGTCGAGCTGGACTAGAGCATCGTGGGCAAGGTGGATTCATAGCCCAAATTGCGAGCTTATATCTGGATGACCAGGGGACTTGTCAAACGGATTTCCCTCCAGTTGTTGATCGTTTCAGGGATGTTTTCCCGGATGACTTTGCAGGTCTACCTCCGGTGCGTGAAGTGGATTTCTCGATTGAGATAGTGCCAGGAGTAGCACCAGTGTCCATTCCTCCTTATAGGATGGCTACACCTGAGCTGCAGGAGCTCAAGAGACAGTTAGAGGAGTTACAGGAAAAGGGATTTATCCGACCCAGTACTTCTCATTGGGGTTCTCCGGTCCTTTTTGTGAAGAAGGCAGATGGTACCCTCAGACTTTGCGCGGATTATCGGAAGCTGAACCAGTTGACGGTTAAGAACCGATATCCCTTGCGGAGGATTGATGATCTGTTTGATCAGATTCATGGAGCACGAGTATTCTCTAAGATTGAATTGAGATCAGGATATCATCAGCTGCGCGTGAGACCATCAGATATACCGCTTACAGCTTTTCGAAGCAGATATGGTTTGTACGAGTACTTGGTTATGCCGTTCGGACTCACAAACGCCCCAGAAATTTTCATGGATCTGATGAATCATGTGTTTCATCTGTATCTTGATTCTTTTGTGGTAGTATTCATGGAAGACATCTTGGTGTACTCTCACACTCGACACGACCATGCCACCCATATTGAGATCACATTGAGTACACTGAGAGAGCATCGACTATATGCTAAGCTCTTGAAGTTCCACTTTTGGATGGACCAGATTCACTTCCTGGGTCATATCATCTCAGAGGCAGGAGTTTCAGTAGACCCAGAGAAGGTGAGAACATTAGTTTCCTGGGATAAACCTAAGAATGTGTTTGAGATATGAAGTTTCTTAGGGCTGGCTGGATACTACAGGCATTTTATACAGGACTTCTCCCGCTTAGCAGCGCCGTTGACGGGCTTGACTAAGAAGGGTGTAAAGTTCGCTTGGTCAGAAGATTGCGAGATAGATTTTTAGGACCTGAAGGGAAGGTTGACATCAGCACCGATCCTGATACTTACAGAGCAGGGGAAGAGCTATACAGTTTACTGTGATGCATCAGGTATTGGGTTGGGAGCAGTTTTGATGCAGGGCGATTGATTAGTTGCGTACGGGTCTCGACAGTTGAGGCCACATGAGAGGAATTACCTGACGCATGATATCGAGTTGGCTTCAGTTTTTCATGCGTTGCGCTGTTGGAGACATTATCTATTGGGGGAGCATTTTGTGGTTTTCACCGACCAAAAAAGCCTCAAGTATATCTTTACTCATCATGACTTGAATCTGAGGCAGCGAAGGTGGGTCGAATACCTACAGTACTTCGATTTTGAGCTTGCCTATACACCTAGTAAAGGTAATGCAGTAACTGATGGACTGAGCAGGAAGACTCAGATAGAGGCAGTGCAGGAGGCTAGAGGTGAGTGGGAGCTCATGAATCTATTTTCTGAGATGCATCTGGAGGTGCACGACAGTCAGGGGAAGAATTATCTTTCCTCTTTAGCTATGAATTCTACCCTCCTAGATAGAGTGAGGATGAGACAACTATCTGATTCAGAAGGCCTAGTTCTACGGGAGTTGGTGGCAAGTGAGGACCCTCCACCTGGTTGGACGATAGGTGATGATGAGGTTTTGCGTTTCCATGGACGGGTATGGGTTCCAGGGGATATACACGAGGAGCTGATGTGGGAGTTTCATGCTTCAGCTTGGGCAGTTCATCCCGGGGTTACCAAGATGTACCGTGACTTGAGACGTCAGTACTGGTGGCTGGGTATGAAGAGATATGTAGCTGGTTTTGTTACGAGATGTTCCACCTGTCAGCAGGTGAAGGCGGAGCATTAGAGACCAGTGGGGCTGTTACAACAGTTACCCATTCCAGAGTGGAAATGGGATTATGTCGCGATGGATTTCATGACGGGGTTGCCGAGGTCACCTCGTGGAAATGACACCGTGTGGGTTGTTGTAGATAGACTCACGAAGGTAGATCACTTCTTGCTGATCAAGGAGACCTTCGGTGTGGACGAGCTCGGACGACTGTATATCCGAGAGATCGTACGTCTTCATGGGGTCCCTCGTTCTATCGTTTCGGATAGGGGCTCCCGCTTTATATCTTGTTTCTGGCAGATTTTTCAGAAGGCGCTGAGTATACAGGTGCTTTTGAGCACAACATACCACCCTCATACAGATGTCCAGTCATAGCGTACGATACATGTGCTTGAGTACATGCTGCGTGCATGCGTCCTAGACTTTGGGGGATCTTGGGAGAAGCATATACCCTTAGTTGAGTTTTCCTATAATAATAGTTTTCAGGAAACTATTTAGATGGAACCATATGAGGCTTTATATGGTAGGCCATGCCGATCACCTTTGTGCTGGTTAGAGGCAGGTGAGGCAGCTTTACTGGGGCCACAGCTCGTGAAAGAGACATATGAGCAGGTCCAGTTGATTTGGAAGCAGATGGTTACCGCGCAGTCTCGTCAGAAGTCTTATGCTGATCGCCGCAGACGACCTTTGGAGTTCGTGGTCGGGGATCAGTTTTTTCTATGTGTTTTTCCGAGACTGGGACACAAGTGGATCAGGAGACAGGGTAAGCTTTCACCGAGGTATGTGGGGCCATTTAAAATTCTGGAGAGAGTCGGGCTGGTTTCTTATCGGTTACAGTTACTGCAGCGGTACCGAGCCATGCATGACGTCTTCCACGTAACTCAGTTGCGTCACTATCATTCAGACCCGTCTCACACCTTTCAGCCCAAGGAGGTTGAGCTGGAGGCAGATGCGTCCTTTGAGGAGCATCCAATCTGTATCGTTGACAGGAGCACGAAGGTTCTCCAAGGCTGGTCAGTTCCTCTCGTATGGGTGCTATGGCAGCATGGCCGAGTGCATGATGAGACCTGGGAGAGGGAGACCGACGTACATGCTCAGTGGCCATAGCTGTTCTGAGCTTTATCTTTGCCACCCTGGAAAGGGCAATTCGGGGATGAATTTCTATAAGGGGGGAAGTTCGTAAGAACCCAGTTCTTATTTTTGAGGTACGGTCTTCTTCTTTTTCCTTTTCCTTAAGTGTTTCTGAGAAAATATGGAAAATGGGTAAAAATCCTAAATTTTGGAACTACACGCCGTGTACTTTTCCACACACCATGTACTTTTGGCCATGTTGGGATGAGTACATGAGGCGTGTAGCAATGTCAGCGACGAGGGGGGTAGGAACTAACTACACGCCGTGTAGTGGTACCTTACACGCCGTGTAGTTAGTCGGCAGGCTTAAACAGTAAGGCGGTGGAGTCGCCGCCAACTGGGCAGCAGTGCACGCCGTGTACTTGGGAGTACATGCCGTGTACTCATGTCGATGACTAAACAGTGTGGCGGTGCCGCCAAATAAACAGTTAAATGAAATAAGTACACACCGTGTACTCAGAAGTACACGCTGTGTACTTTGTTTTTTCAGCTTAAAACAGGCAGTAGCCTCCTCATTTGGCAGAGGAGACACTTGGGCTGATTTTGATCCAAAAGAGGAGGCCAGATCTTTGAAGATCCGCCGAGTGTTCGTTTGAAATCCGATTCGGCTTCAGACAATCTCGTTGGAACCGCACGGGTAAGCCCTCTCCTCTCCTGGTACCGTTCTTACCAATTCTTTCCTGAGGGGAAGTTATTTACGTTTGAATGGGTTTTTTTCTTCGTCAGATCTACTCCGTTCTTAGGCGTTTCTGGAGTTAGCGTTCGGGTATAACATTCGTTGGCGTGTAAGGTAGGTGTCTTGTGTTTATTTTCCAATTGCCGTGCGTTTTTGTGCGTTTTTGTGCCACGAACCCATGTTGGGGTGTCGTGTGGCTGAGGCTGCTGCTATATTTAATGCCTAGAATTGCATAGGTAATTAAATTATGATAATAAAATGCTGGTTGGGATCGTTGCTTGGATCCGGAACCACCCCGAGGGGTGTGTTCTACTGTTTAGCTGTTTGGCCAGGATACCTGAGGGTATGCCTTTAATATAGTAATTGTAGAATTTCCTTGAGGGGAATTACTTGTTTACTTCATTTTGATATGTTGGGCATGGCCCGGTTACCTATTTAGCCTGAGGGCATTGTTGTGATTAGCCTGAGGGCACTGCACTATTTATCCCGAGGGCTGTAGTTATTTCACCTGAGGGAAACCTTTCGTGCCTGAGGGATTGACTTCTGTGCCTGAGGGAGACACTTCCTACGCTTGAGGGAAAATTCTGTTACGCCTGAGGGCTATACCTGTGGGTTGGATTCTGCTTACCCTAGGGTAAAGTTTTGCTTGTCTGAGGATGTGGACTATTTAATTAGAAATTAACTGTGATGATTTCTAATATTTAATGGATTAAAATGAATATTAAAATGGTAATTTAACTGTTAAGTTGGTTACTTGTGAGTACTGCTTAGTTTATTGCATTTTACTATTGCACTGTTGTTGCATGCTTACACATAGTTGGGCACGAGCCTTTGGTGGGTGCCTACTGAGATATATTTCTCACACCCTATTTGGGTCATGCTTTTCGGCCCAAACAGATTACATTGCTGCAGGTGTAGATAGGGGAAAGAGTCCTTATACATGTATATGATTGCTGCTGAGAAATAGGAGGGCATGGGACCGAGCCTAGGCTCGCGATGCCGCTACCAGCTGTTTTGGTTTGTTTTGCTGTACTCTGCTTTTTGTTGTACTGTATTGATATATAACATGTTCTGGCTATTTTCCTAGAACTTGAGACATGTAACATCATTACTTATATACTGTTGGTTGTATCCACTACTGTTGTGTATTTCAGTTGTGCATGGTTTACTGCTTCCGCTGTTGTATGTTTTATTTTGTATTCCGTTGTGCTACACTTTGACAAATGAGGGCATAGTTTCTCCACTATCAGACCTGGGACCTCTCTACTAGTCAGCAGCCTCTGGTGTTTGGGGAAATACGCTTGAGGTTACATGGAGAACCGGGTTCGGGGCACCCGTTGAGTGGCACCCGGGCCGGGACATTACACAAACCAACTAAATGATACCTCATATTATTAAAACCAAAATATCCTGAATAAAGGTTCTATTTGGGTTTAGATAACCCTAGAAGGTTTGGACTGTGATTTTTAAGAAGTATCTTGAGAGAGTTTTAGGTATCCAGGTTGGTCAACCATTGATAATTACAAAATATGATATTCGTTTTACCCAAGATTTGGATTTTGAACTTCCCTTTGACTCACTTCTTTTAGATCTTATTCTCGTTGAGGGGATTTTTTTTCCTTGATCCTTTTTGATAGGGATTACAAGAGTTGTAGGGATTTAATCCTCCATATAATCAGTAACCTTAGAGTTATTCTCATCATCACCTATCACAAATTTTCTTTAAATTTTATAATAGATTGAAATAGATAAATTAATCATGCATTTTCAATAATTTCCATGAGTAGGTGGGCATCAAAAATGAGAATTTTGAAACAAAAGTGAAAAAATGAAGAAGAGTGAGGAAAAGTAAAAATTAAATATAGAAAGTTAAAGAAAAAAAAGAAAAATGATGAAAATCCTAATTATCCTAGGAATGTACCCACCCCCACACATAGAATGTGCAGTTTACTCACTGTAATAAAATAGAATATGGAAAGGAAGGATAAAAATTGGTGGGTTTCATTGGTAATTTGCTTCTTGAAGGTGGAGTTCTTCCACTGGGGACTCTGTAATGGTTTCATGAAAGTGCTTCAATCACTACCCATTGATAGTGAATGTTTGTTTTGTTTATTTATTTTGAATATGCACAACAACAAATGGATAGACATTAGTAACCGTGTATGGGATCAACCAGTGGGAATAAATCTTAATTTAGAGCAATTTTAGCTTTACATTGAAAATTAGGACCTTATTCTCAATGTGGAATTGATGATGAAGGGTGATGTGGTCATGATAAGCCTTGGTTTTTTCTTTATATATTTAGGAGTTCTCATACGAGTCTCTTCACATTTATTCTAAATCCTGAATCTATAATTTGCTTTGAGAACCTGAACTAGAAAGATTATAATTGCATTGTTTAATGACCTAGTAGACCCAGTGATCTATCCTAATAGGGAGTCGATAACTCTTTCTGAAAACTATCTAATAAGGTGACATGCCAATGGGAGTTTTGGAGGTATTATGGTAAGCCCACAATGCATCATCGATTCTAAGACTCCAATATTTTATACTAGGTTGAACCCTATTTTAAGAATTTATTTGACCTCCCTATTTGAAACCTTGGTTTGACCATTATTTTGTGGATAATATGTAGTATAAAATTGATGCCTGACCCCATACTGATGAAAAAGTGGTTGTATTGTTTGGTTACAAAAAATGAGAACTCTGGCCATTACTGATAAACCTAGGAAATTCAAACCTTTAGAAAATATGGGTTATAAAAAAATTCCACAACTGTATTTTAATAAATGGACCTTGTGGATCATGACTCTACCCATTTTAACACATAATATACAACCATAAAAATGAAAAAGTTTCCAAATGAATTAGGAAATGGAACCATTAATTCAATTCCCTAGATGTTAAAAAATTTCATGTAAAACTAAGGTTTTTGTGAAATTTCATTTATTTTTGATACATTCCCCATACCTTGATAACGAGGACAATATTTAAAAAAACACAGGAATCCCAAAATAGTGTTGGCTAAAATAAACTAGAATTGAGGACCTTATGAGTAGTCCATTGGGGACCAAAGTTCCCCCCACATGAAAGAGTGTGAAAAAACCTAAGGATGAACACAAATTTGCTACCAGGAACACAATGCCTAAGGAATTGATCACTACACGTGTTCCAAAGGTAGGGGTCATCCCAAATATACCAAAAAGACTCATGTTTTAGGAAGCCAACTTAGTTTTTATTGAAATCAACAGGAATACAAGATGCTACAAAATAATTTAGAATTTCAGTATACCAAGGAATATCATTTTCACTTGATACAATTTCTCATTAGGAAACATGTAATTTTTGGGAATATAGGGTGATGAGTGAATGTATGAGGATGAAAGGATACTACTGATATTTACAACCACTAAATTCACCAATCCCTTTTTATACCTAATTTATAAATTAAATTCCTTAAGTAGGAGTATCCACTAAATGACACATGGTTTGGATTTTGGTTTCTTAAGAAGATACTAAAGGGCTATATGGTCAAAGAACACAATTAATTTATAACCTAAATGATATGAACTGAATTTATCCAAGGAAAACATAATGAAAATGAATTATTTTTTGGTTGTGGTGTAGTTTTCTTGGAAATATTCTAGTGTGTGTGAGGCATATGCTATGACATATGGAGCTCGATTGACCCATTGTGATAAGACCACCCCAACTGCATAGTTAGAGGAATCACACATGATCTCAAATAGTAAATCCCACCAAGGTGGTTGGATTAACGGGGGTGATGTGAGACTCTATTTAAATTTTTTAAAATAATCCTCATAGTTTTTATCAAACACAATTTTTTTTGGAGTAAGTGATAGAGGGGGGGGGGTGAAATTTTACAAAATTCATGAATGAAATAACAATAAAATCCATCATGACCAAAGAAAGACCACACACCATGTATATTTTTAGATAATGATATGGGAGAAATGATATCAAATTTTGATTTACCTACTTAGATACCATCCCTAGAAATGAAATGTCCAAGTAATATACCTGTTCGCACCATGAAATAACATTTATCATAATTTAATACAATATTCTTTTCAATACAAAAACGTAGTACATAACCAAGACTACTCAAACACTCATTAAAAGAGGAGCCATAAATAGTGAAATCATCCATGAATACTTTCATGAAATTATCTAGGTAATATAAAAAACACTAACTAGGGCTCTCTGGAAAGTATATAGAGCATTTCATAGAACAAATGACATCCTCTTATATGAAAAGGTGCCAAATAGAAAAGTGAAGGCTGTCTTTTCCTAATCCTCAGGGGAAATATGGATCTGAATATATCTACAATACCCATTAAGAAAATAGTAATAGGAATCCCCCACTAGATTCTTTAGAATATGGTCAATGAATGGAAATGGGAAATGTTCCTTCCTAGTGTGTTGGTTTAGCCAATGATAATCTATACAGACACACCAACTATTATTCACACAGGTTGGAAAAAAATCATTATTGTCATTTTTGATCACTGTAAGACTAGTTTTCTTGGGAAATACTTTCACTAGACTAATCCATTGGATATTATAGATGGGTAAAATGATTCCATCATCCAATAATTTAGTTACCTCCTTTCTAACAACATCAAGGTGGTTTGGGTTTAGTCAAATTTGGGCATGCCTCACTAGTTTAGCCTAATTGTTTAACAATATATGATGCATGTAAATTGATGGGATAATATTGAGAATGTTAGAAAGTGTCCATACAAATGCTTTTTTATACTTCCTAAAAAGTTTAAGTAATCATAATTCATATTTTTTAGGGAGTAATCTGGTAATGATGATAGGAAACTTGTTTGCATTCTCAAGATATGAATATTTTAAATTTTGAGGTAGTGGTTTACGTTCCAATTTAGAGGGAATTTGGATTGATGGGAGTGAACATGAAAGTGAGAGGTCAATGATCACATCTAACTTCTTAATAGTTATATCCCTAAACGAGGAATAATATTTTATAAGTTGAGCAGTATCATTGATGTTCATAGGATCCTCAGTGCTCAAGAAATCCTTAATTAATGAACATTTAAGTCATTTTTCTAAATCATTACAACATTCAACATAATAATTATTACCTATAATGTATATCAATAATAAAAACTCATAAAGGGGATAAAGGGAAATAAAATAGGTTTTTTTGGGGAAGGTAGTACATCAATTAGATTAACCTAGGGAGATGAATCCTCATCCAAGGGGTGCTTCATGGTATCAAGGATGTTGAAGTGGAAAATATCACCACCAAAATCCATAGATAATGTATTCTTATGTATATTAATTATGGTTTTGGTATTTTTTAGGAAATTTCTCCTCAATATAATTGAGGCATGTCCGGTCATCCTGTCATCTTCCATTTTAAGCACATAAAAATCATAGGAAAAATTTAGTTTTTAACCCTCACAAGAAAATACTCCAACACACAAGTGGGGTGTGACGTAATATAATTTTCATGTTTAATAAATATTCTTATGGGATTAAGTTCCCCAACCTACAATAAAGAGAAAATGGAGTGAGACATCACATTTATAGAATCACCGAAATCAAGCATAATAGTGGAAAAGAAATACCCCCCTATGGTGCATAAAATCAAGAATATTCTAGAATAGTTGCATTTTGTGGGAAGTGATGGATATTTAAATGTTGATACATTCCTCCACAATATCACCTTTTCATCACCTAAAATTCATTTTCAATGTGTAAACATATCTTTTAGAAACTTGTAATATCATGAAAGTTTCTTCACAAAATGAATCAAGGGTATATTAACCTGCAATTTTTTTGAAATTTTACAAGATTTATTTGTCAAGTTTAGTTTATTTTGGTTTCTTTTATTGGGTTTAACTTTTAGGAAATGGAAGTGGAATGTTTGGGCTAGGAATATCCTCAAAACATACTCTATTTCCTTTGTTGGGATTTCTCTCAAGACAATGATTTTTCTCATTTGGATCATGTGAAATATCTAGAATGGTGGTTTCATCAGGGGGTATGATTGTAATGGAGGGTTTATTAGGATTTTAAGTTGTTTTACACTCTAAAGTGTGATAAAACTGATATTTCCCTTATCCTCATGGTTTATTAGTGGATTAAAAGGAAGTTTACCTGACCCTTGACTTTGGATTTCACCCACCAAGTTGGCGAGTTAGACTAATTGGATTTTTAGGTCTTGTATAGTTTCTTGGGTGGTTTTTTATAATTAAATATTATTTCTATCCATTTATTTGATCATGTCCTAAAGACCAGGTAGGGGTTTTGGAGGGGGTTATTAAAAAGTCCTTTGTGGTGGTTAGGGTTTTTTGGGTGGTGGTGGAGGATGACTATTCTACCCCAGATGGTTCTAGGATTATTAAATTTGGATTGAATACCCCATTTCCTACATCCTTGGCTGTATTTACACTCAAATTTGGATGGATATTATGGTTCTTTCCTAACATGTTGGTTATAATGGAGGCCTATGAATATTTCCTCACAAATCTCAGAAGGTTATCTTAGTTGAGGGAATTGGTCAGATTAGTGGGCATCAACCCCAAAAATACCACAATGAAGAGGAGGAGGGGATTGGGATTTACCTCAATAAAGATAAATTTGATGGATCATGGAACTTACCTATTTAAATTCCACATACACCTTCTTATAAAACTCAAAACCTCACACCACAAGGATACCTCTAATGGGTACATTGGACCTTGAACCGAATTACTGCATGTTCTATGACATGTTTTTTATTAGTTCCCTTATAATGATCAGGGTCTTATCAACTAGTTCACCACCTACAATAACATCAATCATATTTCATTTAATAGGGATTAAACCTTCATAAAAATAATATATTAAATGTTGATCACTTATTTTTTGGATTGGATATCTTGAACATAGCCTTTTAAATAGTTCTAAATATTCATAAAGCGTTTCCCCTTGTGATTGCATTATTCCAAAAATTTCTTTCCTTATAGTTGTAGTTGGAGATAATAGGAAGTAATTTTCAAGAAAAATGTGTTTCATGTCCGCCCAACCTCTAGTTGGTGAGTTAACATAATATAAACAATATTTTTCTATGTCTTCTGCTGGTTGGAGTATAGTACTAAAGAGGGGGGTTAATTGAGTATCTATAAAAATTTATGTTTGAAAATAATTATTAAAAAGGTTCCCCAATAAATTTAAATACAACTCAATTAATCAAATTAATACAGTTATGAAAGTTTTACTATTTAAATAACTTCTCAAAAGATTGATTAATTCTCAGTAGATTAATATCAGTTATTAATATTAATTTTGAAGCTATTCTAATAAGACAAAGCAATTATAACCTCTTTTCAAGATTAACTATCAAAGAAAGTTTAGTGATATCTAAATTATATAGTAAAATAGAGAAAACTAAATCAAGCAACACAGTGGATATAAAACAAGTGGTTCAGTATCAAGCCGAGACCTAATCCACTCAACTTGGTGATCACCTTCCACCAAGAAGTTTATATAAATAAACTTTATCCACACCCTAGATTAGGGTTAACAATAGTACACACGACTGTCCAGGTCACTCAACCTCTTCCACAATTCTTCATGGGTATGAACTATCAGGTCACACAGGGACCTCTTCCACACGTATCTGTGGGAATACACAAGTGTAAAAAGATGTATGGGAAATGATATCTTGTATCCTTTAGTTTAATGCAGGATAAAATGTGTGTTTTTTATATAGACACACACACAATACTCAAAAGCTAAAAATAATGCACAACAGAGAAAAAATGATGAGATAAGGTTATAAGTGCTCTGAGTGTTAGTCTATACAGCTCTAGACTTCTAGGATTAATTAGATATAGAAAACGAGTCCTCTTGTGAAAAACAGAGTATCACAAGTCTGGTTCTCTAGTTCAGATCTAACTTGTGTTCTTTGTGGAGTTAGTATTGCAAACATGTTCTTGAATCTGATCTATGGTATCACAGTGAATGCTTCGTGTGTTCTTCATGAAGTTTCATGTGTCAGTTTTTCTCAAGAATGCTTGTGCTTCTTCATTATCGCGCACACTTGTTTTTCTGTCATCTCCTTTTGTTTTTGACCATGCTATCCTTTTTATTCTTGGAATGCATGTGTTAGAGCCGACATGATGCATGTATTCTGCATCTTAAACATCATACTGTTAGGTGACATGTCTAAAAAGAAACTTTAATTATGTCAATGCATTTAAAAGATTCAAATATGACTATTAGATATTAAATTGAAAAATGACAAAATAGATTAAGAAATAGTGTCACAGTTTATCTAGAAATGGCGTCTCATTGAAACATTGTCTCTTTATTTTCCTTTGAGCAATGAGACAGTCATGATGGAACAATTTTATAGGGATAAGGAACTGGTAGCATAGATGCAGTGTTAGGATCACTGTGTCTAATCACGGTATCTGATTCATGGTGTCTGGTCACGGTGTCTGGGTCACAGTGTCTAGTCACGGTGTCTGGTCATGGTGTTTGGGTCATAGTGTCTAGGTCACAGTGTCTGGGTCATGGTGTCTAGGTCACGGTGTCTGGGTCAAGGTGTCTGGGTCAAGGTGTCTCGTCATGGTGTCTGGTCACGATGTCTGGGTCACGGTGTCTGGTCCTTTTCCAAAAAAACATAACCGGTGGCAGACTCATGGTTTCTCATACTTAACCAAATATCTATATACAGACTTAAACAGTGATATTCATAGAATGGATTGGACTCAATCATTTATCAAGTAAATTCATTATAACACAAATTAAAAATAGTTTACAATAATTAAACATAACACTTAAGATCTTGGATAGGTTTATTTAAAGCATAAAGAAACCAATCATCTGTACACATGATTTGAGGCAGATTACACAGGATTAACAAGTGTTACATAATTTATAGGATTTGTGATCATTAAAACATGATTAACACATGAGGATTCTAACAATATCCCCCTTTTTTATGATCATAAATCATGTGAGTGAGAGATCTATTATTAAGTAATGTGTCACTTCCCTAGTGTGCATTTAAAGTACATATTTCTCCCCCTTTTGGGATTATCAAAAAGAGTACAAAAGTAAATAAAATAATAGATAAGATGATTGAACAATGAATTAGATGGAAAAAAAGTGTTAGTACAAATAGTAAGAAAAAATTACAGAAATCATCCCTATCAAAAGAGAGTAGTCACTTTTCTTCAGCACTGGCCTGTCTTCTCTTTTCCCTTGGAAGCAGAAGCATAGGAGGAAGCCATAGGAGCATAGGTGGAAGTGGAAGAAGGGAGTGAACCAGTTGACAGATAAGGTAAAGGAATACCATCAAAGATAGAAGGGGCCAAGGTAGGTGCATTGAAAGACCAAGGAAACTGTTGATCAAGGATAACAGGCCTGATCTGACTCAGATCCTGAGAGACAGATATAGAGGTAGAGTCAAGGGTAGAGGATGAGAAGGTAGGCAAAGCAGATCTCAAGGGTGCAGCTACAGGATCCACAATAGTAGTACTCTGTACATGAAGATAAGGCCTCAAAAGCTTGATGAAGTCAGTAATGATCTCACCACCATACTACATGGATTTCTCAAAGTCATACTTGTTCTCCAAAAATTATCTTACAAAGGAGTGAAATATTTGAGCTTTTGGACTTGAGTTTTTAAATCTTGAGTGACAGGAGGGATTCTCAGATTCTCTACAAGGTACTTGAAGTGGTTGGTCATGTCATGATTCAAGAAGATCCTATTTAAGTAGAAGTCCACCTTCTAAGTAATATCTTCTTGAGCATCATTTTCTATTTTGGAATGAATTCTCACCAAATTAAGAACTCTATCACTATTATTGAAAACTTCAGATAGAGATTCTTTGTCAAATCCACTGAGCACAACCTGCAGTTATTCTTTGACAACTGTTTTAAGTAGATCACCATCCAAAGAGTGTTTAGAATATTGTCCAGAAGTATGAGAAGAAGTAACAGCTGAAGTAAGGGACTTTAGTTGATTTAGAACTTTCTGGAGATAACCCTTATACTCATCATTCAAATTGTTAAGACCAATAACAAGATCACGCATCTCTTGAACAATTTTCTTGTTTCTTTTAGCTAACTTGTCAGCCAATGAGGTTAGATTAGGTTGTATTAGTGAGGATACTTCCTATGTAATCTGAATATCAATATCCTCAACAGGATGAGAAACAGGTTCTGGTCTTGAGTTCATCACTCTCTACATTTCTTCAACCATACCTATGTGAGTATTTACTCCATCACTTAACTATTTGTTCTCAACTATGACTTCTTTAATCTCATGAAGCATCTTGGGATGAATCTTCCATATTATATTTTTCAACAACAGGGCAACATATCTTTCAATTAAATTGGTTAGAGGATCCAGTTGGGTATTCATGAGCTTTTCAACCCCGACCAATAGGGTAGATTAAAATTCTTTCAAATCATCCTTACTCACCAAGTTTTAAGGTTCTTGTGAAGGTTCAAAAATAGGAGCTGAGACAGGCTCAAGTTCATTTATAGCTACAACATTAAGAACACATACTGGTTTAAATTGAAACACAGTAGATAGGTCTATACCTTTCACTGAGGCTTCCTGGGAGTAATTTACATCAAAATAACTAGGGAATTTATACCATGTATCTACTGATCTTGGATCAACTAGATTTGGCACTTCAACAATTTCCAGACTGGGGGATGATCCCCATGAATAGGTACATCTTTATCAGGACTAAGAGATTTATATCTTTGATCTATTTTCTGGATTTCAACCCTGATATCCTCTCCCATTTTCTTTCTAGCCAGCTGAAAAGCTTGCTCGATTCTCTCTTCAGCAGATGGGATAATTTTAGGAACAACTTGTTCCTACACATATTCCTCATAAAAATATTCTTTAAAAAGATAAATATCTTCTTCTTTATGATCTTTTACAACATAATTTTCTTTTACCTTAGAAATAGATTCTTCTTTAGCAGTAGGTTGTTCTTCCAAATCAGCAACATCTTTAGGAACATGCATTTCCTTCTCAGTTAAGTCTTCAAGAATAGGTTCACTGTCTTTCTAATCCTGAATATTTTCCCTTGTAGGAAAAATAACCTCTTCTTCTTCTTTCTTATAAAACTACTTAAGAATTTCATCTCATTCCAAACTAGGATCAGAAATATCCTTAGGTCTTGAAGAGAGTTCCATTGGATTGAACTTTTCATAAACCCTATCATTATATTATACCCATGCTTTTCTCTATGGATTACAACTGATTTTCATTCTCTTTACTGTAAATTTTGAAAGACAAAACTCATAATCCTTAATAGCTTCTTCATCTAGTCCAACCAACCCTTTTTCATAAAGCATAGTTGAGATTAATCTTGAGTAAAACAGAGAGGTTGACTTGAGGTTGTCTTAATCAACTCACACATATAGAGTATAACATATTTTCATAGGTTGATATTATGTCCATTCTTTATAAGGCGTATCAAAAATACATCATGATACTTGAGTGTAGAAAAGTCACCTTTTCTGGGGCTAATCAGATTATGAACAAATTTAAACAGAATTATAGTTTCACCATTTAGCTCAGCAGCTATGGCTATTCGCTTTGTTTCATTTCCAGTTAAGCTTCCCAATGCTTCTTCCAAAACAAAGAACTCACTTGGAGGTGGAGGACCTCTCTGGTAGTCCTCAAAATTACCCTCATGAGGTATCTTAAGGAATTCATCCGATAACCTTGAATAAAAGGTACATCTATGGCCATTTATCTAGCTTCTCACAACATATCCATATTCTGTATCAAAAGAGAATTGAACATACTGATAAAACTATACAACTAGATTTGGGTAAATAGACCTATCCTCTTTTGTGAACCAATCCATCCATCCTTTCTCTTTTAGAACTTTCAATACCAAAGACTTACTTGAAATAATCCACTTAGGGTATATATCCTTTTCAGGTACCACTATTATGTCTACCAGATTCAGATTCATAGGAGCTTCGGGTGCTAACTTCGGTGCTATTTTTATCGTCTTCTTTGATCTTCGCTTCTCAGGAGTTGATGACGATGGGAATTTCATCCTAGGAATTCAATGAAGGTTCAAGAGAGAGAAGGGTTGAAAGAGGGGTTACTGTTTGAGAGAAGAGAGCTCAGGTGAAGAAAGAGTGAAACTTCTTTAGTTTTTATCATTTAGGGATACCAAGCGTTGCAAAAAAAAAGTGTAGGAAAGTAAAAGAACACAATAATTAATTACCATGATACGAGTTATTATATGTAAATAAAACAATAAAGAATATTTACGGTGAGACCGTAACAGGTTTTCATGGTGAGACTGTAACTAGCTTTCACGGTGAGACCATAACAGTGTGATTTTTAAACTGTGACACTATATTGTTTGAGACAGTTAGTGCTAGAAAGTAATAGAGAGAGATAGAGAGAGTAACTGTGAGACTGTAAACATGAAACAATATACTTACTACTTAAGATTTATCATTCCTAACTCATGTATGATGTAATCTATTCTTTTATAATTTAATGGTTTGGTTAATATATCAGCAAGATGATATTTAGTTCCAATGAATTCCAAAGTGATATCACATTTTTGATAATGATCTCTCAAAAAGTGACGTCTTACATCAATATGATTTTTCCTAGAGTGTGAAACAATATTTTTTGAGATGTTAATAACAATTGTATTGTCACAATTTATAGGCACATGCCTAAATTGATATCCATAATCTAGTAATGTGTGTTTCATCCACAAAAGTTGTGCACAACAACTACCAGCAGTTATGTATTCAACTTTTTCAGTAGATAATGCAATAGATTTTTGTTTCTTACTACACCATGATACCAATGACTTTCCTAAAAAGTGACATATTCCAAATGTGATTTTTCTATCTAACTTACAACCACAAAAGTTAGCATCAAAATCACTAACTAACTCAAATGATTATCCTCTGGGATAGAACAGTCCTAGATTGGGTGTATGCTTGAGATATTTGAAAATTATCTTAAAAATATTCAAATGGGATTCCTTAGGGTTTGATTGAAAACAAGCACACATACACACACTAAACATAATGTCAGGTCAGCTAATAGTTAAGTAGAGTAAGCTTCCAATCATTCCTCTATAAGTGGTTTGATCAACATATTTTCCATCTTCATCAAGATTCAACTTACAAGTAGTACTCATTGAAGTGTCACTACTTTTAGTGCTATCCAAACCAAAATGTTTTAGAAGATATCTAGTATATTTTATTTGATTTAAAATAATACCATCATTATTTTGAAAGATTTGAAATCTAAGAAAGAATTTGATTTCACCCATTAAACTCATTTCAAATTCATTTTGCATCATTTTATAAAATTTAATACATAAAGAATTTTTTGAATATCCAAATATAATTTCATCTACATAAATTTGAACTACTAAAACATCATTGGAAATTCGTTTTATAAAGAGGGTAGGATAATCTATTCCTTTTATAAAACCTTTGGAAATAAGAAAAGTACTCAGTCTATCATACCAAGATCTTGGATCTTGTTTTAAACCTTATAAAGCTTTTGATGATTTAAAAATATGATTTGGAAAATTAGAATTTGTAAAACCAGGGGGTTTCTCAACAAAGACATCCTCAATTATATACCCATTTAGGAATGCACTTTTAACATCCATTTGATATAGTTTAAAATTAAGATGTGCATCATAATCAAGAAGAATTCTAATGGCTTTAAGTCTAGCTACTAGTGAAAAGGTCTCTTCATAGTCAATTCCTTCTTCTTGACTATATCCTTGTGCAACCAATCTAGCCTTGTTTCTAACTATATTACCAGCTTCATCTACCTTATTCCTAAACACCCATTTAGTGCCTATGGTGAATGTGTCTTTAGGTCTATCAAAAAGTATCCAAACTTTGTTCCTTTCAAATTGATTATGCTATTCTTGCATAGCCATCACACAAAATTCATCATTGATATCATCATTAATGTTTTTAGGTTCAAGTTGTGACAATAAGACTTGATGTTCAACCTGATTTCTAAGATAAGCTCTAGTTTGAGTTCCTTTATCTAAGTATCCTAAAATAACTTTTAAAGGATGGTTCTTAAGAGTTATAATGGCTCTAGAAAAAGAAAGACTAGTGATTTCAGGTTCTTCAACAGGTTTGGGTTCATTGTGACTTGAATCTAAAGAGTTTCCAGAACTGGAAGCTTTCACAGATTCCTTTACAGGATGGTTACAGGATTTTGAATTAATGTCAAGATTTGATAAATCATCCTCCAGGTTCTCTAGGGTGGTTTTAGGCTCATGTGGATATGTTTCATCAAATTTGACATGGAAATATTCTTCCACACATTTAGTTCTTTTATTAAACACTCTATAGGATTTACTAGAGATGGAATTTCTTAAAAATATTCCTTCATCACTCTTGGATGAAAAATTGTCAATATTGTCCTTAGTATTAAGGATATAGACTTTGCAACCAAATACTTTGAAGTAGCTAACTTTGGGTTTTCTATTGTTCCATAACTCATATGTATTTCCTTTAAGAATAGGTCTAATCAACACTCTATTGATAATATAGCATGATGTATTTATAGCTTTAACCCAAAAATAAATAGGTAAGTCATATTCACTAAGCATGGTTCTAGAAATATCTTGCAAGGTTCTATTTCTTCTTTCTACAACTCCATTCTATTGAGGTGTTATAGGGGAATAGAAATTATGACTATAGCCATTTTGTGAGAAAAATGATTCAAACTCTTGATTTTAAAACTCATGGCTATGATCACTTCTTAAGGATTTAATTCTAATTCCACTAATATTTTCTACATTTTTTGTAATATTTGGTAAAATGAGAGCAGGCTTCACTTTTGTGAGAAAAAAATAAAGTCCAAGTATATCTAAAAAAGTCATTTACAAGAACATAAACATAATCCTTCCCATTTAAGCTAGAAACTCTAGATGGTCCAACCAAATCCATGTGAACCAATTCGAGAGGTTGAGAAGTTGATATTTATTTATTTAGTTTGAAGGAAATTTTGTGTTGTTTTCCCTTTTGACAAGGATTACACAATTTATCATTTAGAAACTCAAGTTTGGGTAGGTCTTTGACTAACCTTTTTATAGTTAACTTTCTAAGAGAGTGAATATTACTGTTTTCTAGTCTCCTATTCAAAATCCAAGACTCTTTGTGAAATACACTTAAACATGAATCATTTTGAGAGAATAAATAATCTAAGTTAACATAATATACATTTTCATTTCTTAAAGAAGAAAATACTAATTTATTTTTAGAATTGAAAACATTACAAGCACCAATTTCAAATTTAACATGAAATCCATCATCACATAGTTGTGAAATACTAAGCAGATTATATTTCAATCCATCAACAAAAAGTACTTTGAAAATTAAAACTGAGTTAGAGTTACCTATTTGGCCAAGGACAATTATCTTTCCTTTGGAATTGTCACAAAAGGTGACATGTACACCATAAGTCTTTATTAAATTCTTGAAGCATGAACAATCCCCTGTCATGTGTCTTTAACACCCACTATCCAAGTACCACAAGATTTTACATGAGCTCTTTAAGAAGTTTTCGTACAAAATAGTCAGATAAAAATAGATTTTGGTACCCATACCTTTTGGGTCCAGTAATATTAGTGACTAGTGCTCTAGGAACCCATATCTACCTCATAGTTTTCATGTAAGTATTATGTAAAGTACTTGAAAAATAAACTCTATTTGGTCCAAAAAATATTGAAACAGTAGAGAGTGTATCATAACTTGAACTAGCTGAATGTTTTCCAGAACTAGGAGTAAAGCTGTATGTCCTAAATTTAGAAACAAAATTAGTTCTTCCAAAATTTCTTTTACCCAGTTGATGGCCAATGCCAATAGTATATTTTGGAGCAATTTATTTACCTAGAATTTGTACCAAGGTATCTTTACCATTAGTAAATATTTCAAGATCCTTTTTCAATTTCTCATTAGATAGTTTTAATTTATTGTTTGCTTTGAGTAATTGAGAATTTTTCTCCCTTTCTACACTAAGTTCAGTTTTAATAGTTGAGGTAAGAGCATGCTGTTTATTTAAAGATTTGCATTTATCTTTTAGTTCATTACATGTATCTTCAAGCATATTACAATATTAAAGCATTTCTTCATTAGACATATTTTCAGAGTCACTCTAATCTCTAGAATAATAGTAATTGTGTATAGTAGATTATAGTGTTACCTCAGATGTGTTTATCATAAAACACATATTGGATTTATTAGCTTGTTCATAATGTGAAGATTCTAAGTTACTTGAACTATCCTCAGAAGCACTCCATGTTGCTTTCATTTCCTTTTTATACTTTCTATCTATATCCTCATATTTCTTTGTATACTTGAGATTAGAACAGTCAAATTTTATATGTCCTTTTTTTACACTCATAACATACTATCTCATTAGACATTTAACTTATTTTCCAATCTTTCTTCCAACTTCCTTTTTGATCATATCTTCCTTTGAAGTTAGGCTTTCTAATTTTTTTTTCTTTTTATAAAATTTCTTAAACCTTCTGACTAATTGATCCATCTCTTCATCACTGTCAGGTGATTATTTTTCACTACTGGAACTTTCTACAGAGGCTTCCAACTTCCCTTCCTCTTTGTGTTTAGAAGTGGTGGTATTAAATGCAAAAAATTTTCTTTTGGGTTCATCCTCCTATTCCTTGTTGACCTTCAGCTCCTATTTATACATCATTAGTTTCCCAATGAGTTATTTTACATGTAACTTTCTAATGTCTTATGATTATATAATAGAGACAGAGGTTACTCTCCATCTATCAGGTAGGCATCTGAGAATCCTCATGATCTGTTCTTTGGAAGTAACTTCTCTTCCAAGAGAAATCATTGTGTTGACAATTTCATTGAACCTACGATACATGTCAGAAATAGGCTCACCAGGTTTCATTTTAAAGTTATCATATTTAATAGTATAAGTATTAAGTGTCATTTCTTTAATACTAGAATTTCCTTCATGTGAAATAAACAAGGTATCCCAAATTTCATGGGAAGTATTACATGCAGAAATTCTATTAAATTATTCATCTCCTAAGGAGTAATATAAAGCATTCATGGATTTGCAATTTTTATTGTAGGAAGACTTGGTAGGATCATCCCAAGTGATTTTATCAATAGAAGGAATCTTATATTCATCTATAATTGAAGACCAAATTTCAAAACTCATAATTTCTAAATGCATTTTCATTTTAATTTTTCATTGAGAAAAATTGGTTCTATTAAAGAATGATGGTCTATTTGTTGCAGAACCTTCCAGTCTATTATCCATAATAAAGAAATAATATGAAAGAGCTAGAAATTTAGAATTAATAGAAATTTACAGATCTTTAAAGTACAACTAAAATAAAATTTGAATAGTGTAACACCCCAAGTTTTTCTAAAAATAAATAAAAATGAATGGAACTGATCGTACCACGATTCACTGTGTAATTTTCACCTTTACACCACTGTGCTAAACTTATTTTATATTGAAAAATTATAAAAATAACGAAAAGTTTCATTCCATGTTTGAATCATTTATTTTTTTTATCATTGTTAAAAAGGGCAATGTTACTTGTTTTGATGATTCCATTGTAGGGGAGGTGATTTGGAGGGCCCATGATGATGTCCAAGAAAAATGGGCCAAACTGCGCAGGATCCAAGCACACCAGTGGATTATTCTGCACACTTCTACTAGAACGTGAATTCAATTGGGCTTAAATTTTGTGGTCTGGTCGAAATTACATTGGGATACATTTCATATGAAGTAATCAAAGACTCCTTCGTCCATCTGGGGCCCAACCGACCTGATCTTTCTGGCACACCAAATATGCACTGAGTCAAAAGTGGTGTGCTGTGATCTGTCCATATCTCGTGCTATAGGTATCAAAATTATGCCAAAATTTCAGAGGAGAAATCAAATAGGTTGGTATACAACTTTTTTATTTTTTACAAATCGAGATAAGGCTTTCTGGAGGTCAAAACACCTGTGAAAATTGGTTTTAAGAATTCTGTGTGCTCAAAACCACCTTCCCATTTTCCTATAAAATGGAACCTTGGGATCCTCATTTGGGAGTTCGGAAAAGAAGTGAATCTATGCCATTTTGGAGTCCTATAAGAGTCTCCTTTATCATCCTAGAAGTTATGGAGGCCCCTATCCTCATAGGGGGATCAAGAATGAAGAAGGAGTTCCACCCGAGCTTCCTCCTTCTCCTAATGTCGAGCTAAACAACAAGCGTTCATTGTGAGAGAACTAAATATATGTTAAGGGAATTCCAACACTTTTACTACTACTGGTTTGATGTATTTTGGGTTTGAAAACATTTAATTTATAAATATATTACTTTGATTTATCTTTGTTTGATTTAACTGAATGAAATGCTCTTTACTTTTAACCGATCAATGCGAAGTTTTGAGTGCGTGACTTGTGGTGTTCCGATTGGACAACACAAGAATCTTTTTATTCCCCACTTATTTGAGATTTCAATTTTTTTGGAAGCTATTATACCATTCATGTGATCTGGACCTTGTCTATACAATTGTTATGTCAAGGTTTGGCTCAACGTGTTTTGATATAAGAGCTTGGAAAGTAATCAGGATTCCGATTGATTTCAACCAAAGAATTGCATCAAACCTTAATTAATATCCAAGAACAATGAGCTTTAAATGTGTGTAGTAAACTCACAATGAACCCATTTTATCTCATAATTAATTAACACCACCTTTTCTTTCCAACTATTAGACTCTCTAATCAAGTCATTTCACCCTAAAACTATTTTCAAAACCACCCTTATTTAAGTATTTTTTATTAGAAACACACACTCTAAACCCACCAAAGCTCCTTAAGATATGACCTAGGTTTTACCCTAGACTATAAATAAACCTTAAAATCATAATAAATTTTCCACTTCATGACAGCGTGGTCAAATTTTGGCGCCGTTTCCGCGGAGTGTTTTGTTTTTTAGTGCGTGTTTTTTATAAGGTTTTTGTAATTTTTGTGAATATTTATTTGTTTTCTCTTATACCTTTTCAATATTTTTTGTTATGTTCTATTTTTTGTGTAGTTTTGGTTCATGATGCGTTCTACTCTAGGAGATTTAGCACCTTTCGAACCTGAACCGGAGAGGACCCAACGTCAACGACACCGAGACACACAAGACAACACTTTAAAGGAGGACACACCACATATTGAAACTCTTCTTCACCCTTCATCTTATTTTAGAACTAACATCAAAAATGAAATTAACGTGAATAACATGGCTGAAAACAATTGAAAACTAAAAGAAATAACCTCACCTGATGTTGATATTCATCCCGCATACATTCAATTACAAGGCGAGACACCCAATTTTGAACTAAAATCTGGTTTAATTCACCTATCACCAAGATTCCATGGACTTCCTTGAGAAGATCCACACAAGCACATAAAAAGATTTTTATACTATTATTTCAACATTAAAACCTGGTAATGTGGATGAGGAACAAGTAAAGCTTAGAGCATTCCCATTTTCTTTAGAAGACACTACGAAAGATTGGTCGTACTATGTTAATTCATCAATAAGAGGTTGGGCAGACATGAAATGCCTTTTTCTTGAAAAATATTTTCCAGCCTCTCAAACTGCAACAACAAGGAAGGAAATATGTGGTATAAGAAAATATCAAGGGGAAACACTTCATGAATATTGGGAAATATTTAAAAGATTATGTTCAAGTTGTCCACACCACCAAATAAGTGACCAAATTTTAATACAATATTTTTATGAAGGTTGAATACCTATTGATAGAAATATGATTGATGCTGCTGTAGGTGGTGCGCTAGTATATAAGACCCCAATTGCTGTAGTGAACTTAATTGAGAACATGGAACAAAACACTCAACAATTTGGTACAAGGTCTAGCGTACCCATTCGAGGCGTCCATGAGGTGCAAAGTACTGAATTTGAGAAGAAGGTGGACACGAAGTTTGAGGAGGTAAGTACCCTTCTACGAAAACTTTCTATCTCCCAAGTGAAATATCAATCTCCTCCTCTCATACATTGTGGTATATGTTCTTTTGACACCCACTACTCTGAAAAATGCCCCCAATTGTGAGAAAATTCTGAGAGTTTTGAGGCAATCTTCCAAGGACGCCCCTATAAACAACCCTTTAGAAAAGAACCATACTATCCATCCAACTCTGGGTGGAAGGAGAACCAAGCCTATAGGCAAGGGGGTATTCAAACCAACCTCAACAATAATGGAACCAACCAGGGCAGAGTAGTCATCCACCACCACCACCCAAAAAATCCTCAACCACCCCAAAGACCTTTCCAACAAACCCCTCCAAAACCCGATCCTAGGCTAGAATATAAGATTAAACAAATGGATGCCAACAATATTCAATTCCAACAAACCACTCAGGAAGCTATACAAGACCTCAAAATCCAATTAGTCAACTACCTAACTCAGTAGGTGAAATTCAAAGTCACGGATCAGGTAAACTTCCCTCTCAACCATTAGTCAACCCTAGGGATAAATGAAATGTTAGTTCCATCACCCTTAGGAGTGGAAAACAACTAGAAAGTAAAATGAATCCTCTATTAGAGTCATCCCCTCCTGAGAAAACCTCCATCCTAACCATTAATAATGTTCCAAATGTTGAAGAACCTTGTCTTGAGAGAAGCCCTTCTAAAGGAAAGAGTGTGTATTTTGATGAGTCACCTAGCCCAACCATTCCTCTTCCATTTCCTCAAAGGTCCACCCAACCAAGAAAATAAAAGGAAAATGAACTTGATAAGGAAATATTGGAAATTTTCAAGAAAGTGCAGGTTAACATCCCATTGATTGATGGTATGAAGCAAATCCCATGGTACACCAAGTTTCTAAATGAGATGTGTACACATAGAAAGTGACTTCATGGAGATGAGAAGGTGAGCATGGGGAGGAATGTTTCAGAATTGATAGAGCCATCAATTCCCACTAGGTGCAATTATCTTGGAACATTTTCAATTCCGTGCACCATAGGGGAGTATTCTTTTTTCTAATTCTATGCTTGATTTAGGTGATTTTATAAATGTGATGCCTCACTTTATTTACTCTACATTACTGGTCGGGGAACTAAATACCACTGGAATTATTGTTCAATTGGCTAACCAGAGTACCGCACACCCCTCTGGTGTTTTAGAGGATGTTCTTGTAAGGGTTCAAAATTTAATTTTTCTTGCTGACTTTTATGTGATTAAAATGGAAGATGATAGGATGAATGGACATGCACCAATTATATTGGGGAGTCCTTTCCTGAAAACTGCCAAAACCATAATTATTTTTCATAATGGTACAATATCTATGAAATTTGGTGGTGACATAGTCCATTTCAACATCCTTGATGCCATGAAGTACCCCTCAGAAGAACATTCCTCTCTCTCAGTAAATTCAATTGATGTACTCCATTCCACTGAAAACACTTCTTATCAATCCCCCGATCCCCTTTCTGATTTTTATTCATTGATTGAAAATATAGGTAAAGATTCATGAATTGATTGTTGTAGTGGATTAGAAAAATGTCATGCATGTTTATTAATTGATGATCTCTTGAACACTGAGGATCAACTAACCATCGATGATACTGCTAAGCTTGTAAAAGCTCATTACTCTACTGAGGATGATACTATTGAGCTGTTAGATGAGATCAGTGACCTATAAATTTCACACAAACTCCCATCAATCCAAAATCCACCTGAATTGGAACTGAAACAATTTCCTCAAAATTTAAAATATTCATATCTTGAGAATGGAAACAAGTTGTCCGTCATCATTGTTAGTTCACTCCCTCCTGAGCATGAATTGCGACTGCTTGAACTTTTGAGGGATTATAAACAAGCTTTGGGATGGACACTTGCTGACATTCTTGGTATTATACCATCAATTTGTACACATCATATTTTGTTAAATGATGAGGCTAAACTAGTGTGGCATTCACAATGTAGACTGAACCCAAACCTCATAGAAGTTGTGAAAAATGAGGTAACAGAATTATTGGCTACTGGAATCATTTACCCCATCTCTGACAGCCAATGGGTCAGTCCTGTTCAAGTAGTTCCTAAAAAGACCGTCCTTACAGTAATAAAAAATGAAAACAATGAATTGGTTCCAACTCGTGTGCAGAATAGTTGGCGTGTCTGTATAGACTATCGCCAACTAAACCAACACACTAGGAAGAATCATTTCCCTTTGCCATTCATTGACCAAATTCTAGAGAGGCTAGCGGGTAAGTCCCAATACTGTTTCTTTGATGGGTATTCTGGATACTTTCAGATCCATATTTCCCTCGAGGATCAGGAAAAGATAACCTTCACTTGCCACATTGGCACATTTGCCTATAGAATGATGCCATTTGGTTTGTGCAATGCTCCAGTTAATTTCCAACGATGCATGGTTAGTATTTTTTAGGATTACATGGAGAACTTCATGGAAGTATTCATGGATGATTTCACTATTTATGACTCTTCTTTTGATGAATGTTTGAGTAGTCTTGGTTCAGTCCTATGTCACTTTATTGAAAAAAATCTTGTATTAAATTATGATAAATTCCATTTTATGGTGAAACAAGGTATAGTTTTGGGGCATGCCATTTTTGGGGATGGAATCCAAGTAGATAAATCAAAAGTGGATGTCATTTCTTCCTTACCATTCCCCAAAAATGTACGGGAAGTGAGGTATTTCCTAGGTCATGCTGGATTTTACCATTGTTTCATTCGTGACTTTAGTAAAATTGCACTCCCTCTCTCCGATTACTCCAAAAAGAAAAAAAATTTGTTTTTGATAAATAATGTGAGGAAGATTTTAATAAGTTAAAATGGAGTCTCAAGTCACCCCCAGTAATCCAACCACCTTAGTGGGATTTACCATTTGAGCTCATGTGTGATGCCTCTAACTATGCAGTTGGGGTAGTCTTGTCACAAAGGGTCGATCGATCTCCACATGTCATTACCTATGCCTCACGTACTTTAGACCCTGCCCAAGAAAACTACACGACAACTAATAAATAATTCCTTGATATTGTGTTTTCCTTGGAAAAATTCAGATCATACCTTTTGGGGTCCAAAGTCATTGTGTTCTCAGACCATGCAGCCCTTCAGTATCTCCATAAGAAACTGGAAGCCAAAACAAGTCTCATTCGTTGGATGCTCCTCCTTCAATATTTCAATCTGGAAATTAGAGATAAAAAAGGAAAAGAGAATGTAGTGGCTGACGATATCTGTAGGATCCTCCCATCCTCAGAAATTGACTCATCCCACTGTATTCCCATTAATGACATGTTTCCTGATGAGAAATTGTACTAGGTGCAAGATGTTATTCATTGGTATGCCGAAATTGTAAATTATTTGGTATCATCTTGCATTCCTACTGATTTTAACAAAAACCAATCTAGTAGTCTAAAACATGAGTCTCATTGGTACATTTGGGATGACCCCTACCTTTGGAACACCTGTAGTGATCAATTCCTTAGGCGTTGTGTTCTTGATAGTGAGTTTCAGTCTATCCTTAGATTCTGTCACACTCTTACTTATAGAGGCCACTTTGGTCCCCAACGGACTTCTCACAAGGTCCTTGATTTTTGCCTTTTTTGGCCAAAACTTTTTCGGGATACCCATGATTTTTTCAAATATTTTCCTCATTGTCAAATAATGGGGAATGTATCTAAAAGAAATAAAATTCCACAACAACCATTTCTCTTTCATGACATTTTTGATGTTTGGGGCATTGAATTTATGAGTGCATTTCCAAATTCCTTTGGAAACTTGTACATTCTTCTGGTAGTTGATTACATGTCAAAATGGGTAGAGGAACGAGCTACATGGAATGATGATTCTAAGGTAGTTGTAGAATTTTTGAGAACACAAATCTTCTGTAGGTTTGGCTTACCTAGGTTCATCATCAGTGACTAGGGTTCTCATTTCTACAATCGAACAATGCACTCACTTTTGCGTTGGTATTGGGTTGGTCATAATGTGTTTACTGTATATCATCCACAGACCAATGGTCAAGCCGAGGTGTCAAATAGAGTGGTAAAACAAATTCTTGAAAAAATGGTTCAACCCAATAGAAAAGATTGGAGTCTTCGACTTGATGATTCATTATGGGCCTACCGTTCTACTTTCAAAACACCCACTAGAATGTCACCCTATCGTCTTGTGTTTGGAAATAGTTTTCACCTACCTATTGAGATTGAGCATCGGGCCTAATGGGACATCAAACAATGCAATTCTAATCTTTATGGTGCAGGTTCTCAAAAGAAGTTGCAGATTCAAGAGTTGGTGGAAATGAGAAGAGATGCATATGAAAACTCTAGAATTTATAAGGAGTGAACCATGGATGGACACGACCATCTTATAATTCATCGTCGGTTCCAAATTGGGAAGAAGGTCCTCCTTTATAATGCAAGGCTGAAGTTTCATCCAGGTAAGGTTCGTTCCCACTAGTTTGGCCCATACACTATTATTAATTTATCTCCATTTGGTGTTGTTCAGGTTCAAAATGAAGAAACCAATCAAACCTTCACTGTCAATGGGTCGCGCCTGAAGCTGTTCCATGAATCCCTTTAGGAGTTCCCAATAGAGGAACTCTATGTTCAAGAATCAACATACCAGTGAAACACACCAGGTTTTATCTTTCCTTATCACCTTCTCAATTATTACAGTAAGGACACTATGCATTCTAGGTGTGGGGGGATGGGTACATTCCTTGGTTAGATATGAATTTTCATCATTTTTTTTCTTTCTTTATTCTCCTTTTCACCTTTTTATGGTATTTTCACTTTTCCCCATCTTGTTGAGTTCATTAGGCTTTCCATTGTCTTTCTTCTTTCTTCTCTTTTTTTCCTTCTTTATGGTATTTTCATTTTTCCCCCATAACAAATTTCAAAGTTCCATGATTCAATGACCATAAAGGGTGGAAAGTAAAAATACTATAAAGAATGGTGAAAAAGAATATTTGTATGATGTTAACATTGGGGATTGATTTTTAGTGAATTGGTTTTCTGTCAATGATATAAATGGTTGTATCACTGTGAAACATTTGAGATGATTGATGCCCCTTGTGTGAGTAGTTTTGGGAAAACTGTGTCACTAATATATCCATAATTTTTTTCACCAAACCACTAAGTGTGAATATTTCTTACTTAATATAAGGTAAATATATGTTAGGTTAATATTTTTCAGCTTTAAATGATATTTTTATACATTCGTTCCTTATCCAATATGTTTCATTACTGTATCAGATTGACCTATGCGTGTGTACCTAATATCTGACTGTTGTACACCATCAAAAAAAAGTTTGTGTCTTGGCCAGGTCAAAAACCACTCCTCCCTAACCTTTTATCTTTTTATAACTATTGCAATTAGTGTCGTGAAGAGATTAAACAAGGGTTGGGAGATGAATGTGATATTTTTTCCAAATGAAACTTCTAAAAAACAAAAATAATAAATGAGGGGAGTGATGAAATGTACAAAATATGGGGATATATAGGTCAGGAGATTATGGTTTGACTTCTAGGAATGCTTAAGTGAATGGGTCTTGAAAATTGATTGCATAATATGTAGGGTAGGTTCGGTGAAAATTCATTTAAAGCTGAATAATTTTAAAATAACCTATATTTATTGGATAGAAAGTGGAAATAATAGCATGAAATGGTTTTCACACACACATGGAGAGTTAGTGTAATGGTTGAATTTTTAATTCCTTTCTCATATTGGTGTCATTAATCTCTTTGAATTTCATTGTGATATGATTTATGAGACATCTTTTTCCATTTTCACTAGGAAGAACTCCTTTGTGTGGTTCGTGCATTGATCACATTACTTTAGTGAATTAAAATTTTCTCAAATGTTAAATATTCATGATTTTGGGAATATATATATTCCTCATTTTATTTGGATATGTGACTTTTCCCAGGAGTGAAAATGTTTAGGTGTGGGGGTGTGATCGTACAACGATTCACTGTGTAATTTTCACCTTTACATCACTGTGCTAAACTTGTTTTAAATTGAAAAATTATAAAAATAATGACAAGTTTCATTCCATGTTTGAATAATTTATTTTGTGTTTATCAATGTTAAAAAGGTAAATGTTACTTATTTTTATTATTCTATTGTAGGGGAGGTGATTTGGAGGGCCCATGATGATGTCCAAGAAAAATGGGCCAAACTGCGCAGGATCCAAGCACACCACTGGATTAATCCGCACACTTATACTAGAAATTGCATCAAATTTGGATGAAATTTTGTGTTATGTTACAAAATTCATTGTGATACATTTCATATGAAGGAACCAAATACTAATTCTGCCATCTGGTGGCCCAACCAACCTGATCTGTCCAGCACACCAAATCTACACAGAGTCAAAAGTGGTGTGTTGTGATCTATCCATATCTCATTCTATAGGTGTCCAAATTATGAAAACATTTCGGTGGAGACTGCCAAGAGGTGGGGATACAACTTTTTTATTTTCTCCAAATCTAGATAAGGCTTTCTGGAGGTCGAAACACCTATGAAAAGTGGTTTTAAGAATTATGTGTGCTGAAAACCACCTTCCCATTTTCCTATAAAATGGAACATTGGGCTCCTCATTTGGGAGTTCGGCCAAGAAGTGAAGCTCTGACATTTTTGAGTCCTAGAAGAGTATCCTTATCATCCTAGAAGTTATATATGCCCCTATAATCATAGGGGGATCAAAAATGAAGAAGGAGTTCCACCCAAGCTTCCTCCTCCCGATGTCGAGCTAAACAGTGGGCGTTCATTGTGAGGGAGCTACACAAATGTTAAGGGACTTAAGACACTTGTACTACTACTGGATTGATTTATTTTGGGTTTGAAAACATTTCATTTATAAATATCTTACTTTGATTTATCTTTTTTTGATTTAACCGAATGAAATTCTCTTTACTTTTAACCGATCGGTGCGAAGTTTTGAGTGCGTGTCTTGTGTTGTTCCGATTGGACAACACAAAAATCCTTTTCTTCCCCAATTATTTGAGATTTAAATTTGTATTGGAAGATATTATACCATTAATGTGATCTGTACCTTGTCAATACGATTGTTATGTCAAGGTTTGGCTCAACGTGCTTTGATATAAGAGCTTGGAAAGTAATCGGGATTCTGATTGATTTCAACCAAAGAATTGCATCAAACCTTAATTAATCTCCAAGAACAATGAGCTTTAAATGTGTGTAGTGAACTCACAATGAACCCATTTTATCTTATAATTAATTAACACTAACTTTTCTTTCCAACTATTAAACTCTTTAATCATGTCATTTCATCCTAAAACTATTTTCAAAACCATCCCCTATTTAAGTACTTCTTATTAAAAATGCACACTCTAAACCCACCAACGCTCCTTGAGAGATGACCTAGGGTCTGCCCTAGACTATAAATCAACCTTAAAATCATAATCAATTTTCCACTTCCTGAAAACATGGTTAGGAACTTTGTTTTGAGTATAATTTATAACTATCCTTTAAATATAATTTTTCTACTTCTATGTTTTGAATTTCGAGAAACTGTCATCTACGATTGTGTTCAGTAAGTTATTTGGAGTCTGATGAAACCAACTTGTTTTTTCTGTGAATAGTAAAATACCCTTATGAATAGTAATATGACCCTAATGAATAATATTTTTTTTTATTTTTTTATTTTTTTAAGGCTTTAAGATAATAAAATCTTGGTTAAATTTTTATCGTGATATAGAAGTTGTAATAGAATTAGAATTGTTAATTTTTGAATTAAGTATGATTTTATTTACAAATTAAATTAATAATATTTAGAAAATTATTTTTAAAAAATGGACTTCATTTTTTAATTCTACACTTCAAAAAATGGTTAGGGTAATTTTTTTGGGATTTTTCTGAAATTCTTGAATTTTCAATGAATAGTGAAATACGATAAAATACCGTATAATCAAATTATCGGTAAAATATACTATTTATGACATCATAAGCAACATAAGGCCACTTGGTTCGAACTCACATTCTATTATTACTATTTTAGGTCACATGAACCAATACTATTCATAATCTTGGGCAAAAATATTATAATAATGATTAAAATAATGAAAAATGCCCCTCTCCTCCACTATAAATACCACCCTCACTCCCCTCTTCTTCCCACACCTCTCAAGCCTTGGGCCATGACTAAATTCTGCCCAATACTCCTCCCAAGGATCTTCCCCATGTCCTAGAGCTAATGGTTTCACCAAAAGACCAAAACCAAAGCCCTTAAGAAGGATCTCAAGGAGAAGAGATCAAGAGGTAAACATCCTCTTTTATTTTCTTTCTTTTCTTTCATTTTATGTTATTCTCTTCATTTCACTTTGGATTATGTTGGGATATTTCATTCCATATCCCCCATTACTGTATATATTATGTAATAGTGATAAGATATACCCTTTCTCTCATCAAACTATTTTTATGAAATTTTAAGAGATGCCATTAGGCTGCAGAATTTTCGTGAGAAATTTCTCAAGTATTCTTTTTATTTTAAGATTCCTTTATTTTCTTCTTCTTTACTCACCTCCTCTTAACCAAGAGGAATGAAAGCTATAGAATCCTGTATATTATGGATGTTCTCATGTTCATGTAAAATTCATCATCATTCTTCTTCTCCTATCCCACTTATTCAAAGAATTAAAAACATTGTCCATGATGTGTCGAATTACCGACATCGTAGATGATGTGATTCCATTTTTCTTTAAATCCTTCAAGTCTAGTCATGAAACCATTTTTATGGTTGAACTCGGTTATGATATATGTATTATTTCTCATCCATGGTTCTTGAATTATTTTTTATACATGGTTTTAATCTATAAAACAAAATGAGGTCGTTATTATCAAAGAACCACTAAAATGATCTAAACGAACATCATTAATGTTTTAACTTATGAATCATCCTCATGTAAGAATTCAAAATGATAAATGGTATAATTTATGTTATTGGAAATATGTAAATACTAATTCATTCCAATTCTAGAGTTTCAATTCCAATTGACAAGAACATCCATCATGAACCAATCTTGGAAATCATGTAAAGAACTCACCCAAAAATAGTGCAAGTAGAAAAATAATAACTATTAAAGGGTAAAATGATGTTATGAAATGATCATAAAATATGTTATAAAAATGAACAAGTTTCTGTAAAATACTAATAACACTCTTTTAACCATTATACAGGAAGTTTAAACAAGGTTTAAGTAAGACAAACCTGAGGTAAGGGAATTCTTAACCCGATTTCCATTCTTTGAGTTAACCTTATACTTCGTTATTTATGTGGTATTAAAATTGATTATGTGAGTTTTTTTGCTTATATTATGTTTAATTATGTGTATTTATAGTTTTTATTCATATTACAACCACTCTATTAAATTTCACTTCAATTATATGATATTTATAATAGACTTTCCTTTTAAAATCCTCTTTTAAAATTCTGTTTTACAAAGTTCAAAAGTAATGTTTTTATGATATTATTCATGTTGTATTATTATGTTATAGTTCTTGGGAACTGTTTATGATGAAGGGTGGGAACTATATCTACCTCCAATGCATTGGGTATGTGTAATTTAGAG
Organism: Viscum album; assembly: GCA_963277665.1. NCBI lineage: Eukaryota > Viridiplantae > Streptophyta > Magnoliopsida > Santalales > Viscaceae > Viscum > Viscum album. Next base: position 1,607,044,609 of record OY728129.1, on the reverse strand, counting down.
GTCGGCCGTATGGTTACTCCATGTGTAACTGCAATGGTTACAAAAATCGTAAGGTAGCCGCGAAGGTTACAAATTATAAGGTAGTTGTGAGGGTTACAATATTTTGTAAGTAATGACCCAATATACCTTTATTGTTATATTTATGCTCTTATGTTTGTGGTAATATTTTAGAAATATCATGTTTTACAAAGTATGTATATATGGGTGACAAGCATATTTTTTGAAAGTGATTTCATATGTTACAAGTATTCTTGGACTAATGTGTTTTTTTATATCCCTTACTGAGATTTTTGTGCTCATCCCAAGTTTTTAAATGATTTTCACAGGTTATAAGGATGTGTAAGAAATTTAAGGAAGCCAATTTAAATGTTTGAAGATTTATCAAAGAAATCATGTTTTATTTGGAAAGTTTTAAATTTTGGAAGGAATGAGTACTGTTTTTATGGTATCCACTCTATAATAACGTGTAATGTTATGAATGTATTAATTCTCTAAATCTCTAAACTTGAAAAGATCCTCAATGTAAAAATGAAGTTATATATTGACTAAATTCAAGAATATGGATGTAATAAGGCTGGGTCCTTATAAAAAGGGTAAAAAACAGAGTCTTAAAAACAACCCTCTCATACCAAATGTTGGTCAGAATAGAGTACTCAAGAGGGGGTGAATTGAGTATCTATAAAAATTTCTGTTTGAAATGAATTATTAAAAAGTTTCCCCAATAAATTTAAATACAACCAAGTTGAATAAAGTAATATGGTTATGAAAGTTTGACTATTTAAATAAATTATCAGAAGATTGATTAATTCTCAGTAGAATTAATATCAGTTATTAATATTACTTTTGAAGCTATTATAATAAGGTAAATCAATTATAACTTCATTTCAAGATTAACCATTAAATAAAGTTTAGTGATATCTGAATTATACAGTAAAACAAAGAAAACTAAATCAAACAACATAGTGGATATAAAACAAGTGGTTCAGTCTCAAGCTAAGACCTAATCCACTCCAATTGGTGATCACCTTCCACCAAGTAGTTTATATAAATAAACTAGATCCACACCCTGGATCAAGGTTAATAACAGTATACAGGACTGCCCAGGTCACATGACCTCTTCCACAGTTCTTCATGGGTATGAACTATTAGGTCACACATGGACCTCTTCCATGCTTATCTGTGGGAATACACAAGTGTAGAAAGATGTATGAGAAAGGATATCTTATATCATTCAGTTTAATATAGGAGACAATGCATGTTTTTATAAAGACACGTAAACACTTCTAAAAAGATAAAAATAATACAGAAAAGCGCAAAAATGATGAGATAAGGTTAGAAGTGATCTGAGTGTTAGTCTAAGCAACTCTGGACTTCTAGGATGAAGCAAATGCAGAAATTGAGTCCTCTTGCAAAAAAATAGAGTATCGAAAGTCTGGTTCTTTGGTTCAGATCTTACTTGTGTTCTTTTTAGATTCTGTATTGTGAATATGTTCTCGGATATGATCTATGGAATCATAGTGAATGCTTCATGTGTTCTTCATGAAGTTTCATGTGTCTATTTTTCTCAAGAATGCTCGTGCTTCTTCGTTATTGTGCACACTTGTTTTTCTATCATCTATTTTTGTTTTTGGCCACAATGTCCTTTTTATTCTTGGAATGCATGTGTTGGAGATGACATGATGCATGTATTCTAAACCTCATACCTCATACTATTAGGTGACATGTCTACAAAGAAACATTAATTATGTCAGTGCATTTTAAAGCTTCAAATACGACTGTTAGAGATTAAATTGAAAAATGACAATACATATTAAGAAACAGTGTCATAATCTGTCTATAAATGGTGTATCCTTGAAATGGTGTCTCGTTCTTTTCCTTTGAGCGATGAGAAAGTCATGATGGAACAATTGTATAGGGTTTAAGAACTAGTATTAGAGATGCGGTGTTGGGATCACGCTTTCTGATCACGGTATCTGATTCACGGTGTCTGGTAACGATGTCTGGGTCACGGTGTCTGGTCACAGTGTCTGGTAATGGAGTCTAGGTCATAGTGTCTGATTCGCGGTGTCTGGGTCACGGTGTCTAGGTCACAGTGTCTGGGTCACGGTGTCTAGGTCACGGTGTCTGGTCACAGTGTCTAGTCATGGTGTCTGGGTCACGATGTCTAGTCCTTTTCCAGAAAAACATAACCGTTGGAAGACTCACAATTTCTTAGACTTAGCCAAATATTTATATACATACTTAAACCATGATATTCATAGAATTTATTATACTCAATAATTTATCAAGGAAATTAATTATAACACGAATTAAAAATAGTTTACAATAATTAAACATAGCACTTAAGATCTTGGATATGTTTATTTTAAGCATAAAGAAACCAATCATCTGTACACATGATTTGAGATAGATTACACAAGATTAACAAGTGTTATAGAATGTATAGGATTTGTGATCATTAAAACATGATTAACACATGAGGAGTCCAACATCTTCTAAATGGAATATAAAATCTCTAATATTTACTTGTTCTTCATCCACATTTGTTATTTTTAATATCAAACAAACTATTTTAAATTTTATTAAATGTTTATGTGGGTATTCCCCAGCTAGTCCATTAAAGTTTTGTAATAAGTGAATTAGATCAGATTTTATTTCAAAGTTAGGTGCTTTACCTTGAATTTGAATGTATGTAGGTTGATTGTCAATATCAAGCAAAGTGAGTTATTTTAGTGTCCAGTTATTTTCATCCATGTTATACACATTAAGTTCAGTTTTTATTTTATTTCTAGATGAAGAGGGGTATATAAGGGTCTCAAGGTGCAGTTTTTCCTCCTTTAATGGATCATTGTGTGTGTCTTAATGTCATTTATGTAGGATCCTCTTCAGTTCAGGTTTTAAAGGAGGCAGTTCAATTAGATAAAAACACTTCATGCACATAACCTATAAATAAAAAGAGGCTATAACACCACTTATATACAAAATCCAAAGATATAAATAAACTAATATTTACAAAATACATAAAATTCATATAAAAAATACACACTAAAAACCAAAGTGCTCCCTAGCAGAGGCACCAAAATTTGACTGCATTATCATGAAACATCAAATTGATTATGATTTAAGGATGAATTTATAGCATAGGTTAGACCCTATAAAATATCTTAAGGAGATTTGGTGGTTTATAGTATGAATTTCTAATATTTTTTCAATGAAAAACAAAAAACAGGGGTAATGGTGATAAATGATTATTCGAAATAAAATAAATTAATTTAAAGAGTTTAATAGTTGAAAATAAAAGGTGGGTTTTTTATAATTATGAGAGAAGGAGTGTAACACCCCCAAATGATAAAGGGTTAAATGACTAAATGATATGACTCATGTCAACAAGGTGCACCTTCCTTTTCGGGAGCCTGTCTGATTAGAACTCCATAGTTAAGCGTGTTTGGCCTAGAGTAGTGATTAGGATGGGTGAACTTCTGGGAAGTTTCCCAGGGTGTGTGTGAGTGAGGAAAAAGCACACTAGAAAGGAGATGTGTTGGCCTGTGGGGACAGTCATTAGTCATATGACCCGTTCAGGCACATGAGTGGACCCTGGGGTGGGCCCCATGTGTTTGCGGGGCAACTGGGGGATACCTCGTAGGCCAGGACCCGACAACCATGTTAAGGCGGGGTGTCTGTGGTGTCACCGGGACCTGGTTGTCACATTTGGTATTAGAGGAGGAACCCAGCCTTAAGTGCGGTGCACTGCCTGGGTTGAATTGTAGGGCCCACAACGAGGACGTTGTGCTCTAAGGGGGGGGGGTGATTTTAACACCCCCAAATGATAAAGGGTTAAATGACTAAATGATATGACTCATGTCAACAAGGTGCACCTTCCTTTTCGGGAGCCTGTCTGATTAGAACTCCATAGTTAAGCGTGTTTGGCCTAGAGTAGTGATCAGGATGGGTGACCTTCTATAAAGTTTCCCAGGGTGTGTATGAGTGAGGACAAAGCACACTGGAAAGGACATGTGTTGTCCTATGAGGACATTCATTAGTCAGATGACCCATTCAGGCACGTGGGTGGACCCTGGTGTGGGCCCCATGTGTTTGCGGGCAACTGGGGGTACCTGGTAGGCCAGGACCTGACGACCATGTGAAGGCGGAGTGTTTGTGGTGTCACCGGGACCTGGTTGTCACAAGGGGATCATTTCAAGTTCACTACATATCTTGGTTAGTTCATTTTTCTAAAAACTCACATAGTTTAATGGAATCCTTTATTTGAGGGTAATCAAGATCTCGATTCCCCTCTTTATTTTTAAAAAGATGTATAAATAAAAAACCATTGACACAATAATCATGTTGCAAAGGTTTGGATCTCAATAATGGAATGAGGTCAAGAAAATAATATTGAAATATCATTTATGTGTTTGATAAAAATGATACTTGTGTTTTCTAATCGAAACAAACCAAGATTCCCACATGAAATCTTAACCCAATCGGCATTGAAATGAAAAGTGTTTCACTTGATCATACCAAAAAAATGATTTAAAAGGATAATAATGTTAATATAAAACTTAAATTAATTGTTTCACACAAAAACTACACAAAACCAACATAATAAAAAGTGTTGTAACTCCCTATCCAAATGTGTGTAGCTCCCTTGGAATGACTTCCTACTGCTTAACTTGCTATCGAAAGGAGGAGGAGCCTCAGATAGAGCGTAGCCTTTATCATTGATCTTCGTATAAATATAGGGGCATCTATAAGTTATAATATGAATATAAGACTAATTTTTGTCTCTAAAATTGTATATATTTCCCCCCTGGTTGAAATTTTAAATGGGGTTCCCATAGTTCCAATTTATAGCCAAAGGGGAAGGTGGTTTTGGGTACCCTATTTTCAAAATACAACTTGGATCATGGTTTTGGGTGACTATAAAGTCTCATATTTATTTTCATAAAATTAAAAATCTATTACCCCAAATATTTTCTATCTCCACCAAAAACATTTCATCATTTTTCAGCTTACATCCTATGATATGAAAAAATTATAGAAGTGACCTCAAGACCATGAAATCTGAATATTCTCTCCAATGATGGCACATTTTGAGACTCAAAATGGAATAATTGGGATTAAAAGTCTTATAAAGAAATTTATACCACATGATTTTTCATCATCCCACCTATTTTCAGTATAATTTAATACACATATTATCTATAGTGTAATGTTTTGTCCACATGTGTGTTTGGGATCCTATGATGTTTAGCCTATTTTACTTGAATGTCATCTCAAACTATTTAAATCACCTAAAAATATAGTGTAATAATTAAAATAAGTGAAATTTACCTTTTTAAAAGTTATAAAAATTAAATAATTGTGTCAAATTTGAAGTAAAATTTGTTATTATATTTGGAATTTCAATACAATAACAATTCAACATAGTGGTATAAGAGTGAAATAAAATAGTGAATCATAGTGTGATAATATCTATAGTTATAAATAGAGTGTGGTCAATACTAAAGACCTAAATAAAGGTTTGGAAATTCCAAATATCCTTATTTCAATTCTAAAAATTCTAACCCCTTGAATGGAAGTGGATACACCATTTTATAGGAAAGAGGGGTGGGCGGTTTCCCTCCAAATTAATCCTTCAAAGGTTGACACAATTTTGAACCATAATAAGACTGAATATCGAAAAATAACTAGATATAAAGTTTTTCCTCTCCATATTAATGATTACTACACAAAAATTTAAGTATATTTAATACATTTATCCAAATTTATTGCCAAAAAATTGTAAAATCAAATTTCTTTGATGGACAAACTCTTCAAAATCCATAAGTCATCTTCCAATGCATTTATGACCATAAAAATGAAGTGATATCAAAGTATTTAAGTTAATTAATTTTTTATTCAGGATATTATATATCTTTATAAAAAATTAGAGCTTATTTTGACTGATAGTTTGGGAGATATGGGCCTAACTCTATAAATGATCCAATTTGTTGACATATTTCATGTTCTTCATTTAATGCTTTAGTTGGGATACTTAATTGAGGAATTTCACCCTAATTTTTTTACCAAATTTAGTAACATATGTTTTCAAGAAATCCATTATGTTTCAAGTAAATGGGGATTTTTTCATTTTTCTTAGTAATAAAAATATCACAGCTGGTCCAACATGATTAATAAAAATGTCATGTCATGTTTTATGATCAAAATTCTCTTCAAAATGACTGATCTATATTCATCTCTAGTTGAACGATTTGTTGAAAAATATTCCAAGAATAATAATAAAAAAACAATAAATTGAATTGGATCATCATATTAAAATTTATGATTAAAATATGAAGCTTATATTAAAATGGATCATTTCAAACAATGATCTCATGTTGCATTCAATATCAAAGTATGGAAATTTGGATGAAAATGTAATTTTTTTATGATAATATATGTGCAGGAAGTTATTTATTTTTTAATGAATTTGAATTATCAACTCCTATAAACTTATTCTAGTCCACATCCTCTAGAATAATAAAACACAAGAAACATGAAAATATATGATAACTCTTTAATCAATATCAAAATTTTGTTCCCACCAATGAGGGGGAACATAACATTTCCACTCATCCACCATGCATCTAAAAACCTATACATTTCTCAATTTTATGTCAAAAACTATTTTCATTTTTCTTATTCCAATTTTTAATTGGAACATGTTCCCACACATGATTCACTTATCTCACAATGGATTAACTTTTTAAATGGATTTCACTCTTTCACCAACTAAGAGTGTTGATCTATGAGTTTCTTAGAGATCTAAACTTTAATTCCCATCCTAATGTGAAAATTTATCATGAGTAATTTTTGAAGTGGTTTTCCATGGCTTATGGTATGGTATTAAAATAGAAAAAAAGTGGGAAAGTTTGGAAACAACATAAACTTGTAAAAACCATGCATAAAAAATTAAAGTGGACATCAAAGGACTTTAAAACACATTTTTTCAAAGGAAACTCACAATTTAGCAATAAAACATAAGGGGTGGACTTGAGTGAGGATGAGAGAGATAAATAACTAAAATAAGAACTTGTATTATGAGATAAATGGAAGCATTCTTATTTTTTCAATATTTTTTTGATTGATTTTTTTGAATAGTTTTTGAATGAGATGTCTCTAATTATGTGACACATTATTTTAATGGAAAATTTTCTTAATATTATCCATAAGAAAACTTCTCCCCTATTCTAAAGATGATGCTTGAACCCAAGAAAAATAATACTAGATAAATATCAATGAATGGAAAGCATCAATGAAAAACATTCATCATCACATAAATATCATTAAATCATGCGTTAAATATCCAACTGAATGTTGCGTGGGACAAGGTATTGGGATTTTAATGTGTCTATAAAAAATGGGATATTGGTTGGCTCAAAAGGGATTTCAAAAGGAGGTTCATTGTAAGTTTTATAGAGTTTATTTAGCTAAAATGGTTCCCATTTAGCTAAAAAACTTCCTTCATCATTTTCATTCTCTTAAAAGTTTAAAAATTCTGTTTAAATGTTAAAAAAAATATAGATTCAATATCAGCGGTGAAAAACACACAAGGGGAAAAGATATTCATAAATGACCTTAGCAGAAATCTTAATTTTTCACCTCATGGATAGGGGAAAAATTCATATAAGAATCCAAAATCTGGGAAATAAAAAGATAGCCTAATTAATATAAAATGGTTTGGTCAAAATTCATGATAAAAATAAAAAATGTTTGAGATGAAGAAAATAATTTTAACTCATTCAAAATGGTTTGAAAAAATATCATAATTTTTCATGAGTAACCATGATTTTTGTTTCTTTTTTGGTGTTTTTTGTTTTTTTAATTTTAGAGAAACACACAAAAGAAGAGAAAAAAGGGTGAATAGAGTGAATAAATAATAAGATTAAAGTACTGATATAGTAACAGGGATAAAGAGAGAGATATTTAGAGTGAAATGAGTACTTCATTTTTGGTATCGGGCATGTCTCCTTCGCCATCAAGGAATGAATATTTTTCAATAGAAGTGGGCTTGTTATAATTTGAGATGGAGTTTAATTTTAGTGGCATCTCAGGGTGGGGCTTAAGTCTTTGTCTATTTCATATAATAAAATTTAAAATATTCATTATTTATTAAAAAAAACTAAAAAAATGAATGATCTAAAAAAGTAAATGAAAACTTGGATTTCCCACCAAGAAGTGTTGTATTTATTCTTTCTACAGCTAGAAAGTTGCAATGGACTGACCATAGTCCAATGGTGGATATGTTTTCCTTAGTTTAAACTACCATATTTTCTTAACTTGAATATTATTCCAAAAAAACTTTTTCTTTTATAAGTCCCACTATTCATTAAAGAATTTTTCTCCCTCCTTGCAGATGCACTTGTAATTTCGTGGTTGTGGGAAAACAATGTAAAGATTCTCTCTTTGATATTCAACTTGAAGGGTGATGCAGTCCATTGAGAATTGTAGTTTTATTACATGAATTGTATTTCCTTAATGTTTATATTGAGTAATAGATTCTTCTTGAATGTTCAGTTTAGAGCTAGCATCATTATGTGCATTAATGGGCTATAAAATAAGCTCCTATATCATCTCATTAAAACACACCAAACCAAGTGTGGTATCTTCTTTATCCTCATCATCCAGAGTATATAAGAAGGATGATGAGTCTTAAATCCTAAAAAAAGTGAATTTAGTTTTTAATTAAATTTGAGAAAATTAAAATGAAATTGAATCCAAATTACAATCATCTCCCTTTAATTGTTCAACTCATAACTCTAGTTCCTCATAGAGTGCCTCTTGAAATACACTAGAATGATTTGAAAATGTATTGTACATTTTTAGTTCTTCTTTAGTCTTCCTTATAATATATTTAGTCTTAAAATTGGTATTTTACCACATTTTCATTAAAATTATGAAACTATTCAGATAATTCAGAAAGTTCCTTATCTAAGTCCTTGAGTCACTCATGTTCAAGATCCTTCTTAATTCCCTTAATGATTCCCTAAAAACTTTCTCCCTACAATGAGTGTTTTTCACGACTTGTACTCTTTGGGTGAAAAGCATGAATATTTCAGTAAAAGAAAATAGGGTGTCAAAAATGGGATTCATTTTTTCTTATTTTTATTTTTTGGGTTTTTAACTTTTTCAAAACAAATAAAAAATAATTCCTTATAGAATCATCCTCAACAACAACTCTAATTTTATTTACAAACTATTTTCACCTATTGACTTTCAAATATCCAGTGCTATGCTATAATCTATATAGTGTCACCCAGGTTGAATCCTAGATGACAGTACTATTATTTTGGAACCAATCGATGATATTTGTATGGGTTTATTTTGTAGATATTTAAGAATAATGACACAATTTAATTTGAATGAAACTATTGATAATAATTCAGGGTAGGAACAAATTATGGTATATTAATGGATTAATTTCACAAAGCATTGAAAAAAATCATGTCAAATTAAAATTCACATTGTAATATGTGAAGGATAGGGTTTTTATGAAGTTTAAGCTATAATCCAAGCCTCAACTTGAGATAAAACCCATGCACACATGTTTTTGATGAATGGTTCAATAATCTATAAAATATTATATGCCAATAGATCCAATAGTCTATGGAACCCTCAAATCCATCAAACATGTTAGTTTTCTATGAAACATTCTATAGAGACACACAATGTAACATCTCTCCCCTATTAATTGGCTTGATTCGAGGTGGAGTTGCTACTTATCCTTAAGAAACATCCCCAAGATGCCAAAGGCAGGCAATAAATGCCAAGGACCTCAATACAATTGGGAGACAATTTTCCCTTTGAGAAATAAAACAATCCAAACAAACACACCATAAAAAATAACCACTGTATGATGCATGATAACAACGTATACAACTAAAAGTAAAAAAACTGAATGTCAAACCCAACTATAATTAGAGTCTCATAGTAGAAGAGTACTAATCTTCAATGTACAAATCAAAAGACAAAACCAATAAACTAAAGGACTCCTAGACACAAATCTATAACTCCAACTCCAACTCCTTGATCAATTATCATGAATAACCACTAAAAAAGTGCAATGATTTACCTTTACTTGTGTCATGATTAACTAAATATATAAAAGCACCAAAGTGCCAAAGTAGGGGTGAGTAATGAAACTCAACAGGTTTTCCCCAAACGACTTCCCTACTCATGCCACTATGATATAACATGTTATAAAATTTATATAAAAAAATCTATATAAAACAATTTAAAATATTTTATCCCAAAACCAAAACTATTTCTATGTAAAATAGTTTTCTAAACCAAAACCATTTTCCATGGAAAGAAAACAAGCAAGTTTTTTAAACCATTTCACAGTCTATTTGGCATAACCCATTCCAATCCACACAACCATACATCCACACATGCATGACTAGATGATAGTTCCATACTCATGAGAAATATCTCATCGATCTACCAAGTTGTTACTAGGTAACCAATATCCCATGTGTCATTACAATTTTAGCACCAAGCACCATGTCATATTTCAACCAGGCCTCGTATGCAATATGAAAACACACCACCAAGTATTCTCAAAAACCAATCCAATACAATCATCCCAAAACTATTTAAATAAAAAAATATTTTTATGAAAAAACTTTCCACAAATCCTTTTTCAATGAATCAAACCAAGTAACTATTTTAAAATCATTTATCAAAGCACTTTGCACAAAATTTTCACAATTCCAAAAATTATCACTAAATAAGGTTTCCACCAATCACTGAAAAAAAAATTCACAGTAAATTTTAAGAAAAACAATAAATTTGAAACCAAGACTTAAAGTTCTAATAATAGGAGTCGAGAGTGAATCCACCTACCTCAGGAATTATGGTGAAAATGAAGAATGACATGAAAATGCTCACAAAACCAAGTTGAATATCCATAAACCCACCTTAGATCTCTTCCCCTACGACTAAAATAGAAAATATCATTATTATTAGTAGAAATAACCATATACTTATCCACAGTGGACTAGATCTAAGAAACCGAGAGAGGGAAGATGAGTATATCTAAGGAAAACTTCCAAAAAGAAGACTTACCAAGGGAATCAGGATTCAACACACCAAGATTTACCTTAAGATTTCTATCATATCAAAGGGGAGAGACTCCAAAGATTTTGGGAGGAAAAAAATGTATTAGGGTCGAAAATATGAAAAAATGAGTGGTTTAGAGATAATCCTGATCCAGATCCACTTTTTAAGGATCTAATTTTTAAACCATGCATGGTTAGTCGCATGGTTAGACAAACTATGTGCTAACCATGTGCTAGCCTATGCCTTATGAATCACATCTCATAGTTGGACTACATATTTAGAAAAAATATGTGAGAACCATGAAAAATCCCTCTATCCCACTTTTCATGGTTCCTCCTAGGTGGTTTCACGGTCTAGCTAAACCGTGTGCCTACCCAGAAGCCCCTATTATACCTTACACGGTTTCTTGTAGGAATTTCATAGTTCATACTAAGTGTGATCAAACGGTTAACCTTTAGAAAGGCTCCAAAACATCCCAAAAGTATTACAAACCCACAAAAAACTACACCGAAATACTTTATATACTTAAAAAATAATAAATAAAGAGTTACTTACTTAAAACCAGGGGTGATTCATTATCCCCACCATTAGGCTTTCCATCCCCAGAAAGTAGAAAACCACTACTACCCTGAAAGAGTTTGGGTCATTTATCAACCATTTTTTCTCCTGTTCCCAAGTCTCTTTAAGAATATAACCATGTTTCCACAAAACCTGCACTAGACTGATGCCTTTACCATGAAATAATTTCTCTTGCCTATCCATAATTCGTACTGGCATGTGTACCAATGAAGAATCCAGATCTAGGTCAACATTATCCCATAGAATCACATGGTGAAGATCAGACTTATACTTTTTTCACTGATATACATGAAACACATTATGCACTATACTGAACCATGGGGGAAAATACAACTGATATGCAACCTCACTAACTCATTCTAGTATCTCAAAAGGGCCTATGTATTAAGGATATAACTTTCCTTACTTTACAAAATAATGATGCCCAACCTTTGGAGAGATTCTCAAAAACACATGATCACTCACCTCGAATGATAAAAATCATCGACGATGATCTGCATATGATTTCTAATGACTCTGAGTCATCTCCATACTCTTCCTTATCAACTAAATATTCTCTGTTTTTTATTGGACTAGGCTCAACCTAACTAGTGAAGTCTCACCTATTTCCAACCAATAATGTAGAGAATGATAAGGACACCCATACAATTCTTCAAAAGGAGACATATGTATTAAGTTTTGATAATTGTTGTAATATGATAACTCTACTAAATATACATGCTCCTCCCATGAGACACCAAAATCCATTACAAAAGCTCACAATATGTCTTCAAAAGTTTATATTATCCGTTAGAATTGTCCATCTATCTTAGGATGATACGCCGTACTCATAGTCAACTGAGTCCCAAGGGTTTTCTATAAGGATTTATAGAAATGAGATGTAAACCTTGGATCTCTCTCTGATATTATAGAAACTGGTATGCCATGCCTCTTTACCACTTCTCAGATATATATCTTTGATAAGTCCTCCATCGTATGAGATTCAAAAATTGGGATGAAATGGTTTGACATTGTGAGCCGATCTACTATCAACCATATGGAATCGTGTTTCTAAACCGTTATTTAGAGACCAATTACAAAATCCATAGCTATCTGCTCCCATTTCTAAATAGGAATCAGTAAAGACTACAACATACCCGCTGACCGCTAACGCTCTTCCATAACCTGCTAACATGTTAAGCATCTCGAAACAAAATCATCCACCCTCTTTTTCATATACACCTAACAAAACTATGATTTCAATACCTTATAGATATTCTATATTCTAGGATGAACAAACCATCTTGAATAGTGGTAAGAGTAAAGAAGTTGTTCATGAAAATCCATAGGTACGACCATTTGATTTTTATACCAAAAAACTGAACTCACATCCAACTTCCATCCCTCAATGATCTCCCACCATTTAGTTTTGACCTTATATAAACACATTCTAGATCAGATTTTTATGCCTCTTTAACTATCACAAAAAAAACTAGGAATAAAAGAAATTGTAACACTACAACAAATTGAGTATTTAACAGCTGTTTACTAAACTGTTGCTAATACTTTTTAAAAAAATTCAGTGGCCGTTTTTTATAAACCACTGCTAAATAATTATATATATATATATATATATATATATTTAACAAACGACTCCCCCCCTCCCCCGACACAGCCGCCCCAACCCCGCGACTCCCCCGAAGCCCTAATACCTCGCATCGCCGATCTCCACTAACCGTCGTTGTGCTAGCCTCGTTGCCGCCAGTCGCCGCCCCTCGCCTCGCCTCTACGTTCCCCACTAACCCTCACCGCCCCTCGGCTCACAGTCCCTCACCTCACCTTGCTTTGCTAGGTATGATGCAATACTATTTTGTTCTTCATTTGCCATGAATCCTTATCAAATTCTTATCAAGATCATACTATAGTTTTATTTTTATTATGATTTTTGAGTTATTCTTAAGATTAAGTGAGTATTATTTTCTTTCGGAATTTATTTGGTGAGTTTTTTTATAATAGAATGAATATTAAGGGGTAATGTTAAAAAATATAAATTAATAGGTATTCTTAAAGAAAGGGGTGAGAATATTACAAATTATTGTAAAATGGTGAGACACATATTCATATAATTTGTATAATTCATTAACAAGTTCTAGATTTTCTTGATAATGACTTCATATTATAGTTGGTTGATTGTATAGATTAGAGGATCGAAAAAAATATTGATAATAGTTTATCTTTTAGTTCACTCATAGTATTAACCCAGATAAAATAATTTATTTTCTATTTTAAGAAAATATTTTTTTATACAGTATTTCCATATTTTATATCATTAATGATTAGTTTTGGTTTAGTTATAATTTAATTTAGATATTTTCCATTTAAATTAAAATATTCTTTCTGAATTGGAATGCTTTTTGAATTCTTACATTGTTTGTTGGAACTTCCTTATGAATTAAATACTTTTCTCTTTCACATAGAGTTATGTTGATATTCATATATATATATATATATGTTTTTAATAAATTGATTATATAATACATGTTATTAATACAAATGGTTATGCGTTATCAGTCATGTGTAGGATTTATATGCTCATGGTTACGTTTCACAAAGGTTTTTGAAATTATATTTCTAAAAAAACTACTCACATATACTAGTACTCAAATAGGTCATTATTGGTAAAAACATGTTATATTGAACATATAAATTCACTGATTTTCAAAATCTTTTAGAGTTCTTAGTCATTGTCTAAGATTTATTTTGGTAAAATTTAATTGTTTCAGTTATGTATGTCATTAAATTCATGAATTGGAATTTAATTTTTATTTATGTATAGATTTGATTAGTGGCATATCATCTTATATCTTGTTCATTTTAATTTACAATAAAGAGGGAAATGACTCCCATTTAAGATTATATACCCTCAGTCAATGTTCATATCCAATGTTCATATCCTATGGTCATTATCCCTATATTAAATGTTGAAAATTCCTTTCAAAGGTGAATAAATGAAGTCTAACAGATTCATCTATCAGTATAAGGTTTGTGGTATCATACTTTTATATAAATATTTTGGGTTTTTATATTAGTTTTTTTCTTGTTCCATATTACATAATTTCCCTATGTTTCTCCAAAAATAGATAGACCCCAAAATTAATTGTTGGAATTCAATTCTAGACATGATATGAGACCTTGATATTTGGTTGGAGGTTTATTAACTCAACCAAACCACTACATGGGTCAGTTTCACTACATTCCTTAATGACTTAGGTTCCCTTTGTGACCTAATCACCACTAAGTCATTTTAGGATTAAATTTAGCTAGTGAAATTTGATAAAATTAGTTAGTAAAATGATGTAGTGGAACAAATTATACACCATGTCCCATCATATTATTTAGCAACTATGTGGATTAAATGATTAAATTAACTGAATAATGGATTGCGTGTTATTTTTTATCCTTGAATGCAGTTTGGAAGGGATGTGATTACATCATTAATAACATCTATAATGTATATGAAATTACTTATTTTTATTATTAATTTAAGGACATGACATTAATTAACATTCAATTTGAATATACAAACATGATGTTCTTTATTTCTAATTGTAATTTACATAAATGATACTTTATATTATTTATTTGTAGTCTCTATACACGAAAAAACTCTATGTTATTCATAATTAATGGTCATGATGTCCCATATTGTAAAAAATTAATTAATGGACATGTTGTCACACATTTCCTTTTTTAAATAAATGGGCATGGAATCCTCTTAAAACACAACACTGTCACTATGACATAGAGATGCCTGAATTTATATTTCCACTAAAGATCATAGGACTATCCTATATAGTTTTGCATCCATCATGAAATGTGGAAAATATGGTTTCAATACATCCCCTTATATATGGAATTTATTTATTTATATAGGAAAACCTTATTTAATATATTCATATTTTTTAAAACTGTATATATGAATATATTTTCCTATTTAGTAATATTTATGTGTTTTAATTTTTTTAATAATATGTAGGTACATTGTGATATATATGAATAAAAGCTGGATCACATTACTGAGGAACACACCTCAGTATACTAAGGGCTTGGAGGAGTTATTAGATTTTTCAATTTTCAATCGATCCGTTGATGAGAGAATAATATGTGCATGTACTAAATGTAAATTTAGAAGATGTTTGAACAGAGATGAAGTTTATGAACACTTGATATTGAATAAATTCCTTTCTCAATATTTTTTTTGGATTTATCATGGATTATTGAATGTTCCAGAAAGGTTGAGCACTGATGTCAATCCCCAGAATGAGCTCCCAAATTCATAGAAAATATAAAATGAAATGAAAAACCTTATAAATGATGCATTAGGCATTGAAAGACACCAATATCATCAAAAAAACATATCACAACATCCAGTTGAGGGTGCTACAAATAGAAATGTGACAAGTGATGTTTTTGAGACTATTGGACAACTAGATCAAGATTATAACATATCATTGGATCCTCCTCTTGATTCTATGGAGACTAATGTAAGAGAAAACTTCACTTAGAAAAATGCATTTCATGGTTTAGTTGATGATGGAAATCAAGAGTTACATATAGTGGATTTTTGAAATATTCAAAACTTTCTTTTCTGGTGAAGTTGTACCATACCAAATGCCTATGTGGAATTACAAATAAGGCAATATCCATGATATTGGAATTATTGTGTGAAGAATTTACTGAAGAAAACATCCCTGAGTCTTTTTATGATATGAAAAAAGTTGCTAACAAGATTGGTCTAAATTATACAAAAATACATGTGTGTCCCAATGATTGTATGCTTTATTGGCAAGAGGATTCAAGCAGGCAGGATTGCAAAAAATGTTCTTCTTATAGATGGTAGTCAATGGGTTATGTTGGAAGTCTGAATCAACATACTACCATGAATAAGAAGAAAAGGAACACACCTGCAAAGGTTTTATGTTACTTTACTTTAAATATTCAATTGAAAATATTATTCGTGTCATCGAAAACTACCGAATACATGAAGTAGAATTCTGTAGATAATAACAATGATGAGTTAATGAAACATCCACGAGATTCACAATTGTGGAATACATTTGATTCATTACATCCTGATTTCTCATCTAATCCTATGAATGCTTGATTGGGATTGGCTGCTGATGGATTTAACCCATTTGGGACTTTGAGTACCAGTTATAGCATTTGGCCAATTATTTTAATCCCTTACAATTTGCCTCCATGGATGTGTATGCAACAAACATAATTTATCATTTAGATGATTATTATAGGAAAACATTCCTAGAAATGATATTGATGTATACTTGTATACTTTAATTTAAGAGTTATAGGAGTTATGGAGTGATAGTGTTGAGAAATATGATGCTTCTTCTAAAACAATCTTCAAAATGCAAGCAGCTCTAATGTGGACCATTAGTGACTTCCCTGGACTTGGGAATTTATCTGGTCGTAACACTTATATGGGTTTGGCTTGTCCTATTTGTAACTTTGATTTTGAGCCCAAATGGCTACCACATACTATAAAATGGTGCTTCTTGTGACATCTAATATTTCTTGATCCATCTCATAGATTTCGGATGAACAAGTCAAAATTCAATGGTTTCATTGATTGTAGACCACCTCTAAAGTTGTTAACTGGTTCTAAAATATTGTTACAACTTGGAAATGTGGAAATAGAATTTGGGAAGTGCATAATTTTAATGATAGTGGGAAATGAGTTTGAAGTCCATCGTCAAGTGAAATTGGAATGTAATAATGGAAGAAAAAAAGTATATTATTCAAACTTTCGTAGTGGGAATTTAATTTGTTGCGGCATAATATTGATGTGATGAATATTGAGAAGAATGTTTGTAAAAATTTTATTTTCACATTGCTTAATGAGAATGGAAAGTATAAGGATCATCTCAATTATCAGAAATACTTACAAGCAATGAACATAAAGCATGATCTATGGCCATATGAGAATGAAAAGTATGCTTCGACAATTTTTACAATGAAAAATAGGGATAAAGATACATTCCTTCGAATTTTAAAACATGTGAAGGTATATAATGGGTATTAAAGTGCTATATCAAGGTGTATTGACTTAAAGAATCATAGGTTACATGGATTGAAAAGTCACGATGCACATATTTTGTTACAGCAGTTACTACCATTGGCATTGCGTACATTATTACCTGAAAAGGTTACTGCTATTGTAATCTAATTATGAACATTTTTCAGAAAACTATGTGAGAAATTTGTATATACATTTGATCTTGAAAACCTTTAGGAGAGATTTGTATTGACACTTTGTGCAATGGAGATGATCTTTCCTCTGTTTTTTTAATTTCATGATGCATTTAACTATGCATTTGGTTGAGGAAGCTAAATTAGGAGGCCCCGTACATTATCGATGGATGTATACAATTGAGAGGTAATTTATTTATATGTTTTTCAGTTAAGTAAACAATTCTTGTAACTTAATTGAAGACATAATTATGTTTTTTTATTTTATTTCACAAATATCTTGGGCATTTGAAATCATACATGAGAAATAAAACTCAACCGGAAGGCTCTATTTATGAAGTGTATTTGGAAGAGGAGTGTATTGACTTTTGTTCTAGATACTTGGATGATATTGAGACAATATTTAATCGATTTGGAAATGTTGATGACACATCGACTGAATATAAAATACATGGGAAATCAAAAACATTTCCTGCTATTGGCCGATCAGTTGGGAGGACCTCAAATGTTACACTTATTGAAATTGAATTATTACAGGCATATAGTTATATGCTACTGAATAATCAAATTTTATATCCATTTGTTGAAGATTTGAGAATACAAAAAAAGAGACGAATGAGAGGCTGAACAAGAAATGAGAAATATATAACAAAAGATGTTAGTAAAGAGATTGTAGAATGGTTTGAACAACGTGTAAGTTCATAAATATTGCAATAAATATGGATATTAGATTGAAACATATATTTTTGTAAATATAATAATGTATATTTCTTTTCTAGATCATGAATACTGATACTCGAGTAGAGTTGTTAGAAGATTTTAAGTTTTTTTTCTTGAGGTCCTATAAAAAAGCTAGAAAATTCAACACTTACAATGTGAATGGATTCATATTTCATACAGTTGATCGAGAAGAGGGTTTAAAAACAAAAAATAATGGTATATTTACATTTTATGAAGTGGGATAATATGGAAAGTTGACTAATATTATCAAATTAAACTACCACAGGAATTTTCAGTAGTTTTTTTTCAAATGAAATTGGATCGATATTAACAGAGGTGTTAAAATAGATTCCTTGCAATTTACTACTATGAAATTCTCTTGCTTGATGGATGTTGGTGACCATGAACTACATGATCCATATATCTTATCATTGCAAGAGAAAATGGTATATTATATGGAAGATGTTGTGGATAAAGGGTGAAGTGTAGTTGCTCACGTAAAACAAATAGATTTTTATGATATGGGTGATGAAGTGGAAGATTTGACCTCAGACATTGAATCTCATCAATAGAAAGAAGCAAACTTATTTTTCTATCATGATATTGAAAATTTTAGTCTTGCAAGGGAAGATGAAGTGGATGAAGTAATGGAGTAGGAAATTAACATGATTGAAGGGAAAAATGATTGTATGTATAGTTGTACATTCATTTATCAACCACTTGTGTCATTTGTGCAGTCATTAATTATCATTGTTATATATATTTTGTTTTCTAGTACTATGTATATGTTATCGTTTTTAATTTTTTTTCCTGCATAAACTTTTTGGAATATATGTTCTAAACTTAATTTTATTTAATTAAATGACAAGAATGCCATGGAGGAAGCGTCACATTATTTCATCGACCACACAGATAGATGAAGATCCATATGTCTCCCTCTCTACAACATGTGAGACACCATCTGCTTCCCCCCTACACTATCTCTCACACCCTCTGTGATCATCCATTCAGCAGACCAGGAGACACCTTCCCCTTCAAGAGCCTAAGTAGTGAGAGAACGGGGTGCCACTTCTAGTTATTTGTGGGGATACTAGAGGGTGATGGTTATAGGTACAAATTTTAATTTTAATTAATTTATTGCACTTTTTTATACTAACTGTTTTTCATAAAAGATGGAAACAATGAAAGTATGGGAAAAAAAATATGAAAAGTTAAGATGTGTGGAATATGATCATAGAGAAGATAGTTGTCCCATTTGATTCCTATGGGATCCCTATAGATGACACTATAGGAATACTTGGCCAGATTTTGGGTCAGTTGGCCAAGGAGTCGGTTTCCCTTCCTATTACTTATGATGATTGGAGGCATATGCCTTCAACTTGGAAAAATGAAGTTTTTGATTCAAAAATAAAGGTAATTTTAATATATTATGGTATAATTGTAACGAACCAAAGTTTAATTAATGGAAATCCCTCTTGATCTAATTAAATGTCTCTTTATGTTTATATAAAATGTCAACTTCTTTGGTTTTATGTTAATAATTTTTGATCATTGCTATATAGCTGTTGAATAGTGATCACATGATTAGTATAAATATAGGGCTTTAAAAAATCCAATTTACTCAGACAAAAGAAGCGATGGCCTCGTCCAGTAGAATTGCTCCATACGAAGCCCATTTATCGGAGCTTGGAAAAGAGGTGGTGTCCTTGGGCTTCGCTCTTGACCAAGCCCAAGCTGAGCTTCACCATGTCAAGCTCGAACGGGACCGTCTACGGGAAAAGTGGAAGTTGATAGAGATTACCACTCGAGTGATGTTATCTGAGCCACCCCAAGAGACTGTCACCATCACACACACCTTACCCTTAGGTCTTATGCGGCTGTTTTAAGGGGTTATGTAACAAATCGCTAGTACTATGTTCATGTATATTATTTTTGTATATAATAATGAATATACCTCCTTGTCTTTTTTGATACATTTTAAATAGTTTTAAAGTACAAATAGTGTTTTTAGTTATTATTTAATTAAGAAATATATTTTTTAAAATTAAGGGATTTTTGAATTAAATAATATTTTAATAAAATAATAATAATATTATTAAATTAATTTTTATTAAATATAAATGATTTTATAATTTTATGAATGCAATTATAATTTTTATTAAGGTTTGAAAGCCATTTCTGTCAAAACCCGTGAATTTTCGATAAATGTCAGTTTTTATTTTAAAAGTTAAAATTAACATATTTAGAAAATTATTTAGATAAAATAAAAGTTATTTCTAGAATCAAGATGTCGAAATTATCCAACGGTGAATTTTTCATAATTTTCTGAGACAATCAAATTTTTGGGTAAAAATTAAATACCGTTTAAATATATAATGTGTTTTATGACATCATAATGAACCAATAGTGATGTAATAAAATACTATAAGCTTTATGTTTTCCCAATATATGTTTTTCCATTAAAATAATGTGATTTTGGGTTTTTTTGACTTACTTTTCAAAGCATTAATGGACCCCTCAAGACATATTAAACACCTTGTCTTTTTAAATTAATTTCCATGGGAGTGTGACTCACCTCCACATAAGAAACCCTATTATTTTAAGAATTTAGGACTTTTTCCTTATAAAATATTTTTTTCCTCTTTCCTTTTCCAAAAAACATGTCCAAAAACCATGGTATGGTTTGTGGTTTGGATTAATTTAATGTAAGGGGACCCAAACCTAAATAATAAAGAATTCCCTCACCTTTCATATATAAACCCACCCAAGCTCCCACTTCCTCCTCACTCAAAGCCTTTGGAGTTCATCCAACCTCTGAATTACTCTCTCTATAATCCTCCCAAGGTTCCCCAAGCTCCCAAGAAGCCTCTCTCAAGCCTCTCTCAAGCCTTTGGAAGCACACTTCCAAGTAAGGGTTTTTTCTTCCTTTCTCATTTTTTGTCCAATTTTCTTTAAGTTGTTTTTCCCTTTTAATTTCAATTATGAATGTTGGGGTATGGTTTCACACCTCCCTCATACTTCCCTATTTATTTTTTAATGATGGTAGACATTTTCTCTCTCATTAAATTCCTCCCATGTACACACGTTACTATGCCGAAATGCCGAAAGGAACTTCTCTCTCCTCATTTACATTCAAGCAATACTTTTGTATCATGAATATAAATTCCATTAAAATTGTTGGGAAATGTATCTATATGACCTCCTTAATGTCCATTACATGTAAATATTATGAGTAACCGCTTTCTCTCTCATCAACCATTTTTTATGAATTCGTATGCCACGCTGTTACGCTGCCAAAATCGCACCGATTTTCTAAGCCAATGCCATTGTGTAGTGAATACCATACCCATTTCTCCATCAAGGGTATTCACCTTTATGCACATTTACTTATTGATTATAAAGTTTCATTTATGAATTACACATTCCTTTATCGTGGAATAAATGATTATGTTTTATTAATCCATGTTTTATGATCCATGTGGCACACTTATGCATGAAATGAAATGTTTAAGAAGGGTGCACCCTTATAGCGATCCAATGCATTGGGTAAAGTATAGTATCATGATACGTCATGTGCAATGAGTGTTTACTCATGCTAATTCAAGTGAAACAAGGGTTTACTCATGCTTTATGTGCAATTATGATTTACTCATGCTCCATGTGCAATGAGCCTTGGCTCATGCTAATTCCATGTTAAGTGTTGTTGCCACATTTCCATGTTATGATTATCATGCTTTATCATGACTTTATGTTCATGTTTCTCTTGTGATCTATTGATATACCTAATGTCTAACATGTATTGTACTCCTCATGTGATTCCATGTTTATTCCCTTACTGGGCTTTATAGCTCACCCTTTTCTTATGCATGTCCTCCGGTTATCCCATGCAATGCTAAGTACGAGGGAATGTAGTGGTCATGTAAAGGAAGTTTTCAATAAAGATGTTGTATTTCATGTTTCAAGTTTTTATGTAATGATATTAATCCCCAAAGACACTAAACCACTCGATCTTCTTTGTTGTATCAAGTGATTTTTTATGTAATAAATCATGTTTAAGTTTGTACTAAAAATCAGGGTTGTCATAGTTGGTATCAGAGGATAAGTTTAGTTATTTTTGGGATTAGGATTAGAAAACCTTAGTAAAGCCTTAGAGAAAAGACTAATTATAATAAAAACATCCATAAGTTTTGTTAAGCACTGAGTAAGTGGTTTATCAAACAAATACATCTCTGTCTGGATACGAGCAGGTAGAGGCGGCTCTGGCACAGATGTATCCTAGGGGTAAAACCCGAAAACACCGCTTTGAGCTAGAGTCGAACGGGAACTAGTACAAGACAATGGGACTTGACGAACTCTTGGTTACGACACTCCCGGGGGATATTTTTTGATAAATTCACAAGATTAGTATGAACCCTTATTAAGGGAATTAAAAAAAATGCCCCTAAGAATATATGTTAGAAAGTAGATAATGAAAAGCCTAGATTGAAACCTACAGACTCATGAGTTAAGGAAATAAAAGATTATTTATAAGTTATTAACTTTTGTCTTTGGATTACCCTTTATGTGTTACCCCTAACTTTCATTTTATTCCCGCAAATGGTTGGTAATAGGAGGACTCGGGCTAACAACCGATGTGAAGATCAGTGTGATGACTGTACTAATGAGATGCCCAATCCAATGGGAGCGGGAATCCTGAACTTTTTCATGCTTCTCTCTCAGATAAATCAAGATTTGAATAGAAAAACGGGTCAAGAGGAATGTTCAACCCCCCCTAAGAAAGAACAAGTTGCTATCGAGAGCGTCATGAGACAAATGCCTCCTACTTTTAGTGGATCATCCGATCCCACGATCGCTGAACAATGGATCAACTCCATTGAAAAGATCTTCTCTATCCTTCAATGTTCTGAACAAGAGAAGGTTCTCCTGGTAGCTTATCGTATGGAGGGTGAAGCTGATCAATGGTGGACATTGATCAAAAATACGAAGCCTAAGGAGGAGATCGAGGCATTGGAATGGAAGGATTTCTGGAACATGTTTTTCGATAAATATTTTCTGCGCACCCTCCGGCTTAATATGGAAAGGGACTTCTTTTCCCTCAAGGAAAAAGATAAAGAATCTGTTGGAGTGTACGAGGAAAACTTCACAAGGCTTGCACAATACACTTCTGGCTTTGTCGTTACCCCCGAATGCAAGGTTGACCACTTCTTTGGTGGGATGAAGCCTAGCCTGCAGAAAGCATTAGCGATCCGTGACTTCGACAGCTATGAGGAAATTGTCCGATGTGCCCTCAAGGTAGAAATGGAGATAGGGGAATCATAGGGGTATCAAGGGGATAAGAAGCGTAAGGTGGAATTCAATGCTGGTGGTCCGATGGATAAATCCAACGGTGCTAAGAAGATCCAACACCCCTCTTTCCAAAAGTGCGGAAAGAAGCACCCTGGAAATTGACTTAAGGGGATGAGAAAATGCTTCAGGTGTGGAAGAGAAGGGCACCTAGCTGTTAACTGTCGGCAAGAAAGACCCGCGGATGCGACAGAGGAGAGGAACGCTCCGTTCGAACCTCAACGCGTTGTTCAATGCTACAAATGCAAAGAATTGAGGCATTTTTAAAATCAGTGCCCTAATCCAAGGGTTTTCGGAGGCAACCAACAACCTCCAAGGCAGCAAGGAAGAGCTTTATTCATCACTTCCACCAAAGTGAACCTCGACAACAAAGTGGTGATAGGTACACTAGTTATTCATTTAAGAATAGTGAACGTACTTTTTGATTCAGGTTATACACATTCTTTTATATCTTTAAAGTTTAGTAGAACAATCCCAACACCACCACAAATCATGGAAGTGAAGATGTAGGTGAGTACGAAAAATGGGGAAATCATTGCATCCTATGAGTATAAGTCCTCCCCTGTTATAATCTGTGGATTGAATTTCCCGGCGAACCTTGTCATACTCCCTATGGTGAAATTTGATGCAATTCATGGCATGGATTGGATTTCCTTATATAGAGCCAACATAAATTGTCGGGAGAGGGAAATCACACTCCATATGGAGAATCGACCCCTGATTCTTTACAAGTGTAAGGAGGAAGATGAATCTCATTTAGCTCCATCATCTCAAGCATGGATATTACTGCCCTATGAGCACGCGTATCTGGCTCAGATGATTGAGTCCAAGGAAGAAACCATCCTTGAAGAAATGCCTATTGTGAGGGAATTCGCGACAGTGTTTCCCGAGGAACTGCCTGGTCTTCCTCATAGAAGAGATGTTGAATTATCAATTGAAATTATACCCGGGGATTTACCAATATCCAAGACTCCATATAGAATGGTTGTTGTAGAGCTTGAAGAGATGAAGAAACAACTACAGGAGAATCTAGATAAAGGGTTTATACGCCCAAGTGCTTCACCATGGGGTGCACCAGTCCTCTTCGTCAAGAAGAAGGATGGGTCAATGCGGCTTTGCATCGATTATCGAGAACTTAACAAAATAAAGATAAAGAACAAGTATCCTCTCCCACGAATTGATGACTTGTTCGATCAGCTGTGTGGAGCACAATACTTCTCCAAGGTGGACTTGCAGTTGGGATATTATCAGGTAAGGGTGAAGAAGGAAGATATCCCCAAGACTGCTTTTCTCACAAGATACGGGCACTATGAATTCATAGTAATGCCTTTCGGACTCACTAATGCTCCAGAAATCTTCATGGACTTAATGAATAGAGTATTTAGAGATTACCTCGACAAATTTGTGGTAGTCTTTATAGATGATATTCTAATATACTCCAAAACCAAGGAGGATCACGAGGAGCATTTAAGAACTGTACTAGAGACTTTGTGTAAGGAGAAGCTCTATGCAAAGTACAGAAAGTGTGATTTCTGGTTGATGGAGGTCTCATTCTTGGTCCATATCATCAAAAGCAATGGGATATCTGTGGACCCCTTCAAAACAGATGCAATTGAGGGATGGCCGAGGCCAACATCGGTAATGGATATCCGTAGCTTCTTGGGGTTAGCTATATATTATCGACGATTTGTGAGAAATTTCTCACGATTTTCCAACTCTCTTACCAAGCTAACTCGAAAGGGAGTAAAGTTTTCTTAGAGTGATGAATGTGAAGAAAGCTTCAAGGAGTTGGAAAGGAGGATTATCACTGTGCCCGTGATCACTTTACCCACAAGTGGGGAACCTTTTGTGGTTTTCAGCGATGTTTCGAAGAAGGGATTAGGTTGTGTGCTGATGCAGAATGATAAAGTGATATCCTATGCCTCAAGGAAGTTGAAAATCCATGAGCGAAACTATCCAACGCATGATCTGGAGTTGGCAGCGGTGATCTTTGCCTTGAAAATCTAGCGGCATTATCTCCATGGAGAGAAATGTGAGATATATACTGACCACAAGAGTCTTAAATATATATTCACATAGAAAGAGCTTAATATGTTCCAGAGAATATGGATAGAGCTCATCAAGGATTATGACTGTTTAATACATTACAACCCTAGGAAAGCAGACAAGGTGGCAGATGCCCTAAGTAGAAAGGACCCATCGATTCTATCAATGATGAGAATTGAGAAGGACCCAATCTTCTTAGACTTGATGAAGATGGACATAAGAATCATAAAGAAGGGAACATCATCAATCCTTTCACAAATTATTGCTCAACTGTCTCTTTTGGAACAGTTAAAGGATGCTCAAAAGGATGATCTGGGGATTCAGGAAAAGGAGGAAGCTATCGAAAAAGGTAAATCCTCGGAGTTTAATGTTAATGAAGAAGGAATTGTGCGGTTTGGGAAAAGACTATGTGTTCTATCAAGTCTGGAGCTAAAGAAGGAACTTTTGGATGACGCACATAGTTCAACATTCTCTATTCACCCAGGGAGCACAAAGATGTATCGATATCTCCGAGAAAACTTTTGGTGGGATAATATGTGGAAGGAGATCACTGAATATACATCAATGTGACTGGTGTGTCAGAAAGTGAAGGCAGAAAGGCAGAAGTCTAAGGGGATGATGCAACCATTGCCCATACCAAAATGTAAATGGGAGAACATCACCATGGACTTTGTCACCGGACTTCCAAGGACATCCAAAGGCAACAATGCAATCTGGGTTGTTGTGGATCATTTTACCAATACTGAACAATTAATTGCTATTCAAGAGGATTTCTCTTTGGAACAACTGGCACAGATATATATCAGGGAAGTGGTAAGGCTGCATGGAGTACCACTATCTATTGTTTCTGACCAAGATCCACGATTCACCTCTAAGTTTTGGAAGAGTCTTTAACATGCTCTGAATACTGAACTGAACTTCAGTACGGCCTATAATCATGAAACTGATGTCCAATCTGAGCGTACCATCCAAACACTTGAGGACATGTTGAGAGTGTGCTCAATGGACTTTAAAGGAGTATGGGATCAACATCTTCCTCTGGTTGAGTTCTCTTATAATAACCGTTTCCACTCAAGCATCCAAATGGCACCATATGAAGCCCTGTATGGGAAAAGGTGCAGAACACCGGTGTGTTGGGATGAGGTTAGTGAACGTAAGCTGCTTGGACCAGAAATGGTCGAAGAAATGATGAAGAAGGTGAAAACCATTCAGCAGCATATCAAGGCATCCCAGAGTCGACATAAGAGTTATGCAGATAACTGTCAACGAGACCTTGTGTTTAAAGTTGGAGACATGGTTTTTCTACGCATATCTCTATGGAAGAAGGTCATGAGGTTTGGAAAGAAAGGGAAGTTAAGTCCAAGGTACATAGGCCCCTTCGAGATTCTTGATCGTGTCGGGGTTGTGGCCTATCGACTAGTACTTCCACCTACCATGGACAAAGTGCATGATGTCTTTTATGTACCCCTCTTAAGGAAGTACATACTGGACCCTTCACATGTACTCTCTTCTGAGGTGGTGCAATTGGAAGATGATCTTTCTTATGAGGAGCAACCAGTGAAGATCTTAGATCGTAGAGAAAACGTTCTATGAAATAATACAATTCCCCTCGTCAAGGTGTTGTGGAGAAACCACAAGTTTGAAGAAGAGACTTGGGAATCATAGGAAATGATGAAGCTGAGTTACCCACATCTGTTTTAGTGTGGGAAAAGGAAATTTCAAGTGTGAAATTTCTTAAGGGGGGAATATTGTAACGACCTAAAGTTTCATTAATGGAAATCCCTCTTGATCTAATTAAATGTCTCTTTATGTTTAAATAAAATGTCAACTTCTTTGGTTTTATGTTAATAAATTTTGACCGTTTCTAATATAGCTATTGAACAGTGATCACATGATTAGTATAAATATAAGGCTTTAACAAATCCAATTTACTCAGACAAAAGAAGCGATGGCCTCATCCAGTAGAATTGCTCCATACGAAGCCCATTTATCGGAGCTCAGAAAAGAGGTGGCATCCTTGGGCTTCGTTCTTGACCAAGCCCAAGCTGAGCTTCACCATGTCAAGCTCGAACAGGACCTTCTACAGGAAAGTGGAAGTTTATAGAGATTACCACTTGATCGATGCTATCCGAGCCACCCCAAGAGTCTGTCACCATCACACACCTTACCCTTAGGTCTTATGTGGCTGTTTAAGGGGTTATGTAACAAATCGCTAGTACTATGTTCATTTATATTATTTTTGTATATAATAATGAATAAACCTCCTTGTATTTTTTGATACATTGTAAATAGTTTTAAAGTACAAATAGTGTTTTTAGTTATTATTTAATTAAGAATTATATTTTTTTAAATTAAAGGATTTTTGAATTAAATAATATTTTAATAAAATATTATTATTATTATTAAATTAATTTTTATTAAATATAAATGATCTTATAATTTTATGAATGCAATTATAATTTTTATTAAGGTTAGAAATCCATTTCTGTCAAAACCCGTGAATTTTCGATAAATGTAAGTGTTTATTTTAAAACTGAAAAATAACATATTTAAAAAATTATTTAGATAAAATAAATGTTATTTCTGGAATCAGAACGTCGAAATTATCCAACAATGAATTTTTCATAATTTTCTGAGATAGTCAAATTTTTGGGTAAAAATTAAATACAGTTTAAATATATAAGGTGTTTTATGACATCATAATGAACAAATAGTGATGTAATAAAATAATATAAGCTTTATTTTCGGCCAATATATGTTTTACCATTAAAACAATATGATTTTGGGTTTTTTTGACTTACTTTTCAAAGCATTAATGGACCCCTCAAGACTTATTAAACACCTTGTCTTTTTAAATTAATTTCCATGGGAGTGTGACTCACCTCCACATAAGCAACCCTATTATTTTAAGAATTTCGGACTTTGGACTTATAAAATATTGTTTTCCTCTTACCTTTTCCAAAAACCATGGGCAAAAACAATGGGATGGTTTGTGGTTTGGATTAATTTAATGTAAGGGGACCCAAACCTAAATAATAAAGAATTCCATCACCTTTCCTATATAATCCCACCCAAGATCCCACTTCCTCCTCACTAAAAGCCTTTGGAGTTCATACAAACTCTACCCTACTATCTCTAGAATCCTCCCAAGGTTCCCCAAGCTCCCAAGAATCCTCTCTCAATCCTCTCTCAAGCCTTTGGAAGCACACTTCCAAGTAAGGGTTTTTTCTTCCTTTCTCATTTTTTGTCCAATTTTCTTTAAGTTGTTTTTCCATTTTAATTTCAATTATGAATGTTAGGGTATGGTTTCTAACCTCCCTCATAATTCAATATTTATGTTTGAATTATGGGATACCTTTTCTCTCTCATTAAATGCCTCCCATGTACACCCGTTACTATGCTGAAATTATGAAAGGAACTTCTCTCTCTTCATTTATATTAAAGCAATACTTCTGTATCATGAATCTAAATTCCATTAAAATTGTTGGGACATGTATCTATATGACCTCATTACTGTCCATTACATGTAAATATGATGAGGAACCCATTTCTATCTCATCAACCATTTTTTATGAATTCTTACGTCACGCCGTTACGTTGCCGAAATCGCACCGATTTTCTAAGCCAATGCCATTGTGTAGTGAATACCATACCCATTTCTACATCAAGGGTATTCAACTTGTATTCAAATTTACTTATTGATTATAAATTTTCATGTATTAATTCCACATTCCTTTATCGTGGAATAAATTATTATGTTTTATGATCCATGTGGCACACTTATGCATGAAATGAAATGTTTAAGAAGGGTGCACCCTTATAGTGCTCCAATGCATTGGGTAAAGTATAGTATCATGATACGTCATGTGAAATGAGTTTTGACTCATGATAAGTCAAGTGCAATGAGGGTTTACTCGTGATTTATGTGCAATGAGGATTTACTCATGCTCCATGTGCAATGAGCCTTGGCTCATGCTAATTCCATGTTAAGTGTTGTTGCCACATTTCCATGTTATGATTATCATGCTTTATCATGACTTTATGTTCATGTTTCTATTGTTCTCTATTGATATGCCTAATGTCTAACATGTATTTTACTCCTCATGTTATTCCATGTGTATTCCCTTACTGGGCTTTATAGCTCACCCTTTTCTTATGCATGTCCTCTGGTTATCCCATGCAATGCTATGTACGAGGGAATGTAGTGGTCATGTAAAGGAAGTTTTCAATAAAGATGTTGTATTTCATGTTTCAAGTTTTTATGTAATTATCCTAATCCCCAAAGACACTAAACCTCTCAATATTATTTATTTTATCAAGTGAAGTTTTATGTAATAAATCATGTTTAAGTTTGTACTAAAAAGCGGGGTTGTCATAATAATTCAATGTCATTATGTTATTAAATTGTAATATTTTCAAAATTAATTTCTATGTATAGATGTTTTTAGACTTTACGGTTGCTGATGTGCTAGCACGAAAGTGGACATTGAAAAATCTAGGAAATAAATGGAAAGAATTTAAATGGATATTGTGGGGAGATGTCAATGATACTTCGTTGATCACCCAACAGATGTATGACAAGGTACCCAATGGGGTACCCAAAGAGCAATGGAATGTTTTTGTTGATAGACATTGTGATGAGATACAGATGGTATTTAAATATATATTATTATATTAATCTCATTTTACATTTATTCATGTATATTAAAAGGAGATGAAATTTCATACATTACTATTAAATTACATTTTATTTATTTCAAGATATTTCAAGAAAGAATGCATCAAGATGGTATAAGAAAATCATCTGTCACACTATGGGGTCAAAGAGTTTTTCTAGAATCCAATCGACTATGGTAATATTTTCATTAGTTTAAATATTTATAATACAATATTATCTATTTAATTTATTGTAATTTTTGATTTATATTTTTTTAATGCAGTCATAAAGTTTAGGGAACCCAGCATCCCAAACAGAATTGTGGTTGGATGTTCATAAAAAATCTAATGGAAGTTTTGTTAATGAGTCTGCCAAAAAAGTTGGGGTATGAATTAATTTTTCATTATAACAACTTCTTTTAATTTTTCACTATGTTAATATATATTTCTTATAATATGACTGATATTTTATTTATAGGTAAAAATTAAAGAACTATGGGATGCCAATTCTGTGCAGTCCTACTCAGCCTCCCAGAATGATCCAGTTGGTCAAGTGCTTGGGAAGGAGCATCCTGGTCGAGTATGTAGGATGGGTATGGGAACCATACCATCTTAGGTCTTTGATAGACCATTAGGGATTGATGCTTCATATAATCCTGGTTGTAGTCACTCCATATCCTGATATGCTCAGAGATATTTTGTTTCAATGCAAAAAAAAATTGAGGATTAAGGGACTCAGATATCCACTTTATAGAAAGTGTTGATTGATTTATATCAGAAGACGACTGGATCTTTCCCCAGTGATATTACATCTATGAAGGGTGGTGGTTAGTAGTTAAATCAAAAAAATTCAAAATCATTTAGTTTGAAAACATTTATTGGTTTTAATTTTAAATATAAATATACAACAATATTTAATTTTCAATATAATTGTCTTACAGGTGCCGATACCAGGAAGTAGAGATGGAGGTGGAGAGGGTAATGAGATATATTCATCATCATACAATGATTAGTGGTTTTGTTGATATGTTGGACAAAAGTTGGAAACATTTGGTTGGTTTATGTATCATGTATTCCACAGAATAGTCACCAAAAATATTTTGTTTATGTATCATGTGTGGTAGAGTAGTCACCAAACATATTTTTATTTCAGTTATGTTAGGATGTTTATATTGGTATTTTAGATGGTTGATTACTGAATACTGTTATATGGATTATATTATTCTATTATATAAACTTTTCACATGGTTTTTTTAGGGTACTTCTAAAGGGGCTCCAAAACAAGTAGTAGTTTTTTATTTGTAAATACACATTTAGCGGCAATTTAAATTTCGACTAAGTAAATGGATCATATTTAGTGACAGTTTAAACCACCACTAAAATGTGGAATCATATTATCGAAAGTGGTTTAAACCACTGCTAAATTATATAGTGCATGTATTTTAGCGGCAATTTTTTCAGCTTTAGCAGCAGTTTTCACGGGAGAAATTGTATATCTTTTTGCAGCAGTTTTAACCGCTACTAAAAAAGATCAAATTTTTTCCCTAGAAACTTCCACTAAAAATGTTTCTATGGAACTTAATGAAAACCTCCACTAGATTAAAGAAACTTCTGCTTATTGGTTTTCGATACCCAATTTAACGGCGGTTTTATGAAACTGC
The DNA here is from genome assembly GCA_963277665.1 of Viscum album. Taxonomy (NCBI): domain Eukaryota; kingdom Viridiplantae; phylum Streptophyta; class Magnoliopsida; order Santalales; family Viscaceae; genus Viscum; species Viscum album. The sequence continues at coordinate 1,607,012,258 of OY728129.1, read as the reverse complement.
TTCCATATAAAAAAATGCCTCTATGCAGTGATTTTATTATAGTGTAAATAAAACCACAACTTCACCTTAGTCTTCACATTCCAAGTGAATGTTGGCTATCACTGACATCAACTACCACTGATCTGAAGCCTCTTTTTCCAAGTGACCATATGACTTCCTACTTAATGCATATACTACTAAATTTCCATTACCCAGTGTACACATAAAATCAAAGTCTAAAATTTGGATATACTCGATCCATCTTATTTGTATCATATTCAAGCCCCTCAGTGAGAGAATATGTTTCAAGATCTTATGATCTGTAAGCACTGTAAATTTCTTACCAAAGAGGTAATGATTCCAATTATTCAAAGCATAAACTACCAAAACTAACTCCAAATCATGTGTTGGGTAGTTGTTCTCATGAAACCGTAACTATCTTGAGCCATAAGCAATAACACGATCTCCTTGCATGAGAAAAAAATCCCAACCCTAATCTCGTAGCATCACAATACACCACACACCCTTTCCCAATTATAGAAAAATCAAGATCGATGCTAATGTAAGGAAAAATTTAAGTTCTTGAAAATATTTCTGAAATTCATAATTCCATTGGAATGGAACATTTTTCCTTGTCAAATCTTTCATAGGTGAAGCTAGTCATGAAAATTCACAAAAAAAGCATTGATAATAACCATCTAGAACAAGGAAAATTTGTATCTCGAAGAAATTATTTGGTGGTTTCCAATATATAACTTCTTCTATCTTTTCTAGATCCATAGAAACACCTTTTTTGAGATTACATGCCCAAGGAAACATAACTCTTGTATCCAAAAATCACACTTTGATAATTTGGCATACAAATGATGATCTAACAAGATTACCAACACTATTTCAAAGTGTTTCTCATACTTTAACCTTTTCCTTGAATACACCAATATGTCATTTACAAACACCACTATAAAATAATTGAGATATATTTATAATATCTGACTCATCAATGCCATAAATACTTTTGGTCCATTCATAAGATTGAAAGGAATCACTACATATTTATAATGTTCATATATACTCCTGAAATTTATATTCAGAATATCCTCCTTCTGAATCTACAATTGGTGACATCCTGATCACAAGTCAATTTTGTAGAAACACCGAGATCCCCTTAATTAATTTAACATATGATCAATGTATGGAAGTGGATACCAATTCTTTATTTTAACTTGGTTAATCTTATGATAACCCATGCACAACTTAAGAGTTCCATCCACCTTTTTCACAAACAATATTGGTGTTGCCCATAGAGACATGCTAGGCCAAATGAACCCTTTGCTTTACAACTCTTCCAACTATACTTTCATTTCCCTTAATTCTATTGGTGCCATCCAGTAAGAGGGAAAGAAAATAGGGCTGGTCCCTAGAAGGAGATCAATAGTAAACCCCACTTCTCTTATAGGTGGGAACACTAAGAAATTATCAATAAAAACATCTATAAACTGATCAACAACCACTAGAAAATTTCTATTCTTGATATTTTACATCGATTAAAAAGTCAATACTACCAACTGGTATGATATCGTTCCAAATTTTGGTTCCAACAAGACCGTTTCACCTTCCTTTACACTCTGATCTTATTCAAAGAGATGCTCGACACCATCCTCAGTCGTAAAAGTAACCTTCTATGTATAATAGTCGATGTGAGCCTTAAAAATTTTCAACCAATCCATAACATGATTATTTCAAAGAAATCCATCTTAATCAGAAATAAATCACATATCAACTCAACTCCATCAATAGTTATTGAATATAATTTACACATAAAGGATTGAAATTCTCTTTAACCAAGTGGAGATTGAAGTTTCAAAAAATAAGGCATCATCTCAGCATTTAAACCCAAAATATCAATAACATGAGAAGAAATAAAGGAATGAGAATCAATCATATCAAACAAATCTTTCCTAAGGGTAAAATTTAAAATAATCCTACTTCACACCGTCTATAGTCAATATTGATCATCCAAAATAACTTTCTCAGCTCTATATAATTGATTACTCACTACACTTTGTTCTGTATTTCCCTATTGAGATTGGACATGTTGAGGATTCATGGTATTCCTAGAATAACCATGGATAACTCAGTTCTTCTTATGTGAGGTATTCTATTTCCCTTGTCCTGTTAAAGTATACAACATTTTAAAAACATGAGATGTGTCCTGAACACCCAACCTTGGAGCACCGTGACAATAGCACTGAAGATGCCCCGTCCGATTTCACTTGTGGAATGCTCCAGGTGGTGCCGTAAAATTTTTTTATGTGATTTAGTTATCCACACTAAAAACATACACATTTTACTTTGGGTATTAGATGAAGGTCAATTAATCCTATGACCTGATTCTGACATGTTCCATATCCTTAAGGATGATTCCCTCTTCCTATTTCTCTTAGTGTTATAGTTCTCACCTCCCCTCATGAAGACAACCATACTTCCTCCACTTGGATTTCCAATAGTGATAGATATCATAAAAAGAGTATCTAGTTTCCGCCGTGAATCAATTTTTTGAAAATCATGAATGATGCTTTGAACCAACTGTTGGTTCACATGTGGCTTAGGTGAAACCATATTCTCAATGGCCTCTTCCAGTTGGTTTCTAAGATGTTTATTGGGTGCCATTTTCTATAAACACAAAAAATGACATAAGTTTGTCTCTATAAACTGAATTATTAACAATTAAAATTCTACCATATTACACATATCATGACAAGGATTTCCCAAAATTAAATAATTTTCATTTTTCAAACAATTTTTGAAAATTTCACCATGATTTTAAGAATAAAACCATTTTAAAAATGCCATAACCATTCTTTTTTTCAAATCTCGTATTTGAAAACAATTTCAAACTTTTTCAAAAATCAAAATTTTTGTATACAATCATAAATAATTACCCAAAATAAAATTTGAACTCCTAGTGGGAAGTAATTTCTATAATGCATGTCATGATCTTCTCATTAGCTAAACCCATGATAATTATATTACACTCCTATAAGTGTATCCAAAACACTTATTTACCCAATTCCCTGGTACTTTATGTTCAACATAAAAAGGTTAGATATATATTTTTATGATTTACATTTCAAATCCCAACAATCCTACTCCTTTCTACCATCCCAACTCAAGGAATATACCAAAATGATTTTCAAATACAATATTAACAACCAATACCATTTGTCCAAAAATATTAGACCGATCAAGAGTTATATCATTAGAAAAAGGACAAAATAATCGCATACCACTTGTAACAACCTACCCCTCCTCATTGGATTATGTCTAGGAAGAATTGCTACTTGGCCTTAAGCGACATCCCCATGATGTCAAAGGCTGGTAATAAATTCCAAGGGATTTAATGTAATTGGGGGACAATTTTCCCTTTGAGAAATAAAAAAATCCAACCAAACACACCATAACAAAATAACCACTATATGATGAATGATACCAATGTATACAACTCAAAGTAAAATAATTAAATATAAAGCCCAACTATAAAGAAATTACCACAATAGAAGACTACTAATCATCAAATTACAAAGAAGATGACAAAATCAACACACTCAAGGACTCTAAGACATAACTACATATCTCCAACTCAAAATCCATGCTCAAGTATTAAAATCCCCCACTAAAGAAGTTAAATGATTTACCTTTACCTACGTCCTGATAAAAAAAATCTACAAAAGCACCAAAGTGACAAAGCACGTGTGAGTAATGAAACTCAGTAGGTTTTCCCCAAATTACTTCCCTACTCAGACCACTAGGATAGAACATGTTATCACATTTATATAATATAATCTATATAAAAAAATTTAAAATAGTTTATCAAAAAACCAAAACTATTTATAAGAAAAATAGTTTTCCAAACCAAAACCATTTTCCATAAAAGGTAACCAAGAAAGTTTTCCAAACCATTTCACAATCTATTTGACAAAATCCATTACAATCCACACATAACCCACACTTGCATGCCTAGGTGAGAATTAAATACTCATGAGATATCTCTCATCTATCTACCAAGTCATCAAAATGTAACCAATATCTCATGTTCCATTACAACTTTGTCCCCGATCACTAATTCATATTCCAACCAGGCCCCGTATGCAATATGAACCCACACCACCAAGTATGCCCAAAAACCATGAAAATAAAATCATGACAAAACCATTTCAATAAAACAATATTTTTATTGAAAAAATTTCCAAAAAACCTTTTTCCATGTATCAAACCAAGAAACTATTTTAAAATCAACATTTTAAAATCATTTATCAAAGAACTTTACACAACAATTTCACAATTCCACAAACCATAACTAAATAAGGTTTCCACCAAGCTTTGTAAAACAATTTAAAAATAAATTTTAAGCCAAAAAATAAATTTTAAATCAATCCTTCAAGTTCTAATAATAGGAGTCAATAGTGAATCCACCTACCTTGGGAATTATGGAGAAAATGAAGAATGACACGAAAATGCCAAAAAAACTGGGTTGAATCTCCCAAACCCTTCTTAGATCTTTTCCCCTAACACCAATAAATCCAAATATAATCATGATTAGAAGAAAAAACCACATATATATCCACATTAAACCAGATCTAAGAAACCTAGAGAGGGAAGATGACTATATCTAAAGAAAACTACAAAAAAAAACGAAAACATACCAAGGTAATCAGCCTTCAATGCTCCAAGATTTGCCTCCAGATTTCTTTTGGATCAAAGGGGAGAGACTAAAAAGTATTTTAGAGAAAGGAAAAAAGAATTAGGGTTGATAATAGGGAAAACTAAGAGGTTTAGAGATAATCCTAAGATAGATCCACTTTTTAAGGATTTAATTTTTAAACGGTGAGCTAAATGTGTGCTAACCTCTACCTCATGAAATACCTCACACAGTTTCTTCACATGGTTAGATAAACCATGCGCCAATAATATAGAATATATATGTCCCACTTTTCATGGTTCTTCCAAGGTGAATACATGGTCTGGCCAAATCGTGTGCCTACCGAGAAGCCCCTGTTTCACCTTGTATGGTTTCCTATAGGAGTTGGACGGTTCCCACTAATTGTGCTTAAATAACGCACCTTTATAAAAGATTAAAAACATTACAAAATTCTTCCAAAATCTCCCAAAATTCACCCAAACAATTTTCATACTTAAAAAGAATAAGTAATGGGTTACTTACTTGAAATTAGAGGTTCTACACACAATGTCAATTTGACAATCCTAAAGCATTATTACACTCGATCAGTCCATCATCCCAAGCCAAGGTCTCGCCCTGAAGGAATGTTTACTCAGCCATTGGAATAGAGACTGATGTTTCTAGGGATGTGGATAAAGTATGAAAAATGAAAAGAAAAGATAAAGGGATAAGGAAATATTTAAACTAACGAAATTCATGCTCATGAAAGGAATAAAAAACAACACACACTTGTGATTGAATTGAAAGAAGATTGAGGTAAGGGATTACAAAATAATTTAAAATACTTTATAAACATAAAAAAATATATATGAGGTTATTAGATTCAAGATACGGTTAAAAATAATATACTAACATTAAAATTGAAATTGAAATTGAAATGAAACTTACTAGGTTACAATAAATAAAAGTGGAAAACAATGAAAAAAGAAGAGAGGAGGGATATATCTTTTTAGAATAAGAGTATTTCTGATCCTTAAGACCAAGATCAATGTGTGGATGTTCCAAATACATTTCCTTCAATTTTGAAATTTAAAACCCCATGAATGGAAGTGAAGGTTCCATTTTATAGGAAAGAGGGGAGGGTGGTTTCCCTCCAAACCAATCCTTCAAAAGTTGGAAAATATTAGAATCATTAGATAAATGTATATTGAAAACTAATAAAAAATAATTTTATTTCTATACACCTTAATGTTCTTCCAAAAATATTTCAATTCAATTGGACACATTTATCCAAAGTTATGGATGGAATTATAAAGTAAAATTTCTTTGCTAGACAGACTCTTCAAATTCCATAATTCATCTTAAAATGCATTTATGACCTTTAAAATGAAGGTATATTTTTAGATAAAAGTTAATTATTTTGTTCCTAATTCCCTTATCTATATTAAAAAACAATTGAATATTATTTGGAATTATTATTTAGGATAAATGGGCCCAACATTATAAGTAATCCAATCTATTGATAGATTTTATGCTATTTATTTAATGATCTAGTTGAGCCTATTAATGGTGGATATGAACCCTGATTTTTACCTAGTTTCAAACCAAATATTTTTGTGATATCTATGAACATTCAAGGAAATTAAGCTTCTTAATTTTTTCAAAAAATAAACACATCATAGATGGTTCAAAATGCTTGATAAAAATGTTGCATCACGTTTCATGATTAAAATTTCCTTCCAAATCACTGGTTTATCTTTAACTGTTGTTAAATTTTTTTTAGAAAAATATTGTAGGAATCAGACAAATAAAGAATAGAATGCTTTGGATGATTATATAAAAATTTATGATCAAAATATGAAACTATCAGAGTAGTAACATTTAGATAAAAATGTGATTTTTTATGATCAAATCAGTGTAGGAAGTTATTTAAAATTATTGAATGAATTTGAATTTTTCAACCCCCACAATTATTCTAGTGAATTTTCTCAAGAACAAGAAACATAAAAAACATGAAATACCATGATCACTCATTAACCAATATCAACATTTTGTTTCCACCAATTAGTGGGATATTAACATGCCCACTCATCTACCATGCATTGTAAAACCTCTTTATTCCTCAATTTTGTGTCAAAAACCATTTTCATTTTTAATTCAAAAATTTCGAATTGGAAAATGTTCCCACACATAATTCACTCATCTCACAATTATTTAACTTTTTTAATGGAGTTCACTCATTCACTGACTGAGAGTGATGATCTATGAGTTTTCTAGATCTCTCAGCTTCCCTTATCATACAATTGTGAACTTTTATCAATAGTTATTTATAAGGGATTTTCTATGAATTATGGTGCTACAAAAAACTAGAATTTAGCGACAATTTTTAAAAACATCACTAAATTAGAGATGCTTAGTGAAAAACTTTGCTAAAATAAAAATGATTCCTGAAAAGCGTCGCTAAATTAGCAATGCTTCCTGATTTTTTTGCTAAATTAGAGACGTTATATATATATATTAATATATATTAACACTGAAAAATGTATATAAACATATATATATATATATATTTACACAAACACATATATATAAATATATATAAATATATTTATATATAAAAAACATATATATTTTAAATTTAGTCACATCATTAAGAAAATGTAGCTATTTTAGTGACATTTTTACGAGTGTGTGGATAATTATATATATATATATATTTATAATTATAATTATATATATGTATATATAAACATATATATTTACACACACACACACACATAAATTAGCGATGTTTCGTGAAAAACGTCGCTAAATTACCAGTGCTTTGTGAAAACTATCGCTAAATTAGCGATGCTTCGTGAAAACTGTCGCTAAATTAGCAACACTTTGTGAAAAACATCACTAAATTAACAATTATTCCTAAAAAACCTTGTTAAATTAGCAATGCTTCCTGAAAATAATTCCTAAATTAATGACGCTTTTTGAAAAAACGTCACTAAATTAGAGACGTTATATATATATATATATTAATATATATAAACACTACCATTTGTATATAAACACACACACACACACATATAAATATATATATTTACACACACAAATATATATAAATACACACACACACACACACATATATATACATATATTTTAAATTTAGTCACATTTTTTAGAAAATGTAGCATTTTAGTGACATTTTTACCGGTGTTTTAAAGCGTGGATAATTATATATATATATATTTATAATTATAATTATAATTATATATATGTATATATACACATATATATTTACACACACACACAAACATATATAAACATATATTCATATAAACGCACACACACACACACATATATATTGATATAAAAATATAATATATATAAAATATATACATATATATAATATAAACACACACATATAATATAAACATATATATATATATATAATATAAATATATAAATAAACATAAAATATAAACACACACACACACATATAATAAAATAAACACACACGCACACACACATATATAATATAAAATATAAACGTATATATAAATATAACATAACATAAACATATATAGATATAAAATATAAAATATAAAATATAAAATACACATATATATATATCTTAATATATGTATATTAATATAATATTAATATAATATATATATATACATATATATAATATTAAATTTTATATATTGAAATATGTATATATATATATATAACATAATATAATTAAATATTTTAAATTTAGTCATGTTTTTAAGAAAACGTGACTATTTTAGTGAACTTTGTACCAATGTGTTAAAAAGTGACTGATTACACACACACACATAAACACACACACACAAATATAAACATATAATATATATAAAATATAAACATAATATATATATATATATAATATAATATAAACACACACACACACACACACATATATTAAAAATACAATAACATATCAATAACTCGAATGAGTTAGTTGGTAGATTTATTACCTAAGAGCTTCCAGGTCGCCGGTTCTATTTCTGTGGGCTTCGATTTTTACAGGGTGGGAGTGTGGCTGTACGGGATAACTTGAGGAAGCAAGGTAAATGAACGGTCTGATGGTGGAGAGGACAGAATGGAGGGATGCAGGGGAGAGGTGTTGTAGGGGACACATGAGGATTAGACGGTGGAGGTCAGGGGACAAAGGGGTGAGGTGTTGTAGGTGACGCGGGGGGGGGGGGGGGTGAGCACCAAAGGCAGGTACTAGAGGGGAGAGGGTGAGGTGTTGGGAGGCATTCGGACGAGGTACTGGATGGGGAGGGAACCACAAGGGTGTTTTTATTATTATTATAAAAAATACACATTAAAAAAATACATTTTTATATATTTCAAAAACAAAAGAAAAAAATTACTAATGTTTCCAGAAAATGTCGATAACTAACATGTAATTTAGGGACATCTATTTAATGACATTTCTAGAAAATATTGGAAAATTAGTGACACTTTAAAACATCACTAATTTAACGATGTTTATTTATTGACATTTCTAGAAAATGTCAGAAAATGATGTATCGCTAAATTAGAGACGTTTAAAACATCGCTAAATTATCGAACTTTTAAAACGTTTCTAAATTAATGACACTTCATTTAGTGTCATTTTAGAGAAACGTCGGTAAATGAATTAGCAACGTTTTAAAATGTCACTAATGTAAATATTTTTTGCTAATTAGAGTTTTTTTGTAGTGTGGGATAATAAGAAAATGGTTTTTTTGGGAAGTTAAGAAAAAGATAAACTTGGACAAAGGCATTCATGGATTGTGAAATAGGGCATTAAAGAACTCTAAAAATCATTTTTTCAAGGGAACTTACACTTGAGGTAGAAAACATAATGAGTGGACTTGAGTGAGGATAATAGAGAGAAATAACTCAAGCAAGAACTTGGATGATGAGATAAATGAATTTATTCCTCTTTTTTTCAATATATATATATTTTTTCTATTTGTTAAATGTTTTTTCTTTTTTTTCTTTTTTTCAATTTTTTGAACACTTTTTGAATGAGATGTATCAAATGACATAGAAAATTATTACAATGAAAATGTTATTTAAATGGATTTTTTTCCAAGATTCTACGTAAGGAAACATCCCCCCACACTAAAGATAACGCTTGTTCTAAAGAAAGAAAGACTAGATGGAGATTAATGAATTAAAAGACTCATTAAAAAACATTCTATATCAATTAAGTTTCATAAAATCATGCATGAAATATCAAAGTGAATTTTTTGCAGGATAAGGTGTAATGATTGTAATGTGGCTAACAAAAAGGGGTATTCATTCGGTTAAGGGGTCTTTCAAAAAGAGGTTTAATGTAAGGTTTAGGGAGTCTATTTTGTTAAAGTGACTCTCATATGGCTAAAAGAATTTAATCTATCATTTTTATGATTAAAAACGTTTGGAAATTTATCTTGAAGGTCAACACAATCCAGATTCACAATCAGTGGTGAAAAAACACTAGGGTAAAAGATGGTCATACATGAACTTGGCATGAAAGTTTAATTTTTACCTCATGGGTAAGGGTACAACATTCATTTTCCAATCTAAAATTTAGGCACTAAAAAGTTAATTTTATTGAAACAAAATGTATTGGTCAAAATTAGTGATGAAAATAAAAAAAATGTATGAGATGAAAACTATTATCTTAACTCTCCCAAAATGGTTTGAAAAAAATATAAAAAAATTTCATAAGTAACCATGATTTTTCTGGTTTTATTTTTTCATTTTTCTAATTTTAAAAATATCCAAAAAATAAGGAAAAATGGAAAAGAGGGTGCATAGAGAAGAGGGTTTAATGAGAGAGGGGGTGGGGGAGAGGGATAAAGAGGGAGATTTAGAGTGAAAGGAGTGATTCCTAGTTGGATCAAGTGGGTATCATTCTCTATTGAGTAATGAATCCTTTCCAATAGAAGTGGTATTTCAAGCATTTGAGATGGTGCTCAGTGTTGGCAGTCCCTCAAGGTGGTGCTTTATTCATTGTCTATTTTCTATAAGAAAATTAAAAAATTAATTATTTATTTAAAGAAAAACTAAAAAAATGAATTAACCAAAAAAATATCGAAAACTCAATTTTCCTCACAGGAAGTTATACATTTATTCTATCTACATCTATATAGTTGTAGTGGACTACCTAGATTCTAATGATAGACATTGTTTCCTTAGTTTAAAACACCATATTTTATCAAAATCTAATATTATTCCAGAATGTTTTTTCCTTTGAGAGGTCCCATTTTTCATTGAAGAGATATATATTGTAATACACTGATATTTTAAAAATAACACTATTTTTGATAGTGTATACAACACAAAACACTGAGATTAAGCAAACCGTCCTATACTATTAAAATATTATTATTTAAACATGGCCATTATAACCTCTCCATTAAATTGGTGGGTATAAATAATATTAAATAATTTAATAAGTATACATAAATGTATTAATTGATGTAAATGTATTGATAAATTCTTATTAAACAAGCACTCAATTTTTAATGAAGACATTTTATTCTTCAAAAAATATGTTTTCTTAAAAAACGATATTTATTGATTTTTGAGAGAAAATATTAAAATTAATATCTTGAATTTTTAAAAATGATATTTTATAAAATGAAAATTATTTTATGAATCATCATATCAAAATTGACTTCAGGTAAAATTTTAATATTTTTCTGAAATGATTGATTTTTCAATGAATAGTGAAAATTACCGCTTTTTCAAATACCACCTTTTATTTTAAATAAATAAAGTAATTTAAAACTTCCATTATATTTTTAATTTGGTATTAAAATTACATATGAACCATTTTATTTATAATAATCAAATTAATTTCATTTGGATCATCAATTTTCACGATTTTGGTATAAGTTTATTTTTATGCTTAAAAACATGGGTTTCTACTAATTATTTTTAAATGCATAAAGTTTATCCATTTTAATTAATTAAATTAACCCTCAATAAAGAAATATTTATTTAAATTAATATATTATACATGTATTTATATTAATTTAAATTCATATAATTATGATTTCTAGTCAAAAAGATAATATAATATCATCTATTTCTTGAAAAGTCATTTTTCGATACGTTTTGTGAGTTTAATTTTAAATTTAATTCTGAAATTTATATTATTTTAATTTGATAAAATATATTTCATATTTTGAATCATCATAATTAATATTATGTAATAAGGTCAACATAATTTTGATCATAATGAATAATAAAAATAATAAAAAACTAGTTACTGTGGTGAAAAATTAAAATGGTAAAATTTAGTAACCTTAGAGGTAAATTGAATAAAATGTTTAAAAAATGTTTATTTTTGAATGGTGGAGGTTTCTATTGAACATATAATCCCTAAAATCCATTATTTATAAATTTTTTTTGGCACTTTTCTTGAGAGTTACTTCCCATTATTAATTAGTTTTGGGTATTTAGAAAAATGAAACTCCCCCTCAATTATAAAATGACACAACCCCCATCACTTATTCAAACATATAAAGCCATTTTTATCAAAAAACCCCTAAAAAAATATCTACCAAACATCATTATATACATATAGAGCTTCTTTTCTTCCAAAAAACCAACCTTAGGGTCCTTAATAAGAGATCCAATGGAGGTTCTTCTAAGAAAAGGTAATCATGTTCAGTGAGATCCTTCTTTTTTAATTATTCTTTTTATAACTTAAATTATGTATTAAAAAATATAATATAATAAGAACATTATATATTATACACTTATATGTTATTATGTCTATGAAATAATATTTATCCATATTCTCTTCCATCAAATGGAAAATGAAACCATCGTTCATGCGTACGACAAACTACCACTTCGTGAACCGGTGTAATTATTTTCCATCATTGTCTATCATATATGTTCATGATTATAGATTTAATGTTTATATATTATATTAATGAAATATTAATCATTATATAAAATTAAAATATCCTATACCTTTTTACCTTACCATCTATTGAAAAATGATAATGTCATTTGTGTGTACGATAGGATTCCGCCTTACGAAGCGATGTGATTCATTTTTTATTACCACATCATATGGATGGTATATGTAAGTGAATTAAAATAAATAATACAATATTTATGATGTAATTATCATTTTAAAATATAAAATAACACTTACCTATTTAAATAATGATTTTTTTAAAATGGAAACACTACTTATGCATACGTACGACCTACCGTCTCCATGGTTGTAACACAGTTCATTTTTCATAACCATATTTCATGGATGGTTTTAAAAATATAATTTATATATAAAAATAATAATTATGTCATTATTATTATTCTGTAGATTATGTAATAAAAACTTATTTTACCATAGTCAATCTATTGAAATCATTTTAGACATATGAACTGAATAACATCAAAACAAACGACATGCACTTAATTGATTAAATAAATATATATAACTTGGTAATAAATAAAATAAAAAGAATAATAAAAATGAAAATTTTTATTAATAAATTAAATAATTAACAAATGTTTATTATTCTGGAAGATAAAATACGAATGTGATGATTCGAACTCGAGGTAAGGGGTTTCATCTTAAAACTTCCTTCTTTGAGACACATGCTCTTCTATACACCTAATATTATTTAAAAGTGTATATATTGAAAATTTAATATTTAAAAAAATTTATAACTCTTATTCATGGTATTTGAACTTAAAATGCAAACTATCTCTCTTCCAATCATTTTTTATTAATATGTTTTTTAAACCGTAAGGGATTCTCATCTCACTTTTATTTCCACTGGACACATGTCATATTCACAAATTGTTTCTTTTGTGTGGTGTATATAATACCCATGAATGTATTTTATGATTATTATCATGGAAATTATTGGATTTATATATCCATATATTTATATTCATCTAATTTTATTTCTATCATGGGGATTTTTATTCAAAAGTTACCAAAGTGGTAAGGATTTTATGTTAGAATCTCATTATTTATCGAGATTATTTTTTATTATACATTAGATGACAAAATATTATGATATAACTTTCAAGAAACAAATTAATTTTCTTATCCTTTGGTTATATCTTTAGAATACATGTTTTAATTTAATTTTCCTCACTTTAAGTACTTAAGACACCGAATGAATGTTTTTAATAAAAAATGACTTTATTTCTCTATTTGATAAAAAATAATTTCTCTTACATGTCCATGATTTCTAAAAATATTTTAAAGAATGTTTTTGATATTATAAAATTATTATTTAAATATATATTTACCCATGTTTAAATTTTTTAATTTTATTTTAAAATGAATCTTCTTATCATTTTCTGAATGAGTTACTTTTGAATTTTTACCAAAAATATGAATGGAACTTTGTTTTAGAATACAAATAATAAATATAATTTCCCTCCATCATGAACAATCATTGATTTGAATATTAATTTACAATACATGATTATTTTCAAAGAAATTTTTTTTCATAGCATTCTAGAATTTTTGTTTTTAAAAGTGATTTTCAAATTGAAAAGGGAATTTTATTCAAGAAATATTCCATATAATATTTTAAAGACATTTTCATTAATGATGAAAACATTTGATGTTATAGATTACTTATAAATGATGTATATATGTCTCTAAAATATATATCTAGCTTATTCTACATTACTTAAGCAGGGTAATACTTTCCTTATGTTCATCTCTCAAATGCCTTCATTATGAAATTTCCTTTGATTATGATATGAGAAAAGATTATACAACCTATGTTCTTTACATGGGTAATCCTTATGTTTATGAATTATGATTGATTTTTCTTTTTTGGAACACATAATCCTAAACATGTTATGATGGGTGTTCCCAGATTTCTCTCCGATGCATTGGGTAAAGATTTAGTTTCATGAGATGCCATGTATGAGATTAGGGAGTAAACCTAATCTATTACTAGACTTTTCCAACCATGTGATATTGTCTAGGTAGTTATCCTTGACTCATGTTTATGTCATATTAGATGTTACAACAAAAATTACTATATTTCCATGATATTATGATACCGTGTTCTTTATGTTATGATCCCATGTGATTACTCACGAACCTTCTCTTTTATCATATCATGTTATACCTTTGAATCACACATTCTATTTCCTTATCATGTTTATTTACTTATCGGGATTTTTAGATCAAACCTTTTGACTATGTATTCCCCAGGTTATCCCATATAGTTTTAGGATATTGAAAGGATTTAGGAGATCGTTATAAAGAATAAAGTAAAGTAGTTTTATTTTAGTCTCAATTTTATGCCTTGTGAATATAGTCTTACAAACACACTCTGACTCATGATATTTAGGTTGTAATTAATGGATCTTTATGCTAAAAATAATGTAATAATATGTGTAAAAGGATTTTGTCTCTATATACAGTACATTTAAAATTGGTATTTTATAATGGGAAGTGTATTTTCTTCTTTTTCATCTTGAGTAATGGATTTTTCTTGAATGTTTGGTTTAGTACCAACATCCTCATGTCCATCATTGTGATGTAAAATAAGATCCTCCATCTTATATTCAAAACACACTAAACCAAGTGTGTTATAATATTCATCCTCATCATCTAGATCATATAATAAAGATGTTAAGTCTTCAATTCTAAAACAAGTAGAGATAGTTTTCAATTCAATATGAGAATATTCAAATGAAATTGAGTCTAAAGTACATTTAAGTCCCTTTAATGGTTCAAATCGTAACTCATGTTCCTCATGGAGTGACTCTTGAAATAAACTAGAATGATTTGGATATAGATTTTACTTTTATATTACTTATTCAATCTCCTATACAACCTCTTAATTAAACATAGGAAAATATAGTAGTTCAAATAGTTCATTTACCACATTTTCATGAAACTTGGGAAAGTATTTAGATAACTCACAAAGTTCCTTCAAAGGCCTTGAGACACTCATATTCTAGATCCTATTTAATGTACTAAATCAATTACATGAAAAAATTCTCCCCAAAATTATATTTATGCACTCCTTCCCATTTTTAGGTGAAAAAACGACTTTTATATTAAAATCAAACGAGGTATCAAAAATAAAATCCTTTATTATTTTTTGTTTTTTTCAAAACAAACAAGAAAAATTAATTAATTATATAACCGTTCCTTGAAATAAAACCAATTTTATGTTTGGATGATTATCACCTATCAAAGATTAAATAACTAGTGCCCTTCTATAGTGTATATAGTGTCACTCAGGTCGAATCATTGGTGATGGTACTGTTATTTTGGAACCAATTGATGTTGTTTTTCAATGAGGGGGGGATGATTTTTCATAGCTTTAAGAAGAATGTAACAATTTACTTTGAAGGAAAATATTTATGAGATTTCAGGGTGAGAACAAAGGATAAGTTTTTAAGGGATTTATTTCATTTAGAATTGGAAAATATTATGTCAAATTAACATTCACAATGCGATATATGAATGATCTAGTTTTTATGAAGTTTAATCTATAATCCGAGCCTCAAATTGAGATATAATCCATGGGAACATGTTGTTGATGAATGTTTCAATAATTAATTAATTTTTATGTTCCAAGATATCCAATAATCTATGGAACCCTAAAATACATAAAACATGTCAGTAGTCCATGATGCATTCGACAGAGGCACACAATGTTAATTTGAAAATCATGAAGCATGGTTTCTCTCTATCAATCTATCATCACTGGACAAGTACTCACCCCAAATGAATGTTTAATTAGCCATATATATGAATAGTTATGTGGATAGTGGTGTATATAATGGATGAAAAAAGAAAAGAAAAGATAAAGGGACATGAAAGTATCTAAACTAACTCACTGTACACACACAAACTGAGTTAAAAATAACACACCTATAATTGAATTAAAAGGATATTGGGGGAAGGGATTCCAAATAAATTTAAATTAATTTTAGAATATAAAATAGATCAATATAAGGTGATTGTATTTAAGAGAATGTAAAAAATCTTTCATTAATATTAAACTTGAAATTCAAAACAACACTTACTAGGTTACAACAAAGCAACGAGGAAAACAATAAAGAAAAAAGATATAAGGAGGGGTATCTCTAGTTATAAATAGAGTATGGTAGATACTCAATCCCTAGATCAAGTTTTTTAAATTCCAAATATTCTTTCTCAACTTCTGAAAATTATAACCCCTTGAATGGAAGTAGAGACACCATTTTATAGGCTAGAGGGGTGGGATATTTCCCTCCAAATCAATCCTTCAAATGTTGACACCAATTTGAAACATAAGATGAAAAAATATTAAAAGCTTATAAACTTGAAAGTTTTTCCTAAAATTTTATCGATTCATTAAAAATATTTCAAGTTGATTCAATATATGTGTCCAAATTCATGGTTGAAATAGTAAAGTCAAATTTATTGGCTAAATAGACTCTTTAAATTCCATAAGTTATATTTTAATGAATTTATGACCTTGAAAATGAAAGAATATTGGGGTTTTAAAGTTAATGAATTTGTTACATCTACTCTTATATATTTTCACACAAAATTAGATCTTATTTAGACTAATATTTTAGGAGATATGGGCCCAACACTATAAGTAATCAAATATGTTGATAGATTTTGGGGTCTTCATTTAATGCTTTGGTTGGGACAATTAATGGAGGAATTGAAACTTGATTTTTCTACCTTGTTTAGAATTATATGTTTTTGTGTTATCTAATAAGTTTAAAGGAAATTAGGCTTCTATATTCTTCCTAATAACAAAAACATAACATCTGGTCCAGAATGATTGATAAAAATGTTGTATCATGTTTTATGATCAAAATGCACTTTCAAATGAATAATATAGCTATAAATCTAGTTTAATGATTTTTAGAGAAATATTCTAAAAATCATAAAAATAAAGAATCACATGAATTATATTAGAATTTGAAAAGTTATGATCAAAATAAAAAAATGATATTCAAATGGATCAATTCAAATAATTCCATCATGTTGAATTCAATATTAAATATTGAACATTTGGATAAAAATGTGATTTTAATTGATAAAAAAATTATAGGAAGTTATTTAAAATCTTGAATAAAAGTGAATTATCAGCATTCCGAATAACCACATAAAGACACATTTTCATTAATCATGAAACATATTATGGGGTAACAATATGAGATATCATTACAATTCATGTATTGAACAACTAGATGACATGTGGAATGATGGGTTACATGGTGTGTAGATGGTATACGTGTCATGTAACCCACATAATTTGGATACAGTGTGGTCAAAGTATGTGAATTTTATTAATTACACATTGTGTGTTGATTACAAATTGAGCAACATGGTCTAGTTGTGATTACATAGTGTGTAGCTAGTGTACGCACCAAGTAACACATAAATGTTTATGCAAAATATATTCCGAGTCCCTGGTCGTGTAATGTCGATAACCATAGAATAGAGTGTATAATACATAGTGGTCTATAGAAATATTGTAACTCACACCTATTCACTCAAAGTATGCATTGAGTCAGGATTTACACCACATTAATTAATTACATGGAATGGTAATTTATTGTAGCATTAAACTAAAATACATATCCTATAACTATGTACACACAATGTGATAGGGTTTTTCAGAATATTAAATACTTAATTAATTTTCCATGTTAATTATGGATCTATATGATTTGTATAGTTATTGTACACGTCGCATACTCCACACGCATAACCAATGGTATATGTTGCATATATTAATGCCATTCCATGTGAGTAGACCATGGGACTTGACTCATAAAACTACATTCCATGTAATACCATGAAACATCATGTAAAATACATCTCATGTAAGTATATAAAACATGATAAGGACCATATAGAGCATAGTCACATGACATGGGGTTGATAGTACATGATGTATAGAGTAGAAGGCCACATAACATGTTTCCTCCAGTACATGTCGTGTTAAATTCGAGATAGAATTTAAGACCGATCAAATGGGTGTATGCCGTGTTCCCTGTCAGTACATGCCTTATATAAATTAATTTAAAATGTAATTAATTTATTTAAAATAATAGTGGATGATAATATCAAGAATTTTTCGAATGGAAATATTAAGATAAATGGATTAATTAATTAATAAGATAATTAATTTATTAATTTAGTAATTTATATTAACAAAGAATAAATAGAAATGAATGCTAGACAATTTTATTAAATATGTATTCATTGTTTATATGGATGACCATGAGATTGAAAAACCAATGTATATATTGAGTTTCTATTTAATCTAATATTTATTGCATTAGTATTACCGTGATAAAAGTTTTATTGGATTAAATATGAAACCTTGAATGTCATCTCTCCCAATGTTACTACATAGGGCCTACATGTCCATGGATTATTTATCAAACCCCAAATTCATGGTTCCCCTCACATGTGTGTGGGTAAATATATGTAAAGGATGGATCTCCAAGGATATAAGGTGGTCTAGAACTTGAGATGAGGTGAAACCTACCAAGGAGATACATTGGATCTAGGAGGGAATGCTACAACGCAAACCAATAATGAATCCAAGAGTTTTTCCCCAAGGGTAAAAGGTTAGTTTATTGTCTACTTAATAAAATAACGCATAGTAAATATAATGATCATGACACATATTTATTTTATTCTATCCATTAAATGGTTATTTATTTATTTGTGATGAATCTTTATTTAATGTTAAAAATGATCACATAAAATTAAACATAATTACAAGCATGTATGATGGAATAAAATAAATAGATTATTTATAGAAAAATTTTCCAGACATGGTAAATCAATTATATAAATTGAAATAATATTAACAAGTATGTAAAATATAAAATAAGGAATATTTACACATAAGATAAAAATCCTTCCAAGAAAATATTAACTCAGTAAATCCTTCCATTACTTTAGTTATGAATGCAACCATAGCTTGAAGTACTTGTCTGGCCTCCTCCAGGGTGATTTCAATTATCAAGGGGTTCTAAATTATGTTTTGGGCTAACTTAACCATGTTCATATGAAGGGTTGATTACCTCCATAATATTTTGTGCAACTTGGAGGTGAGTGTTGAGGAAATACAAGTCTAGGATTTCAAGATTGGGGAGTCCACATAATAGATCAAGGAGCTACGTGTTAACGCAGTTGGAAAGACCACCTAACTAAATACCTTTAAATAATTTTATAAGGCCTATTTTTGGGTTTTTTAATGTAAATATGGTTCCTTTCTATTATAATGTCCACACGATAAGACATTTCAAGTCCAATGGTGAGGGTTATCGAGACTTGATAAAATAGTGGGATAATAATAAGATAATAAAATTATTACATCTACTATATTTTGGTAATAGTGGAAAGTAACTAAAACCATTTTTATAGAAAATTGAAATTAATGAGGCCTTGACATTATCACTATGTTATATGTTGGTTAAAGAAATTCTTCTAGCCGATGGTAACTTCTAGGAGTGGTACATGCACTTCGCATTATAATACACTAAGAGTGGAAGTCTTATGTGTTGGAGTCCCTTGTTCTAGATGGGCCTTCTAAAGAGGCGGGTAAGGATGAGCTCACCGTCTACCTGAGACACCTGGATGACGTGACAGATATACAATGTTTGATGTAATTTTTCATGTCTAGTGAGATATAAAATCTATATGAAAACATGGATGCATACACCATGTTATCTTTATTCCTTGATCTTTATCAGGAGAAGTCTAGAAAGGAGCAGTATATAATCTCTGAGGCACTATTTACATTAAATATTAGAGAACTTTTGCCACCCGGTCTTCAAGTAGCCAAACTGATTGGCTGTATTGAGTGAATATAGATTCTAGGGTTTAAAATACCCAATGAATTGCACACAATCTTATAATTACTTCACTCAGTCAAAGATTCTCTAGTTTTTTTGTGAATTTTAGTATGAACAACATTGAGAAGTCACTTCAAGAACTCCTTACTCAAATCCACCAATTAGACAAGGACATGATCCATGAAAAACATGTAGTTCTCATAGTGAACAAAATGATGAGAAAAAAGGGTATTAGGAATAACTCTAAGTCTAAGGCTCCTATACACCGCCTGACTAAGAGAAAGAGGAAATGAAGAAAGGCTAAGTAATAATATGTTTTATGTTTTTATTATGGAAATTTTGGCCACTGGAAGAAGAATTACACTCCAATAAAGAATAAAAGGGAAGCGTTAGGTGTGTTTGTTATCAAACATAACCTTTATATTTCTATTATCTGAGTATTAGTACATAGTGTGATGCACATATTTATATCCAAATATAGGAACCAAGTAAATTAAGGAATGTTTCCAGAGTTTAGGTGGATCGACGAGGTTGCAATGGATCTAGACTCACTCCCTTGGGTATTGGAGAGTTCCACCATACTTTTCCAAAATAAATGATTCTAGTTTTGAAGAATTGTTATTATGTGCCTAGTTTTACCTAGAAAACTATATATATGTCTAGTTTAGACATTGATGTTTTTATATTAAAGTTTTTGAAGAAAATATACTACTTTTATAAAGATAACATTTGTTATGGTATGCCACATTTAAATAATGGTTTTTACAAACTAGAATAAGAAAACCTAGTTTTAGAAATTGACAATGAATCAAGTTCATATGACTCATTTCACACCCAATTTTGGAATCACCTACTTGGTCATATAAATGAGAATCACTTTAAAAAGATCTATAGAGATTATTATTTAGATTATTTTGAACTAAAACCACTTGAAAAATGTCATACTTATTTTCAAGGAAAAATAACCAAACAATATTTTGGAAAAAAATGTGAAAGGCCATAAAGCTTCTAAAATTGGTATATACATATGTTTGTGAAAAAATTCTAGTAGAAGCTAGAGGTAGATTATCTTACTTCATAATTTTTTATGACTTTAATAGACATGGGAATGTCTACTTAATAAGCTATAAGTTTGAATCCTTTTATAAATTTAAAGATTTCAATAATGAAGTAGATAGTTGGATTAGTAAGAAGATAAAGACACTTCAATTTAATCAATATGGAGAATACCTTAACCAAGATTTCATCAATTATCTATGAGATTTATGGATTTTTTCTCGAATCAATCCTCTTTATACACCAAAGTGGAATGATGTCCATAAAAGGAGTAAAAACACCTTTCTAAACATGGTGAGATCAATAATGATTCATGTAAGACTTTCATTATCCTTTTAGGGATATGTATTACATACTAAAGTGAATATACTAAACTGAGTGGAAAATAAGGAAAAAAATAGGATTATATATGAGTTAATGTATGTAAGGAAATCCATTTTATCACATGTTGTGTATGGGGTTGTGATGCTTTTGTTAAGGTTATCTTTTGTAAAAAATTATAACACCAAGACATGAAGTGTATCTTTATAGGTATCACAAAGAAACAAGAAGATTTTATTTATATGCATCTTCAGATAAGAATGTAATATTGGCTAATCAAGACATGTTCCTTGATAGGGAGCACATCTCCAAAATTGACATTGGGAGCAAGGTCAATTTCGATGAAATTGACTCTCAAGATAAACAAAATTTATCATAGGAATAAATTCCACAAGACACCATAAAAGAAGATGTTCCAAAGGCATTGATACTATATAAGAGCACCATATAGGTCATATAACTAGAGAGATAAGATTTTCTAGTCACCAATTAAAACATATTGTGTTTTTAAAAATGAAAGACTATGTTTGATAGCATACACGATATGCCACATCAAGTTTTAATGGAAAAATAAATATTATTATTTAAATGTTACCAATATAACATAGTCATTAGAATAACATGAATTAATAGTATTAATTGAATTATGAAAATATTGTTTATAAAAGTATATATATTTAATTATATATCCAATTAATTATAAATGAATATTAAACCCTTCGTAAAATAAAAGAAATTGTTTTTTCCGAAAAACTATTTAAATATACAAAAGTATGTTTTTATACCCATAAAAAAAGAAAATCACTCTTTTTTGGATTATATTAATAATATATATATATATATATATATAATATTCAATATATTGTTTAAAATTAATTTTATATATTTTCAAGACATGATATATGAACAAATCCAATTTTACACATAAAATAAGAATTTTTAAAAAAATCTAGTTTTTCCGCCTTTTGATGAAACATTTGTTTTAAGTCTAGTTTTTGAAACTTTTATCAGTTATATTTAGAAAAAACTTATTATTTTAAATAATAGTATCAAAATTTACTTTGGTTTAATTTTTGGTATTTCTCTAATAAGATTCATTTTTGATGAATATTGAAAAAAATATTACATTTTTAATTGAAGAAATGTTTTCATTGAAATATTTTATAGTGTTAAATTATATATTTTTTAACACCCCGACCCCAATTACCCAGAGTTAGTGAATTATTACATAACATTATCATGATAAAAAAAGATCAAGTCTTGAAAAACTGATTAGTTTAGTAGCCTTTTAATAACTAGATACATTCATAAAGTTTATATTACATCATAAAGTGAAAAATACAACAACATCTTGTCTCCACACTCATATAGCCTTATACTATCCCTACATTCCATTCATAAAATACTTCTTCACATCCTAGGAAAAATAAAACATAGAAAGGGGTGAGCTCAAATGCCCAGTAAGTATAATAATATAGCGGAAACTTTCATAAATAAGCATAAACATTTAAGACAATGTATAACTAAAAAAAAGCATTTTAAACTTTAAATTCAGCATAATATGGAAAAAATAAAATTAAATAATGCCATTTACTTATTCACATGGATATTCTACCAGTCGAATAATCACATGCAATATCAATAACCACTTTCATAATGATGAAATGCATAATGGCAGACTATCATAACCACATAGTCAAGGCCTTGTGCCAAGACTGCAAATAATATTTTGTAAAGGCCTTGTTCCAAGTTACTAGTTTGTCTCATGAGACCTACCGATGCATTGAGGAGCTATAGTGGGCTCCACCCGTCACTTATTAAGTTTAATGCATTCCTCATATGAATAGGTTTAAACATAACATAAACATTCATATTAAAACTAGCATACGAAATGTCAATAATTTCTCCATAAACCATGAATGGTATAAAAATAACACATCCATAGTAAAACATATCACAAAACCTTCAATACAATATGGAAGTTTTGTATCATAATAAATCAACTTCAAATAAGCTTAAAATCCATCAAAGGATGTTGACATAGATGAAATCAAAACTATTTGAGAGAAATATATCTTTTTTTGAAATCATTTAAAAGTAACATAATTATAAAACATTTAATTTGAAAATATCTTTATTAGATTGTAAGGGAATATTCTAATATTTTATAATGGCATAAAACATCCGCACCTGCCGTATAAGTTAAAAAAAAGACATTCTTACCTTAATTCTGTCGAAAAGGTTAAAAATGACCTTGTTTGGAAAATGACGGAAAGATTCCTTCATAAAAATCTTATAAAAATTCAAACAAGGGTATAAATTACTTTAACCCATATTCTATGAAATATTAAAAAAAATTTGAAATACATTTTTAATAAATATGGATGTGGATGATAAAGAAGTCCCAGTAGATAATTACGTATAAACAACCTCGGATAATAAAGAGATTGTGAAATAAACCCTTACCTTGTAATTTTCCTTGGTTGAGGGTAGGTTAAACTCCTGTATAATGGTGAAATAATTGTTATTAAATTATAAAATAATCATATACATTAATATGATATCATATATGATCTTTTAACATTGCTTTGTTAATAATATCTTAGTATTATCGTCATTTCAGGTGTTAACTTACTCGTTTTATTTTATATATTTTGTTATATAAGTCATGTTTGTTATGGATAGGTTGTATCTTATTCATATAAAGTATGATATAAAGTCCTTAAACATTATTTTTAATCATCAAATGATAATTATACTTGAATGGATATGATGGGTAATGAATCTCATCACGTTCGTGGAGACAGTAGTCCGTACGTACGCACGAGAAATAATATCATTATTTTGATATTACAATAATATATAATTGGATGTTATATCATATATAAAGAATAATTATCATGTTTTATTTATTATTTACTTAAATTACACATAATTATCATACCCATCCAAATAATAATGTTTTGAATAACAATTACACCACGACGTGGAGACGGTAAGCCGTACGTACGCACGTATGGTGACATGTCATTCAAAGGATGGATAAAATACTGAATATGGTTGTAACATATTTATAATAAAATCTAAGTATATATAAGATACTGAATTTATTATTTTAGAATAGAAATAACAAATAAAGAAGAAGTGGAAAAAAGAAATGAACTTGAAAGAGGGTGGTGAAATCATTACCTCTTCTTCGGGTTCTTCATTTTTCTTTGATCAAAAGGGATCCTTAGGTTGAATTTATGATGAAAAGAAGTCCTCTAGGTTGAATTTAGGGAAGTTTAGAGGATATTTGGACAGATTTTGACCGAACCAAAAGACTTTGAAGGTATTAATTTGAGAGGAGGGGGAGTGCCTTTTTATAAGAGGGGTGAGGGGCACCTTAGGAAAAGCAAGAAATATTATTTTGTAATAAATTGATATTCGGTTTCTAATGACTCCAAAGTGTATTATTAAAAGTATAAGGTGGGTATGAGTCGAAATATGTTCAAAAAATAAATTTTAGATAGGGTTTGGGTCACTATATTAACCTTATCTCTTAGTTTTAACTCTTAGTTAATTAGTTTGACATTTACCATGTCACTTTGTATTTTTATATTATATAGTTAATAAACTTACTATATATATTCAAGAGACCCCCAAGTGGTCCATTAATAATAAAATTACCATTATATAATTCCTTTGGCCGAACCTTATAATTTTAGAAATAGAATATCAATTATTAATATAATATATTTTTTAAAAACTCATTTATGTCAATTTTGACACTATTCAATAATTGATTTTTTTAAAGTCATAAAAACTTTATTAATTAGAATAAAATTCATTTAAGCAATAATAAAATGTAATATTAACCAATAAAATTTGTGGATGTCATAAAAACTTTCAAATTATATTTATTTTAACTTTTATAATACCAATTATTTGATTCTTTTATTATTAAGGAAAATACTGCATCATTATTGTGTCATAAATAAATTTAATTATTAAATATCTAAAAATTATAAATAAAATACCATTATGTAGGAAATATTTTTATATTTATAATGAATATTTATAGTTGAAAATCAATCATATATAACCTTATGTAAAAATTGTTTTTCTAAAAGATATATGTTTATGTCATTTTTGTATTTACTTTAACTTAATTAATATAAAGTGTCATTATCACTTACAAGTGGCTCCATGGGGTCCCAAAATCGACTCCAAGATGACCACGGTCGGACATGTATCAACCAATAGGGTTAGGACACGTTTCAGGGTAATTTAGTATTATTATAATATTATTTGTTTACCCTTATTTACCGAATTTACCCTTTAACCACGATAAATAAAATATTTACCGAAGTAATTATTCTAAATGTCTAAAAATAAAAGTTGCCTATTTACACAATTTGGACCTCCTGATTCTAAATATGGAATCAATTTTTCTAAATTCAAAATAAAGAAGTGGCAGAAATTAATTTAAAATTAATTCCCGTTGTAAAAACAAAAAGCGTGTTTTTAAGAGATAATAAGTATCAAAAGATTGACACTTGCTTATGTCCAGTTTAAATGTGAAATTACGTCCAATGACCAAAATTGTATTAAATGGTAAAAATATATTATAAATATACTTTAAAACCACACAAATTAATAATTTATCACTATTAATTATTTTGATTAAAAAAGTTGTTTTTAATTAAAATTTAGTGATTTTCACTATTCATCAAAAATTGAAAGTTTTCAGAAAAATACTAAAAATTCACCCTAAGCTAATTTCGATATTTCAAATCCAAAAATGAATTTCATTTTTAAAGATAAAATTTATAAAATTTCAAAAATTGGGTATTACTATTCATAACGGCTAGTTTGATTGGTTGTGGTGTGTGTTAGAACTCGAAGTTGCGTACAACACACACTACTGTATTATTCAAAGAGAAGAATACCATGGAAGCTTGGGGTGTTACATATTTGATTGGTTTTTGTAATGAACTGAACCTATTTACCTAGAGTCAATGCATTATTATATAACATTGGCCTAATCAAAATGGATAAAATCCTGAAAGACCAATCAATTTAGTAGCCTCGGAAGTACTGGATACATACATAAGTTTTACATTACATTTTAAAATGTAAAACAAAAACAAAATTTTCTCCTTTGAACATATTCATTTCCCTTAGAATATCCTTGTAGGTCAGTCATAATATAATTCTTCACATCCCGGAAAAAATAAAACATAGAAAGGGGTGAGCTCAGGTGCTCAGTAAGGATAACAATATAGTGGAAAATTTCATAAATAAGCATAAACATTTAAGGTAATGTATAAGACTAAAATAAAAGACTTTTAAAATTAAACTTCATCATAATATGGAAAAGATAAATCAAATAATTCCATTTACTTATTCACATGGATATTCTATTAGTCGAATAATCACATGTAATATTAATATCCAATTTCATAATGATGGAATGCATAATGTCGGACATCATAACCACATAGTCAAGGCCTCGTTCCAAGAATACAAATAAGATTTTGTCAAGGACTTGTGAAAAAACACTAGTTTGTCTCATGAGACCCACCAATGTATTGAGGGGCTATAGCGGGCTCCACCCGCCACTTACTAAGTCCAATGCTTTCTTCATATGAAAAGGTTGAAACATAACATAAACATTCGTATTAAAACTAGCATACAAAATGTCAATACTTTAACCATAAACCATGAATGGTATAAAAATATCACATCTATAGTCAAACATATCAGAAAACCTTCAATAAAACATGGAAGATTGTATAATAATAAATCAAATCCAAACAAGTGTAAAATCTAACAAAGGATGTTGATATAGATGAAATCAAAACTATTTGAGAGAAATATCTCTTTTTATTTTAAAATAATTTAAAAGTCCTATAATTTTAAAAGAAAAAATTTATGTTGAAAATATTCTTATAATTTTTTAAGGTAAAATTCTAAGGTGTTACGATGATGGAAAATAGCCGCACCCGCCGTATAAGTTAAAAAAACATTATTTTCTTAATTTTGTCGAAAAGGTCGTAAAAGACCTTGTTTGAAAAACTACAGAAAGATTCCTTTATAAATATCTCATAAAAATTCAAACAATGGTATAAATAACTTTAACCCATAGTCTAGGAAATAGTAAAAATGTTTTGAAATACATTTTAAGAAACACAAATGTGGATAATAAAGATGTCCCAGTAGATACTCATGTATAAACAATCTTAGATAATGAAGAGATTATAGAATTAAACCTTACCTTGTACTTTTCCTTGATTGAGGGTATTTTAAACTCTTTTATAATAGTTAAATCATTTTTATTAAATTATATAATAAACAAATACATAAATACGATATCATATATGATCTTCTAATATTGCTTTGTTAATAATATTTCAATAGTATCATTGTTTCGGGTGTTAACTGAGTCGTTTTCCATTATATAGTTAGTTACATAAGCCATGTTTGTTATGGATAGGATGTATTTGATTCATATGTAAAATGATATTAAGTTCTTAAACATTATTTTTAATCATAAAATGAAAATTATTCTTGAATGGTTATGATGAGGAATGAATTTCATCGCGTTCGTGGAGACGGTAATCTGTACGTACGCACGGGAGAAATATCATTCTATTGATGGTGAAATAATATTTAATTGGATGATATATCATATATACAGAATAAGTAACATGTTATATTTATTATTTACATCATTTATACTCATTATTATACCCATCCAAATAATTAGGTGTTTGAATAACAAACTACACCACGACGTGGAGACGGTAAGCCGTACGTACGCACGTATGGTGACTTGTCATTCATAGAATGGATAGAATAATGAATATGTTTGTACCATATTTATAATAACATAATAGTATGTATACGGTATTGGAGTTATTATTTTGGTATGGAACCAAAAAAGAAAGAGGAAGTGGAAGAAGGAAAGAACTTTGAAAGAGGTGGTGAAATTATTACATCTTCTTTGTGTGTTTCCTTTTGAGTTGATCAAAAGGGATCCTTAGGATGCCTTTATGATCAAACTAAGTCCTCTAGGTCTAATTTATGGTAGTTGGTAGGATATTTTAGTAGTATTTGGCCAAGAAAAATGGCTTTGGAGGTATGATTTTGAGAGAAGGGAAAGTACCCTTTTATAAGGGAGGTGAGGGTCACTTTTGGAAAAACTTGAAATATTATTTTATTAAACAATCATATTCGGTTTATAATGGATCCAAAATGATTTATTTCTAGGATAAGGTGGGTATGGGTCGACAAAATCTCAACCAAAAGGTTTTAGATAGGTTTAGGTCACCATATTAACCTTATCTTTTAGATTTAACTCTTAGTTAAATAGTTTAACTTTTACCATGTATTATTGTATTATTATAATAAATGGTTAATAAACTTACTATAAAAATCCAAGAGAACCCCAAGTGGTTCATTATTAATATATATAACTCTATATAAGTCCTTTGGCCGAAACTTATATTTTTTGGAATATTATATCAATTAATAATATAGTATTTTTTTAAAAACTCATTTATGTCAATTTTGACACGATTTGGTATTTTGTTTTTGTGAAAGTCATAAAAATTTTATCACTTCAATAAAAGATTAATTAATCAACCCTAACATGTCATATTAACCTAGACTTTTTTTAATTTATCATAAGTCTCAATTTACAATTATTTGAATATTTATAATGTCAATTATTTTAATCTTTCATTAATAAGGTAATTACTGCAACATCATTGTATCATAAATAAATTTAATTATTTAATTTCTAAAAATTATAAATAAAATAACATTATGTAGGAAATATTTTTATATTTCTAATGAATATTTATAGTAGAATATTTCTTATGTATAACCCTATATTAAAAATGATTTAGTTATTAAACTTTGAATTTAACACTTTAAACTCTTCTTTAAATAAAATAATAATAAATGTCCTAATATAATAAAAGTGGACCAAAAGAATCATATTTTATTTCTAAGCTTGATTTTGGTCGAAATACACTTATCCAATAGAATCAGGACATGTTTTATGATAATTATAATATCATTTTTTACCTTTAATTACCCTATTTACTTTTAAACATGGTAAATAAAAGTCAAAAGTTACTATTCAAAAAAAATTATTTTCATCTTAATGAACCACATTTTACTTACTAATTTCAACCGTGTCTCTCAGATTTTTGAAATTCAATTCACATAAATGATAAAATTACGTTTTATTCAAAATTTTAAATGTGCCTAGAAGGTGGGTAAAAGACAGTAAAAAGTTCAATAAAATTATATATATATAAAATTATTATAAAATAACTCCAATGAATTACATTAAACTTATAAGTATTATGTATCTATTTTTACCTAATATAATTTTAAATAAAATAACTAATTATTTAAATAAAAATTCGATTTTAACCAATAACGCAGTGTTTTTCACTATTCATCAAAAATTGAAAGTTTTTAGAAAAATACCAAAAATTCACCCTAAGATAATTTTGATATTCCGAATCTAAAAAATGAATTCCATTTTAAAAAATAATTTTAAAAAATTTGAAAATGTGGGTATTAGTATTCAAAACGGCTAGTTTGATTGGTCGTGGTGTGTTAAAAATCCAAGTTGCGTACAACGCAAGCTGTTGCATTATTCAAATGGAAACGTACCGTGGAAGCTTGGTGTGTTACATTCTCCCCTAATTCAAATAATTTCATCCTAAAAATTTCTAAAATATCACTGCATAAAAATATTCAGGTGGTTCTTCTTCATAAGTTCCTCAGGTTCCCAAGTTTCCTCTTCCATCTTATGATTTCTCCCTAGAACTTTCACGAGATGAGTCGTATGGTTTCTCAACACCTGTTCTATGGTATCAAGAATTCTGATAGACTCTTCGCAATAAGACAGGTCAGGTTCCAATTCTATTTCTTCATAGGTGAGTACATGCATTGGGTTAGACATGTATTTTCTCAACAGTGATACATGGAACACATCATGAACTTTGGAGAGACTTGGCGGCATTTCCAAACGATAAACTACAACTCCAATTCGTTCAAGAATTTTGAAAGGTCTGATGTACGTGGGACTTGTTGGATCTGGTTATACCAAATATACACAAGAGGGGGGGGGGGGTGAATTTTGTCTTTTAAAAATTCTTTGCGAGATCATGTTTTGACCATTAATTTTAATCAGATAGATTAATGCAATGGAAATTTAAATACCAGGGACACATGATGTATAGTGGTTCGGGGAACAGAAGGCCCCTAGTCCACTTCACCAATGCTCTACTCCATGAGTTTAGTGATTTTCACTATCTGGTCCTATTGTCAACAAACCATTCCACAAATGAGTACAAGCAGTTGAAACCTTTACAATCTAAGGAAAAACAGAGCCTTTTGGTTCAATCACAGAACCTACATAGCTTAGTACAAGAAGTCGGTCACTCAAGATAAAAAGAAGTATTTTTTCTTTGAAATTACTTTCCCGTTATTCTTCACAATTTCAATAGAATGAAATTGATAATAAATGGATCATCATATTCAGAAATAATAATCTTTAAGTAAGAGTCATTCTGAGTCAATCCGGTTGCAGTAGATATAGAAAAATAATTCGCAACTTCAGCAGCAATAGATTCACAATAGATCTTCGATGTCTAATGAGTGAATCTTATGTGGTGTTTCTTCTTCTTCAATAAATAGAGATTTTTCACTCTTCATAATAGCAGATCTGTAAGTCTATATTATCTCAATTGTCTCTCTGTATACAAAATAATATAGGTATATAAAGTCGAGCGTTCTCCTTTAAAATTTAGATCCACAAAAGTCACCTTTATAATCGCAATATTCAAAAATTCGAAATAATAGAGTAGTCATAAATCCCTTGAAAATCCAGCATGAAAATCTCCTTTGAAATCGATCCTTTGAATCATAGATAAACATCTTTTAATCAGTCAACGCTGCACTTAAAATCAGCTTTTACCCCGGCTTAAAATCAGCCTAATAATTCACTTGTAGACCGTTGCATAATAATATCATCTTTAATTATCCAATGCCAAATGTAAGGTTGAACTGTATAACATGAATCTTCTGAACATAAGGTAGATCAAAAAATTAAGGTTGATGAGGCATCCTTCAAACATAAGGTTAAATACAAACGTAAGGTTGATGATGTAGAGTTGATAAAAAATGTAGGGTTGATCATCCATACTTTTTTTTTCAACATTCAAACGTATGATAAATGATCCATAATTTTATAAGCTTCCAAACTTAAGGTACATGATCCATAATTTTTGATGAAACGTAAGGTTGTTCACAAAAGTAAGGTTGATGAACCATAATTTTGAGAAACAAACGTAACGTTTAAAACTTACGTACGGTTATTCTTCCATACTTTTCCAATATCCCAAACGCAGGGTTCCTTCCTAATGTAGGGTTATTCTTCAATACTTTTTTGATAACGTATGGTTGTTTAACCATACATTTCTGACATCTCATAAAGTATACACCACATTCCATCATTACGCTACGCTTCTCCACGTAGGGTATGAATAGTGTTTCCAGAACACGATTAAGCAATTCCCGAATATGTAGAGCATGAACAGTGTTTCCAAAACATGATAATGCGAATACTTTAGCAATTAATTCTCATTGTTCAAGAACTTAAATATTTCTTCCAATAATAAAAATATAATTAATAATAAATTCCTGAAATACACTTAAAATAAAATAATTAGAAAACAATTAAGGGTATTTGTGAGCATCAAAATCATCATAAAGAGATAGAGTATTGTTCTCAACAATCTCCCCTTTTTTAATAAAAATATTATGTATTATTAATAACAACAATTGATCAACCATATCCCCCTTTTGGATGATCCCCAAACCCATAAAATAATAAATGAAATTAACTTCTAAAATTAATTACATATAGTTTAGAATTTTTCTTAGATAAAAAAATATTTATTTTTAACAAGATTATTAAAAAAAAATAAATATCATGTTATACATAATAATAAAACTAAAATTAATCTCCCTTTTTCTAAAGTGAAAAATATAAAATTTATAAAAATTTATATTTTTTTAGAGTAAAAACCCTTAACAGATTTAGAAGTTTTAAATTTATCCTCCAATAAAAAAAATTAAAAAAAAATTAAAAAATTTAATATAAAATGTGAAATAGCTAAATTAAAATGTTGTGTTTATCTAAATTTCTCCCCCTTTTTGTGATATTAAAAAGAATGATAGAATATGGAAGATAACACATTTTAATGTAGCAATGAACTTAAATAAATGCTATTATTAACAGTTTATCAATAAGTGAATATGGATTACCGGAATATCTAAAAAAAGACAGTAAAACTAATAGAAACACAAAAATATAGAATGAAACAAAATTTCATTGAAAATATGTAATAGTTACAATCATGATGAACATAGGAAGAAATGTGTGGTAAGTGTATGAGATATGGTCTATCTCCTCTGAACTACTTCCTTGATTTCTATCAACTGCTCCCTCAGCCTTCCCATCATGCCATCTCCTAATTTGATAATAATATCTCTATTCTCTTGAGTCATAGGAATATATTCTATCATATTTACTCTGAAAAACTCATGGAGACTTTCTTCCTTCTCCATAAACAGAGTCAACTTCATTGTGAACTGAGTTAGTACAGTTCTAATACTTGGTTAACTTGAGGTCAACTAGTTAACTAAAAACTTTTTATTATCTAATAACACTGACAAAGGGGAACTATTGCATTGAAGGTCCTGAAATCTGTCATTCATATTGCTCATTTCTGCTATGATAGCCTGCAATATTCTAATTAAATCAGGTGAAGTACCTTATGTACTAGCCACACTGAGTCTGACAGATGCAAATTGTTGCTCTATAAAAGATCTAAATTCCATTAAGTATATCTTCATAACCATATCTGATTTCAAATTTGAAACTTCATTTAACATTTCCTTCTTAAACAATTCAACTTCCTGCTTTGAAACTAAACTAGATTTTAGGTTCTGAAACTTTTGCCTCTCCCTTTATAATGCACTTCGCAAAGATACATTATCAGCTTGAACTTTATTAAACTTTATGATCAATTATTCCACATAATCATTATTATAATCAAAGGCACCTTGTTATTTATTATCTGTTTCAGCTTCATTCTGATGCAACAACACTATAGGTAATGACTCTGAATTATATTTCTACTTATCTTCCTCCTGAGTAGTTTTTTTCACTGACTTTTCCTCAAAGACTTTCCCAGACTCTTCTATAGAAAAATCCTCATTCAGCACCTCTCTATTTACTTCAAAAACATTTTGATCTTGAATTTCAACATTTTATGGAGGTTTCTCCTCATGAGCATCATCTGCATCCATTTCCTATACTGGGTTTTCTAAAACAATTTCCTCTTGAATTATATGAGGACTGACCACTTCTACTTCACTAGGCATGACCTCCTTTTCTTTTTCAGCTTCAATTTCTACTCCAACCTCTACAATAGTTTCAACATCAGCTGAAACTATTACCTCTTCCTGATCCTCTTCTTCTTTTTAAACTTGAGGATTCATCTCAATATGACAAGCTATTGGTTGAGTAGTGTCTTATACTGTAGAGTCGCTAATGAATCTGTAGATTAGAATATGTTCAGCTTCATCTAGGAGTGCTTGAGTAGTCTGTTCATCAGCTGGAGTCACTCGATGTCTTGACCTCTGAAGTTAATTTTTATTTTCCTCATCAGCTGAGGGATCAATTGCTTTAAACTATATCCTTCTTCATACTACACTTGTTCTAGATTTAGCTACTTCTTATTTTGATTTTTCTGGTTGGGATTGAGCACTTTCTTCATCCTTTTCAGCACCGACAGGCAATATTTTGCCTTTAATATTGCTTCAGAAATATCCAATTTTTCTCAATGTACCTGTATTTAAGATATTATTATGATGGAATCTCACCCGAGCATCCACTAATCATATCATATCTGTCTTAAAAATAATTTTTGAGATAAATCTTCCAAAAGGATAGAAACTCATCTGGGATTCTGTTTGAAAATAGTAATGAAGGTAGCTTACCATGTACCTAGGAAAATTTAACTTGATATTGTTCATTAGCAGAAACATAACATACCTATATGGATACAAAATCTTTTCCATTTCTGACATCCTTGGGGAAATCCCAGTTTGCACAAACTTAACCAATATCTTCTGGTCTAGTTCCAAGTCCTGTAAAAACATTTTCCTAATATTTGTTGATCCAAACAAAAACGACATAATATCCACAGATTTATGTACACTATTGCCAATATTTTTCAAATTAAAATGATAAAATCCCTCATGATGGAAGTTTAGAATCTGAGATATCTTTACAGAAGAGGTAGAAACATCTTTGTCTTCTATTTTCACTATCATGGAATATTCATCTTCCCCCAGACTAAACTGAACATATTTGAAGAAATAAAGAAGGTCCACCTCATATAAAAACTTAGTTTTCTCACCATTAAAAGTCTATTTGAGGTTTTGAAAAGAAAGATCCTACTTCAGAAGAAGGTTTTTCTGATATAACCATTCCAGATCTATGACCTTTCCTTACAAAATTTTCCTTCCTTCAGAGCGCTGCCTCTTGGTAGTGCTGGTCTCAGACTCATCAGTTCTCTTGGTCTTGGCCATTTTTGTCGTAAATCTCTAGAGGTTCAAAAAAGGATTAGGGTTTCGAAGGTTCAGGTTCGTATTAACAAATTGCAGTAATGATTCACAAGCTCGAAAGGGTTTTTGGTAAAAATGAAATGATTCAGAATTCGAAAGGTATCTAACAGCCTTGATTCCCATGTCATCAATAATCATTACATAAATTTTAAAAACAAATAAACTTGTACGCGCACAAAAAAAATCTATTAAAAATAAAAATTATTCTATTTGAAAAACAAACAACTAATTTATTTTAAACAGAAAAAATAGAAGAATCAAATGAATAAAATAAAACATTATTTAAAATTAAATAAACCTAGCTCTCCCTTAATAAAATCAAACCTTTCAGTGGGAATCAGTTTAGTAAAAATATCTGCTAATTGAATTTCAGTACTTACAAATTTTAAGAATATATCATTTTTAAGAACATGGTCTCTTAGAAAATGATGTCCGATATCAATATTCTTAGTCCTAGAATGATTAATAGGATTTTTTAAAATATTAATTGCACTTGTATTATCACATAAAATAGGTGTATTATTAAAATTTAGTCCAAAGTCCATAAGAGTGTTTTTCATCCAGAACACTTGTGCACAACAAATGCCAGCAGACACATATTATGCCTCAGCTGTTGACATGGAAAATGAATGTTGTTTCTTACTTGAACATGATACTAAGGATTTTCCTAAAAAGTGACAGGTACCTGAAGTGCTTTTCCTATCTAATCTACAACTCCCAAAGTCTGTATCTGAATATGAAATTAAATTAAAATCAGACATTTTTGGATAAAGAAGAGATTGAAAAACAATTCCTTTTAAATACCTAAAAATTATTTTAACAATAGTTAAATGAAATTCTTTAGGATTTGATTGAAATCTTGCATAAAGAAATACTAAATACATTATATATGGCCTGCTAGCAGTAAGATATAATAAACTACCAATCATACCTCTATATAACTTGTTGTCAACTGATTTCCCATTTTCATCCAAATCATGTTTTATATTAGTATACATAGGAGTTGTATATGTCTTGCTGTTTTCAAGTCCAAATTTATTAAGTAAATCAGTAATGTATTTTCTTTGATTTAAAATATTTCCAAAATATTTTTGATAAAATTGAAGTCCTAAAAATAAATTTAACTCTCCCATCATACTCATTTCAAATTCTTTTTTCATTAGATTTGAAAACTCATGACAAATAGATTTATTAGTTGACCCAAAAATTACATAATCAACATAAATTTGAACCAATAAAATATTAGAATTTACAGTTTTCTTAAATAGAATTAGATCTTCCATTCCAACAGTAAAATATTTTTTTCAAAAGAAAAGATCTTAATCTTTCATACCAAGCTTTAGGTGCTTGTTTAAGGCCCTAAAGAGCTTTAGAAAGTTTAAAAACAGAATCTGGTTTTTGTGAATTTTTAAAACCAGGAGGTTGATCAACATAAACTTCCTCCATTAAATAACCAATTAAAAAGGTAGAATTAACCTTAATCTGAAATAATTTAAAGTTCATATGAGATGCATAGGCTAAAAGGATTCTAATGGCTTCTAATCTAGCTACAGGTGCAAAGGTCTTATCATAGTCTATACCTTATTTCTGATTATATCCTTTAGCTACTAGTCTTGCTTTATTCCTAGTTATTATTCCTTGATCATCTTGTTTATTTCTAGAGACCCATTTCATTCATATAACTGGATAATTATGTGGCATTTCAACCAATTTCCAGAATTCATTTATTTTGAACTAGTTTAGTTCTTGTTTCATTACTATCATCCAACTTTCATCATCTAAAGCTTTTTCTATAGACTTGGGTTCTAATTGGGATAGAAAGGCATAAAATTCAACAAGATTTCCTATGTTCCTCCTAGTTTTTATTCATGTTTCTAAGTCTCCTATTACAGTTTCTAAAGGGCGATTCTTTAGGGTCCTTGACTATCTAGGTAGTATAATTATAGGTTCTTCAGTGTCATGTTCTTCTGGACTAGAATGAATTTTATTTATATCTTTTTCAAAATAATCTTTCTGGTTCTCAAGTCTCATGTTATCATTAGAATCAAGTTCAACTATATGATCTGTCCTTTTGTCCAAGGGATCAGATTCATCAAATTTCACATGAATTGATTCTTCAACAATCCTTGATTTTTTATTAAAAACTCTATAAGCTTTGGAAGTAGCAGAATATCCTAAGAAAATAACTTCATCAGATTTTGGATCAAACATACCAAGATTTTCCTTAGTGTTTAAGGTGTAAACCTTGCATCCAAAAACATTGAAGTAATTTACTTTAGATTTTCTGTTATTCTAGAGTTCATAGGGTGTCTTTTTCAAAATTGGTATAATTAAAACTCTATTCATTATATAACAGGTTGTACTTATAGATTATGCCCAAAAATAAGTAGGAATACTGTATTCATTTAGCATAGTCTTAGCCATTTATTGAATAGTCCTATTTCTTATTTCAAAAATTCCATTTTGTTGAGGTGTTCTTGGTGTAGAGAAGGTGTGTTTAATACCCATATTTGAGCAAAAGTAATTGAATTTTAGATTTTCAAATTCTTCACCATGATCACTTCTTAAAGAATTTTTTTTAAAACCATTTTCATTTTGAATAGATTTTCAGAAAATTTCAAATAATGTAAAAGCATTATTTTTAAATTTTAAAAAGAAAATCCATGTAAATATAGAATAGTCATCAACTAAAACATATACATATAATTTACCAGCCAAGATTTCTACCCTTAAAGGTCCAAACAAATGCATATGGATAAGTTCTAGAGGTTTAGATGTAGCAATTTTTTTAGAAGATTTGAAGGATGATTTGTGTTGCTTTCCAAGTTGACATGAATCACAAAATCTATCACTTTCAAACTTGAGACTAGTCAAATCAGAAACTAATTGTTTCGTAGATAACTTTGTAAAGCATATATATTGAAATTTCCAAGTCCTCTATGACAGATCCATGATTCATTTATCTTAGCAGTTAAGTAGTTTACTTATTGTTTACACAAGGAATTTAAATCCATTGTATACACATTATCAGTTCTAGGTGATCTAAATTTAAGCAGTTTATTTTTGAAAACATAACAACAATTGTTAGAGAAATTAACAACATAAACATCACTACAGAGTTGAGAGATACTTATCATATTGTGTTTCAATCCTTGTTTATAAAGTACTTTATTGATTGAGATAGCCTCTGGATCTCCAACTGTTCCAATGCCAATTATCTTGCCTTTGGCATTGTCAACAAAAGTGACTAGTCCACCATCTTTTTGAGTTAGTGTAGTGAAATTCAATGAGATTCCACTCATATGCCTTGAGCAGCCACTGTCCATATACCATATGACCTTTTTTATTCTGTGACCTGCTTCCTAAAAAGGCATTTAAACAAACTGCTTTGGTACCCACATTCTGTTGGGTCTGGGAGTGTTATCCAGCAATGATCTGGGAATCCAGACTTGCTTAGATTTTCTAAATTTATAAGAATTAAATAAATTATTTGATAAAAAATATTTCTTAATGACATTTTTTTGAGGTTTTATTAAGAATTTTTTTTATAAATATGTCCCCTTGTCCCACAGTAACTACAATTTAATATTTTTTGTGCTTGGAACAAAATAATTCTTGTACAGCTTAGGTTTTTCACCTTTACTACCAATTCCAAATCATTCTTTCTTAATGATAGTTTTCCCAAGAATTTCATTCAAAGAGTTTTCTCCTTTGGTAAAAACAAGGGCTATAGTTTTATAGGTTTTTACTTCATTTTGTAGTGTTTTTACCTTTGATTCATAATCTGTATAGTTAGTGTTAATTTAATTATACTTATTAGTTAACTCCTTAAGTTGTTTCAGTATTGTATCTCTTTCATATGAAATAGCCTTGTGAATGTTATTTAAATACTTATGCTTCTTAAAATGAGAATCGTATTTTTCTTCAAGCATGTTGCAGTAGGCTGCAAGTTTTTCATTAGAATAACTTATTTCAAAACTAGAGTCAGCATTAGAATCAGAAGAGTAGTATGATTGCACCTCATATGTTTCTGCCATAATGAACATGTTGGCTTTCAGATTTAATTCTTCCTTCTCTGAGTCTGATTCTGAAGAGCCGTTGAAGTCATTATACGCACTCCATGTAGCTTTCATTTCTTTCTTATATTTTTTCTTATAGTCATTCCTTTTGAAGAAATTCTTCTTCTTGTCTTCTTTTAACTGAGGACAGTCAGGTCTGATGTGCCCCATTTACTTTCACTCATAACATCTAAATTACTTTTCATCCTTTTTGAAAGTTTTTCTAAATATTTTCTTCTTTCTATAGAATTTACTAAACTTTCTAGCTAGCTGAGCCAGTTCTACATCAGAATTTATTGAATGAGAACTTTCTTATTTCACCTTTACTTCCTTTTTCTTTATCTTTATGCTTTTACTTTGTGATGACACTTTTAAGATAGTGTCATCTTTATTGATAAAAACCTTATGATCATTTGCTTCATCTTGCATCTTTGCTTCATACATCATAGGTGTTACAATCAACTATCTCATGGGTAAGTCTTTGACAGGTGTTGAAAATCTGATTGTAGTAGAGATTCCATTCCATTTAGTAGGCTGTACTCTTAGTACTTTTAAAGCTTGATCTGCTTGTTTGATTGGTCCTCTAAAAGAAGTTATATTGTTGAAAATTTCTGTCAATATTCCATTAATTTGAGTAATTCTTTCACCTTCAAACATTATGAATGTATCAAATTTAATCTTAACAATATCATATCTGATTTTCCTGACATTGTCAGTTCCTTTATAAGAAACATCAATAGTTTTCCACATTTCATATGCTGTCGGGCATTGAGATACTCTATTTAATTCATCAGGTCCTAGACCACATATAATTGAATTTATTTCCTTCGAGTTCATATCATATTCTACTTTAGTAGCTGCACTCCATGTTTCTGGTTTCTCTGGTATTTCATATGGATTTAGAATCTTAGAATATACTCTGTATCCAAGGTTTTTCTGATAAATTATCATTCTTAACTTCCAGCATCCATAATTTTCTCCATTGAAGTACAGTTCTCTGAACATAGACATTCCCCCTATTGTATTAGTCATCTTTCTCTATGTATAATCCTTAATCACTTTCATCTTGTTAAGGATTTATCAGAAAGCTCCTCCTCTGATACCAATTATTGGACCGGGTTATACCAAATATACACA
This sequence comes from Viscum album, assembly GCA_963277665.1. Lineage (NCBI taxonomy): Eukaryota > Viridiplantae > Streptophyta > Magnoliopsida > Santalales > Viscaceae > Viscum > Viscum album. The sequence goes on along the minus strand of OY728129.1, from coordinate 1,606,971,482 downwards.
AGAGGGGGGTGAATTGTGTCTTTTAAAAATTCTTCATGAGATCGTCTTATGACCTATAATTTTAATCAGATAGATTAATGCAACGGAAATTTAAATAGCAAGGACACACGATTTATAGTGGTTCAGGGAACAGAAGGCCCCTAGTCCACTCCACCAATGCTCTACTCAACGAGCTTGGTGATTTTCACTATCTGGTCCGCTTATCAACAGACCATTCTACAACTGAGTACATGTAGTTGAAACCTTTACAATCTAAGGAAAAATATATCCTTCTAGTTCAATTGTAGAACCTACACAGTTTAGTACGAGAATCTTGTCACTCAAGATAAAAAGAAGTATTTGTTCTTTGAAAATACTTTCCCGTTATTCTTTACAATTGCAACAGAATGCAATTGAAAGTATATGGATCGTCATCTTCAGAAATAATGATCTTCAAGTAAGAGTCATTCTGAGTCAATCCGGTTGCGGTAGATATAGAAAAATAATTCCCAACTTCAGTAGTAGTAGATTCACAATAGATCTTTGATGTCGAATGAGTGAATCTTTTGTCATGTTTCTTCTTCTGTAATAAATAAATCTTTCTCGCTCTTCATAACATCTGATCTTTAAGTCTCAATTATCTCAATTGTCTCTCTGTATACAAAATAATATAGGTATATAAAGTCGAGCATTCTCCTTTCAAATTTAGATCCACAAAAGTATCCTTTAGAATCACAATATTCAAAAATTCGAAATAACAGAGAAATCATAACTCCTTTGAAAATTCTACATGAAAATCTCCTTTTAAATTGATCCTTTGAATCATAGATAAATGGATTTTAATCAGTCAAAGACATGCTTTAAAATCATCTTTTAATCTGGCTTGAAATCAGCCTAATAATTCGCTTGTAGACCATTGCATAATAATATCATCTTTAATTATACGACGCCAAATGTAAGGTTGAACTGTATAGCATGCATCTTATAAACATAAGGTAGATCACAAATGTAATGTTGATGACGCATCCTTCAAACGTAAGGTTGAATACAAACTTTAGGTTGATGATGTAGGGTTGATAAAAAACTTAGGGTTGATCATCCATACTTTTCTTTTCAAAATTCAAACGTATGATAAATAATCCATACTTTTATAAGCTTCCAAACGTAAGGTACATGATCCATAATTTTTTATGAAATGTAAGGTTGTTCACAAAAGTAAGGTTGATAAAACATACTTTTGAGAAACAAACATAACATTTAAAACTGACATATGGTTCTTATTCCATACTTTTCCAATATCCCAAACATAGGGTTCCTTCATAACGTAGGTTTCTTCTTCCATAATTTTCTGATAACGTATGGTTGTTTAACCATACTTTTCTGATATCTCAAAAAGTATACAACGCATTCCATCCTTACGCTATGCTTCTCCACGTAGGGTATAAACACTGTTTACAGAACATGCTTAAGTAATTCCCGAATCTGTAGAGCATGAACAATGTTTCTAGAACACTCTATTGCGAATAATTTAGCAATTAATTCTCATTTTTCAAGAACTTAAATATTTATTCCAGTAAAAAAAATATAATTAATAATAAATTCCTAAAATACACTTAGAATAAAATCATTAGAAAACAATTAAGGGTATTTGTGAGCATCAAAATCATCATAAAGAGAGAGAGTATTTTTCTCAACAATCTCCCCCTTTTTAATAAAAATATTATGTATTATTGAAAACAACACTTGCTCAATAAGACTTAATTTACCCTTTCTTACCAAAATGTATAACACCCTTCCACCGAGATACCTTCAAGAAAACATGATCTCATACTTGAAATTCCAAATCCTTCCTTTGATTATCGGCATAGCTCTTTTGCCTACTTTGAGCTGCTTTGATGTGGGTTTGGATAACCTTCACCTTTTCCATTATTTCCTCAACAAGTTCTGGGCCTACGAGTTTTCTTTCACCAACATCATCCCAACAATTTGGTGTACGACATCTCTTTCCATATAACGCTTAATATGGTGGCATCTGAATACCTGAATGGAATCTATTATTATAGGAAGATTCTACCAGAAGTAAATATTGATCCCACATACCCTGAAAGTCAAGTGAGCAAGATCTCAGCATGTCTTCTAAGGTTTGAATAGTCTTTTCTGATTGTTCATCAGTTTGAGGGTGGTAGGCAGTGCTCAAATGAATTTTATTATCCAAGGCCTTCTAAAGACTTTTCCAAAATCTTGATGTAAAATGGGGATCATGATCTAAGACAATCAATAGCGGTACTCCATAAAGTCTTACAACTTCATTAATATATAGTCTTGTCAGACGTTCAAGTGGTAAATCTTCTCTTATTTCAAGAAAATGTGCTGACTTGGTAAGACAATCAACAATGAACCATATTGCATAATTCCTTCTAGGAGTATTTGGTAGTCCCATGAAAAAATCCATCATAATATCATCCCATTTACACTCAAGTATGAGAAGAGGTTTCATGACTCCTCTATGATTTTTTCTTCCATATTTCACTTGTTGACAAACCATATCTCTTGACACATAATCAACAATATCTCTCTTTATGTTGTCCCACCAAAAATGTTCCTTCAAATCTCTATACATCTTAGTGATACCTGGGTGTATAGAGAAATTGGAGCTATGAGAACCATCCAACAATTCCATTTTTAGATTAGGTATGTGAGGAACACAATGTCTCTTCCCAAATTTCAAAATCCCATCTTCATATACGAAGTCGATCAATCTCCCATGATTTATAGCATTAATTTTCTTTTGAAAATCCTCATCATTAGTCTGATAACTTTTAATCCTTTCTAGTAAAGATGGTTTAGCAACCATTTAAAAAATTATTGATGTTTCACCTTCCATGACTATTCCCATATCCATCTTTACTAGATCCATGAACATAGGATCCCTTTCAACTCTCATCTTGTTCAAAACTCCATGATCCTTTCTACTCAAAGCATCTGCCACATTATTTGCCTTCCCCGGGTGGTCGTGTATAGTGAAATAATAACCCTTGAGTAGTTCAAGCCATTGTATTTTCCTCATGTTGAGTTATTCCTATGAGAAAATATACTTCAAACTCTTGTGATTGGAATATATCTCACATTTTTCACCATAGAGAGTGTGTCTCCATATATTCAAAGAAAAGATTACAACTTCTAACTCAATATCATGAGTGGGATAGTTTTATTCATGATTTTTTAGTTGTCTTGATGCATAGGAAATAACTCTATCATTCTGCATAAGGACACAACCAAGTCTTTTATTTGAAGCATCACTATAAATAACAAACCCATCATTCCTTGATGATAGAGTCAAGATAGGAGCATTGACTAATCTTCTATTTAGTTCTTCAGAAACATTCTTCACACTCTTTTGTCCAAAAAAATTTAACCCCTTTACGTGTGATCATGGTTAATGGGTTAGACAATCAGGCAAAATTCTGTAAGAAACACTGATAATAACCTGCTAAACCAATTAAACTGCGTACCTCAGTTATACTCATCGGTGCTGGCTATTCTTGTATTTCTCTTGTCTTATAAGGATCAACAGAGATTCCATCCTTAGAGACAATATGGCCAAGAAAAGAAATTTCCTAAATCCAAAATTCACACTTGTTAAAATTTCCATATAATTTATTTCTTCTGAGGGTTTTCAGAATAATGCGCAAGTGATTTTCATGATCCCAATAGATTTTGGAGTAAACCAAGATATAATTAATAAATACCACTAAAAATTCATAAATATATTCCTTGAAAACTCTATTCATTAGATCCATGAAAATAGAGGGTGAATTAGTCAGTCCAAAAGACATTACTGTAAACTCGTAATGCCCGTACCTAGTTCAAAATGCTGTTTTCGAAATGTATTCCTTCTTCAAACACAAATGATGATATATAGATAAAAGTTCAATATTTGAAAAATATTGATCACCATGAAGTTGATCGAATAAATCATCAATGCGAGGTAGGGGATACTTGTTCTTTATTGTTATGGCATTGATCTCCCTATAGTCAATGCACAACCTCATAGATCCATATTTCTTCTTAACAAAAAGAACAAGGGCACCCAATAGAGAAACACTAGGGTGAATAAATCTTTTATTACTCAATTCCTCAAGTTTTTTCTTTAGTTACACTAATTCCACAATGTCCATTCTATAAGGGGTCTTAGATATGGGCCTTGAACTAGGAATTAAATCAATGGAAAACTCAATTTCTCATTATGGAGGATGTCTAGGTAAATCCTCTAGAAACACATCAACATATTCTTGAACAATAGGTACATCCTATATTTTAACATTAATTTACTCACCCATAGTTATTTCATTCTCTTCCTCCCCAATAATTGAATTTAGTTGAACTACTAGGGGTGGATCTAGATAAGAATCAGGTGGTGAAATTTATACTCTAAAGATAAAGTACTTATTATCATCATAGAAAATTGTAACCTACTTATTCTTACAATAAAGTTTTGCATCATGGTCCGAAATACAATCCATACTAAGGATTATATCAAATTCAATCATGGGAATGTTGATGAGATCAACAGATAAAGAACATTTATATTCCATAATGGGGATTGATTCAAAAAACTTTGTTGCAATGATACTTCCCTTAGGAGTTTTGACTGACTACTTCCTTGTTAAATGAAATTGGAAATATCTAATTTTATTAGTAAACTAGGAAGATATAAAACAATGCAATGATCCAGAATCAAATAAAGCATTGGATAAACTTGAGGAAACCATTAAATTACCTGCCACAACGTTTTTCAAAGCTTCAACCTCAGAAGTAGTGATCGCATAAGCTTAGCCTTGCTCCCTTAGACTTTTCTGAGGTAAGTTTCCTTGGTGCTTAAGACATTAATTTTCATAATGCCCCATTTATCTATAATTATATCATTCAACATCGAAAACCACTTTCTTTCCCTTACAATCACGATCTTGGTGGCATTTTTTACCACACTTGTAATAGACTCCCATTCCCTTCAGGCAAGTACCGGGGTGTTTATTCCCACATTTACCATAGGATGGAAATTCAAATTTTCCATTCTTCCCCTCATTTCCATTTACATAGTGTTCATCAGATCTCTTCTTCTATTTCTTTTCTTTAAAGTCGTAAGACTTAGATAATTCCTTTTCTGTCTTGATACCACATGAGACAATATATTAATATGATGAGAAGGATTGTGAGACTAATTCTCAACAGAGAAATGGTTTTAACCCATTAAATAATCGATCAATATTACTCCTTAGGTTACATATATAAGCTGTCGCATGCCTTTCTAACCTTGTAAAGTTAGACACATACTTTGCGACATTCTCATCCTTTTTTTCCTCAGACTCAGAAATTGTCTTTCCATATCTACTCGAAAGTGACGAGGAAATTATTTTTCTAAGAAAATATCTTTACACTCTCTCCATTATATATTTAATACTTCTTAATATTAATTTTTGTTTTGAATTAATGACCACCATTTATCTGCATCTCCTATGAGGCAATAAACTGCCATGAAAACTTTTTCCCTTTCACTACTCCCCAATGCATGAAATATTTTCTCTAAGAAACTTATCCATTGATCAGCTACAAATAGATTTATAGTCCCATTGAATGTTTTTGGTTTTTGCCTCATGAATTGGTTTAACATTGATCCTCTGCGTTGTGGATCGGGGTGCTCCATATAGGTAAGGTTATTATTCATAACTAGAGTGAGTTGTCCCAGAATGGTGATAAGATGATCAGCACCGATTGCATCCCCAGCTCCACTATAATTATCTTGAGTAGGAGAGAAATTCATAAATGGATTATGTTCATTGATTCAATTTTCATTCCTTCCACTAGGTTCCATTTCTAAACAATGACATATAGTAGATTAGTTTATGAATCGCAATACATAATTCCAAACTCTTAAAACACTTAACATAAATTGAACAGTTTATGGATATAATACATAATAATAAAAATGTTTTCTTTGAGGAGGTATATACTCATAAATCCTTCATAATGGTTTGTAAAGAAAATGTGAATTATCCTAAGCATATCTCCCGGGAGTGTCGTAACCAAGAGTGCGGCAAGGCCCGTTGTCGTGTACTAGGATACCCCAGGTCAAGCCCGAAACTCCTTGTTGGAGTTTTCACTCCTAGGTACATCTATGCCATAGCCTCCTCTACCTTCTCATATCCAGACAGAGATGTATTTCTCAAAAAACTCACAAAATCTCCACATTACCAAAATTCTAAAAATTTCTTCTATAATAATCCTCAAAGTCTTTCTTAGGGTAATGTTCTCTGATCAGAGTTTTTCTAAATCTAGATTCCAAGGTTTGTACTAAAATTCCTCTAATACCAACTATAATGCCCCAACACAAGTTACCTAGAGTCAGTGCATTATTACGTAACATTGGCATGATCACAAGGGATCAAATCCCCAAAGAACGATCGGTTTAGTATCCTTGGAAGTACTAGATACATACATAAGCTTTACATTACATTATAAAATGAAAAACAACAACAACATTTTCTCCTTTGACCACATTAATATCCCTTAGACTATCCCTACAGTTTATTCATAATATACTTCTTCGCATCCTAGGAAAAGTAAAACATATAAAGGAGTGAGCTCAGGTGCTTAGTAAGGATAACAATATAGCAGAAACTTTCATAAATAAGCATAAACATTTAAGGAAATGTATAAGAATAAAAAACAAGCCTTTAAATGTAAACTTCATCATAATATGGAAAAGATAAATCAAATAATTCCATTTACATATTCACATATATATTCTACTAGTCGAATAATCACATGTAATATCAATAGCCAATTTCATAATGATGGAATGCATAATTCCAGACATCATAACCACATAGTCATTGCCTCGTGCCTAGACTACAAATAATATTTTGTCAAGGACTTGTGCCAAGAAACTAGTTTGTATCATGAGACCTACTAATGCATTGAGGATCTATAGAAAACTCCACCCATCACTTACTAAGTTTAATGCATTCATCATATGAAAAGGACAAAACATAACATAAACATTCGTATTAAAACTAGCATACGAAATGTCAATACTTTAACCATAAACAAAGAATGGTATAAAAATATCACATCCATAGTCAAACATATCACAAAACCTTAAATACAATATGGACGATTTTATCATTATAAATCAACTTCAAACAACTGTAAAATCCAACAAAGGATGTTGCCATAGATAAAATCAAAACTATTTGAGAGAAATATCTCTTTCTATTTTGAAATCATTTAAAAGTCTAGTAATTTTAAAAGAAAACATTTATTTTTAAAATATTATTATAAAATTTTAAGGGAATATTCTAAAGTGTTACAATGATAGAAAATAGATGTACCCACCGTATAAGTTAAAAAAACATTCTTTTCTTTAATTTTGTCGAAAAGGTCCTTAAGGACCTTGTTCGGAAAACGACAGAAATATTTCTTTATAAACATCTCATAAAAAGTCAAAAAAGGGTATAAATGAATTTAACCTATAGTATAGTAAATATTAAAAAATTTTTGAAATACATTTTAAGAAACAAAGATGTGGTTGATAAAGAGGTCCTAGTAGATACTCACATATAAAAAATCTCGGATAATGAAGAGATTATAGAATTAACCCTAACCTTGTACTTTTCCTTGATCAAGGTTATATTAACCTCATATATAATTATTAAATAATTGTTTTTAAATTATTCAATAACCAAATACATAAATACAATATCATATATGATCTTCTAATATTTCTTTGTTAATAATATTTTAGTAGTATCATTGTTTCGGGTGTTAATTGATTCATTTTACTTTATATGATTGGTTACGTAATCCAGGTTTATTATGGATAGGATGTATTTTATTAATATCTATAATGATATTAAGTTCTTAAACATAATTTTTAATCATTTAATGAAAATTATTCTTGAATGGTTATGATGGGGAATGAATTTCATCATGTTCGTGGAGACGGTAACCCGTACGTACACACGAGCGACAATATCATTCTATTTATGGTGAAATAGTATGTAATTGGATGGTATATCATATATAAAGAATCATTAACATGTTATATTTATTATTTAAATCATTTATATTCATTATTATACCCATCTAAATAATGAAGTGTTTGAATAACAAACTACACCACGACGTGGAGACGGTAAGCTGTACATACGCACGTATGGTGACTTGTCATTCATAGGATGGATAGAATAATGAATATGGTTTTACCATATTTATAATAACATCAAAATATGTATAAGGTACTGGATTTATTATTTTGGTATGGAAACAACAAAGAAAGAGGAAGTGGAAGAAGAAAATAACTTTGAAAGGGGTGGTGAAATTATTACCTCTTCTTCAGGTGTTTCCTTTTGAGTTGATAAAAAGGGCTACTTAGGTTGGATTTTTGATCAAATTAAGGCCTCTAGGTATAAGTGAGGGTAGTTGGAAGGATATTGGTGTAGGTTTTGATAGAGAAAAATGGATTTGGAGGTGTGATTTTGAGAGAAGGGGAAGTACACTTTTATAGGAGAGGTGAGGGTCACTTTAAGAAAAGATTGAAATATTATTTTATTAAACAATCATATTTGGTTTACAATGGCTCCAAAATGATTTATTTATAAGATAAGGTGGGTATGGGTTTAAAAAATCTCAACAAATTGGTTTTAGACAGGTTTAGGTCACCATATTAACCTTATCTTTTATATTTAACTCTTAGTTAAATAGTTTAACTTTTACCATGTATTCTTATATTATTATAATAAATGGTTAATAAACTTAATATAAAAGACAAGAGAACCCCAAGTGGTTCATTGTTAATATATATAACCTTATATAAGTCCTTTTTCTGAACCTTATATTTTTAGGAATATTATATCAATTAATAATATAGTATTTTTTTAAAAAAACTAATTTATGTCAATTTTGACACGATTTGGTATTTTGTTTTTGTGAAAGTCATAAAAAATTTATCACTTCGAAAAAAATTTATTTAATAAATCCTAATATGTCATATTAACCTAGAAAATTAGTATAATTCATCAGATGTCTCAATTTTCATTTATTTGGATATTTATAATCCCAATTATTTTAATCTTTCATTAATAAGGTAATTACTTTATCATCATTGTATCATAAATAAATTTAATTATTTAATGTCTAAAAATTATAAATAAAATACCATTATGTAGGCAATATTTTTATATTTTTAATGAATATTTATATTATAATTTATCTTATGTATAACCCTATATTAAAAATGGTTTAGTTATTAAACATTGAATTTAACACTTTTAACTCTTCTTTAAATAAAATAATAATAAATGTCCTAATCTAATCCAAGTGGACCAAAATGATCATATTTTATTCCTAAGGTTGATTTTGGTTGAAATAAACTTATCCAATAGAATTAGGACATGTGTCAGGGTAATTATAATATCATTTGTTTACCTTTAATTACCCTATTTACTTTTAACTGTGGTAAATAAGTCAAAAGTTACTATTCACCAAAAATTATTTTTATCTTATTGAATAAAATTTTACTTACTTATTTCAACTGCGTATCTTCATTTTTTGAAATTAAATTCACAGAAGTGGTAGAATTACATTTCATGCAAATTTTCAAATGTGCCGAGAAGGTGGGAAAAAACGGTAAAAAGTTCAATAAAATTTTATACATCTAATATTATTATAAAATAACTCTAATGAATTATATTAAAATTATAGGTATTATGTATCTATTTTTACCTAATAATAATTTAAATAAATTAACTAATTATTTAAATAAAAAGTCAGTTTTAACCAATAACTCAATGTTTTTCACTATTAATCAAAAATTAAAGTTTTTAGAAAAATACCAAAAATTCACTGTAAAGACCCGCAAATTTCAAGGAATTTTTTTTCTTAATTTTCTTTGGAATTTTACAAGAGCGCAGCTTCCGACGGCACCTAATTCCGAGGCCCGGTGTGCCCGGAATCAATTTCTGAAGTTTGGCTCGGGTACGTTCAGTGAACGGACGAGCGGGTTTTTCTATCTTTTGAACCGATGCCCGGAATCGAATTCTGAGGGCACCGATGAAATCGCAGCGCCGGTATTTGCTTAGAAACGCCTCTTCCGGAGTTGCGTTTGCTCAGACGTGGTTTTTAATTTTTGCAGCTTTAAGTCAGAAATAAAATAAAGTTTGTGCGACAACTTTATTCTATTTCACTTAAGCTGCTTGGAAGCCACTTGAAGCCACTTAAAGACGGCTTGAACTGAGTTGAACTGGATAGGATGCTATCCGGAAATATCCTACCCCCTTGGTAGGATATTTGTGAGGTGGGGCCCGCACGAGCCCCGCCGTTTCTTTTGCTAAGTAACGCACCCGCGAAAACCCGTCAAAGTAACTGAAAAGTCAACTGACGCGTTTTCTTTAATTTCTTAACAGACCATTTAATTGGGCGGTTTATTTCGTGAATTAATTGGGCTGTTTCATTCGTTGAATTAATTCAACGAATTTAATGGGTTGTTACTTACGCGTTTGCGTTCGTTGGCAAAATAATAAAATAAGACCAACTCTTTCTTTTGGAGGATTACTCGTTGTGCGAGATTCTCTGGGCCTCCACCTTCCCCGCGAAGAACGCGAAGAACGCGAAGAACACGAAGAACGCGAAGAACGCCGGCGACCGGAATTCGACGACGCACACCGAGATCTGCGACGTCGACGAGCTTTACCCGCGACGTTCTTCGACGACACCTCTTCTTCCGCGGCCGATCCTCGTTCGGCAATTAAGGTGAGAAACGAATCGTTTATTCCTCCCCTTTTTATAATTCAATATCAACGGATTTAAATTAATCCGTTTGATCTTGATCTGGAGGTTGGCGACGCGACGCCGGATACCGCGACGACGCGACGATCCCCCTTCTTCCGCGACGAGCAATCCCGCGACGATCCCTTGTTCGGCAACGACAGCTGCGAGGTAAGGGTTGATTTGAAATATTTTTCCTTTCCCGTGATTTTATTTCTTTTAAAATAAGGAACCGATCACAGAACAATTTTAAATTTATTTAAAATTGTTGATTGGTCGTTTCTTGTTTCTCCCGATGTTTATGACTAACGCGGAGGGTGCGGGTCTAACGAACAAGACCCGACAACCCTCCGCCGATCTTCCTTTTTGTGCGGATTTGGCGGGCGACGACAAAAGCATGACGCAAGGGCCATTTGTTGATTCCGCAGTGGAGGACGCGTCCCGGGAGGAACAATGGCGCAGACGGGAGGCAAAACGGGCCACCGGAGCAACTCCGGCGGCCCGCGGAAGGTGGCGGCGGCGCGGGTCGCCGGCGCGGCGGCGCCCGGCGCGCCGCCGGAGGAGTCCGCCGCGGCCGAGCCGCGGCGGCGGCGAACCGCCGGACCGCGTCCGCGGTCCGGCCACCCAGCACGCGGCCCGCGTTTCTCCAAAGCCGCGGGTTTGACCTGCTGCGGCTCCCTCGGCCGCTCGGCCGAAGCCGGGCCGGACCCGGCCTAGCCGGGTCGGTCCGGGTCGGGCCGACCCGGTTCGGCCGACCCAAGGGGGGGTTCGGGCCGGGTCGCCCCGGGCCCAGAACCCCCGTTTCGGGCCCTCTTCGGTCTTTTGCCCATATCTTGGGCCTGGGACCTCCGATTGACGAACCGTCAGCGGCTACGCGATCCTTGGATCGAGACGGTCGTTTCGGTATATTATACTCAAGGTTTCGGAAGACTTTGGGTTCGTCCGGATTGCTTCGTACACGAAACCAACCGGGCCCTCGGAGCGGAAACGCTCATAACTTGAGCTACGGACGTCCGAACGACGTACCGTCAGCTGTGGTAGTTTCCTCTAAGTGAGACGGAACTTTTGGCATACTCCGACCGAGGATCGGATACAGGCGGAGTACGTTCGGGTTGGTTTTGCCCTAAAAACCAACCGGGCCCCTGGGACAAAAATGCCAATAACTCTCAGACCGGGCATCCGATTGACGCGCCGTCGGTTGCGTTGAGATCCTGTTGTCGATACGGAACTTTTGGATGCATCAACTTCGGACTACGTGTCAGTTGATGTATCAGCCTCTCGGCTCGTGGAGCGGACCCTCCTAAACAAGCTCGCTATGTGCGGGAACCCTAGTGCTGGCTGTGACTTCGACGACAGAGCAGAGATCCTCCGTGGACTGCGACGACGGCAGAGCAGAGATCCTCCGTGGACTGCGACGATGGCAGAGCAGAGATCCTTCGTGGACTGCGACGACGACAGAGCAGAGATCCTCCGTGGACTGCGACGATGGCAGAGCAGAGATCCTCCGTGGACTGCGACGACGGCAGAGCAGAGATCCTTCGTGGACTGCGGCGACGACAGAGCAGAGATCCTCAGTGGACTGCGTCGACTACTGCACTCAGCGATCCTACGTGGATCAGTGCTACAGGTTCTGTGTGAGCCCGATCCTATGTGGGTCCTTACTACCGGTTCTGTGTGAGCCACTGCCTACCGGTTCTGTGTGAGCCACTGCCTACAGGTTCTGTGTGAGCCCGATCCTACGTGGGTCTTTTGCGGGGGTTAGTACCTATCGATCCTTCGTGGGTCCGACGACTTAGATGGATCAGTGATCATCTTTGACGTCATCTGAAAAGTATACCTGGTTGAGCTGAATCTTATGTTACTCTCCTTTGTGGATTGTGTTGAACTATCCTATGTGGATTTACCGTTTACTCTCCTTGTGGATTTGAGTCTTGCTTTCCTTTGTGGATTGAGTTGTTCTTGAGCTCGTGAGCAGAGCTAGAATTGGGGACTTAGGTATATGTATGGGCATATACCTAAGTCGAGTCTGATGTTACTTCGTGATTGCATCTTTCTTTTGTGCTATATCCTTTGTGGATTTCGGGAGACCTTTGGGGGTCTCGGGGTCCTTACTGAGTAGCTTGTACTCACCCCTGCACGGGCTATGCCCGCACCTTGTTGTGTTGGTTGCAGACGACGGACAGCGCTGATCACGGTTGGGGCGTGGAGCAGGACGGTACCTGGAGGTGGACCACTGGGCGGGACGTGCTCGGAGCGGACGTGGGACCCGAGGAGCCTGGAGGCTATCTGTACCCACCCTTCAGGTGGGATTGCCAGTGGACGACACGAGGCCGCCGTCTTTTTCTTCAGTTGCTGTACTTTACTTTTCAGTTGTACTTTACAGTTGGGCTTGTATTTCCGGCCCCCTTTACTTTTCTGCACTTTACTTTCCGCTTGCTGACTCTGTGTGGTTGTTACTTATAAAGGCAATGCCTTCCCTGTTTGCTGGGATTTTACACCTTGGTGCTAGTCGCCAGCCCCTGGCCTATGGAAGGCGGGCTTGGGGTAGTCACGGCACGGGCCCCGAGGACGGGTCGTGACAAATTGGTATCAGAGGTGGTCGGTTCTACCGCAGACTCTGATCGTCTTTTCTTTCTATATGAAGCAATAGTGTTTAGTGTATTGAGTGTGGTTATCAGTTCAGGGAGCCCAGTGTTGGTGCGGCGGCCGACGTATCCGTACACCAGGACCCTGACTCCTGATTTCCGACTTAATGCATGAAAACATTGATTGCGTGTGTGTTTCAAGTTTTCTTTGTGATTACTTGTGTCAGCTCACCGGGTATACTGATCTGCTTTATGAAAGTCTCAAGTTTTCCTTGTGATTACTTGTGCCAGCTCACCAGGTATACTGTTCTAACTGTGGTGCTCTTGTTCTCCTTTTCAGGATGGCCCCGCGACGACAGCACTGGTGGCCGGGCATGAAGAAGGCTGTGGCAGAGTTCGTTTCACGATGCCTCACCTGCCAGCAGGTGAAGGCAGAACATCAGGTACCAGCAGGCTTGGTACAGCCCTTGGAGGTCCCGGAGTGGAAGTGGGACGGCATATCTATGGATTTCGTGACTGGACTTCCACGCACTTCCAGAGGTCACGACTCCATTTGGGTGATTGTCGACCGACTCACCAAGTCGGCACACTTCTTACCCATCAGAGAGCAGGGCTCAGTGGAGAGCTTGGGACGTCTTTACGTCCAGGAGATCGTACGGCTACACGGTGTTCCATCGTCTATCGTCTCCGATCGAGATGCTCGTTTCACTTCCCGGCTTTGGAAGGGGTTGCAGGAGGCGTTCGGGACGCGGCTCCATCTGAGCACAGCCTTCCACCCTCAGACGGATGGTCAGACGGAGAGGACCATACAGACACTCGAGGACATGCTCCGTGCATGTGTTCTCGACTTTGGTCGCAGCTGGGAGGACCACCTACCCTTGGTGGAGTTCGCGTACAACAACAGCTACCACTCCACCATCGGGATGGCACCATACGAGGCGTTGTACGGCAGACCTTGCAGATCACCGTTGTGCTGGACAGACCCTGGGGAGTCAGCACTCGTGGGACCAGAGATGGTCCGAGCCACGACAGAGAAGGTCCAGATCATCCAGGAGAGGATGAGGACAGCTCAGAGCCGGCAGAAGTCATATGCTGACAGGAGGCGGAGGCCACTAGAGTTCGAGGATGGCGACCACGTCTTTTTGCGTGTCTCACCCCGACGTGGTTTACGGAGATTTGGCCGAGGCGGCAAGTTGTCTCCACGCTTCATCGGGCCTTTCCAGGTCCTCAGCAGGATAGGATAGGTGGCTTATCGCCTGGCTCTACCACCTCAGTTGCACCGGGTGCACGACGTCTTCCACGTGTCTCAGCTGAGGAGATACGTGCACGACCCGACGCACATCATCGACTTTGGGGAGCTGGACGTGGACGATGGGGCGACTTTTGCGGAGGTCCCAGTGGAGATCGAGGATCGACAGGAGCGGGTCCTACGTGGGCGGTCGATTCCTCTTGTGCGCGTCAGATGGCAGCACGAGAACCTCCAGGAGAGCACTTGGGAGCGGGAGGCTCAGATGCGTGCTCAGTACCCCCATTTGTTCCCCTAGTTTTTGATGTATCTTTACGGGGACGTAAAGCCCTGAGGTGGGAGTAATGTAAAGACCCGCAAATTTCAAGGAAATTTTTTTATTAATTTTCTTTGGAATTTTACAAGAGCACAGCTTCCGACGGCACCTAATTCCGAGGCCCGGTGTGCCCGAAATCAATTTCCGAAGTTTGGCTCGGGTACGTTCAGTGAACGGACGAGCGGGTTTTTCTATCTTTTGAACCGATGCCCGTAATCGAATTCTGAGGGCACCGATGAAATCGCAGCGCCGGTATTTTCTTAGAAACGCCTCTTCCGGAGTTGCGTTTGCTCAGACGTGGTTTTTAATTTTTGCAGCTTTAAGTCAGAAATAAAATAAAGTTTGTGCGACAACTTTATTCTATTTCACTTAAGCTGCTTGGAAGCCACTTGAAGCCACTTAAAGACGGCTTGAACTGAGTTGAACTGGATAGGATGCTATCCGGAAATATCCTACCCCCTTGGTAGGATATTTGTGAGGTGGGGCCCGCACGAGCCCCGCTGTTTCTTTCGCTAAGTAACGCACCCGCGAAAACCCGTCAAAGTAACTGAAAAGTCAACTGACGCGTTTTCTTTAATTTCTTAACAGACCATTTAATTGGGCGGTTTATTTCATGAATTAATTGGGCTGTTTCATTCGTTGAATTAATTCAACGAATTTAATGGGTCGTTACTTACGCGTTTGCGTTCGTTGGCAAAATAATAAAATAAGACCAACTCTTTCTTTTGGAGGATTACTCGTTGTGCGAGATTCTCTGGGCCTCCACCTTCCCCGCGAAGAACGCGAAGAACGCGAAGAACGCGAAGAACGCGAAGAACGCGAAGAACGCGAAGAACGCCGGCGACCGGAATTCGACGACGCACACCGAGATCTGCGACGTCGACGAGCTTTACCCGCGACGTTCTTCGGCGACACCTCTTCTTCCGCGGCCGATCCTCGTTCGGCAATTAAGGTGAGAAACGAATCGTTTATTCCTCCCCTTTTTATAATTCAATATCAACGGATTTAAATTAATCCGTTTGATCTTGATCCGGAGGTTGGCGACGCGACGCCGGATACCGCGACGACGCGACGATCCCCCTTCTTCCGCGACGAGCAATCCCGCGACGATCCCTTGTTCGGAAACGACAGCTGCGAGGTAAGGGTTGATTTGAAATATTTTTCCTTTCCCGTGATTTTATTTCTTTTAAAATAAGGAACCGATCACAGAACAATTTTAAATTTATTTAAAATTGTTGATTGGTCGTTTCTTGTTTCTCCCGATGTTTATGACTAACGCGGAGGGTGCGGGTCTAACGAACAAGACCCGGTAACCCTCCGCCGATCTTCCTTTTTGTGCGGATTTGGCGGGCGACGGCAAAAGCATGACGCAAGGGCCATTTGTTGATTCCGCAGTGGAGGATGCGTCCCGGGAGGAACAATGGCGCAGACGGGAGGCAAAACGGGCCACCGGAGCAACTCCGGCGGCCCGCGGAAGGTGGCGGCGGCGCGGGTCGCCGGCGCGGCGGCGCCCGGCGCGCCGCCGGAGGAGTCCGCCGCGGCCGAGCCGCGGCGGCGGCGAACCGCCGGACCGCGTCCGCGGTCCGGCCACCCAGCACGCGGCCCGCGCGGGCCGCGTTTCTCCAAAGTCGCGGGTTTGACCCGCGGCGGCTCCCTCGGCCGCTCGGCCAAAGCCGGGCCGGCCGGTCCGGTCGGCCGGGCCGCGCCCAGGCCGGACCGGACCCGGCCCAGCCAGGTCGGGCCGGGTCGGGCCGACCCGGTTCGGCCGACCCAAGGGGGGGTTCGGGCCGGGTCGCCCCGGGCCCAGAACCCCCGTTTCGGGCCCTCTTCGGTCTTTTGCCCATATCTTGGGCCTGGGACCTCCGATTGACGAACCGTCAGCGGCTACGCGATCCTTGGATCGAGACGGTCGTTTAGGTATATTATACTCAAGGTTTCGGAAGACTTTGGGTTCGGCCGGGTTGGTTCGTACACGAAACCAACCGGGCCCTCGGAGCGGAAACGCTCATAACTTGAGCTACGAACGTCCGAACGACGTACCGTCAGCTGTGGTAGTTTCCTCTAAGTGAGACGGAACTTTTGGCATACTCCGCCCGAGGATCGGATACAGGCGGAGTACGGTCGGGTTGGTTTTGCCCTAAAAACCAACCGGGCCCCTGGGACAAAAATGCCAATAACTCTCAGGCCGGGCGTCCGATTGACGCGCCGTCGGTTGCGTTGAGATCCTGTTGTCGATACGGAACTTTTGGATGCATCAACTTCGGACTACGTGTCAGTTGATGTATCAGCCTCTCGGCTCGTGGAGCGGACCCTCCTAAACGAGCTCGCTATGTGCGGGAACCCTAGTGCTGGCTGTGACTTCGACGACAGAGCAGAGATCCTCCGTGGACTGCGACGACGGCAGAGCAGAGATCCTCCGTGGACTGCGACGACGGCAGAGCAGAGATCCTCCGTGGACTGCGACGATGACAGAGCAGAGATCCTCCATGGACTGCGACGACGGCTGAGCAGAGATCCTTCGTGGACTGCGGCGACGACAGAGCAGAGATCCTCAGTGGACTGCGTCGACTACTGCACTCAGCGATCCTACGTGGATCAGTGCTACAGGTTCTGTGTGAGCCCGATCCTATGTGGGTCCTTACTACCGGTTCTGTGTGAGCCACTGCCTGCCGGTTCTGTGTGAGCCACTGCCTACAGGTTCTGTGTGAGCCCGATCCTACGTGGGTCTTTTGCGGGGGTTAGTACCTATCGATCCTTCGTGGGTCCGACGACTTAGATGGATCAGTGATCATCTTTGACGTCATCTGAAAAGTATACCTGGTTGAGCTGAATCTTATGTTACTCTCCTTTGTGGATTGCGTTGAACTATCCTATGTGGATTTACCGTTTACTCTCCTTGTGGATTTGAGTCTTGCTTTCCTTTGTGGATTGAGTTGTTCTTGAGCTCGTGAGCAGAGCTAGAATTGGGGACTTAGGTATATGTATGGGCATATACCTAAGTCGAGTCTGATGTTACTTCGTGATTGCATCTTTCTTTTGTGCTATATCCTTTGTGGATTTCGGGAGACCTTCGGGGGTCTCGGGGTCCTTACTGAGTAGCTTGTACTCACCCCTGCACGGGCTATGCCCGCACCTTGTTGTGTTGGTTGCAGACGACGGACAGCGCTGATCACGGTTGGGGCGTGGAGCAGGACGGTACCTGGAGGTGGACCACTGGGCGGGACGTGCTCGGAGCGGACGTGGGACCCGAGGAGCCTGGAGGCTATCTGTACCCACCCTTCAGGTGGGATTGCCAGTGGACGACACGAGGCCGCCGTCTTTTTCTTCAGTTGCTGTACTTTACTTTTCAGTTGTACTTTACAGTTGGGCTTGTATTTCCGGCCCCCTTTACTTTTCTGCACTTTACTTTCCGCTTGCTGACTCTATGTGGTTGTTACTTATAAAGGCAATGCCTTCCCTGTTTACTGGGATTTTACGCCTTGGTGCTAGTCGCCAGCCCCTGGCCTATGGAAGGCGGGCTTGGGGTAGTCACGGCACGGGCCCCGAGGACGGGTCGTGACATTCACCCTAATCTAATTTTGATACTCTAAATCCAAAAATGAATTCTAATTTGAAAAAAAAATTATAAAATTTCAAAAAGTTGTTATTACTATTCATAACGGCTCGTTTGATTGGTCGTGGTGTGTTAAAAATTCAAGTTGTGTACAACACAATCTATTGGATTATTCAAACGGAAATGTACCATAGAAGCATGGGGTGTTATAGTTTTAAAGAATAATTATACCATGTTTTTATCATTTAATCCAATGTTGGTCATTTTAATAAATTTCACATTGAAATTAGAAATAGAAAACTTTGTGAATTTTTGAACATTTTTACTTTAAAAACCTGTTTTCTCGTTCTATCAATGGGATTAATTTTTAATTAATTTATGCCAATTATGTGTTTTGAATTTAGAAAAATAGATTCCATATTTAGAATAATAAGGAAAAAATTATGTAAATAGATCCATTTTATTTTTGGAAAATATGAATAGTAACTTTAGTAATTTTTTTATTACCACAGTTAAGAGTAAATCAGATGATTAAGGGTAAAAATAATATTATAAATATCATAAAATTAACATAAAAGTTATCCTAATGTCATTGTATGAGTTTTTTTAACCAAAATAATCTTTCATCTAAAATTATAACTTTTTTAAGCCACTTGGATGAGAGTATGATATTTATAATATTTTTTTTAAGTAAAGTCAAAGATGTCAAACTCATGTTTCTCATAACTATAAAATTTTTAATAGAGTAATATAAGTGATATGTTCGATTATAAATATTCATTTTAAATATAAAATAATTATTTACATAATTTTAATTTATTTATATTTTTTAGTGATAAAATAATTACCTTAAATGGTGACATAATGATGATACAGTAATAGTTTAATTAAAGGAAATATCAAATAGATGATATTAAAAATAACAAAATAAATATAATTTGAGATTATTAATGTCATACACTATTTCTTAGATTAATTTTACATGTTAGTGATGTTTTAGAATTATTTTTTTGAATGTATATTTTTTTATGATATTTTTCAAAAGTCAAGTAATGAATAGTGTCAAAATTGAAATTATTGATATTTTAAAATAAATAATATTTTATTAAATGATATAAAATTTATAAAAATATTAAATTCATCATAATAATTGGTATATGTATTAAAATTTAATTACTGACAAATTCATTGGAATTTTATTATTTTATATCATTTATTTTAACCCTCAATGTGTAAATTACATAACATCATAGTAAGAATTAAAAAGGTAAAATAAGGGTTAAAACAAAAGGATAACAATTAAAAAATAATAAAAACTTGTATAATTTTGATTGGATGATTGTATATTGACCCATAATTATAATATAGTCTAAATAAATTAGTTTTGGATAATTTAAAGTAGAATATTAATTTATATTAAATTAATATTTTGAATAATTCCAAGAGTTCCCCTCCCCTATCCTATAAAAGGAAACCCATTCTTCTATTTTCTTTAAAACTCAATTTTTTTTTGTTTGGACAAGATATGCCAAAATAACTTCCTATAATCGCTCAAAAAATTATAGATTCCTTATTTAAGGCATAACACCCTCCTTAGAGGTGTTAAGGTGTTAATCAAAGGGGATCATCTGAAAGAGAGGTATCATTTTTAATTAAGTGTTTATGTTTTATTTCTTCTTCCAATTCCTTAAAATATTATTCCACCATAATGAAATAATAATTACAGTATCCTAAATATACTAATATGTTATCTTGTCATTTTAATAACCTAAATCCATTCATATTTCCATCAAATATGAAAAGAATTAATCATTTGTGCGTACGTTGAACTGCCACCTCATGAACCGATATAATACGTTTTGCATCACCACCTCTCAAGACAGGTTATAATTATGGAATTAATATTAATATATGATATTAATGACATATTTATAATTATTAAATAATAATATAACATTTATTTTCTTACCTTTCCATGCACATAAAAATGATAACGCCGTTTGTCCATACATATGAACTATCACCTGCACAAAGCGATGTGATTCGTTTTTCATCACCACATCACATGGATGATATATATAAGTATATTTAAATTATTAATATGATATTTATTATATTATTATAATTATGGGAATATAAAATAATAATTACCTTATTCATATAATGATCAATGAAAAATTGAAACGTTACTCATGCATATGTATGACCTACCATCTCCATGATTATAACGTTGTTCATTTTTCATAAACATAAATAAATGGTTTGATTTAAAAGTATAATTGATATATGAAATTTATTATTATTTCATGAATATTATTATGGATATTATAGACTTATGACCACTATGACTATTGACATCATACCAATTTTATTTTGGACTCAAGTATCGAATATCATCAAAACGTCCAACGTGAACTTATATAAGTAATTGTTATAAAATGTTAATAAGTGATATTCAAGGAATAATAAACTATAAAAGGTTATAAAGCAAGTAAATAATTAACCCAAGTTTATTATCTAGGAATATAAATAACATATGTGATGATTCAAACTCAAGGTAAGAGACTTTTTAACTAAAAGCCCCATTTTAAATGTTTTAAAGATTTGTTCATATATATATATATATTTTATGTCCATGTTTTCAAAATAGTTTTTATGAATGTATTTATATATACCTGAATGTTTTAAAATTTTAACTTTTTAATTTATCTCAAATGTTTTCATAAAGGAATCTTTTTAAGGTACTTTCTTTTAAAAACCCTCATTTAAAGTTCATTTTTCAACTTCTTTTACAAAAGTCAAAGGGAATGTTTTTTTAACTTCTACAGCATTGTGGTTTCTCCAAAATTCATGAAACTTGATAAAACACATTTTTATTGAATATTTTATTGATAATAAATGATATAATTCCATCACATTGTGTTAAATATGTTTATTTATAAAATATTTGGGATTAGATCATTCATTTGAAAATATGGTGAGAATTTCAGTTTTACCCTTTTAAAATTTAATGTAGTATTTCAAACATAAATATTTTAATATGACTTATTTGAACTTTAATTTTGTAACATTTTTACTCACTTAATTTTCTAAAACTTTAATTCATGACATTAGAGCTAAAGAGTGCATTGGAATGGAGTAAATGAGCCATTAAGTCAATGGTGGGCTGGACACGTGAGATTGGACATCACTTTAGTGTTTGAGCCATATCTTCTACATAAATGCATTTATTGAGACCAAATTGTGAGAGGGGATCTAAAACCCAATTTCTCACATATTATCCTTATGGAAGGATAGATAATTCATGCGTTTTGGTGGTCAAGAAGGTGGTGAAATTAGGATTAAAATATTTGGTAGAATCTCCTCATTCACACTTGAAACCACTTTTATCATAGCCTCCCCACCACTCAATAAATATGTATTTTCCTCATTTGGAAGGTTTGAGACTTTAATTGGGAAGTTGAGTTCATAGGATAAGTGTAACCACTCCAATTATCCAACCATTTCAATAAGGGTAGCTCTTGAAGCAAGGATCCCTTCGACGAAGCCTTCTTCTTATCCTTTTTCTTCTTTGCGTTGTAATGATTTTGTTTGTGTAATAAACTTCATTGTTATTCTTTTATTTATTATATTTTATTCTGTTTTGTTCAAATTTATTCTTATCTTAATCTTCATAATTGGTCTGAAATCAATATTAGAAACGAGATTGAGTTCTACCCTCTCGAAACCTTTGAAAATGCAAAATGTTTCTATGATGACTACACTGCCCAAGGAAGAGTAGTTCTTTTTAGTAATCGATATACCTATAACCTACTTAATTAATTTATTTTGAATCAATGATATACTTTAATTAACATAATATTATCTATTAATTTATTTTTTAATTTAAATGAAACTAAGAAAGCAATTGAACAATAAACACAAATCACACGAGGTCGAGAATTGTGTGAATTGTGAGAGCGTGAACTTAATTGGTAATTAGAAAACAAACGGGATAAATTTGTAGTGTTCAAATATAATCCCTAAACTCAATTAATTCTAATTTCTATATAGGGTATGTTCCTTAATTTACCACTAACCATAAGCCAAACTTAGAACATCAATCAAAATAGGGTGCTGCGATTGCATGTTCCGAAGTTAGCCTGGGGTTAAATTCACTTCATATTTGTGGTAAAGTTAATTCTAGTAGGGTTTAGGATTTAAAAAATTAAGGGATCATAATTAAGTGGATATTAATTCAAATTATAATGATTAACAAATGATTTAATAGGTAGAGTTAGATCGATTATTCCTTTTAAAATATTTTCTAAAAAAACATCTTCTTGTTGTGTCTTTTTAATTGAACATTATTTCAAAAATACAAAAAAAAAAACAATTATAAAAGCTTCTTCTAGAAAACCTATTATATATTTGTGACTGGTAAAAAACCCCCCACATCCTTTCAAGTAGTGTTATTATTCCATTTTATTTTATTTTCTAAATATATTTAATAAGTTGTCAAATTTACTTCCTCCTTTGAGAGATGACCTTGGTCATCCACTCTACTGCACCTAAGTACCCAAAAATCACACTAATAATTTAAGGGTGCCCACGATAGTGATTTTTAAATTGGAGCCATTACCGGGGAGGCAAGTAATTATTTTAACCATTTAGAGTTATTTATTTTATTTTACATTTTATTCTCTTCTTCTCTTCTTTCTTCCTTCTTTACCCAATTTGATTTTTTTTCTTCTTATTTTATTTTATTTGTCTTATTTTTGGACCATCAACTCAAACTTCTCATTTTTAATATGGTCCACTTTCCTTATTTTTATCTTTTTTATGATTTATCACATGAACTAATCCCGAATATCTCTTAGATCTTAATCTTGAGATTGAACGCAGCCTTCAGGCTCCAATCAGACATTCTCAATCTACATGAAGTTTCAACATTCAACCAGTTAGAGAATTCATCCATTCCTAGAAAATTAAAATTTGAAGAAATTAATATTAAAACATAAAACAAGAACCGATGGCATAAAATAATGGAAATTAACTTAATAGAACCATTCGATAATTGGATGCACCTGATATTAACTATCAACCAAATTTCATTGCATACCCAAATCTTGAATCAGACTTTGAACCGAAATCTGGGTTAATTCATCTTCTTCCAAATTTTCATGGATTATCTGGTGAGTATCCAAATAAACATTTGAAAGAATTTAATGTGGTTTTATCAACCTTAAAACCAAGAAATGTTTTTGAACATCAAATCAAACTAAGAGCGTTCCAATTCTCACTTGATGGAGCTGAAAAATATTGGATGTATTATTTACAACCTAAATATGTAACTTGTTGGAATGATTTGAAATGTCTTTTCTTACAGAGATTTTTTCCAGCATCAAGAACCACATCCATTCTAAAAGAGATCTATGGGATCAAGAAATCCCAAGGGGGGTCAATGTATGATTACTAAGAGTGATTCAAGAAGTTGTGTGCAAGATACCCACATCACCAAATCAGTGATCAACTCCTCATCCAATACTTCCATAAAGGACTCACACCTATGGAGAGGAGAATGGTGGATTCCGCGGCTGGAGGAGAATTGGTGGACAAGACACCAGTGGATGCACATGCATTAATTGACAAGATGTCCCAAGACTCCCAACAATTTGGTGATCAAGGTACACCACATGTCAGGGGAGTACATCATGTAAGTCCTTCTCTTGAGAGTCATTTAATTGATACCAAGTTGGAATAATTGACCACTATGGTGAGGTAGATTTCTTTGGCTCAAAAAACATCCAAACCCACTCCTATGAGGCCATGTGACATTTTCTCTAAAACATACCACCCAACTGATTCCCCTAAATACAAGAAATAGAAGAACGTGCAGCAGTGTTTCTTGGGAGACCATATCAGCAGCAACAAAAACCATATCCCCAAAAGAAGTTTTATTCCTTTTCTACAACATACAACCAAGGGTGGAAGGATCAATCAGACATGAGGTATGGCTCTGGACAAAAATAAAGGCCCCCTTTTCAACAAAACTTCCAGCAGCCGCTGCCTTACCAGCATGGTTTCCAACAACCCCAAAGAATATTTGAAGGCCAATAATCAACAAGATAGAAAAAAGGGAATCCACCACCCAAGGTAGATTCTAGCATTGATGATATTTTGAAGAAAATTGTTTTTAATCAACAGAATGAGCTAAAGAGTTAAGGTTCAGAGCTGAGGGAATTTAAGACTCAAATGAGCCAGATTGCCACTGCCCTCCATGAAATAGAAAGTAAGAACTCTGGAAATATTCATTCCCAAACTACTCCAAATACCAAGGTAAATTTCAGTGCCATCACATTGATAAGTGGAAAGAAAACAACTGATACATCTGCACCTATCGTTCCACCAGGATTCACCTCAATTCCAGAGAAGCCCCATTCAAAACCAGTTGATGAGAAACCCAAGGAGAAAGGTAAAGGTAATAAAAAGATTAATGATATTCATCTGAAACCCCTTACTTTTCCAAATATAGTTGTTCAAACCAAAAATATTGCTAAAGAGGTGATGCAAAAAGAAGTTTTGGATACATTCAAGTGTGTGGAGATAAACATCTCTTTACTTGAATCCATCAAGAAAATCCCAAGGTATGCCAAATTCTTAAAAGAAAATTTTACCAATAGAAGAGGGATCAAGTGAAATGAGAGGATCAATCTTGTAAGGAATGTGTCATAACTCATTACACCAACTCTAGAAATGAAAAAAAGTGCAAGGATCTGAGGACATTCACCATCCCATGAACCATAAGGGAGTTACACTTTTATGATTCTTTATGTGATTTAGGAGCTTCTATAAATGTAATTCCTCACTCTCTTTTCTCTTCTTTATAGGTTGGTGAGTTGAAGTCGACGAGAGTAGTGGTGTAGTTGACAGATATATCTATGGCATATCCAGTGGGAGTCCTTGAGGTTGTACTTTTCTGGGTAAGATACATGATCTTTCTAGCAGATTTCTATGTGCTTAAAATGGAAGACAACCAAGTAAGATCACATGCTCCCATTTTCTTAGGCATAAACTTCCTAAAAACTGCAAAAACTATCATAAATGTCAATGAGAGTAAACTTTCCATGTAGTTTGGGGATGAAGTTGTGATATTTAATATTATAGACTCCATGAATTACCCCTCAGAGGACCATTCTGCATTTGTTATCTCCAATTTTGAACCACCAAATAAAACCCCTTGGAATTTGATTGTCCTATACTTAGGGAGATTATGAGTATTGGTTTTATTTTGATGTCTAAGAGGAATTACACACCCATTTATAATAAACAAGACTCTCTTAGATTTGATTTTGAAATGGATTCATATTCTGACTTTGATCATGTGAAATCTGATTATGACATGGTTGTCGAGTATGTTGATGGATTTGATGCTTTATTCTATGATTTTGATGATGTATATTTTGATACTAATGTTCATTGTGCACAAATTTAATTTCCTTCAATTTCTCTATCCATACACCACCCCTCTAAATTGGAACTCTAAGTCATTGCCACCTAATCTCAAATACTCATACTTGTTAAGTGGTGAGAAATTACTTGTTATCATTACTAACAATATCTCTTTTGAACATGAAGAATTTTTTTTGAATATTTTGAGGGAGAATATCAGGGAAATTGGGTGGACCTTGGCTGACATATCGGGTATTGTCCCCTCCATTTTCATGCATAGGATTCTTTTGGAGGATGGGGATAAACTGGTTAGGCAGCCACAAAGGAGACTCAATCCAACACTTTTGGATGTTGTTAAAAAGAGGTTGAAAAATTGCTTGAGCCAAGTATAATTTAATCCATTTTAGATTCTCACTGGGTGAGTCCTATTTAGGTTGTGCCTAAGAAAAGTGGTTTTACTGTTGTTAAAAATGACAATGTGGAGTTAGTTCCAATGAGTGTGAAAAACAATTGGCATGTGTGTATTGATTATAGGAAACTAAATTAGTCCACTCGGAAGGACCATTTCCCCCTCCCATTTATTGATCAGATGCTCGATAGACTAGCTGGGAAAACAAAATATTGTTTATTGGATGGATTTTTTTGGATATTTTCAGGTTCTTATTACTCTGAAGGATCAAAAGAAGACAACATTCACTTGTCAATTCAGTACATTTTCTTACCGAAGGATACCATTTGGACTTTGCAATTCCCCAGGTACCTTCCAGAGATGCATGGTGAGTATTTTTTCTGATTTTATTGAGACCTAAATGAAGGTATGCATGGATGATTTTACAACGTATGGGTCTACATTTTATGATTGTATATCTAGTTTGGGAAAGGTTTTGAATCGTTGTATTGAGAAGAAACTGTTCTTAAACTCTGAAAAGTGTCATTTTATGGTAGAGCATGGAATTATCTTAGGGCATGTTGTTTCAAAACATGAGATAGAGTTTGATAGATATAAGTTAGATATTATTTAATCCCTACCCTATCCTTCATGTGTGCGTGATGTTAGATCTTTTCTAGGGAATTAATGATTTTATCAGCATTTCATCAAATATTTTAGTAAGATTTCTCTTCCTATGTCACGATTACTTCAAAAGGATTCTGATTTTGTGTTTGATGTTTCTTTTAGGAATTAATTTGATGAGATAAAACAACATATGACCACTCCACTTATCATACAACCTCCAGGGTGGGAGATTCCTTTTGAGCTTATATGCGACGCCTCCAACTTCATGGTTGAAGATTTCTTATATCAGAGGGTGGAGGGATGTTCACATGTGATTGAATATGCATCAAGGACACTGGATTCAGCCCAATAAAACTATACAACCACATAAAAGGAGTATCTTATTGTTATATTTTCTTTAGATAAATTCTATTCATATTTATTGGGCTCTAAAGTAGTTGTTTTTTCTAACCCTACAGCTTTGAGGTACCTCTTGAACAAGCCAGATTCAAACCCTATACTTATCTAATGGATGCTCCTTCTTCACGAATTAAAAAATTGAGATAAAGGACAAGAAGGGGTCAGAAATCCTGGTGGTGGACCACATTAGTATGATTAATCACACACTAGTGGATGGCACCTTGGACCAGGTACCACTTTGGGACACTTTCCCCAGTGAGCATATTTATTCCATCTCAGGTACGCATTCTTGGTATGCTGATTTAGTGAATTAACTTGTTGCATATGAAATTCCTTCAAATTTAAAGTAACATCAAGTCTAAAAGTTAAAGAGTGAGTCTAGATTTTATGTGTGGGATGATACCTACTTATGGCGCATGTGTAGTGACCAAGTTATTAGAAGGTGTGTTCCTGATCATGAGGTTGAGTCTGTTCTGCAATTTTGTCATACAATTGCTTGTGGTGGACACTTTGGACCCCAATGGATAGCTGGGAAAGTTTTGGACTCTGTATTGTATTGTCCTAGTTTATTCCATGATGCTCATGTGTTTTGTAAGTCGTGCTCACATTGCTAACACACTAGTAATATTTCTAGGAGACACGAGATACCCCAAAAACCCATATTATTCTATGAGATTTTTTATGTATGGGGCATTGATTTTATGGGTCCTTTTGCTAGTTTATTTGGTTTCCTGTATATTTTTGTTTCCATTGATTATGTGAGCAAATGGGTGGAGGCTAAGGCCACCAGGACTGATGATTCTCATGTTGTTGTGGAATTTTTCAAAGCACATATTTTTTACAGGTTTGGAGTACCGAAGGCCATAATCAATGACCAAGGGACACACTTTTGCAATCAGAATTTGGATTCCCTCCTTCAGAAGTATGAGGTGACACACAAAACATCAACACCATACCACCCCCAAACAAATGGCCAGACTAAGGTTTCAAATAGGGAGTTGAAACAAATTTTGGAGAAAACCATGCAGCCAAATAGGAAGGATTGGAGCAAGCGCTTGGATGATGCATTGTGGGATTATAGGACAACATACAAGACACCCATTGGTATTCCCCTATTTTAGATTGTTTTTGGGAAAGCATTTCATCTCCTCATGGAAGTTGGGCATCAGAATTATTGGGATATAAAGAAATGTAACATGGATTTGGACCAAGCTGAAATCCAAAGGAAGTTTCAAATTCAAGAGCTTGAGAAGATTCAATTATCTTCATATGAGAACTCAGGGATCTACAAGGAAAGATCAAAATTATCTTATGAAAAAATGATCTAGAAAAGGTAATTTCACGTTAGAGATAAAGTCCTTCTCTACAGTTCACGATTGGAACTGATGCCTGGTAAGTTGCGTTCTAGATGGTTGGGGTCCTTATATTGTATCTAATTTTTTTTCTTATGGTGCAGTGGAGATCTCACAGGAGGATACTGGAAGGAGATTTACAGTCAATAGGAAATGTTTGAAGAAATACATTGAGGGACTTCTAACTGATGCAGTGTATTTCCTCACACTACATGACCCCATCATCACTTGAGCATATCAGGCTGTTTCTAACCCTTTAAATTTTATATCCTTTGTCCTAATTAAATTTATACATTTCACGTTCATATATCATCTTATAGGTTCACACTAAGGATAATACAATATTTTAAGTGTGGGGTAGGGGACAAAATTTTGGGATAGATATTTAGGATTTTCATTTTTGTGTTTTATGTGTATTTTCTATTAAGTTTTTGCTTAAAATTTTGAAAAAAAAAACAAAAAAAAAAGAAAAAAAAAACAAAAAAAATCAATAATAAAAGAAAAAAATATATCTTGTAACATTATAATGTGGTGTAACACCCCAAGCTTCCACGATACACTTCTCGCTGAATAATACAGTAGCGTGTGTTGTACACAACTTCAAGTTCTAACACACACCACAACTAATAAAATAGCTGTTATGAATAGTAATACCCAATTTTTGAAATTTTATACATTTTATCTTTCAAAATTGACTTCATTCTTGGATTATGAATATAGAAATTAGCCTAGGGTGAAATTTTGGTAGTTTTCGGATAACTTTCATATTTTGATGAATAGTGAAAATTACTAAATTTTAAATAAAAAAACTTTTTTAATCAAAATAATTAATAGTGATAAATTATGAATTTGAGTGCTTTTAAAGTATATTTAGAATATATTTTTACCATTTAATACAATTTTGGTCATTGGACATAATTTCACAATTAAACCGGACATAAACAAGTATCAATCTTTTGATAGTTATTATATCTTAAAAACATGCTTTTTGTTTTGACAGCGGGAATTAATTTTAATTTAATTTCTACCACTTCTGTTCTTTGAATTTGGAAAAATGGATTCCATATTTGGAATCAGGATGTCTAAATTGTTTAAATAGGTAACTTTTATTTTTACACATTTTGAATAATTACTTCGGTAAATATTTTATTTACCATGGTTAAAGGATAAATCTGGTAAATAAGGGTTAAAAAAAATATTATTATAATACTAAATTACCCTAAAACGTGTCCCAACCTTATTGGTGGATACATGTCCGACCATGGGAATATTTAGGTCGATTTTGGGACCCCATGGAGCCACTTTTAGGTGATAGAGACACTTTATTTTAGTTAAGTTAAAATAAATACAAAAATGACCTAAGCATATATCTTTTAGAAAAACAATTTTTACATAGGGTTATATATGTTGGATTTTCAACTATAAATATTAAATAGAAATATTTAAAGATTTACTACACAATGGTATTTTATTTATAATTTTTATACATTATATAATTTAATTTATTTATGTCACAATACTGATGCAGTAATTACCCAATTAATGAAAAATTAGAATAATGGATATTATAAATACCCAAATAAATGTAATTTGAGACTTATTATAAATAAAAATAGATTTATAGGATAATATGACATGTTAGGATTTATTTAATTAACTTTATTTGAAGTAATAATTCTGTTATGATTTTTACAAAAATCAATTATTGAATATTGTCAAAATTGACATAAAATAGTTTAAAAAAATATTATATTATTAATTGATATTAAATTCCTAAAAATCTACGGTTCGGCCAAGATACTTATATCATGATAGGTGTATCATTAATGGACCACTTGGGGGTATCTTGGATGTATATAGTAAGTTTATTAACCATATAATATAAAAATACAAAGAGACATTGTAAAAGTGAAACTAATTAACTAAGAGTTAATACTTAAAGATAAGGTTAATATAGTAACCCAAACCTCTCTAAATCATATTGGTTGAGTGGTTTTAGACCTATAACCACCTTAAACTTTAAATAATCTAATTTGGAGCCATTATAGACCGAATATGAATTTATTATAAAATAATATTTCTAGCTTTTCCAAAGGTGCCCCTCACCCCTCTTATAAAAGGTCACTCCTCCTTCTCATTAATTCACACCTTCAAAGCCTTTTGGTTCGGACAAAACCTGCCCAAATACTCTCTCAACTTCCCTCAATAAAACCTAGTGGCCTTATTTTGATCAGAAAGACAACCTAAGGATCCCTTTTGATCAAATCAAAAGGAAGAACCCGAAGAAGAGGTAATGTTTTCACCACCCTCTTTCAAGTTCCTTTCTTCTTCAACTTATTCTTTCTTTGTTATTTCTATTATAAAATAATAACTCAAGTATCTTCTATATACTGTGATGTTATTATAAATATGGTTCAACCATATTCAGTATTCTATCCATCCTTTGAATGGCATGTCACCATACGTGCGTACATACGGCTTACCGTCTCCACGTCGTGGTGTAATTGTCATTCAATAAATTATTATTTGGATGGGTATAATAATGATGTTTAATTCATGTAAATAATAAATATAACATTATAATAATTCTGTATATATTATATACCATCCAATTATATATTATTTTAACATCAAAAGAATGATATTGTCCCTCGTGCGTACGTACGGACTACCGTCTCCACGAACGCGATGAGATTCATTCTCCATCGTATACATTCAAATATAATTATCATTTGATGATTAAAAATAATTTTTAAGGACTTGATATAATTATGGATATGAATAAGATACAACCTATCCATAACAAACCCGACTTGCGTAACAAAGAATATAAAGGAAAACGAGTAAGTTAACACCTGAAATGACGATAATACTAAGATATTATTAACAAATCAATGTTACAAGATCATATATATTATCATATTAATATAAATGATTCTTTTATAATTCAATAACATTTATTTCACCATTATACATGAGGTTAAACAACAGTCGACCAAGGAAAAAGTACAAAGTAAGGGGTTTCTTATATTACTCTTAATTTCGTGAGAATTCCATTGTTCACCACTTATTTATTGCATGTGGTGTATGTGTACTGCCCATGATTGTATTAATTGTGTAATATACTTTAATTTTTGGATATTTACATCATAATTGTATTATACTTCTTTCATGGGTGCATGTTTCATAAGTTACCAAATCGATAATGGAATTTGAAATTTCAATTTCCACTCATTCGGCTTTACGCATACTTCATTGATTATTTTAATCTAAGATTATGTGTGGAATCACTACTCATTTGATTATGTCATAATTTCCACTCCCATTTCTGTGGATATACTTTTTATACACATAATCACTCCATTGATAAATTCTCAAGTGATCGGTATGACCTTGATAAGAGTAATTTTTAACTCAATCTCTATTTGTTGAGTTAAATATCCAATTCACTGGTGTTGTTTTTACAAGAATATGTGTGAATGTACTCTAATTGATTTACAATGAATATCCAATCATATTTAGTGTATTTATATTTGTAACAAATAATTATGTCATTTATTTATCCTTAACCTAAGGGTACAGTCTTTATAAGATATTTCATCTCAATTTACATTCCATTGATACTTCTTTGTTGTTATACACCAATTCACTTTTATATGGTGTATATATTGTACTTTGACATAGTATATCATGAATACCTATATTATCATGATATTAAAATGTTTTTATTACCTCAATTATTTGTATTCAAGTGTCTCTCTTTTGGTTAGGAACTCTAACAAAAATATCATTTTAAATGTTTTAAAGATTTGTTATTCCAAATCTTTCTCATTAATGTCCATGTTTTAAAAATAGTTTTAAGGATTTATTTATATGGAAATTAAAGTTTTCAAATAAAAGTTCCTTTTAAAATTTTCAAAGTGGTATGGGACACTTTGATTCAAAAAACTATTTTTAAATGGCTTCTTGACAAATAGTGTGACTTTTAAATGATTTCAAGAAAAAGGGGACATTTCTCTCTAATAGTTTTGATGATTATTTTCATCTATGTCAATATCCTTCATTATTCTCGATTGAGGTTAATCTAATACAATACAATCTTCCATATTGTATTGAATGAGTTATTTTTGACTGTGGATGTGATATTTTTATACCATTCATGGTTTATGGATCAAGTATTGACATTTCGTATGTAAGTTTTAATACGAATGTTTATATTATATTTCAAGCTTTTCATATGAGGAATGCATTGGACTTAGTAAGTGA
Source organism: Viscum album (assembly GCA_963277665.1). NCBI lineage: Eukaryota > Viridiplantae > Streptophyta > Magnoliopsida > Santalales > Viscaceae > Viscum > Viscum album. The sequence goes on along the minus strand of OY728129.1, from coordinate 1,606,938,516 downwards.
CGGGTGGATCCCGCTATATCTCCTCGATGCATCGGTAGGTCTCATGAGACAAACTAGTGTCTTGGCACAAGGCCTTGAAAAAATCTTATTTGTAGTCTTGGCAAGAGGCCTTGGCTATGTGGTTATAATAGTCTGACATTATGCATTCCATCATTATGAAAGTGGTTATTGATATTACATGTGATTATTCGATTAGTAGAATATCCATGTGAATAAGTAAATGGAATTATTTCATTTTATTTCTTCCATATTATGTTGAAGTTGAAGTTTAAAAGGCTTTTGTTTTAGTTATACATTGCCTTAAATGTTTATGATTAATTATGAAAGTTTCCGCTATATTGTTATCCTTACTGGGCATTTGAGCTCACCCCTTTCAATGTTTTATTTTTCCCAAGATGTGAAGGAGTATTTTATGAATGACCTACAAGGATAGTATGAGGGGATATGAAGACAATATGTTGTTGTAGTTTTTCAATTATTGATGTAATGTAAACTTTATGAATATATCTAGTGTTTCCAAGGCTAATAAACTAATCGGTCTTTCGAGACTTGATCTTTCTTGTGATCATGAAAATGTTATGTAATAATGCACCGAATCTAGGTATCTAGGGTCGGGGCGTTACAGTTGGTATCAGAGGAAGTTTAGTACAAACCTTGGAAGCTAGATTTAGATAAACTCTGATTAGAGAACATAGACCTAAGATGTGCTTTGAGGATTAGTATAGAATAACTTCCTAGAATTTTGGTATTGTAGAGATTTTGTGCGTTTTTTGAGAAATACATCCCTGTCTAGATACGAGCAGGTAGAGGCGGCTCTGGCACATATGTACCTAGGGGTAAAACCCGAAAACACCGCTTTGAGCTAGACTCGAACGAGAACTGGTGCACGACAACGGGCCTTGCTGCACTCTTAGTTACATCACTCCCAGGGGATATACTTAGGATAATTTACATTTTCTTTACAAACCTATTTGAAGTATTATATATATAACATGAGAGTAAATGACCTTGGTTAATCCTAATGTGTTTCAAATTGAGAATATGTTGACATGTTAATCTCTAAATGATTTTATGACTACTGTTACTCACACAATGCTTTCTGGGTTTAGTCAATGGCTGGATTTCAAGGAAGTCATAGTGACTCTGAGAATGATGTACAAGGTGGGAACATTGGTGGCAATGAGCAACAAAATGTAATGTTGATATCCATAAAAGATATCGTCTTTATGCCAAATCAATTTTCCAAAAATATGATCAACAATATATATATTAACCAATTCTCAGACTCAACAAAGAAGAGAAAGTTGATGAATGATAAGAGCTCCAGCAGTGGAGACCATGGGGAAAGGAATCCTCAATTTCCATCATGCAGGAAATGTGGAAGGAGACACCCAGGAAAGTGTCTCAATGGGACAAAGAAACACTTTACGTGCGGGAAGGAAGGACATAAAGTGAAGATTTGCTGAAGAAAAATGAAGAGTACTATGGAAGAAGATAAAAATGGTCCCAAGAAACTATTTACAGTCATTTTCTGTAAATGTAGGGGACCTAACCATTACCCAAGTGAATTCCCTATTCTATAGAATATTTTCTTGGTCAAAGAAGAAGCTATGTGGAAATAAATGGTTGGATAAATGTTTAAAAGTATTAGTTCTCCTTGTTGATGGGATTACTTTGGAATAATTTTCTCTTATATTTGTAACCCCATAGTTTTCCATGTGAGAATGATATTTGAGGAATTCTTATCTTTTCCCCTGTGGATATAGTTATAAATAACCATTTGGTTTTATATGATCATTGGGTTTGAGGCAATTACATGTTATTATATTTTGGGATGAAAATGAAAGGTATGAGATAACATTTCTGGTTAAAATTAAGTTATGGTTATTTTGAGTAGTTTATCTCATTTTTCTAATGTTATAAAATATAGTTTTTGAAAAAGGACAACACGCAGACCGTGTGACAACCCGTCGCGTCGGACAAAGCTGTGGGAATCGAACCCACAACCAAAGTGCGATTGGGATTTATCACCTACCACTGGACTATGTGAAGTCCCTGGTTTGTGTGACTATTATATTTAGTTAAATGATTTTATTGATCAATAATAATTTGATTTGGGATCTTATGTCTTATCAAATGAATACCCTTAGTACAGGAAAATGATTTGGTGATTAAGTGATAAATGTTATTTTGGAAGTTGTTCGCTTTGTTGTGAACACTATATGCCAAAGGAAAATAGAGTAGTATGAGATTTCATTTGAGGAGTAATGGTGGATTTTTATCTATGTTTTTATTGTGGATTTATAGTGATTTGGGTTATTTATGGAAATGATTAACCTATAATAGAGAATATGTGATTAGTTTAAATACTTTTAAGTATGTGACTTTAAGAGTAGTTGATGTCATTTAGAGATACAATTTAACATGGAAGACTACATAACCAAATTCTTCTAAGTTTTGGGTTTCAATATTAGTTAGGATTATATTGAAGGATTTTAAGGAAAATTGTTTATTGAATGGTATTTATTTATCTTTGGGGTATTGTTGGTTTAATTTTAGAAATTAAGATTAGTGTTTCTTTAATGGAATATCCTTTTAGGGGATCATCAGATCTTATAGTAACCATTTTGGTTTTGATTAATCTCTAAAGTCAAGGTAAATATATAGTTTATCTTTTGTGGATCATGTGATTCTATAAGACGTTTATTCTATCTCTTCCAGTGTGACCAAGTCTTCTTGAATACTCATCGTTTAAAAATGAGTTTGTAGTAGGAATTTATTAAAGAATGAAACTTTACAAAAAAATTAAGTATATATATTTATGTTCTTAGTCAATCTCAGAAATTAATTCCTCATCTTTATGTAATGTATCTAAAAAAAATTATAAAAATGTTGTCTGTTTAGTTTTCCTACTGGGAAACTAATGACCGTTTGTCCAATCACAAGTTTGAGGTTTTCTTATTGTTAACTTTATCCTGAGCATGTTTTATATCCCTCTCCATCAGAACTTGACACTTATTTTATCATCCATATCCATGTTTTTCTACATGGAATCCTAGTATAGGTTTTCTCGGGTGACCTTTGTACTTCTCTTTTTTTTAAAGTGATAGTTTTGTTGACTCTTTTTCCGACGTGGAACTTTCCATTACATTACCAATCCCTATTTTAAAAATTGTGAGGAATAAATTTATTGAAGTAGGGGAGAATTTAACACCCCAAGCTTCCATGGTACGCTTCTCGCTGAATAATATAGTATCATGTGTTGTACGCAACTTCAAGTTCTAACACACACCACAACTAATAAAATAGCTGTTATGAATAGTAATACCCACTTTTTGAAATTTTATACATTTTATATTTCAAAATGGACTTAATTTTTGGATTCGTAATATCGAAATTATCCTAGGATGAAATTTTGGTAGTTTTCAGATAACTTTCATATTTTGATGAATAGTGAAAATTACTAAATTTTAATTAAAAAAAACTTTTTTAATCAAAATAATTAATAGTGATAAATTATGATTTTGAGTGGTTTTAAAGTATATTTAGAATATATTTTTACAATTTAATACAATTTTGGTCATTGTACATAATTTCACAATTAAACCAGACATAAACAAGTATCAATCTTTTGATAGTTATTATATATTAAAAACATGTTTTTTGTTTTGACAGTGGGAATTAATTTTAAATTAATTTCTACCACTTTTGTATTTTGAATTTGGAAAAATGAATTCCATATTTCGAATCAGTATTTCCAAATTGTGTAAATAGGTAACTTTTATTTTTAGACATTTTGAATAATTACTTCGGTAAATATTTTATTTACCATGGTTAAAGGGCAAATCCAGTAAATAAGGGTTAAAAAATAATATTATATTAATACTAAATTACCCTAAAACGTGTCCTAACCTTATTGGTGGATACATGTCCGACCATTTAAATCTTTAGGTCGATTTTGGGACCCCATGGAGCCACTTGTAGGTGATAGGGACACTTTATTTTAATTAAGTTAAAATAAATACAAAAATGACATAAGCATATATCTTTTAGAAAAACAATTTTTAAATAGGGTTATATATGTTGGATTTTTGACTATAAATATTAATTAGAAATATAAAAACATTTCCTACATAATGGTATTTTATTTATAATTTTTAGACATTATATAATTTAATATATTTATGACACAATGATGATGCAGTAATTACCTAATTAATGATAAATTAGAATAATTGATTTTATAAATACCCAAATAAATGTAATTTGAGACTTTTTATAAATACAAATAATTTTCTAAGATAATATGACATGTTAGTATTGATTTAATTAACTTTTTTAGAAGTAATCATTCCTTTATGAGTTTTAAAAAAATCAATTATTGAATAGTGTCAAAATTGACATAAAATAGTTTTTAAAACAAATATTATATTATTAATTGATATTAAATTCCTAAAAATCTAAGGTTCGGCCAAGAGACTTATATCATGATATGTGTATCATTAATGGACCACTTGGGGGTCGTTTGGATGTATATAGTAAGTTTATTAACCATATAATATAAAAATACAAAGAGACATTGTAAAAGTGAAACTAATTAACCTTAGAGTTAATACTTAAAGATAAGGTTAATATAGTAACCCAAACCTATATAAATCCTATTGGTTTAGTGGTTTTAGACCTATACCCACCTTAAACTTTAAATAATCCACTTTGGAGCCAATATAAACCGAATATTAATTTATTATAAAATAATATTTCTAGCTTTTCCAAAGGTGCCCCTCACCCCTCTTATAAAAGGACACTCCTCCTTCTCATTAATTCACACCTTAAAAGCCTTTTGGTTCGACCAAACCCTTCCCAAATACTCTCAACATCTCTCACTACAACCTAGAGGCCTTAGTTTGATCAGAAAACCAACCTAAAGAGCCCTTTTGATCAAATCAAAAGGAAGAACCCAAAGAAGAGGTAATGTTTTCACCACCCTCTTTCAAGTTCCTTTCTTCTTCAACTTATTATTTATTTGTTATTTATATTCTAAAATAATAACTCCAGTATCTTATATATAATGTGATTTTATTATAAATATGGTACAACCATATTCAGTATTCTATCCATCCTTTGAATGGCATTTCACCATACGTTCGTACGTACGGCTTACCGTCTCCACGTCGTGGTGTAATTGTCATTCAATAAATTATTATTTGGATGAGTATAATAATGATGTGTAATTCATGTAAATAATAAATATAACATGATAATAATTCTTTCTATATGATATACCATCCAATTATATATTATTTTAACATCAAAAGAATGATATTGTCACTCGTGCGTACGTACAGACTACCGTCTCCACGAACGCGATGAGATTCATTCTCCATCGTATCCATTCAAGTATAATTATTATTTTATGATTAAAAATAATGTTTAAGGACTTGATATAATTTTGGATATAAATAAGATACAACCTATACATAACAAACACGACTTGCGTAACAAAGAATATAAAAGGAAAACGAGTAAGTTAACACCCGAAATGCCGATAATACTAAGATATTATTAAAAAATCAATGTTAAAAGATCATATATGATATCATATTAATGTAAATGATTCTTGTATAATTCAATAACAATTATTTCAACATTATACAGGAGGTTAACCAACCGCTGACCAAGGAAAAAGTACAAAGTAATGGGTTTCTTATCTCACTCTTAATTTCATGAGAATTCCATTGTTCGCCACTTATTTATTGCATGTGGTGTATGTGTACTGCCCATGATTGTATTAATCGTGTAATATACTTTAATTTATGGATATTTACATCGTCATTGTATTATCCTTCTTTCATGGGTTCATGTTTCATAAGTTACCAAATCGATAAAGGAATTTGAAATTTCAATTTCCACTCATTCGGCTTTACGCATACTTCATTGATTATTTTACTCCAAGATTATGTGTGGAATCACTACTCATTTGATTATGTCATAATTTCCACTCCCCTTTCTGTGGATATACTTTTTATACACATAATCACTCCATTGATAAATTCTCAAGTGATCAGTATGAACTTGATAAGAGTAATTTTTAACTCAATCTCTATTTGTTGAGTTAAATATCCAATTCATTGGTGTTGTTTTTACAAGAATATGTGTGAATGTCCTCTGATTTATTTACACTGAATATCCAATCATATTGAGTGCATTTATATTTTTCACATATAATTATGTCGTTGATTTATCCTTAACCTAAGGATACAGTCTTTATAAGAGATTTCATCTCAATTTACATTCCATTGAGACTTCTTTGTTGTTATACACCAATTCAATTTTATATGGTGTATATATTGTACTTTGACATAGTGTATCATGAATCCATGTATTCTCATGACATTAAAATGTTTTTATTACCTCAATTATTTGTATTAAAGTGTCTCTCTTTTGGTTAGGAACTCTAACTAAAATATCATTTTAAATGTTTTAAAGATTTAGTATTCCAAATCTTTCTCATTAATGTCCATGTTTTAAAAATATTTTTAAGGATTTATTTATATGGACATTAAAGTTTTCAAATCAAAGTTCCTTTTAAAAGTTTCAAAGTGGTATGGGACACTTTGATTCAAAAATCTATTTTTAAATGGCTTCTTGACAAATAGTGTTACTTTTAAATGATTTCAAGAAAAAAGGGGATATTTCTCTCTAATAGTTTTGATGATTATTTTCATCTATGTCAATATCCTTCATTATTATCGATTGAGGTTAATATGATACAATACAATCTTCCATAGTGTATCGAATGATTTATGTTTGACTGTGGATGTGATATTTTTATACCATTCATGGTTTATGGATCATGTATTGACATTTTGTATGCAAGTTTTAGTACGAATGTTTATGTTATATTTCAAAATTTTTATATGAGGAATGAATTAGACTTAGTAAGTGACGGGTGGAGCCTGCTATAGCTCCTCGATGCATCGGTATGTCTCATGAGACAAAATAGTGTCTTGGCATAAGGCCTTGAAAAAATCTTATTTGTAGTCTTGGCACGAGGCCTTGGATATGTGGTTATGATAGTCTGGAATTATGCATTCCATTATTATGAAAGTGGTTATTGATATTGCATGTGATTATTCGATTAGTAGAATATCCATGTGAATAAGTAAATGGCATTATTTCATTTTATTTATGCCATATTATGTTGTAGTTCAAGTTTAAAAGGCTTTTGTTTTAGTTATACATTGCCTTAAATGTTTATGCTTATTTATGAAAGTTTCTCCTATATTGTTATCCTTAGTGGGAATTTGAGCTCACCCCTTTCAATATTTTATTTTTCCCAAGATGTGAAGGAGTATTTTATGAATGACCTGTAGTGATAGTATGAGGGTATATGAAGACAATATGTTGTTGTAGTTTTTCACTTATTGATGTAATGTAAACTTTATGAATATATCTAGTGTTTCCAAGACTACTAAACTAATCGGTATTTCGAGAATTGATCTTTCTTTTGATCATGCGAATGTTATGTAATAATGCACCGACTCTAGGTATCTAGGGTCGGGGAGTTACAGTAGTTATCAGAGGAAGTTTATTACAAACCTTGGAATCTAGATTTAGATAAACTCTGATTAGATCACATAGACCTGAGATGGGCTTTGAGGATTAGTATAGAAGAACTTCCTAGAATTTTTTTATTGTAGAGATTTTGTGAGTTTTCTGAGGAATACATCCCTGTCTATATACGAGTAGGTAGAGGCGGATCTGGCACATATGTACCTAGGGGTAAAACCCGAAAACACCGCTTTGAGCTAAACTCGAATGGGAACAGGTGCACGACAACGGGCCTTGCTGCACTCTTGGTTACGACACTCCCGGGGGATATGCTTAGGATAATTTACATTTTCTTTACAAACCGATTTGAAGTATTATATATATAATATGAGAGTAAATGACCTTGTTTAATCCTAATGTGTTTCAAATTGAGAATATGGTGACATGTTAATCTCTAAATTTTTTTATGACTACTGTTACTCACACAATGCTTTCTAGTTTTAGTCAATGGATGGATTCCAAGGAAGTAATAGTGACTTTGAGAATGATGTACAAGGTGGGAACGGTGGTGGCAATGAGCAAAAAAATGGAATGTTGATAGGCGTAAAATATATCGTCTTTATGCCAAATCAATTTTCCAAAAATATGATAAAAAATATATATATTAACCAATTCCTAGACTCAACAAAGAAGAGAAAGTTGATGAATGATAAGAGCTCCAGAAGTGGAGACCATGGAGAAAGGAATCCTCAATTTACATCATGCAGGAAATGTGGAAGGAGACACCCAGGAAAGTGGCTCAGTGGGACAAATAAATGCTTTACGTTCGGGAAGGAAGGACATAAAGTGAAGAATTGCCAAAGAAAAATGAAGAGTACTATGGAAGAAGATAAAAATGGTCCCAAGAATCTATTTGCAGTCATTTTCCGTAAATGTAGGGGACCTGACCATTACCCAAGTTAATGCCCTATTCTATAGAATATTTTCTTGGTCAAAGAAGAAGCTATGTGGAAATAAATGGTTGGATAAATGTTTAAAAGTATTAGTTCTCATTTTTGATGGGATTACTTTGGAATAATTTTCTCTTATAATTGTAACCCTGTAGTTTTCCATGTGAGAATGATATTTGAGGAATTCTTATCTTTTCCCCTGTGGATATAGTTATAAATAACCATTTGGTTTTATATGATCATTGGGTTTGAGGCAATTACATGTTATTATATTTTGGGATGAAAATGAAAGGTATGAGATAACATTTCTGGTTAAAATTAAGTTATGGTTATTTTGAGTAGTTTATCTCATTTTTCTAATGTTATAAAATATAGTTTTTGAAAAAGGACAACACACAGACCGTGTGACAACCCATCGCGTCTGACAAAGGTGTGGGAATCGAACCCACAACCAAAGTGTGATTGGGATTTATCACCTACCACTGGACTACGTGAAGTCCCTGGTTAGTGTGACTATTATTTTTAGTTAAATGATTTTATTGATCAATAATAATTTTTTTGGGATCTTATGTCTTAGAAAATGAATACCCTTAGTATAGGAAAATGATTTGGGGATTAAGTGATAAATGTTATTTTGGAAGTTGTTCGGTTTGTTGTGAACACTATATGCCAAAGGAAAATAGAGTAGTATGAGATTTCATTTTAGGAGTAATGGTGGATTTTTATCTATATTTTTATTGTGGATTTATAGTGATTTGGGTTATTTATGGAAATGATTAACCTATAATAGAGAATATGTGATTAGGTTAATTACTTTTAAGTATGTGACTTTAAGAGTAGTTGATGTCATTTGGAGATACAATTTAACATGGAAGACTACATAACCAAATTCTTCTAAGTTTTGGGTTTCAATATTAGTTTGGATTATATTTAAGGATTTTAAAGACAATTGTTTATTAAATGGTATTTATTTATCTTTTGGGTATTGTTGGTTTAATTTTAGAAATTAAGATTAGTGTTTCTTTAATGGAATATCCTTTTGGGGGATCATCAGATCTTATAGTAACCATTTTGGTTTCGATTAATCTCTAAAGTCAAGGTAAATATATAGTTTATCCTTCGTGGATCATGTGATTCTATAAGAAGTTTATTCTATCTCTTCTAGTGTGACCAAGTCTTCTTGAATACTCATCGTTTAAAAATGAGTTAGTAGTAAGAATTTATTAAAGAATGAAACTTTACAAAAAAATTATGTATATCTCTTTATGTTCTTATTCAATCTCAGAAATGAATTCCTCATCGATATGTAATGTATCTAATTTTTTTTTATAAAAATGTTGTCTGTTTAGTTTTCCAATTGGGAAACTAATGACCGTTTGTCCAATCACAAGTTTGAGGTTTTCTTATTGTTAACTTTATCCTGATCATGTTTTCTATCCCTCTCTATCAGAACTTGACACTTATTTTATTATCCATATCCATGTTTTTCTACATGGAATCCTTGTATAGGTTATCTCAGGTGACCTTTGTACTTCTCTTTTTTTTAAAGTGATAGTTTTATTGACTCATTTTCCGATGTGGAACTTTCCATTACATTCAAATTCCAATTTTAAAAATTGCGAGGACACAATTTATTGAAGGAGGGGATAATGTAACACCCCAAGCTTCCATGGTATGCTTCTCGCTGAATAATACAGTAGCCGGTGTTGTACGCAACTTCAAGTTCTAACACAAACCACAACTAATAAAATAGCTATTATGAATAGTAATACCCACTTTAAGAAATTTAATACATTTTATCTTTAAAAATGGACTTCATTTTTGGATTCGAAATATCGAAATTAGCCTAGGGTGAAATTTTGGTACTTTTCGGATAACTTTCATATTTTGATGAATAGTGAAAATTACTATATTTTAATTAAAAACTACTTTTTTAATCAAAATAATTAATAGTGATAAATTATGAATTTGAGTGGTTTTAAAGTATATTTAGAATATATTTTTACCATTTAATACAATGTTGTTCATTGGACATAATTTCAAAATTAAACCGGACATAAACAAGTATCAATCTTTTGATAGTTATTATATCTTAAAAACACGCTTTTTTGTTTTGACAGCGAGAATTAATTTTAAATTAATTTCTACCACTTCTGTGTTTTGAATGTGGAAAAATGGATTCCATATTTGGAATCAGGATTACCAAATTGTGTAAATAGTTAACTTTTATTTTTAGACATTTTGAATAATTACTTAGGTAAATATTTTATTTACCATGGTTAAAAGGTAAATCCGGTAAATAAGGGTTAAAAAATAATATTATAATAATAATAAATTATCCTAAAACGTGTCCTAACCTTATTGGTGGATACATGTCCGACCATGAGAATCTTTGTATTGTTTTTGGGACCCCATGGAGCCACTTGTAGGTGATAGGGACACTTTATTTTAATTAAGTTAAAATAATTACAAAAATGACATAAGCATATATCGTTTAGACAAATAATTTTTACATAGGGTTATATATGTTGTATTTTCAACTATAAATATTAATTATAAATCTAAAAATATTTCCTACATAATTTTATTTTATTTATAATTTTTATACATTATATAAGGTAATTTATTTATGACACAATGGTGATGAAGTAATTACCTAATTAATGAAAAATTAGAATAATTGACATTATAAATACCAAAATAAATGTAATTTGAGACTTTTTATAAATAAAAATAATTTTATAGGATAATAGGACATGTTATTATTGATTTAATTAACTTTTTTTTAAGTAATCATTCTGTTATGATTTTTAAAAAAATCAATTATTGAATAGTGTCAAAATTGACATAAAATAGTTTTTAAAACAAATATTATATTATTAATTGATATTAAATTTTTAAAAATCTAAGGTTAGACCAAGAGACTTATATCATGATAGGTTTATCATTAATGGACCAATTGGGGGTCCCTTGGATGTATATAGTAAGTTCATTAACCATATAATATAAAAATACAAAGAGACATTGTAAAAGTGAAACTAATTAACTAAGAGTTAATACTTAAAGATACGGTTAATATAGTAACCCAAACCTATCTAAACACTATTGGTTGAGTGGTTTTCGAACTATACCCACCTTAACATTTACATAATCAACTTTGGAGCTATTAGAAACTGAATATGAATTTATTATAAAATAATATTTCTAGCTTTTCCAAAGGTGCCCCTCACCCCTCTTATAAAAGGGCACTCCTTCTCATTAATTCACACCTTCAAAGCCTTTTGGTTTGGAAAAAACCTGACCAAATACTCTTTTAACTTCCCTCACTACAACCTAGTTTCCTTAGTTTGATCAGAAATCCAACCTATGGATCCCTTTTGATCAAATCAAAAGGAAGAACCCGAAGAAGAGGTAATGTTTTCACCACCCTCTTTAAAGTTCCTTTCTTCTTCAACTTATTATTTATTTGTTATTTATATTATAAAATAATAACTCCAGTATATTCTATATACTATGATGTTATTATAAATATGGTACAACCATATTCAGTATTCTATCCATCCTTTGAATGGCATGTCACCATACGTGCGTACGTACGACTTACCCTCTCCACGTCGTGGTGTAATTGTCATTCAATAAATTATTATTTGGATGGGTATAATAATGATGTGTAATTCATGTAAATAATAAATATAACATTATAATAATTCTATCTATATGATATAACACCCAATTATATATTATTTTAACATCAAAATAATGATATTGTCGCTCGTGCGTACGTACGGACTACCGTCTCCACGAACACGATGAGATTCATTCTCCATAGTATCCATTCAAGTATAATTATCATTTGATGATTAAAAATAATGTTTCAGGACTTGATATAATTCTGGATATGAATAATATACAACCTATCCCTAACAAACACGGCTTGCGTAATAAAGAATATAAAGGAAAACGAGTAAGTTAACACCCGAAATGGCAATAATACTAAGATATTATTAACAAATCAATGTTAAAAGATCATATATGATATCATATTAATGTAAATGATTCTTTTATAATTTAATAACAATTATTTCACCATTATACAGGAGGTTAACCAACCGCTGACTAAGGAAAAAGTACAAAGTTAGGGGTTTCTTATCTCACTCTTAATTTCGTGAGAATTCCATTGTTCGCCACTTATTTATTGCATGTGGTGTATGTGTACCGCCCATGATTGTATTCATTGTGTAATATAATTTAATTTATGGATACTTACATCATCATTGTATTATTCTTCTTTCATGGGTGCATGTTTCATAAGTTACCAAATCGATAAGGGAATTTGAAATTTCAATTTCCACTCATTCGGCTTTATGCATACTTTATTGATTATTTTACTCCAAGATTATGTGTGGAATCACTACTCATTTGATTATGTCATAATTTCCACTCCCCTTTATGTGGATATAATTTTTATACACATAATCACTCCATTTATAAATTCTCAAGTGATCGGTATGAACTTGATAAGAGTAATTTTTAACTCAATCTCTATTTGTTGAGTTAAATATCCAATTCATTGGTGTTGTTTTTACAAGAATATGTGTGAATGTCCTCTGATTGATTTACACTGAATATCCAATAATATTGAGTGTATTTATATTTATCACACATAATTATGTCGTTGATTTATCCTTAACCTAAGGATACGGTCTTTATAAGAGATTTCATCTCAATTTACATTCCATTGAGACTTCTTTGTTGTTATACACCAATTCACTTTTATATGGTGTATATATTGTACTTTGACATAGTATATCATGAATACATGTATTCTCATGATATTACAATGTTTTTATTACCTCAATTATTTGTATTAAAGTGTCTCTCTTTTGGTTAGGAACTCTAACTAAAATATCATTTTAAATGTTTTAAAGATTTATTATTCCAAATATTTCTCATTAATGTCAATGTTTTAAAAATAGTTTTAAGGATTTATTTATATGGACATTAAAGTTTTCAAATCAAAGTTCCTTTTAAAATTTTCAAAGTGGTATGGGACACTTTGATTCAAAAATCAATTTTTAAATGGCTTCTTAACAAATAGTGTGACTTTTAAATGATTTCAAGAAAAAGGGGATATTTCTCTCTAATAGTTTTGATGATTATTTTCATCTATGTCAATATCCTTCATTATTCTATATTGAGGTTAATCTGATACAATACAATCTTCCATATTTTATCAAATGAGTTATGATTGACTGTGGATGTGATATTTTTATACCATTCATGGTTTATGGATCAAGTATTGACATTTCATAAGCAAGTTTTAATACAAATGTTTATGTTATATTTCAAACTTTTCATATGAGGAATGCATTGGACTTAGTAAGTGACGGGTGTAGCCCGCTATAGCTCCTAGATGCATCGGTAGGTCTCATGAGACAAACTAGTGTCTTGGCACAAGGCCTTGACAAAATCTTATTTGTAGTCTTGGCACGAGGCCTTGGCTATGTGGTTATGATAGTCTGGCATTATGAATTCCATCATTATGAAAGTGGTTATTGATATTTCATGTGATTATTCGATTAGTAGAATATCCATGTGAATAAGTAAATGTAATTATTTCATTTTATTTCTGCCATATTATGTTGAAGTTCAAGTTTAAAAGGCTTTTGTTTTAGTTATACATTGCCTTAAATGTTTATGCTTATTTATGAAAGTTTCCGCTATATTGTTATCCTTGCTGGGTATTTGAGCTCACCCCTTTCAATGTTTTATTTTTCCCAGGATGTGAAGAAGTATTTTATAAATGACCTATAGGGATAATATGAGGGGATATGAAGACAATATGTTGTTTTAGTTTTTCACTTATTGATTTAATGTAAACTTTATGAATATATCTAGTGTTTCCAAGGCTACTAAACTAATCGGTCTTTCGAGACTTGATCTTTCTTGTGATCATTCCAATGTTATGTAATAATGCACCGACTCTAGGTATCTAGGGTCGGGGCGTTACATGTGGAACATACGGAAAATGCATGTTTTCAAAATTCACTGGTAGAAATATAATCATGAGTAATATTTTATCATCAAGGATTTACTTTTATAAAAATTGAAGTCATCAATGATATGAATGGTTTTGTAATTATGAAACCTTTTAGATTTTGACCTAATTATTTGTTATATTTGTTCATGGTAAATTGTGTCATTGATTTCTCCACACAATTTTTTACACAATCACAACTTGTGAGTTTCTCTTACCCAATTGAATGTATATTTAGCGTAAGTAATTCTTTTAAGCTTATAACATGGTCTTTCAATACATTCGTTTATCTTCTGATCATTTCCATCACTGTATCTAATTGACCTATGCATGTGTACCTAATAAATGACTATTTTATGCCCTCTAAAAAAAATTCATAAAAAAATCCAAAAATCCAAAAAAAAACAATCAATAAATAGGGGAGTGAAGAAATGTACAACATGTGGGGATATTTAGGTCGGGAGCTCATAGTTTGACTTCTAGGAATGCTTAAATGAGTGGGTTTTGGAATTTAATTACAAATGATGTTGCACATATTTGGTGGAATAGAATCAGGTAAGAATAAAGGTTTTTACTTGACATGAATATACTGAATAAAGGTTGGATTTATGAGCTTGGAATGGTTGGCACACACACATGTGGAGAATTAGTGGCATGGTAGACCCATGACTTATTTCGATATGATTAGTGTTATGAATCACACTAGATTTTGTTTTGAAACAATTTATGAGACAATGAATTTAAAATTTATTAAAATTTATTCTTTATGGGATTCTTACTTTGCCTATATTTTCACTGTGGATTGAGAAATTTGAATATGCATATCTTGTCACAATTTTTTTGAATACATGATATGAGGTTTTGCCAAGGAGTGCAAAAGGGTAAGTGTGGGGGAGTTGATAAAACACATTTTTATTGAATATTTTATTGATAATAAATGATATAATTCTCTCACATTGTGTTAAATATATTTATTTATAAAATATTTGGGATTAGATCATTCATTTGAAAATATGGTGAAAATTCCAGTTTTACCCTTTTAAAATTCACTGTAGTATTTCGAACATAAATATTTTAATATGAATTATTTGGACTTAAAATTTTGTAAAATTGTTACTCACTTAATTTTATACAACTTTTATTTATGACCCTAGAGCTAAAGAGTGCATTGGGATGGATTAAATGGGACATTAAGTCAATGGTGGGCCGGACACGCGAGACTGGACATCACTTTAGTGTTTAGGCCATATCTTCTCCATAGGTGAATGTATTGAACCCAAATTTGGAGAGGGAATCTAAAACCCAATTTATCACATATTACAATTCTGTAAGGACAGCTAATACATGCATTTTTATGGTCACGAAGGTGGTGAAATTTGGATTAAAATATTTGGAAGAATCTCCTCATTCACACTTGAAACCACTTTTAACCTAGCCTCCCATCCACTCTATAAATATTTATTTTTCTCATTTGGAATGGTTTGGACGTACATTGGGAAGTTAAGTGCATAGGAGAAGTGGATCCACTCCAATTATAAAACCTTTTTAATAAGGGTATCTCTTGAAGCAAGGATCCCTTCGAAGAAGCCTTTGTCTTCTCCTTCTTCTTCTTCTTCGTGTTGTAATGCTTTTGTTTGTGTAATAAAATTCTTTGATATTATTTTATTTTATATATTTTATTATGTTTTATTAAAATTTATTCTTCTCTTAATCTTCCTAATTTTTCTGGAATCAAGAGTATAAACTAGATTGGGTTCTACCCTCTCTAAACCTTTGCAAATGCAAAACGTTTCTACAATGACTACACCGCCCATGGAAGAGTAGTTCTTTTTAGTAATCGATATAATTATCACATAATTCATTCATTTATTTTGAATTAATGAGCTAATTTAATTAACATAATATGATCTATTAATTTAGTTTCTAATTTAAATGAAATTAAGCAAGAAATTGAATAATAAACACAAATCACATGAGGTTGAGAATTGTGTGAATTGTGAGAGCATGAACTTAATTGGTAATTCAAAACCACACAGGATAAATTTGTAGTGTTTAAATATAATCCATAAACTCAATTAATTCTAATTTCTAGAGAGGATATGTGCCTTAATTTACCACTAACCATAGGCTAACCTTATAACATCAATCAAAGTAGGGTGCTGCAATTGCATGTTCCGAAGTTAGCCTAGGGTTAAATTCACTTCATCTTTGTGGTAAAGTTAATTCTCGTAGGGTTCGAGATTTAAAAAATTAAGGGATAATAATTAAGGGGATATTAAATTAAAAGTTATTAATAAATTATTTAAGGGGTATATTTAGATCAATTACGCCTTTTAAAATATGTTCTAAAAAAACATCTTCTTATCGTGTCTTTTTAATCGAACATTATTTCAAAAAAAATGCAATCTCCTTCCATCAAACTTCTTCTAGATTTATGAATAGTAAAACTCCCCACATCATTTAAATTAGTGTTATTATTCTATTTTATGTTATTTTCAAAATACCTTTAATAAGTTGTCAAATTTACTTCCTCCTTTGAGAGAGGACCTTGGTCAGCCACTCTACTACACCTCAGTACCCAAAAATCACACAAATCATTTGAGGGTACCTACGATAGTGCCTTTAAACACTTTGTTACTTTAATATTTTCTCTATATTTTTTCTTCTTTCTTTTCAAATAAAATGATTTCATTATTATGTGTTCGTATTTTATATTTTAAAAGTGATTTTTTTTAAAATAAAAGAGTATTTTGATATTTGAAAGTGTTTTTCTCATGGGTTTAAAAGATTTTCAAGGGTTTTAATCATGATATGTTCCTTAGCAATTATTTATTTTGGGTTGAACCCATTGTATCTCAAGATATGATGCACTGATCCCCATTATAACTCAATACATGACGAATTGAGCCCATTATATCTCAATATATAATGGGTGAGCCCCATTATTTCTCTACAATGGATGTAAACAAAATGTATTAATGTTTCCACAGTATGTATTCAACAGAATTAAACAAATACAATATGGAGGTAGGGGAAGGAAATTGATAGAGAGAGAGATAAAGTGTGAAGAACCCTTGGAATACCACTTTGAGAAGCATGGCAGAGTCCTCCCAAGGATCGATCCCCGCAACACCAAGCTGGAAATCCTCTAAAAATGAATTCTCATCTTCCTAACATAGACCCGCTTTATTTAAAGGCTCACCCAACCCACTCTAACAAAATAACTGCTTCAGGTGGTCCCCCTACCAGCCAAAAATATTTTCCTCTCTCTTCCAACGACCTAACTATATTATACTACAAAAACAACATAAAAATACAATCCCCCCTTACACAAACAACACCCCACACAACCATCATACACTTATTCCTAACATTCGCCCCTCCTTAAGATCCACCTTGTCCTCAAGGTGGGCATTTATAAACATTGTTCGACCTTCTAGGGTGGATGAAGGCACTGGAGTCTTCGACATATTCTTCCCCACAGCCACGCCACCCCACTTTCCGTGGAGAAGCTAAATGAAAGTATCTGAAGAAAATAAAAAATCAGTTGAGTCTATAATAATTCCAACAGACTTATCTGCCCTTCCCACCAAAAAATTATCCGCCACTTCCTCAAAAAATAAAAACATCAAATCTGTCTCGGTCATAGAAAAAAATAAGCTTTGACCTCCACAAAAGAATTTAGGGGATATGATAAGAGTTCCTGCATATAACACCATTGTCTACAAAGAAACTGAAGCAAATAAACTAAATTAACATCATCCTCAACCAAAAAGAACAGCTGGTAAGATCATTATGTCGCAACAACACTGGCTCTACAAAAGTTCTCGCCATAATTTTGAGGAAGTGAGTTATCTGTCACTCGATTTTAGAATAAGAATATGTGATCCACATGGATATTTTGAAGTTGGAATTTTCCTCCAACCATATAGACTTCGCCTCTTCCAATATTCCAAATAGACATAACAACACTTAAATCAAAGGTTTCTTCAACAAATCCATAGTTAAAAGTCCTCAAGTGACCTCGTAGGTCACCATGGAACATAAACCACACTCTCTCCAAGAGTGGCCCAAAACTAAAGAAACCTCAATATAAACGTGGCATATAAACCAGAACGATCTACGTTCTCGTGCACAAGCCACTAGTAGGGAATGCACCCATAATCTAGTGGTCTCCAATCATCAAAAATGTTTAGTTAGTGTTGTAGCGTTAATCCCGCGGAAAGGGTGCGGGAGGCTAATGGAGTAATATCAAGGGCTTCCGGAGGTGCATCGTGTGCTAGGGAGGTCGCTGGAGGGTCTGACTGTGAAGAAGGGGCACGACCAAGGGAGGGTACGGGCAGCGTGAGGTGGCACAAGGAAGGGAGTGGGGGCGGCCCGCACTGCTTGATGGATGGGAGGAGGTGCGCCAGTCTGGTTCGTCGGAGGAGGAGAGGCGGGTGCCTGTTAGGGTTAGCGGGGGGATGCTGCGGTGCGACCCAAAGGAGGAAGGGTGTAGCTCATAGGGGGGGTTTATAGCTCCCCAATGCATTGGGTACTCCATAGATGAAAGTCAATTGTATATTTATTCCATTTGTAAGGGTTAATGTATGAGTGTTATGTTAATGATTTACCAAGGCACCTGCATGATCATTCTATGCATGCTTATGAGTTTTTAAGAAAAGGGTTTTTAATGGTTTTTATGGTTTCACTGGACTAACAATTTGTCTTCTTTATGTTTCTTATTGAGATTTTTATGCTCATTACAAGTTTTAAAATGTTTTTCATAGGGTATAAGTATGGGTAAGATAAATAAGGAAGTCAGGTTGGATGTTATGAAGTTTATTTCATAAAAAATAAATATTTTTTTAAAAGTTTTATATTTTAGAAAAAGTAGATACTGTTTTATTAGTACCCACATTTTATGAAAATGGGATGTTATACATGAATGATGACCTAATTATCTAAAAATATAAACCTAAAAATATCCTCAATTTTAATTAAATTAAATTCTTAACTTAACTCAAGATTATGTAATGTTTAAGGCCGGGTCCTTATAGTTGATATCAAAGGATGATTTAGACAACTTTAGAGATTAGGATATTTTCTTAAGAGTTAGGGATATCATTATGATTTTATAATTTTAAGGTGGATAATAAGTTAAATGTCTTAGAAACCAATTTTGAGGCTTCAAGTTATGAAATTTTAAGTTTACTAATGGTATTTTTGGAGCCATTCATTTTTGAGGTAATTATGGGTCATTACATTTTTGTGATACAAAATGAAAGGTATGGGATAACCTTTGAGGTTAAAATATTTCATGGTTATTTTTGATAATTTTATCATATTTTTGGGAATGATTTAAAAATTATATAGTTTTAGGAAAATAAAAACCCACATGATGAGTTACAACCCATCGCGTCTGGCAAGACCATGAGAATTAAACCCACAACCAAAGGGCGATAAGGGTGCATCACCTACCACTGGCCTACACAAAGTAACAATTAGTATGAATTTTAATTTTTAGTTAAATGATTATATAAATGAAGAATAAATTTATTTTGGTAACACATATTTTATTGAATAGATAAACTCTAGATTGAAAAAATATTTAGTGATTAATGTTATTTCGGAAGACTATTGGATTGAAACCCTTTACGATTAAGGTAAATAGAATACTATGGGATTTTATTTGAGGAATAAAGGTTGAATTATATTTTATAAGAATATATGATTTTGTTTTTGATTTATGGTGATTGAGATTATTTATAGAAATGGTTAGAATATCTGGAATATTATTAGGGAAATTACTTTTTGGTATAAGAATTCAGGAGTAATTGATGTTATTCGGAGATAATACATGAAATTTATTTTGGAAGAATATGAGATCAAATAATTCTAGATTTTGGGTTTTAATATTATATTATATTATTTTTTTGAATTTTAATGACACTTTTTTATCAAATAGTCTTTTTGAACTTTGGATATTACTGTTGAATTTTGGATATTGAAGTAGTTTGTTGTCCTATAATGGTTTTTTTAGGGGATTATTTTATCTTATCATAACAATTTTTGGTTTTGGTAAATATTTCATGACAATATAAATAGATAGTTAATAATTTGTGGATTTTTTATTCTCTAGAAGTTGATTCTATTGATTCAAGCATGAGAAAATCATCATGAAAACTCATCATTTGGAGAAAAAGATGAGTTTGGGAAAGAAATTCATTAAAAGATGAAACTCTACTTTTAAAGTAAGTATATTTCTTTATGTTATTAGTCCAGGTAGTAAAATAATTCCTCAACGATATGAAAAGTTTCATAAAAAATGATATCCATTTAATTTTCTAACTAAGATATCAATGACCTTTTAACCAATCACAAACTTATGGTTTTGTGATTGTTAACTTTCTCCTGATCATGTTTTATATCACTCAACATAAGAAATTTATGGTTGGTTTTATCTTATATATCCATGTTTTTCTACATGGAACCCAAGTATATGATATCTCAAGTGACATTCATACTTTCCTTTCTTTTTTTTAAAGTGGATGTTTCATTAATCCTTTTTCCAATGTGGGATTTTAAAAAAAGAATTTTGAGAAGTCAAACCCCTAGTTTTTGATACCGATTTCAAATTGAGAGAATGAAATTTATTTGGGGGTGGAGTAACATATCATGTTATTCGAAAGGAAATACTATGTTTGATATCATACATGACACACCACATCAAGTTTAAAATAATAATTAAATATTATTATTTAAATGTTACCATTATAACATAGTTGTTAGAATGAAGAGAATGAATAATATTAATTGAAGTATTAAAATATTGTTTACATATGTATATATAATTAATTATTTGAAAAATTAATTATAAATTAATGTTAAAAATTCATAAAATAAAAGAAAATGTTTTTTCTAAAAAACTATTTTAATGTGCACAAGTATGTTTTTATACCAATAAAAAAACAAATCACTATTTTTAGATTATATCAATGATATATATATATATATATATGTATATATAAATAATATTAAATATAATTTTAGAATTTATTTTTTGTGTTTTCTATAAATGATATATGAATAAGTCCAATTTTACATTTAAAACAAGTATTTTTCAAAAAAGGCAGTTTTACCACCTGTTGATGGAAAACTTGTTTTAAATCTAGTTTTTTAAACTTTTATAAGTTATATTTGAAAAATAAACTTCTTATTTTAAATCAGAGTATCAAAATTTAATTTGGTTGAATTTTTGGTATTTTTCTTGATAAGATTCATTTTTGATGAATAGTGAAAAAATATTGCATTTTTAATTTAAAAGAGCTTTTTGATCAATATAATTTATAGTGTTAAATTATATATTTGATTGGTATCAAAGAATAATTAGATCAAGTTTTTATAATTTAATCCAATTTAGGTCATTGTAATCAATTTCATATTTAAATTAGATATAAACACTTTTTGAACATTTGAACATATTTATTTTAAAAACATGTTTTCTCGTTCCGTCAACAGAATTAATTTTTAATTAATTTCTGCCAATTATATATTTTAAATTTAGAAAAAATAATTAAATATTTTAAATCAAAAGTTAAAATTTATGTAAATATATACCTTTTATTTTTGGGCAATATGAATAATAACTTTAATAAAAAAATTTATTACCACTATTAAGGCTAAATTAGGTAATTAAGGGTAAAAATAATATTATAAATATTATAAAATTACCCTTAAACTTGTACTAATCTCATTACATGAGTTTTTTAGAAAAAAATAATAATTAGGAGGAAATTATTAACTTTGGGAAGACACTTGTATGAGAGTATGACATTTATAATATTTTATTTAAAGTAATTTCAAATAAGCCATACTCATGTTTCTCATAACTATAAAACTTTTAATATGGAGTTATATATGTGATATGTTCAACTATAAATAGTATTTTAAATATAAAAGAAATATATAAATCAAGGTAATTTATTTATATTTCTTAGTGATAAAATAATTACCTTAAATTTTGACACAATGATGATGAAATAATAATTTAATTAAAGAAAATATCAAAAAAATGATATTAAAAATACTAAAATAAATATTATTTCAGATTATTAATGTAATAAAATAATTTTTGAGATTACTTTTACATGTTAGTGATGTTTTAGAATTATTTTTTCGAATTTATACTTTTTTATGATATTTTTTTTTAAATTTAAGTAATGAATAGTGTTAAAATTGACATTGTTGATATTTTAAAATAAATAATATTGTATTAAATGATATAAATTTTTTAAAAATATAAAATTACACAAAATTATTATGATAAGTCTTAAAATTTCATAAATGACTTATTTATTGGTCTTTTGGTATTTTATAGTAATTATATTAACCCTTAATGTGTAAATTACATGATATCACGATAAGAATTAAAAGTGTAAAATAAGGGTTAAAACAAAAATATATGGATTAAAAAATAATAAAAACATGTATAATTTTAATTTGATGATTTTATATCTACTCATAATAATCTTATATACTAAATAAATCAGTTTGAGATCATTTAAAATATAATATTAATTTATATTAAAATAATATTTTGAAGAATCCCAAGAGTTCCCCTCCCCTCTCCTATAAAAGGGCACCCATTATTCTCTTTTATTCACACCTAAAAACCTTTTTTGTTTGGATAATATATTAAAAAACAACTTCCTAGAATCCCTAACCACATTATAGAGGCCTTATTTGAGGTAGAACACCATCCTTATAGGTGTTAAGGTGTTAATCAAAGGAGATCGTCCAAAGAAGAGGTATCATTTTTAATTAAGTGTTTCTGTTTTATTTATTATTCCAATCATATGGATGATATATATAAGTATATTTAGATTATTAATATGATATTAATTATATTATAAACTTTTTTTAAATATAAAATATTAATTACCTTATTTCCATAATGATCAATGAAAAATGGAAATGTTACTCATGCGTACGTACGCTCTACTGTCTTCATGATTATAATGTTGTTCATTTCATAACCATACATAAATGGTTTGATTTAAAATTATAATTTATGTATAAAATTTATTATTATGTCATTAATATTATTCTAGAGATAATGTAATTATTCCCACTTTGACTATTGACATCATACCAATTTCATTTTGGACTCAAGTACCGAATATCGTCAAAACATCCAACATGAACTTACATAATTATGTAATTGTTATAACATGTTAATAAGTGATATAAAAAAATTAATAAACTTTAAAAGTTTTTAAATCAAGTAAATAATTAACCTAAGTTTATTATCTAGGAATATAAAGAACGTACATGATGAGTCAGACTCAAGGTAAGAGAATTTTTAACTAAAAACCTCATTTTAAATGTTTTAAAGATTTATTCTTATAAATATTTATATTTTATGTCTATGTTTTTGAATTTTTTTATGAATGTATTTATTTGTAAATTAATTTATTAAAATTTAAAATTTTGAATTTCTCTCAATTTTTTTATAAAGGAATATTTTTAAGGGAATTTCTTTTAAAAACTCTCATTTAAAGTTCTTTTTTCAACTCCTTTTACAAAAGTCAAAGGAAATATTTTTTTAACTTATATGGTATGGGTGGTTTCTCCAACTTTAATGATTATTTATTACTTTAATGTTTTCTCTATATTTTTTCATTTTTATTTTCAATGAAAATGATTTCATTATTATGTGTGCGACTTTTATATTTTAAAATTGTTTTTTATAAGAAAAGAGTATTCTAATATATAAAAGTGATTTTCTCATGGGTTTGAAAGAGTTTTCAAGGGTTTTAATCATGATATTTTCTTTTTATGTTGTTTATTATGGATCAATCCCATTATATCTCAAGATATGATGGGATGAGCCCCATTATAGCTCAAGATATGATGGGTTGAGCCCATTATAGCTCAAGATATGATGGGTGAGCCCCATTATAGCTCTCCAATGCAATGGGTAATATAGAGATGGAATTAGAATATTTATTTATTCCATTTATAAGGGTTAATTTAAGACTGATATGGTAATTATGTCCCAAGTAACCTGCATGATTTTTATATACACTCTTATAATTTTTTAAGAAAATGGTTTTTAATGGTTTTAATGTTTTCACTAGACTAATGATTTCCTTTATTTATGTTATTTACTGAAATTTTTGTGCTCATAAAAAGTTTTAAAATATTTTTCATAGGGTATAAGGATGGGTAAGAGAAATAACAAAGTCAATTTGGATGTTATGAAGTTTATTTCATGAAAAAGAAATCATTTTTTTTATTTTAAAAGTTTTATATTTGGGAAAAAGTGGATACTCCTTTATTAGTAACCACATTGTATGAATATGGGATATTATGGATGAATAGTGACTTAATTATCTAAAACTATAAACCTAAAATATCCTCAATGTGAATGAAAGTAAATTCCCGAATTTACTCAAGATTATGTAACGTTTAAGGTTTGGTCCTTATGGAAACCCATTATTTTTTCTAAAAACTCATTAGAAAGCATAGAAAAACAACATAGGTGACCTAGGACATCATTACCATATCAGTATTATCACTACTAGAATTTAGAGCTACCACCACGGAGCTATACCCACAGACAATAGGAACCGTGGCTATATCCTGTGTACAACCACGACAATTTCGCTTTCCGTGGCAATTAACCCACCCCCACTCCCCAATTTACCGTAACCCTCTCTCCTCCTCACGACTCTTCTCCCCGACGTTCCGCAATCCTCCTCCTCCGATGGGCCACCCAACCTCCCCACGATCGTCCTCCTCCAGCGCGGCCACTCCACTTCCCCACCGTCGCTTCTCCGATGTGGACTCCCCACCTCCTCCTCCGATGTGCCTCTGATGTGGCCACCCCACTTCACCACGATTCTACTTCTCGGACGCTGCCCCGACACGGCTTCGACGTTGCCCCGACCGGCTCAAACGCGGCCACTCCACCTCTCGGGATCCTCCTTCCACGCGGCCACCCCTGATTCTTCTCCTCCGACCTAGCGGCCCCACCTCCTCTCTTCCTTCTCGACGCCTCCCCAACTCCTCCTCCCCGATGCCTCCTCGCCAACAGCCCTCAATACCCACAATGCCTCCTCACCACGACCCTCCTCCCCACGATCCTCCTCCTCCAGCGAAGCTGCTCCAAGCGGCCTCCCCACCTCCTCTCTTCTTTTCCGACGGCTCTCCCCCACAACCCTCAACACCCCGTATGCCAAGGTCGACACCCCCCACACCCTATCATCAAGGTATTTGAAAATTTATATAATTTCTTCTGTTCTTTATTGAATCTGAAACTAATACTGGATGTGGACGAAGATATGGTAGATGGTCTTGTTCTTTTTCAATTAATGACTCGATGGTCCTATTTATTTGTTAAAGGATGTTTCCCATTTTGGGTTCATTCCTCATTCAACACATTTTGGTGTAGTGGTAGATAATGAGAGAGGGAATTCAGAATAAATTTCATACATTATCTTGTTGTGAGATGGGATTTTGGATGATTTTATAGATGGAGTAACCATTTTAGATCCTTTTGATACTTCTAGGTTCTCATGATAATTTGGTCGTTTAAAATAGGTTACATCTTTACCTCTAATCAATATTTAGAGATAATATAACCCATTTTTCCTTTATGAAATCTGGCCGATGATGATGCAGGAGGATTCTGACATAGAAATTTCATTACATCTTAAGAATGGTCCAAATAACAGGCCAAAGAAATCCTGAAGACATCTTGCCTGATGTAATCTCATAACAGGCCAAATAAATCCTCCTCAATTTGGGTAATTATAAACACAATCACACACAAACACTCTGGTACATTAGTGGATCAAGCCTCATCCCTCCAAATTAGCATTGTCAATCCAGCTGGAACTATTTATAAGAATTTGAAATGTCTCGAAGGCTTAGATGATGGCTTAACAAAGGCCCCTAGATGAGATTTCCTAAAGTCCTTATGGCACAAAGGCCATAATTTATAGATTTCTCAACTCAAGCTGCCATGGGGGTTAAATGATGTGCCCCTGCCCATGAAACCAGGGCCAAGGTCGAGTATCCCCCAGTGGGCCCGTCAGGTACCTGCGTTGCCCTCACCAATGCCCCCTTCCTATTCCTCGTTCATGCCACACCCTATGCATGCCCACACTCTCCCCGCGCTCACCAGCACTATCGCTCATCATGCTCACCCATGACCTCGATTGATGGCTTTTCTGTAGGAGTGCTACTTCAATCCAGAGGAGGATTTCATTAGAGATTTTGAGGAAGGTTGTTACTGGACATGGCGTGATTCAAGTGCCTTTGGGTTTGGATGAAGATAGTCTAGTGAATCATGAAGTGAACGATCCCTGCAATGTGAATGTTCGAGATGATTTGAAGGATAACCATCTCTCTTATGTTTGGATAGATATTTTTTAACCTTATATCTAGTTCTGATTCATAAAATAAAAGAATTATGAGAAATGGTACTTTAGATCTTATTGAGCTGAATGCTAAAATTCTTGAAGATATTTTAGAAGAATGAAGTATTTAATTCGTGGATGTTTAATGTTGTAGCAGAATAATAACCCATGGAAAATTGAAGATCTCCTAAAGCGGTTCCATCAGATTTGGGGCATCGGTGGATGGAGCATGGTGTCGATTGGTAGGGTATTTTTTCCTCTTCTCCCTATAGGATGAATTAAAATCAAGAACACGGGGCTTCAGTTTTGTCTCCCTCAAACCTGGAATCTTGAGGTTTCAAGATTGGGATCCTCTCTTTGATCTAGCTTCGGTTAAGAATTTAATTATTCAAACTCGGATTCACTTTCAGGGCTTAAGTTGGTTTTTTTTTGAATTCTCAAATCCTTTGGGGTAGTGAACCAGTTGTGGGAATTCCTATCAAATTCAATGGGGAGACTAACCATTCTTGATATGGTCATTTTGTAAGATTTTCTGTTGAGGTTGATTTATTTTTGCCTCTCATTGAAACTATTTTCCTTGTTTTTAATGGTTATAAGCTTGAATTATCGTCTGAGTTTGAAAGGTTACCTGAATTTTTCAGTAAGTGTAACTGCATTGGGCACTAGTGCCCTGTTCATTTTATTAGGGGTGGGGGATGGCATTTTGTATATGATGATATTTAGAAGTCACGTTTGGATCTCTAGTATGATTGTGACTTTCTTTTTTATAACAGTCATGTTATAGGAGGAATAAACTATCAAACTTTTCTGCGTCTGATATGGGATTTTTTTGTAATGTCTTATGTCTTGGTGTAAAATGTCAGTGGAAATCATAATATAATTACTATTTCTGGTGTACTGCATCTCTTTGGATGTATTTTAGCAATTTTCATGGTTTAAATGATATTTTTATTCATTCACATCATGAAATGATAAATTTCTTTAGTTTTCATTTTGGCATTTCAGCTCAGCTGCCAGGATGCTTCTCTTGCCATAAAGCCTGTATTTAGTCATTTCCAGTCAGTTGTGATCACATCTGGAACTCTTAGCCTGATTGATCTCTATCCTCACCTTCTGAATTTCAACCCAGCTGTTAGTCAAAGATTAACAATGTCCTTAATAAGGGATTGCATCTGTCCCATGGTTCTCACTCGTGGAAGGTGAGATATTATCAAATTTAGTATACTAGGTTAAATGTGTTTTCTATTTAGTTGGCTTCTCCTCACCCTCACATAGGTGTTATTTTAAATAAAATAAGACCCATTACATTTAATGTTGTCATGGTATTCTGGAACATATTTGTTTTTTCACAGTGATCAGCTTCCTATAAGTACTAAATTTGATATGAGGAGTGATCATGGAGTTGTAAGAAACTATGGGAGACTTTTGCTAGAGATGGTGACAGTTGTCCCTGATGGGATTGTGTGTTTCTTCACCAGTTACTCATACATGGAAAGAATAGTCAATAGCTGGAATGAACTTGGGATTTCAAAGGTGAATATGTTCTACATTAGCTTTGGTGATATTGGTTTTTTGTTGACTGCCTTTAAATCCATTTTGGGGAAAATGCCATGTTAATGCTCAATGGAGATATTGAATTCACATTTATACATTTTGTTATGAAAGAAAAATCTTTCTTATGGGTATAATAAAATCCCAATGAGTTTTTTTACAATTCTTAACTTCTTTGTAGTCAAATTTTTTTTCTTTGGGTGCGCTAGTTCTTTAGCTTCTTGGTATCATCATGGGTATTAGGTCCTTGGTGTTGCGTAAGGTTCAATATTCAAATCATTTTAGGTGATATATGGAATCTATCATTATTTACCAATTAAAAAATTCATGCAGTTTAATGTTTTTCAAACTATATTTACGGTAGCTTTTCTATGAACTTATTCAATTTTTTTTAAACTTTTGTTGCAGGAAATAATGCAGCATAAGCTTGTTTTAATTGAGATTCAAGATGTTGTAGAAACAAATTTGGCACTTGAAAACTATCGCAGGGCATGTGATTGTGGGATAGGTGCTTTATTTTTCTCTGTTTCCAGGTATTTGATCTAATTAAACTTAGAGCTCAATTCTTATTCTAACATAAATTGAAAAGGGATTGTGGTGGACTGTTCTCTTGACGTGTTTAGTTAGAGCAGTTATGTACTTAGTATGTGGGTGTGTCTAGGTTATTTCTATCCTTTTATCTAGCGTGTTTAAATTTTGAATCCCGCACCTATTTCTAGTCCTGTATTTCTCATCGTACACTATTAATTAAATGTTTTAGTCTAACTTGAGGTACATGGTTTCTGGTTATATTCCTTTTACACAGTAACAAATCCAAACCCTAGATAAATTCTTACCTTTCCCATTAAAAGAATAATTTTATGCCTTATTCTTCAAGTAATTTCTTGGAATATCATATTCATCTTCACTCTCTTAATTCAATATGTTTACCAGCTTTCTTTTTCATTTGATCATAGAATCGTCAGTCACAACCAATTTCAAGGCCAACTTCCTGATATGTTTCGAAATCTTTCTATCCTTTCCAAACTGTAAGGATTTCTTCACTGTCTTTCTCATTTGAATAACCCGTTCAGTGATGTCAGCATGTCGATGACTACTTAATTGGTTCCATCATTGACAGGGACAATTATTAATTATTTTTTGTCACTTGCTATTGTTTTTTTTTCTTATGCTAGATTCTGTTTAAGATTCATCCATTGAAGTTAAGGCATTATCTCTTATAATATATGTTTTTCTTGCTTGAAAATGGCAATATTGTACAGATTTCCTTGAATTACTTTCATACAGGGAATGAATGATCTGAAATAGTTTGTCCCAAAAGATATCAATCCATTTGGTTGCATTCCTAACAGTACTGTTTGTGGAGAACCATTTCTGATTCTTACATTCGATTGAAGCATGGAAATATTCTGAATGTATCCCTACATTTTCTACCAGGATATGCTAATGGTATTCTTGTGAAGTGGTGGGGATATGTGCATAATCCCTGTTTTCTTCTGGAATATATTGGTAAACTTTCAATATTAGCTCATTCCCTATGATCGACAACTCTCTATTCCTAGAAAGATTTCCAAAGGGCCCTAATTTCAGAGTTTAGGGTGACAACCTATAGCGCGACACCCTCAATAGTATACTGAGGGGTAGTAATTGTATTTCCCTATGATCAAAAACTGTCTATTCCTACAAATAATGTTTGAATAATAGGTGCTTGGGAAGACCATGACATAGACAATGTTTCCCTGAGGTTATAGAACTTTTAGAGATTATCATAAAAGATCTTTTCCAAGAAAATTAGCTTAGAAAAATTGAAATTAAAAATGGGTTATAGGATCTAGATATGACATGAATCACTTTTTAAAGCATGTATAAACTTGGTTAATGCTTTAAAACCATCCAACATACCCATTAGTTTTAAAGATTCCTGAAAACAGAAGCATATTTCAGTATTCTACATCACAGTTTGAAACTTTAGCATGTAGTGGTAGGTCCATAGAAGCTTCCTACACCTGTTAAGCATGTTATAATTTTTACATTTTCAAACCCATGTTTTTATGCTCTTTGCAATGGTTGGTGCATCACCTGATAATATGATTTTGTTGAGCATGAGATTAAAAGAGAGATAAGGCGTGCTTACAAGTTAACGAGGATGAATTGTTTCTATTCACAAGCATAAGAATGAGGATCTACTTACATGAGTGTAGATTATTAGATGCTTTCAGCCACCTATGTTCAATATATGAGTAGTCATTCAATTTTACATTACCGTTTATCTGCTTATAGGGTGATTCTTCTGGTGCAAGATCCCAAACAACTGACTCAGGTACTATATCAATGTCATCATTGTACCTAACGGTATGTAATAACTTATTCCATCATGATTTTTGTTTTATGTACTCTGAATTCTTTATTCAAATTACAAAATTGTAAATGTGCTTTTCCAAATATTCTCTTAATGAAAAATATAATTTTATCTTATGCAATTTAATTTCTCCATGCATCCAAATCTAACATATCATTCTTTATACATTGAACATCAACTATTCTCTATACTTTCAAGGGAGTTATATGATTATTAGCTGCTTTATTGTATTTATTACTCAACTCGATTGTATTATTATCACATGATCATCAGTAGTTGCATTTTTTTGGTGCTCCAACTCTTGTGTATGTAGATTCATATCATAGTCTTTCAACTTTTCTACTACCAGGTATGTTATACCTGAATTGTCTGATCATAGGGTGTCTACTTAGCGTACAATTTTATTGGACCATCCGATGATCCTCCATTGCATATTGTATTATCACAGTGCATATTCTTTCCTCTGATTGCAGTGTACTCCATCCGATGATCAATCCGATATTCTCACTCTGCCCATTCGTGTCAATGCATGACCCCTTCATTTGGTTGTTTTACAATAAAATTCTCATACTGTGTCTGGTTATCTTGAACCATTTCATCTATGATTATAACCTTCTGATAGTTATTTCATGCGGAAGTATTTCTAGATCGCCTCTATCCGAGCAATGGAGTCTTGGTTTATCCGACCATCTCAGTCGGTGTATTTATGTCTAAACATCCCCCCTGCCCGCAACACCCACCCTGCCGCCTTTGAATCAGCCCGCACCATCCCCCCAAAACCTGCAACCAACCCCTTTAAACCCGCATTCCAGCCTCCTCCTCCTCCCTTCGCTCCTAGTCTGATGATGTTTCCCCGCAGATGTCGCTGGATTGGGCCAACACACTGCGGTCACGCTGCGGTCACGCCGCGGTCACGCCGCGGTCACTCCGCGGTCACGCCGCGGTCACGCCGCGGTCACGCCGCGGTCACGCCGCGGTCACGCCGCGGTCACGCCGCGGTCACGCCGCGGTCACGCCGCGGTCACGCCGCGGTCACGCCTCGGTCACGCCGCGGTCACGCCGCGGTCACGCCGCGGTCACGCCGCGGTCACGCCGCGGTCACGCCGCGGTCACGCCGCGGTCACGCCGCGGTCACGCCGCGGTCACGCCGCAGTCACGCTGTGATTTGGCCCTGCTCCAGCCACATCCAGCCCACACCAGCCCCCTTCCACCTTCATTTCAGCCCGCTGCCACCAGCATTCCAGCCCGCAACAGCACCCCCCCACCAGCTTCGAATCAGCCCGCACCATCCCCCCAACACCTGCAACCAGCCCCCTTCCACCCGCATTCCAGCCTCCTCCCGCTCCCTTCGCTCCTGGCCGGAAGATGCTGCCCCGCGGATGTCGCTTGATCGGGCCAACACGCTGCAATCACGCCGAGGTCATGCTGCGGTCACGCCACGGTCACGCCGTGGTCACGCCGCGGTCACGCCGTGGTCACACCGTGATCACGTCGCTGTCACGCCGCGGTCACGCCGCGGTCACGCCGCGGTCACGCCGCGGTCACGCCGCGGTCATGCCGTAGTCACGCCGCAGTCACGCCGTGATTTGGCCCTACTCCAGCCACATCCAGCCCACACCAGCCCCCTTCCACCTTCATTTCAGCCCGCTTCCACCAGCATTCCAGCCCGCAACAGACCCCCCCCACCACCTTCGAATTAGCCTGCACCATCCCCCCAACACCTGCAACCAGCTCCCTTCCACCCGCATTCCAGCCTCCTCCCGCTCCCTTCGCTCTTGGCCAGAAGATGCTGCCCCGCGGATGTCGCTGGATCGGGCCAACATGATGGGGTCATGCCGCGGTCACGCCGCGGTCATGCCGCGGTAACGCCGCGGTCACGCCGCAGTCACGCCGTGATTTGGCCCTGCTCCAGCCACATCCAACCCACACCAGCCCCCTTCCACCTTCATTTCAGCCCGCTGCCACCAGCATTCCAGCCTGCAACAACCCCCCCCCCCCCCCCCCCACCACCTTCGAATCAGCCCGCACCATCCCCCCAACACCTGCAACCAGCCCCCTTCCACCCACATTCCAGGCTCCTCCCGCTCCCTTCGCTCCTGGCCGGAAGATGCTGCCCCGCAGATGTCGCTGGATCGGGCCAACATGCTGCGGTCACGCTGCGGTCACGCCGCGGTCACGCCGCGATCACGCCGCGGTCACACCATAGTCATGTCGTGATTTGGCCCTGCTCTAGCCACATCCAGCCCACACCAGCCCCCTTCCACCTTCATTTCAGCCCGCTTCCACCAGCATTCCAGCCCGCAACAACCCCCCCCCCCACCTTTGAATCAGCCTGCACCATCCCCCCAACACCTGCAACCAGCCCCCTTCCACCCGCATTCCAGCCTCCTCCCGCTCCCTTCGCTCCTGGCCGGAAGATGCTGCCCCGCGGATGTCGCTGGATCGGGCCAACACGCTGCGGTAACGCCGCGGTAACGCCGCGGTCACGCCGCAGTCACGCCGTGATTTGGCCCTTCTCCAGTCACATCCAGCCCACACCAGCCCCCTTCCACCTTCATTTCAGCCCGCTGCCACCAACATTCCAGCCCGCAACAGCCCCCTCCCCCACCACCTTCGAATCAGCCCACACCATCCCCCCAACACCTGCAACCTGCCCCCTTCCACCCGCATTCCAGCCTCCTCCCGCTCCCTTCGCTCCTGGCCGGAAGATGCTGCCCCGCGGATGTCGCTGGATCGGGCCAACACGCTGCGGCCACGCCGCGGTCACGCTGCGGTCACGCCGCGGTCACGCTGCGGTCACGCCGCGGTCACGCCGCGGTCACGCCGTAGTCATGCTGTGATTTGGTCCTTCTCCAGCCACATACAGCCCACACTAGCCCCCTTCCACCTTCATTTCAGCCCGCTGCCATTGGCATTCCAGCCCGCAACAGCCCCCCTGCCACCTTCGAATCTGCCCGCACCATCCCCCCAACACCTGCAACCAGCCCCCTTCCACCAGCATTCCATCCTCCTCCTGCTTTCTTCGCTCCTAGCCAGAAGATGCTGCCCTGCGGATGTCACTGGATCGGGTCAACACGCTGTGGTCACGCCGCGGTTACGCTGTGGTCACGCCGCGGTCACGCCGTGGTATTAATATTTTTCCCTTTCAGAGCATCTTTCAACGAATTATTAATAGAGGATGGATTGAAGAATTTCTGTACAATTTTGCACTTATCAGTGGCATGGCCTATCATCCTGCAATGCTCATTGTACTTTGGTATGTTTTCTAATATAAAACATACCTCAATAAGATGATCATTTATATCAATAGAAACAAATTCCAGGGGGTGTAGAAAGGGGAAGGGGGAGGGGTGTCTGGCAGGGGGGGTGTCCAGCAGGGGGGGAGGGGTGTCCAGGGGGAGCAGGGGGTGTCCAGTGGGGCTGTCCAGTTGGGGCATGGGGGTTGTCCAGTGGGGTGCAAGGGGCAGGGTGCAGGGGGCAGGGGTGTCCAATAGGGGGAGGGGTGTCCAACAGGGGGAGGGGCTGTCCAAGTAGGGGGGAGGGGTGTCCGGCAGGGGGGGAGGGCTATCCAGGGGGTGCAGGGGGTGTCAAGTGGGGCTGTCCAGTGTGGCTGTCCAGTTGGGGCATGGGTACTGTTCAGTGGGGTGCATGGGGGGCATGGGGGACTAAGGGGGGCATGGGGGTGCATGGGGGTGTTCAAGGGGGCTGTCCAGGTGGTTGAAAGGGGGTGTAAGAGGGCTATCCAGGAACCTAAGCCCATGCAGGTTATGAATGTCTCTATAGAGAAAATGCAGTGCTGTCCAGATCTGGAAAATATCATAAAACATCCCACAGATACTTCACAGGCACCAGGTATAACTATTTCACCACCTATAGATAGTGAGCACGGTGCTATTAAATCTGGTAACTCTATTTCAAATCATAATTCCAATGTTTTGTTTAATGCAATACTACATGAAATCTGATGATTTATGTTGATGACATGATTACAATTTGTAAGAACATGAGCCTCATAATTATTGTAAAATCACAAAATAATGGTAAGTTTGAAGTGAAAGACTTAGGCATAGCTAATAAAACCTTAGGCATTGAAATTGTTAGAGATAGACCAAATAAATTTTCTTACTTATCTCAAAATGGTTAAATATTAAAAATTAAAAATAGACACATGTTTGAATCTCTCAAAATTTCTAATGTACTCCTAGTAAAACACTTTAAATTTTCTTCAACACAAAAACCCATTGCAGATGATGATATTCAATTTAGGTGTAAAATCCATTATGATAATATTTTTGGTAGCATTATGTACTCTGATTTCCATGGGACCTGATATTGCCTATGAAATCTACAGTCATGGCAGATTTATGACCACACCTGGGATGCCATATTTCCATTCCCTTAAGTGGATTCTTTGATACCCATCATGTAACTCTAATCTTTCTTTGTGTTATGGTAAAGATGTCAACAATTCTGAAATTGTGGTTGGATATGTAGATGCAGACTATGAATGTAATATTTACACTAGAAAATCCTTGAATGGTTATGTGTTCACTTCCTATGGTGGCCTCATTTATTTTAAATGTAACATGCAGTCAATGTTTTCTATTTCAACCATGGAATATATGTATATTTACTTGATTGAGGATGTGAAATAATTCATATGGATGAAAGGTGCATCTTCTAAACTTATCCTTTTCAATTCTGTTATAAATGTTTATTCTAATAGTCAATCAACCCTTTATTTTTACAATATTTTAGTTTTTCATGGTAAACTAAAACACATAGACATTAGGGGGGGACAGGTGCAGGTGGGCTGGGGAGGGGGGACATGTGCAGGTGGGATGGGGTAGCAGGGGGCTGGGGGGGGGCTGGTGCAGCTGGGGGCTGGTGCAGGTGGGCTGTGGGGGGGGGGACAGGTGCAGGTGGGCTGGGGTAGCAGGGGGCTGGCGGGGGGGGGGACTGGGTGGTGGCAGGGGGATGGGGGGGGGGGACTGGTGCAGCTAGGGGTTGGGGTTGGGGGCTGGTGCAGGTGGGCTGCGGGGGGGGGGGGGGGGGTGGAGGTGGGCTGGGGGTGGCGGGGGGTAGCAGGTGGCTGGGGGGGGGGGGGATGGTGCAGGGGGCTGGTGCAGGTGGGCTGCGAGGGGGGGGGGGGGCTGGTGCAGGTGGGCTGGGGTAGCAGGGGGGTTTGGGAGGGGGGACAGGTGCAGGTGGGCTGGGGTAGCAGGGGGATGGGGGGGGGGGGGCTGGTGCAGCTGGGCTGCGGGCAGGGGGGGGGGGACTGGTGCTGGTGGGCTGGGGGGTGGCAGGGGGCTGGGGGGGGATGGTGCAGCTAGGGGTTGGGGGCTGGTGCAGGTGGGCTGTGGGGGGGGGGGTGGAGGTGGGCTGGGTTAGCAGGGGGGATGGGGAGGGGGGACAGGTGCAGGTGGGCTGGGGTTGCAAGGGGCTGGGGGGGGGGGATGGTGCAAGAGTGATGAGGGGGAGCTAATACTGAATTTATTTATATTGTAGAGTATGCACTAAAAGAATCTATACCATGTCCAGCTACTATAAAGGTATGGTGTTTATTTTTTATCTCTATGTTGTTAGAGTTAATTGGTATTGAAGTTACTCATTCTTTTATATCATCAATTTTAGTTGAAATGTAGTTCTTAAATCAAAATACTATATAATTATTGTTGGATCCATACATGCCTTTAGTAAAGAGGTCCATGTAATGTTTTAAATTTTATGTGTGTTATGTGATGGTTTCCAACTTTGAAGTGGTGTGGGATCTCTTAGTGCATGATCTGGAGGTATTTGACATTATTATTTGAATAGATAGAATGATCGGAGTTATGTACTAGATTGAATTTTCCCATTTTTGAGTTCAGTTTAAATCTCTTTTTGGGGTCTCTCTTGTCTTTTAGGGTAAGTGGGATTCTAGATTTGGGATAGTAGGGGGGGTGTCCAGATGAGGGAGGGGGTGTCCAGATAGGGGGGAGGTGTGTCCAGACAGGGGGGATGTCGCTAGACCGGGCCAACACGTTGTGGTCACGCTGCGGTCATGCCGTGGTCACACCGCGGTCACGCCGCGGTCATGCTGCGGTCACCCCGCGGTCACGCCGCAGTCACCCCGCGGTCACGCCGCAGTCACGCCGTGATTTAGCCCTGCTCCAGGACGACACCCTGCGGCGGTTACTCCTCCTTAGAGAAACATTGAATGGTTATCTCTATAATTTTTCGTATTTCCTCATTCCTAAACTATATCTCCTCTCAGCGCTGCCTCTCATCCATATTTCCACAAAACGTGCATAGCAGGTGGTACAAAGGCTCAATTCAACTAAAAACATTGGTTTGGAATTGTCTGGCATATTTTATTGTACATGTATCACATACTATTTGAATGGTTAGCTCTATAATTGTTGGATGATGCCACTTGTAATGAGGTTCTTAATTTCCTCTCCCTCTTTCTTCCATTAAATATTAGACAGATCCTATGTAAAAAAATCATTCTCCACCTCCGGGGAAGGAACTCTCAGCTACCATTCTTCTGTTCTTCTTCCTGCTGATGAATAAAATTCCCCAAGTATATTGGGAAAATTTTATTCAGTTTTCTTCATTTACCTCTTCTTACTTACTGCTGATTTCAGCAGCCAGATTCGGTCTTTTAGCAATAGCCCATGACATCCATCCGTTGTCTAGGGGGTCCAGTGGGGGGGGGGGGGGGTCTGTCCTGGGGTGTCCAGGGTCTGGGGGGGGGGGGGGGGGTCCTGGGGGGTCTGTCCATGGGGTGTCTAGGGGGTCCAGTGGGGGGGGGGGTCTGTCCTGGGATGTCCAGGGTCTGGGGGGAGGGTATGTCCTAGGGGGTCTGGGTTTGGGGGGGGGTAGGTTCTGGGGGGTGTCCATGGTCTGGGGGGCTGTCCAGGTTCTGGGGGGGTGTCCTGGGTCTGGGGGGGGGGGGGGGGTCTGTCCTGGGGTGTCCAGGGTCTGGGGGGGGGGGCAGGACTGGCAGGGGTGTCCAGGGTCTGGGGGGGGGGGGTCTGTCCTGGGGTGGGGTCTGTCCTGGGGTGTCCAGGGTCAGGGTGTAGGGGGGCAGGGGGCAGGGGTGTCCAGCAGGGGGAGGGGTGTCCAGCAGGGGGAGGGGCTGTCCAGGCAGGGGGAGGGGTGTCTAGCATGGGGGAGGGGTGTCCAGGTGGGTGGTCCAGGGGTGTCCAGGGTCTGGGGGGGGGGGTATGTCCTGGGGTGGGGTCTGTCCTAGGGTGTCCAGGGGTAGGGGGGTAGGGGTGTCCAGCAGGGGGAGGGGTGTCCAGCAGGGGGAGGGGCTGTCCAGGCAGGGGGAGGGGTGTACAGCATGTGGGAGGGGTGTCCAGGGGGGTGGTCCAGGGGTGTCCAGGGTCTGGGGGGGGGGGGGGGTCTGTCCTGGGGTGGGGTCTGTCCTGGGGTGTCCAGGGTCAGGGGGTAGGGGGCAGGGGTGTCCAGCAGGGGGAGGGGTTTCCAGCAGGGGGAGGGGCTGTCCAGGCAGGGGG
Source organism: Viscum album (assembly GCA_963277665.1). NCBI lineage: Eukaryota > Viridiplantae > Streptophyta > Magnoliopsida > Santalales > Viscaceae > Viscum > Viscum album. The sequence continues at coordinate 1,606,900,156 of OY728129.1, read as the reverse complement.
AGGGGTGTCCAGCATGGGGGAGGGGTGTCTAGGGGGGGGGGGTGGTCCAGGGGTGTCCAGGGTCTGGGGGGGGGGGGGTCTGTCCTGGGGTGGGGTCTGTCCTGTGGTGTCCAGGGTCAGGGGGCAGGGGGGCAGGGGGCAGGGGTGTCCAGCAGGGGGAGGGGTGTCCAGCAGGGGGAGAGGCTGTCCAGGCAGGGGGAGGGGTGTCCAGAATGGGGGAGGGGTGTCCAGGGGGGTTGTCCAGGGGTGTCTAGGGTCTGGGGGGGGGGGGGTCTGTCCTGGGGTGGGGTCTGTCCTGGGGTGTCTAGGGTTAGGGGGCAGGGGGGCAGGGGGCAGGGGTGTCCAGCAGGGGGAGGGGTGTCCAGTAGGGGGAGGGGCTGTCCAGGCAGGGGGAGGGGTGTCCAGCATGGGGTAGGGGTGTCCAGGGAGGTGGTCCAGGGGTGTCCAGGGGTGGTGGTCCAGGGGGAGGGGTGTCCAACAGTGGTTTCTATTGCTGGTATTCTTTTTTGGACTTCAACAGATTATGCAAGGACTCGGTGGGGGTGGATAGTGGGGGTTAGTGGGGGGGGGGGGGTAGGGGGACCTGCGTGCAAAGGGGTAGTGAGGGGGATGGGTGTAGGGGGTGGGGGTGGATATAGGGCTAGGTGCAGGGGGGATGGGGGTGGGGCTGGGGGCCTGGGTGCAGGGGGGGCAGTGGGGGTGCGGGTGGGGGTGGATAGTGGGGGTGCAGTGGGGGGGGGGGGAGGGGGACCTGGGTGCAAGGGGTAGTGAGAGGGCTGGGTGTAGGGGGGTGGGGGTTGGATATAGGGCTGGGTGCAGGGGGGCTGGGGGCCTGGGTGTAGGGGGCAGTGGGGGTGCAGTGGGGGGGAGGGGGACCTGGGTGCAAGGGGTAGTGAGGGGGCCGGGTGTAGGGGGTGGGGGCTGGATATAGGGCTGGGTTCAGGGGGGGATGGGGGCCTGGGTGCAGGGGGGTAGTGGGGGTGCAGTGGGGGGGAGGGGGACCTAGGTGCAAGGGGTAGTTAGGGGTTTGGGTGCAAGGGTTAGTGAGGGGGCTGGGTGTAGGGGGTGGGGGCTGGATATAGGGCTGGGTGTAGGGGGGGGTCTGCAGGAGGTGTCTAGGGGGGTGTCTGGGGGGTGTCCAGGGTGTGTCCAGGAGGTGTCCAGGGGGTGCCCAGGGGGTGTCCAAGGTGTGTATAGGGTGTATCCAGGGGGTGTCCAGGGGGTGTCCAGGGGGGTGTCCAGGGGGTATTTTTTTATGGATTTCGACACCCTATAGCCACGGTTTTAAACCATGGCTATTGGTTCATTGCCATGGTTCTTAACCGTGGCTATAGACATAATGCCACAGTTCTAAACCGTGGAAAAAATATTCTGTCCGGCCTTTAGTATAGCCACCGTTTCAACCGTGGATATATGTATGCAGCCACGGTTTGAACCGTGGCTATATACCTAAAGCCACGGTTTGAACCGTGGCTATAGATTTAAAGGCACTGTTTGGGACCGTGGCTATAGGTCTAGGCCTATAGCCACACTAAACTTAGCCACGGTTCCTCAAACCGTGGATATTACCTATAGCCACGGTTTGAGGGCCTATAGCCACGGTTTAGAACCTTGTCTATAGCCCGAATTTCCAGTAGTGTATTGTCATACTTACAAATGGAATAACCATACAGTCGAATTCCATATCTAGAGTACCCAATGCATTGGAGAGGTATAATGGGGCTCACCATTTGTATAATTTATACTAGGATCACCTATATCTCATGAGCTATAATGGGGATCAACCCTTCATATAATCTATTTCAGTCCCACCCTTGAGTTATAATGGGGATCAACCCTTCGTATAAGATATATCAGGCTCACCTGTAAAATTTCCAAGTACCATTATATAATCATAACACATAAAAGTTTTCAATTTTCAACATGTAACTCATAAAAGTTCATTTTCACTCATAAGAAAACATGAAAATTAGTTAAAATAATCAAACCATTAAAAAAACAATTTAAAACATTTATAAAATATATCTCTAAATCAAAGTGTCCCATACCAATTTGAAACTTTTTAAATAAATTTGAAAACTAGCATTTTAAAACATTTATGTCCATATAAATAAATCCATAAAACCATTTTGAAAACATGGACATGAATGAGAATTTTTTATAATAATAAAAATTTAAAACACTTAACATGATGTTTTAGTTAAATAGTCTCTTACCTTGAGTCTGACTAATCACGTAAAATCTTTATCATCCTCTTCTTCGGGCAATCTCCTTTGATCATCACCTTAACACCTCTAAGATGAGTTTTATTCTTAAAAATATGCCTCTATAATGTTTGGAGGGATTATAGAAATTTATTTGGATAGATATTATAAAAAACAAATAGTTTTTTAAGTGTGAATAAAATAGAAGAATGAGTTCCCTTTTATAAGAGAGGGGAGATACACTCTTGGAATTCTTCAAAATATTAAATCAATATAAATTAATTTTCAATTAAAAATGGATCCAAAGTGATTTATTTATAATATAAGATGATTTTTGGCTTAATACCCTTAATACAATGAAAATTATATATGTTTTTACAATTTTTTTAATCCTTATCTTTCTGTTTTAACCCTTATTTTACCCTTTTAACTTTTTCCGTGTTATCATTGAGGGTTAATATAATTTCGATAACATTCAAAAAGACCAATAAATGAGTCATTTATGAAATTTTAGTAATTATCCTAATTATTTGGCTTAAGGATATATTTTTTTAAAATTTTATATCATTTAATAAAATATTATTTATTTTAAAATATCTTTAATGTCAATTTTGAAACTATTCATTATTTGACTTTTTAGAAATATCATAATGACTTGATATCTTCAAAAAATCTCCCTTACCTTATCCTTAACATTTCAAAGTAATCCATAAAATTAGTTTATGACATAATATATATCAAATTATATTTATTTAGATATTTTAAATATCAATTATTTGATTCTTATATTAATGAAGTAATCATTTCATCATCATTATGTCACCATTTAATTTAATTATTTATTTCTTAAAAATTATAAATAAATTACCATGATTTAGGTAAATATTTTATATTTATAAATACTATTTATAGTCTACAATATCCCTTATATAACCCCATATTAAAAATATTTTACTTGTTAAAAACAAAAGTGTGAAAAAACTGACTTTTCTTTGAATATAATATTATAAATGTCTTAAAGTAATACAAGTGAATTTAAATGGTTATATTTTAGTCCAAGTATTATTTTAGGTAAAAAACACCCATTCAATAAAATTATCACATGTTTTAGGGTAATTTATAATATTATTTTTACCCTTAATTACCCGATTTACCCTCAATCGTGGTAATAAAAATAATTACTAAAGTTACTATTCATATTTTTCAAAAATTCTGTTGATCATATTAGATTATAAATATCATACTTATTAAAACCATGTATGTAAATTTTTAAAAATTCAAAACGCATAAGTGTCTAAAATTAATTTAAAATAATCTCATCGACTGATCGAGAAAACAAGTTTTTAAAGTAAAAACGTTCAAAAGTTTACAGTGTTTTTATATACAATTTCAATATGAAATTGATTCCAATGACCTAAATTGGATTAATTTATAAAAACATAATTTAAATATACTTTAAAAATAATTAAAATCATAATTTAATTATATAAATAAATTTGACGAAAAAGCAGTTTTGAACTAATATTTTGTATTATTCACTATTCATCAAAATATGAAAGTTCTCAGAAAAATAATTAAAATTCATCCAAAGTAAATTTTGATACTTCTATTTCAAATAAAATTTTTATTTGTTCAAATATAACTTATAATAGTGTCAAAATTATATTTGAACTGAGTTTTCTATCAAAAGGCGGTGAACCTGCCTTTTTGAAAAATAACCCTTTTATGCAGAAAATTGAATTTGTTCATATATTATATCTAGAAAATATATATGATGAATTTAAAATATTATAATGAATATATATTATATATATATTATTAATATAACCTAATAAGAGTGATTTTATTATTTTATAAACACACTTCTTCACACTTAAATAGTTTTTCAGAAAACAAATTGACTTTTATTTTAAAAAGGGTTTTACTTTCATTTATAATTAACTGTTCACAAAATAATTAATTATATATACATGTGTAAACCATATATTTATAATTTAGTTAATACCATTCATTCCCACTATTCTAAAAACTATTTTATAAGTGTAACATTTAAATAATAATATTTAGTTGTTCGTTTAAGCTTGATGTTGAATATCCTACACACTAGTGAACATAGAGTTTCCTTTTAAAAACTCAGGATGTTACATTCTTCCCAATTTAAAAAATTTCTTTCTCTCAATTTTAAATCAGGATCAAAAGGTAGAGGTTTGACTTTTCAAAATTCCTTTTTTTGAAATCGCACATTGGAGAAAGGGTTAATGAAACTCCAACTTTAAAATAAAGAATAAGAAGTACAAAGGTCACTTGCAATAACACATACTAGGGATACATGTAGGAAAACATGGATATGGAAGAAAAAATAACTATCATGTACTGATGGAGAGTGGTAGAGAACATGATCATGTGAAAATTAATAATCACAAAACCATAAATCTATGATGAGTTAAAAGGGTCATTAATTTCTTAGTAAGAAAAGTAAATGGATAATGTCTTTGTTTTAAGATCCTTTTTATTGATTTGAGGAATTATTTTACTAATCGAACTAAAAACAAAAAGAACTATACTTAATTTACATATGTAGTTTCATCCTTTAATCAAAATCCACCACAAACTTAGATTTTTCCCCAAATGATGAGTATTCAAGATGATTTTTTACACCTAAAGCACTAAAATCAACTTCTAGAGAATCACATACTCCACAAAAGATTAACTATATATTTATATTTTCTTTATAAATTAACCCAAAAAATTTTTAGGACACTATAAGATAATTACCCCAAAATAATAATCCTTTATGTGATTAAAAGCTACATTAATCTCCAAAATTCAACAGTAATACCCAAAGTTCATCATAGACCATTCAAAAAATAACTATCCTTAAAATTCGAAAAAAAAATCCAAATTAATATTGAAATCTAAAATTTATAATTATTTTATAACATAGTATTACAAGATAAATTTTATCATTTATCTCTAAATAATATCGATCACTCTTAACGTCTCATCCCAAAAAGTAATTTCCCTAATCACATATTCTCTAAGATAGGTTAATTATATATATAAATAACATGCATAACCATAAAATCATATTTTACTCTAAAATACAATTCAAACTTTATTTCTCCAATAAAATACCACAATATTCTATTTATCTTAATCATATAAAGTCCCAAAAATAGTGAACTCAATCTAAAATAACTTTAATCAGTTAATCACCAAATCATTTTCCAATCCCATGATTATCTTTTCCATAAAAGATATATTCCAAAAATCAACTTATTATTCATCCATAAAATCTAATAACTAAAAATAATGAAGTTATACTAACTGGGACTTCATGTAGGCCAGTGGTAGGTGATGCACCCTTGTCGCCCTTCGGTATTGGGTTCAATTAACACAACCGTTCTGGACGCGACAAGTTATCACCCATCCCATGGGTTGTCCTTTTTCTAAGATTATATAATTATTATAACATTCAAAAAATATGATAAAGTCATTAAAAATAAATATAAAATTTTTTAACCTCAATGGTTATCTCATATATTTCATTTTTCATCCCAAAATGTAATAACCCATAATTACCTAAAAAATGAATGCCTCCAAAAAATGCCGTTAGTCACTTTAAAATTTTATAACATAAAGCCTCAAAAGGGATTCTAAGACATTAAACTTATAATAATTGTGAAAATTACAAACCCATGATGATATCCCTAACTCTTTAGAATACATCCTAATCTCTAATGTTTTCAAAACCATCCTTTTATACCAACTGTAAGAACCCAAACTTAAACGTAACTTATTCTAGTATTTTTGAACTAGAATTAATATTCAAGGATCTTTTCAGTTTAGTGTTTTATAGAATTCGGATAAACACTTACAAAATATAACCATAAATTACATGTGGAAACTTATAATCAATATATATTTTTTTCCACCAAAGGAAAACCTTTTAAATTAAAACATGACTTCTTTTCTATACATATCTTATTTCATCATGACATCTTATTTTTCCTTACCAATCTTAATACCCATGATTTTTTTAAAACGTAGGATGAGCATAAAAATATCAGTAAGGAACATAAATAAAGAAAAAAATTAGTCCAGCAAAAACATAGAAATACATTAAAAACTTTTTCTTAAAAACTTATTAGAAAGCATAGAAAAATCACACAGGTTCATTGTCACATCATTACCATATCACTCTTACATTAATCCTTACAAATGGAATAACCATACAATCAACTTCCTTCTCTAGAGTACCCAATTAATTGGAGAGATATAATGACCTCAACCTTTGTATAAGATATATTAGGATCACCCATATTTCATGAGATATAATGGGGCTCAACCCCTTGTATATGCTATATCGGGCTCACCCATGAGATATAATGAGACACAACCCTTCGTATAAGTTGTATCGGCCTCACCCGTAAAATGTCCAAGTATAATTATATAATCACAACACATAAAGGCTTGAAATTTTCAACATGTCACTCATAAAATTTATTTTTCACTCATAAAAAAACATTTCAATTTATTTAAATAATCAATCCTTTAAAAAAAAATTAAAACACTTATAAAATAGTTTTTTTGAATAAATGTTTCCCATACCACTTTTATTTTTATAAATAAAATAAAAAATTAACATTTTAAAACATTTATGTCTTTCTAAATAAATCCATAAAACCATTTTGAAAACATGGAAATTAATGGGAAAGTTTTATAATAATAAATATTTAAAACACTTAAAACAATGTTTTAGTTAAAGAGTCCCTTACCTTGAGTTCGATTTGTCATGTAAAATCTTTATCATCCTCTTCTTCAGGTGATATCATTTGATTATAACCATAACACCTATAAGGTGATTTTTATACATAAAATAATGCCTTTAGAATGTTAAAATGGATTCTAGGAATTAATTTCGGTATATATCTTCCCAAACAAATAGAGTTTGAAGCATGAATAAAAGAGAAGAATGAGTTCCTTTTTATAAGAGAGGGGAGGAGGACTCTTGGAATTATTCTAAATATTAAATTAATATAAATTAATTTTCTATTAAAAATGGATAAAAATTAATTTATTTATAATATTGTTGATGCTCCTTTTTCGTCATAGAGTCCAAAGGAATGTAAAGGGAAATGAGTTAGCACAAATTGAATTCAACCTTTGAAGAAAATATCAAAAATCGACGAAGGCATGAACAAGGGATCAAAAGCACAGGTGCCGCGCAAGTTCTATCACGGTCGCGCAAGTGACTTGCGCAACCTAAGTGATAACCGCCCGAGGTATTCTCCTACCTATAAATAGACCTTGTGGGCCCCCCATTGGGGGAGGATATGTTTTTCCAAAAACTCATATTTGAGCTCCCGGCACCCTAGTCTCTTCTCAAAGCTTCTGAAGCACTTATAAGGTAATTTCTTACCTAGAACGGAAGATCTAAAGAGGGGGAGGAAGGCCTAAGTGTTGAAACTCATCAACACTTGCGCGCCTAAGTGGCTAGCCCTTAAGGGAAAAGGCCACACTTGTGCGACGCCTTGCTCCTTCAATAGAACTTGTGATCCCATCTTCTGGAAGAACCTCAAGAGGATTCTAAAGGATTTAATCAAGAGTCGCTCAAGTATTACCCTGCTGGTTAACCGTCGCGCAAGTAAAGCATGTGTTGCGCAGGCATACCTGCATGACCAGGACTTGCGCGCCCATGCAGTACCTGGGCGCCTACTAGGACTTGCGCACCCCTGCCTTTTTGGGTGCCTTTCTTTCCCATTTCACCCCTCTTAAGCCATTCCACCTTTCCTATTCAAGATTCAGTCTACAAGACACTCTTCAAAGCCATTTATGACACAATTTCTTGATTTGACTTCCTTATCTGAAAGGAATTATGTGGAATATCTCTCCAAACCTAGTGATTTACACATCTTTATGTCACTAAAGATTGAGATTTCATTCATTCAACCTCATCCTTTAAGATGAGAGAATCCTTAACCTGGGTCTCCTTTTCAGGAATAATCCCCAGTTATTAGTCCTCTAATTTGGGCATCCTCTTAGGAGTAAGCCCTAGATCCCCTAACCTGGGTTTCCTTTCCAGGAATAATCCCCAGTCTCAAATATGGGCATCCTCCTTAGGAGTAAGCCCCAACCATAATTATCTTAACCTGGGCTTCCTTTTCAAGAGTAAGCCCCAGTATCAAATATGGGCCTCATTTTCAAGAGTAAGTCCCAGACATAATTCTTAACTTGGGCATCCTCCATAGGAGTAAGTCCCAATTCTTAAAGTTCCCAAATCTGGGCATCCTCCTTAGGAGTAAGCCCCAGTCCCCTAATTTGGGCATCCTCCTCAGGAGTAAGCCCCAAACCTTAATCCTTGACCTGGGCCTCCTTTTTAGGAGTAAGCCCCAGTCTTAATTTCTCTTAACCAGTCTTAATTTACTTTTGATCTGGGATTCCTTTTCAGGAGTAAAACCCAATCATAAGTCTTCTCCTAATTTGGGCCTCCTTTTTAGGAGTAAGGCCCAAGTTAGATTATTCAAAATCTCCATGAAGCACATATACCTTTATGGACCCTGTTCCTAGATTTCTTCCCTAAAGTAAATCCTAACCTTCATTTATCTGGGCAGTCATACATATATAAGCCCCACATTATTTCTTATGATTGCATCTTTCATGGCACAATTGTCTAATTTTTACCAATACCTTTTGTTTCTCACACCGAGCATGACTCACGTGAGCTTAGAGTGTAAAAGTAATTATGACATCCTTCTTTGAGCCATCAATCATAAATATCATACTCCCTTACTCGAACTACGTGGGTTATGATTCCTTTTATAAACAAAGGATATGTAGGTAGCCCTTCTACATGTCCGATCCCAACTCTAAAATAATACATGTCCTTATGAATGACAATAAACCTCAAGTGCCCCACTGAGTGGCTTTAAAACTAGCATGGTCATCATAATGACCAAGAGACTTCTATATAAATGTGTCTAAGGGTACCATTGACAAAGAATCTCTAATAAATATAGATGATTCTCTATCGATGAAGAACCTCGAATACATATAAAAGATTCTCTAAATTTCCTACATATTTAATCATTGATTGTCAGATCTAAAGGAAAGATCATTTTATACTTGGTAATGTAATAAGGATTCACGAACATAACTTAGATCTATAAAGAGAGTCCTAGATCAGACAATAATTCCCCTCAAAAGGTGTGATGAGTCCGACCTCCCATCCTCTCGACCAATGCAAATTCCTAAGCCTCAACAGTCCACAAACTAATTAGCACCTACCTTTGGAAAGTTGGTCCGAATGGATATGGAATCATTTGATGTTTCCGGTTCTACGAACAAAACCGTTAGAAACCGATCGGAATGTTTGAACCTCCCATCAAAAGGCGGTCATCCCCGGATTCTGAGGGAAACAGAAATGGTGAACCCGACGTGAATCCTTAACCAAGTTAAAATGATGTTTTACCTATTTGTTAGGACCCTATTTAAAACTCAATGAGAGGGCCAACAAATAACAATCATTTACATATGTGCTCATCCAAAAGAAGTATTGGATGAATTTATCTTGATTGCGTCTGTTATATCAAACAAGCACTCTTTTCCCAAGATCTTCTGCATTTCTAGAATGGATGCTCTCAAGTTCACACCTGTGAATAATGCTGCTACAAATGCCACTACTACTACTCCTGCTGGATCGTCGCCCTCTTTTAAGAAGATATCACCTACTCAGAGTCTTTAACACTGGGTATCAAACGCACTGGTTAAGGAGTACCGTCAACACGGTACCATCCCAACTCTGGAGGCTTCCCGACAAGCCCTCCAAGTAAACAACTCACATCAGTCCTTCGGAAAACGACGACCAGTGATCAAGAATCATGCAGTGCTGACTACCGTCTCCAACCGTTTCTGGTCGTTATCCCTGGAACGCAATCACCATTCGCTCCCTTATTCTGGGGAGGTGAATGAGTAGGTCCCTCAGAGTCTTAATTCAAAAAGACATGAGTCCTTCGTAAGGGCTCCCACCAACAATCGCTACCAGACTCGTGCGGCAGTGCGCCCTCAACATGATGAGGGTACCGACTCTAGGCATTCGGCTCAGGTTCCTCGAACCCGAGCAAGCAAGATGAACCACCAGAGGCGGATTCTGGTCAACAGTGAGCAGGTTCTCATCTCTGCCATCTCTGGAGAAGTCCACCAACTTAACTTGGTGGCAAGCAACGAGCAGGCACACACACCTGCCCGTTTTAATTCTGCTGTCCAGCAGACTCGTCTGGCAGCATCATGCCAATCTCGCCAGGCAATTCCGGTGGAGTACTATAGGCAGGAACATACACCTGTTTATACATCATCAGCTATTCAGAAGGCTCGTCTGATTACATATGATGGATCTTTTCAACCACATTTGGCGAAGTGCAATTAGTAGGCACATACACCTGCTAGTATTAATCAAGCCTACCAACAGTCTCGCTTGGTAGCATTCGGAGAAGTTAGTCGGAAAGCCCCGACAAAAAATAGAAGGTAGAATCAACTCTCTGCCCCCACACTTGAGTACTGTCAGGATTCACTGACATAAAAAGGAGGACATGAGTAGGCACATACACCTGCTCCAAGCCCGGAATGGACGTATATTCCTATTCCGGCAGCTGAAGTTACCAAGCATATTCTATCAATGGTGAAAGAGAAGAAGAAAATCCCTGTTCATATTCTGGATGCCTGCCAGAATATTATAACAACTTCAACAGCATCTTAAGGAAAGACACATAAATATAACCCTACCAGTGGAGTGACACATCAAAAGTTCACTCCGGAACAGACACACACATATGTTCCAGTCCAAGAGGGTTGTGGGGAATACTCCCCCATATCATATGGACAACCAAGTCAGGAACATACACCTGATTTGAGAGGAGATCGTCAACCTAACCTGGCCATCTTTCCTGATCAGGCACATACACCTGCTCAGAGCAGCCACTTTCTTCAACAAGTGGTTTCTAAGGCGAGTAAGAAGGCGTCTAAGAAAAAGACCCGCCCATCACAGTCAAGAGATCAAGTGCCAATCTGTAACAAGGCCTTGCTCGATACTGGAGTTCTTGAAGCCCTCAGACAATTATCTGTTGGAATTCAATATTTTACTCCCTCAGTTCCCAATACTGGGAACATTAATTCCGAAGGTCTTCAATAGACACTTCCTCATGAAGGCTTGCTTCATGAAAATTCGGTCGATCTCGAAGTTTTATCTTCAGATGAGAGCCACAGGAACCCTCTGTGTGGTCAGAAGACCAAGGAGCAAGAGATCTCATCTTTTTCTGTAACCCATTATGGTGGTCCTCCCCATGATGATGAATTTCGCTGCGAAATCCCTCTCCGTAGTAGTGATGCACATTTCCCAGAAAATGCTCCAGTGGACAATGTAGTGCCGAGAAAGCCCAATTATATTGAGTCACTTGCAAATGCGAAACCAGTCATGTCTGAAGCTTCATTGCTAGCAGGTGAAATACTTTCTCAATCAGAAGATAGCCCAGGGTGTAGGTCATTCTCTGAACCACCCCTAAGTCATGCATCTTCTAGTTTGATCAATGATTTATCTACTAATCCTGTTGAATATAATGAAGCAACAAGGAAACACCAACTCTGGTCAAATCAAGTAGAAGAATCTTCATCAAACGATAAAGAGGAAATGCTGAACATGAGAAAACAACTGGTGAAAGGTGATGTGCCAGTCATGTTTTGGCCTTTGGCTGACTCTCAGTATAATATTCTAGAAATGTTGACAGAAGATGAAATTCATGATATTCGTATCAAAATATGGAAGACTCTTTGTTAGTTGAAAAAGAAAGTATTATCTTATAATGAATATGAAAATCATCTTAATATAATAGAAGGGTTACAAAATCGGATTGATTTGGTGTCTCTATCAGTCTCTCGATATCCGAAGGCTAAAAAGCAGTAGAGAGCCCTTAAACATTCATGCCTTGGTGCACTAAGAAGATTGCGTTAGTTAATTTCCAATGCCCCATCTGGTATTCTTGTCAGAGGATGGGGTGTTCATGGAGCACTGCATTTCATGGTGCTCTCCGGTCAGCAAAGCCCACCGAAAATGGTCTCATGCAATGTTATTGCCCATAACCGACCACAGTCAATGGGTTTTGTTTGTAATAAAAAGCTTTCCCAAGAAAAGGCTTCAACTAGTTCGTCTGAAAATCAGTAATACAAAGAACAGATTATTGAATTAATCTTGCATCAAGAAAATGAGAATATTAAACATGCCTCTCGTTTGGAGCATGCACGTCACCAAGTGACAGAAGTGTCAGAAATCATCCAACGGTCTTTTGAACTGGGTGATAAAAGCGGATACAGGTTAATGCATCCAGCTAATTTCTGGACTAAGGTTTGGAAGATCAGGAGGACTTTCAAGAAAGTCTTAGACATAGCATGTCAAGAACCACCCCAGCTCGCCAGACTGGGGACTCTTTTAAACCAACCCTCGGAATCAATAAATAGGATTCGAGGAGTTGAGCGAGAACAACAGGAACAACCCTAGTCCATTGGACTGGGGACTTTTTCAAATCATCAATCCCCTCCTTAGAGAAAGTCGGTCTTTTCTCGATTGGGGAAGAAACCTCAAGAGGAACGAAGAGCCAAATTATTAGAAGATTCCCTACAAATTACGGTTCGTCAAGAAGTTCCTGAGGGATAAAATCAACAAAAGGCAATGTCTCATCAAAGACATGGAAGAAGACAATATCAAAAAATGCTGATAGAAGGGATGCGATGAGTTATGCATCAATCAATGTCATCAATGTCGTTATTGCTGATCCACCAAATGAGGCTCACTCAGGGGACTCAGATGAAGAGGTTCCTACTCAAGAAGATGTACTAACCGACACAAATGAAGAAGGCATGTGTACACGAAGTCAAAGGATTACTCAGAACCTAGGTAATCCTTCGAGTAACCCACTTCCCCCTCTCCGAAAAGGATCCAACAAAGGGAAGGGAAAGAAACAGGTTACATATCCTTCCTCTGGAGAAGGTCAATCGCTCTCACTAGAGCAAAGGTTTGCACAACAGGAGGAAGAAATGAAGGAATTAAGAAGGTTGAATGCAGATCTACTTCAGATTAGTCTTCTTCTTAAGCATGCTGGAGTCAGTCAGCCAAAGGAATTTGTTGCAGCTACTGAGATGGATCAATAATATCCTCCTCTATTAGTACACCCTCACAGGTCTAATCCTACGGGTCAAGTGCAACAACAGTTGGCAGTACTACCATCAGTTGCAGCACCAATCGCCATATCTGTCCAAGATCCAGTCATTGCACCTACCCAAGTCCAAGTTCAACCAGATGTTTCTCAAAAGTTAATAACTACTATTGAGTCATTAATAGCTCGGTTAGAAAATATGGAATGGAAACGTGCACAAGTTCAACCAGAAAAGAAAGTTTACCCTGAATGGGTAGATTCAATTTCTCCTCCATCCAGTTTTGGGAATCTTGTATTCCCTATTTTCAATGGATCAGGCGATCCGGAATAACATTTGACGCATTACGTGTCTTGTTGCGATCCCATTATGGGAACTCCAGAGCAACAAGAAGTAGTGAAACTCAGATGCTTCGTGCAAACCTTGGAAGGACCATCTTTTGTTTAGTATACAAGCTTGCAATCCCGGTCAATTACCGGATGAGAGGATCTTCACCAAAAATCCCACCTTCAGTTCAGCTCAACTTTGCCAAAGACAACAGTTTTCGATCTTACAAACTGTAAGAAAAGGGAGAATGAAAGGGTCTCTAATTTCATTGCTCGATGGAAGGTATTAACATATTCCTTGAGTTTAGAACTCCCTCAAGAATAATTGTTGCCAATCTATGTGGAAAATCTGCGTGATGAATTATGCACGCCGTTAATCCCTATAAAATACACAGGAGGGTTTCGAGACCTTACATCAATCTCTCAGCAGATTGAAGATTCCCTTATACAGGCTAAGGCTAAATCTCGTGTAATTCCATCAACTCTAGGAAGGAGAATGGGTAAAGTAGAAACTGCTATAGTTATACTTAAACAAGCACATGTACCTATTTCTACCTCAAATCCTTCATCTTCTCGAAGGGCTCCACCATCTGAGTGCCAACAACAAAGGCCTTTTTGTCCAGACGATCAAAAAGGTCAAAGGCGAAAACAATTTGAGGATATGAAGAGAAAAACATACTCTTTCCAAAATGAACAAGTTCCTGGTTATTTTATTTCGGCTCTGGAAAACAATTTGGTTCAATTGCCAATGCCCAAGAGGCCGAACAAGAAAGGAGATGAAGACCATCCCAATTATTGCCCTTTTCATTAAATGTTGGGGCATCCCATGCAGGAGTGTTTTGTTTTCAAAGACCTCCTGCAAAAGATGGTCGACTCGGGACAAGTCACATTGAAAGGCTCCTCAGCCCAGGTAGCATGTGTCACTGCTACAGTTCCAGAGGAGGAAGGTGAATGGAAAGAATTCAAAAGAAAAAATGAACAGAAGTATGATGATTGGATGGCCATAAAGACAATCAATCGAACTCATGCTATTTTGCGAACACAATTAAAGAAACCAATTGTGTCTTCTACCATGAATGTTGCGGAAAAACCCTCTTCATCAGAGGGAAAGTCCTCAAAGAAATGACTTGATTCAATGAAAGAAAAAGAATCATAAGAAGATGAGTATGTGTCAAAGCCTAAGTTGTCTTTGACTTTGGCAGACTTCATGCCATCTACTTCAAAGCCACGGGCACCGCACCACCAAACGGCACAGCCTGAACAGGCTAATCAGGCAGAGTCTTCATCAGACGAAGAGTTAATCTTTGGTTCTGTTAATATGATTCAATTAACAGATCCATATGCTAGTCGCAGTTTCGATTTCAATGAGCCTGAATTCCCTGTATCAAATAGAGGAATCAGAGGAAGTTCCAGGGGCTCAGGATACAGGGGAAGACGTGGTTCTTTCAGAAGCGAATATTCCAATTCGACCCCTACTAGAACTATGTACGCAGCAGAAACTCGTGGTAGAGCCCTTCAGCGAGCTCAGCAAGAAAAAGAAAGTTCTTCTACCAATAGAAAATTCAGTCCTGGAACAGTTATTTTGGAAGACCAGTTGAAGGTTCCATCTTTTTACTCTCAGCAAGTAAATGGGTCTAATCGGTCTAATCTTCCAAAACCAGGAATATTGCCAACTCCTTTCCCAATACAAGACGCATCAACTTCCAAAGTATCTGCTTCCAAGGTACCTGCTAAACCATATATTCCTATTAGTAAACGCAGACCTCTGGATCAAAAGTATGATATATTGAAACACTTGGCCCAAGTACCAGCCAAGTTATCAATTCTGGATGCTCTGAATCTGTTAAAATATCTTCGGGAAGCACTCATCGAGGCTTTGTCAAATCCTCAGGAATTTGAAACTGAAATTGCTGCAGCTGAAGTCTATCACATAGAGAATAATCCTGCAGAATGCCATGCATTAATATCTTTTACTGATAAAGATGAAGATGATGTTGTGCATGGACATATTAGACCATTTTACTTGTCTAGAAATTTCAATGGTGTGGATGTTCGAAGGGCTTTCATTGACAATGGTTCAGGAGTCAACCTGATGCCCATTCATACACTTTGTCGATTGGGCCTCACGGAATCTGATTTATCTCCTTCCACCATGATTCTACAGGGATATAATAAAAATGAACAAGAACCACTGGGTGAAGTTACACTCAAAACTCAGTTTGGAGATCTTGTATCCAATTCAGATTTCATGGTTGTTGATCAAGACTCAACCTTCAACATCTTTCTTGGAAGACCCTGGCTACATCCACATGAGGCTATCCCTTCATCATACCATCAATGCCTCAAATATTGTTTCGATGGTCAAGTTGTGACATTGTATGGTGATAAGGCCCCGTTCAAGACATGTGAGTCTCAATACATTGAGGCGGAATTCTATCACATGAAGAAAAGGGAGAAATCCATAACAAAGGAGATTACCAAAGTTGATGCTCCATATGGTTTGGAAAAAAATCCAGTAAATCCATTTACACATGTGGGTACAGATTATGTGTTGCCTATCAGTCAAATTGACAAGATAGACCCAAATCAAAATACTCTTATGGAAAGATCCATAATGTCAATTACGACAATCGAGCCATACCACATGGGAGAAATTGGTAATCTACCAAGCAGTGATGAAAGCACAAATGGTGACGTCTTCATTTCATCTGCTGAAATCCAACAAGTCTATGCTTCGCCAATTAGGCTAGAAGAAGTTATAGAAACATCGGAGGTGAACAATGATGTCGATTCTCAATCCATCATATCCTCTTTATTACCCAAAGAAGATCCTTCATCATCAATCAGGTCAGAAATGGAAGCTTCTTCTTCAAGATATGCAAATTTTGACATCTCTTCGGATCATGAGAATTCTACTTTATCATCTACTATGAAAGTAGAAAAGGAAGAAATAACACATGATAAAGAAGAAGAGGAAGATCTCAGAGAATCTCCTCCAGTATTTGAAGAGGGTATCTTTACCACTGTCGATGAACTCAGAGAAATAAATCTGGGTACAAAAGAAGATCCACGCCCCACTTTAATTAGTGCAGCCATGACTCTTGAAGAGCAAGAGATGTATATTTCTTTTATAAAGAAAAATAGAGATATATTTGCTTGGAACTATACAGAAATTCCCGGGCTTGATCTTGATGTTGCTACTCATCATTTGGGTTTACCAGAACAACATCGAGGATTTAAGCAAGCCGTGAGAAGAACACACCCAACTTATGCTTCCAAAATTGAAGCTGAAGTGGATAAACTTATCAAAACTAACTTTGTCAGAGAAGTTCAATATCACAAATGGTTGGCTAATATTGTCCCTGTAAAGAAAAAGAATGGACAAATTAGAGTTTGCATCGATTTCAGAGATCTTAATCGACATTGTCCTAAGGATGATTTCCCAGTTCTGATTACATAACTTCTAATTGATGCAACAGCTGGCTATGAAGCACTTTCCTTCATGGATGGATATTCCGGATATAATCAAATCCGAATGGCCCCAGAAGACGAGGAATATACAGCCTTCAGAGCCCCTCAGGGTGTGTTTTGCTACCGAGTAATGCCATTTGTCTTAAAGAATGCAGGTGCAACTTATCAACGTGCCATGCATCATATCTTCAAACCCTTCTTAGGGAAGTTTCTTGAATGCTATGTAGATGATTTGGTAGTTAAATCCAAACAACTTTCTAATCACTTGGCTGATTTGTAAGTCATATTCTACAAGCTTCGACAACATAATTTGAAGATGAACCCCTTAAAATGTGCTTTTGGGGTAACCTCAGGTAAATTTCTCGGCTTTTTTGTACGCCATCATGGTATTGAAGTCAATCCTAAGAAGACCAATTCAATCCTTGGTATGTAACCTCCTCAAAATTTGAAATAATTAAGAGGACTTTAAGGACACTTAGCCTATATTCGGCGTTTCATCGCCAATTTAGCAGGCAAAAGTTTACCCTTCACCAAATTTATGAAGAACGAAGTCACTTATCAGTGGACTGAAGAATGTCAAGAAGAATTCAATATTCTCAAGAAATACCTCTTGAGTCCATCGGTACTCATGCCACCTGTTGAAGGAAGACCACTTATCCTCTACGTTACAGCTCTAGAGCAATCATTGGGTGCCTTCCTTGCTCAAAAGAATGATGCTAGGAATGAAAACAACCTCTACTATCTCAGTCGAACCATGCTTGAAGCAGAAACCTGATATTCAAGTATTGAGAAGTGCTGCCTGACATTAATCTTTGCAGTTTAGAAGTTGAGGCACTACCTGCAACATCACGAGGTCCAATTGGTATCGCACAATAACCCTCTCAAATTTATCCTCAGTCGTCAAATGCTTACAGGACGTCTGGAAAGGTGGGCAGTTATTTTGCAGCAATTCGACATTCAGTATGTGTCTCAAAAGGTGATAAAGGGCCAAGCTCTGGCTGATTTCCTGGCTGAACACCCTTCAGTGGAAGATACATCTTCAGATATTGAACTCCCTAATGAGGAAGTCTTCTCTATTCAAGAAAGACCTCAGGCATGGGAAATGCATTTTGATGGTGCTTCCAAAAGTCCAACAGGGAGGAAAATGGAAAATCCTAAATTCAAAAAAGTTGGCTTAGGAATTGTGCCCATTTCTCCCGAAAAGGCAGTGTTACCTTATTCCTTCTTATTGTGGGAAGGTGGTACCAATAATGAAGCAGAATACAAAGCTCTCATCGTAGGCTTGGAATTAGCGCTTCAAGCACAAGTGAATCACTTAAAGGTGAAAGGTGATTCAGACCTGGTAATCAAATAAGTCAATGGGGATTATGCCATCAGAAAAGAAGAACTAATCCCTTTGTATGATTACATCAGAGAGTTAATGGTGGAATTCCCTTTGGAACCGACATTTTCTTATGTCCCAAGATCACAAAATTCTCAAGCTGATGCATTGGATAATATAGTGACAGCTCTGGCAGATCCAAATCGGGACGAGACAACCATCAATATTGCCCACCGTCATGCAATTTCACCTTATTTTTGAATCATAACAGAGGAAATTAATGAAATTTGTCCCATTCTTGAACCGTATGGTCATACTACAGGATGGATGTCACCTATCAGGTAATACCTTCAAAATGGAACACTTCCATCTGATAGAGCTGAGAAAGAACAAATCTGGCGATGTGTGGTTAATTTTACTCTTTATGATATCCCAGATCACCTAGAGAAAATTCTCTACAAACGTGGTTTTGATGGAGTTCTCTTCAGATGCATTGATGGTGAAGAGACAATGGATGTCATGAAAGAAGTACATGCAGGAGTCTGTGGTGCCCACCAGTCTGGATATAGACGGTCTGATCAGATTCTAAGGCTTGGATACTTTTGGCCTTCAATGATACGATATTGTGTCGATTTCACAAAGAAGTGTCATTCATGCCAAGTACATGCCAACTTCATTCATCAACCTCCATAGTTTCTTCATACAGCTAAATACTAATGACCATTTTTCACATGGGGAATAGATGTGGTGGGACCTTACCCTTTGGCTATGGCCAAGCAGTTTAAGTACATTCTTACTGCTACTGATTTCTTTTACAAATGGGCAGAGGCAATACCTCTCAAGGAAGTCAGTTCTAAATGCATTGTTAGCTTCATCAAGTCTAACAACATTACCAGATTTGGTGTCCCTCATACCATATTGACAGAAAATGGAACCAATTTCTATTCATCCAAGGTGAAGAAGTTGTATCAAGAATACAACATCAAATCCAACCATTCATCTCGGTATCATGCAGCGGCCAACGACCAGATAGAAGCCTTTAACAAGACTCTTTCAAATATACTGCAAAAGTTGGTGGATAAAGATAAGAGGTCTTGGCCTGATAAACTCTTTCATACTTTATGGGCTTATCGGACTACCACCCGCACTGCAACTCGGTCAACTCCATATTCATTAGTATATGGAACAGAAGTCGTCTTTCCCATTGAAGTTCAACTACCCTCGCTCAGAGTTTCCATTTGTGATCAATCATCTACAGATGAACAATCTCAAAAGCGATTGAATGAATTGGAATGGTTAGATGAGAAAAGATTGTGCACTTTGCACCACTTGGAAGTCTATCAGAATCGAATAACATGAGCTTTTAACAAAAAAGTTCGTCTTCGTTCATTCACTCAGGGAGAATTGGTATTAGTTCTCAGAACACCAATGATACCAGGAAAGAAACCTCCCAAACTTGAGCCAAAATGGGAAGGACCATATTCAATACATAGGGTCTACTCCAATGGAGCTTATTCATTAATCTCAATGGATGGAGAACTCATCACTACTCCAACCAATGCCAGATTTTTGAAGAAGTATTTTGTATAAACTGCAAAGTACCTTTTTAGTCCTTGCTATATGACGTTAAACTATACAGCAACGGTCTATACATATGACCTTAAACTATTTGCACTTTCTTCCTGGATATATGACGTTAAACTATACAGCAATGATCCATACATATGACCTTAAACTATTTGCACTTTCAAACCATGCTTGAAGCAGAAAACCGGTATTCAAGTATTGAGAAGTGCTGCCTGGAATTAATCTTTGCAGTTCAGAAGTTGAGACACTACCTGAAACATCACGAGGTCCAATTGGTATCTAGAAATAACCCGCTCAAATTTATCCTTAGTCTTCCAATGCTTACAGGACGTCTGGCAAGGTGGGCAGTTATTTTGCAGCAATTCGACATTCAGTATGTGTCTCAAAAGGCGATAAAGGGCCAAGCTCTGGCTGATTTCTTGGCTGAACACCCTTCAGTGGAAGATACATCTTCAGATATTGAACTCCCTAATGAGGAAGTCTTCTCTGTTCAAGAAAGACCTCAGGAATGGGAAATGTATTTTGATGGTGCTTCCAGAAGTCCAACAGGGAAGAAAATGGAAAATTCTAAATTCAACAAAGATGGATTAGGAATTATGCTCATTTCTCCAGAAAATGCAGTGTTACCTTATTCCTTCTTATTGTGGGAAGGTGGTACCAATAATGAAGCAGAATACCAAGCTCTCATCGTAGGATTGGAATTAGCACTTCAAGCACAAGTGAATCACTTAAAGGTGAAAGGTGATTCAGACATGGTAATCAAACAAGTCAATGGGGATTATGCCATCAGAAAAGAAGAACTAATCCCTTTATATGATTAAATCAGAGAGTTAATAGCGGAATTACCTTTGGAACCAACATTTTCTTATGTCCCAAGATCACAAAATGCTCAAGCTGATGCATTGGCTAATATAGCCATAGCTCTGGCAGATCCAAATCGGGACGAGACAACCATCAGTATTGCCCACCGTCGTGCAATTTCACCTTATGTTTGAATCAGAACAGAGGAAATTAATGAAATTTGTCCCATTCCTGAACCGTATGGTCATACTACAGGATGTATGTCACCTATCAGGGAATACCTTCAAAATGGAGCACTTCCATCTGATAGAGCTGAGAAAGAACAAATCCGACGACGTGTGGTTAATTTTACTCTTTATGATAGCCCAGATCACCTAGAGAAAATTCTCTACAAACGTGGTTTTGATGGAGTTCTCTTCAGATGCATTGATGGTGAAGAGACAATGGTTGTCATGAATGAAGTACATGTAGGAGTCTGCGGTGCCCACCAGTCTGGACATAGACTGTCTGATCAGATTCTAAGGCTTGGATACTTTTGGCCTTCAATGATATGAGATTGTGTCGATTTCACAAAGAAGTTTCATTCATTCCAAGTACATTAAACTTCATTCATCAACATCTAGAGTTGCTTCATACAGCTAAATACTCATGGCCATTTTCCACATGGGGAATGGATGTGGTGGGACCTTACCCTTTGGCTAAGACCAAGCAGTTTAAGTACATTCTTACTACTACTGACTTCTTTTCCAAATGGGCAGAGGAAATACCTCTCAAGGAAGTCTGTTATAAATGCATTGTTAGCTTCATCAAGTCTAACATCATTACCAGATTTGGTGTCCCTCATACCATATTGACGGACAATGGCACCAATTTCTGTTCATCTGAGGTGAAGAAGTTGTATCAAGAATACAACATCAAATCCAACCATTCATCTCGGTATCATGCAGCGGCCAACAGCCAGATAGAAGCCTTTAACAAGACTCTTTCAAATATACTGCAAAATTTGGTGGATAAAGATAAGAGGTCATGGCCTGATAAACTCTTTCATGCTTTATGGGCTTATCGGACTACCACCCGCACTGCAACTCGGTCAACCCCATATTCATTATTATATGGAACGGAAGCTGTCTTGCCCATTGAAGTTCAACTACCCTCGCTCAGAGTTTCCATTTGTGATCAATCATCTACAGATGAACAATCTCAAAAGCGATTGAATGAATTGGAACGGTTAGATGAGAAAATATTGTGCACTTTGCACCACTTGGAAGTCTATCAGAATCGAATAGCACGAGTTTTTAACAAAAACATTCGTCTTCGTTCATTCACTCAGGGAGAATTGGTATTAGTTCTCAGAACTCCAATGATACCAGGAAAGAAACCTCCCAAACTTGAGCCAAAATGGGAAGGACCTTATTCAATACATAGGGTCTACTCTAATGGAGCTTATTCATTAATCTCAATGGATGGAGAACTCATCACTACTCCAACCAATTCCAGATTTTTGAAGAATTATTTTGTATAAACTGCAAAGTACTTTTTTCTTCCTTGCTATATGATGTTAAACTATACAGAAACGGTCCATAAATATGACCTTAAACTATTTTCACTTTCTTCCTTGCTATATGACGTTAAACTATACAGCAACGGTCCATACATATGACCTTAAACTATTTGCACTTTTGTCCTTGCTATATGACGTTAAACTATACAGCAACGGTCCATACATATGACCTTAAACTATTTTCACTTTTTTTCCTTTCTATATGACGTTAAAATATACAACAACGGTCCATACATATGACCTTAAACTATTTTCACTTTCGTCCTTGCTATATGACGTTAAACTATACAGCAATGGTCCATACATATGACCTTAAAATATTTGCACTTTAATCCTTGCTATATGACATTAAACTATATAGAAACGGTCCATACATATGACCTTAAACTATTTTTACTTTTGTCCTTACTATATGACGTTAAACTATACAGCAACGGTCCATACATATGACCTTAAACTCTTGTCCCCATCGTCCTTGCTATATGATGTTAAACTATATAGCAATAGTCCATACATATGACCTTAAACTATTTTCACTTTTGTCCTTGCTATATTATGTTAAACTATACAGAAACGATCCATACATATGACCTTAAACTATTGTCCCCATCGTCCTTGCTATATGACGTTAAACTATACAGCAACGGTCCATGCATATGACCTTAAACTATTTGCACTTTCGTCCTTGCTATATGACGTTAAACTATACAACAACGGTCCATACATATGACCTTAAACTATTTGCACTTTCATCCTTGCTATATGACGTTAAACTATACAGCAACGGTCCATACATATGACCTTAAACTATTTGCACTTTCGTCCTTGCTATATGACGTTAAACTATACAGCAACAGTCCATACATATGACCTTAAACTATTTTCACTTTCGTCCTTGCTATATGACGTTAAACTATACAACAACGGTCCATACATATGACCTTAAACTGTTTGCACTTTCGTCCTTTCTATATGACGTTAAACTATACAGCAACGGTCCATACATATGACCTTAAAATATTTTTACTTTCGTCCCACACGACGTTAAACTGTGAAAAAGTTCCCTAAACGGTCCAGTATGTCCTTAAACTGCAATAGGTCCTGTATGATCTTAAACTGCATCATCAACGGTCCATGCATATGACCCTAAACTATTTTCAAGTCCCTTACGTCCAGCAAAACGTTAAACTGTGATGTCCTAACTACATGACACTAAACTGTATACAATTACCTTACATCCAGAAAGACATTAAACTACATAATCATCAAAGGTCCTGTATGACCTTAAACTATTTGAACTTTCGTCCAACATGACGTTAAACTGTGGGAAAAAAATCCCCAATGCGTCCAATATGACGTTAAAATGGTGTACTCTTTTTTCCTCCCTGCATGACATTAAACTGCATAGTCCCCCTTTCATCCAACATGACGTTAAACTCTATTTTCCCCATCGTCCTAACTACATGACGCTAAACTGTACAGAAAGTACATGATATGTCTTACATGACATTAAACTATATTTTGTCCCTGCTACATGACACTAAACTATGCAGCACCAATAGTCCTAACTGCAAGACTTTAAACTGCATAGTCCCTTTATATGTCCTATGACATTAAACTACGCATTGTTAAGGTTGTTGTTACCTCTTGTTTCTCACACCGAGTATGACTCACATGAGATTAGAATAAACCTCAACCATAACACTCTCTTTGGTCCGCTAACCATGTGTAAGTCCTAACATCATTTTTAGGTCATTGTCCCCAAGAACAACTTGATCATTAATTCATTCTTTAATTGAACTACACGGACTTTGATCCTTGCCTTCTAGGCTGGGTATGTAGGCAACCTCCCAAGGTTCAAGCCCAAAACCAATCTCTTCACATCGTTTCATCTCCATCTCATACGATGTTAATTCGTGAAACCGCCCTTAGAATTAATATATTTACATTGGTTCACTTTCGTCCTTGTTATACGATGTTAAACTATACAACACTTTTTTCCAGTGTGACAATAAAATACAAATTTCTTTGATACCCTCACCTGAGAGGGAACCATTATTTTCATTGATTTTTCAATCATGTTTCATTTAAAAGACTACGTGCATACATGGAAATGCCCGAACCTTTTATCTTGGGTTAAACCATCATTACACTAAAGTCCCCTTTCACCCTTCACATGTACGAACCAAATTTGTACAGAGGGTATTTCTAGAACTATGTGGGCTTGATTACCATCCTTATGGGATACATAGGAATGTTCGAGTGTCCCTCGAATCCGGCCCCAAGTCTTTGGGCCTAACCCCAAATTCCATTTTCAGTCCCTTGGCTGAAAAGTCCCCATGAAAACACACACTATGTATTTCTTACAATGGTCCAAGCTCTATGACCCTAAACTTATATCTCTAATACTTTTGTCCCATATGACGTTAAACTGTAGTTTAAGAACTACATATGGCTTGATTCTCATCCTTATGGGATACGTAGTGAAGTCCAACATTTCAATTCAGGACCCAGCCACAACATGATTATGGTTATCATTGATCTATGTATCTCTGTATACATTGAACAATACCCATCTTTATGTTTCATAATCCTAACCTTAAAATATTTTCAGACCCTCATAACCCTTTTCATGACTTCTAGTCACAAAAATGTCAAAATTCTGAGAGTTCTTTTGTCTGACTATGCAGCACGTTCCCATAGGCGGCCTTGCATAAACAGTATACAAAACAGACTTGTTAGCCAAAAGATACTATTATTTGACTATGCAGCCAATGCCCTTAGGTGGCCCTGCATAATTCAACCCCCTAATGGGTTTTTCAGATAGTGATAACTTCATTCTTGGGAAGAATGCCTCTTTTGTCCTTATTTGTCTTAAACGAAAGTATGTAGGGATCCACAAAAATAGCCATCCTTAACATATTTTTCCCATATCCTTTTTCATGATCTGAAAGTATTCAAGTCTATGGTTTATATTATCCTTCCTTATGTTTGGGTTAGACCTTCGTAGGAGTGATACTCATCCAGTTCTTCGATAATCTTGTTTGGAAATATCTTCTCCATATTCAATTACATCTTTCCATATAGCAAACTCTATACTTTGGAAGATTTGAATCTCCATAAACTTTCACTGGATTTTAGCACTAGGAAAGTAAATATCTGAGAGTTATTTTACCTGACTATGCAGCACGTGCCCATAGGTGGCCTTGCATAAACAGTCTACATAACAGGCTTATTAGCCAAAAGATACTATTTTATTTAACTATTAAGCCAATGCCCTTAGGTGGCCCTGCATAATTCAACCCCCTAACAGGTTTGTTAAATAATGGTAACTTCATTCTTGGAAACTACTTCTTCTAATGCCTTTTATCTCTTTTTCATATCATTCCTCAGATTCAAATATTCTTAAGTTATAGCTTACATTTTTTCCCTCATACTTGAGTATGGTAATATGTTTTCAGATGAATTTTCAAGGAATTGAGTCAATTCTAATCCATTTCGGTCAAAGCTATTTCGACCTTAAACATTAGCCTTTTTATGTCCGATGTGCATGACTTTAAACTACCCAAAAAAGACAGGGGAACTCTGAATAAAAGTCAAGTTCCCAGCTCACTAAACATACATTTTGTATGATTTAGGTAACATTGAGTAATTAAAAGGTTCGAAGTTTGTAGGGTTATTTACATTAATCCTAGTAAAAATAAAACTATGCTTACTAGGACCATTGGCTTAGGTAAAATCTAAAGCATGTAGAAAAAGAGAATGTAGGTACAAATGATTGAAGATGAAAGTGTTTTTCATTGATACATAGGAGATAGAAGGACATCCACAGACTGGAGTCTCTTCTCTTTTTCAAGAATTACAAGAGGCTTTCAACATAACTCTTCATTTGATTTACGGCATCCCGAGCTTCATTAGCAACCACATGGAATTCATTCATTCAACTGGATACAATAAGAGATGCAGTGATACCAGCTCTTCTTGGAATAATTGTAAAAGGATGTTCTTGAGTGCGGTTTGAGAAAATTTTCTACTGATCAAATAGTGACCCTGTTTCTGTCCAAGAGACTTGGAAGATGGATACATGGATTTGAGAATGGAGCATTGGAAGTAAAGAGCCATTTGGAGAGAGTACTCTTTTCAAATATTTCTCTAATTCCATGTTTGTCTTCTCTCCACCAATCAACATCAATTTTTTTTTTCAGCCCATGGGTTTGCCATTTTCATATCTGCAAGGAAATGACATGGAGGAAGAATTTGAAAGTTCATACCATTGTTGTTGCTCTTAATGCACAACATAACCAAAATAGAGGAGTAGCAGTGCAGCTGGATTTCAAGTGTATAGTTCTTTGCATCTGGAACATTGACTCCTTGAAAATGACCATGACCATATAGAGGTAGATAGATGCTCTGTGGGAAATTAAGACGATATTTCTTCAAGTACTTAGCCAAATCTGGGAGAGTGCTGTCGCAGATATCATAGTAATCATGGCCAATGATGTTCATCATTTCATCAATCCTCTTGCTATCCAGTTCATCAGCCGTTCCAATTCCCTTGGGATCCATTGAATCTGCACAAAAGTTGAATAAACTAAATGGGTTTATTTTTCATAAAATTTGTGAAAGAATTCAAGAAAATGGAAAAGGCATTAAGGCACACAAGTCTCAACATGGCGCGCAAGTGTTCATGTGTCGTGTTAGTTTTTGATGCGCAAGTATAAACCACGCAAGTACAAATACCTATACAGCAACTTGATAGCAAAGAAACATCGGAAAACAGAGCAATCTGCGCGGCTAAAGTGACCTGCGCGGCGAGAGCTCGAAGGTTTGAAATCTGGAAATCTGGATTCTTTGTACGGAAGTGAGGCCCTCTATTTATAGAAGCGGCCAGAACCCTGCGTGCCGTACCCCTGCGTGCCAGGCCCTACGTGATGCGCACTTTCGCGCCGCCCTCTGCGCCATCAAGACTTGCACACCACCTTTCCTTTGGATGTCTTCTTTTACTCCGAGTCACATCCTCATTTCTTTCGAATCCAACTCTGAGGGGGGAATTTTGTTGACGATCCTTTTTCGTCACAGAGTCCAAAGGAATGTAACAGGAAATGACATAGCACAAATTGATTTCATCCTTTGATGAAAATATAAAAAATCGACAAAGGCATGATCAAGGGATCAAAAGCATAGGTGCCGCGTAAGTTCTATCACGGTCGCGCAAGTCCACTTACGTTCCGTCTAGTGGTCACGCAAGTGACTTGCATGACCTAAGTGATAACCGCCCGGGGTCTTCTCCTGCCTATAAATAGACCCTGTGGTCCCCCCATTCGGGGAGGATTTGTTTCCAGAAACTCAGATTTGAGCTCCCGGCGCCCTAGTCTCTTCTCAAAGCTTCCGAAGCACTTATAAGGTAATTTCTTACCTAGAACAAAAGATCTAAAGAGGGGGAGGAAGGCATAAGTGTTGAAACTCAACAAAACTTGCGCGACACCTTGCTCCTTCAATATAACATGCACTCCCCTCTTCTGGAAGAACCTCAAGAGGATTCTAAAGGCTTTAATAAAGAGTTTCTCAAGTATTACCCTGCTGGTTAACCGTCACAAAAGTACAACATGTGTCGTGCAGGCATACCTGTGCGACCAGTACTTGCGCGCCCATGCAGTACCTGTGCGCCTGCCAGGACTTGCGTGCCCCTACCTTTTTGGGTGCCTTTCTTGCCCATTTAACCCCTCTTAAGCCATTCCACCTTTCCTATTCAAGATTCAGTCTTCAAGACACTCTTCAAAGCCATTTATGGCATGATTTCTTGATTTGACTTCCATATCTGAAAGGAATTCTGTGGAATATCTCTCAAAACCTATTGATTTACACATATTTATGTCACTAAAGATTGATATTTCATTCATTCAACCCCATCTTTTAAGATGAGAGAATCTTTAACCTGGGTCTCCTTTTCAGGAATAATCCCCAGTCATAAGTCCTCTAATTTGGGAATCCTCTTAGGAGTAAGCCCCATATCCCCTAACCTGGGTTTCCTTTCCAAAAATAAGCCCCAGTCTCAAATATGGGCATCCTCCTTAGGAGTAAGCCCCAACCATAATTCTCTTAACCTGGGCTTCCTTTTCAGGAGTAAGCCCCAGTCTCAAATATGGGCCTCCTTTTCAGGAGTAAGTCCCAGTTATAATTCTTAACATGGGCATCCTCCTTAGGAGTAAGCCCCAATTCTTAAAGTTCCCAAATCTGGGCATCCTCCTTAAGAGTAAGCCCTAGTTCCCTAATTTGGGCATCCTCCTCAAGAGTAAGCCCCAAACCTTAATCCTTGACCTAGGCCTCCTTTTCAGGAGTAATCCCCATTCTTAATTTCTCTTAACCAGTCCTAATTTACCTTTGATCTGGGATTACTTTTCCGGAGTAAAACCCAATAATAGGTCTTCTCCTAATTTGGACCTCCTTTTCAGGAGTAATCCCCAAATTAAAGTATTCAAAATCTCCATGAAGCACATATACCTTTATGGAACCTGTTCCTAGATTTCTTCCCTAAATTAAATCCTAAACTTCATTTATCTGGGCAGTCATACATACATAAGCCCCACATTATTTCTTATGATTTCATCTTTCATGGAACAATTGTCTAATTTTTACCAATACCTCTTGTTTCTCACACCTAGCATGACTCACGTGAGCTTAGAGTGTAAAAGTAATTGTGACGTCCTTCTTTGAGCCATCAATCATAAACATCATACTCCCTTACTCGAACTACGTGGGTTCTGATTCCTTTTCTAAACAAAGGATACGTAGGTAGCCCGTCTACGGGTCTGATCCAAACTCTAAAATAATCCATGTCCTTATGAATGACAATAAACCTCAAGTTCCCCACTGAGTGGCTTTAAAACCAGCATGGTCATCATAATGACCAAGATAATTCTATATAAATGTGTCGAAGGGTACCATTGACCAAGAATCTCTAATAAATACAGATGATTCTCTATCGATGAAGAACCTCGAATACATATAAAAGATTCTCTAAATTTCCTACATATTTAATCATTTATTGTCAGATCTGAAGGAAAGCTCATTTTATACTTGGTAATGTAATAAGGATTCACGAACATAACTTAGATATATAAAGAGAGTCCTAGATTAGACAATAATTCCCCTCAAAAAGGTGTGATGAGTCCGACCTCCCATCCTCTCGACCAATGAAAATTCCTAAGCCTCATCAGTCCACAAACTAATGAGAACCTACCTTTGGAAAGTTGTTCCGAATGGATGTGGAATCATTGGATGTTTCCAGTTCTACAAACAAACCCATTATAAACCGATCAGAATGTTTGAACCTCCCATCAAAAGGCGGTCATCCCCGGATTTCGAGGGAAACAAAAATGGTGAACCCAACGTGAATCTTTAACCAAGTTAAAATGATGTTTTACCTATTTGTTAGGACCCTATTTAAAACTCAATGAGAGGTCCAACAAAAAACAATCATTGACATATGTGCTCATACAAAAGATGTAGTGGCTGAATTTATCTTGATTACGTCTGTTATATCAAACAAGCACTCTTTTCCCAAGATATTCGGCATTTCTAGAATGGCTTCTCTCATGTTCACACCTGTAAATACTACTACTGAAAATGCCACTACTGCTACTCCTGCTGGATTGTCGTCCTCTTTTAGGACGATATCTCCTACTCAGCGTCTTCAAAGCTGGGTATCAAACGCACTGGTTAAGGAGTACCGTCAACACGGTACCATCCCAACTCTGGAGGCTGCCCGGCAATCACTCCAAGTAAATAACTCACATCGGTCGTCCGGACAACGACGACCAGTGATCAAGAAGTAGACGGTGTTGACTAATGTCTCCAACCGTTTCAGGTCGTTATCCCCGGAACGCAATCACCATTCGCTCCCTTATTCTAGGGAGGTGAATGAGCAGGTCCCTCAGGGCCTTAATTCAAACAGACAGGAGTCCTTCGTAAGGGCTCCCACCAACAATCACCACTAGACTCGTGTGGCAGTGCACCCTCAACATGATGAGGGTACCGACTCCAGGCGTTCGGCTCAGGTTCCTCGAACCCAAGCAAGCAAGAAGAACCACCAGAGGCGGAATCCGGCCAACAGTGAGTAGTTTCTCATCTCTGACTTCTCCAGAGAAGTCCACCAACCTAACTTGGTGGCAAGCAACGAGCAGGCACACACACCTGCCCGTTTTAATTCCGCTGTCCAGCAGACTCGTCTGGAAGCATCACGCCAATCCCTCCAGGCAATTCCGGCAGAGTACTATAGGCAGGAACATACACCTGTTTATACATTATCAGCTAGTCAGCAGGCTCGTCTGACTACATATGATGGATCTCATCAACCACATTTGGCGAAGTGCAATCAGCAGGCACATACACCTGCTAGTATTAATCAAGCCTACCAACAGTCTCTCTTGGTAGCATTCAGAGAAGTTAGTCGGAAAGCCCCGACAATAAATAGGAGGTAGACTCAACTCTCTGCCTCCTTTACAAAAGTAAGCCCCAGTCTTAATTTCTCTTAACCAGTCCTAATTTACCTTTGATCTGGGATTCCTTTTCAAGAGTAAAACCCAATCATAAGTCTTCTCCTAATTTGGGACTCCTTTTCAGGAGTAAGCCCCAAGTTAGAGTATTCAAAATCTCCATGAAGCACATATACCTTTATGGACCCTATTCCTGGATTTCTTCCCTAAAGTAAATCCTAACCTTCATTTATTTGGGAAGTCATACATACATAAGCCCCACATTATTTCTTATGATTGCATCTTTCATGGCACAATTGTCTAATTTTTAACAATACCTCTTGTTTCTCACACCGATCATGACTCATGTGAGCTTAGAGTGTAAAAGTAATTGTGACATCCTTCTTTGAGCCATCAATCATAAACATCATACTCCCTTACT
Source organism: Viscum album (assembly GCA_963277665.1). Taxonomy (NCBI): domain Eukaryota; kingdom Viridiplantae; phylum Streptophyta; class Magnoliopsida; order Santalales; family Viscaceae; genus Viscum; species Viscum album. The sequence goes on along the minus strand of OY728129.1, from coordinate 1,606,868,770 downwards.
CGAACTACGTGGGTTCTGATTCCTTTTCTAAACAAAGGATATGTATGTAGCCCGTCTACGGGTCCGATCCCAACTCTAAAATAATCCATGTCCTTTTGAATGACAATAAACCTCAAGTGCCCCACTGAGTGGCTTTAAAACCAGTATGGTCATCATAATGACCAAGAGACTTCTATATAAATGCGTCGAAGGGTACCATTAACCAAGAATCTCTAATAAATACAAATGATTCTCTATCGATGAAGAACCTCGAATACATATAAAATATTCTCTAAATTTCCTACATATTTAATCATTGATTGTCAGATCTGAAGGAAGGCTCATTTTATACTTGGTAATGTAATAAGGATTCACAAACATAACTTAGATCTATAAAGAGAGTCCCGGAGTAGACAATAATTCCCCTAAAATAGGTGTGATGAGTCCGACCTCCCATCCTCTCGACCAATGCAAATTCCTAAGCCTCATCAGTCCACAAACTAATGAGCACCTACCTTTGGAAAGTAGGTCTGAATTGATGTGGAATCATTGGATGTTTCCAGTTCTACGAACAAACCCGTTAGAAACCGATCAGAACATCTGAACCTCCCATCAAAAGGCGGTCATCCCCGGATTCCGAGGGAAACAAATATAGGACTATTTTGGGTCAAATAAATTTCATCCAATGAAAATGAAATATGTTTTGACTATTTTTTCAATCCTTATCTTTTTTTAACCCTTATTTTACCCTTTCAACTCTTACCATGTGATCTTGTAATTTTACAATTTGAGGGTTAATATAATTAATATAACATGAAAATTTCCAATAAATGAGTCATTTATGAGGATGCGTAGAAATGGATCTAAAGTGAGTTATTTCTAATATAAATGGGGTAGTTGTTTTAATCTGTCATACCCTAATTCACCCCCCTCTCAGGGCATCTAACCTAGTGGACCTAACAATTTTATATTAAAAATGGATACAAAGTGAGTTATTTATAATATAAGATGAGTATGAGTAGAAATATTCTCGACCAATAATTTTTAGACAAGTTTAGGTAGTATTCTTACCCTTATCTTTTGCCTTTAATCCTTAGTTAAACCCTTTTACTCTTACCTTGACAACTTCTATTTTTACTCTTTAAGGGTTAATATAGTAACTATAAAATTCAAAAAAAAAACAATAAATTTACCATTTATGATATTTTCAAACTTATCCCAATCAGTTGGATGAATTTTAGATTTTCAAGAATTTTTGATCGTTTAGTAAAATATTATTTGTTTTAAAATATCATTAACGTCAATTTTTACACTATTTATTACTTGAATTTTTTAAAAATATCATAAATATAAGGTATATTTTAAAAAAAATATTTTAAAATATCCCCAATATTTCAAAGTCCTTTAGAAAATTTGTGGATGACACTAATTATCTCAAATTATATTCATTTTAATATTTTTAATATCATTTATTTGATATTTCCATTCAATAAAAAATTACCGCATCAAAATTGTGAAAGAAATTAATTTAATTATAACTTCCCTACAAATAAAAAATATCATGTTTAATATAATTATTTTATCTTTCCAATGACTATTTATAGTCAAACATATCACCTACATAGCCCCATATTTAAAATATTTAACTTGTTAAAAATAAAAGTATGAAAAAATTGACTTTTCTTAGAATAAAATACTATAAAAGACATAAAGTCATCAAAGTGGATCTTAGTGGACATAAAATTGTCCCAAGGATTCTTTTTGTTGAAAAAAAATCATACATTACATGTGGAAACTTATACTCAATATCAATTTTTTCCACTAAAGGTAAGACTTTTAAAAAACATGAATTCTTTTCGAGACACATATTCAATTATTTCATCATGACATATTATTTTCCCTTACAAATATAAATACCTATGTTTTTTTAAAACGTGGTATGAGTATAAAAATATCCATAAGGGACATAAATAAAGTAAATCGTTAGTCTAGTGAAAGCATGAAAACCCATTAAAAACCTTTTCTTAAAAACTCATTAGCATGCATAGAAAAATCACATAGGTTTCTTTGGACATATTACTATATCAATCTTACATTAAAACCTACAAATGGAATAACTATATGGTCGACTTCCATCTCCAGAATACCCAATGCATTAAAGATCTATAATGGGGCTCACCCGTCATATCTTGAGTTATAATGGGGCTCAACCCATCATATATTGAGCTATAATGGGGATCAACCCATCATATATTGAGATATAATGGGATAAAACCATAATAAAAAATTTCCAAATAATATATCCTGAATAAACACCTTTAAAATTATTTCAAACCCATGAAAAAACACATTCAGATATAAAAATATAATTTTCATTTAAAAATCACTTTTAACATATAAAAGCTGCACACAGAAAAATGAAACCATTTTATTTGAAAAGAATTGTGAAAATTTATAAATAAAACATTAAAGTAATAAATCATCATGACATCAGGAGAAACCACTCATACCATATAATTTAAAGAAACATTCCCTTTGACTTTTATAAGAAGAGTTGAAAAAGGAACTTTAAATGAGGGTTTTTTAAAAAAAGTCTCTTACATAAAACCTTAAAAAGACCAATTTTTATAATCATTTGAGAGATAATAAAAAATTAACATTTCAAAAAATTCATGTAAATATAAATAAATTAATAAAAATCATTTTAAAAACATTTAAATGAAAGATAAATATTTAGAAAATAAATATTTAAAACATCTAAAATAAGGTTTATTTGAAAAGGACCCTTACCTCGAGTCCGAATCATCACGTACAGTCCTTATATTCTTGAATAATAAAATTTGAGTTTAATTATTTTATTTCTTTATTTTTTACATTTTATTATTCCTTTTATATCACTTATTATCATCTTAAAACAATTACTTAATTATTTAAGTTCATGTCGGACGTTTTGTTGATATTCGGTACATGAGTCCAAAATGACTTCGGTAAGTTGGATACAGTCAAAGATGTCATTAGTCAATCTTATACAGAATAGTATTCAGGACATAATAATTAATTTTATACATCAATTATACTTTTAAATCAAACCATTTATGCATGTTTATGAAAAATGAACAACGTTATAATCATGAAGACGGTAGGGCGTACATATGCATGAGTAACATTTCAATTTTTCATTGATCATTATATAAAAAGGTAATTATGATTTTATATTTCCATAATTATAATATTATAATAAATTTCATATTAATAATTTAAATATACTTATATATAACATCCATGTGATGTGGTGATGAAAAACAAATCACATCGCTTCATGGAGGTGATAGTTTATACGTACCCACGAATGACATTATCATTTTTATATTCATGGAAAGGTAAGGAAACCAATGATATATTATTATTTAATAATGATAAATATATCATGAATATCTTATATTAAAATTAATTCTATAATTATAACTAGTCTTGAGATGTGATGATGGAAAACAAATTATATCGGTTTGCATGGTGGTAGTCCGCCATACGTATGAACAATTAATTATTTTCCAATTTGATGGAAGTGGAGATGGATTTAGGGGATGATATTAACATAATAACATATTATTATATTTATTATACATTAATTATTATTTCATCATTATCGAAGAATATTTTTAGGAATTGGAAGAAGAAATAAAATAGAAACCCTTAATTAAAAATGATACCTCTCCTTCGGACGACCCCATTTGATTAACACCTTAACACCCCTAAGGAGGGTGTTATTCCTCAAATAAGGTCTATAAAATGTGGGGAGAGATTATATTAAGGTATTTGGGTAGATATTTTCCGAACCAAAAAGGTTTTGAGGTGTGAAGAAAATAAAAGAATGGGTTATAGTTCACATGTATGCACAAACTATCCATTCTTTTCCCATTTGATGGAAGTGGAGATAGATTTAGGTGATGCTATTAAAAAAATAACATCCCAATATATTAAGGATACTAGAGTTATTATTTCATCATGGTTCAATAATATTATAAGGATGTGGAAGAATAAATAAAACATAAATACTTGTTTAGAAATGATACCTCTTCCTCAGACGATCTCCTCTGATTAACACCTTAACACCTTTAAGGAGGGTGTTATGACTAAAATAAGGCCTCAAGAATGTGAGTAGGGATTCTAGTAAATTTGGGTCGAGCTTGGACGAACCAAATAGGATTTTAGGTGTGAATAAAAGATAATAATGTGTTCCCTTTTATAAGATAAGGGAGGGCACTCTTGGAATTATTCAAAATATTAAATTAATATAAATTAATTTTCTATTACAAATGGGTACAAAGTAATTTATTTATAATATATAATGATTTTGGGTCTAATAACCTCCATAAAATGAAAATTAGATTAATTTTTCTTATTTTTTAATCCTTGTTTTTTGTTTTAACCTTTATTAATTCTTACTATGATATCATGTAATTTACACTTTAAGGGTTAATATAATTACTATAACAGGCCAATGACACATAAATGAGTCATTTATGACATTTTAGGACTTATCACAATTATTTGGATGAATCTTATATTTTAATAAATTTTATATCTTTTAATAAAATATTATTTATTTTAAAACATCATTAATGTTAATTTTGATAGTATTCATTATTTTACTTTTTAAAAATATCATAACAACTTCATATATTCGAACAAACTCTATTAATTAAAAACTTTTTTTTCATTGAAATAATTTATAGTGTTAAATTATATATTTTATTACTTTTAAAGAATAATTAGGTCATGTTTTTATTAGTTAAACCAATTTAGGTCATTGGAATCAATTTCACATTGAAGTTAGATATAAAAACTTTTTGAACTTTTGAAAATTTTTACTTTAAAATCCATTTTCTCATTCCATCAACGAGATTAATTTTTAATTAATTTCTACGAATTATATGTTTTTAGTTTGTAAAAATGGATTCCATATTTATAATTATAAGGTCCAAATTATGTAAATAGGTCCCTTTTATTATGGACAATATGAATAGTAACTTTAGTAATTTTTTTATTACCACAATCAAGGATAAATAGGGTAATTAAGGGTAAAAATAATATTATAATTATTATAAAATAACCTAACACTTTTCCTAATCTCATTATATGAGTTTTTTCAACCAAAAACATCATTAGGTCCAAATTATAACCTTTAGAAGCCACTTGGATGAGAGTATGTAATTAGTAATATTTTATTTAAAGTAAAGTCAAAGATGTGACACTCATGTTTCTCATAACTATAAGGAAGAATTAAGTAGATTAGAAGTAATAGATGGAAAAATGATTTGAATTATGAGATATAATCCATGTACTAGAAATAAGTTTGGGTTTTGATAGATTCTATGGTTGATGTAAACCCCATTGGTTGCAAATGGTTATTGAAAGGGGAATTGGAAATGGAAGGTAAAGTTAGTACCTATAAATCTAGAATGGATATTAAAGGGTTTATTCAACATCAGGATATTAAATATGATGAAACATTTTTACCAATTTGTATACTAAAATCTATCGTAATTCTTCTTACATTGTAGCTTACTATGATTATGATATTTGGAAGATGGATTCCAAAACCAATTTACTTAATGGAAACCTCATGTAAGATGTATATATAACATGAAAAGAGGGGTTTGTGAATCCAATTGATGCCAACAAGGTATGAAATTTGAAAATATCCATTCATAGGTTTAAGCAAGAATCCATATAATGCAACATTAACTTTGATAATTCCATTATAGAATTTTGTTTCATAAGAAATGAATGTGATCCTTGTATCTACAAGTAGTTTAGTGAGATTGAATTAATTTTACTAGTGGTATATGTTGATGAAATATTACTAAATGGAAATGTGATACCAGTATTACAGTTAGTTAAGACATGGTTTAACACATACTTCTTCATTAAGTACTTAGGTGAAGAAACCTACATTCTTAGGATTAAGATACATGGTGATATATACAATAGGTTCCTTGGTCTAAGTTAGGGTATATATATTTACAAGACATTTACAAGATTCAATATAAAACAATACATAATGGGATTGTTTCTAATGTCACATGATATAAATATATCTATGAAAATGTGTTCCTCATACACAAGAGGAGAGATATATAATGACCGAGATTCCTTACACATCAATGATTGGATGGGTCATGTATGTAATGAAATGTTCCGGGCTTGATGTTGCCTATGCCTTGGCTATAGTAGCAATAAATCAAGAAGATCCAAGATACCACCATTGGATTCTAGTTAAGACTATCCTAACATATTAGAGTCATACTAAGGATATTTTCCTAGTTTGTGGAGGATATAATGATATAGTAATCTGAGAATATATAAATTATAGTTTCTAGATAGACCAAGATAATCTAAAATAATAATCAGGATATATGTTCACTCTTAATGAAAGATATGTGAGCCGGAAGATGTCAAAGTATCCATTGGTCACTGATTCTGTAACAAATTTCATGTATATTGTGATTTCTAATATTTCCAAAGAACCAGTTTAGACACACAACCTTTTCTAGGAGCTTGTTGTGGTTCTTAATAGTAGAGACACTACTATAATATATTGTGATAATATTGTAGCAATGAATCTTTCTAAGGAACCAAGTTCACATAGGTGAACAAAGCATATATGTCAAAAGTATCACCTTTTTATGGATTTTTCTAAAAGGGGTGAGGTCACAATAAGTAGAGTTTCTATAGAGGATAACATGGTGGAATCGTTAATTAAATACTTATCTTAGGAAAATCATGAATATTATGTGATATCTAGTGGAATTAAAGATGTTAGTAGTTGGATATAGTGCACATGAGAGTTTTTTAGAGTTGGTTCCCTAGAAGTAACTACTTTGAACTTTTTATTACCTATATTTTCAAAGATAATAATATAATGAATATCATATCACATGATGTATATTATTTTACGTTTCATGAATATAATAATATAATTAGAATATTTTTCACATCAAAAAGAAAATTACCTTATATGATTATATACTTGAAATACTTTGAAAATATTATTAAATATGTGTTTTCCAGTTTGACTGTTTCTTCTGATGAGATACAGATGGTGCAAACTATCAAGTGCAATTAGATCATAAGGAATTGAGACTTATCATGAAGTTTTCACTTAGTAATCTCTAATAGATAAGGTTATGAGAAATAGGCCACCAATATTAATTCCATATGTTTAAGGTGTCATTATATATTACTATCAATGAATGTGAGTTGATTCTTATACTTCAGATTATTATTAATGCATATCACGAGTCACATAATTTGATGTATTGAAAAAATTGTGACACCATATGTTCCTATCTAGGTAGGGTATTTTGGGTGCATCATGAGTGACATAAAATTAATGAATAAATCAAGATATAAATTTTCCTTTATAAGTTAGTGGAAGATAATATCTCATGACCTATGACTAAGATAGAACAATCTAATTAATTCTATTAAAAACAGATGAGTTCATTCAAGCTAGTCAAAGAAAGATATATCTTGCATATAGGTTGATGACACAAGTATGCAACCTTCTTGATGAGATATCGAGAAAAATATATTATATCACATAGTTAACATTAATAGGAGTTTGTTTCCATTATAATATTTACTTATTTCTCTATAGGATCCTTGACATGTTTCTAGATGTCAATCTTGGACTTTAGGTCTGTTAGCATAATACAATTGAGAAAGCGGCCTAGATATTCACACATTAAGTGTTTCTATGAATATAAATTTAATTATATATATTAATTTAATATTAAAATAAATATTATTATATAGTTTTGATAAATAATATTTATTTAGGTTGTTTTGATTACATAGATTCAATCACCAATTATTTGAAAGAATATATATGTGATTTGGGTATTGGATAAATATTATTTTTCAGTTCAGAAGATATAATATTTATTTATTGATTGATTAATAATATTAGAATATTTATTTGGTAAAATAAATATTTATTATTCTTGGTTTGATAAATATCAAGGAGGATTAATGGGCCATGTTAAGGGCTCAGGTGGAAATGATATATTTAAATGTCATTTAAATAAATAAATATTTTTTTATTTAAGAAATGATATTTAAATTTGTGAGTTTATCTCATGTCATGGATATAATAATAATAATAATAATATTTGAAATGGATTTTATTTAGAGATAAAAAATAGTTGAAGATCCTTTGTTCAATTATATTTTTTCCAACCCTAATATATAAACCCGATTATATCATTTTCATGAGATATAATCATTGTGCACAATAAGAACTATAGAGAAGATTCTATCCTAAATTGAGAGAAAATTTATAGTGATCTGAAGAAAAAAGAGTGAAAATCATCCTCCTCCCTCTCATGACTAAGAGAACACGAGAGTTCCATTTACTCTAGAAGGATTCAGGTTACAATCAGTGTGGTCAACACATGTTGATCGGGTCTTCCATGCTAGCACTCATAAAATCCATTCGTGATAACCTGAGTTCCATGGATCACATATATATACCACTAAATGGATTCTATATTGGATCCTATTGACACAACAATGGCACAACTAAATGAGGATCGATTGTTTGAAAATATCAATAAAGAAATAATTTCAATGTAAGAGGTAATTCTAGTTTATAAATTAATTATAATTTTTATGTGAAAGTTCCTATCTCAAGGATTATAAGATTAATATTCATCTAATTAAAAATATAAATATAAGAAAAATGATGAAAAATAATTATTATGAATGGGCCTAACTACTTCCACTTCACCCAAGAACCTTTATTTAGACTATAATAGAGCATTAATTCTGAAGTTATGATGCAAGAAGAATCACACGTTGGTCTTGAATATACCTTAATGTATATAAATTATAAATATACCCTAATGTTTATAAACTATCCAATCCTTCAATAAAGTAGCGTGTTAAGGAGAAGAAGTGGTAGTGCCCCTTGGATCAATAATGATTCATTTGATAACCTTGTAAGGGAAGTGTGCCTTGGAACAAAGTGATTGTGACCTAAGATCATAAATTCATAGAAAGTGAGTATAGTGGATTATAGTACACTAAAACATCTTCATATGTATTCTCCTTGGATTATCCATTAGTGGAGAAAAAATTATAATCCTTATGTGTGATATTTTTTTACTTTTTTTCACTGTTATTTAATATTCAGTGTAATCAAAGATGAGAGAATGAGAGGTTGAACATGTTCTTTAAAATAGGGGAATAAGACCTGTATGACCTAGAGAACTAAAATAAGAGAAAATATTTAATCGGTGTGTTTCGTGAATCACCCCTAAGGTACTTTTAGTCATCTTAGTCTCAACATAATGTTCAAATCTTTAAACATAGTATTCAAACTCCTTAACTTGAGAAAATCAAATGTTGTGAGGTTAATAACTTCTATTGTCTACTTAGAACTCCTTATAAGGGTTGAGTGGGTAATTTTCACTTCTATTTACTTATTATGTTTTGATAATTATTACAAGGATTTTGTGTTTTAAGATTTTAATGCTTATAGAAGAAAAAAAGTTCTGTTATTAATTTTTTAATTTCTTCATTTATTATGTTATAATTTATTTATTACTCTAGTCAAATAAAATTTTATGTTATATAAATTTTCTTAGAATTAGTTATTTTGAATATATAAGAAATCTAGAAACTAGAATTTATATTGAAGTATGTATATTTTAGTTTTTTTGGAAGTTACCAAAACCAGAAGTTACTTTTAGGCTAACCAAAAAAATTATATGTATGCTTCAACCTATGCAGATTTAATTTTATATATTAGTCATGTTTTTATTTTTAGAAAAACGAATGACCATTAAGTTATGAAGGAATGAATCATATGTATGTTGTATGTAGAGACACGAAGCATGACATACATGGACATTACATTACTTTTGTGGAATACTTAATACATAACAAAAACCAACACTCAAGGATCGTAATGGTTTAGTGTCTTTGGAAACTCGGAACAAAATCTTCTAATCATTGTGAAAGATCTTCAACATCTCCCATAAAAATCTTCCCCTTTTGTTTTCTTACCTAAAAACTTTCTTTATATTCTAGGGAAAAGAAAACATATAAATGGTGAGCTCAAATGCTCAGTAAGGGTAAACATAGAGAACATAAAACAATCCATAAACATTTGAATTCAAAAACCTGAACATAAAATCTAAACATCAAAACCTTGAGCAAAGACATAAATATTGGAAGTACTTAAGGCATATATCATAAAGGAACATCAATCATGATAAAATAGAATGGGAATAAAACATGTAATTTTGGCATCCATCAAGAACATTTTATGATTTCCATAGTAGCCAAGACATTGCTTCCAAGACCATCATAGTGGACAAAGTCCCTTTCTGAATCGAGTTCACTCCTCATTTCAGTCCTGTATTACTGAACCAGATTAACTTACCATTCCAGCCATGTCTATCTCATGTGATATAAATCTTTACCCAATGCATTGGAGGGATATATAGGTCCCACCCATCTCATAATGAAATCATTCTTACTTGTGCCACAAAATAAACTTAAAACATTCATCATAACCCAAAGAATAAAATGGGTTTCATAAACATCATCCCATCATCTCATAATCCATATAAAACAAATGGACATTTCATCATAAGAAAAGTGAATCCATATAAATCATAGAGACATTAAACTTGAAACATACACATATGAAATAATTACTTCTTAGATTAAAAAATGGTTTTGATAAAACACTTGAAATGAATTCTTGAGGAAAATATCCTTTCTTCTTCAAAATCAATTTATTTTCACAAAACGTCATGAAATTTTAAAAGAAAGAGATTTTTTTGGATATAGTCATGAAATATTTTGGAGGAAGCTTCATGAAAATAAGGCTTTATAAAACTGTAAAAATCCGTTCGTGACCTATAAGTTAAAAAAACATTCTTCTCGTACTTTTGCCGAAAAAGTCAAAAAGTACCTCGTAAAAGAAAGATTTCATACATACCATGTAGTAAAAGTAAAAATTGGGTAAAAAGGACATTAAACATACATGAAATCATTTTTATAAAACAAGGACATGGATGATAAATATAACCCTAGTAAATACTTACGAATAACAATCTCGGATAAGAATGAGATTGCAAAATTATCCCTTACTTTTGGTCCGATAAGCTCTGTATGTGTCATAAACTCCTATATAATGATTTAAATAATGTCATAGACTTATTACAGAATCATATTAATTGTTATGATATCATATATGGTTCACTTATGACTTTATATTACCCGTTCTTTTGTAAATTCCATGTTAAAGCAGCATTTTGGGTAAAATCGTTTCATTTATCATACGTGTTTTGACTTGTTGTTCTTGATATTATTACTTATATAATGATTTAAAAATTTCCATAATGTAAAACATGATTTATATATAATATATATTCAGCATATACATATATATATGATAGATCGATAAATGGAATGAAACACGCCGTTCATGGAGACGGTAGGTCGTACGTACGCATGAACACTATTTTTGTTTCTTTATTGAATTGAATGGAATTAAGTATATGACATACATATACATAAATACAGTATCATTATTATGTCATATATTTCATGATTACTTATTATATAAACTTTATAATCATTCGTGAATGGTTAACATGGAGAATGAATCTCATCGCGTCGTGGAGACGGTAGTTCGTACGTACGCATGAGCGATGATATCGTTCCCATATTTATTGAATCGAGTTGGATTGAATGATATAATATCTTAGAATAATTATGATGTTATAATAATCATATGTATTTATTCTTTACACTGTTATACCCATCCAAGTAAGGTGGTGGTGGAAAAACAGATTACACCACAGCGTGGAGACGGTATTCCGTACGTACGCACGCGCGGTGATTTCGTTTTCTGTAGGATGGATAGAAGGTGAAATGGGGTTGTTTCATATTTATAATAACATATCAGTATATTATTAATACTGTTGTTATTACTTTATAATTAAACAACTAAATAAGAAGAAGTTGAAGATGAAAGAAATTGGAAAAGATCGGTAATGAATATTACCTCTTCTTTGACGCGCCTCTTCTTAACCTCCTCTTAGGGAACTAGGGTTGGTCTTTGAAGAAAACCAGGAGCTCTAGGATGTTTCTAGGGAAGTGGAGAAGAGAAATTGTCAGGGTTTGTTCGAGCGTGATGGCTCAAAGTGGTGTGAGGAAGAGGGGGAGGAGGTGCCCTTTTATAAGGGAGGAGAGGGGCACCTTTGGAAAAACTCAAAATATTATTTTATTATAAAGTCATATTCGGTTTTTAATAGCTCCAAATTGATTTATTTCGAAGCTAAGGTGGGTATGGGTCTCAATAATCTCATCCAATAGAATTTGGAAAAGTTTAGGTAATTATTGTAACATTATTTGATTGATTTAACTTTAAGTTAAATAATTTCACTTTTACCGTGTCTTCTTGTTTTCTTACACTATAAGGTTAAGAAACTTACTATAACAAGCCAAACGAACCCCAAGTTGTTTATTATTAATATATATAACCTTATATAAGTCATTTTACTTTACCTTAGATTTTTAAGAATAAAATAACAATTAATAATATAATATTTGTTTTAAAAACTATTTTATGTCAATTTTGACACTATTTGGTAATTGATTTTTGTGAAAATCATAACAGAATGATTAGTTTAAAAAAAGTTAATTAAATCAATAATAACATGTCATATTAACCAATAAAATTAGTTTAATTCATAAAAAGTCCAAAATTACATTTATTTGGGTATTTATAACATCAATTATGTCAATATTTCATTAATAAGATAATTACTGCATCATCATTGTGTCATAAATAAATTTAATTATTTAATCTCTAAAAATTAAAAATAAAATAACATTATTTATGAAATCTTTTTATATTTCTAAGGAAGATTTATAGTTTATGTTACCTTATGTATAACCCTATATAAAAAATGTTTTAGTTATTAAACTTTGATTTTAACTAGTTTAACTATTCTTTAAATAAAATAATAATAAATGTACTAATCTAATCCAAGTGGGCCTAAATGGTCATATTTTATTCCTAAGGTTGTTTTTGGTCGAATTACACTTATCCAATAGAATTAGAACATGTGTTAGGGTAATAATAATATCATTTTTACCCTTAATTACCCTATTTACTTTTAAACGTGGTTAAAAAAGTAAAAAGTTACTATTCACCAAAAATTATTTTCATCTCATTGAACCAAATTTTACTTACTAACATCAACCGTGTCTCTCAGATTTTTGAAATTCCATTAACAGAAGCGGTAAAATTAAGTTTTGTGTAAATTTGGAAATTCTCCTAGGAGGTGGGTAAAAGACGGTGAAAAGTTCAATAAAATTTTTATATATCAAAAATTATTATAAAATGACTCCAATGAATTACATTGAACTTATATTGCTATTATGTATCAATTTTTACCTAAAATAAATTTAAATAAAATAAATAATTATTTAAATAAAAATTCCGTTTTTAAATGGTAACCCAGTGTTTTCACTATTCATCAAAAATTGAAAGTTTTCAGAAAAATACCAAAATTTCACCCTAAGCTAATTTTGATATTCTGAATCCAAAAATGAAGTCCATTTTGAAATATAAAATTTCAAAAAGTGGGTATTACTATTCATAACGGCTAGTTCATAATAATATTATAATAATATCTCGTCTAGTAAAACTTGGTATTGCAAACTACACACACTATCGAAGAAGGTCTTGATTGCGTGTAATGCAAGCCAAGTCAGGACTGCGTGTAGTGAAATCTCCATTTAGTGTTGCGTATAACATAATCAAAACAAAATCTAAACTTAATGTCGCGTAGAATAATTTCCACAAAACGAACTTGAAATTGTGTGTAACACTAGCGAAGAATAGTTTTGCGTATACTACAGGCTAATACGGTGTTGCGCCTAGTACAAGATAATCTTGGTGTAGAGTACAACATAAGAAATCAAAGTAATTAAAATAATATTTCTCATAAAATCTTGGGATGTTACATTCTACCCCCCTTAAAATGAATTTCGCCCTCGAAATTCATTGGGGTTGTAAATGGTTTACTACTTGAAAGTTTCTTTCATAGAAACCCACATCGTAAAAAAAAATACTAAAACTTCATTTTAAAAAGGAAAGTTAGAAATGTAACGGTTACCTAGATTAACTCATCACTGGGTTTCCACAGAGGAGAACATAGGTGAAAATATGGATATAGAAGAGAAATATAACCATCATGTTCTGATAGAGAGTGGTAGAGAACATGGCTATGAAAAAGCCAACAATCACAAAGCCATAAATTTGTGTTGATTTAAGGTACCATCTAATTCATTAGATATAAGGACACTAGTACAATTTTTTTTTGTATTCAAGATCATTTCCCTAATTTTGAAGAATTGTTGAAGTAAAAGAAATACTTACTTGATTTTGGTACAATATTACTGTTGTTTGTGCCTTGAACAATTTCCACATCATCTCGTAAAGAAATGAAGTTGAATTTTTCTTCCGTGAAGTGTTAGCAGACTATGCGATAGAATGATAGGTCATTCCATCTGTCTTAGAGAAAAGGATATTAAAAGTTATTAAATATGAATAAGTCCATATATAGTGAGATTAATCGTATATGGTTCCTAAAATGGACTTATACATCATATATAATACCACTTAATATAATAAAACTAGCTTCTACTAACCAGGGACTTCCTGTAGGCCAGTGGTAGGCGATAAAGGCCAGTCGCACTTCAGTTGAGGGTTCGATTCCCACAGCCTTGTCCGACATGATGGGCTGTCGCCCGTCCAACAGGTTGTCCTTTTTCTAAAACGACATTACTATAAAATCACATCAATAATATTGAAAAAAAGTTATAGCCTTAAACAATAATAAATTATATCCATCATAATCCATTTCAAATCTTTAGGGTTATCCAAAATACTTATGTCCAAGCTTATAGTATAAAGAAAACAATTGCTAGAAATGTCATCTACCGAGCATGTGAATTCCTTCATTTGTCCCCGATATATCTTGTTGATCACATTCTAATAATTCGAATACCTTAATCATGTATTCTCTTGAAACATTAATTACCATATAACCTTAGCGAAAACATGAATTCTGTCAAAAGTTAACTCTTTCCACATACAAAAATCCCAAATAAAATCTATATACTCAAATCATGATATCACTTTGTCCTTTTATCAGCCATGAGCTCATGAATACAATCAAACATCTCATTATCTTCTTATCCCTTCATTATGCACATATCATCTACTTTCCAAAAATATCTGAATAACCTTTCATGGTTACCAGTACCATTCAACATATACTTTCAAATACTTTAGAAAAAACAATAGTGTAAAAATCTATAGATGATTCTTTATTCCATAGTACCATTAACTATACAACATAACTCTTGATAAACATACAATCATTCCACCACCTTCTTAAACAACTGACCGAGCTTCAACACTTCTTTCATCTCATATATCATTTGTAGTCTCCTAATCATCATCCACATAAATACTACCCATATGACCATGCTAATTCTCTTCATGATATTTTCCCTTAGGGAATTGGTTTGCATAATTCCCGTACATTCCACATTTAAAACATCTAATCATTGTTGATGTCGTAGAAATACCATTATCCTTGTCCATGGTGTTAACTGGAAATTTTCCTTTGAACTTACTGGATTTGTGTCATTCTTTTCCACACCCAAAGCATCTTCCAATTCCTTTGAAACATTCCCCTTGATGCCTCTTCCCATATGACTTACATGAGGCAAATTGAACTTTCTTTCCTTTATGATCATCATGAAACTCCGTCTTTCTCTTATTATCTGAGTCAGGAATCTTACCAAAGTTGAGATTATTGATCATATTATGAGATTGCTTATTAGGCATAATAACGATGTTTGGACTTCCAAATCCCTTTTCATTTGGTCTCTCATGAATAATATCATTCCATTGTCCATCATATCCTCCATTATCGTGAATCTTCCTGTTTCTAGACATTTTCTAAAACTCAAAAAGAATAGTATGAGAGGAAAAAATCATGCTAGGGAAAACAACATAGTAAAGGGGGAGTACCCTGAATATCTAACATCTTAGGTTAAATTATAAGATCGTTACCGTAGTTCTAGGACTATATCATATACGCATACTTATCCTTAGGGACATCCCTAGACATACCTTAGAAATATCTCTAGGGATCTCACTAATGTTTTCGCATCCTAGTTTCTAATGGTTAACTAAACCTTTCCTCTAATACCAACCGTAGAGACCTGAATCATGACGTACATGTACATTACATTACTTTTGCGGAATACTTAATATATAACAAAAACCAACCCTCAAGGATCGTAATGGTTTAGTGTCTTTGGAAACTCAGAACAAAATATTCTAATCATTGTGAAAGATCTTCAACATATCCCATAAAAATCTTCCCCTTTTGTTTTCTTACCTAAAAACTTTCTTTATATCCTAGGGAAAAGAAAACATATAAAGGGTGAGCTCAAATGCTCAGTAAGGGTAAACATAGAGAACATAAAACAATCCATAAACATTTGAATTCAAAAACCTGAACATAAAATCTAAACATCAAAACCTTGAGAAAAGACATAAATCTTGGAAGTACGTAAGGCATATATCATAAAGGAACATCAATCATGATAAAATAGAATGGGAATAAAACATGTAATTTTGGAATCCATTAAGCACATGTTATGATTTCCAAAGTAGCCAAGACATTGCTGCAAAGACCATCTTAGTGGAAAAAGTCCCTTTCTGAATCGAGTTCACTCCTCGATTCAGTCCTGTATTACTGAACTATATTAACTTACCATTCCAGCCATGTCTATCTCATGATATATAAATCTTTACCCAATGCATTGGAGGGAGATATAGGTCCCACCCATCTCATAATGAAATCATTCTTACTTGTGCCACAAAATAAAATTAAAACATTCATCATAACCCAAAGAATAAAATGGGTTTCATAAACATCATCCCATCATCTCATAATCCATATAAAACAGATGGAAATTTAGTAATAAGAAAAGTGAAACCATGTAAATCATATAGATATTAAACATGAAACATACACATATTAAATAATTTCTTCTTAGATGAAAAAATGGTTTTGATAAAACACTTGAAATGAATTCTTGAGAAAAATATCCTTTCTTCTTCAAAATCAATTTCTTTTAACAAAAATTCATGAAATTTTAAAAGAAAGATATTTGTTTGGATATAGTCATGAAATATTTTGGAGTAAGCTTCATGAAAATAAGGCTTTATAAAACCGTAAAAATCCATTCGTGCCGTATAAGTTAAAAAAATATTCTTCTCGTACTTTTGCCAGAAAAGTAAAAAAGTACCTTGTAAAAGAAAGATTTCATACATACCATGTAGTAAAAGTAAAAATTGGGTAAAAAGGACATTAGACATACATGAATTTTTTTTAGAAAATAAGGACATGGATGATAAATATAACCCCAGTAAATACTTACGAATAAAAATCTCAGATAAGAATGAGATTGCAAAATTATCCCTTACCTTAGGTCCGATAAGCTTTGTACGTGTCCGAACCTCCTGTATAATGATTTAAATAATGTCATTTACTTATTACAGAATCATATTCATTGTTATGATATCATATATATGGTTCACTTATTACTTTATATTACCCGTTCTTTTGTAAATTCCATGTTAAAGTAGCATTTTGCGTAAAATCGTTTCATTTATCGTACGTGTTTCAACTTGTTGTTCTTGATATTATTACTTATATACCAATTTAAAAAATTCTATAATGTAAAACATGATTTATATATAATATATATTCATCATATACATATATATATGATAGATCGATAAATGGAATGAAACACACCGTTCATGGAGACGGTAGGCCATACGTACGCATGAATGCTGTTTTGATTTCCTTATTGAATTGAATGGAATTAAGTATATGAAACACATATAAATAAATCTAGTAGCATTATTATTTCATATATTTTATTATTACTTATTATATAAACTTTATAATCATTCATGAATGGTTAACATGGGGAATGAATCTCATCGCGTCGTGGAGACGGTAGTCCGTACGTACGCATGAGCGATGATATCATTACCATATTTATTGAATCAAATTGGAGTGAATGATATAATATCTTAGAATCAGTATGATGTTATAATAATCATATGTATTTATTCTTTACACCATTATACCCATCCAAGTAAGGTGGTGGTGGAAAAACAGATTACACCACAACGTGGAGACGATATTCCGTACGTACGCACACACGGTGATTTCATTTTCCGTAGGATGGATAGAAGATGAAATGGGATTGTTTCATATTTATAATAACATATCAGTATATGAGTAACACTGATGTTATTACTTTATAATTAATCAACTAAATAAGAATAAGTTTAAGAAGAAAGAAATTGGAAAAGATTAGTAATGGATATTACCTCTTCTTTAACGTGCCTCTTCTTAACCTCCTCTTAGGGAACTAGGGTTGATCTTTGTAGAAGACCAGGACCTCTAGGATGTTTCTAGGGAAGTGGAGAAGAGAAATTTGCAGGATTTGGCCGTGATTGATGGCTCAAAGTTGTGTGAGGAAGAGGGGGAGGAGGTGGCATTTTATAAGGGAGGAGAGGGGCACCTTTGGAAAAACTCAAAATATTATTTTATTATAAAGTCATATTCGGTTTTTAATAGCTCCAAATTGATTTATTTCAAAGATAAGGTGGGGATGGGTCTAAATCCTCTCATTCAATAGAATTTGGACAAGTTTAGGTAATTATTTTAACCTTATTGTTTTTATTTAACTTTAAGTTAAATAATTTCACTTTTACCGTGTCTTCTTGTTTTCTTACACTATAAGGTTAAGACTTTACTATATAAAGCCAAAATAACCCCAAGTTATTTATTATTAATATATATAACCTTATCTAAGTCATTTATCCGAACCTTAGATTTTTAGGAATAAAATAACAATTAATAATATAATATTTGTTTTAAAAACTATTTTATGTCAATTTTGACACTATTTGGTAATTGATTTTTGTGAAAATCATAACAGAATTATTAGTTCGAAAAAAGATAATTAAATAAATAATAACATGTCATATTAAACTATAAAATTATTGTAATTCATAAAAAGTCTCAAATTACATTTATTTGGGTATTTAAAACATCAATTATGTCAATATTTCATTAATAAGATAATTACTGCATCATCATTGTGTCATAAATAAATTAAATTATTTATTGTCTAAAAATTATAAATAAAATACAATTATTTAGGAAATAGTTTTATCTTTCTAATGAATATTTATAGTCGAAATTATCTTATGTTTAACCCTATATAAAAATGTTTTAGTTATTAAACTTTGATTTTAACTATTCTAACTATTCTTTAAATAAAATAATAATAAATGTCCTAATCTAATACAAGTGGGCCTAAATGGTCATATTGTATTCCTAAGGTTATCTTTGGTCAAATTACACTTATCCAATAAAATTAGGACATGTGTTAGGGTAATAATAATATCATTTTTACCCTTAATTACCCTATTTACTTTTAACCGTGGTAAAAAAAAGTAAAAAGTTACTATTCACCAAAAATTATTTTCATCTCATTGAACCACATTTTACTTAATAACATCAACTGTGTCTCTCGGATTTTTGAAATTCCATTCACATAAGCGGTAAAATTAAGTTTTGTGTAAATTTGCAAATTCTCCTAAGAGGTGTGTAAAAGACGGTGAAAAGTTCAATAAAATTTTTATATATCTAAAATTACTATAAAATGACTCCAAGGAATTAAATTAAACTTATATTGGTATTATGTATCAATTTGTACCTAAAATAAATTTAAATAAAATAAATAATTATTTAAATAAAAAGTCCGTTTTTAAATGTTAACCCAGTGTTTTCACTATTCATCAAAAATTGAATGTTTTTAGAAAAATACCAAAATTTCACCCTAAGCTAATTTCTATATTCTGAATCCAAAAATGAAGTCCATTTTGAAAGATAAAATTTCAAAAAGTGGGTATTACTATTCATAACAGCTAGTTCATAATAATATTATAACAATATCTCGTCTCTTGAAACTTGGTATTGCGTACTACACACGCTATTGAAGAAGGACTTGATTGCGTGTAATGCAAGCCAAGTCAGGGCTGCGTGTAGTGAAATCTCCGTTTGGTGTTGCGTGTAACATAATCCAAACAAAATCTAAAATTAATCTTGCGTAGAATAATTTCCACAAAACGAACTTGAAATTGTGTGTAACACTAGCCAAGAATAGTGTTACGTATACTACAAGCTAATACGGTGTTGCGTCTAGTACAATATAATCTTGGTGTAGCGTACAACCTAAGACATCAAAGTAATTAAAATAATATTTCTCATAAAATCTCAGGCTGTTACATTGTAGGCTGAAATTATATCTAAGTCCTGATATTATACATACAATGTATTTTTGAAAAGACACTTACATATTGGAATTCAATAAATTATTAAATTTTATTTATTGAAGTTTTACTATTACATATTTGAAATTATGAAAACTACATTACTCTTATGTATCCAGTGAAGTGATGTTTTTTACTCTTAGGTTTAAATATTTTGAAAATGTATAATACTTTTAAACCTTATGATGGGAGATTTATTTAAAATTTACATACAAATTATTTTATAAAGTGATTGAACTTTAGGCATTCTAAAATTTAGTTTTACACATCTAATAAATAATAAGATCTTTATTTTTGGAAATCTATTGATTAGAAGTTTGGAAATTTACTTATACATATATAGGGAAAGAGTTTCATAAGGTTTTTCTTTATAATTTGTGATGAAGAACTTGTCTTGATCATGATGAAGGATATCACACTATAGTGATACTTAGATAGATTTTAATTGTTTTATTATTTTGGAGATTATCACACCATGGAGGAGGATAACATCATGGGGATTATCCATGATAAATATGCTGCTCATTCAAATTCAATTTTTTAAATTTTCAAAGGAGCTATTTTACACCATTAAAGGAATTATTGAAATGTTTAAATATGAATTATTATAGATATTATTTTAGAGACTCAACTAATATGAATATCTTAGAGATATTATTAAACTATAATTTAGTTCTATATTAAAAGGTAAGACTTTGGAAAGTTTGAATATGTATTTATGACTAAAATTTTAGTAAATAATTTCTTGAATGGCCATGAGAAATAAAAAGAAAATGATCATCAAAAGAAATCTTTATAAATAGAGATCAAGATAATCTAGAAATATGATAATGAGAGGTATAAATGAACTATAGAGATGAGAATATCATAATAAAAATAATGATTGTTTACTTCTATAATAATTATGAAAGCGTCATTATGTTGAATTCATTTTTAAGTGTTATCAAGCCGCTATAAATTTTAAACTTCATTTGTCATCAACTGGTTTTTTGGACTTGTAATGTGTTTGCATTATTCATTCCACAATGTTATAATTGTATTTGGTTTATTATTTTATCTCAAAAAATAAAGTTATGTGTTTGGGTTATTTCTCAATAAAAGTTATACGGTTATAATCGGGCTATGAATCCCCTATAAAGTCATTTTATTTGGTGGTTATACTTCCACTAGAAAATAAAAGTTGTAATAGGGTTTTGACTTACCTTAAAAATTAATTTTGTCTTAGTGGGATCCATACCTCTCAAGAAGTAAAGGGGTGTGAATATTAGATATATTATCTTTGTGATATGAACCAATATAGCTTTTTTATGTTTTTATATACTCACAAAAGTTTGTTTTATTTTTTTTATACTGGTCAATTCATCCCATCTTGGATCTCGACCATTTTCTTCCAGGACCTAACAATTTAGTATCAAACCAATGTATTTTTTGATATATTTATATTTATGACCTTATTATAAACTTAAAAAGAAAATGTAAAGATCATTTTAGATAATGGGTAAAATATCTAATGATTGTTGAATTTCACAATTTTCACCCATCTTTGAAGGGAATGACTATAGTTATTAGTAGGCCAAAATGAATGCCCACCTTAATAAATCAAGAATTTAAAACTACACTATAAGGGTAAAATATTATAAACTACCTAAGACTAAACCCAATCCTATCATTAGTAATGACATAGATAAATATTTTTTAGACTATAAATTTATGAATATTTCATATTGTGCACTTAGTAGAAATGTTTTTAGCCATGTTTTTCAGGTAAAATTGCTCAATATATTTAGAGAAGTTTTTAAGTTACTAACTATGGTATAGATAACTTGAAAATAACTAAGATTGAATTGTTTCAAGATGAGTACTAGAAATTCAATATGGGATAAAATGATACTGATAATCAAATATTCCATAGATTCTCAAGAATTTTCAATGGGATGAGTGATCTTGGTGAAGCATTAGATAAAATTTCTCTAATTTAAATGATTCTCAAATCACTGCCAAAGAGATGTAAATCCAAAAGGGTAACCACTGGTGAAAGAAATAAATTTTAGGAGTAAACACTTGATAGAATTATTGGTTCACCGTTTCAATATGAATTGGAATTGAGGAACATATTTGAAGAAGAAATAACTATAAATAAAGGTATAATGTTCAAACATGAAAATGTTGGTTCATATAAATCTTTTGATTTTGAGTTATAGGTATGTGAAAAAGATTAAGTAGCTCAAATTATGAAAGGAGTATAAAAAACATAAAAAATAAATAAAGGTTTGAAAATATGATTTAAAAAGACTACAGAAGATATGATCAAAAAGTCTAAAAAAAGATAGTTCTAATTCTAATTATAATACCTTTAGTCTTACTTGTTATGAGTGAAGAAATAAATAACATATCGAAATTGACTTTTCAATATTGAAGAATAAAAATAAGTACAAAAACTTCAAAAATAAAGAGAAAAGACCATTGAATACATGTTAAAGTTTCACCAAAGATTCAGATTCTATTGAAGAATATGAAATTGAGAAGGAATTTACTAACTCATGATTTATAGAAACTATAAAAGAGGTTAATGATTCTATTTTCAATTATAAATTTGATTACAATGTTGAATCTAATTATGATTAACCTAGTAATTATGAGTTAAATTAAAATATTAGAAAGTTGCAAAGATATATTTTTATAATTTATAAGTTGTACTAGGAACTCAAAGTAAGTAATAAAAATATCATTGAGGAAAATATGGATCTTACTCAAGAAAATGAGAAAATGAAGAATATTGATTCTATCGCAAACTAAAAGGCTTATGAAGATTTGGATATCATTCAAAAATAGAATGAAAATACTTGTAAGGAGATTGAAAGTTTGAAGGAAAGATTAAAAACCTTTGTCTAAGGAAGAAAGAGTAATGATAAAAGGTTTTGGTTAGGTTGGAATATCAAGTTTTATTATCATTAGTAAAGTTTTATATATTTATGTTTTATAGGATAAATTGATTAGAATTTATAAATTATATGACCATTTCATGTTTTCTAGATACTAAAATGATAAATTCTTTTCTTTAAAAGATGAATCTATATTATTTTATGCTTACCATAAGAAGAATATTTATTCCATTAATCTTTCTGATCTAATAGTTCAACATGTGACCTGTTTAAATGACACAGATATATATAGTATTCTATGGAATAGGATAATGAGTCATGTAACTTCAGGATGCTTCATAATCTTTCAAAACACTAAATAGTACTATAACTACCAAAATATAAGGTGGAAAAGTATCATGTTTATGATGATTTCATGAAGGGAAAATAACACAAGGAGTTGTTTTTGATGATCAAGTAAGTGAGAAATATAAATCTCTCTATATGATTCACTTTGATTTATTTAGACCTACTTGTATTGGCAGCCTTGGAGGAATGAAATAAGAATTCTTTTATTATGGACGACTACAACATATTTACTCGGGTATATTTTCTGTCTTAGAAGAGTGAAACTTTATTTATATTTATTCTCATTGTAATTTAGTTTCAAATGATAAATTTAAACTGACTATTTTATTTGAGTGATAGAGGAGTATAATTTCATAACCTAGATTTTTATAAATTTTATGAAAATGTTGGTTGTTCTTATAACTTTTCATCCCCTAAGACTCCACAACAAAATGGGGTAGTATAAAGGAAGAACCAGACACTTAAAGAGACGGATAGAACCATTCTAAATGAGTATAGATTACCTAGATAATTTTGTTAAGAATATTTTTAGGTAGCTCAATATATTTCAAATCAAATTCTTACCAGTTTCATTCTCAAGAAGACTGCTTATGTGTTATGGAAAGGTAATAACCAAAGGTTGTATTTTTCATAGGTTTTGGATGTAATGTATTTATTCTCAACCTAAAATACAGTTTGAATAAATATGATTTAAATTCAAGTGAAAAAATATTCTTGGGATATTATATTATAAGTAAATATTATAGGGCTTATAATAAAAGTACTATTATTGTTAAAGAATTAGTTCATGACAAGTTTGATGAAAAGGATTCTAAGAATAATTTTACCGAAGAAGGTCATATTGTAGAAGACTTTAGAGAATTAAATTTTGGAGAAGATAAAATTAAAGTGGATGATGCACCTATTTAGGGGGTGCACCAACTAGTTCAAAAATAATTCCTAAGAATCATCGAGAACACCCTATCGAAAGAGTGATGAGTGATGTTTATTCAAGAGTTCAAATTAGAATATCAGTATAGAATTTTTATGCATAGTCTATTTTTATTTCATAGTATGTTCTGAATGATGTAAATGATGTAATGAAAGATATAAAATGGGTTATTTACATATAAGAGGTGAATAACTATTTTTCAAGAAATGAAGTAAGGTAATTGGTTGGACCACCTAAATACCAGTGAGTGATTGGATCTAAATATATTTTCAAGAATGAACTTGAACGATCAGGATATATTTTAAAGAATAAGGTTGGATTAATTGTTTTAGATTATATTCAGTATGAAGTCATTAACTATAGTGAAAATATCACACTGGTGGCTAGATTATAAGTAATTCATATTATTTTATATTATACAGCACATAAAAGTTTCAAGTTATATCAAATGGATGTGAAAAGTAAATTTAATAATGGATTTATTATAGAAGATGCCTATGTAAGACAAACACTAGGTTTTGAGCATATAAAGAATCTATATATTGTGTTTAAGATTTATAAATAAATCTATGGACTGAAATAAGAGCCAAGAGATTGGTATAAGAGGTTATTAAAGGTTCTGAGTATAGAAAAAGTGCTTATTGAGAAGTAGCCAACTCAACTTTTTTTTTTCATAATCAATGAATAATTGAAGATGTACAATATGAATAATTTCATGAAAAATAGAAATAATTCAAAGATTACTTGACATAAATTATAGACCCAATAAAATAATATAATCACATATAATTTGTAATTAATTTATATAAATAAAGAATTACCTTGAATTGAAATTATCTCTTAATTGAAGATCCAATAGATCACTTATTATCATATAATTATTATAGTGAGACGATTAAAGGATAAAACCCCTCTATTAGTAACCCACACAAGCACCATGAACATTCGATCATTGTTGTAGAAATCCTTGAGTGATAACATGGAAGATTATGAAAAACTCGCGTTGTTCATTGATAATTGCCACAAGAACCGCTTCAGGTGGAAGGGATCTTATTAATATCTCTATTCTTGAGAAGTTAGTAGAGAAGGATCAATCTTTATTATTGAGATCATTCTAGGAGAAAATATCTCCTGATGTTGAGAGAATTATCTCTAGACTTTTGTTGTGCACAATGATAATTAGGGTTGAAAATGTTATAATCAAGTTTAAATAGATCTAGGGTTAGAAAATAATAATTTTATATGGGACCTTATTATTTTATTAATCTCCAAAGGAACCCATTCCTAAATAATAATAATAATAATACTTACTTGAAATGCACTCAACTTGCAGATAAATATATATTATTTCTATAATAGATAAATTTATAATTATTCAGATAATATTTAATATATTATCTCTCATCAGACCATTAAAATTTCTCCATAAGTACTCCTCAATATTTATGATGTATTTAATAGTTACTATTTTTTTAATAAATAAATATCACTTTATCTATTGGCTGATAAATAATAAAATAATAGATAATAAATATTTATTAAATATTCAACTCACATTTATTCTCTTAAATAACTTGTAACTGGATATTTATGATCAATCTAAACATAAATAATTATTAAACCACATATGAGAATAATATTTATTCAATATGTTAAATTCAATTAGAATTTAACTGAGCTTCTAAATACACTTAGTGTATGATCCTCTAGGACTCTTTCTCAGTGACATTAGGAAGATCCACATAAAGTTCAGGGTTATAATTTAACAACATAAAAAAGAACCCATAGAGAAAGAAGTTAAAATCAAAATGATGTACAACCTCATAAGAATTTACACCATGTAATAGAATCCCTTTATCGTGATATCTCTAATAAAATAGGTTGCACACAGACTTCATCAACCTATATACTCTGTCTCTGTATTTGACTTTTGGAAATGAAATTTCTGATAGAATTCAATTTCCATGAACTTAATTAGGTAGTTATGTTCCCATAAGAGGGTCTAATATATCAACTTCCACTGAAATTGAAAAATACAAATATTTTCTCGCATTATTTATTAATGAAAAATCACATGGGAAACACCGAACTCATCTTAACTCACCGTGGGAATATGCCATCATTATTTTCATAAATAAATGAAAGTGCATGACTCATGATATGAATTAATAATAATCTTAATGTCTAAGTAATATTACATGCATCCATATATATGAACATCCAATGACACATATAAATGTATATTTTTTACTAGTGGGTTGTGTTCTTATAACCTACTTTCTTAATATTACCAAGTGCGTACACCATGAGATAGTGTCTCAATGTTTTATGAGTATCCACCCATAATAGACTATATCATTTGTGTCCTACTAAATAATATGATCCATTCATAGAACATATATTCTAGAACACCATCATAACACTTCTTAGTTTTCATCATAGTGGGGAAATCCTATAAACTTTCGGTGCGATAGACACCCTTAAGACATTATCTCATAAAATTTAATATAAAAGAATAATCATTATATGATAAGAAATGTATTAATATTTAAAAAATAAAAATAAAAGTAATAATAAAGTGTATTGAAGTTGGTTCCAGTGCACCAACTACAACAGACTCCCAATTACACTAGATTCAACTAATAACAACCTTCAATCTGCTAGCTTTGATATGAAATTTATGCATATACTGAATAAGGATTTAGTCAAGGGGTCCACCATATTATATCCCATGGTAAATCTACTCACCATGACCTCACCCATTTGATAAAAATACATTAAGAGATGATATTTTCAAACTATGTGCTTCATTTTCTGATGTAACCTTAGCTCCTTTATAAGAGAGAACACTATAGTATTATTACAATACAATGTGATAACATATTTACTGATAGGAACCACATAAAGATCTTGGATGGAGCCGAGTGTTCATACAACTTCCTTAGCTACTTTAGAATCTTCTATATACTTATATTCTACTATAGAATTGGAAAAAATTGGCTTCTTTAAACTCTTCCAGCTCACAAATCATCCGTTGAGACTAAGGACATATCCTTACTTCAACTTTAGATCATTATAATATATTTGGAAACAAAAATAAATATATCCTCAGATAACTTTCACCTCATATCCTCCATATACTGGAAACATATCCTTAGTAAACCTTAGATACTTAATGATGGCCTTAACAAAAATCCAATATTGTTCACGTAGATCAGCTTGATATTTTTCTACCATGATCAAGGAATAAGAAACATAAATCCTAGTACATAAAATGACATACATGATGGATACTATTACATATGTGTATAAGATCCCACTCATCCTCTCACTTTCCTATTGTTTCCAAGGGAACATTTTCTTGAAAATATGTATAGCACATGTCATTGAATATAATCAATTATTATATTTTCCATACTAAATATCTATAGTATATAGTCAATGTTTGTACCTTGACTTGTCTAAAAAACCTCTTGGTGGTCCCTCAGGTTGGAATTTCAGTCAATGTCTATTTTTTATATGAAAATTTAAAAGATTCATTATTTATTTAAAGAAAAACTAAAAAAACGAATTAACAAAAAAAATATGAAAACTCAATTCTCCTCCCAATAAGCTCTAAATTTATTTTGTCTATATCTAGATAGTTTTAGTGGACTACCCACAGTCCAATGATGGATGTGGTTTCCTTAGTTTAAAACACCATATTTTTATCAAACTCTAATATTATTCCAGAAAAAAATTTCCTTTGAGAGGTCCCATTTTTCATTGAAGATATTTGTAGTGTAATACCCTAAAATTTTAAAAGAACACTACATTTGATAGTGTATACAACACACAACACTAAGATTAATAAAACCACCACATACTATTAAAATATTATTATTTAAATATGAGCATAATAACCTTTCCATCAAATTAGTGGGTATAAATTATATTAAATAATTTATGAAGTATACATAAAGGTATTAATTTATATAAATTTATTGAAAAAATCCTAGGAAATAAGCACTCAATTTTTAATAAAGTCATTTTATTCTTCAAAAAATATATTTTCTTCAAAAACGATATTTATTTCATTTTGAGAGAAAATAATAAAATTAATATCTTGAATTTTTTGAAATTTTATTTTATAAAAAGAAAATAATTTTTAAAATCATCATATCAAAGTTGACTTCAGGTGAAATTTTGGGATTTTTCTGAAATGATTGATTTTTTAGTGAATAGTGAAAATTACCAATTTTTCAAAATACTGTCATTTTTTTCAATAAATAAAGTAATTAAAAAGTACCATTATATTTTTAATTTGGTATTAAAATTACATATACACCATTTTATTTATAATAATAAAATTAATTTCATTTTAATCTTCAATTTTCATGATTTTGGTATAAGTTTATTTTTATACTTATAAAAGCAGTTTTGTACTAACTGTTTTTAAATGCTAAGTTTATCCATTTTAATTAATTAAAATAACCCCTATTAAGGAAATATTTAAATTACATTAATATACTATACATCTATTTATATTAATTTAAATTCATATAATTATTATTTCTAGTTATAAAGTTAATATAATATCATTTGTTGCTTGAAAAATACATTTATAAAAAGTTGTTTTTCGATACGTTTTAGGGGTTTAATTTTTAATTTAATTATAAAATTTATATGATTTTAATTTGATAAAATTGATTTAATATTTTTAAGAATCATAATTAATATTATTTAATAAGGTCAACATAATTTTGTTCATAATTAATAATAAAAATAGTAAAAAAACTAGTTACCGTGGTGAAAAATTTAAATGGTAAAATTGAGTAACCTTAGAGGTAAATTGAATAAAATGTTTAAAATATGTTTTTTTTAATATTGGATGTTTTTATTGAACATATAATCCATAAAATTCATTATTTATCAATTTTTATGTACTTTTCTTGTGAGTAACTTCCCAATATTGAATAGTTTTGGGTATTTAGAAAAATGAAACTCCCCCACAATTATAAAATGGAACCACTCCCATCACTTATTCACACATATAAATCCATTTCTATGAAAAAATCCCTACCAAAATCTCTCCCAAACATCTATATATATATATATATATAATCTTCTTTTCTTCCAAAAAACCAACCTTAGGGTCCTTAATAAGAGATCTAATGGAGGTTCTTCTAAGCGAAGGTAATCGTCTTCACTGAGATCCTTATTTTTTTACTTATTCTTTTTACACCTTCAATTATACCTTAAAAATTATAATATAATAACACCATTATATATTATATAATTATATATTATTATGTATATTAAATAATATTTATCCATATTCTCTTCTATCAAATGGGAAATGGAACTATCGTTCGTGTGTAAGGCGGATTACCTCTTCGTGAACCGATGTAATTTGCATTCCATCACTGTATCTCACATATGATCATGATTATGGATTTAACGTTTATATATTATATTCATGAAATAATAATCATTATATAAAATTAAAATATCATATACTTTCTTTACTTACAATCTATCAAAAAATGATAACGTCGTTCATGTGCACGATAGACTACTGCCTTGCGATGAAATGCTATTCATTTTTTATTACCACAAAATATAGATGATATATGTAAGTGAATTTAATTAAATAATATGATTCTAATGATATAATTATCACTTTAAAAAGATAAAATAACACTTACCTTCTTTAAATCATGATCTTTGTAAATTGGAAATACTACTAATGCGTACGTACGACCTACTGTCTCCATGGTTGTAACATAGTTAATTTTTCATAACCATATTTCATGGATAGTTTTGAAAATATAATTTATATATAAAAATTATAATTTTTACATTATTATTATTTTTTATATGATAGATTAATGACTTATTTTACCATAGTCAACCTATTGAATTCATTTTAGACACATAAACCGAATAACATCAAAACATCCGACATGAACTTAATTTATTAAGTAAATATATATAACTTAGTAATAAATAAAATAAAAGTAATAATAAAAATGAAATTTTTTATTAAGAAATTAAATTATTAAAATAAGTTTATTATTCTTGAATGTAATGTATGAATGTGATGATTGGAACTTGAGGAAAGGGTTTTCATCTTAAAACTTCCTTCTTTGAGATACGTGTTATTTTATGAACCTAATTTCATTTAAAAGGTGTATATATTGAAAATTTGATATTTAAAAACATTTATTACTCTTATTCATGATATTTAAACTTTAATGTAAAAATCTATCTCTTCCAATCATTTTTATTAATATGTTTCTTAATGTGTAAGGGATTTTCATCTCACTTTTATTTCCACAGGACACTTTCCATATTCACTACTTATTTATTTTTTGTGGTGTATATAATAACCATGAATGTATTTTATGATTATTATCATAAAAATAATTGGTTTTATATACCCATATAACTATATCCATCTAAGTTTATTTATTTCATAGGGATTTTTATTAAAAAGTTACCAAAGTGGTAAGGATTTTTTGTTAGAATCTCATTGTTTATTGGGATTATTTATGATTATGATTCCGATGATGAAATATTATGATCTAACTCTCTATAAACTCATGAAATTTCTTATACTTTGTTTATTTATTTAGAATACATGTTTTAATTTCATTATCCTCACTTTAATTACTTAATACGCTGAATGAATGTTTTTAAGAAAAATGACTTTATTTCTCTATTTGATAAAAAATCCTTTCTCTTCCATGTACATGATTTATAATTTTTTAAAATAATGTTTTAGTATTATAAAATTATTATTTAAATACATTTTTACCAATGTTTCATTTTTTTAAAAATGTTTCAAACAGAATATTCTTATATTCTTTGAATGAGGTACTTTTGATTTTTTATCAAAAATATGAAATGAACATTGTTTTAGCATACACGACATGAAAAAAATTTCACTCCATCATAACCACTCATTTATTTGAAGAATAACTTAAAATTTTACCAGATTCTTTTCAATTAATTTTTTTTCATAACATTCTAGAATTTTTGTTTTTAAAAGTGATTTTCAAAGTGAAAAGGTATTTTTCTCAAGAAATATTCCATGGAATATTTTAAAGACATTTTCATCAATGATGAGAACTTTTGATGTTATAGATTACTTCTAAATTATGTATATATGTATCTAATATATATATATAAATATATATAGTTTATTATACCTTACTTAAGTTGGGGGTAATACTTGACTTATGTTCATCTCTCAAATGCCTTCATCATGAAATTTTCGTTGATTATGATATGAAACAATACTGTACAACATATGTTCTTTCCATGGATATTCCCCCAGTTGAAAATAATATAATAATATGTGTAAATGGATTGGGACTCTATATGTAGTACATTTAGAATTGGTATTTTATAATGGGAAGTGGATTTTATTCTTTTTCATATTGAGTAATGGATTTTTCTTGAATGTTTGGTTTAGTGAGAACATCCTCATGTTCATCAATGTGATGTAAAATAAGATCCTCCATATTATCTTCAAAACACACTAAACCAAGTGTGGTATATTCTTCATCCTCACCATCCAGATCATATAATAAAGATATTGAGTCTCCAATTCTAATATAAGTAGATCTTGTTTTTTATCAAATATGAGAATATTAAAATGAAATTGAATACAAAGTATAGTTAAGTACCTTTAATGGTTTAGCTTGCAACTCATGTTCCTCAGGGAGTGCCTCTAGAAATAAACTAGAATTATTTGTCTATGGATTGTGATTTTCTATTGTTTTTTCAGTCTTCTATATAACCTCTCCAATAATCATAGGGAAATGTAGTGGTTTAAATTATTCATTTACCAAATATTAAAGAAACTTGGGAAAGTATTCAAATAACTCACTAAGTTCCTTATCTAAGGATTTGAGACACTCATATTCAAGATCCCATTTAATGTACTCAATCATTTCCATGAAAAAATTCTCCCCAAAATTATATTTATGCATTCCTTTCACTTTTTAGGTGAAAAACATAACTTTTACATTAAAATCAAACAAAGTATCAAAAATATAATCCTTTATTATTATTTTTTTCAAAACAAAAAAGAAAAATTAATTAATTATAGAACTGTCCCTAGAAACGACACCAATTTTATGTTTGGATGATTATAACCTGTGAAATATCAAATAACTAGTGATATAATATAGTGTATATAGTGTCACTTAGGTTGATTTATTGGTGATGGTACTGTTATTTTGGAACTAATTGATGTCTTTTTTAAATGAGGGGGGAATTATTTTGGAGAGCTTTTAGAAGAATGAAACAATTTAATTTGAATGAAAATATTTAAGAGAACTCAGGGTGATAACAAAGGATAATTTTTTAAGGGATTTATTTCATTTATAATTGAAAAATATTATGTTAAATTAACATTCACAATGCGATATGTGAAAGATCTAGTTTTTATGAAGTTTAAGCTATAATCCAAGACTAAACTTGAGATATAATCCATGGACACATGTTTTTGATAAATGGTTCAATAATTCATGAATTTTTTTTGTTCTAGGAGATCCAATAATCTATAGAACCCTAAAATACATCAAACATGTCAGTATTCCATGACACATTTGGCAGAGGAACAAAATGTTAATTTCACAATCATAAAGGGTGATTTCTCTCTATCAATTTATCATCAATAGACAAGGACTCACCCAAAATGAATTTTTAGTCATCCATATAAATTAAGAGTGATGTGGATATGGGTATATATAATGGATGAAAAAATAAAAGAAAGGAGAAAGGGATATAAAAATATCTAAACTAACCGAACCCTCCCCACAAACTGAATTTAAAAAACATACCTATAATTTAATTGAAATGAGATTGGGGGAAAGGATTAAAAAAATTAAACTAATTTTAGAACATAAAATAGATATATAGAAGGATTTTTTATTTAAGAGAAGGTGAAAAATATTTCATTAACATTAAACTTGAAATGGAAATAACATTTACTAGGTTACAACAAGGCAATGAGGAAAACAATAAAGAAAGAAGAGATAAGGAAGGGTATCTCTTGTTATAAATAGAGTGTGGTATATCCTCAATCCCAAGATCAAGGTTTTTAAATTCCAAATATTCTTTCTTAACTTCTGAAAATTCTAACTCCTTGATTGGAAGTAGAGACCCTATTTTACAGGCTAGAGGGGTGGGAGATTTCCCTCTAAACTTGTCCTTCAAAAGTTGACAACATTTTGGAACATAAGGATATCAAATATAAAAAACTTATAAAATTGAAAGTTTTTATTAAAATATTACCGATCCATAAAAAATATTTCAAGTTAATTCAATATATGTATCCAAATTCACAGCTGAAATAGTAATTTCAAATTTCTTGGAAAGACAGACTCTTTAAATTTCATAAGTCGTATTTTAATGAATTTATGACCTTGAAAATGAAGGAATATTGGGGTATTAAAGTTAATGAATTTGTTACATATTGTCTTATATATTTTTACATGAAATTAAATCTCATTTAGACTAATATTTCAGGAGATATAGGCTCAATAATATAAGTAATCCAATCTGTTGATAGATTTTGGGGTCTTTATTTAATGCTTCGGTTGGGACAATTAATGGATGAATTCAAACTTTATTTTTCTACCATATTTAGAACTATATGTTTTTTTGTTATTCATGATGTTTAAAGAAAATTAATCTTCTATATTTTTTCCAATAATAAAAACATCACAACTGGTCCAAAATTCTTGATAAAAATTTTGTGTCATACTGTATGATCAAAATAAACTTTCAAATTAATAATATAGCTTCGAATCTAGTTTAATTATTTCTAGAAAAATATTCAAAAAATCTTAAAAATAAAGAATCACATGAATTATGTTACCATATAAAAATTTATGATCAAAATAAAAAATTGATATTCAAATGGATCAATTCAAATAATTCCATTATGATGCATTCAATATTAAATAATTAACATTTGGATGAAAATGTGATTTTTTGATAAAAAAATTATTATAAGTTATTTAATTTTTTTGAATAAATGTGAATTATCAATGTTGTGTAATCCAGATAAACACACAAAGACACATTTTCATTAATCCTGAAACATCTTATGGGAGAAAAATATGAGATATCATTACACACCATATATTTACCAACTAGATGTAATGTGGAATTATAGGTTACATGGAATGTATCTGGTATACATGTCATGTAACCCCACAAAATTTGGATGTAGTGTGGTCAAATTATGTGAAATGTATTAATTACACACTGTGTGTTGATTAAAAATTGAGCAACACGATCTATTTGTGATTACATGGTGTGTATCTGGTGTACACACCAAGTAAAACATAAATATTCATGAAAAATTTATTTCTATTCCCAAGGTGTGTAATGTCAACAACCATTGAATAGAGTGTACAATACATGGTGGTTTGTAGACATTGTGTAACTCATACCTATTCACTCAATGTATACATTGAGTCGGCATTTACACCACATTAATTAATTACATGGAATGGAAATTTATTATATCATTAAACTAAACTACATAACCTATAACAATGTACACAAAATGTAACACCCCAAGATTTCATAGTGTGTTATTTCTTCAAAATAATTCAATAACTTGCACTACACGCAACACCGAGTTCAAGCGCACCATGACTTACCAAACAAGCTGTTCAAAAGAAGTTACGAATAGTATTAACTAAAATTTGAACTTTTTATAATCGTTATAATTTTATAATCCATATTATGAGTTTCTTAGACATAATGTAAGAACAAATTCATTTTCAGTATTGCACTTCTACCAAATTTTAATAGTGAACCCTATTTAAATCCAATATTTTAAACTTTTATATATTCAATTTGACTAAATAAATTTACTTTTAATAATGGGGACATCAAAAATTTACAATGAAACACCCCAAGCTTCCATGGTATGCTTCTCTTTGAATAAAACAGTAGCGTGTGTTGTACGCAACTTCGAGTTCTAACACACACCACAACCAATCAAACTAGCCGTTAAGAAAAGTAATACCTACTATTTGAAATTTTATAAATTTTATCTCTCAAAATGGACTTCATTTTTGGATTTGGAATATCAAATTTAGCCTAGGGTGATATTTTGGTACTTTTCGGAGAACTTTTATATTTTGATGAATAGTGAAAATTACTAAATTTTAATTAAAAACAATTTTTTTAATCAAAATAATTAATAGTGATAAATTATGAATTTGAGTGGTTTTAAATTATATTTAGAATATAGTTTTACCAATTAATAAAATGTTGGTCATTGTACGTAATTTCACAATTAAACCGGACATAAACAAGTGTCAATCTTTTGATAGTTATTATCTCTTAAAAACACGCTTTTTGTTTTAACAACGAGAATTGATTTTAAATTAATTTCTGCCACTTATGTGTTTTGAATTTGGAAAAATTTATTCCATATTTGGAATCATGATGTTCAAATTGTGTAAATAGGTAACTTTTATTTTTAGACATTTTGAATAATTACTTTGATAAATATTTTATTTACCATGGTCAAAGGGTAAATCCGTTAAATAAGGGTTAAAAAATAATATTATAATAATAACAAATTACCCTAAAATGTTTCCAAACCTTATTGGTTCATACATGTCCAACCATGTTCATCTTTGGATAGATTTTGGGACCCCATGGATCCACTTGTATGTGATAGGGACACTTTATTTTAATTAAGTTAAAATAAATACAAAAATGACATAAGCATATATCTTTTAGAAAAATAATTTTTACATGGGGTTATATATGTTGTATTTTCGACTATAAATATTAATTATAAAGATAAAAATCTTTCCTACATAATGGTATTTTATTTATAATTTTTAGACATTATATAATTTAATTTATTTATGACACAATGATGATTCAGTAATTACCTAATTAATGAAAAATTAGAATAATTGATATTATAAATACCCAAATAAATGTATTTTGAGACTTTTTATAAATAACAATAATTTTATAGGATAATATGAAATGTTAGTATTGATTTAATTAACTTTTTTCGAAGTAATCATTCTGTTATGATTTTTACAAAAATCAATTATTGAATAGTGTCAAAATTGACATAAAAGCGTTTTTAAAACAAATATTATATTATTAATTGATATTAAATTCCTAAAAATATAATTTTTGGATAAGAGACTTATATAATAATATTTTTATCATTAATGGACCACTTTGGGGTCTCTTGGATGTTTATAGTAAGTTTATTAACCATATAATACAAATATACAAAGAGACATTGTAAAAGTGAAATTAATTAACTAAGAGTTAATACTTAAAGATAAGGTTAATATAGTAACCCAAAACTATATAAATTCTATTTTTTGAGTGTTTTTAGACCTATACCCACCTTAAACTTTAAATAATCTACTTTTGAGCCATTAGAAACTGAATATGAATTTATTATAAAATAATATTTCTAGCTTTTCCAAAGGTGCCCCTCACCCCTCTTATAAAAGGGAACTCCCCCTTCTCATTAATTCATACCATAAAAGCCTTTTGGTTCGGCCAAACCCTTCCCAAATACTCTCTAAACTTCCCTCACTAAAACCTAGAGGCCTTATTTTGATCCGAAAGCCAACTTAAGGATCCCTTTTGATCAAATCAAAAGGAAGAACCCGAAGAAGAGGTAATGTTTTCACCACCCTTTTTCAAATTCATTTCTTCTTCAACTTCTTCTTTATTTGTTATTCCCATTCTAAAATAATGAATCTAGTATCTCCTATATACTGTAATATTATTATAAATATGGTACAACCATATTCAGTATTCTATCCATCCTTTGAATGACATGTCACCATACGTGCGTACGTACGGCTTACCGTCTCCACATCGTGGTGTAATTGTTATTCAATATATTATTATTTGGATGGGTATAATAATGATTTTTAATTCATGTAAATAATAAATATAACATTATAATGATTCTTTATATATTATATACCATCCAATTAAATATTATTTTAATATCAAAAGAATGATATTGTCGCTCGTGCGTACGTACGGACTACCGTCTCCATGAACGCGATGAGATTCATTCTCCATCGTATCCATCCAAGTATAATTATCATTTTATGATTAATAATAGTATCTAAGGACCTGATATCATTCTGGATATGAATAATACACAACCTATCCATGACAAACACGGCTTACATAACAAAACATATAAATGAAAATGAGTAAGTTAACACCCGAAACAACGATAATACTAAGATATTATTAACAAACCAATGTTAAAAGATCATATATGATATCATATTAATGTATATGATTCTTTTATAATTTAATAACAATTATTTAACCATTATTCAGGAGGTTAACCCACCCCCAACCAAAGAAAAGTACAAGGTAAGGGTTTATTTCCCAATCTCTTCATTATCCGAGGTTGTTTATACGTAATAATCTACTGGGATTTATTTATCATCCACATCCATGTTTCTTAAAAATGTATTTCAATTTTTTTACTATTTACTAGAATATGGGTTAAAGTTATTTATACCATTGTTGACTTTTATAAGTAGTTTATAAAGGAATCTTTCCATCGTTTTCCAAACAAGGTCTTTTTTAACCTTTTCGACAGAATTATGGTAAGAATGTTTTTTAACTTATACGACAGGTGCGGCTATTTTCCGCCATTATAAAATCATCGAAGCTTCCCTTACAATATTATAATAATATTTTCAATGAAAATGTTTTATTTTACAAATATATGAATCTTAAGTGATTTCAAAATAAAAAGAGATATTTCTCTAAAAAGAGTTTTGATTTCATCTATGTCAACATCCTTGGATGGATTTTATGCTTATTTGAAGTTGCTTTATCATGATACAAAACTTCTATATTGTATTGAAGGTTTTGTGATATGTTTGACTGTGGATGTGTTATTTTTATACCATTCATGGTTTATGGATGAAGTATTTACATTTCGTATGCTAGTTTTAATACGAATGTTTATGTTATGTTTAAACCTATTCATATGAGGAATGCATTGGACTTAATATGTGACGGGTGGAGCCCGCTATAGCTTCTCGATGCATCGGTAGGTATCATGAGACAAACTAGTGTCTTGGCACAAGGCCTTGACAAAATCTTATTTGTAGTCTTTGCACGAGGCCTTGGCTATGTTGTTATGATAGTCTATCATTATGCATTTCATCATTATGAAAGTGGTTATCGATATTGAATGTGATTATTTGATTAGTAGAATATCCATGTGAATAAGTAAATGGCATTATTTCATTTTATTTCTGCCATATTATGTTGAAGTTCAAGTTTAAAGGCTTTTGTTTTAGTTATAAATTTCCTTAAATGTTTATTATTATTTATGAAAGTTTTCGATATATTGTTATCCTTACTGGGCATTTGAGCTCACCCCTTTTGTATGTTTTATTTTTCCCAGGATGTGAAGAAGTAATTTATGAATGACCTGCAGGGATAGTATGAGTGGATAAGAGTGTGTACTATGGAGACTATATTGTTGTAGTTTTCATTTTATGATGTAATGTAAAATTTATTAATGTATCTAGTAATTCCGAGTCTATTAAACTAATCAGTCTTTCGAGATTTGATCTTTATTGTGATCATGCCAATGTCATGTAATAATGCACCGAATCTGGGTAACTGGGGTTGGGGCATTACATTTGGTATCAGAGGAAGTTTAGTAAAAACCTTGGAAGCTAGATTTAGATAAACTCTGATTAGAGAACATAGATTTAAGATGGAATTTGAGGATTAATATGGAATAACTTCCTAGAATTTTGGTATTGTAAAGATTTTGTGAGTTTTCTAAGCAATAAATCCCTGTCTGGATACAAGCAGGTAGAGGAGGCTCTGGCACAGATGTACCTAGGTGTAAAACCTGAAAACACCGCTTTGAGCTAGACTCGAATGGGAACTGGTGCACGACAACGGGCCTTGCTGCACTCTTGGTTACGACACTCCTGGGGGATATGCTTAGGATAATTCTCATTTGTATTACAAAACATTATGAAGGGTTTATGAGTATATAATTCCTCAAAGGCGACATTTTTATGATTATGGATTATATCCATAAACTATTTAATTTATGTTATGTGTTTTACAAGTTTGGGATTAGGTATTGTTATTCATAAACTAATCTAGTGTATTCCATTGTTTAGAAATGGCGTCCAATAGAAAGAATGAGAACTCCAGCAATGCACATGATCCAAAGAGAAAGAAGGATCATATATTTCATGGTCTTAAGCCAGAATTTATAAGAGAAATAGTCTCCCATGTATTATCATCATATGAAGAAATAATATCATGTGTTGATAAGATAAGTAAAGAGTTTACTGAGTCCTATGGCTTTGAAGGGAAGCAGGAGAAGAAAAGGATGGAAGAGAGAAATATGGATAAAGGGAAGAGGGAAAAGAAGAATTTTCCCATATGTGATAACTATGGGAAGAAACCCCCTGGAACTTTCCTGAAAGGAATGGGAGTTTGTTATAAGTGTGGAGGAAAAGGGCACAAAGTACGCAACTGCAAGGGTAAGAAAATGGTTTCAAATGTACAATGCTTCATTTGCAAGGAGTTTGGACACTACGCGAACCTATGTCCCAGTCATCATACTATGCCACAAGTGATGCTATTTGATAATAATCAAGTTATGATACTACCACAGATGAAGAGGAATGATTAGAGTTATTATGTTGATTATGTCATTTGAGTGTTGTATCAACAATGTACTTATTATAATAATTATGAAGTATATAAGGATTATACTTCAGTACTATTTCATTAAGGACTTGAGATTGTGTGGAACAAAGAAAAGTGACTCAATAGAAGGTTAAATTTTTCGAAAATATATGTTTGCAAGAAAGATAAACCATAATATGTTTCTGATACCGAGGTAGTGATTTTAGAATAATACATGATTGATTTGGATAAATTATATTGGATATTTTTAACTACCTTGAAACTGATTAATGATTTTTATATTCCATCATTGTTGGGGTTTACAACATTTTTTGATTGATGGAGTATATCCATTATTCTTTAAGGAATAAGAGATCATGAATGTAATCAATAAGGTTTTATGGTAATTCAGGATGTTGCAGTGTTTTAAAAGAATACATGATGAAGGTGTTCACATGTTATTACGCGGAAAAAAGGATCTTCATTGTGTTTAACTTCCTTATAAATCTTTGACTGAAGTATTTTGGATAGTTCTAGTTTGGATTATTTTGGATTTCCATAAAAGGACAACCCGGAGGTCGGGCAGCAACCCGTCGCGTCCGGCAAGGCCGCGAGACTTGAACCTACAACCGAAGGGCGACAAGGGTGTATCACCTACCACTGACCCACGTGATTTCCTGGATTGAATAATGTTGTTTTTTAATGGTTCTTCTAGATGAATTATAAATTCATTTTTTAACCCTATACGAATAGGATAAATAGAATATTATTTTTAAGTCCTATTATCTTTTAGAGTGAAAAATGAGTTTGTGGTAGAACTTAGTTAAAGTATGAGACTCTACTTGTCAAGTATATATTTTTCTTCTTCTCTTATTCAATGAAGAAATTAATTCTTATACTTTAGTGAAGGGATCTTAAAACAAAAAAATGTGTTATCCTAATACCATATGTTTTGCTGAACCGATGGTATTTTAAATCATCATAGATTGATAAATTTAAGGCCCTCAATTTTACACTTGTTTGTGATTGATGACCTCAATAATTACCTATAAATATTTACGTTTTTACTCCAATTATATGTCTCTAATTTCCACCAATGTTCTCCTAATCAAGATCATAATTTGGTGGTGACCCTTTCATTTCCCTTTTCCTCATATTAAGACTAAATTTTAATAACCCTATTTCTGATGTGGGTTTTCCCACAAAGATATTTTCTATTTTCAACCTTTTATTTTTGAATAACAATTTCAAATTGCGAGGATACAATTTATTGAAGGAGGGGAGAATGAAACACCCCAAGATTTCATAGTGTGTTATTTCTTCATAATAATTTAATAACTTGCACTACACGCAACACCGAGTTCAAGCGCACCATGACTTACCAAACAAGCTGTTAAAAATAAGTTATAAATAGTATTAACTAAATTTTGAACTTTTTATAATCCTTATAATTTTAGAATCCATATTATGAGTTTCTTAGACATAATGTAAGAACAAATTCATTTTCAGTATTTCACTTTTACCAACTTTTAATAGTGAACCCTTTTTAAATCCAATATTTTAAACTTTTATATATTCAATTTGACTAAATAAATTTACTTTTTAGAATGGGGACATCAAAAATTTACAATTAAACACCCCAAGCTTCCATGGTACGCTTCTCTTTGAATAAAACAATAGCGTGTGTTGTACGCAACTTTGAGTTCTTACACACACCACAACCAATCAAACTAGTCGTTATGAATAGTAATACCTA
Source organism: Viscum album (assembly GCA_963277665.1). Taxonomy (NCBI): domain Eukaryota; kingdom Viridiplantae; phylum Streptophyta; class Magnoliopsida; order Santalales; family Viscaceae; genus Viscum; species Viscum album. The sequence continues at coordinate 1,606,826,627 of OY728129.1, read as the reverse complement.
CTTTTTGAAATTTTATAATTTTTATCTCTCAAAATGGAATTCATTTTTGGATTCGGAATATCGAATTTATCCTAGGGTGAAATTTTGGTACTTTTCGGATAACTTTTATATTTTGATGAATAGTGAAAATTACTAAATTTTAATTAAAAACAACTTTTTTAATCAAAATAATTAATAGTGATAAATTATTAATTTTAGTGGTTTTAAAGTATATTTATAATATATTTTTACCATTTAATACAATGTTCATCATTGTACATAATTTCACAATTAAACCGGACAAAAACAAGTGTCAATCTTTTGATAGTTATTATCTCTTAAAAACACACTTTTTGTTTTAACAACGAGAATTAAATTTAAATTTATTTCTAGCACTTCTGTGCTTTGAATTTGGAAAAATGAATTCAATATTTAGAATCAGTATGTTCAAATTGTGTAAATAGGTAACTTTTATTTTTAGACATTTTGAATTATTACTTTGATAAATATTTAATTTACCATGGTTAAAGGGTAAATCCGGTAAATAAGGGTTAAAAAATAATATTATAATAATAAAAAATTACCCTAAAACGTGTCCTAACCTTATTTTTTGATACATGTCCGACCATGGGAATCTTTGGGTCGATTTTGGGACCCCATGGAACCACTTGTAAGTGATATGGACACTTTATTTTAATTAAGTTAAAATAAATACAAAAATGACATAAGCACATATCTTTTTGAAAACAAAATTTTACATGGGGTTATATATGTTGGATTTTGACTATAAATATGAATTAGAAATATAAAAATATTTACTACATAATGGTATTTTATTTATAATTTTTATACATTATATAATTTAATTTATTTATGACACAATGGTGATGCAGTAATTACCTAATTAATGAAAAATTAGAATAATTGATATTATAAGTACCCAAATAAATGTAATTTGAGACTTTTTATAAATAAAAATAATTTTATAGGATAATATGACATGTTAGGATTTATTTAATTAACTTTTTTCGAAGTAATCATTATATTATGAGTTTTACAAAAATCAATTATTGAATAGTGTCAAAATGGACATAAAAGAGTTTTTAAAACAAGTATTATATTATTAATTGATATTAAAATTTTAAAAATATAAGGTTCGGCCAAGAGACTTATATCATGATAGGTGTATCATTAATGGAACACTTGGGGTCTCTTGGATGTATATAGTATGTTTATTAACCATATAATATAAAAATACAAAGAGACATTGTAAAAGTGAAACTAATTAACTAAGAGTTAATACTTAAAGATAAGGTTAATATAGTAACCCAAACCTGTCTAAATTCTATTGGTTGAGTGTTTTTCGACCTATCCTTACCTTAAACTTTAAATAATCCACTTTGTAGTCATTATAAACCGAATATGAATTTATTATAAAATAATATTTCTAGATTTTCCAAAGGTGCCCCTCACCCCTCTTATAAAAGGAAACTCCTCCTTCTCATTAATTCATACCTTCAAAGCCTTTTGGTTCGGACAACCCCTACCCCAATACTCTCTAAACTTCCCTAACTACAACCTAGAGGCCCTAGTTTGATCATAAAGCCATCTTAAGGAGACATTTTGATCAAATCAAAAGGAAGAACCTGAAGAAGAGGTAATGTTTTCACCACCCTTTTTCAAATTCATTTCTTCATCAACTTCTTCTTTCTTTGTTATTACCATTCTAAAATAATGAATAAATTATCTCCTATATACTGTAATATTAATATAAATATGGTACAACCATATTCAGTATTCTATCCATCCTTTGAAGGACATGTCACCATACGTGCGTACGTACGTCTTACCATCTCCACGTCGTGGTGTAATTGTTATTCAATATATTATTATTTGGATGGGTATAATAATGATTTTTAATTCATTTAAATAATAAATATAACATGATAATGATTCTGTATATATGATATACCATCCAATTAAATATTATTTTAATATCAAAAGAATGATATTGTCGCTCGTGCATACGTACGGACTACCGTCTCCACGAACGCGATGAGATTCATTCTCCATCGTATCCATCCAAGTATAATTCTCATTTTATGAATAATAATAGTATCTAAGGACATGACATAATTCTGGATATGAATAAGATACAACCTATCCATGAAAAAAACATCTTACGTAACAAAACATATAAAATAAAATGAGTAAGTTAACACCCGAAACAATGATAATACTAAGATATTATTAACAAATCAATGTTAAAAGATCATATATGATATCATATTAATGTATATGATTATTGTATAATTTAATAACAATTATTTCACCATTATAAAGGAGGTTAACCTACCCCCAACCATGGAAAAGTACAAGGTAAGCATTTATTTCACAGTCTCTTCATTATCCGAGGTTGTTTATACGTAATAATCTACTAGGATTTATTTATCATCCACATCCATGTTTCTTAAAAATGTATTTCAAATTTTTTTTACTATTTACCAAAATATGGGTTAAAGTAATTTATACCCTTGTTGACTTTTATAAGTAGTTTATAAAGGAATATTTCCATCATTTTCCAAACAAGGTCCTTTTTAACCTTTTCGACAGAATTAAGGTAAGAATGTTTTTTTAACTTATACGGCAGGTGTGGCTATTTTTCCGCCGTTATAAAATCGTCGAAGATTCCCTTACAAGATTATAAGAATATTTTCGAAGAAAATGTTTTATTTTATAAATATATGACTCTTAAATAATTTCAAAATAAAAATAGATATTTCTCTAAAAAGTGTTTTGATTTCATCTATGTCAACATCCTTGAATGGATTTTATGCTTATTTGAAGTTGATTTATTATGATACAAAACTTCTATATTGTATTTAAGGTTTTTTGATATGTTTGACTGTGGATGTGTTATTTTTATACCATTCATGGTTTATGGATGAAGTATTTACATTTCATATGCTAGTTTTAATAGGAATGTTTATGTTATGTTTAAACCTATTCATATGAGGAATGCGTTGGACTTAATATGTGACGGGTGGAGCCCGCTATAGCTCCTTGATGCATTGATAGGTCTAATAAGACAAACTAGTGTCTTGGAACAAGGCCTTGACAAAATCTTATTTGTAGTCTTGGCACGAGGCCTTGTCTATGTGGTTATGATAGTCTAGAATTATGCATTCCATCATTATGAAAGTGGTTATTGATATTGAATGTGATTATTCGATTAGTAGAATATCCATGTGAATAAGTAAATGGCATTATTTCATTTTATTTCTGCCATATTATGTTGAATTTCAAGTTTTAAAGGCTTTTGTTTTAGTTATACATTGCCTTAAATGTTTATTTTTATTTATGAAAGTTTCCGCTATATTGTTATCCTTACTGGGCATTTGAGCTCACCCCTTTTGTATGTTTTATTTTTCCCAGGATGTGAAGAAGTAATTTATGAATGACCTGCAAGGATAGTATGAGTGGATAAGAGTGTGGACTATGGAGACTATATTGTTTTAGTTTTCATTTTATGATGTAATGTAAACTTTATTAATGTATCTAGTTATTCCAAGGATACTAAACTAATCAATCTTTCGAGATTTGATCTTTCTTGTGATCATGACAATGTCATGTAATAATGCACTGACTCTGGGTAACTGGGGTCGGGGCGTTACACAAAATGTGATAGGTTTTTTCATAATAATAAATACTTAATTAATTTTACATGTTAACTGTGAAGCTATATAATGTGTATAGTTATTTTACATGTCACATACTCCACACGCATAACCAATGGTATATGTTATATATATTAATGTCATTCTGTGTGAGTAGACCATATGACTTGACTCATAAAACTACATGCCATGTAATATCATGACGCATCATGTAAACTACATCTCATGTAAGTATATGAAACATGATAAGGACCATATAGAGCATATTCACATGAAATGGGGGTGATAGTACATAGTGTGTAGAGTAGAATTTCACATACCATGTTTCCTACATTATATGTCGTGTTAAATTTGAGATAGAATTTAAGACTCACCAGATGGGTGCACTTTGTGTGCCCTGTCAGTACCCGTGTTATATAAATTAATTTAAAATGTAATTAATTTATTTAAAATAATAGTGTATGAGAATATCAAGGACAATTTAGATAGAAATATTAAGATAAATGAATGAATGAATTAATAAGATAATTAATTTATTAATTCAGTAATTTATATTAATAAAGAATAAATAGAAATGAATGTTATCCAGTTTTATTAAATGTGTATTCATTGTATCAATGGATGATAATAAGCTTGAAAAACCAATGTATATATTGAGTTTATATTTATTCTAATATTTATTTCATGAGTATTACTGTGATAAAAGTTTTATTACATTAAATATGATGCCCTAAATGTCATCTCTCCCATTGTTACTATATAGGGCCTATATGTCCATGGATTATTTTTTCTAACCCCAAATTTATGGTTCTCCTCACCTATGTGTGGGTAAATATATATAAAGGAAGGATCTCCAAGGATAATAGGTGGTATAGAACCTGAGATGAGGTGAAACCAACCAAGCATATACATTGGATCCAAGAGGGAATGCTACAACTTGAACCAAGCATGATTCCAAGAGTTTTCTCCAAGGTTTAAGGGTTAGTTTATTGTCTGATTAAAAAATAACTGGTAGTAAATCTCATGATCATTCAACATATTTATTTTATTCTATCCATTTTATGGTTATTTATTTATTTTTGATGCATATTTATTTAATTTTAACCATGATCACATAAAATTAAGGAAAATTACAAGCATACAAGATGGAATAAAATAAATTTATTATGCATGGAAATTTTTTTCCAGGAACGGTTAATCAATTATGTAAATTGAAATAATATTAACAAGTATGTAAATGATAAAATAAGTAATATTTACACATAAGATAAAAATCCCACCAAAAAAATATTAAGTTAGTAAATACTTCCATTACTTTAGTTATGAATGAAACCATAGTTTGAAGTACATGTCTGGACTTCCCCATGGTGTTTTCAGTTATTGAGGGGTTCTAAATTAGGTTTTGGGATGACTTAACCATGTTCAACTGAAGGGTTGATTACCTACATAAGATTTAGTGCAACTTGTAGGTGAGTGTTGCAGAAATACAAGTCTTTGATTTTAGGATTGGGGATTCCAAACAATAGATCAAGGAGCTATGAGTTAATGCAGTTGGAAATACTACCTAACTAAATACCTATAAATAATTTGATAAGGCCTATTTTTGGGTTGTTTGATGGGAAATATGGATCCCTTCCATTATAATTTCCATATGAAAAGACATTTCAATTCCAATGGTGAGGGATATCAAGACTTGATAAAATAGAGGGAGAATAATAAGATAATAAAATTATTACATCTCACCTATTTTGGAAATAGTAGAAATTAATTAAAACCATTTTATTTTTTTTATAGAAAATGGAAAGTAATGAGGCCTAAAAATTATCACTATGTTCCATGTTAGAGAAAAAAATTATTCTAGCCAGCGATATCTTTTAGAAGTGGTATATGTACTTACGCATTATACTACACTAAGGGTGGAAGTCTTATATATTGGAGTCCTCTATTCTAGATGTTCCTTCTAAGGAGGTGAGTAAGGATGATCTCACTGTCTACCTAAGAAACCTAGATGATGTGCTAGATGTCTAGTGTTTGATGTTATTTTTAATGTCTAGTGAACTCTATAATCTATATGAAAAATGGATACATACAACATGTTGTCTTGAATCATTGATCTTTATCAGGATAAGGCTAGAAAGGAGCGGTATATAATCTCCAAGGAACTATTTACATGAAATCTTGGAGAAGGTTTTACATATGGGATTCAAGTAGTCAAAATGATTGGATATATTGAGTGACTAGAGATTCTAGGGTTTAAAATACCCGATGAATTACAAAAAAATCATGTAATTACTTCACTCACTCAAAGATTATCTAGTATTATTTGTGAATTTTAATATGAATAACATTGATAAGTGACTTCTAGAACTCCTTACTCTAATTCACCAATTAGATAAGGACATGAGAGATGAAAAACATGTAGTCCTCATAGTGAACAAAATGATGGAAAAAGAAAAGGTTATTAGGAATAACTCTAAGTCTAATGATCCTATGCACCGCCTGACCAAGAGAAGGAGGATCTAAAGGAAGGCTAAGAAATAAGATGTTGAATGTTTTTCTTATGGAAATATTGGCCACTAGAAGAAGAATCACTCTCCAATAAAGAAGAAAATGGAAGCTTTAAGTGTGTTTTTTATCAAATATTACCTTTATATTTCTATTATCTGGGTATTAGTACATAGTGTGATGCACATATTTATATCCAAATATAGGAACCAAGTAAATTTAGTAAGGTTTCCAGAGGAGATGTGGATCTATGAGGTTCTAATGTATCTAGACTGACTACCTTGGCTATTGGAGAGTTCAACCTTTGCCAAAATGAATGATTCTAGTTTTGAAGAATTTATATTATGTGCCTAGTGTTACCTAGAACTCTATATCCATGTCCAATATTTACATAGATTACTTTGTATTCGTTTTTTGGAATAAAATATACTAATTTTATATATATAACAATTATTATGGTATTCCACATTTAAATAATGGTTTTTACATAATCGAATATGAAAACCTAGTTTTATAAATTGATAATGAATAAAGTTCATATGTCACATTTCACACCCAATTTTGGAATCACTTACTTGGTCATATAAATGAGAAGCCCTTTACAAAGCTCTATTAGGAAGATTATTTAGGTTATTTTGAACTAAAACCACTTGAAAAATTTCATGATTATTTTCAAGGTAAAACAACCAAACCATGTTTTTGTGAAAATGATGAAAGGACCATAAATATTCAATAATTGGTACATACATATGTATGTGGACCTTTTACAGTATAATATAAAGGTATATAATCTTACTTCATAATTTTTATTGATGACTTTAGTATATATGGACATGTCTAATTAATGATCTATAAGTTTGAATCCTTTTAGAAATTTAAATATTTCAATAATGAAGCAGAGATTTGGATTTGTAAGAAGATAAATAAAATTCAATTGAATAAATATAGAGAATACCTTAACCAATATTTCATAAATTATCTATGAGATTTAAGTATTTTTTTCCTACTTAATACTCTTTATACACCATAGTGTAATGGTGTCCGTGAAAGTAGGAAACACACCTTGCTAAACATGGTGAGATCAATGATGAGTCTTGTAAGACTTTCATTATCCTTTTAGGGATATGTATTACATAATACACTCACATACTAAACCGAGTAAAAAATAAGGCAAAAAATGGGATTCTATATGAGTTAATGTATGTAAGGAAATCCATTTTATCAAATGTTGTGTATGGGGTTGTGAGGCATTTGTTAAGGTTATCTTTTTCAAATATTATAACACTAAGACATGAAGTGTATCTTTATAGGTATTGCAAGGAAACAAGGGGATTATATTATTCCTATTTAGATAAAAAGGTAATATTGGCTAATAAATACATGTTCCTTGAGAGGGAGCACATATCCAAAAGTTACATTGGGAGCAAGGTCAATTTTGATGAAATTGACTCTCAAGATAAACATGTTTTTTCATAGGAATAAATTCCATAAGACCCCATAAAAGAAGATGTTCTAAAGGCACTGATACTATATAAGATCACCATATAGGTTAGATAACTAGATAGATATGGTTTTATAATCACCAATTATAACATCCAGAGTTTTTAAAGTGGAAATACTATGGTTTATAGTATACATGATATGATACATCAAGTTTAAATGAAGATTTAAATATTATTATTTAAATGTTACCAATATAACATAGTCATTAGAGTAAAATAAATGAATAATATTAATTGTATTATGAAAATATTGTTCACACACACATATATAATTAATTATTTGACCAATTAATTATAAATGAATATGAAACCCTTCATAAAATAAAAGAAAATGTTTTTTCTGAAAAACTATTTAAAATTATACTAAAATTTTTCAAAATGAAATTTTATGAGTGTTTTTAACCAAAATAATCCTTAATATTAAATTATAACTTTTTAATCAACTTGGATGAGAGTATGTTATTTATAAAATTTTATTTAAAGTAATGTTAAAGATTTCATACTCTTGTTTATCAAAATTATAACAATTTTAATATGGATTTATATAGGTGATATGTTTGATTATAAATATTCATTTGAAATATAAAATAATTATCTACTTAATTTTAATTTATTTATATTGTTTAGTGATAAGATAATTACATTAAATGGTGACACAATGATGATGTAGTGGTTGTTTAATTAAAGGAAATATCAAATAAATGATATTAAAAATACTGAAATAAATATAATTTGAGATTATTAATGTCGTCGACGAATTTTTCAGATTAATTTTACCTGTTAGTGATGTTTTAGAATTATTTTTTTTGAATTTATATTGTTTTTATGATATTTTTCAAAAGCAAAGTATTGAATAATGTCAAAATTGATATTATTGATATTTCAAAATAAATAATATTTCATTAAATGATATAAAATTTATAAAAATATTAAATTCGTTAAAATAATTAGTATAATTATTAAAACTTCATTAATGACCCATTTATTTGAATTTTTTCATTTTATATAATTTATTCTAACCCTCAATGTGTAAATTACTGATATCACAGTAAGAATTAAAAGGGTCAAACAAGAGGTAAAATAAAAAGAAAAGGATTAAAAAATAATCAAAACTTGTCTCATTTTTATTTTATGATTTTATATTTAACCATACTCATACCATATTCTAAATAAATCGGTTTTGGATCATTTGGAATAGAATATTAATTTATATTAAATTAATATTTTGAAGAATTCTAAGAGTTACCCCCCATTGTCCTATAAAAGGGAACCCATTCTTCTATTTTCTTCACACCTAAAAACATTTTTTTGACCAATATATGCATAAATACCTTCCTAAAAATTTTCACCACATTTTATATTCCTTATTTGAGGCATAAAAACCTCCTTAGAGGTGTTAAGGTGTTAATAAAAGGGGATTGTTCGAAGAAGAGGTATCATTTTTAATTAAGTGTTTCTATTTTATTTATTCTTCAAACTCCTTAAAATATTCTTCAACCACGATGAAATAATAATTAAAATATCATAAATATAATAATATGTTTTTATGTTAATATCATCACTTAAATCCATCTCTATTTCCATCAAATTGGAAAATAATTAATCGTTCGTACGTATAGTAGACTACCACCTCGCGAACCAATATAATTTATTTTCTTTCACCGCCTCTCAAGACTAGCTATAATTATGGAATAAATGTTAATATATCATATTAATGACATATTTATCATTATTAAATAATAATATATCATTTTTTTCTTACATTTACATGCACATAAAAATGATAACATCGTTCGTGCGTACATGTGAACTATCACCTTTACGTAGCAATGTGATTTGTTTTTAATCACCACACCACATGAATGATATATATAAGTATATTTAAATTATTAATATTATATTTATGATATTATTATAATTTGGGAAATATAATATAATAATTAACTTATTTATATAATGATCAATGAAAAATTGAAACGATACTCATGCGTACGTACGACCTACCCTCTCCATGATTATAACGTTGTTCATTTTTCATAACCATGCATAAATGGTTTGATTTAAAAGTATAATTTATCTATAAAAGTGATTGTTTTTTCATGAATATTATTCTAGTGATTATGTAATTATGACCACTATGACTATTTACATCATACAAATTTCATTTTGGACTCAAGTACTGAATATCGTCAAAATGTCCAACATGAACTTATATAAGTAATTGTTATAACATGTTAATAAGTGATATAAAAAGGATAATAAAATTTAAAAGTTTATAAATCAATTAAATAATTAACCTAAGTTTATTATCCAGGAAGACAAATAATGTACGTGATGATTCAGACTCAAGGTAAGGGACTTTTTGACTAAAAACATCATTTTAAATGTTTTAAAGATTTATTATTATAAATATTTCTATTTTATGTACATGTTTTCAAAATGTTTTTTATGAATTTATTTCTATATACATGAATTTTTTAAAATTTTAACCTTTTAATTTCTCAAAAAAAAATTTCATAAAGTAATTTTTTAAGGGACTTTCTTTTAGAAAACCTCATTTAAAATTTCTTTTTCAACTCCTTTAACAAAAGTCAAAGGAATGTTTTTTAACTTATACGGAATGGGTGGTTTCTCCATATTTAATGATGATTTATTACTTTAATATTTTCTCTATAAGTTTTCACGTTTAATTTAAAATAAAATTATTTTATTATTATGTATGCGAATTTTATATTTTAAAAGTGATTTTATAAAAGAAAAGAGTATTTTGACATTTGAAAGTGTTTTTATCATGGGTTTAAAAGCGTTTTCAAGGGTTTTAATCATGATATATTACTTATAAATTGTTTATTATGGTTTAAGCCCATTTTATCTCAATATATGATGGGTTGAGTCCCATTATAACTCATGATATAATGGGTTGAGCCCATTATAACCTAAGATATAACATGTGAGCCCTATTATAGCTCTCCAATGCATTGGGTAATCCAGAAATGAAAGTCAACCATATGGTTATTAAATTTTTATGGGTGAATGTAAGATTGATATGGTAATTATTTCCCAAGGTAACTAAATGAATTTTCCATGAATTCTTATGAGTTTTTAAGAAAAGGGTTTTTAATGGTTTTCATGGTTTCACTGAACTAAAAATTTTATTTCTTTATGTTCCTTACTGAGCTTTTTTATGATCATTTCAAGTTTTAATTTTTTTTCATAGGGTATAAGGATGGGTAAGTGAAATAATAAAGTAAATTTTTATGTTAGGAAGTTTATTTCGTGAAAAAGAAATCTTATTTTTATTTTAAAAGTTTTATATTTTTGAAAAAGTGGATATTGTTTTATTAATACCCACATTGTATGAACATGGGATGTTATGTATGAATGAAGACATAATTATCTAAAAATATAAACCCATATAGATCCTAAATTTTAATGAAATTAAATTCTTAACTTAACTCAAGATTATGTAACAATTAAGGTTGGGTCCTTATAGTTGGTATCAAAGGATGACTTAGATTACTTTGAATATTATGATGTTTTCTTAAGAGTTAGGGATATCATCACGAGTTTATAATTTTAAGGTTGATAATAGGTAAAATGTATTAGAAAACCATTTTTAGGATTTAGGTTATGAAATTTTAAGTTGACTAATAGTATTTTTGGAGACATTCATTTTTGAGGTAATTATGTGTTATTATATTTTTTGGATACAAAATGAAAGGTATGATGTAACATTTGAGGTTAAAATATGTTATGGTTATTTTTGAGAATTTTCTCATATTTTTGTAATAATATAATAATTATATAATTTTAGGAAAAATAAAACTCACAGGATGGGTTACAACCCATCACATCCGATAAGGCCGTGATAATTGAACCCAAAACCGAAGGGTGATAAAGGTGCATCGCCTACCACTAGTCTACGAAAAGTACCGATTAATATGACTTTTATTTTTTAGTTAAATGATTACATGCATGAAGACTAATGTTATTTTTGTAACATATGTTTTATTGAATAAATAATCTTGATATTGGAAACATTTTTAGTGATTATGTGATTAATGTTATTTTAGAAGACTATATGATTGAAACCCTTTATGATTAAAGTAAATACAATACTATGAGATTTTATTTGAGGAATACAGGTTGAATTATATTTTGTAAGAATATAAGATTTTTTATTGATTTATGGTGATTCATATTATTTATTTAAATGGTTATAATATCTTGAAGATTATTAGGGTAACTACTTCTTGTTATTAGACATCATGAGTAAATGATGTTATTTGGAGATAAAACTTAAAATTTATTTTGGAATACTATGTGATCAAATAATTTTATATTTTGAGTTTAAATATTATATTGGATTATTTTGATGAATTTTAAGGGAACTTATTTATCAATTGGTCTTTGTTGAACTTTGGATAGTACTGTTGAATTTTAGAGATTGAAGTAGTTTGTTGGCCTGTAAAGGTTTATTCTTTTTAGGGGATTATTTTTTCTTATCCTAACCATTTTGGTTTTGGTAAATGTTTCATGAAAAGATAAATAGATAGTTAATAATTTGTGTATTATTTTATTATCTAGAAGTTGTTTATATTGCTTCAAGCGTGAAAAATTCATCATGAAAACTCATCGTTTGGAGAAAAAGATGATTTTGAGAAGGAAATTGATTAAAAGATGAAACTCTACTTTTCAAGTAAGTATATTTACTTATGTTATTTGTCTAGGTATTAGAATAATTCCTCACCTGTATAAAAATGATCATAAAATAAAAACTTCATCTATTTACTTTTCTTACTAAGAAATCAATGACCTTTTAACCCATCACAAACTCATGGTTTTGTGATTGTTTACTTTCTCCTGATCATGTTTTATATCACTCTCTTAAGAAATTTATGGTCAGTTTTCTCTTCTATATCTATTTGTTTCTACATGTAACCCTATAATTTTTTATCTGATGTGACATATGTACTTTCCTTTATTTATTTTAAAGTGGATGTTTCATTAATCCTTTTTCAGATGTGGGATTTCAAAAAAAGAATTTTAAAAATTCAAACCCCTAGTCTTTGATCCTGATTTCAAATTGTGAGGATTCAATTTAGTAAGGGGGGTATGTAACATCTCAATTTTTTAAAAAGTAATGAATATGTTTGATAGTGTACATGATATACCACATCAAGTTTAAAAGTATAATTAAATATTATTATTTAAATGTTACCATTATAACATAGGTGTTAGAATGACGGGAATGAATAATATTAATTGTATTAAAAAAATATTTTTTACATAAGTATACATAATTAATTATTTTACTAATTAATTATAAATGAATGTTAAACCCTTCATAAAATAAAAGAAAATGTTTTTCTGAAAAACTATTTAAATGTGCAAAAGTATGTTTTTATACCAATAGAAAAACAAATCACTCTTTTTGGATTATATTAATGATATATATATATATATATAATATTAAATATAATTTTTAACATTCATTTTATATTTTTTCTAGACATGATATATGAACAAGTTCAATTTTTCACGCAAAATAAGTATTTTTCAAAAAAGGCAGTTTTGCCACTTTTTGATGGAAAATTTGTTTTAAATATAGTTTTTGAAACTTTTATAAGTTATATTTGAAAAAAATAAACTTTTTATTTAAAATAATAGTATAAAAAAATTAATTTGGTTAAATGTTTTGTATTTTTCTAGATAAGATTAATTTTTTATGAATAATGAAAAAAATATTTCATTTTTAATTTTAAACAACATTTTCATAAAAATAATTTATAGAATTTAATTATATATTTGATTTATTTTAAATAATAATTACATAATGACTTATCATTTAATATAATTGAGGTCATTTTAATCAATTTAACATTTAAATTAGATATAAAAACTTTTTGAACATTTGAACATTTTCACTTTTAAAAGTTGTTTTCTCGTTCCATCAATGAGATTAATTTTTAATTAATTTATACCAATTATATGTTCTGAATTTGGAAAAATGGATTCCATATTTTAAATCATAAGTTACAAATTATTCAATTAATCCCCTTTTATTTTTGGACAATATGAATAGTAAATTTAATAAAAAAACATATTACCGCGGTTAAGGCTAATTTGGGTAATTAAGGGTAAAAATAATATTATAAAATTACCCAAACACTTGTACTAATATCATTGGATGAATGTTTTTAGACCATGATAATAATTATGCTGAAATTATAACTTTTGGAATCCACTTTTATGAGAGTATGACATTTATAATATTTTATTTAATGTAATGTCAAAGATGTGATACTCATATTTCTCATAACTATAACCATTTTAATATGGAGTTATATAGGTGATATGTTCATATATAAATAATAATTTGAAATATAAAATAATTATATACATCATGGTAATTTATTTATATTTTTTAGTGATAAAATAATTACCTTAAATTTTGGCACATTGATGATGCAGTAATAGTTTAATTAAAGGAAATATCAAATAAATGATATTAAAAATACTAAAATAAATATAATTTAAGATTATTAATATCATAAAATAATTTTTTAGATTAATTTGAAATTTTATTGATGTTTTAGAATTATTTTTTCTAATTTATCTAGTTTTTAGGATATTTTTTAAAATTCAAGTAATGAATATTGTCAAAATTGAAATTATTGATATTTTAAAAAAATAATATTTTATTAAATGATATAAAATTTAAAAAAATCTAAAATTCCACAATATTACTTGTATAAATCTTATAATGTCATAAATGACTTATTTATTGGTCATTTTTAATTTTATAGTAATTATACTTACCCTAAATGAGTAAATTACATGATATCACAGTAATAATTAAAAGTGTAAAATAAGGGTTACAACAAAAAAAAATGGATTAGAAAATAATTAAAACTTGTATAATTTTAATTTAATTATTGGATGTTGAACCATAATAATCCTATATTCTAAATAAATTTGTTTTGAACCATTTGAAATATAATATTAATTTATATTAAATTAATATTTTGAAGAATTCCAAGAGTGCCCCTCCCCTCTCTTATAAAAGGGAACCCATTATTATCTTTTATTTAAACCTAAAAACATTATTGGTTTGGAAAATATCTGAAAAAATAATTTCCTAGAATCCCTAACCACATTCTAGAGGCCTTAGTTGAGGCAGAGCACGGTCCTTAGATTTGTTAAGGTGTTAATCAAAGGAGATCATCCGAAGGAGAGATATCATTTTTAATCAATTGTTTATATTTTATTTATTATTCCAATTACTTAAAATATTATACCACACTCATGAAATAATAAAAACAATATCCTAAACATATTTATATATTATTATGTTAATATCATCACCTAAATACATCTCCATTTCCTTAAAATGGGAAAGGAATTAATCGTTTGTGCGTACGACAGACTACCAACTTGCTAACCGATAAAATTTGTTTTCAATAACCATCTCTCAAGATTGGTTATAATTATGGAATTAATGTTAATATATTATAATAATGAAATATTTATCAATATTAGATAATAATATATCATTTATTTTCTAACCTTTCCATGCATATAAAAATGACAACGTCGTTCGTTTCTACGTGTGAACTATCACCTCCGTGAAGCGATGTGATTCATTTTTTATCACCAAATAACATGGATGATATATATATATATAATTAATATGATATTTATGATATTGTGATAATTATAGAAATATAAAATATTAATTATTATATTTACATAATGATCAATGAAAAATGGAAACATTACTTATTCGTTGTACGACCTACCATCTCCATCATTATAATGTTGTTCATTTTTCATAACCATATACAAATGGTTTGATTTAAAAGTATAATTTATAGATAAAATTTATTATTATTTAATGAATATTATTCTATAGATAACTTAATTATGAAAACTTTTACTCTTTACATCATACCAATTTCATTTTGAACTCAAGTACTGAATATCGTTAAAATGTCAAATGTGAACTTATATAATTAAGTAATTGTTATAACATGTTGATAAGTGATATAAAAGGAATAATAAAATTGAAAAGGTTATAAACCAAATAAATAATTAACCTGACTTTATTATCTAGGAAGATAAAGAATGTACATGATGATTCAGACTCAAGGTAAGAGACTTTTTAACTAAAAACCTTATTTTAAATGTTTCAAAGATTTATTATTATATATATTTATATTTTATGTCTCTTTTTTTAAAATGTTTTTTATAAATGTTTTTATTTTTAAATTAATTTTTTTAAAATTTTAACTTTTTAATTTCTGTCAATTATTTTCATAAAGGAATATTTGTAAGGGACTTTCTTTTAAAAACCCTCATTTAAAGATCTTTTTTCAACTCCTTTTACAAAAGTCAAAGGGAATTTTTTTAACTTAAATATAATGAGTGTTATATCCTACTTTTATAATGTTTTATTACTTTAATATTTTCTCAATAAGTTTTCCTGTTGATTTTTAATGAAAATTATTTTATTATTATGTGTGTAACTTTTATATTTTAAAAGTGTTTTTTTACAAAAAATAGTATTTTGATATCTAAAAGTGTTTTTATTATGGGTTTAAAAGAGTTTTTAAGGTTTTTAATCATGATATTTCCCTTTTAAATTTTTTATTATGGGTTTACCCCATTATATCTCAAAATATGATGGGTTAATCCACATTATAGCTCAAGATATGGTGGGTTGATCCCATTGTAGCTCAAGATATGATGAGTGACCCCATTATAGCTCTACAATGCAATGAATAATCCAGAGATGGAATTAGACTATATGGTTATTCTATTTATAAGGGTAAATTTAGGAGTGATATGGTTATTATGTCCCAAGGTACCTGTATTATTTTTCTATGCATGTTTATGAGTTAAAAAAAGGGTATTTAACGGTTTTCATGTTTTCATAGGACTAACAAGTTTCTTTATTTATGTTCCTTACCGTTCTTTTTATACTCACCACAAGTTTTAAATTTTTTTTATAAGGTATATAGATAGGTAATAGAAATAATGAATTCAATTTTTATGTTATGAAGTTTATTTCATGAAAGAGAAATTATTTTTTATTCTAAAAGTTTTATATTTTGGAAAAGGTGGATACTATTTTATTAGTAACCACATTGTATAAAGATGATATGTTATGTATGAATGATGAATTAATTATCTAAAAACCTAAATCTGAAAAGATACTCAATGTTAATGAAAGTAAATTCTTGACTTAAATAAAGATTATGTAACGTTTAAGGTTGGGTCCTTATGGAAACCCATTATTTTTCCTTAAAAAATCATTAACAAGAATATAAAACCACATAGGTAACCTGTGAAATCATTTACATATCACTGTTACATTCATAGTTAAAAATGGAATAACTATACGATCGAATTCTATATCCGGAGTACCCAATACATTAGAGATCTATAATGGGGGTCACCCTTCGTATAAGTTATATATGGCTCACCCATATTTCCTGAGCTATAATGGGGATCAAACCTTCATATATTCTATATGAGTCTCACCCATGAGATATAATGGGGATCAACCCTCATATAAGCTATATCAGTCTCACCCATAAAATTTTCAAGTACCATTATATAATCATAACACATAAAAG
Source organism: Viscum album (assembly GCA_963277665.1). Taxonomy (NCBI): domain Eukaryota; kingdom Viridiplantae; phylum Streptophyta; class Magnoliopsida; order Santalales; family Viscaceae; genus Viscum; species Viscum album. Next base: position 1,606,809,323 of record OY728129.1, on the reverse strand, counting down.
CTCACAATTTTCAACATGTCACTCCTAAAATTTTATTTTCACTCATAAGAAATTATTTCAAGTTATTGAAATAATAAACCCATTAAAAACAATTTAAAACATTTATAAAAGTTATTTTTGAATCAATGTGTCCCATACCACTTTGAAACTTTTTAAATAAATTCAAAAATTAACATTTTAAAACATTTATGTACATATAAATAAATCCATAAAACCATTTTTAAAACATGGAAATGAATGAGAAAGTTTTAGAATAATAAATATTTAAAACACTTAAAATGATGTTTTAGTTAAAGAGTCTCTTACCTTGAGTCCAACTCATCACGTAAAATCTTTGTCGTCCTCTTCTTTGGGTGATCTCTTTTGATTATCACCTTAACACCTCTAAGGTGTGTGTTATTCCTAAAATTAGGCCTCTATAATTTTGGGATATATTCTCAGAATTTATTTGGGAAGAGATTGTCCAAACCAAATAGGTTTTTATGTGTGAATAAAAGAGAAGAATGAGTTCCCTTTTATAAGAGAGGGTAGGGTCACTCTTGGAATTATTCAAAATATTAAATTAATATAAATTAATTTTCTATTACAAATGGATCCAAAGTATTTATTTCGAGTATACGATGAATTTGAGTAAAATCCCCATAATCTAATGAAAATTAGATATGTTTTGACTATTTTTTTAATCCTTATTTTTTTTGGTTTTAACCATTATTTTAGCCTTTTAACTCTTATTGTGTAATCATGTAATTTACATTTTGAGGATTAATATAGTTACTATAACATGGAAAAAGACCAATAAATATGTCATTTATGACATTTTAGGATTATCCAAACTATTTGACTGAAGAATATATATATTTTTTAAATTTAATATCATTTAATAAAATATTATTTATTTTAAAATACCATTAATGTCAATTTTGAAACTATTCATTATTTGAATTTTTAAAAATATCATGACAACTTGATATATTTAAAAAAATCTCAATTAACTGATCCTTAAAATTTTAATGTCATCCATAAAATTAATTTACAACATAAATTATTTCAAATTATATTTTTTTGAATATTTTTAATACCATTTATTCTATTCTTCTATTAATGAGGTAATTACTTCATCATTATTATGTCATCATTTAATTTAATTATTTATTTCCTAAAAATTATAAATAAATTTCCATGATATAGATAAATATTTTATATTTCCAAAGGCTATTTATTGTTGAACATACCCCTTATATTACCCATATAAGAAATATTTTACTTGTTAAAAATAAGTGTGACAATATAGACTTTTCTTTGAATATAATATTATAAATGTATTAAAGTAATCCAAGTGTATTTAAAAGGTTATATTTCAGTAAAAGTATTCTTTTAGGTCAAAATACACTCATATAATGAAATTTATACAAGGGTTAGTGTAATTTATAATATTATATTTTCCTATAATTACCAGATTTACCCTTAACCGTGGTAATAAAAATAATTACTAAAGTTACTATTAATATTTTTCAAAAATTATTTTTATCCCATTATATCCTAAATATCATAAATATTGCAACCATGTATGTATTTTCTTCAAAATTCAAAACACATTAGTGGATAAAAGTAATTTAAAATTAATCCTGTTGACGGATTGAGAAAAAGAGTTTTTTAAAGTAAAAATGTTCAAAAGTTCACAAAGTTTTTAGATCCAATTTCAATGTGAAATTGACTCTAATGACCTAAATTAGATTAATTGATAAAAAAATTATTTAAATATACTTTAAAACTATTTAAAAACATAGTTTAACTATATTAATACATTTTATTAAAAAGTTTTTTTGAACTAATATTTTGTATTATTCATTATTCATCAAAATATGAATGTTATTATAAAAAATACTAAAAATTCATCCAAATTAAATTTTGATACTTCAATTTCAAATAATAATTTTATTTTTTCAAATATAACTTATAAAAGTGTCCAAAACTAGATTTAAAATGGGTTCCCTATTAAAATGTGGTGAAATTGCCTTTTTTGAAAAATTATCATTTTTTACATAAAATTGAATTTGTTCATATATCATGTCTAGAAGATATATATTATGAATTTTAAAAATTATATTGAATTTATTATATATATATAATTAATATAACCCAATAATAGTGATTTGATTATTTTATAAACACATTTCTTCGCACTTAAATAGTTTTTCAGAAAAACATTTCCTTTTATTTTAAAAAGGCTTTTACATTCGTTTATAATTAATTTTTCATGAAATAATTAATTATATATTCATGTGTAAACCATATTTTTATAATGTAGTTAATACTATTCATCCCCACCATTCTAACAGCTAAGTTATAAGTGTAACAATTAAATAATAATATTTAGTTGTTTTAAGCTCGATGTGGCGTATCATGTATACTAGAGAACGCAGAGCTTCCTTTAAAAAACTAAGGATGTTTCATTATCCCCCATTTAAAGATTTTCATTCTTGCAATTTTAACTTTGGATCGAAAGCTAGGGGTTTGACATTTTGAAATACCTTTGTTGAAATCCCACATCAGAGATAGCGTTAATGAAACTTTAACTTTAAAATAAAGAATGGGACGTACAAAGGTCACTTACGATAACACATACTAGGGATCCATGTTGGAAAACTTGGATATGAAGGAAAAACTAACTATAATATTCCGAGGGAGTGTGGTAGAGAACATGGTCATGAGAAATTTAACAATAAAAAAACCATAAATATATGATTGGTTAAAAGGGTTATTGATTTCTTATTAAGAAAAGTAAATGGATAACATTTTTTTAAAGATTATTTTTATAGTGTTGATGAATTAATTTACTAATTAGAATAAGAACACAAATCAATACACTTACTTGACATATAAATTTTTATCCTTTAATTAAAATCCACAAAAAATCATCTTTTTTCCAAAATGATGAGAATTCATGATGTTTTTTACATATGAAGCACTAGAATAAACTTCTAGAGAATCACATATTCCACAAAATATTAACTAACTATTTATTCTGTATTTAAACATTAACCAAAACTAAAATGGTTAGGGAAATATAAGATAATTACCCAAAAATAAAAATCTTTTATATGATTAAAAACAACATTAATCTCCAAAATTTAACAATAATACCCAAAGTTCATCAAAGACCATTAAACAAATAACTATCCTTAAAATTCCTAAAATATAATCCAAATTAAGATTTAAACCCAAAAATTTAGAATAATTTGATAACACAACCTTCTAAGATAAATGTTAATATTTATCTCCAAATAATACTGATCACTCTTAATTTATCATACCAAAAAGTGATTTACCTAATCACATATTCTCCAAGATAGGTTAATTATTTTCATAAATAACATAAATAACCATAAATAATATTTTCTTATAAATTACAATTCAACCTTTATTAATCCAATAAAATCCCAAAATATTCTATTTACCTTAATCATGTAAAGTTCCCAAAATTGTAAACTCCTTATGAAATGACTTTAATCAATTAATCACTAAATCAATTTCTAATCCCACGATTATCAATTCGATAAAATATATATTCCAAAAATAAACTTATCCTTCATCTATAAAATCATTTAACTAAAAATATTGAAGCCATAATAATCGAGACTTCATGTAGTCTAGTGTTAGGTGATACACCCTTCTCACCCTTTGGTTGTGGGTTCGACTCTCGCAGCCTTTCCAGACTTGACGGGTTGTCACCCATCCTATAGGTTGTATTTTTTCTAAGACTATATAATTATTATAACATTTAAAAAACATGATAAAGTCATAAAAATAACTATCAAATGTTTTAACCTAAATAGATATCTCATATATTTCATTTTTAATCCCAAAATGCAATAATTCAAAATTACCTCAAAAATGAATGTCTCCAAAAATTAGCATTAGTCACCTTAAAATTACATAACATAAAGCCTCAAAAGGGATTATAAGACATTAAACTTATAATCAACTTGAAAATTATAAACCCATGATGATATCCCTAACTCTTAATAAGACATCCTAATCTCAAAAGTTTTCTAAAAAATCCTTTGAAACCAACTACAAGGACTCAACCTTAAACATAACTTATTCTAGTGTTTTTGAACTAGAATTCACATTAGAGGATCTTTTAATTTTATAATTTTAGAGAATTTGGATAAATACTTACAAAGTATACCCATAAATTACATGTGGACACTTATACTCAGTATCCATTTTTTCCACCAAAGGAAACCATTTTAATATAAAACAGGACTTCTTTTTGAGACACATCTTATTTAATCATGACTTCTTATTTTGCCTTACCAATCTTAAGACCTGTGATTTTTTTTAAAACTTAGGATGATAAAAAAAATCGCATTAAAGAACATAAATAAAAAAAATCATTAGTCACACAAAAACATATAAACCCATTAAAAACCTTTTCTTAAAAACTCATTAGCAAGCATATAAAATTCACATAGGTGCCTTGTGACATCATTACCATATCACTCTTATATTCATCCTTACAAATGTAATAACCATAAGGTCTAATTCTATATCCGGGGTACCCAACGAATTTGAGCTATATCGGATCAACCATATTTAATGAGATATAATGGGGATCAAACCTTTATATATTCTATATCGGGCTCACCCATGAGCTATAATGGCGTTGAACCCTTCTTATAAGATGTATCAGGATTACTTGTAAAATTTCCAAGTACCATTATATAATCATAACACATAAAATCTTGAAATTTCCAACATGTAAATCATAAAATTTAATTTTCACTCATAAAAAAACATTTCAATTTATTTATATAATCAATCCATTTAAAAAAATCAAAAAAATTATAAAATATTTTTTTGAATCAATGCATCCCACACCACTTTGATTTTTTAAATAAATTAAAAAATAAACATTTAAAAACATTTATATCCTTGTAAATAAATAAATAAAACCATTTTTAAAACATAGATATGAATGATAAATTTTTAGAATAATAAATCTTTAAATCACTTAAATCGATGTTTTAGTTAAAGAGTCCCTTACATTGAGTTCTTTTTGTCATGTAAAATATTTATCATCTTATTATTTGGGGGATCTCCTTTGATTATCACATCAACACCTCTAAGGTGAGTGTTATACCTAAAGTAAGGCCTCCAGAATATCGGGATGGATTTTAGTAATAAATTTGGGTATATATTGGCCCAAAAAAATAATGTTTGAAGTGTGAATAAAATAGAAGAATGAGTTCTCATTTATAAGAGTGGGGAGGGGCACTATTGGAATTCTTTAAAATATAAAATTAAAATAAATTAATTTTCTATTCCAAATGGACCCAAAGTAATTTATTTTGAAGATAGGATAATTTTGGGTTGAATTTAGTTCATCCAATGAAAATTAGATATGTTTTGACTATTTTTTTAATCCTTATATTTTTGTTTTAACCCTTATTTTACCCTTTTAACCATTACCATGTTATCATGTAATTTACACTTTGAGGGTTAATATAATTACTATAACATGAAAAATGACCAACAAATGGGTCATTTATGAAATTTTAGGACTTATCACAATTATGTTTCTAATGTATATATATTTTTAATTTTATATCATTTATTAAAATACTAATTATTTTAAAATACCATTAATGCCAATTTTGACACTATCTATTATTTTACTTTTTAAAAATATAATAACAACTTTATATCTTCAAAAAATCTCTCTTAAATCATCCCTAACAGGTCAAAGTAATCTATAAAATTTATGTATGATATAAATTATATCAAATTATACTTATGTTAATATTTTTATTATCATTTATTTGATTCTACCCTCAATGAATCAATTATTGCATCATCATTATGTCACCGATGACTTTAATTATTTATTTAATAAAAATTATAAATAAATTACCATAATTTAGGTAAATATTTTATATTTATAAAGAGTACTTATAGTTAAACATATCCCTTATATAACCCCATATTAAAAATATTTTACTTGTTAAAAACAAAAGTGTGACAAAATTTACCTTTATTTGAATATAATATTATAAATGTCTTAAAGTAATACTAGTGGCTTAAAAAGGTTATATTTCCACCCAAGTATGATTTTATATAAAAAAACTCATGAAATTAAATTTTTACAAGTTTTAGGGGATTTTATAATATTATTTTCACCCTTAATTACCCGTTGAGTGGGGTGGAGAATGAAAATTAAATTAAAGAGATTGAGGAAAGATGTTAACTCTTCTTTGGGTAACTCCTTTTGGTTTATACCGAATTAATTCTTTGGTTATATTTAATCCTAAATAGAGGCTTATAGGGTGATATGAGTGAATTTGGGAGCTTATTTGGACATGGTTTGGTCGATCTAGAATGTTCAAAGTGGTGCGAGGAAGTGAAGGAGGAGGTGCCCTTTTATAATTGAGGCGAGAGGAACTTTTGGAAACTCTCAAACTATTAAATTAATATAAATTATATTCAATAGAAAATAGATCCAAAGTGATTTATTTAGAATATAATATGAGTATGAGTATAAATCCTCTCAACTAATATTTTTTAGAGAAGTTTAGGTCACATTATTACCCATATCTTTTAGCTTTAACCCTTAGTTAAACTCTTTAACTCCTACCTTGAAAACTTGTCTTTCTACTCTTTAAGGGTTAATATAGTAACTATAAAATTCCAAATAAGAAATAAATGGGCCATTTATAAAATTTTAAAACTTATCCCAATCATTTGGTCAAATTTTAGATTTTTAAGAATTTTAGACCGTTTAATAAAATATTATTTATTTTAAAATATCATTAATGTCAATTTTAACACTAGTCATTACTTTAATTATTAAAAAATATCATAACTACAAGTTATCTTCAAATAAATATTTTAAATCATCCCCAATATGTCAAAGTCCTCTTGAAAATTTTTGGATGACAATAATTATCTCAAATTATATTCTTTTTAACATTTTTAATATCATTTATTTGATATTTCCATTTATTAAACAATTATTGTATCATAATTGTGAGACCTAAATTTAATTATTACTTCCCTAAAAATTAAAAAAAATTATCATGTTTCATATAAATATTTTATCTTTCTAATGACTATTTATAGTCAAGCATATCACCTATATAACCCCGTATTAAAAATATTTAACTTGTTAAAAATAAAAGTTTGAAAAAATTGACTTTTCTTAGAATAAAATACTATAAAATCCATAAAGTCATCTAAGTGACTGAGAGTGGACATAAAATCAGCCCAAGGATTATTTTGGTAAGAAACAACTCATACATTACATGTGGAAACTTATACTCAGTATCCATTTTTTCCACCAAAGGAAACCCTTTTAAAAAACATGAATTATTTTTGAGACACTTCTTCAATTATTTCATAATGACATATTATTTTTCCTGACCAATATAAATATAAATCCCCGAGCCCACTTATTTAGACTCTGTTCTTGAAAAATGCTGTGTAATGTTTTTTATAAAAGTGAATAAAAAATCACACAAAACTTTATACAAAATATGACCTTTTACCGGTCTAGGTTCTGGTGGATTAGACAAAACATCACATTTATCAGAGTTGAAATGATGATAACAAGCTGTCTACTATGCTTCCGTGTGCGCTACACCAAAAGCATCGAAGTCCGATTTAGAACTTCTATGATTCCTGTGAAAAAAAATTTAAAAACAAAGGTTGAGCAATCAATTTCCCAGTAAGGTGTTCTGAAAAGCATTGATAAACCCCTTTTAAAAATATCACTTTATAGTACATTTGAAATATTCAATTAGAAATACATTTTTAAAATAATTCTTTGAAAAATAATTATACTTTGAAAACACTTTTAAAATTATTCCAGTTTTTCAGTTGAAAATATTAAGCAAGCTCTTAAAAACAAAACAAATGAGGCCACTCGAAACTTTCAAGGCTATCTTGGGCCTACCCACTTGAGGGATGTATTCACTACCCAATTCCCTGTCGTATTTACAATGTTCGAGTACTAGTTTTTATAAAATATTTTTGTATTATCTTTCCTTATATACATATAATTTTCATTTGTGTTTTAGTTTTGAAAATATATTTATAATCATTCTTGGAACAAATAAATACTAATATTTACTGAAAATTATATATTTGACATTGTATGATCAGATCTCATGATACATGACCTTGCATAATCACACAGAAGTAAATTCAACATCTACACACTTGAAATTTCAAAGAAATATTTATTAAATTTCTTTTATACATAAAGGTAAAAACTAATAAAAATAGTGAACATATAATTCTATATTCTTAAAATTAGTCAATAACAATAGATAATTATGTGTCGCATTTAAAAATCATCAAAACATAATTTTTTTACTAAATACAATCATCATTTTATATATACTTAAGTTTTAAGGAACAAGAATTCAAGAACATATATATATTTATGTATTCATAATCATATAAATGGAATTAGAAACCAATAACCTTGAACATTAACTAAATTATTTTAATACATATTTTTGATTTTCATACACACATGTATCTCACACCCATAATTAGATACTTGATGGTTTAATAAAAGTGTGTAAAATAACACTTCAATAAAAATATATATACATATATATATCAAGAATACATATTAAAATTTATATATGTTCATATATATATTGCATGAAAAAAACACAAACATATTCAATTTGTGAGTTCAAAGTGTAGATTTGGATTTCATAGAATTATAAAGGAATGAATTAAAATATTTAAACAATTAGAAACCAAAAAAATAAGGATTACAATTTTAAAGGAGAAAACTCCACTTACACAAACACAAAATTATATATATTGAAAATAATTAAAAGATGAATACTAAAATATATAATATAGTTTTCATATCATAAAACACAAGTCATTTTAATGAAATGATCTCTTACTAATAAAATCTTAATGTTAAAAACTAATCTCAAAATTATAATTCTATAAAAATGGTATTTTTATCCCTTATAAAAAAAATAAATTATATAATATAAGCAAAAAACAAAATATAGTATGTCGTTTAAAAAAAGAAAATGGAATTTAATGTGTAAAAAAAAATCCGAAAATATGTAATGTCTTACAAACAAAATTTAACAATTTTCCATCAAGAATGAATAAACATCTTACCAAAATTACACCGAAATAATTTTAGTATGAATCACCTACTACAATTCATCAATATTTTGAAAAACATGTTGATTTTGTTTGGAAGAAACCTATAAGTAAACATGGGAGAAACAAATATTTTGAAAAAAAAAATCCCTTGCCTTTTTCTTGAAAAAGATCTTTCCATAGTCGTTGATAGAAATCAATATCTCATACTTTGTTTGTAATTTTTTTTTAAACTAGGAAACACATAAAAGAAAAAGAATAGGGGTTCGACCCTCTACCTCACCAGTCTCTACTTGTAACAGTATAGCATTTTCATGGAATACCTTTGAGGCAGGACTGATTTATATAGTAGTGTCATAGTGTGCTGTGTATGCATTATAAAAAAATAGTTGTGTCTTAAATCTAGAATGATATTAGGATAAATGAAAAATATTCATATTGTTTGTCTATTGTCTACAAATTGATTTTTTAAGATAATGAAAAATTATGCTGTATTGGATGTTGACACGGGAAAATGACGAAGTAATAATCTGAACTAGATGATTGATTTTATTATTTTGTGTAGTGGAAATAATGGAAATAGTGAACAGATTCAATGTATTCAAATAAAGGCAATAAATAGAATAGATTCTAATTGGCAAAAACCATTGAGAAACAGTTGAGATACATTAAATAGGAAAATTAAAATTAATTAAGTCATTATCCGAGGGATAGATATTTAATAAGAAGACAAATAATAAATTTAATATATAGAAATCAGTTCAAATGATATGATTTCATTCGGATTCGGACCTCAAAAAAGACTAAAGTCATACATAAAAACAAATCTACAAGATTTGAACCTAGAAAAAGATATTGACAGTGAAGATGAACTAGCATCACCTTCTCGGTCCAAATATGAAGCATACGAACCCTAGATGGTGCTCAAACATTGTTTGAAGAAAAAAAACAAAAAAAAAGACTCGATTCAAATGTCAGAAATAGTTCTAGATCTTCATACCTCAATCATCATCGAACTGACACAGATCAACTCAGAGAGAACCATCTCAACACCTCAGCACGCTCAAATCATCCATGGTTCTCTTGGTTGATCTCGCACTCCCAACATCGGGTCTCCTATGAGCTTCGACTTTGACCATCTATTCGAACAGGTCCATCCGAAGGAAAGCCCTTCTCTTCATGAACCCTCAACTAAAAATCGATTCAGACTCTCCCTCTTCCCTCGTGGCGAGTTCTCCCAAATTCACACCTGAAGGCAAATCACTGACCTGTGTCGAACATGAATCACCTCCTTTGACTCCATTAGACTCGTTTCTAAAACAAAAATCCCACATACGGGATTCCCAAAATCTCTCCTCAAGCTAAATGCCTAACCTGCATTTCATTTTTTTAATTTGTTTTTTATTCTGTTTCACCGGTTATATATATATATATAAACTAAATATATTATTCAATATATATATATATAAATAATATTATACTCATATTTTATTCACTAATTTATTTTTTTTCAGTTTTTTCATCCATTTATGTTGATATATACATATGACTTATTTTGATGTCAAAATTCATTTATTTAAAAATAATTAACTTAAAAATATATACATGTTATAATTTTATAAAATATTTATTTTTCTATAAAACTAATCAATTAAATGTGTTTATTATCAAAAATAATACCCACATATATATATATATCCTTGTAATCAATTTATATGATATCTAAATTATATACATATATTAAAATATTAATTTATAAAAATATAAAGCAATAGGTTATAAATTGATTCAAAACATATTTTGAGTATTGAAAATATGTATAAAACTTCTTTATTAAATCATTCCTTCGTTAGTTTTAATTATAAAAAAATACCTTTTTTTATATTTTCTTGGGGTGTTACATTCTCCCCCCCTTAAATGAATTACGCCCTTGCAATTTTTGTGTCAGACCTATAAAAATTCGGAATTTTCATCTTCAGAATTAATGAATTTCAAATGAGACATATCTATCTAAAGAAAACTCTATTTTGACGATTTTATTTTCCTAATAAGACAACATCTAATCTCTAAAGTTATTTAGACCATGCCTCTGAAACCAATTATAACGCCTCAAGCCCGCTCTTCCAGACTCGGTGCTTGAAAAATGTTGTGTATTTTTTTTATAAAAGCGTATAAACAATCACACAACACTTTATACAAAATAGGACCTTTTACTGGTCTAGGTTCTAGAGGATTAGACAAAACATCCCATTTATCAGAGTTGAAATGATAATAAAAAGCTATCCAATATGCTTTCACGTGCACTACACCAAAGGCATCAAAGTTTGATTTAGAACTTCTATTATTCGCATGAAAAAATTTTAAAAACAAAGGGTGAACATTCAATTACCCAGTAAGGTGTTTGGAAAACCATTGATAAACCCCTTTTAAAAATATCACTTTATAATACATTTTAAATATTAAATTAGAAATACATTTTTAAAATAATGCTTAGAAAAATAATTATACATCGAAAACACTTTTAAAATTATTCCAGTGTTTCAGTTGAAAATACTAATCAAGATCTTAAAAACAAAATAAGTGAGGCCACTCGAAACTTTGAAGGCTATCTTGGGCCTACCCACTTGAGGAGTGGATTCACTATCCAATTCCCTATCGTATTTACAATGTTTGAGTACCGGTTTTTATAAAACATTTTTGTATTATCTTGCCTTATATACATATAATTTTCACTGGTGTTTTAGTTTCGAAAATATATTTATAGTCATTATTGGAACAAATAAATATTAATCTTTACTGAAAAATATATATATGACATTGTATGATCAGATCTCATGATATATGACCTTGCATAATCACAAGTAAGTTAATTCAACATCCACACACTTGAAATTTCAAAGACACATTTATTAAATTTAGTTTATGCATGAAGGTATAAACTAATAACAATAGTGAACATATAATTATATCTTATTAAAATTAGTCAATAACAATTGATAATTATGCGTCACATATTAAAACCATCAAAACATAATTTATTTACCAAATACAATCATCCTTTTATATGTACTTATGTTTTAAGGAACAGAACTTCAAGAACATATATATATTTATGTATACATAATCATAGATCTGGAATTAGAAACCAATGACCTTGAACATTAAATAAATTATTTTAATACATATGTTTGATTTTCATATACACATGTATCTCACACCCATAATTAGATACATGATGGTTTAATAAAAGTGTGTAAAATAACACTTTAATAAAAATATATTTATACATACATATATATATATATATCAAGCATACATATTAAAATTTATATATGTTCATATATTTATATATATTTCATGAACAAAACACAAACATATTCAATTTGTGAGTTCAAAGTATATATTTGGATTTCATATAAGTATAAAACATGGAATTAAAATATTTAAAATATTAGAAACCACAAAAATAAGGATTATAATTTTAAAGGATCAAACTCTCCTTACACAAACATAAAATTATATATATTGGAAATAATTAAAAAATAAATACTAAATATATAATCCAGTTTTCATATCATAAAACAAAAAACATTTTAATGAAATGATCTCTTACTAATAAAATCTTAAATTTCAAAACTAATATCAAAATTATAATTATACCAAAATGGTATTTTCATCCCTTAGAAAAAAAATAAATTATATAATATAAGCAGAAAAACAAAAGATAGTATGTTGAATACAAAAATAAAATGGAATTTAATGTGTAAAAAAATATTCAAAAATATTTAATACCTTACAAACACAATTTAACAATTTTCCATCATGAATGAATAAACATCATACCAAAATTACCCCAAAATAATTATAGTAGGAATCACCTACTATAATTCATCAATGTTTTGAAAAACATGTTGATTTTTTTGGAAGAAACCCATAAGTAAACATGAGAGGAACAAATATTTTGAAAACAAACCCCTTACCTTTTTCATGAAAAAGATATTTCCATTATCATTGACAAAAATCAATATCTCATACACTGTTTGTCAATTTTTTTTAAACTAGAAAACACACAGAAGAAAAAGAATAGGGGTTCGGACCTCTTCCTTGCCAGTCTCCACTCATAAGAGTATAGTATTGTCATGGAATACCTTAGAGGCAGGACTACTTTATATAGCAGTGTCATAGTGTGCTATGTATGCCTTATAAAAAAATAGTTGTGTCTTAAATCCATAATGAGATTAGGATAGATGAAAACTATTAATATCATTTGGCTATTGTCTACAAATTGATGTTTTAAGATAATAAAAAATTAGACTGTATTGGATGTTGACACGGGAAAACAAAGAAGTAATAATATGAACTAGATGCTTGATTTTCTTATTTTGTGTAGTGGAAGCAATGGAAATAGTGAAAAAATTCATTGTATTCAAATAAAGGAAATAAATAGAATAGATTCAAATTGACAAAAAGCACTGAGAAACAGTTGAGATACATTAAATGGGTGAATTAAAATTAATGAAGTCATTATCTGAGGGATAGAGATTTAAGAAGAAGAGAAACAATGCATTTAATATACAGAAATTAGTTCAAAAGATAAGATTTCATATGGATTCAGACCTAAAAAAAGACTAAAGTCATACATAAAAACAAATTTGTAGGATTTGAACCCAAAAGAAGATATTGATGGTGAAGATGAACTAGCATCACCTTCTTAGTCCAAATCTGGCGCATACAAACCCTATATGGTGCTCAGACATTGTTCGAAGAAAAAAACAAAACAAAATAGACTCAATTCAAATTTCGGACATAGTTCTAGATCTACATACCTCAATCATAATCTACCTCGCACAACTCAACTTGGAGAGAACCATCTCAACACCTCAGCATGCTCAAATATACCAGGGATATCTCGGTCAATCTCACCATCCTGACATCGGGTCTCCTATGAGCTTCGACTTCACCCATCTATTCGAACAGGTCCATCCGAAGTGGAGCCCTTATCTTCAAGAACCCTCAACTAAAAATTGATTTAGACTCTCCCTCTTCCCTCGTGGTGAGTTCTCCCAAATTTGCACATAAAGGCAAATCACTGACCTATGTCGAATGTGAATCAGCCCCTTAAACTCCATTAGACTTGTTTCTAAAACAAAAATCCCACATATGGGATTCCCAAAATATCTCGTCGAGCTGAATCCCTAACCCTCATTTCATTTTTTTAATTTTTTTTATTCTGTTTCACCGGTTATATATATATATATATATAAACTAAATATATTGTTCAATATGTATATAAAAATAATATTATACTCATATTTTATTTACTAATTTATTTTTTTCATTTTTTTCATCCATTTATGTTTATATATACATATGACTTATTTTCATTTCAAAATTCATTTATTTAAAAATAATTAACATAAAAATATATACGTGTTATAATTTTATAAAATATTGATTTTTCTATAAAAATAATCTATTAAATGTATTTATTATCAAAAATAATACTCATATATATATATCCTTGTAATCAATTTATATGACATTTAAATTATATACCTATATTAAAATATTAATTTATAAAAATATAAATTAATAGGTTATACTTTGATTCAAAACATATTTTCAGTATTGAAAATATGTATAAAACATTTTTATTAAATCACTCCTTCATTAGTTTTAATTAAAAAAAAAATCATTTTTTTATATTTTCTCGGGGTGTTACACTAAATACCTATTACTTTTTCTAATACATGGGATGAGCACAAAAATATTTGTAAGGGACATAAATAAAGTAAATCATTAGTCTAGTGAAAGCATGAAAACCCATTAAAAACCTTTTCTTAAAAAATCATTAGCATGCATAAAAAATCACATAGATGACTTGGGACATATTACTATATCACTCTTAAATTAAACCTTAAAAATGGAATATCCATATGGTATACTTACATCTCCATAATACCTAATGCATTGAAGAGCTATAATGAGGCTCACCCATTATATCTTAAGCTATAATGGGGATCAACCCGTTATATCTTGATCTATAATGGCGCTCAACCCATCATATATTGATCTATAATGGGATCAACTCATAATAAACAATGTAAAATAAGCATATCATGAATAAAAACCATGAAAACTCTTTTAAACCTATGAGAAAAACACATTCAGACATAAAAATAAAATTTTCATGTAAAATCATTTTTAACATATAAAAGCCGCACACATAAAAATGAAACCATTTTATTTGAAAATAACTATGAAAACTTATAAATAAAACATTACAGTAATAAATCTTCACGAATTTGGGAGAAACATATCATTCTGTATAATTTTAAAAAAACATTCTCTTTGACTTTGGTAAAATGAGTTGAAAAAGGATCTTTAAATGAGGGTTTTTAAAATAAAGTCACTTACATAAAACCTTAAAAAGATACATTTTTAAATTATTTGAGAGAAAATAAAAAATTACCATTTTAAAACATTCATGTACAAATAAATACATTAATATAAATTATTTTAAAAACATTGACATAAAATAGAATCATTTAGAAAATAAATATTTAAAACATCTAAAATAAGGCTTATTTAAAAAGTCCCTTACCTCAAGTCTGAATCATCTCGTAAAACCCTTATATTCATGAATAATAAACTTAGGTTAATTATTTACACTATTGATATAGTTTTTAAATTTTATTATTCCTTTTATATCATTTATTATAATGTTATAATAATTACTTAATTATTTAAGTTCATGTGAGATGTTTTGTTGATATTCGATACATGAGTCCAAAATGAATTCTGTAAGTCAAATACGGTCAAATAAGTCACTAATAAATATTCTCTAGAATAATATTCATGAAATAATAATAAATTTCACACATCAATTATACTTTTAAATCAATCCATTTATGTATGGTTATGAAAAACGAACAGTGTTATAATTATGGAGACGGTGGGCATACGTACACATGAGTAACGTTTCCATTTTTCATGGATAATTATATAAATAAGTTAATTATTATTTTATATTTATATAATGATAATAATATCATAAATATTATATTAATAATTTAAATATACTTATATATAGCATCCATGTGATGTGGTGATGAAAAATGAATCACATCGCTTCGTGGAGGTGATAGTTCACGCGTACACACGAATAACATTATCAATTTTATGTTCATGGAAAGGTAAGAACACAAATGATATATTATTATTTAATAATGATTAATATTTCATTAATATCATACATTAAAATCAATTCCCTAATTATAATTAGTCTTGAGAGGTGGTGACAGAAAATTAATTATATCGGTTTGCATGGTGGTAGTCCGCCGTACACACGAACGATTAATTATTTTCCCATTTGATGGAAATGGAGATAGATTTAGGTGATGATAATAACATAATAACATCTTAGTATATTTATTATACTTTAATTATTATTTAATCCTGGTGGAATAATATTTTAAGGAATTAAAAGAATAAATAAAATGAAAACACTTATTAAAAATGATACCTCTCCTTCAGATGATCCCATTTTATTAACACCTTAATACCTCTATGAAAAGGTGTTATGGATAAAATAAGGAAAATAGAATGTGGTTAGGTATTATATAAATGAATTTGGGAATATATTAGCTAAACTAAAAAGGTTTATCGATGTGAAGAAAATAGAAGAATGGGTGATAGTTCACACGTATGCACAAATTATTAATTATTTTCCCATTTGATGGAAGTGGAGATGGATTTAGGTGATGATATTAGCATAATAAAATCTCAGTATATTGAGGATAATAGAGTTATAATTTCATCATGGTTGAATAATATTTGAAGGAAGTGTAAGAATAAATAAAACAGAAATACTTTATTAAAAATGACCCCTCTTCCTTAGATGATCTCGTTGGATTAACACCTTAACACCTCTAAGAAGGGTGTTAAGACTAAAATAAGAACTAAATAATGTTTGGAGGGATTATAGTAAGGTATTTGGGAAGATATTGGCGGAACCAAATAATCCTTGATGTGTGAATAAAATAGAATAATGGGTTCCCTTTTATAAGAGAGGGGGGGGGGTACTCTTGGAATTCTTCACAATATTAAATTAATATAAATTAATTTTCCTTTCCAAATTGGTCAAAAATTAATTTACTTAAAATATATAATTATTTTGGGTTAAATATCCTTAATCCAATGAAAATTAGATAAGTTTTCACTATTTTTTAATCATTATCTATTTGTTTTAAACTTTATTAATTCTTATCATTATATCTTGTAATTTACACTTTTAGGGTTAGTATAATTACTATAACATGCCAAACGACCCATCAATGAGTAATTTATGAAATTACAGAACTTATAAAAATTATTTGGATGAATATTATATTTTCATAAATTATATATCTTTTAATAAAGTATTATTTAGTTTAAAATATATTTAATGTCAATTTTGACAGTATTTAATATTTGACTTTTTAAAAATATCATAACAACTTCATATATTCGAACAACTCTATTAATTGAAAACATATTTTTCATATAAATAATTTTTATTTTTAAATTATATATTTGATTGGTTTTAAATATTAAATAAATCATGCTTTTATTATTTAATCCAATATAGGTCACTGGAATCAATTTCACATTGGACTTAGATATAAAAACTTTGTGAACTTTTGAACATTTCTAATTTAAAAACCCATTTTCTCATTCAATCAATGAGATTAATGTTTAATTAATTTTTACCAATTTTGTGTTTTTAGTTTGGAAAAATGGATTCCATATTTGGAATCAGAAGGTCCAAATTATGTTAATAAGACCCTTTTATTTTTGGACAATATGATTAGTAACTTTAGTATTTTTTTTATTACCACATTTAAGGGTAAATCGAGTAATTAAAGGTAAAAATAATATTATAAATATTATTAAATTACCATAACAATTTCAATATATAATTGGATGAGTCTGTTTCGACCAAAAACATCATTAGGTCAAAATTATAACCTTTTTAAGCCACTTGGATGAGAGTATGAAATTTATAATATTTTATTTAAAGTAAAGTCAAAGATGTCACACTCATGTTTCTCATAATAATAAGGAATAGGTAAGTATATTAGAAGTACTAGATGAGAAGAGTCTTTGAATTATGAGATAGATTCCATGTACTAGAAACAAGTCTAGGTTTTGGTAGATCCTCTGGTTGATGTAAACCCCATTGGTCGCAAATGGTTATTGAAAGGGGAATTGGACATGGAAGGTAAAGTTAGTAACTATAAATCTAGACTAGATATTAAAGGGTTTATTCAACATCAAGATATTGAATATGATGAAACTTTTTCACCAATTTATATACTAAAATCTATCATAATTATTCTTACCATAGTATCTTACTATGATTATGATATTTAGAAGATGAATGCCAAAACCTATTTACATAATGGAAACCACATGGAAGATGTCAATATAGCACGAATATAGTTGTTTGTAAACCCAAGATATTCCAACAAGGTATGAAATTTTCAAAGATCCATTTATAGGTTAAATAAAGCATCCATATAATGAAACATTCACTTTGATAAATCCATAATAGAATTTATTTTCATAATAAATGAATTTGATCCTTATATCAATAAGTGTCTTAGTGAGAGTGAATTAATTTTAATAGTGGTATATGTTGATGAAATATTAACAAATGGAAATGTGATACTGGTATTATAGTTAGTTAAGACATGGTTTGACCCATAATTATTCATCAAGGACTTAGGTGAAGCAACCTATATTCTTAGGATTACGATCCATGGTGATATATACAAGAGGTTTGTTAGTCTAAGTTAGGGTATATATATTTACATGAAATTTAATAGATTAAATATGATACAATACATGAGTGGATTATTTCCAATGGAACATGAAATACATATCTATATGAAAATGTTTCCTTATACACAATATGAGATATAGATAGTGATAAATATTCTTTACACATTAGTGATAAGATGGGTCATGTATTTCATTCCATGTTCTAGGCTTAATGTTTCTGACGCCTTGGGCATGGTAGGAATATATTAAGAAGATCCAAGATACCACCATTGGATTCCAATCAAGATAATACTAAATTATTATACTCATACCAATGATATTTTCCTAGTTTATAGAGGATATAATGAGCTAGTAATCATGAGATATATAGATTATAGTTTTTAGATAGACCAGCAAAACCTGAAATCACAATCAAGATATTTATTCAATATTAATGAAAGATATGCGAGATATAAGATATCAAAGTAGCCATTGGTTTCTGATTTTATAACAAAGTCCAAGTATATTTTGATTTCTAATGTTTCTAAATAAGTAGTTTGGACACACAACTTTTTCTATGAGCTTTTTGTAGTGCCTAATAGTAGAGATGTTACCATACTATATTATGTTAATATTGTAGCAGTGAATCTTGCTAAGGAACCAATTTCACATTAGCAAAAAAAGCATATACATCAACAATATCACATTTTATAGATTTTTATCAAATGGGTTAGGTCACAATATGTAGAGTTTCTAAAGAGGAGAACATTTTGGACTCATTAATTAAAGAATTATCTTATAAAAACTATGAATATCATGTGAGATATATAAGAATGAAATCCATTATCAATTGTCTCTAGTGCACATGAGAGTTTGTTAGAGTTGGTTCCCCAAAAGAAACTACTTTGTACTTTTTATTACCTATATTTTCAAATATATTAATATAATGAATATATTATCAAATGATGTGTATTATTTTATGTTTCATGAATGTGATAATGTACTTAGAATATTTATCACATAAAAAGAACATGAAAATTCCCTAGTATGATGATATCCTTGAAATGTTATGAAAATATTATTAAATCTGTGTTTTATAGTTAGATAATTTTGTCTCATGAGATATAATTGATGTAAACTATTAGGGGTAAGTGGATCATAAGGAATTGAGACTTACCATAAAGTTTACACTTGGTAATCTCTAAGATATGAGGTTATGAGAAATAGCCCACCAATATGAAGTCCATATGTTTCAAGTGTCATTGGATATTACTATCAGTGAACATGAGTTGATCCTTAGACTTGAGATTATTATTAATGCATATCACGCGTCCCATAATTTGATGTATTGAAAAAACAATGACACTATATGTTCCTTTCCAGGTAGGGTATGTTGGGTGCATTATGAGTGATATGAAATTAATGAACAAATCAAGATAGGATTTTTCCCTTCCAAGTTAGTGGAAAATAATATCTCATGACCTATGAGTGAAATAGAACCATCTAAATAATTCTATTACATATAGATGAGTTAATTACAGGTAATCAAAGAAAGATTTATCATGCATATAGGTTGATGACACAAGCATGCGACCTTCTTGATGAGATATCAAGAAAAATATATTATATAATATTATTAAAATTCATAGGAGGTTGTCTCCATTATAATATTTAATTCTTTCTTTATATGATCCTTAACATGTTTCAAGATGTCAATCTTGGATTTTAGGTCT
Source organism: Viscum album (assembly GCA_963277665.1). Lineage (NCBI taxonomy): Eukaryota > Viridiplantae > Streptophyta > Magnoliopsida > Santalales > Viscaceae > Viscum > Viscum album. The sequence goes on along the minus strand of OY728129.1, from coordinate 1,606,788,642 downwards.
GTTAACATAATACAATTGAGAAAGAGGCCTATAGATTCACACACTAAGTGTTTCTAAGAATCTAAATTATATTCTATATGAATTTAATATTAAAATAAATATTATTATATAGTTTTGATAAATAATGTTTATTCAGGTTGTGTTGATCACATAGATTCAATCAAAATTATTTGAAAAAATATATATGTGATTTGGGTATTGAATAAATACTATTTTCTAGTTCAAAAAATATAATATTAATTTATTGATTGATGAATAATATTAGAATATTTATTTGGTAAAATAAATATTTATTATTCTAGGTTTGATAAATATTAAGGAGGATCAATGGGCCAGTTTAAGGGCTCAGGTGGAAATGATATATTTAAATTTTATTTAAATAAATAAATATTTATTTGTTTAAGAAATGGTATTTAAATCCGTGAATTTATCTCATTCCATGGAAATAATAATAATAATGGTAATAATTATATTAGAAATGGGTTTTATTTAAAGCTAAAAAATATTTGAATAGCCTTTGTTCAATTATATTTTTTTCCAACCCCAATATATAAACTCGATTATATCATTTTCATGAGAGATAATAATTGTGCACAATAAGATCTATAGAGAAGATTCTATCCTAACTTGAGAGAAACTATATAATGATATCAAGAAAAAAGAGCTGAAAATCCTCATCCTCTCTCTTAAGACATAGAGAACAAGATAGATCCTTTTACTCTGGAAGGATTCAGGTTATAATCAGTGAGGTCAACACAAGGTGATTAGGTCTTTGAGGCTGGAACTTAGAGATCCATTCCTGATAATCTGAGTTTCATGGATCAAATGTGGATAACACTAAATGGATTATATGTTGGATCCTATAAATACAATATTAGTATGACCAAATGAGGACCGATTGTTTGACAATATCAATTAAGAAATAATTCCAAGACAAGAGGTAATTCAAGATTATAAATTAATTATAATTATTATGTGAAATATCATATTTCTAGGATTAGTATTCAATTAATTAAAAATAGAAATATAAGGAAACTGATGAAAAATTATTGTTAGGAATGGGCCTAACTACTTCCAATTCCCCAAATAACCATTATTTTCTGTATAATAGAGCATTAATTCTAGATTTATGATGCAAGAAGAATCACATGTTAGTCTAGAAGATACCTTCATGTATATAAATTATAAAGATACCCTCATGTATATAAACTATCCAAGCCTCCAATCAAGGTGCATTTGAATGAGTAGAAGTGGTAGTGACCCTTTGATTGATAGTGATTCATTTGAGAACCATGTAAGGGAAGTGTTTCATGGAACAAAGTGATTGTAACCTAAAATCAAACATCCATCAAAAGAGATTATATTGGATTTGAGTATACTAAAACATATTTATATGAATTCTCTTTGGGTATCCCTTAGTGAATAACAAATTAAAATCCTTTTTTATGCTGTAATTTTACGTTTTTTTCCATTATTATTTAACATTCAGTGTAATCCATGATGTGAGAATGAGAGATTGAACACATTCTTTCCAACAAGGGAATAAGATCTATATGACCTAGATAAAAAAATAAGAGAAAATATTTAATTGGTGTTCTCCCTAATTCAACCCTAGGGTACTTTTAGTCAGTTTAGTGTTAACAGAATGTTAAAATCTTTCAACATATTATTCAAACTCCTTAACTTGGAAAAATCCAATTTTGTGATGTTAATAACTTTTATTGTATACTTAGAACTCTTTATAAGGGTTGATTGGGTACTTGTTAATTATATTTACTTATTGTTCTTTGATAATTACATACAACCCTCATATATTGTTTATGTGTAGTCTAATATTGTTTATTATTAGAAGGATTCTCTATTTGAAGCTTGCAATGCTTATAGAAGAATAAAAATGTAATTAATTTTTTTACACTCTTCATTTATTATGATATTATTTATTTATTACTCTAGTTTACTAACATTTTATGTTATATAAATGTGATTTGAATAAGTAATTTTTAATAGAGAAGAAATTTGGAAAATATAAATTATATTGAAGTATGGATATTTTAGTTTTTTTGGAAGTTACCAAAACCATAAGTTACTTTTAGGATTTGTAAAAAAATTATATATATGCTTCAACCTGTAAATATTTAATTTTATATATTAGTAGTGTTTTTATTTTTAGAAAATTTAGTGACCATTAAGTTATGAAATAATGACTCTTATGTATGTTGTAGGCTGAAATTTTATCTAAGTCATGATTTTATACATACAAGATATGTTTTAAAAGACTCTTACATATTGGAACTAAGTAATGTATTAACTTTTACTTATTGAAGTTTTAATATTACATATTTGAAATTATTAAAATTGTATTACTCTTATGTATCTAGTGAAGTGATGTTTTTACCCTAAGGTTTAATGATTTTGTAAAATTATATAACTTTTACGGATTATAGTGAAATATTTATTTAACATTTACATACTAAGTATTTGATTAAGTGATTGAAATTTAGGCATTCTAAAATTTACTTCCATAAGATAATAAGATCTTTATTTTTGGAAATGTATTGATTATAAGTTAGTAAATTTACTTATACATATACAGGGAAAGAGTTTCAAAAGGATTTTTTCCTTTATAACTTGAGATGAAGAACCAGTCTTGATCATGATGAAGGGTATCACACTGCAGTGGAACTTAGATGGATTTTAATTATTTCATTATTTTAGAGATTATCACACTATAGTGGAGTATCACATCATGGTGCTTGTCCATGAGAAAATCATACAACACAACTAATTCAAATTAAAGTGTTTGAATTTTCAATGGAGACGCCTTTCATGACTAAAAGTATTATTGAAATGTTTAAATATCAATTATTATAGATATTATTTTAGATACTCAATAACTGTAAAGATCTCAGATAGATTAGTCAACTATGACTTAGTTATCTATTAAAAGGTAAGGTTTTGGAATGTTTGACTATGTATTTATAACTAACATTTTAGTACATAATTTCTAAAATTACCATGGGAAAAAAATAAAATGATTATCCAAAGAAATATTTATAAATAGAGATTAAATAAAACCATAAATATGATAATGATAAGTACTCATGAACTACATATATGAGAATATCATAATAACAATGATGATTTTTTAATTCTATAATACTCATGAAAACTTCATTGTGATGAATTCATTGTGAAGTGTTATCGAGCCACTATAACTTTTCAACTTCATTTGTCCTCAACTAGTTTTTTGGACTTGTAATGTGTTCAAATTATTCATTCCACAGTGTTATAATTGTATTTTTTTATTCATTTCACTTATAAAATAAAGTTCTGTGTTTTGGTTAATTCTCAATAAAAGGTTATAATCAGGCTATGAATCCCCTATAAAGTCAATTTTGTGGTGGTTATGCTTCCAATAGAAAAAAGATGTTTGTAATAAGGTTTTGACTTACCTTAAAAATTACTTTTGTCTTAGTGGGATCCATACCTCTCAAAGAGTAAATGGGTGTGAAGAGTAGATGTGGGATATTTGTGATTTGAACCAATATAACTTTTTTTTGTTCTTATATACTCAAAACATTTTGTTTCAGAATTATTTATACCGGTCAATTCACCCCCTCTTGTATATCGACCATCTTCTTCTGCGACATAAAAATTTAGTATCAAACCAATGGATTTTTTAGATATATTTATATTTATAACCTTATTTTAAACTTAATATTGAAAGGTAAAGATCATTTTAGATAATTGGTAAAATATCTAATGATCGTTGGATTTCACAAAATTCACCCATCTTTTAAGTGAATGACTATGGTTATTAGTAGTCTGAGATGAATTCCCACCTTAATAAATCAATCATTTAAAATTGGACTATAATGTAATAACCTTATAAAATACCTAAGACTAACCACAATCCAATCATCAATAATGATATATCTAAATACTTTTTAGATTATAAATTTATGAATATTTATTAGAAATGTTTTATCTATGTTTTTCCATGTAAAACAGAACAAGATATTTATAGAAGATTGTAAGTTACTAACTATGGTACATATAACATGAAAATAACTAAGCTTGACATGTTTAAAGATGAGTAGAGGTAATTCGAGATGGGAGAAAATGAGACTGCTAATCGAATATTCCATAGATTTACAAGCATTTTCAATGGGATGAGTGATCTAGGTGTAACATTAGATAACATTTATATGATTGAAATGATTCTCATATCCATACCAAAGAGGTGGAACTCAAAAAAGGTAACCATTGATCAAATAAATAACATTAAGTATTATACACTTTATAGACTTATTGGTTCACCTTTTCAATTTAAATTGGAATTGAAGAACATATTTGAAGAAGAAACAACTATAAATAAAGTTATAATATTCAAACATTAAAATGTTAGCTCATCTAAATATTTTAATTTTGAGTTATGGGTTTGTGAAGAAGATTAAATAGACCATCTTATGAAAAGGTGTATACAAATATATAAAAAGAAATAGAGGTTTCAAAAGATTATTTAAAAATACTATCGAAGAGATCATCAAAAAGTATATAAAAATATAGTTTTAATTCTAATTATAATACCTTAAATCTTACTTGTTATTAGTGAATAAATAAATAACATACTAAATTTCCAATGTTGAAGAATGAAAATAATTACTAAAAGTTCTAAAATAAAGAGAAAATACCATTTCCTATATGTTAGAGTTGCACTAAAGATTTAGATTATATTGAAGAATATGGAATTGAGAAGGAATTTAATAACTCGTGATTTATGGAAACTATGAATGAGGTTAGTGATTCTATTTTCAATTATAAATTTGATTATAATGTTGAATCTAATTATTATAAACCTAGTATTGATGAGTTAAATAAAAAATCAAAAAGTTTCAAAGAGATATTATTAGAATTTATAAGTTATACTAAGAACTCAAAGTAAGTAATAAAAACAACATTGAGTAAAATATGGATCTTACTCAAGAAAATTAGAAAATAAAGAATACTGTTTCTAGCACAAAGGAAACTTATTATGATGATTTGGAGATCATTCAAAAGGATAATGAAAATATTTGTATAGAGATTGAATGTTTTAAGGAAATCTTAACAACCTTTGTCCATGTAATAAAGAGTAATGATAAGATGATATCAATGAACAAGGTGACCAAAAAAATGGTTTTGGTTATGATAGGAAACTAACATATATATACAATAACTTCTTTATAAAATTCATGAAAGGTAGTATCTATACTTATTTTTATTTTAGATGGTGAATGTAGGGATACCATGGTAGTGAATTATCACTTAGATTTACATAATCTTTGGGGAACACTAAATCATATATATCTAAATCTTTATCTTAAAGAAATATTGTTCATACTTATTTAAAATCTATGTGGGTATAGAATTATAATTTAACTAATTCTATTAGACCCCCAATTTCATTGGAAATAAAATTATCTACTATTAGATTTTTTAGGAAAGATTATTTGTAATTCTCAAGAAATATGTATGGTATATGGATAGTAGTATCTCTATACATAGTACTAAAGACCCATCAAATTACATTTCTTACAATATATGTTATAGAGGAATCTTTAATTTTAGAGATGATTCCAAAAGAAAGGTGAAACGTTTTTGTGAGGTTGGAATATCAAGTTCTATTATCATTATAAAAGTTTTATATATTGACGTTTTATAGGATAAATTGATTAGAATTTATCAATTATATGATCATGTAATGTTTTCTAGATACTAAAATAATAAATTATTATCTTTTAAAGATGAATATGTATTATTTTATGCTTACCAAGAGGAGAATATTTATTCTATTAATCCTGCTAAGAAAATAGTTCAACATATTAAGTGTTTAAATGACACAAAAATATATAGTATTCTATGTAATAGGATAATGATTCATGTAAACTTTAGGATGCTTAATAAGCTTTAAAAACACTAAATAGTACTACAACTACTAAAAATTAAGGTAGAAAAGCATCATGTTTATAAAGGTTTCATGAAGGGAAAATAACAAAATGATTTTTTGGATGATCAAGTAAGTGAGAACTATAAACCTCTCTATATGATTCAATTTGATTTATTTAGACCTACTTGGATTGGAAGCCTTAGAGTAAAGAAATATTAATTCTTTTATTGTGGATGACTACAACATATTTACCTGGGTATATTTTTTGTCTTAGAAGAGTGAAAATTTATTTATATTTTTTTATCACTATAATTTACATTAAAATGATAAATTTAAATTTATTATTTTTATTTTTATGATAGAGGAGTATAATTTTTTAACCTATAGTTTTATAAATTCTATGAAAATAATGTTTATTATTATAACTTTTCATCCCCTATGACTCTACAAAAAAATGGGGTAGTAGAAAAGAAGAACCAAACACTTCAAGAGTTGGATAAAACCATTATAAATGAGTATATATTTCCTAGATAATTTTGGTTAGAATATTTTTATATAGCTTGATACATTTCAAATAAAATTCTTACCATTTCCACTCTTAAGAAGACTGCTTATGAATTATGGAAATGTAAGAAGAAAAGGTTATATTTTTCATAGGTTTTAGATGTAAAGTATTTATTCTCAACCCAAAATACAGTTTGAATAAATATTATGTAAAGTATAATGAAAAAATATTCTTTGGGTATTATTGTATAATTAAATCTTATAGGGTTTATAATAAAAGGACTATGATTGCTAAAGAATCAGTTTATATCAAGTTTGATGAAAAGGATTCTAAGAATAATTTTACCAAAGATGGTCACATTGTAGAATAATTTAGAGAATTAAATTTTGGATAAGATCAAATTAAATTATATGAATCACCTATTGAGGGGGTGAACCGACTAGTTTAACAAATAATTCCTAAGAATCAAAGATATCTCCCTATTAAAAGAGTGATTTGTGAGGTTTATTCAAGATTTCAAATTAGAATTTTAGTATGAAATATTTTTTCTCGTTCTATTTTTATTTCATAGTATGTTCTGAATTATGAAAATAAAGTAATGAAAGATCTAAATTGGGTTATGTACATATAAAATTTGCTTAACTATTTTTCAATAAATGAAGTATGGTAATTTTTTGGAACACCTGCGGATCAGTGAGTGGTTGGATCTAAGTAGATTTTCAAGAATAAAATTGATGAATCTGGATAGATTGTAAAGAATAGAGTTGGATTAGTTGTTTTAGTTTATATTCAATATGAAGGAATTAAATATAATTATACTATCATACTAGTGTCTAAATTTTAAGTAATTCATATTTTATTAGATAATGCATCACATAAAAGTTTCAAGTTATATCAAATAGATGTAAAAAGTAAATTTAATAATGGATTTCTCATAGAATATGTCTATATATGAAAACCATATGTTTTGATAATATAAATAATCAATATCTCATGTTTAATATTTATAAATCACTCTATAGACTGAAATAAGAGCCTAGAGCTTGGTATAAGAGTCTATTAAAGGTTCTAAGTGCAATAAAAGCACTTATTGAGAAGTAGCCAACTCAAATTTTTTGTCATAATCAATGAATAATTAAGGCTGTAAAAGATGAAGAAATTCATGTGAAATAAAAATAATTAAAAGATTAATTAAAATAAATTATATAAACAAGAAAATAATATCATCACATATAATTTTTAAGTAATTTATATAAATAAAGAATTATCTTCCATTGGAATTATTTCTTCATTGAAGATATAATATACCATTTCTTATCATACCATTATTATAGTCATAGTATTAAAGGTTAAAACCCCTCTATTAGTGATCCACACATGAACCATGAACCTTCGATCATTTTTGTAGAAATCCTTGAGTGATAACATTGTAGATTATGACAAACTTGCACTGTTCATTAATAATCACCACAAGAACCGCTTCAGGTGGAAGGGATCTTCTTAATCTCTATAGTCTTGAGAGGTTGGTGGATGAGGATAACTCTATATTATTGAGGTAATTATAGAAGAAAATATCTCCAGGTATTGAGATAATTCTCTCTAGATTTTTTTGTGCACAATGACAATTAGGGATGAGAATGTTATAATCAACTTTAAAGAGAGTCAGGGTTAGAAAATAACAATTTACCATGGGACCTTATTATTTCCCTAATCTCCAGAGGACCCCATGCCTAATTAATAATAATAATAATAATAATAATAATATTTTTATTATTATTTACTTGAAATGTACTGGACTTGTGGATAAATAAATTTTATTTATTTAATAAATAGACATATAATTATTTAGATAATATTTAATATATTATTTCTCATAAAACCATTAAAATTGGTATGTAATTCCTCCTTAATATTTATCAAGAATTTAATGATTACTATTTATTTTATTAAATAAATATCACTTCATTTACTGGATGATAAATAATAAAATCATAGATAATAAATATTTATTAAATATTAAAATCACATTTAATCTCTTAAACAACTAGTAACTATATATTTATGATCAATATAAACATAAATAATTATTAAACCACATATGATAATAATATTTATTCAATATGTTAAATTCGACAAGAATTTAACCTAGCTTCTGAACACACTTCGTGTGTGATCCTCTAGGACACTTTCTCAGTGACATTAAGAAAAACCACATAAAGTCCAGTGTTATAATTTAACAACAAAAAATTCACCTATAGACAAATAAGTTAATATCACAATGAGATACAACCTCATAAGAATATACACTATGTAATATAATCCCTTTATCGTGATATCTCTAATAAAATAGGTTGCACACTGATGTCATCAACCTATATAATCTATGTATCTTTCTTTGACTTTCTAGAAATGAAATTTCTGATAGAATTACTTGGACATGAACTTAATTAGGTAGTTATGTTCCCATTAAAGGGCCTAAGATATCAAATTCCACTAAAGTAGAAAGGTAAAAATCTTTTCTCACATTATTTAATAATGAAAAATCACCCATGACACACCCAATGCATCTTACCTCACCGCAAGAATATGTCATCATTGTTTTCATCAATGCATGAAAGTACATGACTCATGATATGAATTAATAAAAATATTAATGTATAAGGAATATTACACACATCCATAGATAGTAACATCCAATGATACATATAAATTTATATTTTTACTAGTGGATTGTGTTCTCAGAACCTACTTTCTTGATATTACCAAGGGCATACACCATGAGATAATGTGTCATTTTTTTATGAGTATCCAACCATAATAGACTATATCATTTTTGTCCCATTAAATAATATCATCTATTCATAGAACATATATTTTAGAATAAAATCATAAAACTTATTATTTTTCATCATATCGGGGAAGTTCGATAAATTTTTGGTGCGATAGATACCCTTAGGACATTATCACATAAATTTTTATATAGAATAACAATCAGGATATGATAAGAAATTTTTTAATATTAAAAAACTACAAATACAAGTAATCATAAAGTGCATAGAAGTTGTTTTTAGGGCACCAACTATAATAGACTCCCAGTTACACTAGATCCAACCAATAACAACCTTCAATATGCTAGCTCTAAAATGATACTTATGCATATAATAAGCAAGGATTTAGTCAAGGGGTCCACCATGTTCTCTCCCATAGCAACTCTACTCACCATGACCACACCCATTTGATAAAAATCCCTTAATAGATGATATTTTTAAACTATGTGATTTGTTTGTTGATGTGACCTTAGCTCTTTTATGAGAGAGAACATAATAGTATTATAACAATATAATGTGATAACATATTTACTGATAAGAACTACCTAAAGATCTTTGATGAATATGAGTATCCACACTACTTCTTTAACTACATCATAATCTACTATATAATTAGATTCTACTATAGAATTTTCAAAAACTGGTTTCTTTAATCTCTTCTAGCTCACAAATCATCCATTGAGACTGAAGAAATATCCTTACTTCAACTTTAGATCATTATAATATATTTGGAAACTAAAATAAATATATCCTCTTATAACTTTCACCTTATCTCTACCATATACCAAGAACATATCCTTAGTACACCTTAGATACTTAAGGATAACCTTAACAACATTCCAATGTTGTTCAACTGGATCAACTTGTTGTTTTCCTATCATGATAAAGGTGTAAGAAATATCAATACTAGTACATAAAATGACATACATTATGGGTCCTATTATAGAATCATATAAGATACTACTCATCCTCTCACTTTTCTATTGTTTCCAAGGGCACATTTTCTTGGAAATTTGTATACCACATGTCACTGAATCCAATCCGTTATTATATTTTCCCATAATAAATCTATATAATATCTCGTAAATGTTTTTACCTTTACTTAGTCTAAAAATACTCTTATATCTATCATGAATTATCTTGATACTGAGAATATAGGCTTCTTCACCCAATTTCATCATAGAGAAACACTCGTTTAACCAGACCTTTACTGATAATAAGAATGGTATATAATTTCAAATAAATAACATTTCATAAATATATACTAATAACAAAATTAAAAAAATCCAACTAAACTGTCATGAACCAACCCGGGTTGACCCTAAACCGGTCTTCTGAGCCGGTCTGCGACATAGCCCGAGAGGCGTTCCCGATCCTCCCGGGCTGGAAACAGGAGCTAGGTCATCAACAAAGGCTATGGGAACGATTTTGCTCAGTAAAAATAAATAAATAAAGCAGCATAAATAGAATAGAGCAGCGCAAAAAAAAAATAAACAGAGAAAAATAACTAAACAAGAACAAAAGGAAATAAAACTAACCGAAAGAGACAACCACTATCTTCATGTGACCTCACGGGTCACTCTCCAACTCACGACCAAACATCACCCAAGTCGAACACACACAAGCTGTATCCTGCACAAACACAAAAAATAGAAAAGAACTATAAGCGTGAGTATTAAAACTCAGTAGGAAGTCCGATATCTATTCTCAATGCACTACCTTTAAAATAAAAGGAACATCATCTCAAGTTTGAACTACAATTTATAAAAGCATGTTTTTCTAAATATTTTACTTAAAAATAAAGTACAAGACATTTCCCTTAACCATGTCCAAATTTGGGTTCATTTCATTAGTGTCAATGGATTTTTAGAAAGGGAAAGCGATGTTTATATTTTCAAATTTTCACAAAGAGGATTAAAAACTTTCATTTGAAAACCATTTCTAGAAACTAAGTGAAATTTTTTTTATCACTTTTAAAGGAAAAAAATATACAAAAATTTACAAGAGTAAGTGCACAATAAGGGAAATGTGGAAATACATATAAGCACCATAAAAATTACTGCGAGAAACAAAGTCTGAATAGACATGGGTGAACCTAGGAGATCAAGAATAAACTAGAAGACACCAATACATGAGATATCATCCCTGTTGAAATGTCATACATGATGAAATCAAAACGCCCAATACGCTCGACCATTATTTCTCAGGCAAGTCGAGGGAAAATCCCATAGTAAGAAACCCAATATATCAACCTACTATGGGACACTGGTCAGTACCACAACCTACTAGTGCAACAATCATTCTTAGAATATTCTCTCAATATGCCAGATTCCCATGTCTCAAGTGTTAGGAAAGGGGGTGAGCCAACTGATGCCAACTGAGCATCCAATCATAAGTATATATATATATAAAGCACAACAAGCATCACCCTGAGCCACTCCATGGAATAACCTATTTCCTTTAAACTACTCAAGCACCCAGGTGCCTCAAAGAGTGGCCTCCCAAACAATTAATTACAACCAAGGAAGGAGAGTTATCCTAGGAGGGTTTTTATCAAAACATTTTCACTATTTTCCATAAAGTGCCAAACGGGCATTAAATACATTTCACAATAACCACTTTAAAAATAACCAAAATGCTTGTTCATGCTTCAAAAGAAATCATTTATCAATAAAACTAGAACTATAATTGAAATTCAATGAATTATGTTTAAAATACAAACTGGCATCCTTTCACTACTCGGTGTCCATTCATCATGAAAATATTTCAAGTTTCATGTATAAAATAAACAGCTCTTTTTACACCAAATAATCATTTAAAAATTAATTGTCTTATATTATATCACATTTATTAAAATTAATAAAATATTTAATTTGAAAAAATAGTGTGCGCAAACAGAAGGAAATAACATAACTTAAATTTTAAAAAGCAGTGCAATGGGAACCTACCTCGGCTCGTAGTCCAAACACAATGTCACATCACGCCTCGCACAGATGCACAAACACGCGTAAGACGACGATCGAAGTATCGCGAGTCTTCCTCACCGACCCGCTGCAACAACCGCACAATTAAAACACATAAACACGGACTCAAAACAATTCAAACAAACAAATAGTACAAACACCACCTGGACATGCTTTCAAAACACAACTCACACCACACCAAATCAGAATACACACCACTTGCACAGTTAAAATAAAAAATTACACAACTTAACAAAATACCCTCATTTCAAAAAATCCAATTTTAAACCTAGCACACCTCAAAAATATTTCTGAAACATAATTCACACCACATATAATATTTAATAAACCAGTTAAAAGATTATAATACAATTTTAAAAAACACTGTAAGGTTTTTATGTCAAAACTCACTCAAAAGAACAAGTGGAAATTTACAAACACCAAAGGCATCATATACAAGGCCTAAACCAAGAATCATGTAAACCCTATCTTTAACAACACCAAATTATTTTTAAACACCACAATAAGCTTTAAAGAGGTACTATGAAGATGCATAGAAAGATAATAATATAAAAAAAAACCTCAAGCATCATGGACAAGTAATGTAAAGTAAATGCATGGATTTTCATACCTCAAGGAAGTCCAGTCGAAACTTTCTAACTCAAGAAACACGTCGCTTGCACGCGTTCACGCACTTCCATACATATATATATACATCTTCAAACTGATTCTAGTGTTCCCTGCGCCATGAGGGAACACGCACTCAAAAGGCGTGTATATATATATATTCATACTTAGGAAAATGCGTGTGTGCACCAAGGAATGATCTCGACTCCCTGCAACAAGTCCCGAAACCTAACATTAGGGTGGCGAAGACCACCGCACATCCAACAAGACACCAAGGACTCGCATAAACCAATTTCACAGGTCATGAAACACAAACAAACACCACCCAAAAGGATTTATATCCGAAACACACCATGATATAACCAACAATATCATTTTAAAAAAAGATGAAAATTATTCAAGACTAAAAGGTGAGGCATTTACATGCGCATAAAAGCACGACATCAAAAAAAAATTGCTATCAATTAAACCAATATGAAATCCATACTAAAAATTAACTAAGTATGTAATAAAAGTGAGAAACATATTTTAAATACTAATTAATAAAAATTCAAGAATCAAACAGATTGGAATTGAAATGAAAGGCATGAAACACATACCTCAACCCGTGTGAAAGCAACGACACCTTGATGGAAGGAAGACTATCACTCTTCAGACCAATTGCATTCCCTAGACACCAAACAAAATGAAACTAACATGACCAGAAGCATTAGAATTTATCTTATTTGAAGAAAACACCGAAAAAGGAAATGAAGAAAACAGATCCGAACAGGGGGGTGAAAGGCAGGGGGTTTGCGCTGGAGAGGCAGACATGGGGGTCAGCTGGCCAGAACACGGAGGGGTGAGGCATGGCCGGAACATGACTAGACAGAGGCGGAAAGTCCGGGATGCAGAGTCGAGGGCTGGCTGAAGTGGAGCTTGGCTGGAGGCGGCTTAGCCGGTGTGTGTGGAGGCTAGACAGGGCTGTCGCGCGCCGGTGTAAGAAGCTCAGTCACCAGAGAGGGATAAACGAGCAGGGTGGGACAAGACCTAGATCCGGAATGACGGCTCAGAGGCAGGAGGGGGTTGGATGGTGGTTTGAAGGTGGATCCCCAATGGATGGAAGGGAGGAGCCGCGACAGGCGGTGACACTGGGAGGAGGAGCAGGCCGGTGGATGTCGGGTGGCACCGGGAGGAGAACAAGGCCGGCGACGGACAAGGAGGAGCATGCGAGGTGGGCTTCGTGCCGGGAGGAGCAGGGGCGGCAGGCTGCATCGCGCAGAGAGGGGGATGGGTAGTGCTTCGCCGCGCTGTGGGGGAAAGGAGGGGCCTGGGTAGCACTAGGTTTAAGTTGTGTTTTTTTATTTTTTTATTTCTATTATAATAACAATAGTTACAATAATAAAACAAATAAAATTTTAATAATAATAATAATAATGATAATGATATCATTATTATTAATATGTTAATAATAATAATAACCTACACATAATGATAATAATAATAACACTATAATTAAAATGAAATTATTACCCAATAATAATAATAATAATAATATTAGTAAAAAGAAGATGATAATATTAATAATATTAATAATAACAAAATAGTACTAATATAAACTAAATGGTATTTAAAATTAAAGATTTTTTTCATTTAATTTTGAAGAATGATAATAATCGGTGAATCACGCAGTCTCCAGTACTGAAGCACGATCGCCGCTAGCGGTGCGGTGACCGCGCACCAGCCCGAGACCCTCCAAAATATCAAACTTCAGAAAAAATTCCATCAGGGACCCAACTAAACCACATCCAAACAACGTGAGACCGATAAAAGAATAAAATAACTGGTGTTCGTGGTCGGGGTGTGAAAATTCTCCCCGCTACAAAACTTTCTGCCCCCAGAAAGTCACCAAGCCAACAATTGGAACAACTAGAGTCCATGACCAGACCAATCCGGAAGAAACAGAGAGGCTCAGGGTGACCATTACCAACACACGTCACACTCGACCAACTCAAGAAAAAACACTGCCCGAAGTTGAGGGGAGAACACCGGAGGGTCCTCCCCACCACAAGAATTTACTAATACAAAAACCCATGAAACCCGAACAAACCACCCCCAGGGGGGGGAATATTGGAACTCCCAAACAGAACTCATTCAATCTCTCCACGTGGACCGAACAACACTACTGAAATATAAACGAAATCTCACTATGAAACAATATTGAAACCTGAGGATGAGAAATGAACTCAACACTTTCCCACAATTTCTCGATACCAAACATTCCCCTAATGTGTACAGTTGTGACCAACTAAAAATCAGAATGGTTCAGTTTATTCATGAGCCTAACAACCTTCAAAGAGACCAAACAATTTAAAAACCAGGCTGAGAGCAGCTAAGACCTCTTGGATTGTGGGAGAACACGATCATCACGCCACCGAAATAAGGATAAGATTACGACAACGATGAGAATAAGAAACAAAGAAATTTCAGATACTTCCATCCCAAAGCTGAAAACATTATTCAGACCAAGGTTCCACACACCCTCGGCAACTCCTGACTGTGCGCGAGCTTCACCCTGAGACCCGTGGCTGGGGCCCTAATGACTGAAGCATCTTCTACCTCCCAGTCAGGCATTTTCGTCCTCCAGTCCATAACTCCTTCCTCACGAGGGCTGATTCTTCTAGAACAATCCTCAATGGCCCAAACAGTCGCACGGTAGGAAGACTTCATAGGGATGCGACAAGGCGGCTTAGAATGCCTGAACCGGCCAGACTAGTGGTAGGCGATATAATTCTCCAACAAACTGGGTGTCAGTACAGGAGAAGATCCTTTCCAGATGGGGAATCTCCACAAGAGACGACTCTAAACAAATACACCCGAGACTTAAACGATGCTGATACATTTCATATTTTCTTGTCTAGAACTGAACCCTCAAATAACTCTGGGACAGTACAAACCTTAACTACTCTAGGAGTTCCCAATAACCCAAAGACACACTATCTTTCTGAACTATAGAAAATCCTCTAACAGACATCTATTACCTCGATAAGCAGGCAACACACAAAGGAACTAGGAACTTGGCATAACCCATTAACAACTTTTGGAGGCTTTCTGGGTGGCATACTCATATCAACACGAAAAACACCATCAAAACCGGAATCATGCCAAAACCCAATCAAATCAATAACATAAGACAAGGGAAGTAGGCCCATAAGCCACACACATACAAAAAAATCATAAATCACTTTTCAAAAACCATTATTTCGTTAAAATTTTAAAACCCACCTATGGAACCTTATAAACCGTCACATGTGCGTTCATTCAATCTCGCTCACATAATCTGCGAACAAGTGCCCCTGCGCAATCATCGTACATACTCACGCACGTGTGAACCTCCATAAGGAGTTCCAAGGTTCAAGAACTTCTTTTCCTTACCCAATCCCAAAACAAATTTTTTTTCCAAATCGATACACTTTCCCTTTAAAAACATCCTTCACTAATTTTAGAACAAATTAAAAGAAACACTTTTAAATTTAAAAATCAATTTCAATTTTAATGCATGCTTGAATCAACTGAGTTAAAAATGAACACAACCAGCCATAAACCATTGGAACGAGGAACTATTGTATGTGCCTAACCCGGTGACATGGTGGTGAGCCATGCCCCAAGTAATTGATAACACTATGAGGACCTTAAACCAGGCACTTGGACTCCACATGGGTCACCACCCCATGTGAGGCCGCAAAGTGAACCGATTAGCTCTCATTGTCATCTCTCAATCCAAAATTACCAAATATGAAAGAATCAAATCCCAGACTACCCCTGATAACTCAGGTCTCATCACGAGCGGTGGTGATCAGGCACTGACCCATAACCTACATCCTGAGCCCCGATAGTCCTAATCTCTATCTACTAGACATCCCAAATAACAAAGGGCACTCTAAAAAGCGGGGTCTGCTAAAAGCCGACCTCCTCTGATACCATTTTTTCACGAACCAACCCGGGTAGAACCTGAACCGGTCGCACGAGCCGGTCCGCGACATGGCCCGAGAGGCGTTCCCGATTTTCCCGGGCTAGCGAAAAGTTCCCGGGCATCAACAGAGGTTGTGGGAATGATTTCTCCCAGTAAAAATAAATAAATAAAGCAGTAGAAATAGAACAGACCAGCGCAAAATAAATAAACAGAGTAAAGTAACTAAACATGAACAAAAGAAAATAAAACTAACTGAAAGAGACAACCACTATCCCCATGTGACCTCGCGGGTCACTCTCCAACTCACTACCAAATGTCGCCTAATGCGAACGCACCCAAGCTGTAGCCTGCACAAACACTAAAAATAGAAAAGAACTATAGGCGTGAGTATTAAAACTCAGTAGGCTAGCCCAATATCTATTCCCAATGCACTACCTTTAAAATAAAAGAAACATCATCTCAAGTTTGAACTACAATTTATAAAAGTATGTTTTTATAAATATTTTACTTAAAAACAAAGTACGAACCATTGGCCTTCACCATTTACAAAATTGGGTTCATTTCATTAGTGTCAATGGCTTTTTAGAAGGGGAAAGTGATGTTTATATTTCCAAATTTTCACAAAGAGGATTAAACACTTTCATTTGAAAAACATTTCTAGAAACTACGTCAAAATCAATTTATCACTTTCGAAGGAAAACAATATAAAAAAATTCACAAGAGTAAGTACAAAACAAGGGAAATGTGAAAATACATATAAGCACCATAAACTTTTCTGTGAGCAACAAAGGCTGAATAGACATGGGTGAACCTAGGAGATCATGAATAAAATAGAAGACACCAATACATGAGATATCATCCCCATTTTCATGTCACACACGATGAAATGAAAACGCCCAATACGCTCAACCATCCTTTCTCAGGCAGGTTGAGGGAAAATCCCATAGTAATAAACCCAATATATCCACCTACTATGGGCCACTGGTCAGTATCATAACCTACTAGTGCATCAATCATTCTTAGAATATTTTCTCAATATGCCATATTCCCATGTCTCAAGTGTTTGGAAAGGGGGTGATCCAACCAATTCCAACCGAGCATCCAATCATATGTATATATATATAAAGCACAACATGCATCACCCCGAGCCACTCCATGGAATAACCTCTTGCATTTAAACTACTCAAGCACCTGGGAGCCTCTAAGCACAGCCTCCCAAACAATCAATTACAACCAAGGTAGGAGAGTTATCCTAGGAGGGTTTTTATGAAAACATTTTCATCTTTTTCCATAAAGTTCCAAACGAGCATTAAATACATTTCACAATCACCACTTTAAAAAGAACCAAAACTCTTGTTCATGCTTCAGAATAAATCATTTATCATTAAAACTAGAACTATAATTGAAATTCTATGAATTATGTTTAAAAGAAAAATTGGTATCCTTTCACTACTGGGTGTCCGTTCACCAAGACAATATTTTAATTGTCATGTATAAAATAAATGGTTCTTATTACACCAAATAATCATTTAAAATTTAATTGCCTTATATTATCTCAAATTTATTAAAATTAATAAAATATTTAATTTGAAAAAATAGTGTGCACAAATAGCAGGAAATAATGTAACTTAAATTTTAAAAATCAATGCAATGGGAACCTACCTCGACTCACAGTCCAAACACAATGGCACGTCACGCCTCACATAGACGCACAAACACGTGCAAGCCGACAACCGCAGTATCTTGAGTCTTCCTCGCCAACACGCTGCAACAACCGTATAACTAAAATACATAAACACAGTCTAAAAACAATCAAATGAACAAACAATACAAACACCACCTTTAAATGCTTTCAAAACACAACTCACACCACACCAAATCAAAATGCACACCACTTGCACAGTTAAAATAACAAATTACACAACTTAAAAAAATACCCTCATGTCATAAATCCATTTTTAAACCCAGCACACCTCAAAAATATTTCTGAAACATAATTCACACCACATATAATATTAAATAAACAAGTTAAAAGTTTATAATACAATTTTAAATAACACTGCAAGGTTTTTACATCAAAACTCACTGAAAAGTTCTAGTGAAAATTTAAAAACACCAAAGGCATCATATACAAGGCCTAAACCAAGATTCTTGTAAACCCTATCTTTAACAACACCAAATAATTTTTGAACACTGCAAGAAGCTTTAAATAGGTACCATGAAGATGCATAGCAATATAATAATACAAAGAATACCTCAAGCATCAAGGACAAGCAATGGAAAGTAAATGCATGGATTTTCCTACCTCAAGGAAGTCCAGTCGACACTTTATAACTCAAGAAACACCTCACTTGAATGTGCACACGCACTTCCATATATATATATATATATATATTTACATCTTTAAACTGATGCACATGTTCCCCACTCCATGAGGGAACACACACTCAGAAGGCATATATATATATATATATATATTCATACCTGGGAAAATGCGTGTGTGCACCTAGGAATGATCTTGACTCCCTGCAACAAGTCTTGACACATAACATTAGTTCCGCGAAGACCATCACACATCCAACAAGACACCAATGACTCACATAAACCAATTTCATATGTAATAAAACACAAAAAAAACACTACCCAAAAGGTTTTATATCCGAAACACACCGTGATATAACCAACAATATCATTTTAAAAGAAGATGACAATTATTCAAGACCAAAAGGTGAGGCATTTACATGCGCATAAAAGAACGACTGAAAAAAACTAATTGTGATCAATTCAACCAATATGAAATCCATTATAAAAATTAACTAAGTATGTAATAAAAGTGCCAAACATATTTTAAATACTAATTAATAAAAATTCAAGCATCAAACAGATTGGAATTGAAACGAAAGGCATGAAACACCTACCTAAACCCTTGTGAATGCAACGACACCTTGATGGAATGAAGAATATCACTCTGTGGACCAATTGAATACCCTAGAAACTAAACAAAACGCAACTAACATGACCATAAGCATTAGTATTTGGCTAATTTGAAGAAAACACCCCAAAAGGAAAAGAAGAAAACAGAACGGAACATGGGGGGGGGGTCGAAGGAAGGGGGTTTGCGCCAGAGAGGCGCGCATGGGGGTCAGCTGGCCAGAACACAGAGGGGTGAGGCATGGCCAGAACATGACCATATAGAGGTGGTATGTCTGAGATGCAGAGTCGAGGGATGGCTGAAGTGGAGCTTGGCCGAAGGCGGCCTAGCCGGTGTGTGTGGGGGATGGAAAGGGCCGTCGCGTGCCGGTGTAAGAATCTTGACCACCAGAGAGGGCCGTGCGAGCAGGGCGGGACAAGACTAGGAGCTGGAAAGTGGGCTCGAAGGCAGACATGGGTTTGACGGTGGTTTGAAGGTGGAGCCACAAAGGCTGGAATGGAGGAGACGTGGCAGGCGGCAGCACTGGGAGGAGGAGTAGGTCGACGGTGGTCGGGTGGCGCAGGGAGGAGAACAAGGCCGGTGGCAGACAGGGAGGAGCATGGGAGGTGGGCTTCGTGCAGGGAGGAGCAGGGGCGGAGGGATGCATCGTGCATAGAGGGGGGTGGGTGGCACTACGCCGCGCCGTGGGGGAAAGGAGGGGGCTGGGTAGCACTACGTTTTGTTTGTTTTTTTATTTTTTTTCTTTTTATTATAATAAAAATAGTTACAATAATAAAACTAATAATAATTTTAAAAATAATAATAATAATAATAATAATAATAATAATGATATCATTATTATTAATATGTAAATAATAATAATAACCTACACATAATGACAACAATAATAACACTAGAATTAAAATAAAATTCTTTCCCAATAATAATAATAATATTATTATTAGTAAAAAGAAGATGATAATATTAATAATATTAATAACAACAAAATAGTACTAATATAAAATAAATGGTATTTAAAATGAAAGATTTGTTTCTTTTCATTTTGAATAATGATAATAATCGGTCAATCACGTAGTCTCCAGGACCGAACGCATGGTCGCCGCTAGCGGTGCAGTGGCCGCGCACCAGCCCAAGACCCGCCAAAATATCAAACTTCAGAAAAATTCAAACAGGGACCCAACTAAACCTCATACAAATGATGAAAGACCGATAAAAGAATAAAATAACAGGTTTCCGTGGTCAGGGTGTGACATAAACCACTTTTAAACAAATGTGACACTATAACAACCTAGGACCTGCACTCCTAGATCCTGTTTTGAAATTATAAACTTTACATTTTTAGATTTGATGATGATAAGGGTGACCCATTTTTTTAATCCAAACCTTAAAAAATCAATAATAAAAACTGGATCAGTTACATCCTAGAGGACCTTTTAGTTTTATAGTTTTATAGAATTAAGAAAAACTCCTGCATAAACAATTCACATTACTTTAAATGATAATTTCTCTAAATTAACCCAACTTTTATTTTCCACATTAAGACATCATCATCATCCATATGAAATACCTTTTATAAATAATTCATTAAAACACTTTCTTTATAACCTAGGGAAAAAGGATACATAAGATGAGTGAGCTCAAATACTTTATAATTTAAAATTTAAGCATTAATAAATGAATGCCATCAATGAGAATAATAATAGCATAATGGTATAATGGCATAATCAATGTGCATGAGTATAACATATGAATATTCATACCCATAAATACCTAGATCATTAAACATGAAAATATGGAATAAAGCATTAAAAAGGGAAAAATTCATAATAATAAACAATCATATGTCATGTGATATCAATATTGATCAAATGAAACATCATAAGACCATAGCTAGTATAGATAAAGCATATTGGTATATTGTAACATCATCTCGTAGAACACTTACAAACCCCATACAGACCACTTAAGATTGGAATAAGAATACATACAACTTTTAATATAATTCTCTAAAGAAAATAATCATTACCTAATGAATTCAAGTTTCATCTGGTCACACCCATCATATAATCTATAATAGGATCACTAAGAACAATCTAAGCACACCCGTCATTATAATGTCCAAGAACCGAATAATGAATAAATCATATAGATAATTCATTTCATCACAACTCATTAAAAACCATAATTATTTTCAGAACATGATTAATATTTATAAAGTCGATGGGTTCTATAAAAATATCTTTCAAACACGGATAACCCATATAAAAGAAACATGTTCCATAATAATCACTTTCAAACATGATTAACCTGTGGAAAGAAATGAGTTCCATAACAATCTATTTGAAACAATATTATTCAATATAAAAAATAATGAGGATAATATCGTTAAAAATTTTACCCAATGAAGGATAAGTAAAAACAAGTGTTTTTGACATTGATGAATGAAAATACCGTTAAAATATCATTAAAAATAATCTTGAGGAAAATATTCTTTTCATTTTGAAAAACATAAAACATTTAGAAAATTCATTGAGAATAACCTTGAAAGATTCTAAAGTAATATTTTAAAAATATTTTAAAACAATACATGAGGAAAAAATACTTTTATCTTTGAAAAAAACTTTTTAAAACATTTTTGAAAACATTTTTAGAAAACATGGTTTATTGAAGAAAACAGATTTATGACTAAAGAGAGAAATAAAGATAGATCTTCTTAAAAACACTTTCTAAAATATTTTAAATAAAAAAGAGTTAGAAAATAGTAAAATTACTTAAAAATATTATAAATAATAATAGGGGAATATAATTCATGATAATTATAAGATTTCAATATCAGAGACTTAATCATACACAATTTTGATGAACGATGTGATTGTAACCAAAGACTCTTACCAATTTCGTAACATTGAATTGTAAAAACCATGAAGTAATAACATTAAATGAAAAATATAATATTATTAAAATAAGTATATTCATGATATAACATGTCAAATGGGTATTATATACACCTCATAAATAATATATGTGTATAACATAACAAATGTATCAAATAAAGAAAACTGAGACAAAAATCCCTTACCACTTAGGTAACTTTGAAACTTTAAAACCCATGAAATAGATATACTAAAATGGATATTTAAATATACATAAATTTAATTATAATAATAATAAAATAAATTAATGGGTAGTATATATACAATACAAAAAAAATAAGTGGTGAATATTACATGTATCTCACATAAAATAAAAGTGAGATGAGAAAAAACATTTACCTTGAGTCGGATTTATCATGCGTGTTCTTTGTCATACTAAATAATAAAATTATGTTAATTATTTAATTACTTGAGAACCTTTTAAAAGTTTATAATTACTTTTATTTCAATTATAAAAAATTTATGTATAATTACTGAATCAATTATGTTTATGTCATTTATTTTGACTATATTCGACTTATGTGTCAAAAATGACTTTGGTAGGTCGACTATGGTCAAATGGGTCATTATTTAAACATATAAAGAATAATAATAAAAAAATTATTATCATATTTATAGATAAATTATACTTTTAAAACCAATTATGAAATATGGTTTTGAAAAACGAACTAACTCTATGATCATGGAGACGCTAGACCGTATATACACATGAGCAACGTTTCTATTTTTCAATGATCATTATAGAAAGAAGGTAAGTCATATTTTATATTTAAATAATTATTATAATATTATAAATACCATATCATTTAATTATATATATATATATTATATCATTCTTATGATATAAATGGAATCACATCGCTTTGAGGAGGCAGTAGTCCATATGTCCATGAATGATGTTATCACGTTTTTAGTGTGTGAAAATTTAATAAATAAAATGATATATTAGATTTAAATAACTATAATTATTTAATTAATATCATAAATATTTCATTTAAATCATATATATTAATTATATTTACCATTATTACCTTCCATGTAAGACATTATTGAAAAACGCTTCATATCGCTTCGCCAGGCGGTAGTCCACCGTACACACGAGCGATGTTATTGTATCACCTACAATATGAAATGTAAAAATGTTTTATGTGATATAATTAATAAAGGGGTATAATTATGTAATAAATATAATAAATATCATATATAAATAGTACTTCCATCATCATTCCCAACCTTGAAAGGTGATAATGGAAAAATGAACAACATCGGTTCATGAGGCGATAATCCACCATACACACAAATGAGGATTTTGTAACCCATTTGATTGAAGTGTGTGTGGTTTTAGGTAATAAAATTAACATAAAAATATCTCAGTATATTTAGGATACTAATTTTATTATATAATCAAGTTATAATAATATTTTAAGGTGGTGGAGAAATAAATAAAATAGAAACACTTGTTGGAGAACGTTACATCTTCTTCAGGTACTCCTTCTGGTTTACAACAAAGGCATTACTTGGATGAATTTATGCCAAAATTAAGGATTATAAAATGAGTTGAGGTAAGTGGATAATTTATTTGGTTAGGTATTGGCTGAGATAAAGGGCTTGTGATGTGTGAAGAGAGGAGGAGAGGGGGAGGCCTTTTATAAGCGAGGGAAATGACACACTTGGAATTTTTAAAAAGAGGCCAGGTGTACCCACGTTTTTACCTAAAAAAAGGACCCAATAATGTTCCAAAATAGATAATATAGTGGTTAAGGTAGAAATATTTCTATAAAATGGGTTCTTGAAAAATTTCTAGGTCAATCCCTCCTTAAGTTTAAAGGATAACTACTAAGTAAACCAGTTTTACCTTAATCGCTGCAATTAATTTTAATTTATTTCACTAATATCTTGAAATTATAAGATATTATAAAATATTAATATTATAAATATTAAATCCATTTTTCCAAATTAAAATCACATAAGTTGAAAAAATTAATTTAAAATTAACCCCGCATACGGGATGAGAAAGTGAGTTCTTAAAGTGAAAATGTTCAAAAGTTTACTAAGGTTTATATCCCATTTCAATATGGAATTGATTAAAATAACATAAATTGGATTAATATATGTATAATTTAACTAATTAAAATTTAAAAATAACTTAAAATACAGTTTAACTTTGTTAACAATTTAAAAATAAATTCATTTTTCAATTAAAATTCAGTATTTTTTTATTATTCATCGATAAGTGAAACTTATAAGAAAAATACCAAAAATTCACCCTAACATAATTTTGACATTACAATTTAGAAAATTATGTTTATTTTTTCAAATAAAATTTATAACAGTTTCAAAATTTAGTTTTAAAACAGGTATGCCATTAAAAGGAGGAAAAACCGCCTTTAGAAAAAATACAACCATTTATGCATAAAATTGGATTTATTCTTATCTTATTCATATAAAATCTATTGGATGAATGTAAAATAAAATTTATTTATTATATAATATATATATATCATTAATATCATTAACTAACATTAATAAATTTAATTTATTAGGATAAAATACCTTTGGGCGTATAATAGTAGTTTTTTTTACAAAAACATTTTATTTATATTCAATTGGTTTTTATTTTAATTTATAATTAATTTATAACCAATTAATTCATTTAGTATTTTTATAAACAATATATTTTCATAGTACAATTAATCCTATTGATACTCCCCAATTTAACGGTTAGGAGATAACTATAATGTTAAATAATAATATTAATAGTATATTGTTGTTTGGTAAAACTCATTCTTATGTGTAACACAAGCTATTGAAGAAAATTGTTATTGCATGTTTCATAAGATAAAATTAGTGTTACGTACCCTTTATACTATTGAATTTAATTTAATTCTTTTAAAATAGTGGGATGTTACATCCTCCAATTTTAAAAAACCACATATTCAAAATTTGAACTTTATCTCGGTAATTAAAATTTGGACCTTAAAAATAATTTTTCTGTAAACCCACATCATAAAAAGGGTTAATAAAAAATCCTATTAGTATGAGATAAAAGTGAGTATGAGGTTCATCTGGAATAACACATACTAGGTTTCCAAATAATAGAATATAGGTAGGAAGTGTATATTTGGACATGGAATAAAAGTGTAAATCCCAAAAAAGGATATATAGTGATAGATATCACCGATCACTACAAAGTGAATGATTAAGAGAAAGTTAAAAATCAAAAAACCATAAGAAAAGTGGTGTGAAAAGGTTCATTGATATCTGAAGATATAATGGTAATATGATAACATTTTTATTTCAAGATACCTTTTCCTAGAGTTGAGGAATTCTCTTACCATCTAGACTATGAGAAGAATGGATATATACTTAACTGATGAGCATAATTTCATCCTTTAATAAATTTCCACCAAAATATCATATTTTTCTCTAAATAATGAGTATTCAAGATTAATTTTCAATTCATAATGCACTAAAATCAACTTTTAAAGACCACATAATTATAAAAGGGATAGCCAATATATTCCACATATCATTAGAAATTAAGCAAAACCAAAATGGTTAGAACATGGTAAGATAATCCCCAAAATGAGTGAACCTTCATATGATACATTAATATTAAAAATTAATACCCAATGTTCAAAACAAACTATTCCATAAATAATTATTATTAAAATTCATCAAACATTTCTTGACTAAGTTTGAAACACAAAGATTAAAATGATTTGATCATATATTCTTCCAAGATAAATAAAAAATTATTCCTAAAATAAAATACCACATGTTTCTAAAATAAAATTAATATTTACCTATAAAAATTTCATACTAACCCAGACATCATGTAGGCTAGTGGTAGGCACAAAACCCTTATCATCCTTCGGTCATGGGTTCAAGCCCCACCGCCTTTCCGGATGTGATGGGTTGTTACTCAGAATATGAGTTTACACTTTTTTTCTTTAATCATGGAATCTTATTACTCCCTAAATGACACTTCATTTTGATCCTAGGGGTTAAAAATACCTCAGAATACGAGTTTACCCTTTTTTATCATCATGTATAATTTTCACTTTTTATATTATTATATGATTTGTTAATATTAAATAGATTTTACTAAAGTGATTAACCATGTCTTAGTTAAAATTTCCACATAGTCTAATTTATTTCAATCCCATATTGCATTCTTGCCAATTCATTTATTTGGTGACTGTAATAAAGAATCTATAAACAATTAACCATGATATTGGTAGAAATAAAATAATAAAGTGGTATGATCCTAAGCTTTTATAATGGTTAGTTTATCTAGTGGATGATAAACCAACCCTTGACCCTTGGGAATAAACTTTTATAACCATGCCAGGTTCAAGTTATAATGTTCCACATGTGTTCCTGTGTATCATCTAGGTTGGTTTCACCTTGGATCTAAGTTTGGACCACCTCCTCTCACTTGATATATCTATCCTTTACATATGATTTTAACTCAATTAATGGTGAGGGGAACCGATGGATTGGTTATGTAACATCCTGGATCCGGGTGCCGCCCAAATGTGCCCTATATCCGGTTGGCCACATGGCCTCAATCACATTTCCCCAAAAACTAGAGGATGATGAATAGAAGTGAGTTCCTAGGGTCTTATTTTGGGGAAACTATGACCTCATTGGTAGAGTAAACACATTAGAAAACAAATAGTAACAATAGCAGAAAAAGTAATTCCATATAATTGAACTAAATAGTGGGAGACTAATAGTAATAAAACAGAAAAATCCATATCATAAATATAACGATGCATGTCATATGTGTCTAGGAAAGTATCCAAAATATGTCACAATGCTCCAAATACAATACCATCCAAAATAATGAAAAATAAAAACTCAGATTGCATCGCAAGCCTCAGCTTGGTCCCATGCTCTCAAGCTGTAACATACAATGATCAAGTACCTGATGAAGAAGGGTGCTTTCCCTTATCTATACCTATAATAATAAAATCCATTTGGGTCCAAAACATGACCCAAACAGGGTGTGAGACGAAACCCAGTAGGCAACCACCAAAAGATTTGTGCCTAACTGTCAGTGAATATATATAGCAAGTAATATGTAGAAATAAAGCAATAAACTAGGAAGTACTCAAAAGTTAAAAATCCTATAGTTTTCAATTAAATTCATTTACATTTATTAATGTTAGGTCCACTAGGGTAGATACCTTGAGTGGGGGGTAAATCAGGGTATGAATTATTAAAACAACTTCCCCTTTTGATCTAGTTTTGTAATTAGACAAAACCATATTCTCTATTTCCTTCCCATTGCAGAGTATGAATGAATCTTAATACATGCACATGAAAAAACAATTTTACTTGGTTCACCCTCACTAGGCTACGTCCAAGGAGAATACACCGGTGATGTGCCGATTTACCAAATCCACTATAAGCGCATTGTTGTTTACAAAGATTGGAGTGGACTCACTGTCCCTCCTGGTTTACAACCACTCACAATATGAAAGTTCACTTCTCTCTCAACTGAAGTGTGCTCACTACTTCTTCAAAATATCCACTCATAGTTTAAAAACTTATAAGTCCCTTCACTATCACAAATGAATGCATCTTCCTCTATATGTAGATTCTCTGTTGAAGTTCCACTTTAATCCACTGATGAATATAACTTTACCACAGATGTACTAGGAAATACTCCAACTTTTCATGCAACCCTAGAATAAACGGTGTGGTTATCTATGCTTGGAACGCTTCTCTATGCTTTAGTGCACTTCTACAAACCTTATGCGCAAGTGTCACAAAAACACTTGTGAGACACCCCCTTCTTCAACTCTTAACTTGGTCGACACACACCCTTTTATTCCCAAACCAATATTGGTGTGCAACTATCAACTGACACGCAACATCTGAGTATCTTTATACTTGCACAACCAAACCGCCACTTGCGTGACCGAACCACCTGTGCGACTGGAGCTATAATTTTTTATAAGTATTGAACTCTCTACTAAATGAGGAGGGGTGGAATTCTATTTATAGGCATTTTGACACCCTGAGCACTGGAACACAAGTCTTTTCTCGATGCGCAAGTCCAGCCGCCCTAGTCTCTATCACCCTAGTCACTTCAGCGAACAAACCAAAACATGGGCACCCCTCTTTCCTTTTCAATATTATGATGTAATGATGTTGAAAAAAATATGGCATGAATGTTTAAAAGCTTCCAAGACACTGTAGCGAAAGTCCCTTTGCCAAAAACAATTTTATGCATTTGTCGATTTTGAGGCCTAAAAATTTGGCAAACACTGGAAAACGGTGCCACCTTGTATCTGCTCTTTTTGTACCGACTCCAGATCGTCCATTCCTTCATCGAAGTTCTTCAATCAAACATGGATAGACAAAAACATCTCTTGAACCCAGAAAATCACCATGTAAACCCCCTTTGTCAACAAATTATACATCGTGGTCTGCTTTGTGAACAAACACAACACATAGGCCCACTTTGTCAACAAACACAACCACCTAAAAAATGATTCAATGATTCCTTGAGGAATTTTTTCCCAATAATTATTAAATCCATTAAATCATGCAAACCTTGGGATCTAGCCTAATCTCTGTATCCCCTATGTAATTAAAAAAATAGATGTCTTAGAATACCATCTAAACAATCAAGTAAGACTGATTCCAAGCTTGTGATTTAGCTTGGCAGACTCATCATAACCATTCAATCATTCATAAATCACCCTCTAGGAAAAAACTCACACTCTAACCCTATTGGTTTAACATATAACCAAAACAATTACAAATGACCACCTGAGCAACTCTCACGATCAATACCTCTGGGTCAACAAGGCATCAATAAATTATAAGACCTATTGAGTAGCTTTCACGACTAATACCCCCAGGTCAACATAACATCAATAAATTATAAATGACAACTTGGGTAGATCTCATGGTCAATACCCATGGTAAACTCATCTACACCAAGGCTCTCACAGTCCTATGTAAATAATGTAGAAGTCCTCATAGTCTTCCTAGTCCAAGGCTCTAACTGTCCATTGGAAAATCTATGTGCATATAATATCAAGCATCTCATGTAATCTATAACTACTACATGGATAATCATTCACAAGCACATCACATGAATTTCATATAATCAATAAAACTCCATCCTAATCAACCATGTCATAGAAAACAAGACAAGCCTAACAGGCATCCTAGACGAAACAATAATAAATAATCAATCACGGGAAACACACCTATGGGGTGTCCCATAAAAAAGGTATCCAACCTTACATATAAGAAATAACCCTTTATCAATCAATAAAACCTTAGCAAGTAATAAACATGGTTAAATTCAAAATCAATCAGTATCCCAAACATGGTCATGCAACACTTTTAGCATATATAAACCAAATACGAACAATGAAAGTCACAAACCACCTACCTCGATTTCTTACGATCGATTTACTTAAACGTTGGTCATTTAATTAGACTTAATCAACGTAGAACTAAGAAAAGGTGAAAAAACTCTCAACCTTGAATAACTCACTAGTGAGGATGAATTAGGATGAAAAGATCTAGATGATTTGAGAACTCATCAGTGGGATTCCAACGAACCCGACGATGTCTCAATCGAAGCTCAGATGGAGAATTGGAGGTTTGATATTTGTTCGTCATTCTAGAGTTCTCTTGTACAAAACACAGGAAGAATAAGACAGTTCCAAACATGAGACGTGACCCCATTCCAATATATCAAATAAAAAGAAAACTACATGGTGTGTTTATTAAATGTACACACTACGTAGTTTCCTTAACCGTCCCTCAACTTAAGCGGTCTACCAGGTCACTATACGACCATGTACTTGGTCGTTACACGGCTAGCATGCGGCTGTACGTGGCAAGCTAGGTACATGATGTGTATTCAAAAGTACATGGTGCATACTTAGAAAATCCAATTTTCTTATTTTTCCTAAAAAACAACTCAAAAAAAATATCCGTACTTGAAATAAAGATCTGGGTTCTTACAAATTTCCCCTTAAAGTAATTCATCCCCAAATTTCCCTTCCAAGGGTGGTGAAGAAGAAAATTCAAAAAACTCTGGACACTGTGATCATACGTCAGCCTCCCTCTCCCAAGTCTCATCTTGCACTCGTTCGTGCTGCCATAACACCCGTACCATAGGAACAAACCTTCCACATAGAACCTTCGTGCAACAATCCACAATCCGAATAGGGTGCTCCTCAAAAGATGCATCCACCTCTAACTCAACCTCACCAGGTTTAAAAACATGATATGGGTATAAAAAGTAACACCCTAGCTAAGAAATATTAAATATGTCATGCATAGCTTGGTACCTATGAGGTAAATACAACTGATAAGAAACTAGACTGACTCTCTCCAAAACCTCAAATGGACCGACGTATCTCGGTGAAAGTTTCCCCCGTATCCTAATCCTCCTATGCTCCAACCTTGGCGTGACACATAGGAAAACTTGATATCTGACATTGAACTCCAAAGGTCATCTTCGTTGATCAACATAAGATTTCTGCTGAGACTGTACAGTATCCATACTCTTTAGAATCAACTCCACCTACTCAGTAGTCTCATGGACAATATGAGGTCCTAGCATAGCTACCTCTCCTGCCTCCAACCAACATAGGGGGGATTATTATGAACAATTGTACAAATACTCATAAATATTCATCTGAATCATTATCTAAAAACTATTATTGTAGGAAAACTCCACTAGGGGTATCCCTCTCTCAAAAGAGCCCCTGAAATCCAAGATGCTTGCTCAAAGCATGTCCTCCAAAACCTGAATCATACACTCAGACTGGCCATCTATATAGGGATGCTAATTTGTACTCAGAAGTACCTATATACCCAAAGCCCTCTGTAGTCCCTTACATACATGAGAAGTAAACCGGGAATCCTTTTCGGAAATGATAGAGTGTGGAACCCCATGAAAACGTACTATCTCTCGAATTTACAACATTCCATGTTCGTCAACACTAAATAGTTCCTTGATTGGTTGGAAATGTGTAACCTTCACGAGTTTGTAAAAAATAACCCATACAACATCATTTACATGAGGTGACCTTGGTAAACCCATCATGAAATCCATCGCAGCATCATTCCACTTCTACTCTAGAATGGGTAACAACTGTAATAGCCCTATTAGTCACTGGTGCTCTACCTTCACCTGGTGACAGGTGGAACATCTCATAAAAAACTAGCTACATACTTCTTCATTCCTAGCCACCAATACTGATGATGTAGATCTCAATACATCTTGGTGACACTAGGATGAACTGCCCATACTTAACCATGAAAAAATCGCAATAGATCCTTTCATATGTCTACGGAAACCCATATCCGCTCATGAAAATGAAAAAACTCATCCTCACCTATGGTCCAATCAGGAGTATGGTCTTTTCATGACACACTCTCCCATAGGTCTCGACCTTTAGAATCTGATAGATGACATATTTGCACTCGATCCCGTGGAGTAGAGGTAACAACTATAGAATAAAGAAACGTTTTCCCCTTTTTTTCATACACCTCCAAATGAATCTAAGAGAACAGAGCCATAAGATGCAACTCACTACTAGCCTCTTGAACTACCTGTATCTGAGTTCTAATTCTCAATGCTTCAACCAATGCATTTCCATTCCTAGGTGTGTAGGAAAGATCAAAGACAAAGGACTCAAGTTACTCAACCTACCTTTATTGTCTCAAATTCAGATCACACTGAGTAAAGAAATACTTGAGGTTTTTTTGGTCAGTTTGTACCATAAAATTATCTCCCAAAAGATAATGTCTCCAACAACATAAAGCATGAACAACTGAAGAAAACTTGAGATAGTGCATTAGGTAGTTCCTCTTATGTAGCCTCAACTACCGAGGCCTGTACACAATGACTCCTTCCTCCTCCATAATCACTGCTCTAAATCTAATACCTAATGCATTTTAGTAAATAGTATAACTCTTGCCTGGTGCCAGAAAAATAAGTATCAATGCTGAATCCAATCTCTCTTTCATCTTCTAAAAGGTTGAATCATAGGAATATGTTCACAAGTACTTCACACCCTTCTTAGTCAGGCCCGCCAGTGGTATTGCTAAGCATGAAAAGTCTTGAATAAATCATCTGTAGTAACCATCCAGCCCTAGAAAACTCTGTACCTCAAATATGTTATTTTTCTACACCTAGGAAACTATTGTGATCACTTTCTCTGGGACTACTAATACTCCTGTCTCTAAGATAACATGACCCAAGAAATGAATATGGTCCATTCAAAAGTTTCATTTTGTGAGCTTAGAATTTAACTAATCCTCTCTCAGTGTACTCAATACGATCTCAAGATGAATGGAATGGTCGTGTCAAGTGTGAGAGTACACCAAGATATCTTTCAAAAATACTACCATAAAATAATCCATGTAAGGATGGAACACTTGGCTCATAAATTCCATGAAAACTTCCAGTGCATTTGTGAGACCGAACGGTATAACCAAATACTCCTACAGACCATACCTGCTCTGAAAGTCTGTAAGAGGTATGCCTGATGGTCTAATGTAGAAATGATGATAACCAGATCTCAAGTCAATCTTCAAGAACACCCGATCTCCTTGAAGCTGATCAAAAAGATCATCAATCCTCAGCAAGGGATATCAGTTATTAACCATAAACTGGTTCATCTTCTGATAATCCACACAATGTCTAAGGGTATCGTCCACCATTTTCACAAAAATGACAAGCGAACCCCAAGGAGAAGTATTGGGTTAGATGAAACCCTTCACCTACAACTCCTAAAATTGATTCTTGAGCCCCTATAATGCTAGTGTAACCATCATATATAGAGAAATTGAGACCGATTCCACTATTGGCATAAGCTCAATAGATAAATCCACCTCTCGCTCTGGAGGTAAACATGAAAAGTCACATATAAAGACATATATGAAACGATCCACCACTCGAGGAAATTCCATTTGTGAAGTCCCCTAGTCATCCATATATAAGATATAAATATGGGTTTTTATTACTCCCAACCCATGATGCTCAGGTCAAGCTCTGCTCTCTTGGACATCTCATTCTCCCTTGCGCAGAAAAGATCCACATATAGTGATGTGACGCTCACTCTACGATGAAAAAATTAAAAAATGTCCTGAAATGAGACCAACTAGTCCATTCCAAGAATGACATCGAAACCTATCATCTCTAAGACATAGAGGTCCCATAATAAGTGACACCCTCCAACCTCAAGAGTTAACTCCTTGAACTGACGTACACTAACCATCCTAATCCCCAACAGAGTGTCTAGTGTCATAACAACATCATAAGTAAAGATACAAAGCCCAATTCTCTCTAAAACGACAAAAGATATAAAACTATGGGAATACCCTATATCGAAAAGTGCATAAGATAAAATGAGACAACTAGAATTGTACCTCTAACCGTTGAGGGTCCGAGATCCTACTCCTGCTTAGTCTGTTACTTCACAAAAGTCTGACATGTACCATAGCCGTGCGACTCTACCTAACTACCCTGAGCTAATACACTCTATTGTTACTAAAAACCTATCGTATAAAATCCACATCTATGAACACCTCCTTAGACTATACGGCCCGATGAACTATAGTTCCATGAATGAGGAGAAACTGGTGGTCCTGCTCCTAAATGTAGAGTCATAATAGATCCCCTCTCACTAGCTGCTGGTGATAAAATATACAAAAAAAAACTAAAGATAACCCATATTACCAAAAGATCGACACTCAAATGGGTCTCTCGGGCACTGAGGTCTTGTGTTCCCACTCTTCCCACACTGGTAACATCATACCTAGCTTCATGAATATACATACCTACTGTTGGAATCACCATGCGAAGGCTCCCTATGGCACTTACTACTATCAAATAAAGGAGTAACAACCCTGGATGCTGAACCTCCCTGGATCAAAGCTCCGAAATCCCTAAGATTGTGCTATGTAATTAGCGCCTGATTTACTATAGCAGTCATTGAAGTCATCCTGAAAACATTCACCTACGATCAGATGTCGTACCTAAGACCATCCTCAAATTAGCTATCTAGTGACAAATCATCACCCCCTAGAATAGTTGTGAAGAACTATAGATCTGTAAAGAGATTACAATAATCAATCACTAAAAGAGAACCCTGATCCAAATGAATGAACTCCCAGGCTCGGTCGACCCTCAACATCTCAGGGTAGAAATAATCATATAAGGTCATCTGAAACTCTTCCCAAACCATATTCTGATGATGTCCCACCTGTGAGATTACAAATCACCATATCTTGGAGGAATTATATAGAATGTAAGTCGTGAGCTTCACCCTTATCTTAGGAGGCATATCCAGATGCTCACAGATAGAAAGCATGGCCTCCAACTAGGACTCAGCAACCTGTGGTCCTCCATCCCCTAAAAAAGTGGGATGCTGCTGCTGCTGGAACACCCGTGTCAACTCTACCATCATCAGGGCAGGATGTGGTGATCCCTAAATGGTATACATCATCCACATAAATCCTTCAAGTAACTACGAATTAGCATATGTGTCCATTATAATATCCGGTTCCAAGACATGAAAGATGGTAGGATCTACTGGTAGTCCCTAATCTACCACTTCTAGTGTCCAATCATCACCTTGTACCTAGTGTACAACTGAAGGACATCTTGGTGGCATGGTTCTTCAAGGTCAAGTGCACACCTCAGTGTGAGATTAAAAGAACTACAAATTAGAATTTCAAGTATGAAATAGGTGAAGGAAAGCATCCAAGTTTTCAAAAATATGGTTACATGGCATGTAGAAACACTACACAATGTATTCCCTTAAACTTTAACATGGGCATGTACCTATTCTAACCTGGTCATGTAACACCCCATACACACAGTGTGTTTCTCCTTAGACACGATGTGTACTTCAATATTCCCTCCTTCCCAGGTACTTCTACATGTCTAGAACTACACAGTTATACTGGTGTCACACTACACGGTGTGTTCACCCAAGACACGGCATGTACACAAAAGTTCTATCCATCCATGTTGTTAGTCACACGGCTGGACACACGGTCGAATATAGCAAGATGTGTTCTACCAAGAGTTTACCAACCTCATGTATCTACTTACACAGTCATTCACATGATCAACCACTACATGGCGTGTACATACAGTACACAATGTGTACTTAAGAAAAGTCATTTCTTACAGAACAGAAGAACACATAGCGTGTGTTCATTAATATCACACACCGTGTTTTCTGGATTTTCTAGATATTAATCCTTTTAAACTTCTCCAAAACCCCCAAAATCATAAAATTTGGCCAATGCATGCCGTGTTCTGATCCGTGGGAGCCCGTACTCCTTGTGAATCAATGTTTTTCATCCTCATTCAGGTCATATCTTAACAAAATTCAATTTAAGATCAGCCCTGATCCACCAAATTCCAATACAAGAGGGCCCATAACACCTCAGAGACCAAATCTTGGCATCCATCCAAACGAAAATTTACATATACCAATACCCTATCAAAATAGAAGGTATTTCTATCATGGCATATATCACAACAATATGAATATCTAGCACAACATCTATCACAACAACATGCAATCATTAATGCACCCTAAGTGGCATGACAAGAATGCCTGAAATATGATATCTAGAAAGTTCCTATATGATGCATGAGATGGAATACCCTCATCTCATCGGGTTGAAACAGAAATAGAACCACAATGATATCAATCATAACAACACAAAACAAGTGAATCAACCAATGGTGAAATCAAATCAACTGTAACAATTGAAAAACCAACAAAATGAAATATTCAAGGCATCATGGATTTTCCCTATACACAGGTTAGCTACTCCTAAGAAAAAATTATTACCAACTACCTATTTCTTCCTATCCCCTTCTAATGTCTCCAAATAGTAAGACAATCCATAAAAAAATCCTGCCCCTCTGATACCACTTTGTAACATCCCAGATCCAGGTGCCACCCAAAGGTTCCCCGTATCCAGTTGGCCACATGGCCTTAAGAGAATTTACCTAAACACCAAAGGCTTCCGACTAGAAATGAGGGCCTATGGTGTGATAGTGGGTAAACTATTCTCTTAGTGGTAGAGTAAACACAATGTAAAATAAATAGTAACAATAATAGAAGCAGTAATAACATACAATAGAATAACACAATGGAAGACTGATAATAATAAAATAGCTAAAGATATATCATAAATATAATGATGCATTCCATATGTGTCTAGGAAATCAGCCAAAACAAGTCACAATGATGGAAATACAATATAATCCAAAATAAGGAAAAAGACAAGTAAACTCCAACAGCATCGCAAGCCTCACCTTGATCCCATGATCTCCAGATCTAACATAAAACAATCAAGTACTTTATGAAGAAGGGAGATTGACATTATCTATAACTGTAATCATATAATATGTTAAGGTCTAAAACATGACCCAAATAGGATGTGAGACAAATATTAGTAGGCAATCACCAAAATATCTGTGCCTAACTATTAGTGAATATATACAGCAAGTAATATGCAAAAAATGAAGCAATAAACTAGAAAGTACTAAAAAGTAAACAATACTAATTTTTTTAATTACATTAAATTACATTTATTATTAAATCCATTAAATAATGTAAACCTTGGGATATTT
The DNA here is from genome assembly GCA_963277665.1 of Viscum album. Taxonomy (NCBI): domain Eukaryota; kingdom Viridiplantae; phylum Streptophyta; class Magnoliopsida; order Santalales; family Viscaceae; genus Viscum; species Viscum album. The sequence continues at coordinate 1,606,751,317 of OY728129.1, read as the reverse complement.
CTTAATATCTATACCCCCTATGTAAGTGACAAAACATATGTCCCGGAAGACAATCTAAACAATCAAGTAAGACTGAGTCCAAGATTGTGTTTTGGCTTGTCAATCTCATCACAATCATTCAATCATTCATAAAAAATCCTCTAGTAAAAATTTCATAGTCTAACCCCTTTGGTTTAATATTTCACTAAAACATTTAAAAATGACCACCTGAGAGGATCTCACGGTCAATATTCCGGGTTCAACATGACATTAAAAAGTTATAAATGACCTCATGGGTAGCTCTCACAGTCAATACCCTTGGGTTAACATAACATCAATAAATTATAAATGGAATCCTATGTTTCTCTCATGGTCAATACCCCTAGTTCAATCATCAACACCAAGGCTCTCACGGTCTAGTGTAAATAATGTGTGAGTCCCCACAGTCCTCATGTTCCAAGGCTCTCATGGTCCATAGGAAAAACAGTGCGCATATAATATCAAGCAGCTCATGTAATATGTAACTACTATATGGATAATCATTCACAAGAATATAACATTCATTTCATATAATCAATCAAACTCCATCCTAATCAACCATGACATGGAAAACAAGGCAAGCCTAACATGCATCCTAGACCAAACGACCAAAAATAATCAATCAAGGGAATCACACCTATGGGGTGTCCCATAAATAAGGTATCCAACCTTACGCATAAGAAACAAACCTTTATCAATCAATCAAACCTTAGTAGGTAATAAATAGGGTTAAATTCAAAATCAATCAATCCCCCAAATATGGGTATGCAGCACTTTTAGCATATATAAACCAAAGAAAAACAACAAAAGGCACAAACCACCTACCTCTATGTCATATGACCGATATACTTGAACGTCGACCATTGAATTGGCCTAAATAGGCATAGATATACAAAAGGGTAAAAAAATCTCAACCTTGAATAACTCAAAAGAGAGGATGAATCAAGAATAAAGGCTCTAGAGGATTTAAGAACTCATTGGTGGGATTCCAACGCACTAGATGATGTCTCAATCGGAGATCGGATGGAGAATTAGGGGTTTTATCTTCATTCGTCATTCCAGAGCACTCCTTTATGAAACACAGGAAGAAGAAGATGGTTACAGACATAAGACATGACCCCCTTCTGATATATCAAATAAAAATAAAACTACACAACATGTCCATTAAATATACACGCCGTGCAGTAGCCTTAACCGACCCCTGACTTAAGCAGTCTGCCAGGTCACCACACAACCATGTACTTGGCCATTACATGACCATAATGCATCTGTACACAACAAGATAGGTACACGACGTGTACTCATAAGTACATGAAGTGTACTTATAAAATACCATTTTTTCCTTTTCTTAGAAAAAAACTTGAAAACAAGATCCATACCTAAAATGAAGAACCGGGTTCTTACAGGTTAAGAGGTTTATATAAAAGAAACCACATGCACACAAGCCCTTACAATATGAGAAGGGACAACCCGCATTCCATAAAATTAATTTAATAAATTACTATAAATCCGTGCAATAATAATAAATTAAAATAAACCATTCACATGCATAGGATGATATATGCTCATGATCATCCACACACATATAATTATTATGTATTTACTAAACTAGAAATCATTTTAGTTGTTCTTAATTAAGATAAAATTCACTCAAATCAATAAATTAACATTATGTATTTAATCAATTCATTTATTATAATTTCCATCCAACCCATCATTGATATTCCAATCCATTATAATTTTAAACAAATTAATTTTATTTAAAATTAACTAAGTTTAAAACATGTGCTTTAATAAAGCACGATAAGTACCCATCTGAATGAATTAACATGTATTGTGGTCGTATATAGTTTATGTTGGAGTTGGTGGCCTATAACCAACTACATTTTACTTTATTCAGTAATAAATACCTTATCACATATTGATTGTTCTTCTGCATGACAATGCATGTGATAATGTCCTAAGGATAGCTGTTTCATTAAAGGGTCATAGTGGATCCCTGCTATGATGAGAACCCAGAAGTGCCATAACACTATTCTTGGATATATATTCTATGGCCAGATGATGTTATTTGAGAGAAATAAATAATATAGGCCATTAGGGGTGATGAATCATAAAACTTTGAGGAACCTTCTCATGGTGTGCGCCCTTGGTAATATCCAGAAGGATATTATGAGAACAAGACCTTCCAGTAGGAAATTCATATTTCATAGTGTCATTGGATATTCCTCTCCATGGACGTGTGTATTGATCCTTAGACTTTAAGATTATTATTAATGGGTATTACAACCCGTGCAAATTTATGTATTGACAAAAACTGTGACGACACACTGTTTACAGTGAGGTAGGATACGTTGGGTCCGTTACAAGTGATACTGCATTAATAGATAATGCGAGAAAGGATTTTGTCCCTTATGTTCCATAACAGAAGTAGATATCTCAGGCCCTTTGATTGAATTGGTATAGCTTAAATAAATCCATGGACATGGTAAGGAATGGGTGAGTTAAATTTCAGAAATTCAAAGAAAGAATAATCGAGATCATGGGTTGATGGCACTAGCATGCAACCTGCTTGATTCGTGATATTGAGACTAAGGGATTATATAACATGGTAAGAGTTTGTAGGATGTGACATGTCATTGAGGCATTAAATTATTTTTATATGGGTGTCTGGGCGTGTTTCTAGACGCTAACCTTGGAATTTAGGTAGGCTCCACCTAATGCCACTGAGAAAGAGGCCTAGAGGGTCACACACTAAATGTGTCCATGTATCTCAGTTAAATATTAATTTAACAAGTTAAATAAATATTATTGTATATTGTGTTTTAATAATTATTTAAGATGCCTGATCACATTTTTTTTGACACTAGTTATTCGAGAGAATATATTGTGGGAGAAATAATATATTTATTAGCGGGTAATACAATGATATTTATTTTAGAAATAAATAGCAATTATTTAAGGTCTAATAAATGTAGTGGAGGAAATAAAGAAAAATGGAAAAATAAAAGTACACACTGTGTATATTAAATATACACACAGTGTATTTTTTCTGGGAATTTATGAGAAATAATATTATTTATTTAATTAAATAATATTAGGTGTAATTCGCTGGGCGCATGTAAAGTTATAAAAATAATCATATGTTATTATTAGACATTAGGTATTACTAAGAATTAAATTAAATGAATAAATGATTTTGGTTAATTAAAACATTTTATTATTCCAAGTAATTAAAATCCCAATTATATAATTCTCATTAACCTACCCATTTTTTTATTTTTGTGTGCACAAAGGATCCAAGAACACTCTCAAGCTTCAAGATAGAGATCCTCCTCCACCGGATCAAGGTGATCGAAGGCAGACATTGCAAGCGAAGGCTCTTCGGTGATAGCACCCGGAGATCCTCTCAACGAAATCTAGAGATACGTAGAGCACGTGTGGATCACCATTAGAGGAATCCTACACTTGGATTCGACAATGCAATGACAGATCACATTATAACGTGACCGAAAACATCAACAGAGAGAGAATTCCATCAAGGTAATTCTTTTCAATTAATTAAATTAATTATAACCAACATATGATTATCCTATCTATGGTTTTGGGACTCCCCTCTTTATTTTTTCTTTCTTCATTCTATTTCGAAGATCTGGCGTTTTATTATCGCGACAGATCTTGGATTGATCGTTGTTAACGCTAAAATTAAAGTTGGGTACACCCACCAACGTGCTTCCACTGCGCCCAAAACCTATAAGTTGTATCATAGAGTGTAATATCATTGATTATAATTATTTAGTTTTTGATTGGTGATTTACGCATTTAATAATTTAGTTGTTTGAATTCAAGTTACTCGTTCTTTAAATCGGAATCTTGAGATCTGTTCCTCCTCTCACGTTTCTCGTTTACCTTACATAAACAAATTTTTATTTTTATTTTGATTAAAATAAAACAGAGGATCTCATCCGGAGGTTCCAAACGTTCCTAGCCATACAACACCAGAATACACGACATGTATTCATAAGTACACACCATGTAGTCTAGGTTTAATGCATTGCACTGATCCACCAAATCAGGCCATGTAAATGGATCCTATATAAGTCTTTAAGACTCCGTGTGTTGACCAGAAACAGGTGGCACATGGTTTCTAGATTACACACCATGTGGCCCATGGAACACGACGTGTAGTCTCTTCTGGTTAGGGTTGGACCATGTACCCTGTGCACAGCTTGCCTGACTGAAAACCATGTAATGTGGATACTACATAGCGTGTTTCCCACTGAACACACTATGTACTCCAAAAATTTCTGAAGTACATCCACACTTCATGTCCTCGGGCGTGTACTTCGGATGGATAGTGAAAAAAAGTACACATCGTGTAGTTGGAACTACACGCCATGTACTCATCCAAATTATGACGATTTATTAAAATTTATTATTATATTATACAAACCCTTGAGACGTGTACCATAGTGTAGGTGTAAAGCTGAGGCACAACACGTGATAGGTGTTTTATATATATGTGTTTAATTTAACATCTGCATAATGTTAATTTCTACTCATTGGGTAGTTATGAATGTGAATTCACTGGGTTTCCTCTAAGGTACAAGTTACATACAAAGATAATTTTAAATGAATTTATTTTTTGAAAATTATGATGGAAGTGAATCTCAAGGAAATTCAGAAAAGGGTTTAAGATAAAAGGATTTATTAATTAAAGATAATTAATTTATTCGAGTTTGATTTATCTTAAAAAATAATGATTAAATAATTGAATGCTAGTTTTATTTATACATATATATCGTTTCATGCATGGATGATCATGAACTAGACCAAGACCTTTGTATGTGAATGGTTTCTTTTAATTTATTTATTTAAATTAAATTTTTTGGCATGAGAGCCTTCTCCTCATTAATATGTAGGGCATGCACACCCAAGGTTTCTTTTATGTAAAACCCCATTTTACCCCTCACCTGCATGTGAGATAAAAGAATATGTAATTGATGGAGCTCTCATGCTAGTGGAGGCATCTCAAGTTAGTATCCAAGGTGAAACCAATCCAAGGAGATACAAAGATGGATAGGTGGAAAGATGTAAACATGAACTCAAAAGGATCGAGGTGTTTCTTCCCTAGGTCTTGGGTTAGTTTATCAATCGCTAGATAAACTAACCAATAGAACAAGATCATGATCATTCCATTTATTTTATTTCTGTCAGTTTCATGGTTTATTTATTGTGGGTGTGTTGTCACCTTCACACAATTAATGAATTAAAAAAGCATGCAAGATGGAACTAAAATAAGATCGTCTTATACATATAATATTATCTTAGACATGGTTAATCACTTAAGTATATCCCACTTAATATTACCAAGCATGTAATCAAAGATAATAAAATAGAAATTTACGTATAAGGATAAAATCCCTCAAAGAAATATTAAGTCGGTATAACCTTCCATAATATTAGTTAGAATTGAACCATAGTTCAAAGTGATTGACCAACCCTAGTTGGGGTGATTTCAATTATCGAGGAATTCTAATTCAAGGTTTTGGGTTGACTTGACTTGGTTCGTATCAAGGTTTGACTGCCACAATAGGACTTGGTGTGGCCAAGAGGAACAGTTTGAGGAAATCTAAAAAAAAGGATTTTAGGATTGGGGAGTCCACTCAGCGGATCAAGGAGCTACGAGTTAATGCAGTTGGAATTTGGAATGCCTACCTAAAAACCTTCAAGTTTCTTGAACAACCCTAGTTGGGATAATGCAAAGGGAAATATGGATCCTTTCCACTAGAATATTCAGGCAACAAAATATTCTTGAAGTCAATGGTGATGGCTATTGGATTTCGATAAAATAGTGGGAGACTAATAAGTATTAATTAATTTCTTTTTATTAGTTTTATCATCACAAAGTAATAAAAATTTTCTCATCTTAATTTGTAGAAGTGGAAAGAAAAATGACTTCAAACATATCATTGCAAACCATACTCGAGAAGGAAAACCTTCTCACCAGCACCAATTTCCAAGAGTGGCAGAGGCGTTTAAGTGTCATCCTTCGCCATGAGAAGAAATTGTATGTGCTAGAAGAGCATAATCGAGTTGTGCCTGGGAAAGAGGCCAGTGATGAGGAACTATCTCTTTATATTAAACATATGAATGATGCCACATATGTTAAATGTTTCATGCTATTGGACACATCTAATGGGCTCTTGAAGAAACATGAAAACATGTACGCATATAGCATGATGTATTATCCTAAGGATCTAAACCAAGAGACGGCAAGACAGGAGAGATATGAGATCTCCAACAATTTGTTTACAACTAAGGCTGGAGAGTCTGTGCCAGCTGGGCCTCATGTAGTCAAGCTTATTGGATACATTGAACTCCTAAACATCTTAAGGATTACATTCCTGGATGAGTTTCAGACACATCTCATCCTATCATCACTGCCCAAGTCCTTCTCTAGCTTTATTGTCAACTATAATAAGAGAAACAATGAGAATATTCTATCGAAACTTTTGACCTTAATTTTTCAAGTAGATAAGGTTATGGGGCATAAAAAACCCACAGTCCTTATGGTGAATAAAAAAGGAATGACAAGGCAAAGGGTCCAAGGACATATAAACGCTCTAAAGCCCCCAAGTACCATCCCTCCAAGAAGGGAAATATCTAGAGGTAGGGCAAGGAATGGGAGGCGGTATGCTTTGCATGTGGAAATCAAGGCCCCTGGAAGAGGAACTACACCCAGAAGCATGGGGACACTAAAGGTGCGTTCATTATCAAGTGTAATCTTTCCATTTCTACACATTGGGTGTTTGATACAACTTTGGGGGATCACATCTGTATTCAAATTCAAGAACCAAGTAGATTTAGAAAGATTTCCAGAGGAGAGGTGGATCTTCGAGCTGCCAATGGCGCGAGGCTGATTGTGTTAGCCATTGGTGATTACCACCTATCATTTCCAACTGGGATGATTTTGGTTTTACATAACTGTTATTATGTTCCTAGTGTTACCAAAAACACAATTGTTTTATCATGTTTGTATATGGATGGATTTATTTTCAAGTTTGGAAATAAGGGTTTCTTCTTTTATAAGAACAATGTATGTTATTGTATGGAACATTTAAATAATGGTTTCTATGTATTAAATTATGAAAACCAAGTGTTGGCAATCAATAAAAAAACAAACTCACTTGAATCATACATCACCTAGTTGTGGTATCACCGTCTCGGTCATGTAAATGAAAAGCGCTTGACAAAGATCTTCCAAGATGGCTATTTAGACTCTACTGAGATAAAACCACTTGATAGATGTCACAATTATTTACAAGGTAAAATGATCAAGCCGCCTTTTAGTGGATAGGGTTTAAGGGCCACATATCTTCTAGTATTGGTGCACATGAATGTGTGTGGAAGATTTTTAGTAGAAGATATAGGTGGATTTTCTTACTTCATTACTTTTACTGATGATTTAAGTAGATATGGATATGTCTACTTAATGAGGTATAAGTCAGAATCCTTGGAGAAATTTAAGGAATTCAAGAATGACGTAGAGAATCAGCTTTGTAAGAATATAAAGATGCTTCAATTGGATTGAGGTGGAGAATATCTAAACCAAGAGTTCATCAATATTCTACAAGAGTCTGGGATTCTATCTCATATCACTTATCCTTATAAACCATAGTGGAATGGTGTTAGTGAAAGGAGGAACCACACATTGTTGAACATGGTGAGGTCGATGATGAGTCATGCAGATCTTCCATTATCCTTTTGGGAAAATTCAATACAGACTACAACATACACATTAAACCGAGTACCAAATAATGTAGAAAATGGGATTCTCTCTAAGTTATGGACTGGAAAGAAACCCATTTTTTCACACACACATGTATGGGGATGCGAGGAATTTGTTATGGCCTTATCAAGCAACAAACTAGAACCCTAGGGCACGAAGTGTATATTTATAGGATATAGAAAAGAAAAAAAAGGATATTACCTATATAACCCTTTAGAAAAGAAAGTGACTGTCGCCAGACAAGCCGTCTTTCTCAAGAGGGAGCACATCCTCAAAAAGGATAGTTGGAGAAAGATTGACTTCGAAGAAGTTGATGCTCAAGATACACGGGATTTGGTACTGGAACAAGTTCTACAAGTCCTCGTCGAAGAGGTTCTAGAAACACAAGTATTGTGTAGGAGCTCAAGAGAGGCAAGGGAACCAGAGAGATTTGGTTTCCTAGTCATCGAGGATGGTGAATCATTATTACTGGACAATGATGAAACTCTATCCTACAAGGAAGCATTAGAAATCTTAGAATCTATGAGATGGCTAGAAGCTATGAATTTTGAGATGGATTCCATGTATCATAACCATGTCTGGGTTCTGGTAGATGAGAAAGTTGATGTAAATCCTTTTGGAGGGAAATTGGTATTCAAGAGAAAACTAGACATGGGAGGTCACGTTAGCACCTATAAATCATGACTAGTGGCTAAAGGATCTAGACAACGTCAAGGAATTTACTATGATGAAACCTTCTCACCAGTTTCCATGTTTAAATCCATAAGAATAATACTTTCCATAACATATTACCATGACTACGAGATTTGGAAAATGGATGTCAAAACATCATTCCTTAATGGGAACCTTCAAGAAGATGTCTATATGACACAACCAGAAGGGTTTGTGACACCATGTGAAGCCAAACCGTTTTCCAAGTAACAGAAATCCATTTATGGATTAAAGAAATAATCCAGGTCATGGAACATTCAATTTGATGAATCCATAAAGGAATTTGGTTTTATTAAGAACGAATGTGATCCATGTGTTTATAAGAGGTTTAATGGGAATGTGGTCATTAGCCTAGTAGTATATATTTATGACATATTTCTTATTGGAAACAATGTACCAGTCTTACAGTCAGTTAAGGACTGGTTGAACAAGTGTTTCTCCATGAAGGACTTGGGTGAAGTAGCCTACATTCTAGAGATCAAGATCATTCGTGATAGATCCAAGAGGCTACTTGGACTAAGTTAGGGTATATACATTGACCAGATACTAAGGAGATTCAGTATGGAACAATCCAAGAGGGGATTGATTCTAGTGTCACATGGCCTACATATTTCTAATAAAATGTTCCCTGAGACACAACAAGAGAAAGATATAATGAGTAACATCCCATACGCTTCGGCTATAGGATCCATCATGCATTCCATGTTATGTACTAGTCTTGATGTTTCCTATGCACTGAGCATGGTAGGAAGATATCAAGAAGATCCAAAAGAACACCATTGGATCACTGTTAAGACAATCCTTAAGTATTTGAGAAGAACTAAGCATATGTTTCTGGTGTATGGAGGAGATGAGGAGATTTTCACCAAATAGTATGTTGATGATGGTTTTCATATAGATAAGAATGATATGAAGTCATTATCTGGATATGTTTTCTGTCTCAATGGAGGAGCTGTGAGCTGGAAGAGTTCAAAGAAGCTAGTTGTCACCAATTTTACATCGAAGTTCGAATATATAGAAGCTTCTGATTCAGCCAAGGAATCCATCTGGATTTGGAACTTTGTCTAGGAGATTGATGTGGTGCCTAACATTAAAGATTCTATCACGTTTTATTTTGATAATACTGAAGCTATGGATCTTTCAAAAGAACCAAGGTCACAATAATAGGCAAAGCACATACTCCATAAGTATCACATCTTGAGGGATTTCTATCCAAGGGGTGAAGTTGTAGTGATCAGAGTATCTACAGAAGAGAATGTGGTAGACCCCCTGACTAAAGGCCTATCTCAGTAGAAGCATGAATATCATGTAAGAGCTAGCGGATTAAAGGTTGTTAGAAGTTGGATCTAGTCCAAATGGGAGTCTATTGAAGTTGGTGAACTAGAACAACAAATTTGTACTTTATTTTTTAATAAATACATTATCACATTTTGATTTTTCTTATTCATGACAATGCATGTGATAATGTCCTAAGGATAGTTGTGGCATTAAAGGTTCATAGATGATCCCTGCTATGATGAGAACCTAGAAGTTCCATAACACTATTCTTTAATATATGTTCTATGGCCAAATTATGTTATTTGAGGGACAAAAATAATACATGCCATTAGGGGTGAGGACTCATAAAAATTTGAGGCACCTTCTCATGGTGTGCGCCCTTGGTAATATCCAGGAGGATATTATGGGAACGAGACCCGCCAGTAGGAAATCCACATTTCATTGTGTCATTGGATGTTCCTATATGTAGACGTGTGTATTGGTACTTAGACTTTAAGATTATTATTATTGGGTATTACAATTCATGCACTTAGATGTATTGACAAAAACTGTGACGATACACTGTTCGCAGTGAGGTAGGATACGTTGGGTGAGTCACGAGTGATACAACATTAATAGATAATGCGAGAAAGGATTTGTTCGTTCTTCTCTATAACAGAATTAGATATCTTAGGCCCTTTGATAGAATTGATATACCCTAAATAAATCCATGTCCATGGTAAGGAATGGGCAAGTTCAATCCCGGAAAGTCAAAGAAAGAATAGTCAAGCACATGGGTTGATGACACTAGCATGAAACCAGCTTGATTCTAGATATCAAGACAAAGGGATTATATTACATGGTAAGCATTCATAGGAGGTGACACATCATTATGGTGTTAACTTATTTCTCTATGGGTGCCTTGGCATGTTGCTAGATGCTAACATTGGACTTTAGGCAGGCTCCGCCCAATGCCACTGAGAAAGAGTCCTAGAGGGCCACACACTAAGTGTGTCCAAGTATCTCAGTTAAATATTAATTTAACAAGTTAAAATAAATATTATTGTTGATCATGGTTTAATAATTATTTAAGATGCCTGATCACATTTATTTCGACACAAGTTATTCGAGAGAATATATTGTGGGTGAAATAATATATTTATTAGCGAGTAATGTCGTGATATTTATTTTAGAAATAAATAGCCATTATTCAAGGTCTAATTAATGTGGTGGAGAAAATAAAGAAAAATGGAAAAATAAAATTACACACCATTTATATTAAATATACATGCCATGTATTTTATTATGGGAATTTATGAGAAATAATATTATTTATTTAATTAAATAATATTAAGTATAATTTTATGGGTGCATGTCAAGTTATAATAATAATCAACTGTTATTATTAGACATGGGGTATTACTAAGAATTAAATGAATTGAATAAATGCTTTTGGGTAATTAATTAATTTTATTATTATATGTAATTAAAATCTTAATTATATAATTCTCATTAGGCTAGCCATTTTTTTGTTTTTATGTGCACAACGGATCTAAGAATTCTCTCAATCTTCGAGAGAGAGAGATCATCCTCCACCGGATTAAGGTGATCGAAGGAAGACATCGCAAGTGAAGGATCTTCAGCGCTAGCACATGGAGATCACTTTAGCGACATCCAGAGATATTTGGAGCTTGTGTGGATCACTACTATAGTAATCCTACACTTGGATTGTCCAATGAAATGATGGATCACATCAGAACATGACCAGAAACATCAACAAAGAGAGAATTCCATCCAGGTAATTCTTGTCAATTAATTAAATTAATTATAACCAACATATGATGATCCTATCTATGGTTCCATGACACCACTATTTCTTTTTCGTTCTTCGTTCTATTATGAAGATACGAAGTTTTATTATCATGAAGGATCTCAGATTGATCGTTGTTAACACTAAAATTAAAGTTGGGTACACCCACCAACGTGCTTCCACTATGCCTAAAACCTACAGTTTACTCATATGGAATATATATTGTCCATTGTTTTTCTCATAATTACATAGTGTGTACAAGTAAATAAATGATAAAAAAACAGATTCTAATTAACATAGCATGTAATGATTTTAATGTGCATGGAGTAGTCTGCGTATTATGACTATACATGGTATGTTGTTTTGAATTTTATGTAAAAATTAATTAATCATTTAATATATATATATATAACCTGTCACATGGCATGTATATTCAATGAATAACAGACAAACACATATTGATAAGGTTTAAAATGGAATAATTAATTAATTTTAATTTCAGCATAAACATGCAAGATACACAGAATTTATAGGCCAACTACACACCATGTATCTCTCTTCACTATCTATATGTAGAACACACCTAGGGAATGGTCATGTAGATGAATAAAAAAATTAATAGGGTATATGGAGTGTATGGGAGTTACACACCATGTAAACTCCAAGTTACATGACCTATCAGTCAAACTCATCGTGTAATAATACATGATGAATCTTTTACTAGATGTTTTCCATGGTAAAAACACATGGACTACACAGTGTGTAAATGATTTACAAGGAATACAGTCTAGAAAACAATGTGCCAGGATGGACCAGTCAGTATGCATTGTGTATTAATACATGTAGTGTGTATTTAATGAATGATTCTCCCAATTAATTCAAGATCTATCTTTGTGCATTTAACATGGGTATACAACATTTACCTCTAGGATACATGCCATGTACATTTGTGTTATCTGGCCAGAATCATCAGCACCAATAGATTGAGTTCTTTATATGTTCTTTGTAAATAATTTATCTGTTTTTGATTAGATGAGTAAGAATGAATAATGAGAAGATAATATCTCGAAATTCATATTTAAAGAATGATTAAACTAGAAATGAAAACTAATAATAAATGTGTAAATCAATAAATGATCAATAAATAACTATAAATTTATATTATGTTCGCTTTGACACCACTTAACGGATTTGGGAACAACAAAAGTTCTTATTGGGTAGTGTCAAAATTGTCTTTTTATACTAATAAATGAACAACCTAAGATGTACATGTTGAAGAACATCACGACTAATGATATTAATTAAAAGATTAATTGATATAAACACTGAAACCTAGAAGAAACAATCATCACATATAATTTATAAGAAATTTATGCAAATAAATAATTACCTCACGTTGGAATTATTTCTTCCTTGGAGATTCAGTAGACCACTTATTATCATACCATCATTATAGGTAGAGAATTAAAGGTTAGAATCCATCTAGAGGTAATCTAAACATACGCCACAAACCTCTGAATGTCACTATAAAAATACCTAGGTGTTAGAGTAGAAGATTCTGATGCTTTTTTCATTCATTAATGATCACCACAATAATTTCATTGGGTGAAAGGACTCTTCTTGATCTCTCTAGTCTTGAGAGGTTGGTGGAGGAAGATCTCTCTCCATTATTATGATAATTCTAGAATATAATCTCTCTCTGGATTGAGAGAATTATCTCTAGGATTTCATTGTGCACAATGATGATTAAGGTTTAGAATGATATAATAAAGTTTAAATATAGCCAATGTTAGAAAATAATAATTAAACATGGTCCCTTATTATTTTCTTAATCATTAGAAAACCCTATGTCTAAGTAATAATATTATTATTATTATTTTCTTGACATGTGCTATACTCACTGATCAATAAATTTTATTTCTTAAATTAATTAATTAATACTTATTAAATTAATATTTAATATATTATTTATCACTATACCATTAAATTGGGTCTGTCAATCCTCATCAATATTTATCATACCTTCAATAATGACTAATTAATTAATTAATTATCACTCTTTACCTATCGATAAATAAATAAATATTATATTAAATAAATATAGAATAAATATTTATTAAATATTCAAATCATATTTATTTTCTTAAAAAACTTGTAACTGAATAATTTTGATCAATCCAAACATGAATAATTATTAAACCAGATATGAGAATAATATTTATTTAACTTGTTAAATTCAACTATAATTTAACTAATGTTCTAGATATAATTAGTGTGTGGCCCTCTACGACCCTTTCTTAGTGGAATTAAGTAAAACCACCTAACGTTCAAGGTTAAAATTGAGAATCACTCTAAGGCACCCATAGATAAATAATTTAACATTTTAATGATGTAAAACCTTATATAAATATATATTATGTAATCCCTTTATCATGACATCTCTAATCAAGAAGGATTCACACTGGTGTCATCAACCTATTTTCTCGATTCCTCTTTTTTAATTTTTTTTGAATATAAACTTGTTGAAATAATGCTATATCCATGGAATTAATTATGCCATTACAATCCCATAAAAGGGCCTTGGATATCCAATCAACTAAACTGGTAAGAAGAAAATATCTTCTCTCGTTATTCATTAATTCAAAATCACTCATGATTCACCCAACATATCCTACATAATTGAAATTATATTTCATCGCAGTTTTCATCAATACATTAAAATACATGACTCATAATATCCATTAATATAAATATTAAATTCTATGGATAATTACACATATATAAAGATAGGAAAATCCAATAAAACATATAAATGTTGATTTATTACAAGTTTTTCATGTTCTCATAACCTCCTTTTTTGAGATTACTAACAGTGTATACCATGAGATAATGTATTAAAGAACTATTAAGATCCTCCTCCTATTAGTGCTAGAAAAACCCTTTATCAGAGCAAAAAAATGTTGATGTTCTAAGAACCGATAAAAGGGTGTCCCTTTTATCAGTTCTAAAACTAGCACTAATAAAAGGACCTATTATTAGTGCTAAAAAGAACTGATAAAGGGTCCCTTTTTTGTTCTAGAAATAGAACTGATAAAAGTCATAATACTGTAGTGTTCTACTAAAATTATAGAACACTATAGAATAAAATACATAATTTAATTCAAAAAAGATTTACAAAACAAATATATTAATAAAAAACTATATTATATAAATTTCAAACATTGGTTTGTATAATTACATTAGTAAGTAAAATTTATAACAAACATGAAAAAATCATCATTTTACTTTTTTTTGCCCACAAACCCATCTCAAAAGATTCTAATCAAGCTACTGTTCCCAAACAACAAACCCCAACTCGATAAAAATTGTGCACCTATATGAGAAAATAATTCTTATGTTAGTAATACAATAAAGAAATAAATTAAATATAAATATGTAACAATACATTAATAAAATGTCATTTTTAAATTGAAACCAAACATTTTGATCCATACCAATCAAACTATATACCATATTGAGGTGAAGATAATCCCTATACATCACAAATGACTTATGGATCATTATACTAAAGTATTAAAACAATCAAATTGTGTTTGATTGGTTTTGAGAATGTCACATTTCGTTTTTACAAATAATGTTAATTTAAAATGATAACATGAAATTTTAGTCATAATGATCACATAATATTTTGATTTGATATGTGCCTAATTCCCACACATAAAAAATGAATTATGTTATCCTAATTAGGTTAAATACCCTGAGGGGGGGGGGGGTGAATCAGGGTACGATAGATTAAAACTTTTGCCACTTAAAATCTTGTTTTTTATTAAAAACACTCTTCTCTCTCTTTCCCATATAAATGTTTGAACAGAATTGAAATCATGAATCAGACACAACAATTTTACTTGGTTTAGTTGAAATAGTGGGTGCCCTAGACCCAAATATTCAGTGATTTTGATTACCATATCGCATATAAATAAATCTATGCATGATATCATCTTACTATTATAGTGTAGAATTTTCTGCATCCACTATTAAAATAGTAATTTCCAAAGGTTAATTGTCGTATCAAAACGTTATAACAGTTCCCAAGCTATAATGAGAACCTCTAGATACTATGAAATTAATCTTAAATATATGTTCTATGGTCTAGATACATCTTACTGATTGGAAACAATAGATGTTTGACCATCTGGTGCTAGGGGATCATAAGCATTTAGACTTCGTCTCATGAAGTTCACACTTGGTGATCTCTAGTAGTGAGATCATGAGGACTGACCCGCCAATAGGAACTCCACATGTTTTGGGTGTCATTGGACGTTCCTATCTACGATCATGTATAATAGTCTCTTGACTTGAGATCATTACTTATGTATGTCATTTGATTGCATACTTTGATACAAGATGAAAACCATGGCGATGAAGTCGTGGCGAGGTAGTTTGGGTTGGGTGCGTCATTGGTGGCATGACATTGGTTGAATGGTTAAGAAAGGATTTGTTGCTTCTGGGTTATGGAAGTAATATATCTCATTCCATGTTGATATGGATGAAAGTACCTTTATAGGACCATGGCCATGGCTATCGAGGGTAAATCCGTCTAGTTACATCGACAAGAAATAAAGCAAGAAAAGGGTGATGACACGAGAGTGCATCCTGCTTTATGAGATATTACAGACAAAGAGATTATATTACACAGTGCATGTTCATAGGTTGGTTGTCGTTGTTGTGACAATCCTTATATCTTCAGGGGCTATGATGGGTTGCTAGATCCCGCTCTTGGTCTATTAATATTATTTACTACTATCGAGATAAGGGCCTAGAGGGTCACACACAATATCGTATTCAAGAATCTTCCCTATTCAGTCGAATAGGATTTTTGGACATAGTGGGCCCCACCATAGGGGTTTGGGATTTTTCCAAAGTTAAATGATCACCAATGCAATAAATAAATTCATATTATACGAGTTTAGAATAATGAGTATTGAATTTATTTATTAAATGTATTTATGAGTTTTAAGTAAATACATGAAAAATATTTATTAACGAATATTAAATTATTCAAGGTTCAATTAATATTTATGGGAGCGATGAGTCGAGTTAATAACTCAATTATTATCATGTAATATATTTTAATATATTACAAGTAAATGATAATAATATTTATGACTCAGTTTAGTAGTAATAAAATGTCATTGACAGTGCGTTAATTCTTCAGGGATGGTGATGTGATACCAGTTATTTTAATTAAGCACTATAAATAGAAGAAGAGGGGAATTTTCAAAAAACTATTCATATAGATTATCTCTCCTCTCCTCTATCCCATACTCCAAAGAGAGATGCTCTGGATCCAAGGATCATGGATCAAGTACTCTCTCAGGCATCGCTAGCGAAGCGGTGCAGTGATCATTGGAGCGTCGAAGGCTTCGTCACAATTCCACACTAGCACCCAGATTATGGAGAACAGAACTCCCACGGATTCCTTGAAGTGTGTGGGGACGATCTTGAGGAATTAGACTTCGGATTCTTCGAGCAGCGATCGCCAATGATGAGCAAACGTCGTGCGCAACTTCAGAATTAAACCAGGTATTTTTATAGTTTAAATTTGTGCTTAAAACCCTTCATGCGAGATCCTCAGCTAATACCAAGCTGTTATTCACTGACATTGACAAGTTTATGTCGATCGTCGATGGAAAAGATTTAAAACCCACTTGTTTGGGGATCCCACTGCATGCCTGGTTCCTATAGGTTCACCCTCACTGGGCTAAGTCCAAGGAGCATACAATGACAATGTGCTGATTGTACCAAATCCACTAAGGCTCACTGCCAAGAATGGTGGTTTGGGATATATCTCATCTATACCCAGTATCACTTCCATTAAAAGGTTTAGGGTTATCTCACTACTTTACAAAGGGTCACTCCATATGTATCGTTCTCTGGCTCACTGTTGGTGGAAAGGATCAATATCTTCCTCTTCCTTCAATCACTGCTCTTGTAAGGAATTCAACCATAGTTTATGGACTTGTAGGTCCGTTAATTATCTCTAATGAATACATCCTCAGTTGTATATGGATTATATATTTAAGATGCACTTTTGTCCAATATATGAATACCACTTTACAATAAATGTACTAGGTAATTCCTTCTGAATAAATTTCACAATGCTCATTGCCTTCACGAAGCTCATCTTTCGTGAAGCTCAAATAGTCTTCCAAGAAGCTACTAATTTTTGTGAAGCTCAATTAGAATTCATGAATCATATCTTCCTTTTGTGAATCTCACTTATCCTTTGAGAAGAACACCTCTTTCACGAAGCATAACTAGCCTTCACGATGCTCCTTCCTTTCACGAATCTTACTTAGCCTTTGTGAATTCATTTACTTTCATGATGCTCAGAAGATTCTATTGTCTATCATAGCCTTTGTGAACTTATTCACATGAAACTCCCTCATGAATCACCTTTGTGAAACAACTTCAGTATTCTGGAACCTTAAGTTCTTTGTTAAGTCTTGCTGCTTTTCTAAAGGGGTTAGAGGCTTATTTATAGGCATTTCCACCAATTCCAAAACCTTCTAGCCACATCATCACCATTTCACGATGCTCCCTCTTTTCCTCCATGATGACCAATTTTTCAAGAAGCTCCATGGAAATTTTCCATTCATGATTTTTTTCGTAATCATAGATCTTTCATCAAAACCTTTGCACTACTGTGATGCTTCACTCGTGAAGCTCCCCACCTTCACCATTCGTGATTCTCATCATACTCGGAGAGCTCACTTTCATAATCTTCATGCCTTCTTGAAACACCCTTCACAAATCCCATTCTTTTTGAAATTCATATCTTTTAAATATTTTCATACGACCTTCAAAGAAATCCACTTTTCACGATGCTAGCTAAACTCTAAATTTTGGACCCCAAAAATTTGGTAAACACTAGAAAACGATGTCACCTTGTGCACACAATTTTCTATACTAGTTCTAGGGAATTTATTACTTCATACTAGATCTTTGTCAGCATAATGTGTCAACAATATATTTGGATCTCTTCAACTGATCATGGAAACCATCTTTTTCAATAAACACAATCAACCCAAAAAATACTTCAATGTCACATTGAGGGATTTTTTCCGAAGAATCTCCCCCTTGGGGTTGTTGACAACTCTTCACATTTTGATACTTCATTGAAGCTTCTTCTATATTATACCAATCCTTGATTTATACGATACAGATAATGATCAAATATTTATTCAAGACACACTCTAACCCCACATGATCCATGCTCAGCATGAAAAACAAGAGTAGCATGAAAAGTTCATCAATCAATCACTTATTTCCAAAATGTCTCAATTGACTTCATCACAAACTCCATCTGTCATCATATATATACTTTGATTGATCACTTCTAGTATCGTTAGATTTAAAACTTCCCCTATCTCACAGCTCCATCTGCCAGCTTTAACTCCCCCTATCTTGCTTCTCCACTAAATAGATTCTCCCCATATCTTGATTAATACATTTTCTCTCTTTTTACATCTAAAATCCCCCCCTTTATCAATGAACTTGAAGGTCACTTTTTTGTTGTCTGCAACATGGTAAAGAACAAATATTAGTAAATTAGGAAAAACACTCCATACCTCAAGGAGAGGGGGTCCCATATACAAACTTTTTCAAGTGCGGGGAGTCGACTAAAATCTAAGAGTCGGTAAATTCTATTTGAATGATTCTTTGGGTAAGGCCTTTATCAGAATGTCTGTAACCTATAGTTCTATAAGAACATACTCTAAATTAATAATCTCTTTATCCAACTTATCCTTGATAAAATGATACTTGATTTCAATGTGATTTGTCCTTGAGTGATGGACTATATTTTTACTTAGTTTTATATCACTTGAATTATCATAATGGATTCCAATCAGAGACTTAAATTCGACCCCAATATCATCAAGTTTATGCTTCATCCATAATAACTATGTGCATGGTTGAGTATCCATAATATATTCAGCTACTACGGTGCTCAATTAAATAAAATATTGTTTCATTCTTAGACAAGAAATACAAAAACCACCAAGATAGAATGCACCACCTAATGTTGATTTTCAATCATTTGCTAATTCATCCCAATATGCATCTATATAGCCCAATAACTTTTTCTATGATTTTTCATTGTATAGAAAACTAAAATCCACCCTGCCCTTGATATACTGAAGTATTATTTTCACTACAAAAAGTGGATTTCTTTGGGATTACTTTGATACCATGCTTCTTGGAAAGTGGAAAAAATATCAGTTCTTTTCACTATCAAGTACTGTAGCCTACCAATTAGTTTCCTGTATTCTATAACATTAACTGCATTGCCTTCATCATCCCTTAACAGTTTCATTTATGTAGCCACTATATTAATAATATCCTTGGAATTATCCATTCCAAATCTTCTCAAATACTCCTTGTAATATTTATATTGAGGAATGAATGTGCCATTCTTTCCTTGTATTACCTGTAAACCAAGTAAAAACATCAGTTCACCAATCATTGACATTTCGAACACACTTTTCATGAATTCAGAAAACTATCTACATTGCACTTTATCTAATCCACCAAATATTATTTCATCTACATATACCAGCACCATTATCATTTGATTACTATCATGGTTTACATATAGATTGTAATCAACTCCACCATACTAGAAACCAATCTCTTTCATAAACTGATCTAGCCTTGAATACCATGATCTTAGTGGTTACTTAAAATAATATAAATCCATCCTCAGCCAATAAACTCTATTCTCATCTCCATGAATGAGAAAATCATCTGGCTACTCAATATAAACTTCTTCTTCTAGAAACCCATTCAGAAATGATGACTTAACATCCATCTAGAAAAACTTGAATTTTCTTTTCACTACTATGACCAACAATAATGGAATTGTCTCTGTCCTTTCAATAGGTGAAAATGTTTCATCAATATTGATACCCTCTATTTGGGAGTGCCCTTTTCACACAATTCATGTTTTGTTTCAAATTACCACACCATCTTCATTCATTTTGTTGTAAAAATCCATTTAGTCCTAGTGACATTCTTATCCGTTGGACTCAGCACAATCTCTCATGTATGATTCTTCTCAATTTCATCAAGCTTTTCATTCATAGCCTAAACCCAATTCTAATCTATAGTTTCTTTATCAAAACATTTAGGCTCTACTTTTGATAAGTAATATGATTTCTATAGAAACTTCATCCTCCTTGTATACACTAGCATTGTCTGATCACCAATTATATCTTGTCTATCAATTTCAGCTATTATATTATGTCTTTGTGTAGATATTGAATTCTACCCATCCTTTTAATTATCTAAATTGTAACACCCGAGACTTTTATGTGAAATATTTTGTTTTTATGTTATATAAATCATCAAAGGAATCTTTCACTACACACAACACTAGCTTGGCTTGATTTACACGCAACCGCGGCCTTCCTCGATAGCTTGCATCATACACAATACCGAGTTTCACTAAACAATGATATGCTATTAAAATATTATTAAAACTAGCCGTTATGAATAGTAATAACCACTTTTTGAAATTTTATAAATTTTATTTTTCAAAATGGACTTCATTTTTGGATTCGGAATATCGAAATTATCCTAGGGTGAAATTTTGGTATTTTTCTGAAAACTTTCAATTTTTGATGAATAGTGAAACCACTAAGTGGTCGTTAAAAAACTGAATTTTTCATAAAACATAATTTTACCGCTTCTGTGAGTGGAATTTCGAAACTCCGAGAGACATGGTTGATGTTAGTAAGTAAAATGTGGTTCAATGAGATGAAAATAATTTTTTGGTGAATAGTAACTTTTTACTTTTTTTACCATAGTAAAATGTAAATAGGGTAATTAAGGGTAAACATGATATTATTATTACCCTAACACATGTCCTAATTCTATTGGAAAAGTGTAATTCGACCAAAACAACCTTAGGAATAAAATATGGCCATTTAGGCCCACTTGGATTAGATTAGGACATTTATTATTAATTTTTTTAAAGAAGGGTTAAAATAGTTAAAATCAAAGTTTAATAAGTAGATCATTTTTAATATGGGGTTATAAATAAGATAAATTCGACTATAAATATTCATTATAAAGATAAAAATATTTCCTACATAATGGTATTTTATTTTTAATTTTTAGACATTAAATAATGTAATTTATTTATGACACAATGATGATGCAGTAATTATCTTATTAATGAAATATTGACATAATTGATGTTATAAATACCCAAATAAATGTAATTTGAACCTTTTTATGAATTACACTAATTTTCTAGGTTAATAATGACATGTTATTATTGATTTATGTTACTTGGTTTGAACTAATCATTCTGTTATGATTTTCAC
The DNA here is from genome assembly GCA_963277665.1 of Viscum album. Lineage (NCBI taxonomy): Eukaryota > Viridiplantae > Streptophyta > Magnoliopsida > Santalales > Viscaceae > Viscum > Viscum album. The sequence continues at coordinate 1,606,729,338 of OY728129.1, read as the reverse complement.
AAAAATCAATTACTAAATAGTGTCAAAATTGACATAAAATAGTTTTTAAAACAAATATTATATTATTAATTGTTCTTTTATTCCTAAAAATCTATGTTTCGGCCAACTGACTTAGATAAGGTTATATATATTAATAATAAACAACTTGGGGTTCGTTTGGCTTGATATAGTAAGTTTATTAACCTTATAGTGTAAGAAAACAAGAAGACACGGTGAAAGTTAAATTATCTAACTTAAAGTTAAATCTAAATGATAAGGTTCAAATTGATACCTAAACTTGTCTAAATTCTATTGGATCAGAGTATTCCGACCCCTACCCACTTTAGCTTCGAAATATATCAATTTGGAGCTATTAAAAACCGAATTTGACTTTATAATAAAATAATAGTTTTCGTTATTCCAAAGGTGCCCCTCTCCTCCCTTATAAAAGGGAACCTCCTCCCCCTCTTCCTCACACCACTTTGAGCCTTATAGCTCAGAAACACCCTAACAATTTATCCTCTCCACTTCCATAGAAACATCCTAGAGGTTCTGGTCTTCTTCAAAGACCTATTTTAGTGCCCTAAAAGGAGGTCTCAAAGAAGCACTTCAAAAAAGAGGTAATGTCCGTTACTGATTCTTTCATCTTTATTTCTTCTTCCACTTCTTCTTCATTAGTTGTTTCAATATGAAGTAATAACATCAGTATCACTCATATACTGATATGTTATTATAATTACGAAACAACCCTATTTCACCATCTATCCATCCTATGGAAAAAGAAATCACCGCGTGTGCGTACGTACGGAATACCGTCTCCACACCGTGGTGTAATCTATTTTCCACCACCACCTTACTTAGATGGTTGTAATGGTGTAAATAATGACTATATATGAATATTATAAAGTGATATTGATTCTGAAATAGTATACATATACTCCAATACAATTCCACGATCATAGGAACGATATCATCACTCGTGCGTACGTATGGAATACCGTCTCCACGATGTGATGCGACTCGTTCTACATGATCTTCATTTCATAATGATTATATAAATGAATTGAATGAATGAATATGATATATATTACACTAATATCATTCTGGAAATGAGGTATCTATAACCTAAAGAGAAGAATAAGAATGTATTCGATAATACACGCATAAGAACAAAAAGTAATAAACACCCGAATAACAAGTAGTAATGAAATATTACTAATAAGAAGCTAAGAATATGACCATATATGATATCATAACAATAATTATGATTCTAGAATAAGTCAATAACATTATTTAAATAATTATATAGGAGTTTTGAACACTTACGAAGAAAAACGGACCTAAGGTAAGGGAAATATCACAATCTCATTTTTATCTGAGATTGTTTATACTTTGAAATTTACTGGGGTGTATTTTATCATCCACATCCATGTTTCCTCAATATGTAATATTATTTCCATACAACTACAAATGTTTAAATCCAATTTTACCCTTTGGTGAGTTTTTAGTAAAATATATGAAAGGAATCTTTTGTCGTTTTTTGTACGAGGTACTTTTTGACTTTTCAGACAAAAGTATGAGAATAATGTTTTTTTAAACTTATACGAAATTAATGGATTTTTGAAAAATTATTTCCAAGAAGCTTCCTTTACAAGTTTTCAAGTTTATTTTTAATAAACTTCTTTTAGTTTAAAATTGTATGACATGTTAAGAAAGGAAAATGTTTTTGAATTTGAAAGGATATTTTCCTCAAGAATGGAGTTCAAGTGTTTTATCAAAAACTTTTTCCATCTAAGATAATATAGGGTTCTGTTTATATCCATATTATTACATTGATTTGATTATGTTGTGATGGAATTATTTTTATGAATTCCTTTATCTTATATGAATTGTTTGATGATGTCACGATGTTTAAGATTCCCAATTTTATTACATGGGTTATGCAATGATGTGTGATTTATGATTTTGTTGCACACATAAGAATGGTATAATTATGAGATGGGTGGGACCTATATCTCCCTCCAATGAATTGGGTAAAGATTAAATATCTCATGAGATAGACATGGCTGGAACGGTAGGTTATACCAGTTTGGTGAAACAGGACTGAAAAGAGGAATGAACTCGGTTCAGAAATGGACTTTTTCCACTAAGATAATCTTGGCAATGAGTCTTGACTAAAAAGAAATGATTATCTATGATTATGTGTGTATGCCACAAAGTTTCATGTTTTATTTTATGATTATTGGGATTCCATTTCACTACTATGATTTATTCCATGTTATAAAATTATGCCCTCTTTTGCAGATTAAGATTTCCAAAAGTTATGTTCTTATGAATATGATGTGATTGATATTTCTTTTGTTTAACCTTACTGAGCATTTGAGCTCACCCTTTTGTATTTTTTCTTTCCCCAGGTGAGGAAGAAGGTTATTAAGTAAGATATGCCAAAATGTACTACAGATATGATAAAATAAATGAGAGACATTGTAGACGCTTTATGAACCAGTTGTTTATGTTTCCCAGTTTCTAAAGACACTATACCTATACGGTCCTTTCATGGATTTTGTTATATGATATAATAAATATGCTTCAATTTTGAAGTATTAACAATGTATGTAAAGTATGGGTCGTTATAGTTGGTATCAAAGGAAAGTTATAGTCAACCTTTGGAAACTAGGATGTGAAAGCCTTAGTAAGAACCCTAAGGATAAGTCTAAGCATAGAACACAATCTTAGTGTTTTAGAAATGTCCATGAATAACCTAGGATAAGACCTTAAGTGTGAAATTTTATTCTTGATTATGTGGTTTTCCTATTATAATTAGTTTTTCTCACACTATTCTTCTTGGTTTTAGTCAATGGCTGGAACCTGAAGGAATCATGTTAATGTGGAAAGCGACGGGCAATGCAATGATTGTCCCCTGGAGAAACCAAACGTTATGGGAGCTGGAATGAGAAATCTTGTAGCCATGATCACATAACTTTCTCAAGATATGAATCATGCAGGACTTCAAAACGAGCAAAGGAAGGAGCAACATTCTGTTGAATCCTTCATGAGACAGCGTCCACCTTCATTCAGCGGGTCTACTGATCCATTAGTTTCTGAACAATGGATTAGTACTACTGAAAAGATATTTTTAGTTCTTCAATGTTATGAGCATGATAAACTCATCTTAGCAGTGTATCGTTTTGAAAGTGATGCTGATCAATGGTGGAATCTTATTAAGAATATGAGGCAAAGGGATGAAATTGAGTCCATGGAATGGGACGAGTTCAAGAACTTATTTTTCAATAAGTACTTCCCTCGTATTCTCCGAAAAAAGATGGAGAAAGAGTTTCTTGAACTGAAGAAAAAGGATGATGAATCTATTGGTACCTATGAAGAAAATTTTACAAGACTTGCAAGGTACGCTTCTGGTATTATTATCCAACCTGAGAGTAAGATCGATCGATTCTTTAGTGGCTTAAAACCAAGTCTTCGAAGGGCGTTAGCCATAAGGGACTTCAATAGCTACGAGGAAATCGTTCGATGTGCTCTCAAAGTCGAGATGGAGATTGGAGTAACCCATCAGTCATATGGGTTTGATAAGAAGAGGAAAATGTAATTCAAAGGAAAATCTAAAGAGCACACTGAAAAGAAGATGAGATTTCCCTTATGCTCAAAGTGTGGAAAGAAACATGGAGGGAGTTGTCTTAAAGGGAAAAGTAAATGTTTCAAATGTGGAAAGGGAGTTCATCGGGCATTTGAATGCCACAATGATGTGAAGAAGATGTCTAATGATGCAAACAAAGGAAGGGATACACAGAATGAACCTACTACACTTCAATGTTTCAAGTGCAAGGAGATGGGACATTATGCCAATAAATTCCCTAATCCAAGGGTTGATGATGATGGTAGACATCAAAAAACTCTTAAGGCTAAAGACAATGGAAAGTCACATGCAATTTCTATCAGCGATGTGGAGTACGATAACGATGTGGTGAAAGGTACACTTACCATCCACTCTAAAGTAGCAAATGTTTTATTTGATTCTGGATCCACCCAATCTTTTATTTCTGAATAATTTTCTAAGGGTATCACCGTATTACCTCAACAATTAGATGTTGAGTTAGCTGTGACAACACCTAATGACACAACAGTCGCATCAAAAGATTATAATTCTTCTCCGATTGAAGTTTGTGGGAAAGTGCTTCCTACAAATCTTGTGATCCTTCCTATAGTGGAATTTGATGTGATTCTTGGCATGAATTGTCTTTCTCTACATGGAGCTCATATCAATTTCCAAATAAGGGAAGTCACATTTCATATTCCAGATCAATCTATGATCGTCTATCGATGCAAGGATTAACATAACCTTCCAGTGGAAATTTCTTCCATTTTATGGGTATTGATTCCACTAAATGAAGGTTATTTATCTCAAATGATTTGTGAGAAACTCAAGATTAAGAATATGCCCATTGTACGGGAGTTTGATGATGTCTTTCCGGAGGAATTACTGGGTCTTCCACCAAATCTTGAAGTTGAGTTTTCAATAGAACTCATACCGAGTGCTTTGCCTATTTCAAAGACACCTTATAGAATGACCCCAATTGAGTTGCAGGAATTGAAGAAGCAACTCCAAGAGAATCTTGATAAGGGATTCATATGCCCTAGTGCGTCACCTTGGGGATCACCTGTTCTATTTGTTAAGAAGAAAGATGGATCAATGAGACTCTGCATTGATTATCGAGAACTTAACAAGATCACTATCAAGAAAAAATATCCTCTCCCACACATTGATGACTTATTTGACCAACTACGCAGAGCTCAATACTTTTCTAAGATTGATCTTCATTCAGGGTATCATCAATTAGGGGTCAAAAGGGAGGATTTACCAAAGACGGATTTCCGTACAAGGTATGGACACTATGAATTTATAGTGATGCCATTTGGTCTTACTAATGCCCCTGCTATCTTCATGGATCTGATGAGTAGAGTCTTCAGAGACTATCTTGATCAGTTTGTGGTAGTCTTTATAGACGATATTCTTGTCTATTCGAAGAGCAAGGAATTACATGAAGATCACTTGAGAATTATATTGAAGACCCTGAGAGAGGAGAATCTTTTTGCCAAATTTACCAAGTGTGAATTTTGGCTTCAAAAAGTTTCATTTTTGGGTTACATAATCTCAAAAGAGGGGATATCTGTGGATCCAGCAAAAAAAGAGGTTATCAAAAGATGGTCGAGACCAACAACAGTGACTGAGATCCGAAGTTTTCTTGGTTTGGCTGGATATTATCGACGTTTTGTGAAATATTTTTCACGATTATCTAATCCACTCACCAAGTTGACTCGGAAATGAGTTAAGTTTGTTTGGAAGGAAGAATGTGAAGAGAATTTCAAGGAGTTTAAAAGAAGGTTATCCAGTGCACCTGTGCTCACACTGCCTTGTAGTGGAGAAAGGTTTGTGATCTATAGTGATGCATCCAAGAAGGTATTGGGGTGTGTTCTTATGCAAAATGATATGGTTATAGCTTATGCCTCACGACAGTTGAAAATACATGAGCAAAATTACCCAACTCATGATTTGGAGTTAGCTGCGGTAATCTTTTCATTGAAGATTTGGAGGCATTACCTTTATTGTGAAAGGTGTGATATTTATACTGATCATAAAAGTTTAAAGTATATTTTCACACAAAAGGATCTGAATATGTTCCAAAGAAGATGGTTGGAGATAATTAAGGATTACGACTGCTCAATTCATTACCACCCTGGGAAAGCAAACAAAGTGGCAGATGCATTAAGTCGACAAGACCATGCCATTTTATCCATAATGAGGATCAAAAAAGAACCAATATTTATGGATTTACAAAGGATGGATCTTGGAATTATAATGGAAGGGGAAAAATCTTATCTTTCTCAAATGAATGTTCAACCATATATACATGTGAAGATTAAAGAGGAACAAAAAGAAGATGTCGAGTTACAAAAGACGGTGAGAAATGTTCCGGAATTCATCCTTGATTGTGATGGGATAATAAAGTTCAGGAATCGGGTTTGTGTTCCTCCCATCCTGGAATTAAAGAAGGAGGTGCTGGATGAGGCTCATAGTTCTTCATTCTCTATTCATCCTGGAAGCACGAAGATGTATAGGGACCTGAAAGAGTACTTCTGGTGGGATGGCATGAAAAGAGATGTTGCTGAATATGTCTCTCGATGCTTGGTTTGTCAGCAAGTTAAAGCTGAGAGACAGAAGTCTAAGGGGATGTTACAACCATTCCCCATACCCGAATGGAAATGGGAAAACATCACTATGGACTTTGTCACAGGACTTCCTAAAACATCCAAAGGAAATAATACTATCTGGGTCATAGTTGATCGTCTTACCAAGTCTGCACACTTCATTGCTATTAGAGAGGATTTCTCTTTGGATCAGCTTGCCAGGATATATATAAAGGAAGTGGTAAGATTGCATGGAGTACCACTTTATATTATATCTGATCGGGATCCAATATTTACCTCGAAGTTCTGGCGAAGTCTTCAGCATACTCTGGATACAGAGTTGAGTTTCAGCACTGCTTATCATCCTCAGACAGACGGTCAGTCTGAGAGAACTATTCAAACTCTAGAATATATGTTGAGAGCTTGCTCTATGGATTTCAAAGGTGGTTGGGATCAACACCTACCTTTGGTGTAATTTTCTTATAATAATAGTTTTTACTCCAGTATTCAGATGGCTCCTTATGAAGCTCTCTATGGAAAGAAATGCAGGACACCAACTTGCTGGGATGAAGTTGGGGAAAGAAAGCTATTAGGACCTGATCTTGTTAATGAAATGGAAGAAAAGGTCAGATCTATTCAACAACACATAAGAGCAGCTCAGAGTCGACAGAAAAGTTATGCCGACAACTGAAGAAAAGACTTAGAGTTTGAAGTGGGTGATAAAGTGTTCTTACGAATATCTCCCTAGAAGAGAGTCATGAGATTCGGAAAGAAGGGGAAGTTGAGCCCTAGATATATCGGTCCTTTCGAAATACTGGATCGTGTTGGGAAGGTAGCTTACCGATTGGAACTTCCACCGAATCTCTCTCAAGTTCACGATTTGTTCCATGTATCTCTCCTGAGAAAGTACATACCTGATCCTTCACATGTACTTAGCTCAGAAGTTGTACTGCTGGAGCAAGATCTTTCTTATGAAGAACAGCTGATAGAGATTCTGGATCGTAGAGAAAAAGTCCTACAAAGCAAGACCACTCGATTGGTGAAAGTTTTATGGAGGAACCACCAATTAGAAGAAGCTATATGGGAGCTTGAGGATATGATGAGGGGGAGGTATCCTCATCTGTTTGTTACAAAGTGACGAATTTCGAGGGCGGAATTCATTTTAAGGGGGGTAAAATGTAACACCTGAGACTTTTATGTGAAATATTTTGTTTTTTATGTTATATAAATCATCAAAGGAATCTTTCACTACACACAACACTAGCTTGGCTTGCTTTACACGCAACCACGTCCTTCCTTGATATCTTGCGTTGTACGCAATACCGAGTTTCACTAAACAATGATATGCTATTAAAATATTATTAAAACTAGCCGTTATGAATAGCAATAACCACTTTTTTGAAATTTTATAAATTTTATTTTTCAAAATGGACTTCATTTTTGGATTCAGAATATCGAAATTAGCCTAGGGTGGAATTTTGGTATTTTTCTGAAAACTTTCAATTTTTGATGAATAGTGAAACCACTAAGTGGTCGTTAAAAAACTGAATTTTTCATAAAACTTAATTTTACCGCTTCTGTGAGTGGAATTTCAAAAATCCGAGAGACACGGTTGATGTCAGTAAGTAAAATGTGGTTCAATGAGATGAAAATAATTTTTTGGTGAATAGTAACTTTTTACTTCTTTTACCACAGTTAAAAGTAAATAGGGTAATTAAGGGTAAAAATGATATTATTATTACCCTAACACATGTCCTAATTCTATTGGACAAGTTTAATTCGACCAAAAACAACCTTATGAATAAAATATGACCATTTAGGCCCATTTGGATTAGATTAGGACATTTGTTATTAATTTATTTAAAAAAGGGTTAAAATAGTTAAAATCAAAGTTTAATAAGTAAATCATTTTTAATATGGGGTTATACATAAGATAAATTAGACTATAAATATTCATTAGAAAGCTAAAAATATTTCCTACACAATGGTATTTTATTTGTAATTTTTAGGCATTAAATAATTTAATTTAGTTATGACACAATGATGATGCAGTAATTATCTTATTAATGAAATATTGACATAATTGATGTTATAAATACCCAAATAAATGTAATTTGAGACTTTTTATGAATTAAACTAATTTTATAGGTTAATATGACATGTTAGTATTGATTTAAGTAACTTGGTTTGAACTAATTATTCTGTTATGATTTTCACAAAAATCAATTACTAAATAGTGTCAAAATTGAGATAAAATAGTTTTTAAAACAAATATTATATTATTAATTGTTATTTTATTCCTAAAAATCTAAGGTTCGGCCAAATGACTTCGATAAGGTTATATATATTAATAATAAACAACTTGGGGTTCGTTTGGCTTTATATAGTAAGTTTAGTAACCTTATAGTGTAAGAAAAGAAGAAGACACGGTGAAAGTTAAATTATCTAACTTAAAGTTAAATCTAAATGATAAGGTTAAAATTGATACGTAAATTTGTCTAAATTCTATTGGATGAGAGTATTTCGACCCCTACCCACCTTATATTTGAAATATATCAATTTGGATCTATTAAAAACCGAAATTGACTTTATAATAAAATAATATTTTTAGTTATTCCAAAGGTGCCCCTCTCCTCCCTTATAAAAGGGTACCTCCTCCCCCTCTTCCTCACACCACTTTGAGCCTTCAAGCGCGGCCAAACCCTGCCAATTTCTCCTCTAAACATACCTAGAAACATCCTAGAGGTTCTGGTCTTCTTAAAAGACCTATTTTAGTGCCCTAAAAGGAGGTCCCAAAGAAGCACTTCAAAAAAGAGGTAATGTCTGTTACCGATTCTTTCATCTTTATTTATTCTTCCACTTCTTCTTCTTTAGTTGTTTAATTATGAAGTAATAACATAAGTATCACTCATATACTGATATGTTATTATAAGTATGAAACAACCCTATTTCACCATCTATCCATCCTACGGAAAAAGAAATCACCGCGCGTGCGTACGTACAGAATACCGTCTCCACGTCGTGGTGTAATCTATTTTCCACCACCACCTTCCTTGGATGGGTATAATGGTGTAAATAATGAATATATATGACTATTATAAAGTGATATTGATTGTGAAATAGTATAAATACACTCCAATACAATTCCACGATCATAGGATCGATATCATCACTCGTGCGTACGTACGGAATACCGTCTCCACGATGTGATGCGACTCATTCTACATGATCTTCATTTCATAATGATTATATAAATGAATTGAATGAATGAATATGATATATATTATACTAATACCATTCTGGAAATGATGTATCTATAACCTAAAGAAAATAATAAGAATTTATTTGACAAAACACGCATAAGAACAAAAAGTAATAAACACCCAAATAACAAGTAGTAATGAAATATTACTAATAAGAAGCTAAGAATATGACCATATTTGATATCATAACAATAATTATGATTATCTAATAAGTCAATAACATTATTTAAATCATTATACAGGAGGTTCAGACACTTACGAAGCAAAACGGACCTAAGGTAAGGGAAATATCACAATCTCATTTTTATCCGAGATTGTTTATACTTTGAAATTTACTAGGGTGTATTTTATCATCCACATCCATGTTTCATAAATATGTAATATTATTTCCATCCACATACAATTGTTTAAATCCAATTTTACCCTTCGTTGAGTTTTTAGTAAAATATATGAAAGGAATCTTTTGTCGTTTTTCGTACGAGGTACTTTTTGACTTTTCCGACAAAAGTACGAGAAGAATGTCTTTTTAACTTATACGGAATGAATGGATTTTTAAAACATTATTTCCAAGAAGCTTCCTTTACAAGCTTTCAAGTTTATTTTTAATCAACTTATTTTAGTTTAAAATTGTATGACATGTTAAGAAAGGAAAATGTTTTTGAATTGGAAAGGATATTTCCCTCAAGAATGGAGTTCAAGTGTTTTATCAAAATTATTTTCCATATAAGATAATATAGGGTTATGTTTATATCCCTATTATTACATTGATTTGATTATGTTGTGATGGAATTATTTTTAAGAATTCCTTTATCTTATATGAATTGTTTGATGATGTCACGATGTTTAAGATTCCAATTTTTATTACATGGGTTATGCAATGATGTATGATTTATGATTTTGTGGCACACATAAGAATGGTATCATTATGAGATGGGTGAGACCTATATCTCCCTCCAATGCATTGGGTAAATATTTTATATCTCCTGAGATAGACATGGATGGAATGGTAGGTTATACCGGTTCAGTGAAACAGGACTGAAAAGAGGAATGAACTCGGTTCAGAAATGGACTTTGTCCACTAAGATAGTCTTGGAAATGAGTCTTGACTAACAAGAAATGATTCTCTATGATTATGTGTGTATGCCACAAAGTTTCATGTTTTATGTTATGATTATTGGGATTCCATTTCACTACTATGATTTATCCCATGTTATGAAATTATGCTCTCTTTTGCAGATTAAGATTTCCAAAAGTTATATTCTTATGAATATGATGTGATTGATATTTCTTTTTTTTACCCTTACTGAGCATTTGAGCTCACCATTTTGTATGTTTTCTTTCCCCAGGTCAGGAAGAAGGTTATTAAGTAAGATATGCCAAAAGGGACTATAGATATGATGAAATAAATGAGAGATAGTGTAGACGCTTTATGAACCAGTTGTTTATGTTTCCCAGTTTCTAAAGACACTATACCTATACGGTCCTTTCGTGGTTTTTTGTTATATGATGTAATAAATATTCTTCAATTTTGAAGTATTAACAATGTATGTAAAGTATGAGTCGTTATATAAATCTTCTACTGAATCAGCCTCTGGAACTAGAACATCCCCTAATCTTCTTATCTCTTCATCACTATCCTCTTGATACTGATCATGCATTTGATAAATATTCTACTCATTTTACACTATAGTTACAACATGGATTTCAACCACCTTTCACAGCCACTTATTGAACCATTTATATCCTTTTTTTCTTTGAGTATCCAAGAAATATCCCTTTATCTCCATGAGAGTCAATATTCCTATGTTTCTCCTTATTGAAAATAAAACACTTACTCTTAAAGACTCAAAAGTACATCAATGATGGATTCTTTACATACCATAGATCATATGAAGTCTTATATTCTTTTGGACATGGTAATGCTCTATTAATTGTGTAAATTGATGTCATCACAAATTTCTTCCAAAATTTATTTGTTAGGTCTTTCCCAATGAGCATTGTTCCATCCCTATTATTGATAATCCGATTTATTCTCTTAGCTAATATATTCTACTATGGAGTTATTAATACTAAAACATAGTGCCTTATCCCGTGTTTCTCAAGATAATCCTCCACTTGGAAATTTGTGAAGTCGGTTCCATTATTTGTTCTGATCTTATGAATTTTCTGACATAGCATCTTTTCAAATTCCCATCGATATCTTGTAATGTAATTTAACACCTCAGACTTGTGGATGATATTTGATACCCATGCCATTCTGCTAAAATCATCAATTAATATAACATAGTATCTCCTCCAATCAATAGATTTTTGTGAAATTGGTCCACACAGATCAATATGCACCAACTCAATCAATTTTGTTGACCTTTTCTCTTTTTCCTTATATGTCTTCCAAATGATCTTCTTTTTTTGACAAGCATCACACGTATGAGTATGATCACATGATAATCTATGTAGGTCTCGAGTAGCATCATATTTCACCAGATCTTCCAAGGATGTTTGGTTTCAATGGAAAATATTTTTATGCCATAGGTTATTTTCTTCTTCCTTGGACAAAAAAAAATATCCTATTCTCTACTCACAAGGAAAAGATTCCCTTTTGTACAATTTCATTGAAAAAAATACACTATTATTTCCTATAATGAAACTAAACTTATTGAAAATGATTATGGAATGTCCTGAGTCACATAGTTGACTGACACTAAGAAAGTTGTGGTTGAAATCTTCAACAACCAAGGCATCTACGTCTCATGTCTTTTTCCCCAAACTTTTCTTTTCCAGTTCCACTAATTTTTGATCCTTCATCATTTCCAAATATTATGATACCTTCGTAATTTTATCTAATTTAGATCACTAGATCTTTATTTCCCGTCATATATAAGGTGCATCCATTATCAATGATCCATATTATAGTGTGACCAGATGCTTCAAAAGAAATATCTACAACTATTTCCTGCTCATATCTTTTCCTCTTGATCCATGATTTTGACTTCATACCTAGTATATATTGATGATATTTATGTTACTTGGTTTATAATGGACTAGATTTATCTTACAAAATTGTAAAATCATTTTTCATTTTAATCTCACTTGATGGTTCATTGAATTGTTTTTTGCGACCAGTTTGATTTTGCTTTGACACATTACTCGGCATGGTTGATGTATAATATCTAGCAATGTGACCAAATCCTCCACACCAAAAACAATGACCCTAAAATGATTTTATAGAGTATTTCACTCTGTTTTTCTTCCATTGTTGTTCTTGTACCCTTCGACATCTCTTTTCTATGGAACACACATTTTTTGAGTGTCCCATATTTACACAAAAATAACACCTGATGCGAGGTGCATTATAGCGTGTCACTTCTACACCACTGGTTGTACCTTGGGTTTTTTTTGAATATTCTTACTCTAATTCATACCCAAATCAACTTTGATTTTGGAGTGGATTCTTGCAGTCTTACATTAATCATCACAGCTATTTGTTTTTGATCAACCCTCTTACTAGCCTTATAATTTATAATTGACTATTGATTTTGTTATTATAGACCTCTAAGCTCCACCTGCATCTTTTTTGTTTCCTGAATGATCTTCTTTACTAATGTCGTACTGAGAGTTATGAGTTTTTCTTGATCCTTAACACTTCTTCGCAGGTTGACAACTTCCTCTTAAAGTTCTTCGATATGATTTATTTGATCTTTTCCAATGTTAATCAAACTATCAATTTCCATTTTCTATTCTTCAAGCTTGATCTTATACTCAAAAATTGTTTCTAAGCTCTTTAGTATTGATGAATTCAATTTTTCAATTTCTTCATTCAACTCAGAATGCTTTTATTCCTTCTGCAACATATAAAGTTTGGCATCACGAACCACTTTGTTGGATTTATTTTTTTGTCTCTCTAAACATATATCTCTTCAAGAGGAGCTTCTAATTCATCTTAAAGGTCAAATATTATTTTGAATTATTATTCTTCATTGTTGTTCTCTTCCCTTGTTTGGGGATTTATGAAAACTACCACCATATAATTTTCATTATGATCCTTACAGTCTTCCATCTCTTCTATATCAAATTCATTATAACTATCATCTTCTCTTGAAATAAGATTCTTCTTTTGGAAGAAATGTTTCTTAAAATGTTTCTTACCTTTCATGTAGGATGAAGACTTATTCATGGGAATTTCAACTTCATCCTCTTCATCTTCTTGAAACTTATTGGGCCACCTTGTGACAAGATGTCTAACCATTCCACATTGAAAGAATGAAAGTAGTAGTTTCCCTTTGAACATTACTTTTCCTCTTTTAAGATTTAATGAAAGTAATGAGATCACCTCATCCATATCTTCACATTCTTAACCATCTTTAATGGAGAGCTTCATTATGGCCTTGAATTCCACTTCTTTGGACTTACCATTTTCCACAACATCATTTTCATCATTTCTTATTTCATATGCTATAAGAGTATTGTTTAAGCTATCCAATGTCAGCTCCTTTGGATTTTTATCTTCCATTACTAAAACATTCAGATTAAACCGAGGTGGACGTTTTCTCACGATGAACATAACAATATTCATATCTTTAATAATTTCTCTGAGACCACGCATGTATTCCACAAAAAAATTCACCCAATAAAATAATGTATCAACAAAATCATTGGGGTGAATTGTGAGATCCTTATATTTGTTCCATATAACCTGTAGATTTACCTATCTGACTTTTGAGTCACCCTCATAAATATTCAATAACTTCTCCCACATAGCATGTTTTGACTTACAAGAAATCACATTCATATAAATTTAATTTTATAGGGCTCCCCCTAAAGCATTGATTCCCTTAGAATAATCATCCAATTCTCTTTGGTTATCTTCTAATAAATCACCACTTTCAATATTAGCTAATATTCCATGCATAACTGCTGTAAATACACCCATTCCTAATGATCAGAAGTATTGTTTCATCCGATTCTTTCATAATTGAAAATTAATCCCATTGAATATCATAATACCATTGTGACTGAAAACCTCCATTTATTCTACTTAGAGAGAACCACTCACTTTTAAACTTTACATTTGATACCATTTTTATCCCAATTAGGTTAAATACCCTAAGAGTGGGAGGGGATGAATTAGGGAATGAAAGACTAAAACTTATGCTGCATCATATATTTTTTCTTTGTTAAACAAAACACTCTTCTCTATCTCTCTCTTTACCATATAAATGTATGAATAGAATTGAAATCATGCACGAGACACAACAATTTTACTTGGTTCACCCTCATTGGGCTACAACCAAGGAGTATACAACGATAATATGATGATTTCACTAAATTCACTAAGGATCATTGCCAAGAATTGTAGTTTGGGATATATATCATCTATACCCAAGCTCACTGCCTTTACAACATTTAGTGTTAGCTCGCTACTTTCCTAAGGGTCACTCCCTATGTCTCTTTCTCGGGATCATTATTGTTGGAAATGATCACTATCTTTCTCTTACTCCACTCACTACTCTTGGAGGGGATTCACCCATATTTTATGGACTTGTAGGCCCTTTAAATATCTCTAATGAATACATAATTAGTTGTATAGGGATTATTTATTAAAGTTCCACTTTAATCCAATAGATAAATATCACTTTACCACATATGTATTGGGTAATTCCTTCTAAAAAGATTTTACGATGCTCACTAACATCATAAATCTTCTCTTTCATGAATCTTAGATAGCATTTTGTGAATCTCACTTAGCTATTGCGAATAAAACCTTCCTTTCATGAGGATAACTTATCCTTCGTGAAGAACACCTCTTTCAAAAATCTCAAACAGCCTTCACGAAGCTCCTTCCTTTCTTGAAGCTTACATAGCCTTCACTAATTCCTTTACTTTCATGATGCTCAGAACATTTGGTTGGATATAATAGCCTTCATGAAATTCTTCACATGAAGCTCCTTCTTAAACCAAATTCATGATTCTAGAGCCTTATGATATTCTTTAAGTCTCATTTCTTCTATGAAGGGGGTAGAGGCCTATTTATAGGAATTTACACCAATTCTAGAACCTTCTAGCCACATCATCACCATTTTGTGATGCTACCACTTTTTTCCCATGATGATCCATTTTTCTCGAATATACATAGAAATTTAATATTCAATATGCTTTTTGTAATCAATGAGATTACCTAAAAACCTTTTCACCACCACGATGCTCCATTTGCAATGCTCCTCACCTTTATTGTTCATAATTCTCGTCGTACTTGTGGAGATCACCGTCAGAATCTTCACGCATTCGAGAAACACCCTTTGTGAATCCCATTCTTCTTGAAATTATTTCATTTTATATATTTTTATAAGTCCTACAAGGAAATAAACTTTTCAAAATGATATCCAAACTCTAAATTTTAGACCCCAAAAATTTCGAAAACACTAGAAAATGACATCACCCTATTTACACAATTTTCTGTACCGCTTTCAGGGCATTAATTCCTTCATCCTGGATCTTTGTCAACATACCATGTCAACAATATCTCTAGATCTCCTCAACTGATCATAAATACCTACTTTGTCAACAAATACAATCAACCCAAAAATACTACAATGTTACCTTAAGGGATTTTTTCCCAATAACTTATGAATAATTTTCCTAAAGTATTATGAGCATTTGAGTGTGTTTGGTTGGTTTTTAGCCAGTGACACAAGTTTTGAACTAAAATGTATATTTTAAACTCATAGCATACACTTTGATTAATATCTGGTATACCATGTATCAGATTTAGGTGTATCGAATTCTTACATATCACAAATGACTTATGGAACATTTTCCTAAACTATCAAAAAATTATGAATTATTTTTCTTAGTTTTTAGTATGTGACGTGTGTTTTGAACTAAAATGTCAATTTTCAATAAAAACACACACTTTGAGTCATATAATTCATATCATGATTAAAATTGAAATTTGATTGATTCTTATATATCAAAAATGACTAATTGATCATTTTCCTAAAGTATCAAAACAATCTGAATGTATTTTCTCATTTTTGAGTATGTCACATGTATTTTTTATTAAAATGTAAATTTAAACTAAAATCACACACTTAGAGTCATACTAGTCATATTGTTTGTTAGGTTGATATAAAACTGATTACTACATGTCAAAAATGAATTATAAATTATTTTCCTAATGTATCAAGATAATTTGAAGGAATTTTTTTTTCTTTTTAGCAAGTGACATACGTTTTGAACTAAAATGTAAATTGTTAATTGATAACACCCACTTTGAGGCATACCAGGAACACCGTGAATTGGATTGAGGTGTGACTAATTCCTAAACATCAAAAATGACTTATGGATTATTTTCCAAAGATATAAAAAAAATATGAACGTGTTTTTCTCTATTTTGATTATATGATGTGTGTTTTGAACTAAAATTCAAATTTTAAATAAAAACACACACTTTGAGTCATAACGGTCACACCGTTCATAAGATTGATATATGCTTGATTACTACACATCAAAAATGACTTATGGATCATTTTACTAATCTATCAAAACACTCAAAATGCATTGTTTTTTGAGTATATCAGGTATTTTTTTTACTAAAATGTCAATTTAAACTGAAAATTCACACTATGATTCTTATCGGTCACATCATGTGTCAGTTTGAAATAAGAATAATTCATACACATAAAAACTTAACTATGTATCATTTTCATAATATATCAAGACAATCTGATCATGTTTTATTAGTTTTTAGTAAGTAACACATGTTTTGAACTAAAATGTAAATTTAAAACTAATAACATACACTTTGAGTCATATCGGACACTTTGTGTATTAGAGGTGAAACTAAAACCTACATATAAAAATGAATTATGGATATTTTTCCTAATGTATCAAAATAATAATGATGTGTTTTCTTTGTTTTTAGTATGTGATGTGTGTTTTGAACTAAAATGTCAATTTTAAATAAAAGCACACACTTTGAGTCATACGGGTCACACCGTGCGCCAGATTGGCGTACAATTGAATCCTACAAATCAACAATGAATTAGGGATCAATTTAATAATGTATATAGACAATAATAGCTTTTTTTAAATGTTTTCAATTAGTGAAATGCATTTTTAACTAAAATTTCATTTTTAAACTCAAAACACTCACTTTGAGTCATATCAGTCACACCATGTATCAGATTAAGGGGAGGATGATTCCTACATATCAAAAATTACATAGAGATAATTTTTCAAAATTATCAAAATTATATAAATGTGTTTTCACGGTTTTGAGTATATAGTGTGTGTTTTGATCTAAAATGTTAATTTTAAATAAAAATACACACTTTAAGACATACTGGTCACATTGTGTGTCAAATTGACATGAGTTTGATTCCTACATGTCAAAAATGACTTAAGGATAATTTTAGAAAAGTATTAAGACAATTTGAGTGTGTTTTCTATGTTTTAAGTGATCGACGTGCGTTTTTAACTAAAATGTCATTTTTAATATGAAAACATACACTTTGTGTCATAATGGTCACAACATATATAAAATTGAGGTGAGGATGATTCTTAAACATCAAAAATGACTTATGTATCATTATCCCAAAGTATAAAAACAATTTGAAAATTTTTACTTAGTTTTGAACATGTGATATGTGTTTTAAACTGACGTGTAAATTTTAAACTAAAAACACACACTTCAAGTGATACCGAGCACACCATGTATTGGATTGAGGTGCAGATAATTCATATTGTCAAAAATGTATTATGAATCGTTTTCCTAAAGTATCATAACAATTTGAACATATTTACTCAGTTTTGAGTATGTAAAGTGTTTGTTGAACTAAAATGTCAATTTTAAAGTAAAAGCATAAACTCGAAGGCATACTAGGAACATTATGTATCAGATTGAGGTGATTTTGATTCCTATACATCACATCATGTCTTTTTATTATATAATAAATTCAAAATTTGAGGTTATCTAACAATATTGTTGAAGTTTATCAGAAGAATTTTTTCTGTTTGATAACTGGGAATGTTGAACTCATTTCAGAATAAAAACAAAAGTGCATCACATTAGTGCATCATTTTTGTTGAGTGTTTAATCGTAGCACAAGAGTGCATTATCCTAGTTGAATAATTTTTTGATAATTTTTTTTCTCTGATCATTTTTTCCCTTAATAGAGCACAAAATGATCAAAGAAAAAAATATATCAACAAATTCATTTCATCATTATCTCTTTTCAAATTAAAAAAATAAGTATTAGATAAAAATGATAAAGAAATTAACTAATAAATTGTTGATGAAATGATAAAAAAATAACTAAATAATTAGTAAGAAGTTATCACTTCATGATATTTGTATAAATTCTGACACCATGTATTGTTCCTATTCATTTCTAAAAAAATATATTTCCTCTTTTGAATATGAGGTTTATCAACAATATGGTAGTAATATAAAAATATAAATAAAGAAAATATTAATAGATATTTTAAATTATTTTTTAATTATCATTGGAAATACCTCTTCAAGGATTCTTATTTGTTGATGGAATATGATATCTTTCATAAATTTTCAAATAGAATAACCATAATATTTTCCATTAGTTTGTTTTAGTAACTATAGGAACATTGATAAAAATAATAATTATTTTTTTATATGTGTTTTGATATTGAAATATTATTATATATACCATAATACTTATCTAATTATAGAATTCAATAGGCTTCTTGTGCTCATATACTACCCTCATTCCACGATTTTGAAGGTATTTAAACTTTTCCCTATCATAATAGAATTTTCATTAAAACATAATATAAAATGTATAACTTGAAGTTTATTTGTAAAATATTTCATGAATTGTATTAGAAATTAATAAACATCATCACGTGTGGTTGGTTTGTTAGGTATCCATGCACTGAATCTAAAAATTAAATATTTAGAGTATCCAAATTAATTTCAATGAGTAACCAATACTACCTAAAAAAGGAATAAGTAATGAAAGTAATGAAAATATATTTGATATTACTAAATTATAGATTTTTACCCATGTATCGTGGGTATTAAGATGATTATTTCATTTTTAAGTTTTCTTTAAAACATTGTGGCTAGTTTTTCCACTATTACATTGGTTCCAATGATAATTTTTTTGTAGAAGTTATGTGAGGACTAATGTGTCCAAATTTTTTTCACTAGGTTTTTCATTCAAATAGTGTTGATATATACATCTACAAAAACAATATGAATATTATTTAATTGTAATTAACATAGTATATTAGATTTTGGACAAAACAATTATTAAAACACACCTCATGTATTCATTTACCATTAAAACACCTAGCCATTCCTACTTGAGGATTTCATTTACATTCTCAATACCAAGATAGTCTGTAATGGCCTCTCTATACATTTTTTTAAAATTAATTATATTCATATCACCAATTTTTAACTTTGTATTCACATGAACCTTTAATGTTAGTAAATGAAGAAGTTTAAGTGGTGAGATAAATTTACTTTCTAAAGATCTTTTTGATTGATTGGTTGATCCTTTAGATCATTTTGATTAGATCTTCTATTTTACCCCATTCCCTATCTCTGTTTGTAATAACATTCATCGATTCAGGACATTTTTCATTAATTATTAATGTTTTTTCATAAAAAATAAAACATAAAAGAATATGTCCTTATCTATGTGTATTTTTACAAGATCAAAGAACAATTCTATAAAATTTTTAATAGAAAGTTCGAGCATACGAACATCCAGATCATCAAGTGGAATGGTAACTCAGATCTCAACTCATGTGTTAAGTGAATCCCCACTATCACATGACCTATTGGTAGTTTTTTATTGTGTATAATATCTCCTTATATATTATAGATTTTACCCCTCAAAATAAGGTGATGGGTGAGTGCTAATAGATATAAATCACAATCATTTTCACTCTGTATAATATCAATATAAGAAAGGTATTAGTGTCAAAATGATTCACATTTCATAGAAATAGTTATGAAAGAATTGGTTACATCTTCTAAGGAAGTACTTTGAGGGGAATATATCACTTCAAAGCTGTTGGGTGGTGTGTGGTGGTGGTGGGGGAGGGATCTTCACATAGTGTTTTTTGTTGTTTTATTTTTTCTCTTTGATTCCTCCAATAACATTTTCGAACATGTTAGACTACTAATTATTTTTTTCTTATATAGAAGATAATCATGCCTTCTTCTATTCAATTTTATTATCATTATCCCTATATTAATTTATTTTCTCAAAATATGTATAGGGTGACACCTGAAAACCCACACCAGTGATGTGGACATATTATTCTAGCTACTGCAATGCAACTGATAGTAGATGTTCATCAGGTAAAACTAATGATGATTATTGTGTATAATTTAGATTAAAAATATAGAAAAATAAGTGATCATTATTATGTAATACCAATTTAAAGATTTTTTTTATTTTATACTTACACTTGCTTCCCATAATTTTTGTGTGTTTTCATGCATTAGTACCTATTTTGATTACATGAGCCTCCTTCCATAATACATGATGTAGGATAAAAGTGGCTTTGTATTTTGATTCATCAATATAAATATAAAAAAGGAACATAATTATGTTTTTTTATTTCTCATAAAAGTATTACTATATATTTAAAATGTATACCATTTTTTTCAATTGATGCTTACCCCATCTTTATTTTATGGTAAAGGTATAATGGTTTTACTACACACTACTTATTTTTAGCACTTAGTTACTATTTCATAAATTAACAACTCTTAATTAAAGTTATTAATACATATATTTTAAATAAATTTATTACCAATAACAACGTACCTAAAAATGCCTCCTCCAAAAGACCAATAAATGCATTCCACATTTTTTGGTTAATCAGGTGTGCATACAACTATGGTGGGTACAAGTTTATTTTCCTTTTATCATCTATGAGATGATACTTAATAATAATTGTCCAAAACACTCTATAATATTTTCCAATGAACATTAATATAAATTTCATTTGGATTTCATCTAGTATAAATTCACCCTGTTAGGGATAATGAAGAAGAAATCAATATTTCATTATTTTCTTTTTTAGTAAAATACAAAATTATATCATAATGTTACCCTAATCTATTCCCAAATTAATGCCTTAAGAACTTTCACACCATCTTTCCATGAATCTACATCAACCAATAAGTTCATTCTAGTGGTGATCCCAATGTAACTACTGAACATGGCCTAGTTGGGGTTAACAGGCTAGCCTCATGCATTCCTGACAACCTCTAATTTAAGGCCTCTATTTCAAGCCTTAATAATTTTTGTTAACATATTCATGATATTAAATTTATGTTTTTTCTAGGAAATAGGTTTTTCACCATCTACCATTTCCTTAGATTATACTTCATCAATATATTGTTCCTTTGGATTGGTAGCATTGACATGTACAGAATCTTGTTGTTCCTATCCATTGGGAACATCTACATGTTGAGAAACTAGTGATTCCATAGGATTGGGAGCATTAGTATGTGTAAAATTCATTATTTTTATAAGTGTTTGAAAATTTAATTTAGATTATGTAAATGCAGTAGTGAACATATAATAATACATGGTAACATAGTGTATATTACAAAAATATATAACCTGATTATTAATTTTTTTATAAAGTTGAAGGGATTTGACCCCTCTACCGAGTATCCAAATTCCATCATTATGGTATCCTATAATATAAAAGAACCCTTCTACATTGGAAACATCGTGAAATGATTGCTACAACCCAATAAAAGGGTCATTCTAATTTGTATTGACATATAAAACTTCATTGGTTTTGGTTGATAATAGAACAATTGACCACTTTAGATTTATAGGATTTGGAATATAAAATACCTACAATTCTTGTGATTACATTATAAACGGTTCATCTTTTTCCCCTTATTGACTTAAATCCACTTTATTTAATCCCAATTCATCTATTTTAATTAAACTCTGCTTATCAACCCACTTGTATTAAAAAAATAAGCACTTGAAATATTTTATAACCGAACTCCCATTTTTTTTATAATGGAAAAGTATGACATATTCTCATAAATTGGATTTCTGTCCTTAGTATCTGATACATGAATTTATTTATCCTTAAGTGTAACTAAAATATTTTTTATAGTAATACATTCATCATGTTCATTTTTATAGAATGTATAACGATTAATTAAATAACCATTATAAGATAATACGTGCACACTTGGGCCTAGGGAAATCCATCCAAGTCATTATGAAACTAAATCTGCATTTTTAGTTGAGTCATTATAAATATTCTCTCGAAACTATCCTATAAAATGTTGATTATGGGTATTTGATATCCATATTTCATCCCTCTATGGATTCAAATGCCTAAGAATTACTTTGTGGGTTTCAACATATGACACAATCTCTAAGTTGTTATATAAAATATAATGGTGGGCCTACTACTACTCTATAATAGTAATTGCAATGAAATATATTTCATAATTCCTTCACCCATAAGCCACCCGATGTGATAAGATTTTGGTAGACCAATACTTTCCACATCAGAAAGGTAGTTGGTACAGAATTAAACAACTTCCTCAACAAAATATCTCTCTGCAATACAGCCTTATGTCCTACTTCTATTTTTAACACACCCTTTCAAAATATTTATATACCATTCAATAAGATACATCCATATATAATGTATAGAATCACATAGTTGTATCTCTCTAAAAAAGTGAACCAACAAGTAAACCATCATATCAAAAAATGGAAATGGGAATAACATCTACAATTCACATAATATGATAGCAATTTCCTTTTTGGGAGTTAGAAATTTCATCAGGTCTATAACTTTACTTCATATAGATTTGAAAAAGAAATAGATCTTGATTAATTTATGTTGAAAATTCTTGAGAAAAATGGAACGTAAAGCTAAATACATTAAATTTTTCATAAAAACTTGACAATTATGTGATTTCAAACCCTTTAACTTTAAATTAGTCTTTGAATTGATATTCTTGATATTTGATGAATACCCCTATGAAACCTTTACATCATTCAAGAAGTTATAAAACTAATATCTCTCTTTCCAAGAAAGAGTTTAAGAAAATTGAGGAAGAAAATTCTATCTTTCACCCTTCACTGGTGTCGAATCTTCCCATATCAGCATGTCAATCACGTCCAACCTAGCCTTAATTCCATCATTTTTTCAGAGTGCATTCAGTGATGTGACAATGACACTATCACATACATTTTCTTCTACATGAATAACATCAATAAAATGCCTAAATTTCAAAAAATTCTAGTATGGTAATTAAAAGAAACTTATCTCCTTTTCCAATATTTTTTTGTAAGGTTTTTCAAATAGTGTTTACCAAAATCAATGTCCATATCTTTTAATTCCTCAATCATTTGAGAACTTATTAGTGGAGATGGTGTTGTACCTTTTTTTGAACTCACATCAAATGATGCCATCCAAGATCAATATTTATGTCATCGGGGTAGAAATCAATGATTCCCTATGAACATATTCTATGATGAATGTTTCAAACTAATTGACCATGAACCTTGCTCACAAATGGGACACCCTTGAGTTCCTTTAATGCTATATCCTGAAAAATTTCCATAAGTAGGAAATTCATTTATCATCCTCTATAACATGGACATCAACATGAAATATTTATTTCTATATGAATCATACAATATAAAAACTAAATCCAACACTAAATTAAAATCTTTGATCAATAGAGACAAATTAACATCAATATCATTACCCTTTTGTTTTGGTCATGATACAAGAAAAGATAACATAATGTAATTTCATTTCATGCATAACCATGGTGGAAAGTTATAATTTACCAACATAACTAACCATGCACTATGAGTGTTATTTTGAAAACCAAAAGGATTCACTCCATCTGTAAAAATCCCAAAACGAAGGTTTCTTTACTCGTTTCTAAATTTAGGACACTCATGATCAATTTTCTATCACTAAGGAGATTCTTCAGGGTGATGAAGTTTTCAATATTTATTTCTTAAATATGCATGCCATGTCAATTTTTTATAGTATCCTCTCTTCCATATAGGTTCCTCAATCTTGTAATGATTGTGAAGTAACATAAAAATTTTGTATGACCTAATTAGTCTTTATTTAATCGAGACACACCACACTTTGGGAAGTTTTTACGTGATTCATGGTTCTTGAGAAATAGTATACATTCATTTGGATATACATTTATTCTTTTAGAGATCATAACTACTAAAAATATCATTAATTTATCATATTCTATTTAGAAAGAAAGCTCATTATATTTTGAGATCATATCATTCAAGAGATAAATTAGTTTAGTAAAGATGGAATCACTCCATCCATTGATATATTTTATATTATATGGATTTAGTTTGGCCAACAATGCTGTATATTTAGTACAAACAACATACAATGGAATCTTTGAAAAACAATTTAAATTCTCAAACAATTTTGGATAATCATGAAGTTCAACTTCAACGACCAATTTTATTCTTCAATTTTATCTTCATCAACATTCACACCTATAATCATATTCTCGATATAGTCTTCATCATTATTCACACTTTGTAATGATATCAGATGATCCATAAAACTTACTATTATCCCATCCACTAACTACATTTAGTTTTCACATTGGTTTAGTACAAAATTTATAATTTCAATCTATTCCACGATAGATCAAGTGTTATTACAACTCCTCTGGACTAATTATTATTGAATAAAAACATCATAAACATGGAAAAAGGATTTGAGAAAGGCATTATTCATGATATTTTGAAAATTTGATGATATCTTTCACTATATAATCATAATTTTTTTAATATGATTGGAATACATACATTTTCAATTCATACCCATCCTATTTGATTCTATAATATTAATATTTGACAAAATAAATAAATACAAAAAAAGTATGATCTTAGAACCCATAAAAGTCCATTCTTAAAGAATTATTTATGCTACATGAAGCCATTTTATAAGATAATAAGAACTGAATGACACGTATTGAGATTGTTTTATAGTGGTGGAAATCATTGAAGGAAAGGAATGTGGGATATCTATAAATTTACAAAAAAACTAATTAAATTTTCATATATTTAAAAAAAATAAAGATTAAAGACAATTTATGTAACTTTGATAGGTGAGAGTATAACAAGTGGGAGTATTTTATGTTTATTCATTTCTTAACATGGTACATAGTGGGATAGGTGGTGTTTTAGTGATAGGATTCTCTTGAGTTTAAGTAGATATTTTTTCAGATGATGAAAACATTTATAGGGACCAATCACATAATCTTGATAACCCATCATTTGAAAAAACTCTTAAATTAAAATAAAATGAACCAAGAGTTTCAGGATGGGGTTCTCAAGCTACTAAAAAACTAAGAACAATATAATTGGGGTTTCATGAATGTTTAAAATTTTAAAAAATCACTTGGATTAGACAAATACTCAAAGAACACAAATGGATATTCTTATTATGTTTAGAAGTAATAATCAACTTCAACACAAGTTGAATAAGTGTCCCAATGGGATCATAAGAAATCCACATATCAAACTAATGATTGGATTATAATCCGAACTACTTGTCATAACATGAAAAAAAACTTATCCTCAATGGAACTAACAAAGATAATCATCTCTAGAAAAATTTTATAGTGGAAATTAAGAGATAGGTTTAAACAAGATAGAAGTAGATATGAATGTTTTGAATACTGGTTGTGATTCCAATTTAAGGAGTAAAAAGGTCGTATGAGTATAGATTTAAAGAAATTTATGTGAGTCCTTATAATTGGGACCAGAGTTTAAATAAAACAGTGGGTTAGTCTCAATGGGATGAATCGATAAATTAAATTGGAAAAAATATCATAATATTAATGACTTAAAGAAAACCAATTATGTTCAGAATAAATGAATGTTTGTAAAAGAGCAGGAACATACTAAAAAGAAACACCCACTTTCTAATTGGAACTGAGGTTGAAATGAAAGTGGAAGGAATCCTCAATGGATTCAGTAAGGGGAAGAAAAGATTATGAGTGAAAATTTATATAACTATGGAACTATGAATGAAAAATTAGTTAAATTAAACAAGTTAATAATGATCCAAAACTTTTTATTATGTACACTCACTTTTTGTATCATTCTTACAAGAATTAATTTTTAAGTGAATATGCGGTTAGTGGTTTGTGTTAAAAAATTCCTTTCACATATGTTCATGAAAATGAAAATATTAAAACTATTAGGGTTTTTCTTCTTGGAAACTAAAGAAAATGGGTAGAACTATTTAACTTTAATCCATGAGAGCATGAATGATACCTGGTACTTGGAGCATATTACAATTTGTGCACTGCAAAAACTATAACTACTTATCATTTGAAATCGACACCTTACATGTTAAGTGGGAATATTTTTTGAAGTTCATAGATAGATCTTTCATCCAAATACTCACTCAACTGAGAGATCCATACAATCATAGTGAGAAAGTTTCAAAAGAAGATATCATGGATGATTAATTTTATGATATCTCATATGAAGAAATAGACAGACAAGAACCCAAAAAGTAGTGAGTGAATGAAATCAATAAGAGGGAGGAGTTTATGTTTATTCATTTCATCACTTTTTATGTGGTGGGCCAAGTGGTGTTTCATTGAAATAATTCTTAGGAGCCAAAGTTGATCTTTTATTAGACAATGAAAACATTAACAGGGCCCAATCACATGGTCTTGAGAACCCAACATTTTTAGAAACTCTTGAATTTAATTGAGCTTTGAAAAATAAAACTATTGGTATGTCTCAATGGGATTAACTGATAAATTTAACTGAAAAATCACAATAAAGACTTAAATTAATCTAATGGTGATCAGAATGAATGAAAGTCGGGCCAAGAGAAAGAACACAATTAAAAGAAAGACCCGCACTCCAATAATTTATGTTAAATGATAAAATTATTATTTTTTAAATGAATTATGTATAGACTAAGGGTATATGTTCAATAAAATAATATATGAATTGGGGTAATATAGTAAATTGGAACAAATTATCACTATTTCCTATGTTTACTTCCAGATCACCAAAAGGTTTCGGTGTTTTGAAATATTTAATCAAGGAGAAAATGGTTTCTCTAGGTTTTTACGAGAAGTATTTCTCTTCATCTAACATAACCTTACCAAATAGGGTAAATGAGTTAAAATTACTATATTTTGTTTCCTTTATCCCCAAATCTCCACAGAAAAATGAACTATTATGGTAGTGGAAATAAATTTATCACGGAGTTTGGATAATACCATGAGGTTCTCATTTGTACCATGACACAGCTAAGAAAATAAATCTATTTCAAAGACGATGGATGAAGGGAACGTTTGACGGTCGATAAAATATGATATTGAATAGTGTGAAGGTGATGAGAATACAAATCAAGTGACATAAGATCAATTAAAGAGGATTATAAATAATCACATACGTTAGGTTTTGAGAGGACCAATTCATTTGAGATGTTCGAGGGGGAGCAGTGATAAGGGTCAACTTCTGTGATCTCTTGAACAGTATGAAGAAGAAAGTTTTGTTAGGGATAAATTTATAAGATTGGGAAGGGTTTTATGAACTCTTTCCAAAAAGTGATGATAAAGATAAGTTTTATCAGCTAAAATGATAAGCACTGGAAAAAATATCTTTAAAAGAACTATAATTATAGTGCTGATAAGGATTGGTTTTATCAACAATATAATTGTAGAATTGATAAAGATATAACTTTATTAGTGTTAAAAATCAATGATAAACCCGATCTTTATCACAGCTATAACTATACTGGTAATAAAAAATGTTTTTATAAGGTTTTATAAATATAATACAAAAAATTTAAAAGAATATATATTAGATATGAATAAATTATAAAAAAAGTAAAATATATTTTACACTATTAAAAAATATACAATCTTAAATGCATGAATGTTAAGAATGAGTGAAATTGAATAATTAAAATTGAAGAGACATTAAAAATATTAAAAAATGGGTATGTTTTATTAATTATAAAAATTATTAAAAAAAATTTAAAAATGGATATATATTAAAATTAAGATCAATTCATATTGAAAATATTAAAATATTGTAAATAAATATGTATATATAAATATTAAAAAATGATTAAATTCTAAAAAATATAAAAATAATTAAATATTAAAAATGAATAAATATTATTAATTGAAATAATATTAAAAATGAAAAAAAAATTAATAGATAATAAAACTATTTAAAATAATGAATTCATAAGATTAATTACATGAATTCTAAAAAAAATAAAAAATGAATAAAATAATAAAAAATGGATTTAAATGGATTGATTATATAGATTTCAAACATTTTAAAAATATAAAAATAAATAAATAAAATTGAATGGATATTAATCAGTTAAATTTAAAACATGTGAAGAGTACTAAAACATAGTTAATAATTATACATAGTTCATAATATTAACTACATTGGTTGTAAACACGTATAAAAATGGAGAAAATACTAGGAAATCCATTTAAGTAAATTAATTTTATAAATTTTAAACATTTTAAAAATATTACATCTTAATAATATGTATAAATAAATATTAAAATGAACAAATCCCAAAAATATTAAAAAATAATAAATATTAAAAATGAATATATAATATTAAATGAGGTCTATTTATTTATTTATTGAATGAATAGAAGAATCATCATCATCTATTTATTCATAGGAAATGTGTTAGAGGCTGATATAAAAATATGGAGTTAGGAGCTATGGGGGCTTAAAATAATGTAGTACATGGCTATCCCCTTGAACTATGCTAAAACCACGAGCAGGAAATGATCGTAAAGTAGAGAAACAGGTAACCAAATTGTCTTGGGGAGCCTTGGTCACTAAAAAATCTGCCTATTTTTTACCTTTTTTATAAGTATGTAGGAGCTCCAGGCCATTGTTGATACGCCTTTTTCACTTGCGGATGCAATAATATATGATCCATGGGGTGTTTGAGAAACCATTTAAGGAGTTGTAAATAATTTTGGATTCTGTTTCCACCATTGCCAAGGTGATGTTGTTCTGACTGCAGATCTCAAGACTGGTTAGCATAGCCTTGTCCTCTACCTAAAGCGAGTCACCATTGCTAAAGGAAGCGGTGAAAGACAAGACCACCGAGCCACTAGTATCCCAGATAACTCCAGCACTGCAAATCACACCCAGACAACAACATCCATATGTGTTCATTTTATTGTCGCTCCTATGGGGATACCATCAACCTAATGACCTTGATGAGTGCCAAGGGGGAGGCGAGTTGGAAGAGTTAGAGTTCCAGAGGAACTTTAAAGAAGGAGGTGCAGTCCAGGTTTTAGTCAGCTGAGACAGGTCTAACAACAAGCTTCTGGTTTTTACGATGCTCCTCATTCAAGATGGCTCGAGATTATGATGCTCCTCATTCAAGATGGCTCAAGTGAAATCAAGGGAATTTTTTACATGCCGAAAGTCTTCTGGTAGATACTACACTTTTCTGAATTTATCACTTGAACAATCCAATGGCAATAGTCATCCAGTATTTTTTTGATGTCTCTAACCCATCTCCTGATCCCATTAATAAAGATTACCATATCATCAGCATACATGAGATGGGATATGCCACCGAACCTTTGACCGCATCGATATGGAAGAATAATTCTAGCGAGGAGATGTATTAATTGAGGGAGTCCTGTATCGGGATGAATTAGCTATGGGACAATGGGTCTCCTTGTTGGGGACCATGCACGAGTTTGAAGAAGCTACAACTCTTCCCCAAGAAGGATATGGAAAGTTAGGAGGAACTAAAACACTTGTATAAGGGATCAATCGACCAAGAAGAGAAGCCCTTACACTTAAGTACATTTGGAATAAAGTTCTATTCGAGGTGATCATATGCTTTGTCTATGTCCAGTTTGATAATCATACTGTGACCCACGATCATGAGGTCGATATCTTAGATCATTTCTTAGGCCAATCCAATGGCATATTGGATTGATCTCCCTCTAATGAAGCCTTGTTGTATGGCGGAGACCAGGCCTAGGAGGAGCACCGATAACCTTCTGTTGAGAACATTGGCCAGAACCTTGCATGAGGAGTTCCACATAGGAATCAATTATATAAAATTCTAACATATTAAGAATATTAAAACGTAATAAATTAAAATGAATAAATATTTATTATATAAATTACAAAAATATTGAAAATATTAAAAATTATTAAATAAATATGTTTAAGTTTTAAAAAATGTATAATTTCTAAAAATATAAAAAATTATTAAATATCAAAAATGAAAAAATAATATTAAAAATGAATAAATAAAATTAAATAAATTAAAAAATATTAACTATTTAAAAGAAAAAATTATTAAAAAAATAATTTAAATTGAATAATTATATAAATTTAAAACATTTTTTAAATGTTGAAACTTAATAAACAAAAACAAATAAATATTATTCATATTAATTAAAAAAATATTGAAAATATTTCATAGTAAATAAATATATGTATAAATAACTATTTAAAAATGATTAAATTCCAAAAAAATTAAAAATAAATAAATATTAAAAATGAATAAATAATATTAAATGAAACAATATTAAAAATCAATAAATAAAATTTAATTGAAAAAACTGTTCAAAAAATGAATTCATAATATTAACTAAATGAATGGTAACCATGTACAAAAATGAAGAAAATAATAAAAAATGCAATTAAATAAATAAATTAATTAAATTTCAAACATTTTACAAATATTACAACTTAATAAATAAAATTGAATAAATACTAATCATATAAATTAAAAACATATTATAAATAATACTTAGTAAATAATATGTATTAATTTCAAAAATTGATCAAATTTCGAAAATATTATATAAAAAATAAAAAATATACATTAAATGTAAAATAATATTAAAAATATGAATAGTGAATTCCTTACATACACATATACACATGTATGCCCCATACATACAGATACACATGCATATATGTACATCCCACATACTGACATAAATATAAATATATATATATTGAACTATCACATATTAATAATACATATTCATTTATATTTATATAATTGTTTAAATTATTAAAATATATATTAATATATCATATTTATGTTAATTATATACATTTTTTAGTTTATATAAATAATTAAATTAATTTTTGAATATATATATGATAATTTTATATAAATTTAAATGAATATAATTAATAAAAATGAATATAATTAATAAGACATTAATACTCACACATATAAACATGTCTTATACATATAAATACACTTGCATATATATATATACAAACTATATATAGACATAGATATAAATATATAAATTCTAATATCACATATTAATAATACATATTCATTAACATTTATATAATTGTTTCAATTATTAAAATATATATATTAATATGTCATATTTATATTAATTATATACATTTTTAATTTATATAATTAAAAATTATTTTTTTAATATAAATATGATAATCTTATTATATATTGATAATATTTTCTATTAAAAATTATACAAGTCTTTTATCAACTATAGGAAAAGTACTCATAATGTAGAACATTTATCAGCTCTAAAAATGCATTGAAAAAGATACAATTTTATTAGTCTTTTTTTCGTGTTGATAAAAGTAACCTTTTGAGTACTTTTACCCAGCACTGATAAAGGTTCCAATTTTAATTGCGCTTTCTATTTAGAACTGAGAAAAGTCAGCACTGTAAATCATTTGATATATGTTAGTGAAGTCCCATGAGTCTCCACCCTTGATAGAATGTGTTATTTTTGTCCCATCAAATGATATCATCCAACCATAAGATATATATTTTAGAATACTATCATATCACTTCTAGGTTCCCATCATTGCATGGAACTACTATGACCTTTTCACATGAAGAATACCCATAGAACATTATCACATACCATGTAACATATAAGAACAATCAAGATGTGAAAAGAACTTTATTAATATTCAAAAACTATGAATACATGTAATCATAAAGTATATAGTATTTGGTTCTAGGGTACCAACTCCAATAGGTTTCTTTCAAAGAATAATTTTGTTAAATGAAAATTTGATCATACTATGTTTATTAAAAGTTATTCCAAGAATATTTTTACTATTCACATTTATATATATGATATTATATTTGGTTCATCCGATGAATTTATTTCTAAGTTTTTTTGATTTGATGACTAAAAAACATGATAGGAGTCTTATGGGAAAACTCATGTTTTTTTATGATTTTAGATCTATCAATGAAAATATATAATTTTTATACATTAAAGAAATCAAGGCATTAGTAAAACGTTTTTCTTGATTCTTGTAAAAGAAAAAAAATTCTAGGATTAATTCATGTAGAATAGATGAAGATTTTTATTTGTAAATCATTTGATCCTGAAACCTTATAAGGAATGATTATAGGTTTTTTATATTTAACATATAGTAGATCTGATTTGATATTTATATTTTTTATGTGTGAAATATTTTAGACTGACCCGAAGGAAAGTAATTTAACTACAGTAAAGAGAATTATTAAATATGAAAAAGGTATTGTTAATCTAGTTTTATTGTATTTAGGGAATATTTCTTTTGAATCAGTGAGTTTTTCATATTCATACTTTTGAGGATGAAAGATCAATAAAAATAGTACTAGGGTCTTCTGTTATTTTATAGGTAATTTTTTTTCACTGATTTCAAATAAGAAACATTCAGTAGATTTATCAATTGTTTAAGCTAAGTATATCATGGTAGCCACCTATTGGGTAAAAACATTATAAATTAAGAAAACTTTATTAGATTTTGATTTTCAATTTTAAAAGATATCGATTATATGTGATAATTCACCAACCATATCTATTTAAAATAACCCTATACAACATTCTTTAACTTAGAATATTAAAGTAAGATATTATTGTATCAGTGATCATGTATAGGAAGGTGATATAATCCTAGAGTTTCTTCCTATAGAAGAATTAATGACCAATATATTTACATATCCATTGGATTCTGCTAAGTTTTAAAAGATTAACTATAAACTTGTAATGATTGAAGGATGAATAAATTTCTCATTATTCATAGGTATAATTTTTTTTATAAACTATTGGTTACTAATACTTTATATTCATTTTTAAATTATTTTAATATTATTATCCAATTTTGTGGATCCTTATAAAAATTATTTTTAAATAGAAAGAGTTTTCAGGTGGTACATGAAATTTATATGCATGTACCAGGTAAATTATCCAAGAGAAAGGAATCATAGATTTTGGGGGAGTTTTTATTGTTTTCAATATATTTTTATTTCTTTTTCATTTAGTATATCTTTTATTATGAATTTTAGGAAGAGTTGTTATTTTTTATTTTAAGCATTATAAATCATCTATAATTAATATTTCCAAATATTTAAATCAAATTATTTAATCTTTATTATTATTATTATTATTATTATTGTCTTTTTTTCAGACTTCCCTTTATTCCTTTTGATCCTTATAAAAAGGGGGAGAGTTATTCAGTTATTCTTAATAGAGTTTCTAAGAATTTTGTTAGAGATGTTCGAGGTGTTTGGTTTTTATAATTATCAAAAGGGGTGAGAATGTTGAGAGGCACCTTGGAACTTCTCTTTATTTATTTTGTTTTAATAATTACATATCTCTCTCATCTTCTATTTATTTTTTATTTTTATTAGAAGGATTTTATGTTTTAATCATTAAATTTTTTTGAAGAAATGAATAATGTTATTAATTATTTATTTTCTTCATTTATTTTGGGATTATTTATTTATTAATATGGTTTACTCACATTTTATGTTAGAGAAATATTTCTTATAACATTTTTTTTGAATATAGAATAAATCTAGAAACTAGAAATTATATTGAAGTATAGATATTTTGCTTTTTCCAAAAGTTATAGAACCCACATGTTACTTTTTATCAATGTAAAAGACTTATACATATTCTTCAATATGTGGAGATTTACATTTATGTATGATTGGTGTTTTTTTCAAAGTTTATTTCCTTTACATTCTGAAGGAATAACTCTTATATATGTTGAAGATTATAATTTTCTCAATGTCACAACTCTTATGAATAAAATTGTTTTTTGAAAATACTCTTACATATTTTCATTCAATAAAGTATTAAATTTTACGTATTGATGTTTTAATCTCATGTATTGTAAATTAAAAAAACTATATGAATTTTAAATATCAAGTGAAGTGAAGTTTTTACTCTTACATTCTTAGATTTTGGAAAATTATATTACCTTTACGCATTATATTGAATGATTTTTTTGACTCTTAGATATTGAGTATTTGGTAAAGTTATTGATCTTTTCACATTCAAAAATTTACTTTTAAATATCCTTTGAAAGTTAAGAAGATCTTGATATTTTAAAAAGTATTGATCAAAATTTAAGAAATTTACTTATAGGTATGCAATGAAATAGTTTTAGAAGGTTTTTTTGTTTATCATTTGAGATGAAGAACCTGTCACGACTTTGATGAAGGCTATCACACCATGATGAGACCTAGATGGATTTCACTTGTTCTATTATTTTAGAGATTCTCACACCATGAAGGTGATTCCTTGGCATATGGCCATGATAAAACCATGCAATGATGCTTATTAAAATTTAAGTGTTTGAATTTTTGATGTATCTCTTTCATGTGATTAAATAAATTATTCAAAGTTATAAATATTGATTATTATTGAGATTATTTTGGAGGATTAATGATTGTGAATATCTTAAAGAGAGATTAGTAAACTCTAATTTTTTCTATTCAAAGGTAATATTTTAAAATATTTGACTATGTATTTATGGGTAACATTTCTAGAAATAATTTATAAAAAAACTATGAGAAATAAAAGGAGAAATATTAGTAGAAGATATCTCTATAAATTGAGATCGGGAAAAAAATAAGAATATGATAACACTAATTACCCATAAAATATAGAACTGAGAAGCTCACAATCATGATCATTACTATTTACTTCCACAATACTTGTGAAAGATACATCATTTTGAATTCATTATAATGTGTGATCATGTTTCTATAAATATTTAAATTCATTTATCCTCGACTAGTTCAATAGCTGAAAATTAAAATTTTATATTTAAAAAACACTTTTGTTGAAAAAGTGGGAACCCTCACAATATTTAAGAAAAAGAATCATCAAACTACATAAGAAATCACAAGATCATTATAGAAAAGTTTATGAATATCATAATCAGTAACCCTATATAAGCTCCATTGAATTGAGGATAACTTCATATCTGGGTCATCCATGATAAGATCCTTAAAGTGGTATGCCATATTATCCCATGTCTGAATATACTCATCTTGATTGATCTTTATTTAATTTATGCCTCGTGTCAAAATATGATCTTTTTTATTGATCTAAAAATATTCCTCCTCATTGATATCAACTTGAAGAACTACCTTGAACAATTTTTTTGCATCCTTCTATGAAGCTTTGACATAGAGAACATCCTCCAACATCACTTCCTTATAATGATGAATGAACTTCAAGGAGTTTTCTTTATATTATTCCTCCTTTATTTACACCTTCTTCATAACATTGTAAAAATCTAATTTCTAATACATTATTCCATGCTTCAGAGTGTCCTTAGGTATTTTGATTTTGGCATTACTTTTAGGCTCACCTAAAGAGCCTTCCCACACTTGGTCCGAGACTTCACTCTTATCATTGAACTTCCCTTGTTCCATGGAATTATAACACTCAGAAATTTAATTTTCAACCTGAGAAGTAATACCCTTCTTATTGACCTAGTCATACACAATGGTTTTGAATTCTGAAACATTTCTGGCCTCAACCTTCTTGGAATAACTTGTCTCCATGGGTTTTTGTAGGTGAGAGTTATATTTATGGATTTTTTATTTATTTATCTTAGGAACGATACAAATACTAGATTACGGAATTACCTTATTCCCCTTCTTCCTCTCTAGTTTGTGTAGTCCTTTAACATGAATTCCATATTAATGATCTTATAAGGATCAGTTGGAGATTTGATCACATGACTTAGCCTCAGGGGAGTTATGTACTTCAATATTTTTCTCCTCTAGTGTTGGGGTTTTTATGTTTACCTCTGGAATCCCTTTTACTTTTCCTTTAGATGTAACAATATTCTATTACCATGCTCATTATCTAAAAATTTTACTTCCAGAACTTCAAAAAGGTTTCTCAACATTAGAATTGAAGTTTTATTCTTGGGAATCCGCTTGTTCACAACATTCACCCAACCCTCCTTTGAAGCCAAATAATCCTTATAACACCCCAAACATTTTATGATATGTTTCTCTTAAATAAATTCTATTAACTAGATAGCCTATATTTTATAAATTTCAGAGTTTATTTGAAACAAAACTTGGTTATTTAGGAGATAGTCATAACCTAGCCATTAAACATAATTTTTCCACTTCTGTGTTTTTAGTTTTGAAAAATGGACATACATAGTTGTGATCAGGGTGATATTTAGAGTCTGATAGAATCAACATAATTTTTTTTGAATAGTAACTTAAACTTATGAATAGTGACTTACCCTTATGAATATTAATATGACACTTATGAATGGTCACCTTACCTATGAAAGTATAAATAAATTCAGGCACCTTAAAAATGAAGATAAATATTTTAAGTGTTGGTATTTTTTGATTAAATAAATATTTTAATTAAAAATTAAATTTATCATATTTAGAAAATTATTTTTGAAAAAAGGAGTTCCTTTTTGGATTATACACATTGAAAAATGGTTAGGGTGATTTGTTTTTGGGATTTTACTGAAATATATGAATTTTTAGTGAATTGTAAAATGCATTAATTTACCTTATAAATACATTATAATTTAAATTCACTATTCCTTTAATCATGAGTGATGTAATCACCTTAATATAGAACTCACATGTACTTATTACTATTCTAGGTCATGGAATCCTCACTATTTCTTGTCTTGTGGGGAAATAATAAATTAATGAATATAATATTAAGAAAACCCTCCTCCACTCCTCTATATAAACTACCCCCACCCCTCATCCTCCCTCCCCACTAAAGCTTCAAGACTTGCCTAAATTATGATCAAATATATCCCTAATCTCATCCACCACTTTTAAGGCCTTCTGGTCTCAACAAAAGGCCAAAAACAAAGGCCTTAAGAAGATTCTCAAGGAGGAGTTCTCATGGGGTGAACCTATCTTCCTTTTTCTTTCAACTTCTTGTACAAGTTCCATTATTTTGTTGCTATATACTCACCTAACCTTATCAAAATTCTATGATAATTCTAGTACCTTAAATTAATTGGAAGTTTATCATGATAATGGATTATTTCTTCATCATATCTCTTTCCCCTTCTCGTATACTAAAAATGAAAACACCGTCCGAGATGTGTTCATTTATCACATTCGAGGATGACGAGTTTTCAATTTCTATTAATATATTCAATACTGGTTATAAAACCTTTTTAATGGTTTAAATTTATCATAATATATTTATTTCACCTTATTCAATGTTCTTTAATCCTTACACACTCATAATATAAAATAATAATACAAACCAAGTTCATTATGCCCAAAACCGCCAAGTTAATCAAAGCGTTTATCATTAACTTTTAAATAATGAGTCATACTCAAGGAATGTATCCCAAAAATAATTATAATATCATTTATAATGTCACTAATAATAAATATTAACAATTTTGGATGTTTAACCATATTTCAAATGAACCTCCATTCATGAATACAAGTAAACCGATCATGAAAACCAATGAAGAAAATGCTTCCAAAACAATAAAATCGAACCTCTTAAACACATAAAAAAGGGAATGAATAAAACTAATAAGGTTATAATAAATAAATTAAATGTTTATGAGGTTATGGAATTATTAATTATTTAAGATAAATTTTATTTTTCAGGTCATTAAGATCAATTGTGAACACCTTTTGGCATAAGGTAAGGGATCCTCTCTCACACTTTTATTCAAGAATCCCCCTATATGTGTCATTTTATTTTTAATTCTTAATGATGGGGTATGTCTTATAACCTCCCCTATACTTTAATTATGATATATAAATGATGATATACCCATTTACCTCTCATTAATCTCTCACAAGAACACCCGTTACCATGCCGAAATGTTTGTAAGGGGTTTCTTATCTCACTTTTAATTCTGTGAGATTTCCATTGTTCGAAACATATTTCTTGCATGTGGTGTATTGTGTATTTAAATTTGATATATATTATTATTAATCTTTTTATAGACATGGTATTATATTATACAATTTCTGGTTATTAATTTTTGGTCATATGAATCGATTGATTACAACGTGGTAAGGGACTTTATCTAAATTTCCATTTCATTGAGACTTACTTGGTATTGTGCACATAATCATTTTTATGTGGTGTATCCACTACCCATTTAAGATATTTTTTAATTTCAAATTATAAATATATTATATATCCATATTCTTTTTTCATGGATATGATTATTTTATTAAGACGTATACTGTTTTACATACGGTGTTTATTTGGAATGTTGTTTTAACTATTTAAATATTGATGAATCTGTATCCTCTAATCTATACAGATATTGAGAAGGAATGTTGTAATTGTATTAAATATATTTATAAATAATTATTTTCACTTTAAGTTATGGTTGGGTCCTTCTATAGCCCCTTTATGCATTAACAAGTATTATGAGACAAATAAGTTGGCGACAAACCCTTTGAGTTAGTTTCCAAAAATCAGATGGGATTCTACCCACAGACTTAAACCATTTCGATGGTATAGTGGTACCATGTGCCATATAAATGATGTCCAATTAATTAGTATTATCTTTATCCATTTTTATTTATTATTTTATATGAGGTTTTCATTGGGATAGAATCTATGGAATCAGTTTCAATCTCAGTTTATTAATGGAATGTGTTTTTCATTTATTCACCATGCCATTTTGACTATACCAATTTGTTTATCATTCAGTTATTATTGATTCATGATTTTGATATTAGTAACCCTTAATAAGTATTTGATCTCATCCCATTCAGTTTTTTACCTTCAATAGGTTATGAAGAGGAGACCATTTATTGAGTTCTCATAGTTGCAGTTTTTTAGTTTTTGTTATGTATTGTATTTTTTTACGTTCCTAATGTAATGTGAGTATCATGTATGTATCTATTTTATTCAGGAATACTAAACTAAACATTCCTTTGGGATTTCATTCCTTTTAATCATTCCAATGTAATAAGTAATGCAGCGACTCTGGGCTTTTGGGGTCGATGTGCTACAATACTGCATTAAGCTTTCCTAGGGCATGCAAACAAAGGTGCCTTCCTCATTTGTCACCTTTATCATTTCCTCATGGGGAGTTCCATCTCAGTTAAAACTGCTTATTTATAAGATTTATGCTTTGGTATGACATTGTTTTGGTTCAAAGGATATATCACGTGCACCCCTCAATTACCCTAACCCTAAAGAGACATTTTCGATTTGGGTTTATTCCTTTAGGCCTACAATATAAGTGGAAGCCAAACCATTGTCACCTAGAACTTTTCTACTACCTATAATAGTGGTGATATTCTGGAAAGTGGTAGAATCATAATATCCATACTAATTCCTATATCCTCACCAAAACATTAGAATTGAGTGTCCCAATCACTTATAAGATGAAAAAAATTAACCCAACTCTCTAAGACCGTCGATTTCTTTCAATGGAACTCTTCCCAAATCACAGTCCAAACACATTTCAATTGAAATTTTGAAACATCAACTTAAACACATATTTGTTTATAAATAGGGTGAAAAATAGATATTTTTTACTGTTGGATGATAAATATTATCAAACCATATTTCCTAACATTTGGATGATCAAAGGATTTTGTAAAGGAAGAGGAAATTCTAGAAAACATACCCATATCACTATGGTTAGAGTATCATGTTTCATGTGAAAATTAAAAGACTATATGAAAAGGTAGAAGCATGAACCATTTTAGATCCAGGGAGCTCTAGACCAGGCCAAGATCAAATCATCCTCCAAATCAAATTGAATCATGATGTGCCCATTATCGGGAGGGAAAAAATTAGATCATTCCAGTAATCCCCAAGATCTAAAAACAAATTTGATGAATGTGTCATCTGAAGGATGTTACTATCTATAGTGAACCACCAAATTTTGATTAAGGAGGGAAGAGGCTTCTATGACCTTCAGGGTTAAGAGTGAGAGTTGCGAGGAATCATCGAAAAAATCTGGAAATTTAGAGATGAGTACAATATCATTGAAATGAGGGAGGACACCAGGGTTAAATAAGGGAATAAATAAGCAAGATTGAGTCCCCATGGAAGAAGAAGGTATTCCCTTCACCTCCAGTGGGGGATGGACTGAAGTAGTGACCGTCACCACCTAGGTCAGAATACCTAGTTGAGATTGTTGTGAGCATTGAGAATCCATGAGATTTTTTCCATAAAAAAATCAAGTTTTGTGTTTCAATTATACCTTTATTAAATGTATTAGGTTCTAATAAGAATGTGAATCCCCTCTAAAAGTGAGATTATGTGTTGGTTGTGATCCTACTATAAAATGTAGGTTGTAATAGGGTTGTGAATCCCCTTTAAAAGTTATCTTGTGTTAGTGGATTTTATGCCACTTAATGAGTAGGGGGTGTGAAGAGTAGATGTAGTATCTTTGACATCCAAACTACTATAAAAATTTATCATGTTCTTATTCACTTATAATATTTTGTATGAAGTTTTTTATATCAGTCAATTTAACACCACTTGACTATTGACCATCCCCTTATGTGACCTATCAATAAGTTTATCATCATCAACATTCTTGGAACCTTTTCCATGAAACATTTTCCGTGATATTATATTTGTAACTAATGTAACTCTTTACAATATACCTTAACAACGCATCTTAAAATTCTTTAGGATATAAATTTTTTGGAGTTGGTAAAAAAAGAACCAACTTCTATGTACTTTTTGATTACCTATATTCATTTTTTTTGAATAGTTATAAAGTTATTATCACATTATGATTGTTTTTATATATGATTTAGTAAGTGATAATGTAATTAGGGTAAATATCACATTGAAAGGTCATAATAGTTCCCTTTTATGAT
Organism: Viscum album; assembly: GCA_963277665.1. NCBI lineage: Eukaryota > Viridiplantae > Streptophyta > Magnoliopsida > Santalales > Viscaceae > Viscum > Viscum album. The sequence continues at coordinate 1,606,687,717 of OY728129.1, read as the reverse complement.
GAGGACCTAGAATTTCTATGACTGTATTCTTAAATATATATTATATAGCTTGGATGATATCATTTAATGAGATAAAAATTCTATATGTTATCATAGGTAGAGACTCATAATACTTTTAGACACCTTCTCCTCATATATATTGTCAGTGATCTTATAGAATAAGATTATGAGAACATGAATCACTATTAGTAAATCATCATTTATATGTTTCATTATATGTTGCCATCTACAAATGTGTGTAATGATTCTTAGAATTTAATATTAATATTAATTCATGTAATGAGGTGCACAATTATATGTATTGATGAAAACTGTGATAACATATGCTCACAATAAGGTCCGATATGTATGATGAATTACAAGTGATTTTTCATTAATGAATAATGCGAGAAACGATTTTCCCCTCCCAATTTAGTGGAATTTGGTATATTTTTCCCTTTGATGGGAATATAACTGTTGGAGTTGGTGTCCTACAACCAACTGATTTTTCTTTGATTACATGTATATTCAATGTATTGAATCTTAATTAAACATCTTATTAAATATTGTTAATTATTCTTCATGACTTTAATATAATAATGTATTAGGGTATTTTTGTCATTGATAAGGTTATAATAGTTCCCTACTATGATGTGAACCATGAAGTGCTACGAAAATATTCTTAATATAGTTATACGGTTGGATACCATACTATGACGGGACACATAGTATATAGACTATCTGGTGTGATTAATCATACGAGGATGAGTCTTCTTCTCATGAAGTTCACACTTAGTAATCTCTAAGATAGGAGATTATAAGAACATAACCTCTAGTATGAATTATATATGTTTTGGTGTCATCAAATATTGCTATATGTGAGCATGTGTAATGGTACTTAGACTTTAAAATTATTATTAATGCATGTTAATAATCACATACTTAGATGTATTTCATAAACAATGATAATAATAGTTCATGTAGAAGTTGGATACATTGGGTGGATCATGAGTGACTTGTCATTAATGGATAAGTCAAGAAAGTATATGTTGCTTCCATATTTATGGAATTTGATATCTTATACCTTTGTAATATAGTCATCCCATTAAATTCCATGGCCATAGTGTAACGACACATTTATTTCAAATAATCAAATAAAGACATGTCGATCATATAGGTTGGTGACATGGATGTGAAACCTTCTTTATGAGATATTATGAAAAATGGATTATATTACATAGTGAGTGTTCACATGTGGTTGTCATCATTAAGACATTAAGTTATTTATCTTGGGTTTCTTTACCCATTGGTAGACACTAATCATAGTCTTTAGGGAATCCTGCCTAATTACAATGGGAAATAATCCTAGAGGCTCACACACAAAGTGTTTTTGATGATCTTGAATAAATTCTATTTGAATTTAATTAACTGGATAAATATTATTCTCAAGACCGAGGGTTAATTTTATTCATGTTTTATCAATCAATTTTTTTTTTGATGAATGAAATATTTAAATTAAATATTTATCAGGGTTTTCAATAAATGATAGAGGAGCTCAAATGGACCAATACCATGTTCAGTGAAAAATATTAATTAACAAGTCAGTTAAATAATATTTGTTATTGTGAAAGTTAGCAGGCATTGGAAAATATTATTATTATTATTGTTATTGGGAATGGGGTTCATTAAATATTATAATATTATTTAATGGTCGAAATTCAATTAAATAACAATTTTAACCTAAACCCTAGCTATATAAATTAATGGTTATGCCTATTGTGCATTGTGTGAAATTTAGAATAGAGAATTTCTTCACAAAATGAATTGTCTCTCAACTCTTCTCTTCATTCCCTCTCCCTATCAAGAAAAAGAAATACAAGAGATTTTACTTTAATACTAAAGGATGAGAGATCAATATAAACAATGAAAGACTATCAGTTCTTCACACTGGCACCCAAAGATCAATTTTTATTGCTTGGAGATCAAAGGAGCACATGCATATCATTACTAGAGGGATTTTATCCTTGAATCCTCACAATGAAATTAAGGAAATCTAAAAGTGTCAATTTTGAATAATCTATATCATCAATAAATAAAGTTTCTAAATCCAAGGTAATCATTTATTTTGACATTAAATAAATTAATTATAAATTTTATGTGAATGATCCTCGCTCTTTCTTTTGGGCATATAAATATTAAACTAAATTTTAATATCTTGGAAACCATTTCATGCTTTCACTATGCCAAGAACAATCAAGTGGTATTTGAGTAGTCATATTTAAATTCATAAATATTTATTTTATTTTTGATCTATGTGAAATCGTGGATATAATTTAATTTCATGTTAATCATTATTTATTCTTATTTTAGTTAACATGATTCTAAACATTAATCATATTTTCTCAGTGTATCATTTTATTAAAGGTCTAAGAATAGATGGAGAATGATTGGAGATAAAATTGGGAACTGCCAAATGTTTTGCTGGTAAGACAAGTTTACACAACGTATACTCAAAGGTAAAATACATATACCCTAGTGCACTATATCTAGATGTTTTGAGGGATACATGGAGTGCCACACTGTTACTAAATGCAGTGTATTTATTTCACTCTATGTGTAAACTGGGTGAGGATGAAATGCAGGTTTTTAGATTACATGACATGTATCAGTGTACACATTGTGTAGTCTTCACTAGTTAGCGGTGTAAATCATGGAATCTGTGTGGTCATTATACATGGTCAAGACTGCATGAGACTGAAAACCTGGAGAATTTATGATATACATGATGTGTATAAAGTGTACATGACATGTAGTTCACTAATTACCACATCCAAAACACACACATAAGACCCATATGTGCATCTCAGACACATGGAAAGCAGAATACACAACATGTAGCTAGTCTATACACACTATGTAGTTTGGCTGAGGTACATGTAGTAGACCCAGGTGTTTACCCTGGATACATGGTAACTGAGATACATGATGTGTAACTGGTTTGTACACACTTTTTAGTTGCCCATTAAAGTATAAAATTACAAATTGCATCAAATTGACAATTGTAGCATTAAAATCTTATCTCATTGATTCTCACACCATTAAGTGTTTAAAAATTTAATAATAGTATTAAAGAATTTTAAATACCCAATTAATTTATTGTTATAAATATATTTTTATTGGTTCTTCCATTTATTTTCCATGAATACCATAAATGATGGGTATCTTCAATTATGTTTGTATAATCATTATGATGAAAGGGAATTAATTAATCAATTCATTAATTAATTAATGAAATTACATTTATCTTAATAATAAAAAAAGAATGAATACATTAATGATAGCTAGTTACTTTTGCATATATTTTTGTATGTATAAACATTCATGATCTTGACCAAGACCTGGGTATATATTGGATGTTTTAATTTAATATGTTTCCTGAGTTTTCAATTATTTATTTTTAAATTAAAATTATGGCCCGTGAGTCATCCCTCCCTCTATTATTATGAATGACCAGTGTTTCCATGGTTATTTATGTAATCCCCTTTAACTAATACTTTAGTTCCCCTCACCTATGTGTGAGTTATAAATAAATTTAATTAATAGAGTATCCCAAGGCATGTAGAGGTCGTTCAATATGGAACCATTATGACTCCAACTTAGGTGATATAAAGGTGTGTAAGTGGAATTTTATAACTCATGAAAACAATTGAAAATAGAGTTATTCCTCTAGGTTATAGGTTTATTTAATGTCTACACATTAAATCAAACATTATATAATCTCATTATTGGGTCATTTACTTTAGCTATTTATTTCTGTCTATGCATTATTTACTTTAGGGATGCAGGTACCTGATCATTACTTGATTGAGAATGAAACCACAGAACTATGTGTAGTTCATGGACAAAGTCTGGACACTTAATTTTATTGAGGAGTTATCATGAGGGTTTTTGGGTTGAATTAACTAAAATTTTATTGAGTTTAATGGCCAAATTCTGTTCAATAAAAATTTTGAGGAATGTGTTGAGGAAATCCAATTCTGGATTTCAGAATAGGGGAATTCATTCAATAGATCAAGGAGCTGAAATCCCATAGTTCGAAAGAACTCCTACCTAAATAATTTTTAATGGTTTTCATGGAAAAAGTATACATCATTAAGAAAATTAAAGGGGATCCTTAACAATAGAATTTCATAGTAGCTAGATATTCCATGTTCAATGCTGAGGGTTATTGGGACTTGATAAAACAGTGGGATATTTAATAAAATAAATTAATTTATTATCACTCTAATAATTTTTAATAAAAATTTACTAGTAATATTATCCATTAATTATTGAATAAAATTTCAATCTCACCATCTACACTATCCATGTGATCATTATTGGATAAAGACGACCTCTTAATTGCCAATAACTTCTAAAAATAGAATAGACACTTTTGGTTTGTTTTGTGCTATGAACAGAAATAAAAAATTATAGAATCCTCACTTATTGATCCACCAACTAAGGGGGAGAGTGATTAAGGGTTACTAATATATGAGAAACATATGAACAATATGATTGATGTTTAATGTTTTATTATTTCATCTATGTCTAGTGAGATTATGAGGTCTCTAGAAAACATGGATACATATAGCCTACTTGAGTATCTTCATGGCCTATATCAGGAGGGAGCTAGATATAAATGGTTTGATATTTACAAGGAACTATTTTAGATTAATCTTGGATATGTTTCCCTAGTAGGGCCTCATGTAGTCAAGATCATTGGTAACATTTAGCACCTAGAGGTTCTAGATTTTAAACATCCCAAAAAGATAAGAACTGATCTCATTCTGGCATCACTCTGTCAGTGATTCTTTAGTTTTTCTATGATTTTTAATATTAAAAACATTGATAAGCCTATTCCATATCTTCTGAACCCTCTTTGAAAAGTGGATAAGGAGAAGAAGCCTGGAAATCCTTCGATCCTTCTGGTGAACAAGCAAAAAGGCTAAGAAAAAAGTCCCAAGGACAAGGCTTCTTTGAAATTCTCTTCTAAGAAGAGGAAGAATAAGGGGTAGGTAAGGGAATAGATTTTTTTATTTTTCATGTGGAAAAAGGTCCAATTGAAGAACAATTATACCCATAATAATCAAGGGGAAGCTTCAGGTACATTTTTTATTGAGTTAAATTTATCTATTTTTAAAAATTTGGTATTAGATACAGCTTTTGGTGCTCACATATGGATTCAAATACAAGAACCAAGTATATTAATAAAAATTTATAAAGATGAGTTAGATCTACACGTATCCAACAGAGATAAAATTATTGTTTAGCTATCATGTCTACCACCACACATTTCCAACTAGAATGATCTTGATTTTAAAGTGTTGTTATTATGTTATTTCAATTACCAAAAACATTATTTCTATATTTAGTCTAGATACAAATGGTTTTATTTTCAATTTTGGAAATAAATGTTGCTAATTTTATAAAGATAACATTTTTTATGCATGACACAATTAAATAACTATATTGATGTGATATACTACACAAACCAAGTTATGGAAATCAATAATGAAACAACTTTACATGAATCATACAACACACAACTTTGGCATCATTGATTAATTCATGTAAAAAAAAGTGTTTGACTAAATTAGAAAAATATGGATAATTAGATTCTTTTGAACTAAAACCAATTGGTGTATCTCATGCATGTTTACAAGGCAAAGTGACCAAATCCCCATTTAGTAGAAAAGGTGAAATGGACAAAGAGATATTATAATTAGTTCATATAAACATGTGTGGACCATTTCCTATTGAGTCAAGGGGTGGGTACTCATACTTAATATATTTTATTGATGATTTTAGTAGATATGGATATGTCTAATTAATGAGGTATAAGTCAGATTCCTTTGAAAAATTCAAGGAATGAAAGAATGAAGTAGAGAACCAAATTAGTAAGAATATTATGAAACTCTTCTTAGACTATGGGTTAAAATATCTTAATCAAGACTTCATTGATTACATATAGAAGTTTTAGATTTTATCTTAACTCACTCCTACTTACACACCTCAATAGAATGTTGTAAGTGAAAGGTGTGACCTAGCATTATTAAACATGGATAGATTTATGATGAGTCATGAAAGTATTCCATTATCCTTTTGCGTGTATAAATTAAAAATAAAAATATACGAACTAAACTGAATAAGAAACATATATTATACCATACCAATTTTGGAATGGAAAGAAACATGTGTTGTCATACTTACATGTGTGGGGTTGTAAAGAGTTTTTAAGGCCTCTCCAGGTAAAAATATTTCACTCTAATGCACAAAGTGTATCTTTATAGGATATACCAAATAAAAAAGGCATAATACCTATAGAAATACATTAGATAAAAAGGTAATTGTCAACAAACATACCACATTTCTCGAGAAGGATCTTATCTCTAAAATAGATAGTGGGAGAGAGATAGATTTCGATGAATTCCATGCTCATGATGCACAAGAGTTGGCATAAGAATAAATTCCAAAAATCCCCATGGAAGAAGAATTTATTCTAGATACACAAGTACTGTGTAAGAGTATTAGAGAGGTTAGAGAACTAGAACAATATATTTTTTTTTCACTGAGGATGGTGACTCATTATTAGTAGATAATAATTATCTTATAACCTACAAGGAATTATTAAGTGGAACATATGTTTCTAAGTAGTAATCCATGAATTATGAAATGGATTCCATGTACCAAAACAAATTCTGGATTTTGGTAGATCTTTCAGTGGATGTAAATACTATTAGTTGAAAATGAGTATTCAAGAAGAAATTGGACATGGAAGGACAACTCAGAACCTATAAGGCATGAATGGATACAAAAGGGTTTAAACAATACTAAGGCATTAACTATGAAGAAACCTTTTCACCGATTTTAATGAAGTAATACATTAGAATTTTACTTTCTATTGTGTCTTACCATGAATATGAGATTTGTAAAATGTATGTTAAAAAAAAATCCTTAATAAGAAACTTTGGGAAGATGTCTGTATTACACAACATGAAGGGTTTGTGACACTAAAGAGTGAAATAAAGATATGAAAATTGAAAAAATTAATTTATATATTAAATAAAGCATCAAGGTCATGAAATTTTCATTTTTATGAAGCTATAATATAATTTTGTTTCATAAATAATGATTGTAAGACTTGGTCATACAACTAGTTTAGTGAGAGTGAAATCATTTTTTTAATAGTATACGTTAATGACATATTACTCATTGGAAATGAAATAACAGTATTACATACTATTAAGGTGTGGTTAAATAAATGCTTCTATATGAAGGACTAGGTAAAGGAACCATATATTATTGGGATTAATATCAATCTTGATAGATCCAAGAGATTTCTCAATCTAAATCGAAGTACATATATTGATAAGATACTGATGAGATTTAGTATGATAAATTCCAAGAGGGGATTGTTACCAGTTTCAAATGGAATTAATATTTCTATAAAAATGTGTCCTTAGACATATGAGGAAAAAAATAGGATGGAAAGGATTCCATACACAAAATTTATTGGTTCAGTTAAGTTTTCTATGTTATGTACTCTTCTAGATGTTTCCTACACATTAATTTCGGTAAGAAGATATCAACCCGATCCAAGTGGCCAATATTGGATAGAAGTAAATAATATCATTAAATATCTATGGAGTATTATGGATATGTTCACATTTTATGGGGAAGATGAAGAACTTGTCATTTAAGGATATGTAGATGCTATTTTAAAAACAGATCAATATGACATGAAGTCAAAATGGGATATATATTCACTTGGAATGGAGGTGTTGTGATCTAGAAGTGCTAAAAATAGGTTATAGTCCTAGATTCTACAGTAGAGTTCAAGTATATTTTGACTTATGAGGTAGCCAACGAATTAGCATGAATACACAACTTTTTACAAGATCTTAATGTGGTACCTAGAAATAAAGATCCTATTAAACTCTATTGTGATAATACTATAGCAATGACTCTCATAAAAGATCAAATATCAAATCATAAGAAGAATCACATACATTATAAGTATCATATCTTGATGGATTTTTCTCAATGATTTGAGGTTACAGTTAGTAGTATTTACAAGGAATATAACAATGTAGACCCCTTGACTAAATCTATAGAAACATGATTATCATGTGAGTTCTAGTGGACTGAAATTAGTAGGTAGTTGGATCAAGTCAAAGTGGGAGTTTCTGTCCTAGGACTAACTAATTGTAATTTGATTCCATGTATATTCAATGTATTGAACATTAATTAAACATATTATTATATATTTTTCATTATTCTACATGAATTTAATATAATAATGTCATAGAGTATTTTTCATATTGATAAGGTCATAAAAGTTATTCACTTTGATGAGAAACTTGAAGTGGTATAACAATATTTTTAATATAGTTATACGGCTGGATAACATACTATAATGGGACACATATTATATATACCTTTAGGTTTGAGTACTCGTAAGAATATGAGGCTTTTTCTTATGAATTTTGTACTTGGTAATCTCTAAGATGAGAAATTATGAGAACATACTCGCCAGAAGAAATTCCATATGTTTTGGAGTCATCAGATATTCCTATCCACAAGTGTGTGTAATGGAACTTAGGCTTTATGATTATTATTAATTCATGTTATAACTCATGTACTTAGATTTATTTTGTAAAACATGATGATAACCATTTATCATGGAGTTGGATACATTGGTTGCGTCATGAGTGACATTTCATTAATGGATAAGCTGAGAAAGTATTGTTCACTTCAATATTTATGGAAGTTGATATCCCAACCCATTGATTAGAATGGAACTATCACATTAAATTCCAGGACCATGGGTCAATGAATTGTTTATTTCAAATAGTCAAATAAATACATATAGAGCATATAGATTAGTGACATAGAAGTGAAAAAAGATTAACATGATATTTCAAAAAAGGGATTACATTACACAATGATTGTTCGTGTATGGTTTTCATCATTAAAACATTAAGTTATTTTTCATAGGTTCATTAACTCATTTCTAGATAGTAATATTGAACTTTAGACAATCCCACCTAAGGAAAATGAGAAATAATCCTAGAGGGACACAAACTAAGTGTTTCTGATGATCACAATTAAATTCTATTTGAATTTAATTAATTTAATAGACATTATTCTTCAGAACGAGGGATAATAGTATTCATGTTTTATTGATTGTAAATATTTATTTATGAATGAAATATTTAAATTAAACATTTATTTATGTGATTAATAAATTCTAGAGGAGTTCAAATGTAATAAGACCATTTCCAGTGATAAATATTAATTAAAAAGTCATATAAATAAATGTTATTTCCCAAGTTTGCACGCACCCCAAAATAATAATAATAATATTATTATGGGTCATGAAGTTCATTAAAGGTTATAATATTATTTAATGCCATCATGGAACTAAAAAATTATTTTAACATAAATCCTAGCTCTATAAATATTCGGTTATGTCTATTGTGTAGTGTATGCAATTGAGAATAGAGATTTTTTGCTCACAATGAATTATCTCTCAACTCATATCATCCTTCCCTCTCTCTCTCAAGAATGAAAAATGCAAGAGCCATTCCTTTAGGACTGAAGGATGAGCGATCAACAAAAACAATTCGAGACAATCGATTCTCCATGCTAGCACCTGAAGACTGATTGGATATTAAAGGAACATGTGTGGAACTCTTTTATAGGGATTCTATCCTTGGATCCTTACAGTACAATGAAGGCAATTCGAAAGGATCATTTTTGGATGAACAATATTATCAATGAAGAAAGGTTCCTATGCCAAGGTAATTATTTCTTCCAATATTAAAAAAATAAATTATAAATTTTACGTGCAAGATCATCACTCTTGATTTTAGCTATGAAAATATTAAAATAAACTTTAATCTATCACCCACCATCAAATTCTTCCACTACACCCAGAACCATAAATAATTCTCTAATTTAGTCCATAAACATCAAAATATATTAGTATATTCATTTATAGAAAGTCAAAGAAAGATACATCGATCACATAGGTTAATGACACCAGTATACAACATGCTTGAATAGAGATATCAAGATAAAGAGATTATATTACATGATGTATGTTCGTATGTGGTTATTATCATTGAGATATTTAACTTATTTCTCTACGGGATCCTTGATGTGTTACTGGACACCAACCTTCGACATAAGTTAGTGTAGCCTAATACCACTAAGAAAGGGATCTAGAAGGCCACACACTAAGTTTATTTAAAACTTCAATTGAATTTTATATGAATTTAACACATTGGAAAATATTATGTAATGGCCTGAATTCTTTTTTTATTTTTAAATATTATATGGAATTAATTCGAGCCCAAGTGATAAGACGATGTTCAATTCTAAGGCTCAGTGTGCTTGGAATAAATGTTGTAAATATATTTAATATATTTAATAATATGTGCGAGAAGTTTTCCAAAAAATGTGGACTAATTTCTAAATAGTTTCTCAGATTAGAAATTCAAGGGCACTGTTTCATTTAGAAAAGTGAATTAATCTTAGGCAAGGCCAAACATTGACCGATGTAGGTAGGATATGAAATTTAGTATTTAAAAAATTTAATAAATTAAATAAATTAAAGATTTATTTTATTTTATCATTACGCAGTGATGCAATGACGCGTTTTTTGTTTTTAAATTATCAGTACAATAAGGGACCCAGGGTTAGAATTCATAACCCCAGAGAAATAATTAGGTGCTCTAGTGAGGAACCTTTGAGAAATATCTCGATGGATGACAATTATATGGTGGATCGAGATCATTCTTAATGGATCACCATAGGAAACGAATCCTTGACAGGGAACAATCCAAATCCTAGATAGGGCATTGTGATTTTTATTCCTTCTTTCCCATTCTTAGAATCAACAACGAATGCAGATCAACCCATGAAAAAGTTGACCCATGGTTTGATCTTTATAGTGGGATGGGTTGATTGAGGTATTGATTTGGGGATGATTATGATTATTTGTTTTGTTTATCTTATTGATTGTTATTACAAGAATATATCAAGGCTATAACTAAAAAAGGCTGAGTTTCATTCCTTGAGTTTATTCTATGTAAATTTTCCTCCCTCTTTTTTCCTGATCATTCTTCATTCTTTATGGGATGTGAATGGATGATAATTGCAACTTCTATTTGTGGAGTAATGATTCAAGATTGTAGATATGACATTGTGATGACCTAGTGGAGGTGCGACGACAGTGGTGACAAACAGATCAAAGTATTTCGAGAGATATCATTCTTTTAGTGTTCTTTGTGAATGTGATTGGAATCATATTTTGGAGCCGATTGAAGGTCCAAAACTCACTGATTCAGTGATATGATAATGATTAGACCTTGAATATTATGTTTTGGTATGAACAGAATGAGCACTGGTGGATTGGAAAAGGCACATGGATGAATAACTATGATTCTAGAAAATCGTGAAGAACACATCTTGTATCCTATGATACACACCGTGTAGGACCTACTGAGTAGAAGCTAGGTTTTTTGGAATCCATAAAAGTGTCACATTTCATGCGATATCTATCACATGACATGTTTTCCCTTCATCGGTACTCAACATGTATCTTGGGGGATATATGGACACAAAGTGGAGTACATGACATGTACCCCACCACACAACTAGAACTAGACCGGCTACATGGGCTACCTCATTTACTAGTACACAAGTAGGTGGATACGGGTTGAAACCATATACCAAAACATGGTTAGGAAACACATGTAGACTCCTCATGGATGTACATGATTTGTAATCTATTTTACACTCCGTGTATACCTTTTCTACTCAACATATTTCCTGACACATGCCATTGTACACGAAAAGTAACTAGGGTCAAGGGACACAACGTGTGGTCCTACTACAGGATGTGTATCTCTTTCTACATGTATTATATCCATTATCCACCATATCTTGTAAAAGTTTCATTATGGTTTATACCCTTTATAGTTGCCCTAAAGGTTGGTGTGTATTGTTTCCTACACACCAGAGTATGATCCCTTCAATAGGACTTCCTGGATATAGTTTATGGAATCCCATGAGAGGCTCAATGAGAGATCCTATATTCATTATTCATTACATATTTAGAGTTATGGGTTTAGACATGACCAACTTTACCAGGCGTTGATCCAATACTTAGAAGGTTATTCTAGCTGGATTTTTCTGTATCACCTCATGGCCCTTGCTATAATCCTCTTCTGATGCATCATATATATCTTCAGATCTATCGTCATATCTCTCTCAGGAAAATTTATAATGAACAATACTTATCTGATAGAAGTCATCAGTGCTATCAAACTCAGGAGTGCATTCTCCCAGATGAGTGCTTCATGGAATCTTCAGACTGGATCTCTAGTGGTGGGATGTGGTAGTTGGGACTTACCTATAGACTGCATGTCATGTTTGATTATATATGGTTATCCTTGTTATATGTTGTTGAAATATACTTGTTTAGATATTACCATATATTTACTTTGTTTATTGCTTTATGGTTTTGGGGTATCCTGCTGAGAATTGTTATACTCACCCATGCATGGGCCTTTCCCACACATGTTGTGTCTTGTGCAGATGAGTGACCTTTTGATAGAGTCTAGGGAGGACTAGGACTAGATAGAGATTTTTGAGTTCAAACAGGCCGAGGTGTTCCTACAGCTTTGACCAATAGTCCCAGTGCCTATTTTTTTAGAGGTTGGACTTTATAGTTTATAGACTCTTTTGGTGGACTTGTATTCTGGCCCAGTTTACTTTACTTGCTTTACTTCTGTCGTACACTGTTGGTCAGGATAGTGGTATGCATGCATTTAATTTCTTAGTGGTTTTTACATTTCATCATTTTGGGCTTGGATATGTGTTTATGTGTACATGTTTAGAGACCCAAAGGTTGACGTACATAGACATTAAATTACTTTAGAGGAATACTTAATACATGACAAAAACAGACGCCCAAAGACTGTATTAGTTTAGTGTCTTTGGAAACTCAGAACATAATCTTCTAATCATGGTGAATGATCTTCAACATCTCCCATAAAGATCTTCCCCTTTGGTTTTATTACCTAAAACCTTTCTTTATATCCTGGGGAAAAGAAAACATAAAAAGGGTGAGCTAAAAAGACCAGTAAGGGTAAACATGGATAACTTAAATACAATCCATAAAAATTTGAACGTAAAAACATGAATATAAAACATCAAAATCTTGAAAAATGAAATAATTATTGGCAGTAAATAAGTCATATATCATAAAGGAACATTAATCATGATAAAATAAAACATGTAATTATAGCAACCCATTAAGTACATGATATGATTTCCATGGTATCCAATGCATTGTTTCCAAGACCATCATAGTGGACAAAGTCCCTTACTGAACCAGGTTTACTTGCCGTTCCAACCCTGTATTACTAAACAAGATTCACTTTTCATTCTAGCCATGTCTATCTCGTGAGAAATAAATCTTTACCTAATGCATTTGAGGGATATATAGGTCCCACCCAACTCATAATGAAATCATTCTTACTTATGCCACAAAATAAACAAAAATCATTCATCATAACCCAAAGAATATAATGGGTTTCATAAACATCATCTCATCATAACGTAATCCATATAAAACAAATGGATATCATTTAATCATAAGAATAATCAAACCATGTAAATAATAGATACATTATACTTGAAACATAATCATACTAAATAATTTCATCTTAGATGGAAAATAGTTTTGACAAAACACTTGAAATAAATTCTTGAGGAAAATATCCTTTCTTCTTCAAAATCATTTTCTTTTCACAAAATTCAATTCAATTTTAAAAGAAAAGGATTTTGTTAAAAATAATCATGAAATCCTGTAGAGAAATATTCATGAAAATTAGGCGTTATTAAACTGTAAAAATCCGTTCATGCCATATAAGTTAAAAAAACTATTCTCTTTGTACTTTTGTCAGAAAAGTCAAAAAAGTTTCTCATATGGTAAACAAAAGAAACATTCCTTTCATAACTCAATGTAAATGTAAAATAGGGGAAAATGACTTTAAAAATACATGGATGAATTTTAAACACTTTATGAAAAACATTTTTATGGAAATGGATGAAAAATATAACCCCAGTAAATACTTACGTATAAGCAATCTCGGATAAAAATGAGATTTGTAAAATTATCCCTTACCATGGGTCCAATTTCTTCCATACGTGTTTGAAACTTTTGTATAGTGGGTTCAAACATATTATTAACTTTTAACATATCCATAATAATATTTATGATATGATATATGATTCACTTATGACTTTATATTACCCGTTCTTTTGTAAATTCCATGTTAAAGCAGCGTTTTGGGTAAAATCGTTTCATTTATCTTATGTGTTTCGACTTTTTTTCTTGATATTATTACTTATATTCTGATTTAATTAATTTCATAATGTAAAACATGATTTATATATAATATATATTCATCATACAAATATAAATGATAGATCGATAAATGGAAGGAAATACACCGTTCATGGAGACGGTAGGCCGTACGTACGCATGAACGCTGTTTTCGTTTCCTTATTAAATTGAATGGAATTAAGTAAATGAAACATATATTTACATAAATCCAGTATCATTATTATGTAATATCTTTCCTGATTATTTATTATATATACTTTATAATCATACTTGAATGTTTAATCATGGAAAATGAATCTCATCGCGTTTGTGGAGACGGTAGTCCGTACGTAAGCACGAGCGACAATATCATTCTTTTTATATTAAAATTATATATAATTGGATGGTATAAAATATATACAGAATAATAATAATTATATATTTATTATTTATATCATCTATACTCATTATGATACTCATCCAAATGATTAAATGTTTGAATAACAAACTACACCACAACATGGCGATGGTAAGCCGTACGTACGCACGTGTGGTGACTTTTTCATTCATAGGATGGATAAAATAACTAATATGGTTGTACCATTTTTATAATAACATAACAGTATATAAAAGATACTGGAGTTATTATTTTATAATGGAAACAACAAAGAAGGAGGAAGTGTTAGAAGAAAGGAACTTGAAATAGGTGGTGAGATATTTACCTCTTCTTCGGGTTCTTCCTTTTGAATTGATCAAAAGGGCTCATTAGGTTGGATTTCTGACTAAAGGAATGACTCTATAATTAAGGGAGGACAGTTTAGAGGGTATTTGGGTAGGTTTTGGCCAAGAAAAATGGCTTTGGAGGTGTGAATTAGAGAGAAGGGTGAGTGCCCTTTTATAAGAGGGGTGAGAGGCACCTTAGGAAAAACATAAAATATTATTTTATAATAAATTCATATTCAGTTTATAATGGCTCAAAAGTGACTTATTTAGAAGATATAATGGGGATGGGTCGAAATACTCTCAAAAAATAGGTTTTATTCGAGTTTAGATTACCATTTTAACCTTATCATTTAGATTTAACTCTAAGTTAAATAATTTATCTTTTACCGCGTCTTCTTGTATTCTGACACTATATGATCAATAAACTTACTATAAACTGCAAATAAAACCCTAATTGGTTCCTTAATGTCATATATATTATCATATAAGTCTTTTTCCGAACCTTAGATTTTTATTTCCATTATATCAATTAATAATATAATATATTTTTTAAAAACACTTTTATGTCAATTTTGACACTATTTGGTATTTTGTTTTTTGAAAATTTATAACAGATTTATTACTTTGAAAAAAATTCATCTAACCAGCCCTAATATGTTATATTAACCTAGAAAAGTAGTGTAATTCATAAAAATTATCAAATTACATTCATTTGGGTATTTATAATATCAATTATGTTAATATTTCATTAATAAGGTATTTACTACATCATTATTATGTCATAAATAAATTAAATTATTTAATGTCTAAAAAATATAAATAAATTACCATTATTTAGGAAATCGTTTTATATTTATAATTAATATTTATAGTTGAATTTAACTTATGTATAACCCTATATTAAAATTTTTTTAGTTATTAAACATTGATTTTAACTATTTTAACTCTTCTTTAAATAAAATAATAATAAATGTCATAATCTAATACAAGTGGACCTAAAGGGTAATATTTTATTCCTAAGGTTTTTTTGATCAAATTACACTTATCCAATAGAATTATGACATGTGTTAGGGTAATAATAAAATCATTTTTACCCTTAATTGCCCTATTTACTTTTAATCGTGGTAAATAAAAGTTACTATTCACCAAAAATTATTTTCATCTCATTGAACCACATTTTAATTACTTATATCAACCATGTCTCTTGGATTTTTGAAATTCAACTCATAGAAGCGGTAAAATTAAGTTTTATGTAAATTTGCAACTGCTTCTAAGAGGTGGGTAAAAGACTGTAAAAAGTTCAATAAACTTTTTATATATCTAAAATTATTATAAAATGACTCCAATGAATTACATTGAACTTATATAGGTATTATGTATCTATTTTTACCTAAAATAAATTTAAATAATATAAATGATTATTTAAATAAAAAGTCGGTTTTAACTAATAACTAAGTGTTTTCACTATTCATAAAAAATTGAATGTTTTTAGAAAAATACCAAAAATTCACCCTAAGCTAACTTCGATATTCCAAATCCAAAAATGAAGTCCATTTTGAAAGATAAAATTTATAAAATTACAAAAAGTGGGTATTACTATTCATAACAGCTAGTTTATATAATATTTTAATAGTATATCGTTGTTTAGTGAAACCCGGTATTGCGTACTACACACGCTATCGAGGAAGGTCATGATTGCATGTAATGCAAGCCAAGTCAGGGCTGCATGTAGTGAAAGCTCCCTTTGGTGTTGTGTATAACATAATTAAAACTTTGTTCATTTATACATTAAAAAAATATATACTTAATGTTGCGTAGAATAATTTCCACAAAACGAACTTGAAATTGTGTGTAACTTGAGCCAAGAATAGTGTTGCATATACAACAAGCTAATAAACTGTTTCGTATAGTACATGCTAATCATGGTGTAGTCTACAATAGAAGACATAAAATAAATTAAAAGGAATATATCTTATAAAATCTCAGGGTGTTACATTCTACCCCCCTTAAAATGAATTTCTCCCTCGAAATTCATCGGGGTTATAAATCATTTACTACTTGAAAGTTTCATTCATAGAAACCCACATCGTAAAAAGGAATACTAAAACTAAAATTTAAAAAGTTAAGTATGAAACATAACGGTTACCCAAATTAACTCATCACTGGGTTTCTACATAGAATAACATAGGTGAAATATGGATATGGAAGAAAAATCAAACCATCAAGTTCTGATGGAGAGTGGTAGAGAACATGGCTTTGAAAAATCCAACAATCAAAAAGCCATAAATTTGTGATTATATAAGGTATAATCTAGGACAATGTTTTTGGTTTTCAATATCATTTCCCTAAATAAAAAAAAATGGAATTAGAAGAAAAACTTAATTTATTTTGGTACAATCTCACCGTTGTTCATTCCATGAACAATTTCCACTTCAAATCTTAAAGAAATGAAGTTGAATTTGTCATTCGTGAAGTGTTAGCAGATAATGCAATAGAATGATATGTCATTCCATCTATTAGAAAAAGTTATTAAATATACATAAGTCCATCTATGGGGAGGTTAATTTTATATTATTCCAAAAATGGACTTAGACTCCAACTATCATACCGCATAATAAAATAAAACTAATTTCTACTAACTAGGGACTTCCTGTAGGCTAGTGGTAGGCAAGAAAGTCCTGTCCCACTTCGGTTGAGGGTTTGATTCCCGCATCCTTGTCCGACGCGATGGGTTGTCACTAGTTCTGCAGGTTTTCCCTTTTCTTAAACTATAATATTATAACATTTCAGAAATAAAATCGAAAAAAGGTTCAAGCTTTAAAAAAAACTATCTGATGTTCAACATAATCCATTCCAACCTTAAGATGTAACTCCCCTACCTGAGTTACCCAGATTCAGAATTATTACATAACATTGGCATGATCACAAGAAAGATCAAGTCTCGAAAGAGCGATTAGTTTAGTAGCCTTGGAATTACTAGATACATTCATTAAGTTTACATTACATCATAAAATGAAAAACTACAACAATATATTCTCCATAGTCCACACTCTTATCCCCTCATACTATCCCTGTAGGTCATTCATAAAATACTTCTTCACATCCTGGAAAAAATAAAACATAAAAAGGGGTGAGCTCAAATGCCCAGTAAGGATAACAATATAGCGAAAACTTTAATAAATAAGAATAAACATTTAAGGCAATGTATAAATAAAACAAAATCCATTTAAAACTTTAAATTCAGCATAATATGGCAGATATAAAATGAAATAATTCTATATACTTATTCACATGGATATTCTACTAGTCGAATAATCACATTCAATATCAATAACCACTTTCATAATGATGGAATGCATAATGCCAGACTATCATAACCACATAGCCAAGGGCTCGTGCCAAGGCTACAAATAAGATTTTGTCAAGGCCTTATTCCAAGACACTAGTTTGTCTCATGAGAACTACCGATGCATCGAGGAGATATAGCAGGCTCCACCTGTCACTTATTAAGTCCAATGCATTCCTCATATGAACAGGTTTAAACATAACATAAACATTCGTATTAAAACTAGCATACGAAATGTCAATACTTTCATCATAAACCATGAATGGTATAAAAATAAAACATCCACAGTCAAACATATCACAAAATATTCAATATAATATGGAATATTTGTATCATAATAAATAAACTTCAAGTAATCCTAAAATCCATCAAAGGATGTTGACATAGATGAAATCAAAAATATTTTTAGAGAAATATCTCTTTCTATTTTAAAGGTTAAAAAACACCTTGTTTGGAAAACAACGGAAAGATTACTTTATAAATTTTTTATAAAAAGTCAAAAAAGGGTATAAATGACTTTAACTCATATTCTTGTAAATAGTAAATTGTTTTGAAATACATTTTTAGGAAACATGGATGTGGATGATTAAGAAATCCCAGTAGATTATTACATATAAACAACCTCAGATAATGAAGAGATTGCGAAATAAACCATTACCTTTTACTTTTCCTTGGTTGGGGTAGGTTAACCTCCTATATAATGGTGAAATAATTTTTATTAAATTATACAAGAATCATATACATTAATATGATATCATATATGATCTTTTAACATTTCTTTGTTAGTATTATCATCGTTTCGGGTGTTAACTTACTCGTTTTCTTTCATATGTTTTGTTACATAAGTTGTGTTTGTTATGGATAGGTTGTATCTTATTCATATCCAGAATGATATTAAGTCCTTAAACATTATTATTAATCATCAAATGAGAATTAGACTTGAATGGATACGATGGGGAATGAATCTCATTGCGTTCGTGGAGACGGTAGTCCGTACGTGCGCACGAGCGAAAATATCATTCTTTTGATATTTAAATAATATATAATTGGATGGTATATCATATATAAATAATCATTATCATGTTATAATTATTTTTTACATGAATTTCACATCATTATTATACCCATCCAAATAATAATGTTTTGAATAACAATTACACCACGACATGGAGACAGTAAGTCGTACGTATGCACGTATGGTGACATGTCATTCAAAGGATGGATAGAATACTAAAATATGGTTGTACCATGTTTATAATAACATCAAAGTATATATAATATACTGTATTTATTATTTTATAATGGTAATAACAAAGAAAGAAGAAGTGGAAGAAGAAAGGAACTTGAAAAAGGGTAGTGAAATCATTACCTCTTCTTCGGGTTCTTCCTTTTGATTTGATCAAAAGGGCTCCTTAGGTTGGATTTATGACTAACGTAAGGACTCTAGGATGAATTGAGGAAAGTTTAGGGAGTATTTGGTCAGGGGTTGGACTAATCAAAAGGCTTTGAAGGTGTGAATTAATGAGAAGGGGGAGTGCCCTTTTATAAGAGGGGTGAGGGGCACGTTTGGAAAAGCTAGAAATATTTTTTTATAATAAATTAATATTGGGTTTCTAATGGATCAAAAGTGGATTATTTAAATGTTAAGGTGGGGATAGGTCGAATACCACTCAAAAAATATGATTTAGACAGGTTTGGGTTACTATATTAACCTTATCATTAAGTATTAACTCTTATTTAATTAGTTTCACTTTTACAACGTCTCTTTGTATTTTTATATTATATGGTTAATAAACATACTATATACATCCAAGAGACCCCCCAAGTGGTACATTAATGATAAAACTATCATGATATAGTATCTTGGACAAACCTTATATTTTTAGGAATTTAATTTCAATTAATAATATAATATTTGTTTTAAAAACTCTTTTATGTCAATTTTGACACTATTCAATAATTGATTTTTGTAAAAATCATAACAGAATGATTACTTCGAAAAAAGTTAATTAAATAAATCATAACATGTAATATTAAATTATAAAACTATTTGTATGTATAAAAATACTCAAATTACATTTATTTGGGTATTTATAATATCAATTATTCTAATTTTTCATTAATTAGGTAATTACTGCATCACTATTGTGTCATAAATAATTTAAATTATTTAATGTCTAAAATTTATAAATAAAATACCATTATGTATGAAATATTTTTATATTTGTAATTAATATTTATAGTCTAAAATCCAACATATATAACCCTATGTAAAAATGGTTTTTCTAAAAGATATATGCTTATGTCATTTTTGTATTTATTTTAACTTAATAAAGTGTCCCTATCACCTACAAGTGGTTCCATGGGGTCCCAAAATAGACCCAAAGATGCCCATAGTCGGATATTTATCCAACAATAAGGTTATTACACGTTTTAGGGTAATTTATTATTATTATAATATTATTTTTAACCCTTATTTACCGGATTTACCCTTTAACCATGGTAAATAAAATATTTATCGAAGTAATTATTCAAAATGTCTAAAAATAAAAGTTACCTATTTACACAATTTGGAGATCCTAATTCCAAATATGGAATCCATTTTTCCAAATTCAAAACACAGAAGTGGCAAAAATTAATTTAAAATTAATTCCCGTTGCTAAAACAAAAAGCGTGTTTTTAAGAGATAATAACTATCAAAAGATTGACACTTGTTCATGTCCGGTTTAATTGTGAAATTATGTCCAATGAAAAAAATTGTATTAAATGGTAAAAATATATTCTAAATATACTTTAAAACAACTCAAATTCATAATTTATCACTATTAATTATTTTGATTAAAAAAGTTGTGTTTAATTAAAATTTAGTAATTTTCACTATTCATCAAAATATAAATGTTATCTGAAAAGTTCCAAAATTTTACCCTAGGATAATTTCGATATTCCGAATCCAAAAATGAAGTCAATTTTGAGAGATGAAATTTATAAAATTTCAAAAAGTGGGTATTACTATTCATAACGGCTAATTTGATTGGTTGTGGTGTGTGTTAGAACTCGAAGTTGCGTACAACACATGCTACTGTATTATTCAAAGGGAAACATACCGTTGAAGCTTGGGGTGTTACATTCTCCCCTCCTTCAGATAATTTCATCCTCGAAATTTCTAGAATATTACAGCATAAAAAGACTCGGGTGGTTCGTCATCATAAGTTCCTTGGGTTCCCACGTTGCCTCTTCCATTTTATGGTTTCTCTATAGAACTCTTATCAGACGAGTCGTCTAATTTCTCAGAACTTGTTCTCTCGTATCAAGAATCCTGATGGGATCTTCGCAATAAGACAGATCGGGTTCCAGTTCTAATTCCTCATAGGTGCGTAATGCGTTGGGTCAGGCATGTATTTCCTCAACAGTGATACGTGGAACACATCGTGAACTTTGGAGAGACTTGGCGGCATTACCAAACGGTAAGCTACAACTCCAATTTTTTCTAGAATTTCGAATTATCTGATATACCTAGGACTCAATTTACCCTTCTAACCAAAATTTATAACTCCCTTCCATGGATATAACTTCAGGAAAACATGATCACCGACTTGAAATTCCAAATCCTTCCTTCGATTATCGGCATAACTCTTCTGCATACTTTGAGCATCTTTGATATGGTTTTGGATTACCTTCACCTTTTCCATCGTTTCCTCCACCAGTTATGGGCCTACACGTTTTCTTTCACCAACGTCATCCCAACAGGTTGGTGTGCGACATCTCCTTACGTATAACGCTTCATATGGTGCCATCCGAATACTTGAATGGAATCTATTATTATAGGAAAATTCTACCAGAGGTAAATATTGATCCCACATACCCTAAAAGTCAAGTGAGAATGATCTCAACATGTCTTCTAAGGTTTGAATAGTCCATTCTGATTGTCCGTCTATTTGAGGGTGGTAGGCAGTGCTAAATTGAAGTTCAGTATCCAAGGATTTCTGAAGACTCTTCCAGAATCTTGAAGTAAAACGGGGATCATGATAAGAAACAATCGATAGGGGTACTCCATGAAGTCTCACCACTTCATTAATATATAGTCTTTCTAGAAGTTTCAGTGTTAGATCTTCTCTTATAGAAAGAAAATGTGCTGACTTGGTAAGACGATCAATAATAACCCACATTGCATCATTCCTTCTAGGAGTATTTGGTAGCCCCATGAAAAAGTCCATCGTAATATTGTCCCATTTCCACTCCGGTATGGGAAGAGGTTGCATGACTCCTCCAGGCTGTTGCCTTCCAGATTTCACTTGTTGACAAACCATACATCTTGACACAAAATCAGCAATCTCCCACTTCATGTTGTCCCACCAAAAGTTTTCCTTCACGTCTCTATAAATTTTGGTGCTCCTAGGGTGTATAGAGAAATTAGAACTATGAGCATCTTCCAACAATTCCCTTTTTAGATCAGGTATATTGGGAACAAAAATTCTCTTCCCAAATTTCCAAATTCCATCTTCATACCCAAAGTCATTCAATCTCCCATCATTCACAGCTTTAATCTTCTTTTTAAATTCTTCATCATCAGTCTGAGAACTCTTAATCCTTTCTAGTAAAGATGGCTTGGAAACCATTTGAAAAATCATTGATGTTTCACCTTGCTTGGTGATTCCCATATCCAACTTTACTAGATCCATAAAAATAGGATCCCTTTCAATTTTCATCATGTTCAAAACTCCATGATCTTTTCTGCTCAAAGCATCTTCCACCTTATTTACCTTCCCAGTGGTATTGTATCATGAAATCATAATCCTTGAGTAGTTCAAGCCATCGCCTTTGCCTCATGTTGAGTTCTTTTTGTGAGAAAATATACTTCAAACTCTTGTGATCAGTATAAATATCATGTTTTCACCATAGAGGTAGTGTCTCCATATATTCAAGGAAAAGATCACAAATTCTAACTCAATATCATGAGTAGGATAGTTTTGCTCATGAATTTTCAACTATCATGATGCATAGGCAATAACCCTATCATTCTGCATAAGGACACAACCAAGTCCTTTCTTCGATGCATCACTATAAATAACGAACCCATCATTCCCTGATGGTATAGTCAATATAGGAGAATTGACTAATCTTCTCTTCAGTTCTTCGAAACATTTTCACACTCTTTTTTCCAAACAAATTTAACCCCCTTACGTGTGAGCTTTGTTAATGGGTTATCCAATCGGGCAAAATTCTGGATGAAACGTCGATAATAACTAGCTAAACCAATAAAACTGCGTACCTCAGTTATACTCATTGGTGCATGCCATTCTTGGATTGCCTTGGTCATATAAGGATCAATAGAGATTCCATCTTTAGAGACAATATGGCCAAGAAAAGAAATCTCCTGAAGCCAGAATTCACACTTGCTAAGCTTCCATATAATTCATGTCTTCTCAGAGTCTTCAGTATAATGTGCAAGTGATTTTCATGATCTTAGTATATTTTAAAGTATACCAAGATATCATCAATAAATACCACCACAAATTCATCTAGATATTACTTTAAAACTCTATTCAATATATCCATGAATACAGAGGGTGCATTAGTCATCCCAAAAGGCATTACCGTAAACTCGTAATGCACGTACCTGGTTCGAAATGTTGTCTTCGGAATGTCTTCCTTCTTCACACACAACTAATGGTATCCAAACCGAAGGTCAATATTTGAAAAGTATTGAGCTCCATGCAATTGGTCAAATAAATCATCAATGCGAGGTAGGGGATACTTGTTCTTTATTGTTATAGCATTAATCTCCCTATTGTCGAAACATAACCTCATAGATCCATCTTTCATTTTAACAAAAATAACAGGGGATCCCCAAGGAGAAACACTAGGGTGAATAAATCCCTTATTACTCAATTCCTCTAGTTGTTTCTTTAGATCAACTAATTACACAGTGGCCATTCTATAAGGGGTCTTCAATATAGGCCTTGATCTAGGAATTAAATCAATGGAAAACTCAACTTCTCATTCTGGAGGATGTCCAGGTAAATCTTCTAGAAACACATCAACATATTCTTTCAAAATAGGTACATCTTGTATTTGAACATTCCTTTCCTCACCCACAATCATTTCATTCTCTTCCTCCCCAATAATTGAATTTAGTTGAGCTACTGGGGGTGGATCTAGATAAGAATTAGGTGGTGACGATTCTGCTCTAAAGATAAGGTGTTCCTTATCATCATTATAAAAAATCGTAACCTCCTTCTTCTTACAATAAATCTTAGCATCATAGTCCGAAAGCCAATCCGTACCGAGGATTATATCAAACTCAATCATAGGTATGCCGATGAGATCAGCAGATAAAGAACATTTATGTGCTCTAATGGGGATTGATTCACAAAACCTCGTTGCAATGATACTTCCCTTAGGAGTTTTAACTAACAACTCCCTTGTTAAATCAAATTGGAAATATCTAATTTTCTTAGAAAACTAGGAAGATATGAAACAATGCAATGATCCAGAATCAAATAATGCATTTTCTAAACTTGAGGAAACCATTAAATTACTTTCCACCACGTCTTTCGGAGCTTCTACCTCATCAGTAGTGATAACATAAGCTTGGCCTTGATCCCTTGGAATTTTTTGATGTATGTTCCCCTGATGATTAGGACATTAATTTTCATAATGTCCCATCTCCCTTAAATTATAGAATTGTACATCGGTAGCTTCCTTCTTCCCCTTGCAATCACGAGCTTAGTGGCCTTTTTCACCACACTTGTAACAGACTCCCATTCCTTTTAAGCAAGTACCGGGGTGTTTCTTCCCACATTTACTACAGGATGGATATTCAACTTTTTCCTTCTTCCCCTTATTTCCATTCCCAGATTGATAGACAGATCTCTTCTTCTCTTTCTTTGCTTTACAGTCACAAGACTTAGATAATTCCTTTTCTGTCTTGATCGCACATGAGACAATGTCTTCGTACGATGAGAAGGATTGTGAGACTAATGCTCGATGGAGGAATGGTTTTAACCCATCAAAGAAACAATCAATCTTACTTCTTGGGTTACATATATAATCTCCAACATACCTTGCTAACCTCATAAATTTATCCTCATACTTTGCGAAATTCTCATCCTCCTTTTGTCTCGGACTCAGAAATTGTCTTTCCATATCTCCTCGATAGTCACGAGGAAAGTATTTTTCTAAAAACAGATCTTTGAACTCCCTCCATTACATATTTGATACTTCATCATATTACTTCGTGTTTTGAATCAATGACCACCATTGATCAACATCTCTAGTGAGGCGATAAACTACCATGACAAATTTTTCCCTTTCACTACTCCCCAAAGACTGAAATATTTTATCTAGGGAACTTATACATTGCTCAGCTACTAATGGATTTGTACTCCCATTTAATGTTGGTAGTTGCTGCCTCATGAAGCGATCTAACATTGATCCTCCATGCTGTGGATCAGGGTGCTCTATACGGGTAAGGTTATTATTCATAACCTGAGTGAGTTGTCCCAGTATGGTGATTAGATGATCAGCACCAGTTGCATCACCAGATTCACTATAATTATCTTGAGTAGGAGGGAAATCCCTACATGGAGTGCATGCATTGATACAGTTTCCATTTCTTCCACTAGGCTCCATTTCTAAACAATGGCATAATCTAGATCAGTTTATGAATCAAAATACATAATTCCATACTTATAAACACTTATCATAAATTGAACTATTTATGTATATAATCCATAATCATAAAAATGTTTTCATTGAGTAAGTATATACTCATAAACCCTTCATAATGATTTGTAAAGAAAATGAGAGTTATCCTAATCATATCCCTCGGGAGTGTCGTAACCAAGAGTGCAACAAGGCCTGTTGTCATGCACCAGTTCCCGTTCGAGTCTATCTTAAAGCAGTGTTCTCGGGTTTTAACCCTAGGTACATCTGTGTCAGAGCCGCCTCTACCTGCTCGTATCTAGACAAGGATGTATTTCTTGGAAAACTCACAAAATCTATACAATACCAAAATTCTAGGAAGTTCTTCTATACTAATTCTCAAAGTCCATCTTAAATCTATGTGCTATAATCAGAGTTTATCTAAATCTAGCTTTCAATGTTTGTACTAAACTTCCTCTGATACCAACTGTAACACCCCGACCCCAGTTACCCAGAGTCGGTGTATTAATACATAACATTGGCATGATCACAAGAAAGATCAAGTCTTCAAAGACCGATTAGTTTAGTATGTAGGATCGAAATAGTGATGTAGATTCTCAATTTACAAGAGGGGGTGAATTGTAAACTTTAAAAATTCCTTTGGAACCTTTAAAGCTAGATACTAATAACTATGTTTTCCTTAAGCAAAGGAAAGTACTAAGTTTAACAAAGTTAAACTAAGAAAATTCACAACACCTCTAATACTGAATGCAAACTTGGAAAGAGATTCTGAAAGTAGGTTCCGAAAATATGGTTCCAGAATTTGAAACTTAACAAAAGTTACAATATGAGATTCTACCTTAAAGCGTATAGAATCTAAATGTAACAGAGTACAAGTAAGGAAGTATAAGAAATTTATACTTTCCTTATAATACAAAATGCAGCGGAAATGAAACAAGTAGTTAAACTACAAGTAACAAGATAATAGTCTTTTAACCCAAAGAGAAGGGTATCCAACAACCTTGGATAAAGGTCCCTTGATTTATACTTTCAAGCAAGTCTGTCTTACCCACACCAGGGTAAGCCCTCGATACGAAGATCGGAGTGTCTCTGTCTTGCTATCCCCGCAAGCCCTCAACTTCAAGGTAGTTGGCAACCTCTGTCTTCCTCAGCAAGGAAGCCCTCGAACTTCAAGGTAGTCAGCACCTCTGTCTTCCTATCCCCGGAAGTCCTCGAATGTAATCACCAACATTCGGAGTCGCACAAAGCTTTGAGAGTTAATAAGAGCATCTCTCTCTAGAAATCACTTCAAGCATGTAATCACATGAGTCGAAGATCAGTCAGCCTTTCAACACTGAGCTCTTTCAAATGAGCTCCTATTTATAGGCAAATTTCCAATGGTTGGCTCCTTCTTCCAACGATCATATTTACCATGAAATTCGGAAGGACCTGTATATGTGTAACTCAACCAACGGTTAATAAGAAACAGAATAGATGACATCGTTTTATAACAAACTTTGTATAACTGAATGTACGACATCGTTTTGGAATGAAGCAAATGTAAGTAAAGACTAATTAATAGTTCGGAGTGTTAAGAAAGTCAAAGTTTCAGAGTCTAACCAAAATGAAGTTTGGAGTCTATGTTAAGAAATGTTCAGATTCTATTTTATAGAAAATCAGAGTCTGGTTTCATTAGAAATCGGATTCTAAATCTGTAGAGTTCGGAGTCGAACTTCTTAAGAGTTCAGAGTCAAACTTCTAAAGAGTTCAGAGTTGAACTTCTAAAGAGTTCGGAGTCGAACTTCTAAAGATTTCGAATTAGAACCGCTTCAGAGTTTGGAATCCGGAATTTGGATTAAAACTATATTACAGATCACATCCAAGATTCGGATCCTAAAAACAGAATACTCCAACTTTTCATTATAAGGCTCCGACAATTTGGTTGTGATTCCGGTTTTTGATTTTAAGGGAAAACATGGCTAAGTATAAGAATAACTAGGTTAAGGTAAATTTCCTTAAGGAAGTAAATTTTCCTTATAAAAGCAATTTTCCTTAAGGATAAGGTGTTTGTGATTTTCAAAATAAGAAGGAATAGAAAATTAATAAGGAAAACCTTATTGACTCAACAATCTCCCCCTTTTTGGAAAGCACAAACATCCTTACGAAAAATAAGTTCTAGGAAGAAAAAAAACATTAAAGCTTATCTCCCTTTTCTTTAAGGATATTGATGAATACGACTAACTCCCCCTTAGGCCTTGAAACTCTAAGGATCATATTCAGATTTCCAGAGTGACATTTTATTACAAATGAGAAAGTCTTCTTTAATAAAACTCCCCCTTAGATAAACTCTTATTAGAGTTCTTCTTTTTCTTAAGGATCTTTTCCTTCTCCCCCTTTGTGATTTTCAAAAAGAGAGAGATTGTTGAGTCAATAAGGTTTTCCTTATAACTTTTCCATTCCTTCTTGTTTTGAAAATCTTTTCAAAATAGATTTTGTTACCAATCATGTGCCGGGAACATCCAATATCCATGTACCATGTATTGTTGCTGGTACTCTCTTTATTTTCCTAAAATCAAGAAGAAAATTAGACTTTCGGAATCCAAACCTGTTTGGATCCGAGATTTCCAGATAATAAAATTTTAGGAACCCACATCTTCTTAGAGAAGTAAGCTTTGTGAAATCCTAAAGATTGGGTTTTGTTTAAGGAACAATTCTTTTCCCAGTGACCACCACATTGACACTTGGTACAAAATGGGGCACTTTGAGGAATAAAATAATTGTTACTGAAAATTGGTTTTGCATGGGTATAACCAAATCCGGATTTATTTCTTAAAGGTCGTACTTGAGAATACATTTTATCAAAATTTTACTTACCATGGGTAAAGTTTGATAAACACTTCTTTAAGGAAAACATTTCGGACTTGAGTTCTACAACCAAGTTTTTATCCTCAAAATAATTAGTTTTAGAACTAGAGCTAGGCTCAAAAACATTTTTATTAGAAATTACTTTTTCTAATTCTTTAAAAAGTTTGTTCTTCTCAGAACTTACTTCCTCAAGATTTTTTGAAATACTTTCAAAATCAGTATTTTTCTTATCAAGATCTTTAGAAAGATCTGATATCTCTTTTGTAAGAATAGAATTCCTAGAGTTTTCCTTATCAAGTTTCTTATTGAGTTTGGAATTCTCAATTTCAAGAAGTTCAGAAAATCTAGAGACTTCTTCATAAGTAGGTAAAGTATTTTCCTCATCAGAAGATGATTCTTCATCAGAAGAGTTATAATAATTACTATCATTGGAATTTAAAGAAACATTGGTCAATGATTCAGCATTTCGTACCTTAGCCATAAAACAATGATTATCAATAGGTAATCTGGCTATAAGACCAAGATTCTTCTTTCCTGAAGATTCATAATCAGAAGATTCATCTGAAGAGTCACCACCACTTGCACTCCAGATGTCATTGGCTTTCAAAACTTTCTTAGCTTTAGCTTTATAGAATTTCTTTCTATTCCTGTCTGAATGCCTTTCTTTTCTTTCTTTCTTTTTGAGAATAGGGCAATCTGGTCTAATATGTCCAGCTCTTTTTCATTCATAACAAGTAACTTCTCCATCTTTCTTATCTTTCCTTTCCTTTTTCTTATACTTTGATTGGAAATTTCTCTAGCCAGCAATCTTGTTCATCCTTTGAGCAAGATTTTCTAGTTCATTTTCTGATACTTCACTCTCACTAGATTCTGATAGGAAAATAACTTTCTTAGACTTGGATCTGGTTACTCTCTCAGGAGTCTTAGATTTCATCTGATTTGAAGTTGTAGTAAAGGCAACAGTACCATTTCCATTCTTCTTCTTGATGTTGTCTACATCTCTCTTCATTTTGGTTTCATGTTGTAGAAGAGTTCCAAAAAGCTCATCAAGAGAGATCTGAGTGACCTTCCTGTTTTCATCTACAGTTGTTCTTTTGTATTCCCACTCATTGGGCATAATATCAATTATTTTATCCAAAAGAGCTTCATCATATAAACCTTTCTCTCCCATAGATTGTAGGATATTTATGATAGTCATAAATCTCTGTTGAACTTTACAGATTGGTTCTCCATAAGGAAAGTTGAATCCATGATATTCAGCTCTAAGCATAGCTATTCTAGTCTCAATCACTTTAGAAGTGCCAAAGTGTGTAACCTATAACTTCTTCCATATACAGTTAGCTGATTCACAAGAATAAATTTGGCTATATATATTTCTAGTCATTGAACATAGTAGAGAATTGCATACCTTATAATTAAGTTGATATTCTTTCTTTTCCTGGATAGTGAATGTTCTAACTTCCTTGTCAAGAATTTTATAATCACTAGTAAGAATTACAAAATTATCCACTCCAGTGTTGATAACAAAAGTCTTCATTCGATCTCTCCAGTACTCATAGTCATTACCATCAAATATTGGTGGTCTTGTAGGATTTAGATTATCAATCGAACCAACATTAATTCCTGCCATACCACACAACCCTTGGCACACAAATTTGTTAGTAGAAAAAGTTTTGTAATAACAATGTTCGGAATGAGAATGTTTGGAATGGTAAAGCTTGGAATGTCAAAGTTTGAAATGACAAAGTGAGCAAGAAAAACTTATTCGTAAGTATAAGTATTTCAGAAACCTCCTCTGATACCAATTATAGGATCAAAATAGTGATGTAGATGCTCAATTTACAAGAGGGGGGGTGAATTGTAAACTTTAAAAATTCCTTTGGAAGCTTTAAAGCTAGATACTAATAACTATGTTTTCCTTAAGCAAAGGAAAGTACTATGTTTAACAAAGTTAAACTAAGCAAATTCACAACACCTCTAATACCGAATGCAAACTTGGAAAGAGATTCCGAAAGTAGGTTCTGGAAATATGGTTCCGGAATTTGAAACTTAACAAAGTAAAAATATGAGATTCTACCTTAAATCATATAGAATCTAAATGTAACAGAGTACAAGTAAGGAAGTATAAGAAAGTTATACTTTCCTTATAATACAAAATGCAGCGGAAATGAAACAAGTAGTTAAACTACAAGTAACAAGATAATAGTCTTTTAACCCAAAGAGAAGGGTATCCAACAACCTTGGATAAAGGTCCCTTGATTTATACTTTCAAGCAAGTATGTATTACCCACACCAGGGTAAGCCCTCGATACGAAGATCGGAGTGTCTCTGTCTTGCTATCCCCATAAGCCCTCAACTTCAAGGTAGTTGGCAACCTCTGTCTTCCTCAGCAAGGAAGCCCTCGAACTTCAAGGTAGTCATCACCTCTGTCTTCCTATCCCCGGAAGTCCTCGAATGTAATCACCAACATTCGGAGTCGCACGAAGCTTTGAGAGTTAATAAGATCCTCTCTCTCTAGAAATCACTTAAAGCATGTAATCACATGAGTCGAAGATCAGTCAGCCTTTCAGCACTGAGCTCTTTCAAATGAGCTCCTATTTATAGGCAAATTTCCAACGGTCGGCTCCTTCTTCCAACGGTCATATTTACAATGAAATTCAGAAGGACCTGTACATGTGTAACTCAGCCAACGGTTAATAAGAAACAGAATAGACAACATTGTTTTATAAAAAACTTTGTATAACTGAATGTACAACATCGTTTTGGAATGAAGCAAATGTAAGTAAAGACTAATTAATAGTTCGGAGTGTTAAGAAAGTCAAAGGTTCAGAGTCTAACCAAAATGAAGTTTGGAGTCTATGTTAAGAAATGTTCGGATTCTATTTTATAGAAAATCAGAGTCTGGTTTCATGAGAAATCGGATTCTAAATCTGTAGAGTTCAGAGTCGAACTTCTTAAGAGTTCGGAGTCAAACATCTAAAGAGTTCGGAGTTGAACTTCTAAAGAGTTTGGAGTCGAACTTATAAAGAGTTCGAATTAGAACTGCTTCAGAGTTTGGAATCCAGAATTTGGATTAAAACTATATTACAGATCACATCCAAGATTCGGATCCTAAAAACAGAATACTCCAACTTTTCATTATAAGGCTCTGACAATTTGGTTGTGATTCCGGTTTTTTATTTTAAGGGGAAAATGGCTAAGTATAAGAATAACTAGGTTAAGGTAAATTTCCTTAAGGAAGTAAATTTTCTTTATAAAAGCAATTTTCCTTAAGGATAAGGTGTTTGTGATTTTCAAAACAAGAAGGAATGGAAAAGTCATAAGGAAAACCTTATTGACTCAACATAGTAGCCTTGGAATTACTAGATACGTTCATAAATTTTACATTACATCATAAAATAAAAAACTACAACAATATAGTCTCCATAGTCCACACTCTTATCCCCTCATACTATCCCTGCAGTTCATTCATAAAATACTTCTTCACATCCTGGGAAAAATAAAACATAGAAAGGGGTGAGCTCAAATTCCCAGTAAGGATAACAATATAGCGGAAATTTTCATAAATAAGCATAAACATTTAAGGGAATGTATAACTAAAACAGAAGCCTTTTAAAACTTGAAATTCAGCATAATATGGAAGAAATAAAATGAACTAATTCCATATACTTATTCACATGGATATTCTACTAGTCGAATAATCACATGCAATATCAATAACCACTTTCATAATGATGGAATGCATAATGCCAGACTATCATAACCACATAGCCAAGGCATCGTGCCAAGACTACAAATAAGATTTTATCAAGGCATTGTGCCAAGACACTAGTTTCTCTCATGAGACATACCGATGCATCAAGGAGATATAGCGGGATCCACCCGTCACTTATTAAGTCCAATGCATTCCTCATATGAACAGGTATAAACATAACATAAACATTCATATTAAAAATAGCATACAAAAAGTCAATATTTTCTTGATAAACCATGAATGGTATAAAAATAACACATCCACAGTCAAACATATTACAAAACCTTCAATACAATATGGGAGATTCGTATCATAATAAATAAACTTCAAATAAGCTTTAAATCCATCAAAGGATGTTGACATAGATGAAATCAAAACTCTTTTTAGAGAAATATCTATTTCTATTTTGAAATAATTTAAGAGTCATATATTTATAAAATAAAACATTTTCTTTGAAAATATTCTTATAATCTTGTAAGGTAAGCTTCGACGATTTTATAATGGCGGAAAATAGCCACACCCACCGTATAAGTTAAAAAAACATTCTTACCTTAATTCTGTTGAAAAGGTTAAAAAGAACCTTGTTTGGAAAATGATGAAAACATTCCTTTATAAACCTCTTATAAAAAGTCAAACAAGGGTATAAATGACTTTAAATCATATTCTTTTAAATAGTAAAAATGTTTTGAAATACATTTTTAAGAAACATGGATGTGGATGATAAAGAAATCCCAGTAGATTATTACGTATAAACAACCTCGGATAATGAAGAGATTGAGAAATAAACCCTTACCTTGTACTTTTCCTTGGTTGGGGTAGGTTAACATCCTCTATAATGGTGAAATAATTGTTATTAAATTATACAATAATCATATACATTAATATGATATCATATATGATCTTTTAACATTGCTTTGTTAGTATTATCATCATTTCGGGTGTTAACTTACTCGTTTTCTTTCATATGTTTTGTTACAAAAGCTATGTTTGTTATGGATAGGTTGTATCATATTTGTATCCAGAATTATATTAAGTCCTTAAACATTATTATTAATCATAAAATGAGAATTATACTTGAATGGATATGATGGGGAATGAATCTCATCGCGTTCGTGGAGACGGTAGTCCATATGTACGCACGAGCGACAATATCATTCTTTTGATATTAAAATAATATATAATTGGATGGTATATCATATATACAGAATCATTATAATGTTATATTTATTATTTACATGAATTTTACATCATTATTATTCCCATCCAAATAATAATGTTTTGAATAACAATTACACCACAACGTGGAGACGGTAAGCCGTACGTACGCACGTATGGTGACATGTCATTCAAAGGATGGATAGAATACTGAAATATGATTTTCACATGTTTAAAATAACATAAAGGTATATATAATATACTGGAGTTATTATTTTAGAATTGTAATAACAAATAAAGAAGAAGTGGAAGAAGAAAGGAACTTGAAAAAGGGTGGTGAAATCATTACCTCTTCTTCGGGTTCTTCCTTTTGATTTGATTAAATGGGATCCTTAGGTTGGCTTTATGACTAAAGGAAGGCCTCCAGGATGAATTGAGGGAAGTTTAGAGAGTATTTTTGTAGGGTTTGGCAGAACCAAAAGGCTTTGAAGGTGTGAATTAATGAGAAAGGGGAGTGCCCTTTTATAAGAGAGGTGAGGGGCACCATTGGAAAAGCTAGAAATATTATTTTATAATAAATTCATATTTTGTTTCTAATGACTCCAAAGTGGATTATTTAAAGTTTAAGGTGGGTATAGGTCGAAAAAAACTTAACCAATAGGATTTAGACAGGTTTGGGTTACTATATTAACCTTATCTTAAAGTATTAACTCTTAGTTAATTAGTTTCACTTTTACAATGTCTCTTTGTATTTTAATATTATATGGTTAATAAACTTACTATATATATCCAAACGACCCCCAAGTGGTACATTAATGATAAAAATATCATGATATAGTCTCTTGGCCGAACCTTAGATTTTTAGGAATTTAATATCAATTAATAATATAATATTAGTTTTAAAAACTCTTTTTGACAATTTTGACACTATTCAATAATTGATTTTTTTAAAACTTATAACAGAATTATTACTTCCAGAAAAGTTAATTAAATCAATAATAACATATCATATTAGCCTATAAATTTATTTTTATTTATAAAAAGTCTGAAATTACATTTATTTGGGTATTTATAATGTCAATTATTCTAATTTTTCATTAATTAGGTAATTACTGCATCACCATTGTGTCATAAATAACTTAAATTATTTAATTTCTAAAAATTATATATAAAATACCATTATATAGAAATTTTTTTATCTTTATAATGAATATTTATAGTAGAAAATAAAACATATATAACCCTATGGAAAAAATGTTTTTCTAAACGATATATGGTTATGTCATTTTTGTATTTATTTTAACTTAATAAAGTGTCCCTATCACCTACAAGTGGCTCCATGGGGTCCCAAAATCGACCCAAAGATGCCCATAGTCGGACATGTGTCGACCAATAAGGTTAGGAAACGTTTTAGGGTAATTTATTATTATTATAATATTATTTTTAACCCTTATTTACCGGATTTACCCTTTAACCATGGTAAATAAAATATTTACCGAAGTAATTATTCAAAATGTCTAAAAATAAAAGTTACCTATTTATAAAATTTGGACATCCTGATTCCAAATACGGAATCCATTTTTCCAAATTCAAAACACAGAAGTGGCAGAAATTAATTTAAAATTAATTCCCATTGTTAAAATAAAAATCTTGTTTTTAAGAGATAATAACTATCAAAAGATTGACACTTGTTCATGTCCGGTTTAATTGTGAAATTATGTCTAATGACAAAAATTGTATTAAATGGTAAAAATATATACTAAATATACTTTAAAACCACTCAAATTCATAATTTATCACTATTAATTATTTCTATTTAAAAAGTTGTTTGTAATTAAAATTGAGTAATTTTCACTATTCATCAAAATATAAATGTTATCCGAAAAGTTCCAAAATTTTACCCTAGGCTAATTTCGATATTCCGAATCCAAAAATGAAGTTAATTTTGAGAGATGAAATTTATAAAATTTCAAAAAGTGGGTATTACTATTCATAACGGCTAGTTTGATTGGGTGTGGTGTGTGTTAGAACTCGAAGTTGCATACAACACATGCTACTGTATTATTCAAAGAGAAACATACCATTGAATCTTGGGGTGTTACATAAGACTTATCAGAAATACTTATGTCCAATATCATATTATAATGAAAACGACTACTAGAAAGGTCATCTACCAAGCATGTGAATATCATCATTTATCCCCATATATCATAAGATATATCTTGTTGGTCACATTCCAAACATTTGAATTTCTTAATAATGTATTTTCTTAAAACATGAGTTATTATCTAACCTTAGTGAAAACATAAATGTTGTCAAAGGTGAAATCTTTCCACATACCAAAATCCAAAAAATACTATATACTCAAACCATGATATCACTTTGTACTTATATTAATCATGAGCTCATTAATAATATCCAACATATTATTTTCTCCTTATCCCTTAATTATGATCATATCATCTGCTTTCCAAAAATATCTGATTAACCTTTCATGGTTACTGGTACCATTCGACGTATACTTTCAAATACTCAAGGGAAAAAATAGTGTAACAATCCTTAGATGTTTCTTTATTCGATAGTACCATTAAATTACCTATTCAATATTACTCTTTATAAACATAAAATCATTCCACTACCTTCTTAAACCATTAACTGAGCTTTATCATTTTATTCATCAACACTTCTTTCATATCATATATCATTTTTAGTCTCCCCATCATCATCAACATAAATACTACCCATACGACCATGTCGATTCTCTACATGAGACTTTCCCTTAGGGAATTGGTTTGCATAATTCCCGTACATTCGACATTTAAAACATTTAACTGTTGTTGATGTCTTAACAATACCATTATACTTATCCATAGTGTTAACTAAACCCTTTGCTTTGCAATTACTGGATTTTTGTCCTTCTCTTCCACACCCAAAGCATCTTCCAGTTCCTTTGAAACATTCTCCTTGATGTCTCTTCCCACATGATTTACATGATTAAAATTGAACTTTCATTCCTCTATGATCATCATGAAACTCTTTCTTTCTCTTATTAACTGAGTCGGGAAACTTACCAAAGTTGAGATTATTGATCATATTATGAGATTTCTTATTAGGCATGATAACGATGTTTTACCTTCCAAATCCCATTTCATTTGCTTGATCATGAATAATATCATTCCATTGTCCACCATATTCTCCATTAACATGAATCTTTCGGTTTCCAACCATTTTTTAAAACCCAAAATGAATAGTGTGAGAGGCAAAAATCATCCTAAGAAAATAACATAATAAAGGGGAGTAATTTGAATCTCTAAAATCATAGGTTTAATCCTAGGTTATTCAGTATCGTTATCATAATTCTAGGACTGTAACCTATACTTATACTTAACCTTATAGACATCCCTAGACATACCTTAGAAATATCTCTAGGGATCTCACTAAAGTTTTCGGATCCTAGTTTCCAAAGTTTAACTAAACCTTCGCTATGATACCAACTTTAGAGACCCAAAGCTTGACATATATATACATTACATTACTTTTACGGAATACTTAATACAGGACAAAAACAGACGCCCAAAAACCGTATTAGTTTAGTGTCTTTGGAATCTCGGAATATAATCTTATAATCATGGTGAAAGATCTTCAAAATATCCCATAAAGATCTTACCCTTTGGTTTTATTACCTAAAAACATTATTTATATCATGGGGAAAAGAAAAAATAAAAAGGGTGAGCTCAAATTCTCAGTAAGGGTAAACATGGAGAACTTAAAAACAATCCATAAACATTTGAACGTAAAAACATGAACATAAAACATCAAAATCTTGAGCAATGACCTAAATATTGGAAGTACATAAGTTATAGATCATAAAGGAACATTAATCATGATAAATTAAACATGTAATTTTGGTAAACGATTAAGCACATGATATGATTTCCATAGTAGCCAAGGAATTTTTGCCAAGACCATCATAGTGGACAAAGTCCCTTACTGAACCATGTTTACTTCCCATTCCAGCCCTGTATTACTGAACCTGATTCACTTTCCATTCTAACCACATCTATCTCATGAGATATAAATATTTACCTAATTAATTAGAGGGAGATATATGTCCCACCCATCTCATAATGAAATCATTCTTACTTGTTCCACAAAATAAACATAAATCATTCATCATAACCCAAAGAATAAAATGGGTTTCATAAACATCATCCCATCATAACGTAATCCATATAAAACAAATGGATATCATTTAATCATAAGAATAATCAAACCATGTAAATAATAGAGACATTATAATTGAAACATAATCATACTAAATAATGTCATCTTAGATGGAAAATAGTTCTGACAAAACACTTGAAATGAATTCTTGTGGAAAATATCCTTTCTTCTTCAAAATCATTTTCTTTTCAAAAAATTCCATTCAATTTTAAATGAAAAGGATTTTTTTAAAAATAATAATGAAATATTATAGATTAATTTTCATGAAAATTAGTCATTATGAAACCGTAAAAATACATTCATGTCATATAAGTTAAAAAAACATTCTCCTTGTACTTTTTCCAGAAAAGTCAAAAAGTTCATGTATGGTAAACAAAAGAAAGATTCCTTCCGTAACACAATGTAAAAGTCAAAGAGGGGTAAAAATGACTTTAAAAATACATGGAAGAATACTAAAAACTTTATGAAAAACATTTTTATGGACTCGGATGAAAAATATAACCCCAGTAATTAATTACGTATAAGCAATCTCGGATAAAAATGAGATTTGAAAAATTATCCCTTACCTTAGGTCCAATTTCTTCCGTACGTGTCTAAAAATCCTGTATAGTGGGTTTGAACATATTATTAACTTGTAACATAAACATAATAATATTTATTATATCATATATGATTCAATTATGACTTTATATTACCCGTTCGTTTGTAAATTCCATGTTAAAACAACGTTTTGGGTAAAATCGTTTTATTTATCGTGCTTGTTTCGACTTGTTGTTCTTGATATTATTACGTATATCCTGATTTACTTAATTATAGAATGTAAAAAATTATTTATATATAATATATTTTCATTATATAAATATATATGATAGATCGATAAATGGAAGGAAATACCCCGTTCATGGAGACGGTAGGCCATACGTACGCATGAACGTTGCTTTCGTTTCCTTATTGAATTGAATGGAATTAAGTAAATGAAACATATATGTAATTAAATAAAGTATCAATATTATGTAATATCTTTCATGATTATTTATTATATATACTTTATAATCATACTTGAATGGTTAATCATGGAAAATGAATCTCATTGCGTTCGTGGAGACAGTAGTCCGTACGTACGCACGAGCAACAATATCATTCTTTTGATATTAAAATATTATATAATTGGATGTATATAATATATAAAAAATCATCATAATGTTATATTTATTATTTATATCATTTATAATCATTATTATACCCATCCAAATGATGAAATGTTTGAATAACAAACTACACCACGACGTGGAGACGGTAAGCCGTACGTACGCACGTGTGGTGACTTTTTCATTCATTGGATGGATAAAATATCTAATATGGTTGTACCATTTTTATAACAAAATCACAGTATATATAATATATTGGATTTATTATTTTAGAATGGAAACAACAAAGAAGGAGGAAGTGGAAGAAGAAAGGAACTTAAAATAGGTGGTGAGATATTTACCTCTTCTTTGGGTTCTTCCTATTGATTTGATCAAAAGGGCCCCTTAGGATGCCTTTATGACTAAAGGAATGCATCTAGGATGAAGGGGGGACGTTTTAGAGGGTATTTGTTCAGTTTTTGGCCGATCCAAATGTCTTTGGATGCGTGAATTAGAGAGATGGGTGAGTGCCCTTCTATAAGAGGGGTGATGGACACCTTAGGAAACAATTAAAATATTATTTTATAATAAATTCATATTCTGTTTATAATGGCTCCAAAGTGACTTATTTTGATGATATGGTGGGGATGGGTCTCAATCCTCTGAAATCATAGGTTTTAGACAATTTTAGGTTAC
The DNA here is from genome assembly GCA_963277665.1 of Viscum album. Classification (NCBI taxonomy): domain Eukaryota; kingdom Viridiplantae; phylum Streptophyta; class Magnoliopsida; order Santalales; family Viscaceae; genus Viscum; species Viscum album. Next base: position 1,606,647,761 of record OY728129.1, on the reverse strand, counting down.
CATTTTAACCATATCATTTAGATTTAACTCTAAGTTAAATAATTTAACTTTTACCGTGTCTTCTTGTATTCTTAAACTATATGGTTAATAAACTTACTATAAAATTCCAATATAATTCCAATTGATTAATTAATGACATATATATTATTATATAAGTCCTTTGGCCGAACCATATATTTTTAGGACCATTATATCAATTAATAATATAATATTTTGTTTAAAAAACTTTTTTATGTCAATTTTGACACTATTTGGTATTTTGTTTTTTATAAATTCATAATAGCGTTATTACTTTGCAAACAATTCATCTAACAAACCCTAATATGTTATAGTAACCTATAAAATTAGTTTAATTCATAAAAAGTCTCAAATTACACTCATTTTGGTATTTATAATATCAATTATGTTAATATTTCATTAATAAGGAAATTACTGCATCATTATTGTGTCATACATAAATTAAATTATTTAATGTCTAAAAAATATAAATAAATAACCATTATGTATGAAATTTTTTTAGCTTTCTAATGAATATTTATAGTCTAATTTATCTTATGTATAACCCCATATTTAAAATGTTTTAGTTATTAAACTTTGATTTTAACTATTTTAACTCTTCTATAAATAAAATAATAATAAATGTCCTAATCTAATACAAGTGAATATAAAGGGTAATATTTTATTCCTAAGGTTGTTTTTTATCAAATTACACTTATCCAATAGAATTATGATATGTTTTCGGGTAATAATAATATCATTTTTACCCTTAATTACCCTATTTACTTTTAACTCTGGTAAATAAAAGTTAAAAGTTACTATTGAACAAAAATTATTTTCATCTCATTGAACCAAATTTTACATACTGATATTAACCGTTTCTCTTGTATTTTTTAAATTCAACTCACATAAGTGGTAAAATTAAGTTTTATGTAAGTTGGCAAATGCTCCTAGGAGGTGGGTAAAAGACGATAAAAAGTTCAATAAAATTTTTATATATCTAAAATTATTATAAAATGACTCCAATGAATTAAATTGAACTTATATAGGTATTATGTATCTATTTTGACCTAAAATAAATTTAAATAAAATAAATTATTATTTAAATAATAAGTCGGTTTTAACCAATAACTCTGTGTTTTCACTAATCATCAAAAATTGAAAGTTTTCAGAAAAATAACAAAAATTCACCCTAAGCTAATTTAGATATTCTGAATCCAAATTGAATTCCATTTTGAATGATAAAATTCATAAAATTTCCAAAAGTGGGTATTACTATTCATAACGACTAGTTTATATTGTATTTTAATAACATATCGTTGTTTAGTGAAACCTGGTATTGCGTACTACACATGCTATCGAGGAAGGTCGTGATTTCATGTAATGCAAGCCATGTCAGGGCTGCGTGTAGTGAATGTTCCCTTTGGTGTTTCATATAACATAATCAAAACCTATTTCATTTATACATTAAACAAAATCTATACTTAATGTTGCGTAGAATAATTTCCACAAAATGAACTTGAAATTATGTATAACATGAGCCAAGAATAGTGTTGTGTATATTTCAAGTTAATACGGTGTTGCGTATAGTACAATCTAATCTTGGTGTAGTGTACAATAGAAGACATCAAAGAAATTAAAAAGAATATATTTCATAAAATCTATGGGTGTTACAACATGTACTTAGGAAATTCCACCCATGTTAGTAATATGCCTACTCGGTGCTAGTCACCAGCCCCTGGCCTATTAGAGGAGAGCTTGGAGAGTCATGGCATAGGCCCTATTGGGACATGTTATGATAGAGTGGTATTAGAGGTGGTCAGTTATACCTTAGGACCAAGAGTCTATGAGTTTGGTTTGGGGAAATAGTGTTAAGTGTTTTGACTTTGGATTTCAAGCTAGGGACTCCAGTTGTGGTGAAACAGCTGAAATATCCATGCACTAGGACTCTAATAACCTGCTTTTCGACTCAGTACATGAGAACACTGGTAATAGGGAAAAAATGGTACATGAACCATATATGAATGGTTTGTGGTTTCCATGTCCTTATTGAGTCAGCTATCCAAATATACTAATTGACCGTGGTACATATTGTTTTCCTACATGATGCCACCATGATGCACATCATATAGGATTTAGTAGCTCGATAATGAGAATGTCCCCCTTGGCGATGAGGATTCAGTACATGGACTAGTTTCCCATATGTTACCTCCAGGTGTTGCACCCACTATACTGCCACCTGTGGAGCTACCTATGTTACTTTTAGTATTGGAAGACGGGGAGTATAGGTTGAGTTCACTACATGAGTTTATGAGATATATACCCCTTAGTTTTCGTGGAAATCCTCACCCTCAGGTGCCTAAGGACTGGCTTGAGGTAGTGAACCATGTTTTTCATCTAGTTAGGGAACTATCCGATGAGATGGTGATTCTGGCGACAAGCCTTTTACATCGCTCAATAGGATGATGGTGGAGTTTTTCTATCCATAATCACAATGAGGTGACACTCTCTTTGAAAAAAATTTAGTTCCTATTTAGAGAGAAGATTTTTCCAGTTACATGGAGAGATATGTGTATACAGAAACTTCTTCAACTCTAGTAGGGCAGTATGACAGTGGCCAATTATTCATCGAGGTTCACCAACCTATCCATGTACTCGATGGATATGGTTAAGGATTGGTACTTATGGGATTAGACCTTCGAGCGAGGTATGCATAGAGACAACTTATCCAATATTATCCCTATGAGAAATCCCACTTATCTTTTGGTGCCTGAGTGCGATTTAGTAGTTGAGATCTTCTTGGATAAGCAGAGATAACCAGTGATAATCAAAAGTGGACATGCATGTCAAGATACCTCGATAGCAGGGATCCGATGTTAGTATCAGGGATTTAAATGTGGGAGTTGTTTCAGGAGGAAGTCCTAGGATAAAGGATCTACAGTTCAAGGCTCACAAGGTGTATCCAGTTATTCTAGGGAGAGGTAGTGATACTTATGTGATGGTAGGGGACATCTTGCGTGAGATTGTCTAAACATCTGTGCATTGGATAAGGAGACAATGGTTGGACTATTGAGGCATAGTTATAGGTAAGATTTGGAAGATTCATATGGTAGAACATCTGCCAGAGGAGCTGGGAGAGAAGTGGGAGGTGGTCGACGTTTCGATTTGTTACTACCACCACCCCCAGGAGGTCCGTGCCTGGTTCAATGAGCTAGAGGATAGAGGTGGGAACAGCTGTATGCGGTCAAGTCTTATGACCTATGATCTCCAAGGATGATTTGAGGTATGATCTGTGTCTTTTTATATTCTTTATATTACACTGATATACATAGGTGATATCCATTCCTTTCTCACCTTGTATCTTGTTCGAGACCTTGAGATTCTAATAGAATAGTTGACTTGACCCTTAATCTTGGAGACACCTAATGGAGGAGACTTGATGATCAAACATCTCTTCTGATAGTGTGACCTTACCCTTTGAGGTGATAGTTTCGGTTGGAACCTCTTGGTGGAAGCGTTGAGGCCTTAAAACATCATCCTTGGTATGGATTGGCTATCTTTAGTCCATTCCTAGATTGACTATTTTAGGTGAAGGGTGTGGTGTGTCTGAAATAATGGAATGAGGTTTCCTTTATTGATGAAAAGGAAAACTAGGAAGTATAGGATATAATCATGCACATGAGGGTGCATACAATCACTCATCACTTTTATAGCCTGACCCTCAGTGTAACAGATGTTAGGAGTTTCCATTTCCTAGTAGTAGTGGAGGAGTACGAGGACGTCTTCCCTGAAGATGTTCCAAGATTACCTCCTCGTCAAGAGATAGACTTCTACATTTATTTACACCTTGGGATGACACCAATATCTACACCAGTATATCGTATGGCTCCTACATAGCTTGATGAGTTGAGGGTGAAATTGGAGGACTTGCAGAGGAAGGGATTCATGAGACCCATTGTTTCACCCTGGGTGGCCCTAGTTTTATTTTACAAAAAGGAAGATGAGATCTTGAGGTTGTGTGTGGATTACCAACGCTTAAACTAGGTGTCACTGAAGAACAAGTATAAACTACCAAGGATCGATGACCTCTTCAATTAGTTGAAAGGGACATGATGGTTCTCAAAAGTTGACCTCATATAAGGCTATCACCAGTTATGAGTATGGTATGAGGAAGTACCAAAGAAAACTTTCAAATGTCACTATAGCCATTATGAGTAATTGGTAATGCCCTTTTTTGTGATGAATTCTCCAGTAGTGTTCATGGGACCCATGAACCAAATCTTCTAGCCATACTTAGATCGGTTTATGGCGGTCTTCCTCAACGATATCCTTATGTACTCAGTGTTTAAGGAGGAGAACATGAGACACTTAAGGATGGTTATAGATGTACGTTGAGAGCACCAGATTAATGGGAATATATCAAAGTTCATGTTCTGGATTCAAGAGGTCCACTTTCTGGGAAATGTTATATTAGTAGATGGAGTGGTAGTGGACCCTGCCAAGGTGGTGTCAGTGTTAGCATGGGAGCCACCAAGGAGCGTGATGGAGGTGCGATCTTACTTGGGTTTGAAGGAAATTACCAGATATTCCTCACCAATTTATCTAGGATTTCATCACCCATGAGAGATATAAATAGAAAGGGGAATCCTTTCATGTGGATAGAGAAGTGCTACCAGGCTTTTCAGCAGTTGAGGCCGAGTTTGACGAGTGCTCCAATCTTGAGATTATTGGAGAAGGGTGTCAAGTACATAGTGTTTCACAATGCATCAAGAACCATACTTGGTTATTTTTTGACGAATAGGAAAGTAGTTATTGCCTATGGTTTGTTCCAATTGAGGGAATATGAGTATAACTACGCGACCCATGATCTTGAGTTGGCAGCGATAGTCTTCATGTTGAAGATGTGGCGACACTACCTGATGGGTGAGCAGTTTATCATCTACTCTGGTCACAAGAGTATCAAGTATATATTCTCTTAGAAGGATCTAAAATTGAGACAGAGGGAGTGGAGAGAATTCCCCTAGGATTATGAATTTTAGATTGTTTATACTTCTGGGAAGGGGAATGTGGTGGTAGATGCTCACAACAAGAGATCAAGTTCGCAGTTTCGGGATGAGGAGTTAGAGAAGTTGTCCTCATTGTAGTTATCATTTGTGAATAGAGATGGGGGATCTTACCACCAATATATAGTTATTATCCATACACTCTTATAATGAGTTATGGAGGAAAAACATTAGGATACCAACTGTGAGACTCTGCATGCTCAGATATCCTCATGACATGCTACTGATGGATATTCAAAATGTGGGGAGTATATTGTTCTTTTTAGAGGACACATATTTGCACCAATCACATTACGGGAGGAGGTTCTGAGGTAGTTTCATATATCCCCTTTGGCGGTATATCCAGGTGTGGTAAAGATGTACTAGGAACATCAACATCAATTATAGTGGCCATGAATAAAGAAGATAGTTGCATAGTTTTTCTCTCGATGCCTTACTTATCAGTAAGTGAAGGCTAAGCACTAGGTTCCGGTGGGTTTGGCTCAACCCATTGAGGTTCTAGAGCAAAAGTGGGATGAGATATACATTAAATTTGTGATGGGATTACAATATATATCTATGGGACATGATTCTATATGGGTGATTATTGACCGACTCACCAAGTGAGACAACTTTCTATCCATCTGAAGTAGAGTTCGAAAGAGATTTTGGGATGCCTCGACATACAGAAGATAGTTCAGATTCATGGAGTTCCATCGATGATTATTTCATATCATGATGATCATTTCACATCCTAGTTGTAGAAGGTATTGTATAAGGTTTTTGGGAATCATTTATGATTGAGAAAAACATTTCATCCCCAGACAGATGGAAAGACAGAGAGAATCATTCAGGTTCTAGAGGACATGCTGCAGGCTTGCATCTTGGACTTTAGTAATAGCTATGAGGATCACCTACCACTAGGGGAGTTTGCGTACAAAAATAGCTACCACTCCACCATTGGTATGTCACTGTTTAAGGCTCTATATGGAAAACCTATTAGGTCCCCACTTTTTTGGACCAACTTAGGAGACTCAGAATTTATGGGCACAGAGTTGAAGCGAGTTACCATTGAGAATGTGCATATCACCTAGGAGTGGATGGAGACTACAAAAAGATGGTAGAAGTCATATGCCAATAGAATATGGTGGCCTTTGTAGTTTGAGTAAGAAGACCATGTGTTTCTTTAGGTCTCACCTTGATGTGGGTTACATAGATTTTGATAGGGAATAAAGTTATCTCTGAGGTTCATTGAAACTTTTTAGATACTTCATAGAGTTGGAAAGGTGGTGTACTACCTAGTGCTACCCCCACATTTCACCGGTTACACGATGTCTTCCACATATCGCAGCTGAGGAGGCATGTGCATGACCCATTTCTTATCATTGAATGGGTAAAGCTAGACAACAAGGATGGATAAACTTTTGTAGAGTTCCTAGTGGAGATCAAGGATTGACAAAAGAGGATCCTTTTGGGGTAAGTGATTCCCATGGTGCATGTCTAGTCGCAACACAATAATCTTCAAAATAGAACATGAGAGTGGGAGGCTCAGATTCATGTACAATACCCATATATTTTTAGTATAATTTTATCTTATATTTTTAGGGTTGTAAATACCTAAGGTGGGAAGAATGTAATGTTCCATATTTTCTATGTATTATTTTTAAATATTATATAGAATTAATTCGAGACCAGCTACTGAGACAGTGTGAGATTCTAAGGCCCGGTGTTCCCGGAATAAATATTTTAAATATATTAAATATATTTAATAGCACACATGAGTAGTTCACCTAAAAAAGTGGAATAACTTCTAAATGGGTGCCCAGATCAGAAATCGGAGGACATCGTTGCATTCAGATCATAAAATTTACCTTTGGCAAAGCATAACATCGACCGACATGGGTCAACTATAAAATTTAGTTTTAGGACATTTTAAAGAATAAAATAAATTAAAGATTAATTTTATTTTAACGTTATGCAGCAACGTAGTGACACCTTTTGTATTTTTAAATAAGTAGCTCAGCAAGGGACCCAGGGTTAGAATTCATAACCCTAGATAAATCCTTAGAAGATCTAGAGAGGAACCTTGGATAAATCTATCGACAGATAATGGTGAGACGGTGGATTGAGATCGTTCTTGACAGATCTCCACTGGCAATGAATCCTCAACAATGAATTATCCAAATCCTAGGTAGGGTGTTATGATTTCAATCCATTCTTTCCTATTCTTGAAATCAATGACGAATGCGGATCAACCCACAAACTGGATGACCCGCAATTCGATCATTCTTGTGGGATGGGTTGATTGCGGGATTGATTTGGGGATGATTATGATTATTTTTTTTTGATTATCTTGTTGATCATTCTTACATGAATGGATTGAGGACATAATGAACAATGGTTGAGGTTCATTACTTGGGTTTTTTCTATGTAAATTTTCATCCCCCTTTTTTCTTGAGCTTTCTTCGTTCTTAATGGGATATGAACGGATGATCATTACACCTTCAATTTGTGGGGAAACGATACAACATTGGGAAAACCTATAGGAGGTACAATGATTATGGAGACAGATGGATCAATGTATTTCAAGAGATATTGTTCTTCGAGTGTTCTTCATATGAGTGATCAAAATAGGATTTTAGAGATGTTTGGAGGCCCAAAACTCACTAATTTGGTGCTATTATGACATGAAGACCTAGGATCTTCAGTTTTGGGAAGAATAGACTAATGAATCATGCACCAAAGGGTTTATTGAGCTGCACTGAGGAAGAACTGTGATTTTGGAAAATCACAAAGAACACAACATGTATCCCGTGATACACGCCTTGTAGGCCCCATTGAGTTGCATCTAGGGTTTTAGGAAGCTGTAAAAGTATCCCAAAATATGTTACACCTATCACATGATGTGTGGTCCCTTCATCGAGACTCGGTGTATATCACAGGGGATAAATGAACATGAGGTGGAGTACATGACATGTACCCCACTACACGACCATACCCAGACTAGCTACATGGGTAACCCCTTATACCGATATATGGGAAGGAAAACATGGGTTGACGCCATGTACTGGCACATAGCCGATGAACACGAGGAGACCCCGTATGAAAAAACATGGTGTGTAAGCCTTTATACACACCTTGTGTACCTTTTCTACAAGACTTGTTTCCAAACACGGTCTGTTGTACACAGATAGTACCTGGGGTCAAGGGACATGACGCGTGATCCTACTACTCACTGTGTATCCCTTTCTACATGGATTTGATCCCTTTTCCACTATATATTGGACATGTTTTTAGGGATCATGCCCTTGATCATTTCCCTGATGTTTGGTTTCTATCATTTCCTACACACCAGAGTATGATCCCTTCAGTAATACTTCTTGGATAGAGTTATTGGAATTCTCTCAGAGGCCTAGTGAGGGATCCTCTATTAATTCTTCATGCCTTAGGTAGAGTTATGGGTATATATGTGTAATATATTGTCACTTTTATCGGGTTATTTTTCCATCATTCTATGTTCCGTTCTGGTTATAAAATCATTTTATGTGATTTTATTGGGTTTAATGCAATCTTCAGAACAAATACATGTCATTTACCTGATGTATACGCCATGTACCTGAAGTACATGTCGTGTACCTTATGTACACTCCGTGTACTTGGTGATGGTTGAATTTTGTGTCTTGTGAGACCATTTTGTGAAGGGGGATGTCACATTGTGAGGTTTTACACATCATGAATGATGGGTACACATCTTTAAGGGTGAAAATGTTAGTTATTAATCCGATAGGAAAAGTTTTTCAGCATAAATTATCCAGCATGGCCTACATGTCCTGACTAAGGGGTACATATTTTGACCCAGCCTGCACCCAGTTTAAATTCACACATTCGAGAGTTTTTTTCAGTAATTTTCTCTCCAAAATTCATGGCTCTCAACCCTAGACACTCCCTAGGAGTTTTTCAGAGGCTTCTCACCTTTCATGTCAATCCGATCGGCTCCGGTTCATCATTTTTTATATGGTGTGTCTCTCCGAGTAAGTGTTCTCTCTAATTCTTCATTGTGGTTGATTGCGATTGGGCCCTAGCCTTGCATTATCGGATCTTCTAATCCAATTTTGATGTTTCTTATCATCTTCTTCTAGATCCGTTGTGAGATATCATTTTGGAGGCCTGTTTTCTTTGTTGGTTGTGGTGTGGAAGGTTCCCTTCATCGAGGAATGTGGTTTTATTCTCTTCCTCCGACCTTTTGTGTTTAGATTTAAATAAATCTTTTTATGGATTTTATAATAGGGTTTCTATTGGTGCTGTTGGGTTTTTTTCTTGGTTTTGGATTCTGTTGTGGGCACGTGTGACCCAAACTTTGAGGTAGGTGGTTCTGTCCCTAACCTATAATAATGAACCTGTTTGTCTTTCTTTGGAAATTTATTTATAAGTAGATTTATGAAATTAGCATGATTTTTGTGTGTGTTAAAAAAATGTTTTGAAATAAAAATTATTTTCCCTGGATTTTGATAAATGGGTTATAATTGGTTTTGAATGGTTTTGAAGACATTGAAATGGTTTTGTGAAAAAGAGCACAGGGTTTAGCCTAGGTACTTAGGTGGAAGGTTTAGCTTAAGGCCATCATACACTGCTTTGTGATTATCAAGGAGGTTTGTCTTAGGGCATTCTAATGTTTCCTAGGACTATTGTTCTAGGGGGGAAATATTGAAATTGGGGGGGGGGGGGGTTACTCATGAAATATTCCTATGCCTCCCAGGCCCATTGTTCTAGGATGAATTTTGTACACTTGATTATTTTGGTATGAGTAGTCTGATGCCTATAACTGTAGTATTCCTTGGTTTTGTGATACTTGTGCATCTAGTTTATACTACTTGGCTTTCTATGTTAGCCTTGATATGCATGTTAATGCTTTGGAATGATGATATAGAAGTATGATTTGGAAAATGATATATATGCTTTTGTTTAGAAATATGGAGAAGGAAATTATTTACCGTGTTTTATATAAAACCTATTACTACTTATCATGACTTGTTTTATTTTGAAAATGAGAAAACAATATTTTTTTATACAGACACATGTTATGGAACACCTGGGTGGGATCCTACTAAGCCTATTAGCTCACACCTTGTGCACTGCTTCAGTGATGCATAAAACATTATTTTTCTTTTAGTGAATATAAAGTCAAAGCACCACAGTGAGGTGGTGAGTTTTGTGTAAGCCGGGATGGGTAGATGATTGTGAGATAGTTGGAGTTCGTCCATGCCAAATTTGGAAGCTATTTGGTTTTGAGTCCCTTACAGTTGGACTTTTCTTTTGGATTTTTTAGCTATTGTTTTAGTTGTTCTATTTCCTCTATTTTCTTTATAGTTACGACACATATATTTCATAGTATTATTCTGTTCCTTTATTGTTATATAGATGTATGCCATGTGGTTGTTCAAGTTGGGTAAAATCATTCCCTCAGTTTTGTCGTTTGATGCTTGGGTTCTTGTCACAAGCCCATGAGGATCAGGAATGCCATTTGGGTGTGTGACAGATCAGGTCGGGTGCCAGGTTTAAGGGTAACCCAGGTCAATTTGTTACAATTTGGTATCAAAGGCATGTCTTTTCCCAAGAATCATTTCCTGGGATGTCTATTATACTGGAGATAGGATTTTTAGGACTTGAGAGGTGTGTTGCGATGACTGTCTTACCATATCTCATCATAAAGAGACTCAAGTTACCATGGGATGTCAGGATATGTGCCTCTAGTGTTTTTATTATTTTTAAATATTAGTTTTTGCTCATGGTTTTTCTAGTTTGAGATGATATTTGTTATGTGTGTGATCATTCTTATGTTTTGGTATGAATCAGTTTTCCTCCCAGACATCTTCCACAGGTTCCTCAGGAAGGTGCATCTGATTCCCCTCAAGGGAATGCACATATGGATTATAATCTCATCAAGACTATCATATGGGTAGTCTGTGATATCGATCAGGATGTGCCACAAGTTTAGAACGCAATGGTTGAATTACAACCAGGAGTTTGAGGAGAAAGAGATTGATCGCGAGAGTTCTTCCATGAGAAGACACTATCCATTAAAGGGATGACTGAACCTCAATAGGTAGAGGATTTGATGAATAGGATCGATAAAATATTCAACTTCTTTGAGACACCTAAGAATATCATGGTTAATTGTGTAGTGTTTAGAGTCAGGGGTTCTGACAAGCATTTGTGGGACTCTATAGTCCAGGAAAATAGATATGTGGGCTTGGATTAGAAGGGTTTCAAAAGCCTATTGTCTGTTTTTCTCCAGACATGGTAAGGAATGACCACCTGAATGAGAAAATGTACGTAAAAGGTTTTCAACCAATCTTTAGATCACAGGTGTTCATGTTGAAGCCTTAAACCTATGTAGAGATAGTGGATAGAGAAATGATGGTAGAAATGGACATGGCAGGCATGGTCGGAAATACTGCCTCTTCTCTACCAACTAGTGATAGCTTCAGTGGAATGCATGGGTAGTAGAGAAAGTGGAAGGACTGACGTCGAAGTGTTGGAGGTGGGACTCAGCAATGAGCCTCCTCCACACCATTCGTTGTAGCAGGTAGTGTTTCTATGACTTGCTACTAGTATATAATGGGGGGAAGGGCACACAAGACATTGTTATCCCATGACCTCAAAGACATACAATATTTGTGGACATGTTAGTCATATACAACATTTCTGTCAGGCTATGAATATGCCTCGTTATGGTCAAGGTTCATTGGATCCAAAGGCTACTGTGGTGCAGTAAGAAGATTCAAAGACTATAGGGCACAAGCCACATGCCTCAAGACTAAAGCATTTAAATATAGTAAATGAGTGTCCAATGGAAGTTTATTCAGGTCCAACAATAGTGAGAGGAAATCTCCTTATTGCAGCTTCAATAGCTACTGCCTTGTTTGATACTGGTGCCTCCCACTCAATTATATCTAAAAATTTTGTTGATATTATTAAAATTATAATGAAACTTATTCCATTTACAGTGGAGTTTGTGACACCTTATGGTAAGTGGAAAGAGTAGGGGTTTAAGTGTCCTTCTTGTTCATTCACAATTTCTAACATAGAGTTGGTCTGGGATTTTCTCATTCTTGATCCAGATTTGTTTGACGTCATCATTGGTATGAATTGGATTGTCGGTCATTGATCTAAGCTTGATTGTTATCATCATAGCATTTTTTTCTTTCTTCTGATGGGATCTCTCATGTGTTTCAGGGGGAGTGGGACCCGAGGTCAGGTCAATTAGAACCATCCCATCCAGAGCTCAAGAGTTTATTGGTTGTTGTTGCATTTGATCCCAATGAAATTTTTTATGTTGATTATCTTCCTATTTTTGTTCGATATTTTCATAATGTTTTCCCAAAAAACATCTCAGGTATTCCTCTAGAGAGAGAGAGGTAGAGTTCACGATTGAACTGGTGCCAGGTACACATCCGATATCTATGTGTTCTTATAATATGGCACCATCGGAGTTGAAAGAGATCAAGATTTAGTCAGAAATCATTTTAGATAAAGGTTTTGTTTGACCTAGTGTTTCTCCTTGGGCATCCCCTATTCTATTTTCTAAGAAAGTGGATGGTTCACTTTGGATATGTGCGGACTATCGAAACTTAAATCTGGTGATAGTTAAGAAAAAATATCCTTTGCCTCATGTGGATGATTTATTTGATCATTTGAAGGGGGGAAAGTGGTTTTCAAAGATTGATATCTGGTTAGGTTATCATCAGCTCATAGTCTAGGAGTCTGATATAACAAAGAGGACCTTCAAGAGCAGGTATGGACATTATTAATTTCTTGTGATGCCTTTCGGTTTGACTAACACACCTGCCATTTTTATAGCCATAATGAACTGTATATTCCACCAATATCTTGAAACTTTTGTGGTAATGTTTTTGGATGATATTATGGTTTATTCAATGTTTGAGTGTAAGCATGGGAACCATCTGAGTTTGGTTCTGGAGATTTTGAGAAATCTCCATATGTATGGAAAGCTTTCAAAATGCAGTTTCTGGATTCATGAAGTAATGTTATTGGGGAATAGATTTTTTGAGTGTGGCTTATCTGTTGATCCAGAGAAGGTAAAATCCATTTTAGTATGGAAGGAACCACATAATGTGTTTGAAATTCAAAGCTTCAATGGACTTGATGGATACTACGAATGGTTCATCATGAATTTCTCTAAACGGTCATTACCTTTGACTACTCTTACAAAAATGGTGGTGAAATTCTCATGGGATGAAAAGTGTCAGCCGTCCTTTGATGAACTGAAACAACTTCCAACATCCGCACCTGTTCTAATCTTACCTGAGCTCGGTAAGGGGTATGTGGTGTTCTGTGATGCATCAGGTGCTAGTTTGGGATGTGTACTATTGCAAGATAATGATTGGGTAGCTTATGGATCTCATCAGATACAACCACATGATAAGAACTACCCCACTAATGATTTATTACTTTATGCGGTGATGTATGCACATAAATATTGGTGGAACTATCTCTTTGGAGAGAAGTTCATTGTTTTCTATGATCATAAGAGTCTAAGATATATCTTTTACCATAAAGACTTGAATTTCAGACAAAGATGATGGGTATAATAACTTTATATGTCTTACTTCGACATTTCCTACACCTTAGGGAAAGGTAATGTTGTTACAGATTCTCTAAGTAGGAAGGTACCATCACATGTTGTTCTAGAATTGAAGGAAGAGTGGGATCTTATGATGATTTTCACTCAGTTGCACTCAAATTCTCAGGAGGATATTTCATATATGGTTCTTACTAGTGTTTAGTTATCATCATCTCTCATGGAGTCTATCTTTAAAAGTTAACCACAAGATGATGAGTTTCATTAGATTTGGGAAAAACTTTATGGTGGGGAGACGGTTCCTGGAAGGTCTCTTTCTTTAAATGGAATACTTCACTTTGGAGAGAGATTTGTCATCCTAACATCATTGAGAAGTTAAGTATTATTTTATTGTCATATTTCTTCATGGGTTGTTTATCCAAGTGGTACAAAGATGTATTATGACATGAGAAGACAATTCTGGTGTCCATGTATGAAGCATGACATTATAGATTATGTGTCCCGTTGTTACACCTACCAGTGGATAAAAGAAGACCACATGAAACCTTATAGTATGCTTTAGCCTCTTCCAATTCCTTTTAGGCGGTGGGATTAGGTGTCAATAGATTTTATGGTTGGGTTTCCAAAGATTCCCCGAGGAAAAAATACTATTAGGATGGTTATTGATCGGTGGAGGAAATATTCTCACTTCATTCGGATCAAAGATACTACTAATGTTGAAGATCTAAGTAAGTTGTAGGTGCAAGAGATCGTGAGGTTTCACGGGAGTCATTATACTGTTGTTTCAGATAGGGATCCTAAGTTTACCTCAAGGTTATGGAGGAGTCTTCAAGAGGAAAAGTGTACTCAGGTCAAATTGATCATAGCTTACCATCTACAGATAGATGGCCAGATGAAGCATGCAATTCAGATCCTAGAGGATATGCTTTATGCCTGCATCTTGGTCGAAATGGCCCTAAGGCCTTCATTTTTTTATTTTGATAATCCACCTTTCAAGGGGTGATGTGGAACTCTTACAAGGCCTTAAGGATTAGATTCAATTACATGACCCGTAGGTCTTAGAGGGAATCACCTAGAGAAGACAACTTGGAACTGTTTCTCCCCAGCATATATAATGATATCAGCACTCCACCTTCATAGGGCTGGTCGGCTAGCTGCCTATGTAAAGCTGCACAGGCTTGGTACTGATGGCAAAGAAATACCCTCTCATGCTTCAAAATCCTGTTAGCTCTGCTCTAGTGAATGGTCATGCCCTAGATTCTCATCTGAAGCCTTGTTCCTTGTAGTCAAACCGGTACATTTGAATTCATGTGTCCTGAAGACCTTAGGGTGGCTCTAAGGCCCTAAGGTGGCCCGAAGGCCTTGATAAACAACTAGCCCGAAGGCCTTGGGTGGACCAAAATCCTTTCAGGACTCGAGGCCCAAACCGGTGACCCAAAGGCCCAAATAGATGAATAGTTCTAGCTGCTACAGTACCGAACAATACCTTCTATAGTACTACTGCAGTACCCCTCAGAAATACCTCTCCACCTGGATTTGATCTCAGGTCTCTTGGATCCACCCAGATTTTATCACAGGTATTTTGGCTGCTATAGTACCGAACAATACCTTCTACAGTACTGCTACAATACTGTTACAGTACCTGGAAATATGCCTCCACCTGGATTTGATCTCGGGTCTCTTGCTAC
The DNA here is from genome assembly GCA_963277665.1 of Viscum album. NCBI lineage: Eukaryota > Viridiplantae > Streptophyta > Magnoliopsida > Santalales > Viscaceae > Viscum > Viscum album. Next base: position 1,606,632,432 of record OY728129.1, on the reverse strand, counting down.
AGTACCTGCGTCTTGGATTTCGGTGGATCGTGGGATAGCCATCTGGGACTGGTTGTGTTCGTTTACAACAATAGTTACCAGTATTTGACCAGAATGGATTATTTTGAAGTGTTTTATGGTTTTCCATGTATATCACATCTTTGCTGGGAAGAGGTGGGAGAAGTATCTTTGGTTGGACTAAGTCTGGTTCAAGAGGCTTCAATAAAAATTCAGGAGGTGTGACGACATCTGGTTACAGTCCAAAGTTGACAGAAATCTTATGTAGATCAGCGACATCATTCTTTGGAGTTTTCCATTAGTGAATGGGTTTTCTTGAAATTTTCTCATCGGTTGGGTCACCGTTGACTTAGAAAATAGGGAATGTTGGCTCTGAGATATTTTGGAACGTTTGAGATCACTAAACGTCTTGGGAACGTTTCTTATCAGTTAGCACTTCTGGTTCAGCTGACAAAAATTCATGATTTTTTCCACATATTTCATCTTAGGAAGTATCACCCTGACCCCGATCATTAAGTTGGGAATGAATTGAGTTAGATCTAGATGCATTTTTTCTAGAGAAACCAGTTGAGATCATTGAATCTCAAGAGAAAGTCTTGCGTGGATAGTTGATTCTATTGGTCAGATTTCCATGGAAACAAAGATCAAATTATCATGAGACATGGGAATGTAAGTAATTGATGAGGGAGAAGTGGCCTCATCTCTTTCCAGAGGATATATCTTCCACATGACTTCTCTAAGATAGAAAGTATTTATGGTGGGGAGTTTTTAACACCCCGTTACCCTAATCAGGTAAGTTTTCCCTCATTCTATGCCCCCTTATAGTTATAAAATCCTTTTATGTGATTTTTCTAGGTTTACTACAGTCTGTAGAACAAATACACATCATGTACCTGAAGTACATGTCGTGTACCTGAAGTACATGTTGTGTACCTTAAGTACATGTTGTATACTTGGTGTTGGATTCATGTTGTGGCATGGGAGACCATGCCATGAAGGTGTAGGTCCCGTTGTGATCTTATACACATCATGAATGATGGGTACACATCGTGTAGGGTGAAAATGTTAGTTTTTAATCCGAGGCGATGGGTTTTTCAGCATAACGTATCTAGTATGGACTTCATGTCATGACCAATGGGTACACATTGTGACCTGACCCACACCCAGTTTAAATTCATGCATTCGTAATTTTTGGTTAGTCCTTTTCTTTAAACACTTCATGGCTATCAACCCTAGACTCTCCCTATGAATTTTTAGAGGTTTCTAACCTTTAGGATCGATCCTATCAGCTCCGGTTCATCATTTTTTCTATGGTGCGTATCTCCGGGTAAGTGTTCTCTTCGATTATTCCTTGCAGTCGATCATGATAGTGCCCTAGCATCGAGTTATCAGATATACTGATCCAAGTTGGATGTTTCTTGTCATATTTTTCTTGATCCATTATGTGATCTCATTTCGGAGGAATTTTTCCTTTGTTGGTTGTGGTGTGGTGGGAATCCTTCTTCAAGGTATGTGGTTTTCCTATCTTCAGTCAACCTTTTGTATTTAGATTTGAATCAATATTGTTATGGATTTGATCATAGGGTCTCCGTTGGTGCTGTTGGGTTTCTTTCTTCTTTTTGGATTCTGTTACGGGCGTGTGTGACCCAAAATTTGAGGTAGGTGGTTATGTCCCTAGAATATTATAATGAACCTATTTGTCTTGCTTTGGAAAATGATTTATAAATTGATTCATGAAATTGGCATGATTGTTGTGTGTGTTAAAAAGGGGTTCTAAAAGAAAAACAGGTTTCCCTAGATTTTGATAAATGTATTATAAATGGTTTTGAATGGTTTTCAAGACATTGAAATGGGTTTGTGAAAAAGAGCACATGGGTTACTTTGGGAACTTAGGTGGAAGGTTTAGCTTGAGGCCATCAAACTTTGCTTTATGATTATCAAAGAGGTTTGTATTGGTGATTTCTTCTATTTCTTAGGCCTATTGTTCTAGGGGACTGATATTAACATTTGGGGGGGGGGGGGTTAATTATGGGGTATTCCTCTACTTCCTAGGCCTATTGTTCTAGGATCAGTTTTGTGCACTCGTTTATTTTGGTATGATTAGTTTTCTACGTAGACCTATAGTATTCCTTAGTGTTGTGATACCTATGATTTTGGTTTATACTCCTCGTCTTTCTGAGTTAGCCTTGATATGCATGTTGATTCTTCTGAAAGATGATACAGAAATATACTTTGGAAAATGATTTACCTGCTTTTTTTTAGACCTATGGAAAAGGAAAATATTTATCATGTTTTATATAATACCACTTACTGGTTATCATGTTGTGTTTTATTTTAACAATGAGAACAAATGATTTATTATACAAAGAATTTTTATGGAAAACCTGGGTGGGATCCTTCTAAGCCTATTATCCCACACCCTATGCACTACTTTGGTGGTGCGTAGACCTTTATTTGTCTTCCAATGTTGGGAAAGGAAAGAAACTGCAATGATGTAGTGAGGTTCATGTTAGCTGGGATGGGTAGCTGATGGTGAGATGGTTGGAGTTCCTCTATTCCATCGTTGGAGTAATTGTTTGGTTTTGAGTCCCTTTCAGTTGGACTTGTCTTTTGGAGTTTTTAGGTATTGTTTCAGTTGTTCTGTTTTTACTGTTTTATCACAATTATGAAATATATATTTGTTAGTCTTAAGATGTTCCTTTATTTTTCTATATATGTATTCCATGTGGTTTTTTAGGTTGGGAAATACCGTTCCCTCTTTTTTTTTCATTTGATGCTTGGGTGCTTGTTACCAACCCATGGGGATCAGGAACGCCCTTCGGGTATATGAAAGATCAGGTCGGGTGTTAGGTCTGAGGGAAACCCAGGTCGATTCATTACAAGATGTTACAAACTTTACAGGGCCTTGATCCTCTACGTAGCAGGTTATTTTATATGGAGTTGTTGTTATCACCCAATGGACCTAGTTGTGATCCTCATTTGATGCATCATATCTCTCTTCAGATCTACTAGCATATGTCTCTCATGACAATTTCTAACGAACAAGAATTCTTGGATGAACATCATCAGTGCTATCAGACTCAGGATTGGATTATATTAGATGAGTGCTTCATGGAATCTTTGTACTGGATCCCTAGTGCTGTTATGCAGTAGTTGTGACTTACCTCTAGACTGTTTTTCTTGTTTGAGTATATCCGGATATCGTTGTTATATACTATAGACATATACTTGTGTATAGATAACTGTATCTTTCCTTTTATTATTTATTTGTGATTTTGGGGTGTCCTAATAAGTATTTTTATACTCACCCTTATATGGGATTTTCCCATACATGTCGTGTCTTGTGCAGATGAGTGACCTTTTGACGGAGTCTAGGGTGGACTGAGACTAGATAGATCTTTATGATTTCATACAGGACGAGGTGTTCCTACAACTTAGAGCATCAGTCTTAGTTCCTATATGTTTATTGGTTGGACTTTTTAGTTTATAGACTCTTTTGGTGGGCCTATATTCTGGCCTGATTTACTTTACTTTCTTTACCTCTGTCATACTCTATTGGTTGGGATAGTGGTATTTATTCATTTTTTTCTTGGGGGATTTTCCATTTCATTATATTGAGATTGTAGATGCGTTCATGTGTATAGGTACTTAGGAAATGCCTCCCATGTTAGTGATATGCCTTATTGGTGCTAGTCACTAGCCCCTGGACTATTGGAGGTGGGCTTAGGGAGTCATGGCATGGGCCCCATTAGGACAAGTCGTGATATATTATTCTTGTATGTGGTATAAAAAATATTCATGTTAGTTTGATCACACAAATATTCAGTCACGAGTTATTCAAGAGAATATATGTGAGTTGAATATTAAATAAATATTTATCACTTGAAAAATTAAATATTTAACCACATGAATATATAATATGTATTGATTCTAGTCTATTCACATGATAAAAATTATTTATTTAATTACATGTAAATTTAATAATAATTTATTTACTAATTAGGTGAATATAATATTTATTTATTTATTTGAGAATAATGAAATAGTATTTATTTAATTAATTAAATAGTAATTATTCAAGGTTTGAAAAATATTGAGGAGGATTAGTGGAATGAGTTTAATGGTTCTTTGAGAAATGTCATATTAAATGTTATTTGAATAAATATAGAATTATTTATTAAAGGTAATAATATTTATTTTATCTGTGAGTTTAGTGCATGTCAAGTAAATAATAATAACTTTATTACTATTTTGACATGGGGTACTCTAGGAATTAAGAAAATAATGATGACCCTTGTGTAATTGTTATTTTCTAACCCTAGATCAATTTGAATCCAATTATAATTTGTTTCCAAAACCCTATACTTTTGAATCATTGTAGAAAACAAGTTCTTGAGTGGATTCTCTTAAGAAATATAGAGATCATCCTCTAGAATGATCTCATGATGGTAGAAAAATTATACTCTTCCACAATAGCAATTTCTTCTCACCACAAAGGATTCAGCTGTGATCAATAATGATTTTTTCAAGCATCAGAACCATCCATGAAATCACCTGGAGCATTCTACAGTGATGACCGAAGGCTCATAGAACACACGCGGATAAACACTAGAGGGAATATACCCTTCATTACTAGATCACAACAATGGTATGACAATAGGTATTCTTATGATCATAAAAAATTCAGAATGAATTCAACAAGAGGAAATTATTTATTTAAAGAAATTAATTATAAATTATATAAAATAAGATCCTCCCTTCCTAGCTATGGAGTTTCTGTCAATTAATCTTCAATTTAATTTTTTTTCATGTCATTTTGGAACCTTGTAATTGTTATAATTATCATTGATTACAAAAAAATACAAGTTTGAATCTACCCAATAGGCACTTACACTGTATCTAGAACCTTCAAGTGGTATTAGATGGGGCACATAATAATTTATAATTATTTATTACTCATTGATTGATTATGCACAATTATTTTTCTTTTTTCACTTCTAGAGTATTAATTATTTAATATAGAGTTTAATTAACATGTTTTTGACATATTAATATGCTTTATTCAAATTTCATATAATCTTAAATGTATTAATAATAGATGAAGAAAACCATAGATTCCATATAGAGATGTTGATGGTTTTGGTTGGTAGACACAAATACATAGTGTGGGACTCAAAGTACACCCTATGTACCAAATATCATTACACCAAGATTTATTAAAGGATGCACAAAATTCCATGAAATAAATAAAACATGACACATCTAATAAAAACCATGGGTTGATCAAGTCAGTTTAACACATGGTCTATTATACCACATGACATATAACCGGTGTACATGTCCTGTTATTTACACAGTTTAGTAGAAAAATCACACTAAACGTTTGATCAGATACATGAATCATAATTCATGGGACCAAATCTTTAGGATGTATATAAAAATTAAAGGAACCCATTATTCCATTTGAAAAACTATTAAATCCATAAGAAAATTTTCCCTTTTGTATAATTATCATTGATATCAAATATTCATTTACTTAATCCTGAAATCAAATTTAGTGCCCAAAGTTTTTCATAAAACATATCTTAGAAAACAATAAAGTAAAAAATAATAATTATGAGTATTTTTTATAAAACATGAGTATGCATGAATTTTTTTTCTTAAAAACATACATGTAACCCTTAAAAGTTTCATAAACATTCTTAAAACAAAATTTTGTTTTATTACGTTGTGAAATAAAAATATTTCAATAATTTTTTTTTAAAGAGTAAAAAATTCATTTAGGTGCCGTGGTAAATCATCTTCATATAACCCTTTGAAGAACCCTTACAAATGGAAGAACTTTCTTGGTTAATTCCAACATAATTATATGGAGAACAAAACCATTACTCAATATGTTGGAGTGTGATATCAGGATAACCCATAATCATAAACAATTTAAAAGGACCATAACATACATAAAAATAATATAAAATTTTATTTCCATCATAAAATCTCATATATGAATAACCAATTTCTGGATTCATGTAAAAATAACCATAAAAATCCATTTTCCTTCAAAAAATATTAAAACAAAAATTTCCCCAAAAATTAAGAAATAAAATATTCTTTGAAAAAACATGAAATATTTTATAGTAATATTAGTAAATAATAATGGTCTTGATGGTGGGAAAATGTGGTCAAGTTTCATTTGTAAAAAAACATTCTTTTTTCACATTGGTAAAAAGAGTAAAAAATGACCCATATAGAAAATGTTAAAAAGATTCCCATTTTAAAAACTTTATAAAAATAAAAGTATATTGTAAAATGAATTTAAAAAATCATTTTATTATATATAATAACATTATTAAACCATTATTAAGAACATTAATATTGAGGAAAAATATTTTAAAACCTTTAAAACAACATTTTATGGAAAAATCCATGACACAGAGTTCGATTTGTCACAAATGTTATTTAAATATTGTACAATAAACATATATTAATTATTTACATTATTAATAACCTTTTTAGTTTTATTCCCTTATAAAAATCTATTTTATTTCTTTTATTACAATTTATTATATAGTTACTAAATCGATTAAGTTCATGTTAGATATTTTGGGGACATTATGTTCATAATACCAAAACAAATTTGGTAGGATGATAATGGTAAAAGGGGTCATGGTTATATAATCTATATAATATTAATCATGAAATAATTTTAATTTTTATCTATTAAATACAAATTTTAACCACCCCTTAAAGTTGGACATGAAAAACGAATCACATTGCTTTGTGGAGGTGGCAGTCCATGCATACACATGAGTGCTGTTATCAATTTCCAATGGATAGAAAGGTAAAAAAGATAAGAAATATATTATCTTAACATAATAATAATGATTTCATAAATATAATATATATTCATTAAATCTATCATTTCCACCATAATTGTGAGGTGGTGATGAAAAAAACACATCACTTCATGAAGGTGGCAGTTAACACATATGCACGGGTGGAATTTTCATTTCCCATAGGTTGGAAAAGGAGATAAAAAAGGATTTTTGTATAAAAATAATAAATTTTAATTATATAGAATATAAATATGTTATCATATCATCATGGTTATAGAATATTTGAAGTAGATGGAAGAAGCAATAAACATGAAAACACTTGGTTGATAGTTATACCTATACTTTGGAAAAACTCATTTAGATTATAACTTAGGTTTCTATTTTTGTGAAATAAGGAAATATATGGAGTGGTGAGGTATATTGGTAAGTTATTTGGTTAGGAATTTATTAATCTAAACAGGTAAAATTACATGAATAAGAGAGGAGACGAGGTGTTCTTTTATAAGTGATGGGAGTGACACTTGTAATTTTTCAATGTTTTAAAATAATATAAAATATTATTCATGGGAAAGTGGCAATAAATCTGTATCATTTATAATATAAGGTGATAAGGGTATAAATAATCTCAACTAATAATATTTAAGATGATATTTTGTGACCTTATCTCTTAGTTTCAACCTTAATTAGCCTGTTTTACCCATTACCATGGAGACAAATTTTTACTATGGTTACTATTAATTTTGGCCAAAAATGAAATTTAAATAAATAAAAAATTTGAACCTATTATTTCCAAATATTAAATATATTTTTTAATATTCAATTTAAATAATTTTTAGAAATTATTTCTAATATAAGTTCACAAAATCCATTAAAAAAGTTTTTTTCAAAAATATATATTTAAGTCTAAAAATGAATTTATACCAAAATAAAGCATAATATGGTTTCTATGGAAATAATTGGATTATTTTTAATAAAATTGGAACAATTTTACTTAAAAACAATCCAAAAAATAATGGTACTTTTTAAATACTTGAAAATAAATGATAGTTATTTATAAAAATTGGTATTTTTCATTATTCACCCAAAAATCCATCTCTTTAGAAAAATATAAAAACATTTACCTATGATATATTTGATATTATGATATCAAAAATGGATCCCATTTTTTCATGTTCATTTTAAAAAATTTAGAAATTAAACTTTTAAATAAAACCATATCATATATGGAAAACACGTTCGTTGGAATAAAACTATTTCTTTATTTTAATTGACAAATCATAAAAAATTTATTATAATGAATGTAAATCCGTAACATATAATCATAAATATTAATAACACATTAAATTGATTTATCCTTAACATTAATTAGGTTTTTAATTTTTTTTATGTAAACGAGAAGCATTTGGAAAAGCTCTATCAATATGGCTATTTAGATTCTTTTGAACTAAAGCCACTTGATAGAAAAAATGACCAAGATACCATTTTGTGGAATAATTGAAAGGGAAATGAAGCTTATAGAATTTATACATACTGGTGTGTGTGGAAATTTTCTCATAGAATCAATAGGTGGTTATTCGTACTTGATAACTTTTACTAATGATTTGAGTAGATATGGTTATGTTTACTTGATAGAGTATAAGTGTGAATCATTTGAGAAATTCAATGAGATCAAGAATGAATTAGAGAATAAACTTGCTAAGAAGATAGAAAATATTTAATTTTATCAAGGTGGTTAATATCTTAAATTTGTTTATCAACTTTTATGGGATTATGGGATTCTATCTTAACTTACTCCACTTTATACACCAGAGTGGAATAGTGTAAGTGAAAGGAGTAACCATACCTTACTTCAAATAGTGATGTCGATGATGAGTCATGAAGATCTTCCATTATACTTTTGGAGATATTCATAACATTATTTAGAACATTTTAAAACCAAATACCAACTAAAGTTATAAATTAAATACCATATCAATTAATGTTTCAAAAAACTAGTGGTGTCACATACTCATGAATGGGATTTTTAATCATCCATTAAGATTATCCTAGAACAAAACTAGCACCTAAATGCATGAAGTGTATATTTAAAGGGTATCCTAATGTCACAAGGAGATTCTATCTATACAAACCCTTAGATAATAATGTGACCATCACAAGAAAATCCATTTTTCTTGAGAGGGATCACATCGCCAAGAAGGATAGTAGTAATGAGATTAACTTTGAGGAATTTGATGTTCAAGATAAAAATGATTTGGTATAGAAAAAAACTATATAGGCCCTTATTTAAGCTTTTATTCCTAAAATTTAGGTACCACATAGGATCCCTAGAGAGGTTAGAGAACTAGAAAGATATGGTTTTCTAGTCACTGAGGATGATGACACATTATTGATTAATAATAATGATACTGTTTCATACAAGGAGGTAGTAGAGAGATCAGAATATGTAGGATGGAAAAAAATTAATGAATTTTGAATTGGATTCCATGTATCAAATCAAAGTATGGGTTCTGGTCGATCCATAAGTTTATGTAAATCCCATTGGTTATAAATGGTTATTCAAGAGAAAACTTGACATGGAAGGTAAATTAAATACCTATAAAGAAAGGATATTGCATAAAGGATTTAACTAATGTCAAGGAATTGACTATGATGAAATATTGTCTCCTTTTTCCATATTTAAATATAACTAAATTCAACTTTCCATTATATCTTTCCATGACTACGAGAATTGGTAGATGGATGTCAAAACAAATTTCCTTAATAGGAACCTTCAAGAATACAAAAATTTAAGTGTTTGTAACTCTAGGAAATTCAAATAATAATTTATGGTTATACATATCCATATATGTATTGAAGAAAGCTTCTAGGTCATGGAATATTTAGTTTGATGACATGATAAAAGATTTTTTTATCTTAAATAATGAATGTGATCCATGTGTCTACAAGTAGTTTGGTGGGAGTTTAGTTATGTTCTTAGTAATATATATTTATGACATATTATGTATTGTAAATGAAAAACCTATCTTACATTAATTTAAGGACTATTTAAACAAGTGATTCTCCATTGAAGAATTAGGTGAAACAACCTATATCCTTTGAATCAAGATCATCCATCATAGATCCAAGATTATTCTTGGCCATATCCATGTATAAACATTGTATAGATACTAAATATATTTAATATAGAACAATATAATAAGGGGTTAGTTCTAGTGTCACTTGGTATACATCTTTCCATGAAAACGTGTCCTTATAGACATAAAGTTATATAGAGAATGAATAATATCCCATATTATTCTATGATAGTATCAATATTGTATTCCATGTTATGTACTAGTCTTGACATTAGCTTCACCTTAAGCATGATAGATATATATAAAAGGATCAAAGGGACCAAAATTTGTCTATTGTTAAGGATATACTTATGTATCTAAGGCGTACTAAGGATATGTTCCTAGTATATGGAGGATATGAGGATCTAGTCATTATAGGATATGATGATTCTAATTTCCAAATAGATTAGAATGATATGAAGTCAGAGTTAGGATATATCTTTAGTATTAATGGGGGAACCATGAGATGGAAGAGTTCAAAGAATCTAGTTGTCACTGATTCTATACTGGATATTGAGTATGCAAAAAAATTTAATGTAGTCAAGGAATATATTTGGATACAAAACCTTGTCCAAGATCTTGATGTGGTTCCTAGTAATAAATACCCTATCACTTTATATTGTGATAATACTGAAGCGATTGATCTCATAAAGGATCCAAGTATGCATCAACAAAAGAATCACATACTCTGAAATTATTGCCTCTTGATGGATTTTTCATAGAGGGGTGATGTAATTATGAATAAATATTCCATATAGAAAATCATGGAAGTACCATTAATTAAAGGCTAATCTCATAAGAATAATGCATATCATGTGAGATCTAGTTGACCGAATGTTGTTAGCTAATTGATCTAGTGAAAGTGGGAGTCTATTGGATTTGGATCCCTAGAACAAACTATTATGTACTTGATGACTACTTGTATTCATTTTTTTGAATATTTTTAATGTTCTTATCACATAATGATTGTTCTTCTATGTGATATAGTATGTGACAATATCCTAGGGGTAATCATTGGTATGAAAGGTCATATCATTTCCCCACTAAGATGAGAACCTAGAAGTTTCTTGATAATATTATTAAATATATGATCCATAATTGGATGATATCATTGGTTGAGATAAAAATGATACATGCTATTAGGGGTGTAGACCGATAGGAATTTGATAAACTTTCTCATGGTGTATTCCCTTGGTAATCTTCATACCAGGAGATTAAAAGAACATAACCTTCCAATAATAAATCCATATTTATATGTGTAATTGGATGTTCCTAGATTTGTATGTGTGTAATGATCCATAGACTTTAAGATTATTATTAATGCATGTCATTAATCACATACTTTTATTGATTTATGAAGACCTTAATTACATATTATTATAGTGAGGTAAGATACGTCGAGTGTGTCATGAGTGTTATTACACTAATGAATAAATGAGTGAAAGGATTTTCCACTTTCCATTTTAGTGTAATTTGATATATTAATCTATTTTAAGGGTGTTAAATAACCTAATTAAGTCCACATACATGGTGTTCTATTGGAAATTTCATTTGTGGAAATTTAAAGAAAGATAGATTGACCACATAGGTTTATGACATCTGCATGCAACTTACTTGATTAAATATACAAAGATAAATGGATTATATTATATAGAGTACATTTGAATGTTTTTGTTGTCATTGTGACATTTAACTTCATTATTAATGGGATCTTTGACATGTTTCTAGACACTAACCTTAAATATTAGGTAGAGTGACCTGATGGCACTAAGAAAGGGGCCTATTGGGGAACACACTAAGTGTATTCAGAACCTCAGTTAAATTCTATATGAATTTAACAAGTGGGATAAATATTATAATCATATATAGTTTAATAATTATTCATTCTATTTTGATCACACACATATTTCATCACTGTTTATTCAAGAGAACATATATGAGTTTAATATTTAATAAATATTTATTTACCATGTGACCAAATATTTAATTACATGAATATATAATATTTATTCATTCTCGTCTATTTACAAGATAACACAATATTTATTTAGATATGTGACTATTTAATAAATATCTATTCACCAATTCAATGAATATAATATTTACCTATTAGTGAATAATTTTTATATATTTATTTAATTAAATAAATATCCATTATTCAAGTTTTGATAAATATTGAAGAGGATTGGTGGACCAAATTTAATGGACCCATGATAAATTTCATATTAAATATTATTTGAATAAATATTAAATCATTTATTCAAGTAAATAATATTTATTTTATCTATGTATTTAGAACTTTTCAAGTAAATAATTATAATTCTATTATTATTTTGACACGGGGTTCACTAAGAATTAAAATAATAATAAATTTCCTTTTGTAATTTTTATTTTTTAAAACCACCTCTATTTAAACCTGATTATAATTTTTTTTTCTAAAAACCCTATCCATTTTAATCATTATGAACAATGAGTTCAAAGGAGGATTCTATTAAGACCCAGAGAACTTTTCCTGTAGAATTATGTAAATAACACAGGAAAATATTCTCTTTCACCCAAGTGATTCTTTCTTACCTCAAAGTATTCCACTATAATAAATAATGATTTCCACAAGGATTATAACCCTATGTGCTAGCACTTAAAAGATTCCAAATAAATTATCAAAGGTTTATGGAACACATGTGGATCACCAATAGAGGGAATCTACCCATTATTCCTCTAATTCAATAATGGTATAAACATAAGTCTAATTTTGATCATCGAAAAGGAAGAAAGAATTCAATGGGAGGTAATTATTTATTAAAATAATTTAAATATAAATTACATGTGAAAAGATCATCTCTTCCTGATTCCAACATTTATATCAACTAATATTTTATTTAATTTTGTTTTTAGTGATGTTATTTATCTTGTACATATTTAAATTATCATTGATTACAAAAAAAAGACAAGTTAGAAACTGCTTAATAGGCACTTCCATTGTGCCTGTAACCTTTAAAAGTGACTTTCACTTCATTACGGTGATTAAATGTAAATATTTACATTTTTATCTATTGAACTATCTTAAAAATTGTAGGATATGAAGTGACATTCACTTTGTATTTTTATTGTTATAGTAATTTATTTATTATGCTTGAACTTATCTAAGTAACCATATACTTCTACAGGCTTCTTAGACACTATATTCTCTTCAAAATATCGTGATAAAATACATAATATCCTTTATATTAAGAAATAACACTTATTTTATTTAGTGGAAATATTTAACAAATAAAATATTGAATATCATATAAATTTTGATTTTCTATGTGCTGGGATTATTATTCTAAAAATAAGACATTATTCTTTAAAATATTCAATTGAAGGGTGGCGGGATCACATCTCTCATATTTTAAAAACTATAAAAGATAAAATATTTATCTCTGATAAAATTATTTTATCATTACTATCTTTTCAAGTATATTATAGAGTTTAATGAATCATAGAAAATTCGTATTAAAACTATCGTATCATGTTGTTCATGAAAACTATCCATTAATAAGTATTTTCTATTACTATATAAGGTAAATGGTATGAAAACACACAATCTTTATTTTGATCCATTAGAGTTTGATGGATTCCATTGAATTAAAATTTATGATTCATTGATCTTTTTCTTTATTAATTTAATGAAAACCACAAGCCAAAATAACTCTTTCATTTATGTAAACTTTTTTATATTTACAATATTTTTATTGTATACATTTGGTATCATATAACCTTTAAAATATATGAATTGATTTCTATGATATTAACACCTAATGTGAAATATCTACAAATTTGTTGGAACTCCTGAAATTATTTTGGATAATTCTACCATATATGGAATCTTTTTTCTTTCTTCTATAAACCACTCTCTTAGGTTTCAATGACCAAGGATGAATATTCAACAATACACTATTTTCTTTCTGGATTAAACTTTGAACCTTTATTACTCTCAAAAGAGTACTAGAACTTGAATATCACATTCCTAATTCATCTATTCTCAAAACTCTAAAAAAATAAAGAAAAACATTTCTTGAATACAGTCAAATTTTCACAACATTTCCAATAATGGTTACAAAATTAATTCCTTAAAAAGATCAGGCCTTAGAGAGAATATTTAGTCTCATTAACACAGTGACACACAAAATCACATTGAGTATGTGGGTGGAGACTAATGTTACTTTCATAATATTTCATTTAATGATTTTGAAACCCTAACTGAATCACCATATTATTCTTCTATACATCTGGATTCAATTGTTTGAACAATTTCAATAATTAGTAATTCAGAAATGTGTCTCTTTAATCCTATCAAATTTTCTTCTTACTTAAGAATGATCCTTAAGTATTATATGATTCTAAGAATTTTATTACATTAACATTCTCTTTTCAATGGTATTGATCTTAGAGAAATGATGATGATTATGTTATTTATCTACAAAAAAGATTTTAGTAGATGAGTATCATGTTTTACATTCATTTAATATAGGCTTGTATTAAATATCCCCCCTCTAAAATAATTACCCCTTTTAAAATCCACTAGATCCAAGAAAGTGAGGAAAAAAGTTTTAAACATTGGTTATAAAGTGATATAATATAAGTGAAATTGTAAATAGATTTTTTACATAATTTATTTCAACTAATTTAAAAACTAATTTTCCATATATTTTAGTCAAATAAATGACATTGAAACACACCTAAAATAAAAAATAGGGACACATTCCACTTTGGTTATTTTATAACCGGTGTGAAAGAGGTTTTTTATATCAATTATTTAAAATAATAGACATAAGAGACCATTTAACTTGTCATTTTTATAATAACTAATGTGAAATCTATTTTTTTACTTTGGATATAAAAATAACTTACATAAAAAATAATATTTAAAAAAAATTAATTAAAAATGCTATACCCAAACCTTCAATAAATGAAAGTTTCAATAAAAAAATATAAAATTCTATGAGTAAAACATAAAGTATAATTATTTAATTACTATTCATATAAAAACATCATTACAAATATTTTTTTAAATTTCATGGTTAAAATAGAAAATAGAAATAAAAAATATAAAGATATGAACTAAATCTAATAATATTTTAAAATAATCATCCCATACACTCCATATATTGTTTAACTCATTCCTATTATATGATTGAGGATCATAAAAAATATATAAATTAAATAGAAAATATCCATAATTCTTTATCATTATAATGACATAATATATAAAAGGAGAAACAATAATAAAACCTAACCTTATTAAAGGATATAATTATCCCACTTTAAATTCTTGTAAGCTTATATATCATCACATATGTAACACCCTAAAATTCTAATATATTATTACCATTAAATAAATGTGTTTGATAGCTTTATCCACACGCAACACCAAACTAAAATGAAAACATGATATGTTTAGACCATTAAGAAAACCTACCTATTTAATTAGTAAGAATTAATTAGAGTATCTTCTTTATAAATTATATTTTTATAGAAAATAAATTCTACTTTAACTATGAATGAAATTCAATTAGTTTACCTAAAATGACTAATAAGATCATTTATTGTTTAGAAAATTATTTTTATAAAAAATAGACTTTTATGCTATACACATTACTATTTCAAGAAAAATACGATTAATTATAAATTATGTTTTATATTAATAATTTGTTTAGACCAATTTATTTGATAGATGATATGAAATAATAATAAGAACAATTAAATTTTGAAAAATGTCATTTTCCCATTAAAATAATTCTTCACTAATATTTTATGATTTTACTCAAAAAATGAATTTATAAATTTTTTAAGTTGAAGTTAATAAAACATAACTTCATTTTTTAATTCCTCATATCAAAATTTACTTAGTCTTATTTTTGATCTTTTTATGAAAAGGTTATATTTAGATGAAAAATACAGTTTTCACGAAACTTGTAATTTTTATAATTTTATTATTATATAAGAATGACATAGAAATTTATAAAGCCTTATAAGTAATAAAATATGGATTTTAGGAATAAAATTATTTAATTTAAAATGTTATTTAAAATTAAAAAACCTATTTCTGACTTTTTTAGAACAAATTAAAATATTACTTTAATAAAAACATTATTTTTGTTATTTTATTTGAATTGAGTATTTTCAAGGGATATTTGGTTTTGAAATGAATTATAAGCCTCATAACCTTTTTTATAATAAATCATTTTATCTAATTAAAATTAGTATCCAAGATAATTTTATCTTATATATAAATTTAAGGATTAAAAATGTTATTTATTTAATAACTGTTTTTACATAATTAAGTGTATTTATTTTAAAATTAACATTTCAGATATATATAAAAATTAATTGGTAAAATTATTTTTAAATTTTAATTATAAGTATGAAATTAGTTAAAAAATTTGATCTTAATATTTTTCATCAAAATTAATTACTACGGTTAGAAATTAATTACCGAGGTAAAAGTAAACTAAGGTAAAATATAAAAATTAAAAAATCCTTAAAACAAGAAAAGTTTTCTAAAAAAAGAGTGTTTTAAGTTAGTTTCAACCCAAAATAATTTTCCTCTCCTATTTTTTCATTTTTTTTCCTTTTAAACTTGAATAGAAACTTTACATTATTGAAAATGTACGGGCTACTCCCAAAACTACCTTTCCTTTAACTTATAAATGGGTAACATCTTCACCAATTAAAGACACACCTTTAAATTGAATTTATAAATTAAATTATACAATTTTTAACCTATTATAACCCTCTCCCACTTGAAAATTATTCCGATCACCATTAATATAGCATCCTGGATTTTTATAACATAACTTTTCATTCCATTACACGGAACTGAGGATCTTTAAGGTTTAGTGTCTTGGAAACAAGGAACATAAAACATGAAAAAAAACATTCTTCTTAAACACTTGAAAGGCTTCTCCTCATGTTCACCCTAGTCTCATTACTTCATACCATAACCTGGGGACATACATCAAAAGGAAGGGTGAGCAGAAGGCCCAGCAAGGGAAACAAGCGAAACATTTTACATATGAACTTGAGATACATCAATAAAGTCATGAAAAGAACTTTAAGGCATGAAAATGAAATCATGAGGCATAT
Organism: Viscum album; assembly: GCA_963277665.1. Classification (NCBI taxonomy): domain Eukaryota; kingdom Viridiplantae; phylum Streptophyta; class Magnoliopsida; order Santalales; family Viscaceae; genus Viscum; species Viscum album. The sequence goes on along the minus strand of OY728129.1, from coordinate 1,606,615,361 downwards.
CATAATAAAAATAAAACTTTTTCATAACTTGAAGATGTGGCTACATCATTTAACATAGACAATCATGAACATATCACCAAGGTCCATCCCCAAGGTGTCATTTTAAAATTACCAAGGTTATTCACCAAGGTATCGTGAAAATTGTAATCTCTAGTGGTTACATCATTACCCAATGCATTGGAGCGCTATCAGGGCGCACCCTTAAATTTGCCTTTATTATCATGTGAGCCACATATATCATCATCAAAAATTTCAAAAATAACCCATATAGCATAAAATAAATGGGTTTCATTTCATAATCATAACGTTTTAAAAACTGCTTTAAAGACATGATATTTACGTCACTTTAAAACCCACAGAAAAGGAAGGTGGGTCTCATGTATGTAAATCCCAGAATTTAAAATAGAAAATTTTGGTATATATGTAAATACCCCTTTAGAAGAAAGAGCTTTGAGTATTCACTTAATAAAATAAAATAACTTTAGAAAAAGAGAGAGACATTTTGAGACAGAAATTTTGCAGCATAACGACAATGTTCCGAGGTTTTAGAAGACATTAAAAGAGAGGTAAAATGGGTCAAACATTCATAAATGACCCATAAAATAGTACATGGACAGAATAAGAAGGATACATGATCATGGTAATGAAATTTCAAGGACATACCATTTGAAATGAAAAACATGGAAGGAAGAAAAAAAAATAGATTTCTCTTATGAAAGTTCTGCAGCCTAATGGCGTTACTTAAACATCAACAAATATGATTTGAAAAGATAAAATAGGGTCTCTCATCATGTGAAAATAAGAGTTCAGTATGATAGATATAGAGATAATTCCCCAACATAACAAAAAGGAACTTGAAAGAATTGACCTGAAAGTAGAACTTCAAAACAAGAAGGGTGAAGAACCACTTAAAAATTCGGCAGCCTAACGGCGCCACTTAAAACATCAAAATACTGAATTGAAGAGATCAAATGGGGTCTCTCATCATATGAACATAAGAGTCCAGTATGATATATATAGATATCATACCCCAATATAACAAAAAGGAACTTGAAATAATTGACATGAAAGTAGAACTTCAAAACGAGAAGGGTGAAGAACCACTTAAAAATTCGGCAGCCTAACGGCGCCATTTAAAACCTCAAAATACGGAATTGAAGAGATCAAATGGGGTCTCTCATCATATGAACATAAGAGTCCAGTATGATATGTATAGAGATCATACCCCAAAATAACAAAAAGGAACTTGAAGGAATTGACATGAAAGTAGAACTTCAAAACGAGAAGGGTGAAGAACCACTTAAAAATTCGGCAGCCTAACGGCGCCACTTAAAACATCAAAATACTGAATTGAAGAGATCAAATGGGGTCTCTCATCATATGAACATAAGAGTCCAATATGATATATATAGATATTATACCCCAATATAACAAAAAGGAACTTTAAATAATTGACATGAAAGTAGAACTTCAAAACGAGAAGGGTGAAGAACAACTTCAAAATTCGGCAGCCTAACGGCACCACTTAAAACCTCAAAATACGGAATTGAAGAGATAAAATGGGGTCTCTCATCATATGAACATAAGAGTCCAGTATGATAGGTATATAGATCATACCCCAACATAACAAAAAGGAACTTGAAGGAATTTACATGAAAGTAGAACTTCAAAACGAGAAGGGTGAAGAACCACTTAAAAATTCGGCAGCCTAACGGCGCCACTTAAAACATCAAAATACTGAATTGAAGCGATCAAATGGGGTCTCTCATCATACGATCATAAAAGATCAGTATGATAATTTAGAGATCATACCCCAATATAATAAAAAGGAACATGAAAGATTTGAATGAAAATATAACTTGAAAACGAGGAAGGTGAAAGAATCCCTTAAAAATTCGGCAGCCTAACGGCGCCACTTAAACATTCTTAAAACGAATTGATGAGAGCAAGGGGGGGTCTCTCATAATATGAACAAGAAATAGGCAGTAGGATGAATATAAAAGAACATCCTCCAACATAAGAACATGGAGTATAAAAGAAATGACATAAAAGAGATTACTTGAAAAGAAGGAGAGAGGTCGGATCCCTTACCTTAAAATGTAACTCTTAAACCTCAACGGTTGGGACCTTGAGGGCTTGGGGGCACCTTGGGAGGACTCCTTGGGAGGTAATGAGGCCAGAAATTCGTTGGGAATGAGTGGGGAGTCGAATTGATGAGAGGAGGGCTTGGTATTTATAGGGAAAGTGAGGGGACAAGGCATTAATGGCCAAGGGACACCTCACATGTGCTTTTCTCAAACCCATGTGCTCTCCCTTGTCATTTATCATGGAGTTAGGCCACATGGGGCCCCCAAAACAATAATTCATCACCCTTGGCCGGCCAACCCTCAAAAGATCTCATGACATCATCATGACACCGTTATGATGTCATTAAACATACCGAAACCCTAAAACTGTATTTTTACTATTCACTGAAAATTCAACTTTCTCAGAAAAATCCCAAAATTTCACATTAACCAAATATCAATGCTCTGATAAAAATAATTTTCTAAATATTTTTAATTTAATTTTTAAATAAAAACACTATTCATCGAAAATTCATTTTTTCAGAAAAAACCCCAAAAATTACCATAACATAATATCGATGCTCTGAGTTCAAAAATGAAGTCATTTTTATAAAAATAATTTTCTAATTATTTTTAATTAAATTTTTAATTAAAAAACACTATTCACCTGAAAAAAAACTAATACTTGAATAATAATTAATGAACCGTTATTTAACTATTTTATTGAATCACATTACTTAATCAAGGTGCCTAGATTATTTTAAAACTTTCTTTAAGTGAGATTACTAATCCATTTGGTCATATTACTAATCCTAATCATAAAATCACTATTCATAATTTACTATTCATCAAAAATCAAGTTGATCTTATTAGACTCTAAATTTAGTACTGAACATAATTGAAGAAGACCATTTTTTGAAAATCATTACACATTTTTAATTATTTAGGGTTTACATAAACATATTTAAAATATCCTTTTTCTAAAATTCATCAAAAATATGCATACTATATTTATCCGGTCATTTCAAAATTCATAAACTTCATCATAAGAAGAAATCCCAATTTTTATTTAAAACAAGGATTACACAAGGTAGTTACGGTCTCGTTACATAACCCCTTATAATACCAGCATAGGACCTAAGAGTAAGGTGTGCTAGGGTGATAGAAGCTGGAGGCGGCTCAGTCAACATTGCCCGAGTAGTAATTTCTATCAGTTTGAACTTCTCACGAAGGCGATTCCGTTCCAGCTTCACATGATGAAGTTCGGCTTGGATTTGATCCAGAGCAAAGCCCAGTGGTGCTACCTCCTTCCCAAGCTCTGTTAGATGGGCTTCGATCGGTCCAAGACTACTAGGTGAGGCCATCAAATCTTCTTTCTATAATAATTTACCAAGATTACTTATATTTAGAGACAAAAATCAAAACATTTTGTTCACAGCGGTCATATTGACCGATGGTTATATAATAGTCAAAACCCACTGATATCATTTTAATTATAATCATGTTTATCAAATAAAACATTTTTGTTGAGTATAACAATAACACATAAAATTGGGAAACAAATTTTATTTAAAAATTTCGGGTCGTTACAATCTTCCCCCCTTAAGAAATTGCGTCCTCGCAATTTTAAAATTGGGTTTTGAAATTTCATTGAAAGTCCCACATCGGAAAAGGTGTCATTAAAACTATTACTTTAAAATAAAGAAAGGGAAGTACAAAGGTCACCCGAGTTAACCCACACTAGGGTTCCATGTAGGAAAACATGGACATGGAGGAGAAAACAAAGGGTCAAGTTCTGAGGGAGAGTGATAGAGAACATGATTAGGAGAAAGTTAACCATGAGAAAATCCCAAACTTATGATGTGTGTAAACGGTCTTTGATTACCTAGTAGGAAACGTAAACCAACAACATTTTTGTTTTACGTTTCTTTTCATAATTTTGAGGATTTCATTTACTACATAGAACAAAAACATAAGAAAATATACTTACCTTCAAGTAGAGTTTCATCCTTTAACAAGTCCCTACCAACACTAATCTTTTCTCCAAATGATGAGAATTAAAAAACACTTGGTCTCATAAAAGCACAAGAATCATCTTCTATAGAATCACATAATCTACAAAAGATTAACTATCTATTTCTTCTATCTTTAAACATTATTCCAAAAACAGAAAGGTTAAGGTAAAACAACTCTTCAAAAAGAAAGAATCCCATAGGAATGGAAACTACTTTTAATTCATCAAAGTTCCATGGTACTACCCAAATTTCATCATAGACCATTCCATAAATAACGGTCCTTAAAATTCCTCAAAACAAACCAAACTAAGATTGAAACCCAAATACAATAAGGATTTGATAACATAGTCTTCCAAAACAACTTCATTGTTCATCTCCAGACAACATCAACCACTCCTAACATCTTATAAAAAAAATTAGCTAACCTAAACATATTTTACCCAAGATAGGTTAGTCATTCCCATAAGTAACCTAAATTACTATAAGTTCACCTTAAATTCATCGATTCTTCAAAATATAAGTCAACCTTACTCCTCAATGAAAATAACGTAGTAATCTATTTACCTCGATCAAATATGGTTCCCAAAATAATGAACGTCTTCCAAAATAATAATCATATTTTAATCCCCTAATCATCCCTGTCATATTAATACGAAAATCGTCGCATTTCCTATCATATTGGTTGTCGGAACATGTTCTTCCATTTCCCACCATTAACTAAGAAGAGAAAGCATAGTTAGGGGCTTAAGTACTTAGTTAATAATCATGAAAAGGAACTGAAAGCATATAAGGATAACTTGTATATGAAAGGTATACCCTAACTTGTGATCCCCTAGGTTCCCATCTAGGTTATGAATGATCATATATTCTTATGTGAACCTTTATTTTATTTTATCTTTGTTCCTTTAACAATGGTTCATACCAAGCTTATGAATTTACCAAAGCATATCCCCCAGGAGTGTCGTAACCAAGAGTGCAGCAAGGCCCGTTGTCGTGTACCAGTTCCCGTTTGAGTCTAGCTCAAAGCGGTGTTTTCGAGTTTTACCCCTATGTACATCTATGCCAGAGCCACCTCTACCTGCTCGTATCCAGATAGGGATGTATTTGCTTGGCAACCCCTTACTCAATACTCACCAAAATACGAGAAAGATTTCCTATATTAAACTTTTCTATAGGGTTCCTCCTAGAGTTTTCATATCCTAATTTCCACAAATAACTAAACCATCCTTTGATACCAACTATAGCATCCCGGCTTTTTATAACATAACTTTTCATTCCATTACACGGAACTGAGGATCTTTAAGGTTTAGTGTCTTGGAAACAAGGAACATAAAACATGAAAAAAAACATTCTTCTTAAACACTTGAAAGGCTTCTCCTCATGTTCACCCTAGTCTCATTACTTCATACCATAACCTGGGGACATACATCATAAGGAAGGGTGAGCAGAAGGCCCAGCAAGGGAAACAAGTGAAACATTTTACATATGAACTTGAGATACATCAATAAAGTCATGAAAAGAACTTTAAGGCATGAAAATGAAATCATGAGGCATATCATAATAAAAATAAAACTTTTTCATAACTTGAAGATGTGGCTACATCATTTAACATAGAAAATCATGAACATATCACCAAGGTCCATCCCCAAGGTGTCATTTTAAAATTACCAAGGTTATTCACCAAGGTATCGTGAAAATGCTAATCTCTAGTGGTTACATCATTACCCAATGCATTGGAGCGCTATCAGGGCGCACCCTTAAATTTGCCTTTATTATCATGTGAGCCACATATATCATCATCAAAAATTTCAAAAATAACCCATATAGCATAAAATAAATGGGTTTCATTTCATAATCATAACGTTTTAAAAACTGCTTTAAAGACATGATCTTTACGTCACTTTAAAACCCACAGAAAAGGAAGGTGGGTATCATGTATGTAAATCCCAGAATTTTAAATAGAACATTTTGGTATATATGTGAATACCCCTTTAGAAGAAAGTTATTTGAGTATTCACTTAATAAAATAAAATAACTTTAGAAAAAGAGAGAGACATTTTGAGGCAGAAATTCTGCAGCATAACGACAATGTTCCGAGGTTTTAGAAGACATTAAAAGAGAGGTAAAATGGGTAAAACATTCATAAATGACCCATAAAATAGTACATGGACAGAATAAGAAGGATACATGATCATGGTAATGAAATTTAATGGACATACCATTTGAAATGAAAAACATGGAAGGAAGAAAAAAAATTAGATTTCTCTTATGAAAGTTCGGCAGCCTAACGGCGCCACTTAAAACATCAAAATACTGAATTGAAGAGATCAAATGGGGTCTCTCATCATATGAACATAAGAGTCCAGTATGATATATATAGATATCATACCCCAATATAACAAAAAGGAACTTGAAATAATTGACATGAAAGTAGAACTTCAAAACGAGAAGGGTGAAGAACCACTTAAAAATTCGGCAGCCTAACGACGCCACTTAAAACCTCAAAATACGGAATTGAAGAGATCAAATGGGGTCTCTCATCATATGAACATAAGATTCCAGTATGATAGGTATAGAGATCATACACAAACATAACAAAAAGGAACTTGAAGGAATTGACATGAAAGTAGAACTTCAAAACGAGAAGGGTGAAGAACCACTTAAAAATTCGGCAGCCTAACGGCGCCACTTAAAACATCAAAATACTGAATTGAAGCGATCAAATGGGGTCTCTCATCATACGATCATAAAAGATCAGTATGATAATTTAGAGATCATACCCCAACATAATAAAAAGGAACATGAAAGACTTGAATAAAAATATAACTTGAAAACGAGGAAGGTGAAAGAATCCCTTAAAAATTCGGCAGCCTAACGGCGCCACTTAAACATTCTTAAAATGGATTGATGAGAGAAAGGGGGGGTCTCTCATCATATGAACAAGAAATAGGCAGTAGGATGAATATAAAAGAACATCCTCCAACATAAGAACATGGAGTATAAAAGAAATGACATAAAAGAGATTACTTGAAAAGAAGGAGAGAGGTCGGATCCCTTACCTTAAAATGTAACTCTTAAACCTCAAAGGTTGGGACCTTGAGGGCTTGGGGGAACCTTGGGAGGACTCCTTGGGAGGTAATGAGACCAGAAATTCGTTGGGAATGAGTGGGGAGTCGAATGGATGAGAGGAGGGCTTGGTATTTATAGGGAAAGTGAGGGGACAAGGCATTAATGGCCAAGGGACACCTCACATGTGCTTTTCTCAAACCCATGTGCTCTCCCTTGTCATTTATCAGGGAGTTAGGCCACATGGGGCCCCCAAAACAATAATTCATCACCCTTGGCCGGCCAACCCTCAAAAGATCTCATGACATCATCATGACACCGTTATGATGTCATTAAACATACCGAAACCCTAAAACTGTATTTTTACTATTCACTGAAAATTCAACTTTCTCAGAAAAATCCCAAAATTTCACATTAAACAAATATCAATGCTCTGATAAAAATAATTTTCTAAATATTTTTAATTTAATTTTTAAATAAAAACACTATTCATCGAAAATTCATTTTTTCAGAAAAAACCCCAAAAATTACCATAACATAATATCGATGCTCTGAGTTCAAAAATAAAGTCATTTTTATAAAAATAATTTTCTAATTATTTTAATTAAATTTTTAATTAAAAAACACTATTCACCCGAAAAGAACTAATACTTGAATAATAATTAATGAAACCGTTATTTAACTATTTTATTGAATCACATTACTTAATCAAGGTGCCTAGATTATTTTAAAACTTTCTTTAAGTGAGATTACTAATCCATTTGGTCATATTACTAATCCTAATCATAAAATCACTATTCATAATTTACTATTCATCAAAAATCAAGTTGATCTTATTAGACTCTAAATTTAGTACTGAACATAATTGCAGAAGACCATTTTTTGAAAATCATTACACATTTTTAATTATTTAGGGTTTACATAAACATATTTAAAATATCCTTTTTCTAAAATTCATCAAAAATATGCATACTATATTTATCCGGTCATTTCAAAATTCACAAACTTCATCATAAGAAGAAATCCCAATTTTTATTTAAAACAAGGATTACACAAGGTAGTTACGGTCTCGTTACATAACCCCTTATAATACCAGCATAGGACCTAAGAGTAAGGTGTGCTAGGGTGATAGAAGCTTGAGGCGGCTCAGTCAACATTGCCCGAGTAGTAATTTCTATCAGTTTGAACTTCTCACGAAGGCGATTCCGTTCCAGCTTCACATGATGAAGTTCGGCTTGGATTTGATCCAGAGCAAAGCCCAGTGGTGCTACCTCCTTCCCAAGCTCTGTTAGATGGGCTTCGATCGGTCCAAGACTACTAGGTGAGGCCATCGAATCTTCTTTCTATAATAATTAACCAAGATTACTTATATTTAGAGACAAAAATCAAAACATTTTGTTCACAGCGGTCATATTGACCGATGGTTATATAATAGTCAAAACCCACTGATCTCATTTTAATTATAATCATGTTTATCAAATAAAACATTTTTGTTGAGTATAACAATAACACATAAAATTGGGAAACAAATTTTATTTAAAAATTTCGGGTCGTTACAATTAATTATCATAAGGGATTTATTTTTTAGGAGACTTCCAAGGGAAATTCAATCCCCTGATGTAAGTATTATAAACTACTTACATTTTTTATTCTCAATTATATTACTTAAAATTTATTCTAAACACACTAATATAATTATATTATTATAATTTATATAATATAATATTATTATATTATGGTTATCATCAATTTTTATCCATATACCCCATCTATTAAGAAAAACAAAATCGTTGTTCTATGTTGTGCGAACTGTCACCTCCACAAAGCACACATGTTTTGTTTTCCATTAATGCATTACAAGTTTGGATATAAGTATGGTATTAAAGGATAAATATTTTTTATTATATCATTAAGGCCTTTTATGAAAAATTATAGAACCTATTAATGATATGATCAAAAAACATTTATCTTTAATTCAATCGTTTTAAATAAGAGAACTAAGAGGAAAATGGTATAATTTCTCTAAGTAATGAATTTATATAAATTATAATCTATTTTTAAATAATGAAAATTATTATATATCACAATAATAATCACTAAATAATATAATTATTCTTTTGGTATAATTATATTATAACTAAACCAACTTATGATCATCCATTAATGATGGTATGTTCAGGTTTAGGTTGATTTGACCACCTACTTGAACAATACTATAAATTTATATGATGGATGAATATGATAAAAAATTTAATAGTTTAATTTGATATAAATATTTAAATTGTATTTTTTTGGTTCTCTAATGGGTTTATAAACATTTAACTCATTAATTAATAAAACACATTTTGTTCGTTAAGAGTCACTGAAACATGATCACTTTTAATTTCATCTTCAAAAATCATAACTAAAATTGACATGAAATGAAATTATATCTTTATATAATATCATGGAAAATATATTTAATTTGATTATATGACATAATATTAATATAATTTAGAAAAATAATATATATCAACACCACTTTTACAAAACTAGTTCAAAGTGATAAATATTACTTACACATAGTATTGAAAATAGGTAAATAATAACTAATATTTATATGTATATAATGATTATTAATGAGTAGTATAGATAGATATAGTTATGAATATTATTCTTATATATGTATTTAATAAAATTAATTTAATTATTTAGGATGTTTGGTGAATGTATATAATAGACCAGGATAAGGTAAGAGTTTTCATCTCAATCTCACTTCATTGAGAGAAGTATTTTATTTATGAATATAATTTAATTTATGTGATTTATATATTTCCTATTTGAGATATAATATTATTAATTAAATTCTAATCATATTACTTGAATTTGAATTTCAATACCTCTCTTTCAAGGGTTTTGATTCAAAATTTTCTAAATTCGTAAGGGGTTCCTGGGTCTCAACTCTCATTCCTTGAGATATATTGAATTTTATAATCCATGATTCATTTGTATAGTTTATTTACTACCAATGGATTTATTTTTATCTTAATACTTGTATTTAATGGGATTTAATAACCAAATAATGTTCTCTTATTCATGTGGCTATTGATTCAGCTGTTTCCTTGGTAGTGATATTTTTTGGTAACTCAATTTTAATTCATTATGTTATGATCATTATTTTAACTTATTTCATATAAGTTGGGTAAATTACACCCTTTGATTATATTATGTGGTACTTTATCATTTTAATCAAGTGATAAACATTCTTATAACCTAAAACCTTTGACAAATATTTCTCACTTCTTGGGATATGTTCTTTTGAAGCTGTGCACTTTCATTCTCCAGATGGATCATGACAATATTATTCCAGTATTGAATTAGATATATAATCATTATTATATATGGACTGAACATAATATTTTAAATAAATAATATTTTATTATGTTCACCTAGTAAGTATGATGTTCTATTAACCTGGTGAAAAGTATATACATTCCATATGTTGTAATTCTAATATAGACGATTATTGGAAAGTTGACTATATAACATTTGACCATCCATGTTCTTTATTTGGATGATTTAATGATCATGTTATCCCTTTTATTTCCATGGGAAAATTATATACATTAATAATGATTATTTACTACTAATTTAGGTCAATTATGTATTGATCTTCATATTCCTCATTATATGGAGAGACAAGTTTTATTATGTAAAAGTTCCCTTAGGGAATGGTATGAAAGGTCTTGTTGAATCTTATAGTTAATGCATTGTAATTAATGAAGTGAAGGATGGGGTCCAACATTATATAGCCACTTTATTCATCTATAGGTCTCAGGAGATTTTTTTTGGGTATTTGGTTTATACCTAATGAATTTAATAATATGCCTTGACTATGGTCTCAATGATAAGTAAAGTGTCTTGGAACAAGGCATTGAAAAAAAGTTTTTGATGTCCTAAATTATTCATTACATTACTATGAGATCATCATTATTGATATCCATGTTTCTATATATTATCATGGATATATCATGCTTTTAGTTTAAATTTGATTATGGCTTTATGTTGTTTACATATTCCTACCGTAATATTTATTCCATGTTTATGAAATGATTACTTTAGTTGTAATGTTCTCCCTTAATGAGAGTTTTATCTCACCTCTTATTAGATTTCTCTTTCCCCAAGATATATAGAAAAGTAGTACACATGAAATGGTTACAAGGATAAAACATGTGAGAGAATTTTTTGGAGACATTGAAGACTTTTATGTATTAAGTAGTTTCATATATAATGAGAAAATGTTCTATTTGATACAAAGAACATGAAATTTATTATCTTATTTTTTTGTCCTAATTCTCTAAATCTATAATCCTGAAAATATCCTTAAGAAGTAAGAGTTTAAATTATTATTATTTATTTATTTAATTATGTGTGGGTATATCCATTCTTTTACATCTGATATCAAAGTAAGTATGTAAAGTATATGTTTATATCATTAGATCTGAGAGTGTGGTTCTGGGGCATTACATTTAGTATCAAAAGAAAGTTTTAGATAACCTTAGAGATTATGATGTTGGTTGAGGATAATTTAAGGGTTGGTAAGTTAAGTTTGATCATAATATATAACCATTTAGTATTAGTATACTATATAATGTTATGGTAATAATAAATATTTTATTTGGGGATTAGGATAAGAAATATTTAGTGTAAAATATAGAAATAAGTCTATGTATTGGATAACATCATGATGTTTTGATGAAGTAGATATTATGTTATTTTTCCTTGTAATACATCCCTATTTGGATACTAGAAAGTGGATATGGCTATGGAATAGATGCACCTAAGGTTAATCAGCTTGGAAAGGGCTGGTTGATAATTAACTCACTCATTTCTTTGATGTTTGATGAGTGGGCCTAATACTATTTTTGACACTCCGTTTTATCACATGGATGAAAATGAGTAAAAGGGGAACATGTTAAAGAGAAGAAAAGAAGATAAATAAAGGACTAAAAGGACCGAAAACTCCACCGATGGCCCTTTGTGTAGGTAACCCCAAGAAGCATTGACATGAAAGGTACATACGCATTGTCCTAAGTGGCCAACCTACGTATGATCCAGTGAAGTGATCCTTTACAACACACATGAGTGAAATAACCCCTTCACCCAGGTTCCCATATTTTACAATAAATAATACCCTAGGGTATTAATTTGTATAGAAGAGACTTCCTGAATACCTCTTGATTCTATAATCTCCCTAGTCATTCACCCAAGACCTCTAAAATCTTCTAGGTACTATGCCAAAACCTGAAGAAGAGTGAATTAAAGAGGGATAATTGAACTAAATTCCTCCTAGGGTTTAGAACACATAACACCTACTCAAGGATTCCCCTCTCTCGTGGTTGATGAACACTAGAACAAGTTCCCCTTCACTAATTAGGGACCTGCATGAGATACTTCTGAGAACACATGTAGAGAACCTTAAGGGATTGAGAAAAGACTCACCCAAGTGTTGTTACCCATATGTTCTACTACCCAAGGTACCTTCACTCCATCAAGGACTACCTAAACGATCCACTTTTTATTCAGCGTGGAATACCTAAATAAGACCCCATTGGCTCACCCAAACCTTTATCTTGTATGAGCCTCTGACCAGGCCCTCCTCTAAGCCTCCCATGGAAGATCCTCCCATCCTTTGGTTACCTTTCCCAAAATGAACCAAATTGAAACCTCAATAGAAGTCTCCTAACTTGAAAAACCATGAATTGGGTCACACCATCATGTCTCCCATTTGGATTTTTATTCCCATGGTCAGATGTTTCCTCCACTTGTCCCACCTAATAGTTAGGGTCCTTGGTGTGCATGTGGATTTATAATACCATGTCCATGAGGACCCCGAACCCGGGGATGGTGTTAGGGAGTTCTCAATCTTAGGAATAAGGGTGAGGAATCCTTCTTCCTCTTCATGTTTCTAAGACCTATAGCCTCTGATTCCAAGAAGAGAGGGAGAGGAAAATTCGTGCGTTTCCTTTTGACATGGAATTAGATCTTCCTCTCTTACCGCAAGACCAATTTTATGGAATCTATCCAAGAGTAAGCCCATATAATTTCATTAAGGAGGTCTCAATATTTCTTATCTTAACCTCCATGGTCATACCCAAATGGATAGTCTGATGTGACTATCATGGAAAAGAAATGGGATAGAGAACAGATGCATCTAAACCCCGTTTTCTTCTCCCATCAACCCATACTCTTCAACTAGTAAAAAAGTTGAAGTGTATGGTTTTACAAATATTTATCATCCCATTTTGTTATCAAATTTAAGCATAAATAATCATGAATCATTTGGGTTTAGAGTATAGAAATGATCATGAAATCCACCCATTCAGATGCATGTTTCTTCAGAGGATATTTGCATAAATAATTCTCTCAGATTCCATCAAAGTGTATCTATAAGTGTTGGTCCTCAAGGCCATGTATCCAGCCTCAAGGAAAAGAAGATAGTGTTGTTTATCAAGTCATTTTGTCCTCTTATTTCTCACACCAATCATGAATAAAGTGCTCTTAGAGGTTGATGATGGTAATTATATCCCCATGATCCCAAACCTTCTGGGCATCCTTCTCAAGAGTAAGACCCAGCTGAATCTATCCATTGGAAACATTCCAAGTGTAGGTCCCAAATCATTAGCATGCATCCTATTTCAGTGTAATTCCCAATCATAACCAAACCATGGGAATCCTCCTCAAGAGTAATCCACAATCACAACTCCCATTCACCAGGGTATCCTCCTTAGGAATATACTGAAAACTCTAACCTTTGGGAATCCTACAAGGTATAATCCCAAACCATATCATCATACTCAACCATGGGCCTCCTCTTTTTGTGTAAGCCCTAAACAATCCTCCAAATAACCATGAGTCATGACATCATTCATGTCCCATTTCCACAGGGCATCCCTTTTAGTAATAAGGCCCGACTTAATCCTCTCAAAGGTCCATCCTCCCCTATTAGAAGAACCTTCTAAGGGCCTTTTAATGCATAAGTCCTTACCACTAAACTATGTAGGATTTGATTCCCATCTAAATGGGATATGTAGGAATCCTTCCTATAGTTCAAACCCAACACCCCAAATCAAACCTATTCCTTATGGGCCATATTCCCACTTGTGTATAATTCAACCTAGAAATCCATATCCTTTCTAGGTTATCTGGGTTGCTTCGGCATAAGTCCCACACCAAACATTGAATGTCCACCTTTCACCTAAAATTACTTCCCATATGTTGTTAAACTGTATGGTCAGGTCTTCATCACATGACCTTAAAAGGTATGATGTACCCCATTAAGAGGAACCAAACTACATGGGTTCTGATTCCTTTTACAAGGATATGTAGGAAGCCCATCCCATGGGTTCGATCCCAAAATTGAAACAAATCCCATATCTTTGGATGAAAATACACTCTAGAGCACCCCACTATGTGGCTAAAAAACCAATATCATCATAATCATGACCAAATAATCTATGATCAATATATAAGAGGATATAATTGATGGAGAACCTCAGATATATATAGATATCTCCATTGATTAAGAACCTCAAATACATATATATGATTCTAAATTCTATGCTTGCTAACAATTTATTGCTAATTCAAGGGTGATCTACGTCATAATTTGGAATTAAGTAAAGAATTCATGAACATATCTTAAAACTATAAGAAAGTCCCAAAGTAGGAAATAATTTCACCTAGAAGGGTGTGATGATCTCGATCACCCATACTCTTGACCAATGTGAGTTCTTAAGAATTGTTGGACAAACTCCCCAATAAGTGACTGTCTTTGGAAAGCATGTCCCTCAATGATATAGAACAATTGTGTGTTTCCATTTCCATGAATAAAACTGGTTTGAAACCATTTCAAAATACTGAGACCAAAATAAATGATTATATAAAATTCAACCCCCTATAATCAATTGTTAGGTATTAAATTTTTCATCATAAACAAAAAATGGTGAACATAACATGAATAATTAACCAATATGATAGTGTTACCCACCTATTATGCCCATTTCATTCGTAAAATGAAATAGGTCCAAATAATATAATCAATCAAGCATATATTCATTCAAATGAGATGTTTCTTTTATGGGGTTTTCTTGTTTGTGTTTATTTAAGAACTTTATCTCAGAAATCCCTTCAGTCCAATGGAATCCTTCCAGATTTTTCAAGAGTATTTCCAAGAAACTGTTTAGGTCAGGTCTTTATCTAAGAAATGGATTCTATAACCAATCCAACATCTTCAACAATAGGTTTTGAATGCATTGGTTCGACAATGGTACTAGAATGATACAATCCGGATCCTGAAGGCTACCTGATAGGCCCTAAAACCAATGAAACTCCACTATTTTCCCAACTAGTGGCATCCGGTGATCCAGAATAAAGAGACATCTATCACCCTCTTCAACCATTTTGGGATTTTATCCCTAAAAATATATAACCATTCACTCCTATATTTTAGGGGGGGGATCAAGAGGCCACATATGAACTCACCCAGAATACATAGGGGTCTTTCTCAAGGGCTCCTACCAAAATTTGCTGCCAACAATGATGCATGGTAGTGAACCCTCAACATGATAAGGGTACTATCCTCGAACATCCAACTTAGGTCATTCAAACCCAAGCATGCCAGATGGACCACTGAGAGAATCAACCATTCCACAGGGAGAAAGGACACACCTATTCCCCCTCTGGATAATCCCACCATCCCAATTTACTGGAAAACATTTAGCAAGATCAGGCACCCACCTACCTTAATTCAGATGGTCAGTAGAATTTCCAAGAAGCACTCAAGTATGATAATTATTCATATTCGGAAGAAAACTATGAGCATGAAATACACCTACCTGAACTAATCAATCATACCAACAGAATAACCTGCTAGTAGACGTATCTGGTAGAATTCAAAGGATCTTTCAAAACAAATATGGTGATAATATATACGCAAGCGCGTGCACCTTCCTACCTTCATTAAGATTGCTAGCAGTTTCATCTGGAATCATCCAAAGAAGTCAGTCGGAAAGTAAAAGGGGGAAGACCAAACTCTATGCCCCCCCACACGAGTACTATCAGTATCCACAAGTAGGAAAGGGAGTATTGGATCATGAAATACCCCTAATCGAGATATAAAATGGTAATATATCCTTATTACAGTTGTTGAAGTCACAAATAATATCCTGATAATGGTGAAAGGGAAGATGAAAATCCCTTACTACATCCTACAGACTTTCCTAGACATCATAATGGTGAAAAGATTAGTGCCCGGGAAATGGACACGCTACTCTATCTACACAAATAGGGTGGATCCTCAGCATTTCAACCTAGAGGAGAAACACACCTCTGCTTGTATCCATGAGGGGTATGGGTAATACTCCCTCGTGATGTATGGACCTTAGGATTGGGAACATACACCTATTTAATCATGAGGTAATAAACCTATCCCAATAGACACTCAAATGAAGAAACAAATACATATCCATGAAAACCACTTCCCCTTATAAGTGAACCTAGTCTCTCATAAGAAGTCATCTACGAAGAAGCCTCACTAAATAAAAATGGAAAATGAAGAGATGATTTATGATCCAGCTCTTCTTAATGCTAGATTTCTTAATGTCCTCAAACACTTAACTATGGTAGCTTAAGATCCTACTCTCATGCTTCCAAATTATGGGGTAGTATCAGTAATTATGAAGTTCCTCCTCGGACACTTCACCATGAAGGATTTCTTCATAACCACAATCTAATCGATCTCAAGATCTTATCTCCTAATGAGAGTCACGACAGTCCTCCACATGGCCAGATGATCAAGGAGCAATATGGTCTTCCCCTTACTTTAATTCACCATGGTGGTGTTCCCCATGATGGCGCTCACTGTGAAATTTCTCTACATAGTAGTATTTTATGTCATAAAAAGGGTCCTCCCATTGAAAATGTAGTTATGAGAAATTCCTCCTACACTGAGGCACTTGAGGAATAAAGGATAGTCATGTCTAATGCATTTTCATTGACAAGTGAAATTATTTCTCAACCAGAAGACAACCTGAGGTGATCATCAAGCTCTAAACCTCCTTCAAATATCCAACCTTCCAACAAAATAGAAGAAATCCCCACCAATATCACCACTTATGACAAAGTGAAAGGAATGAGTCCACTCTAGTTGGAACAGGTAGAGAAGACTATGGAAAAAGATGTGGAATACATTCTAAACATGAGTAAATAGATATATAAAGATAACATACCAGCCATATTTAGACCTTTATCCACCCCTCAATACAGTATTCCATAGGCATTGTCAGAAGATTGTGTGCACAAAATCCACCTCAACATATGGAGAACTCTTTTTTCACTTGAGAGAAAAATTATTTCCCTATAAAAATTATCAAATCCATGTTAAGGTAATAGGAGGGATGCAACACAAAATTGACTTGGTAGCCCTCCAAGCTACATGACATCCATAGAAATAACAAGGAGCCCTTCAATGCACATCCCTCGGTGATTTAAAAATATTGTGACAATTGATCATTGATGCCCCATTTTGTTTTCATATCAGAGGATGGGGTGAACACAGATCATTACATTTCACTATGATCCCCAAATATAGAATCCTACCAAAATTAGTATCATTAAATGTTAAAGCTTCAAGATGGGTCCAATAACAGGACCATGTTCATGACTGAAGATATGATCAACTAAAATAGGCCCCGACCGACTCTCACCAACTTCTGGCTAAAGGAGGGTAGGCTATTTAGATAGTTTTTAATCAAGAATCTAAAAATATTGAGTAATATTCCCACTTAGAGGAAGTCAGTTTTCAGATAGAGAAAATGTCTGAAATAGTGAAAAGATCTTCGAAAATGGGTGATCTAGGTGCATACCAAATGATTCACCCATCTTATCTTCAAAAAAATCCATAGAATCATAAGGGTATCCACAATAGTAGCAGACATGATAGTTTAGGAGCAACCATAACCCACAGGGTTGGGAGATTTTTTGTAATGACCCAAACTTTTGAATAATATTATGTTTCCTGAATATGTATGTTTTACTATGTTATAATAAATAAAAATGTATACGTATAAATTAAATGTGACCATTGATTTTTACCATTATATTACTGTTGGTTAATATGATTGTTGGAAACAATAACAATTTTTAATGTTATAATTATTGTTTATAAATAGAAATGATAATGGATAATTAATGCAGAAAGAAGAGTTGATGGCCTCATCTACTAGACTATTTTTATATGAAGCCCATTTGTTGGATCTTGTGAATGAGGTAGCATCACTGGGATTAACTCTGGACTAAGCCCAAGCAGATCTTCAACATGTTAAGCTTGAAAAATTCGCATATTGGAGAAGTTCAAGTTAGTGGAGATTACCACTTGGGTGATGTTATATGAGCCACCCCAAGAGTCTATCACCATCACACACCTTACTATTAGTTCGTATGCGGGTGTTTTAAGGGGTTATGTGTGGAGTCACTAGATACTTATAATTCAATCCCATTGTTTTAATAAAATTTTTATTTCTTCATTTTCGTTTTAAGTATAGATTTTCTCAATAAAATATTTGTTTAGTTGAGACAAATTTGATAAATTAATTTTAGAAGTAAAAAAATTGTAGTTTTTTATGACTTCTCATACACAGAGAATTATAATGGTAAAATAAACATTATTTTTGAATTACAAATGTCAACATTAATCTAGGGTAAATTTTTAGTAGTTTTCTAAGAAGTTTAAAATTTTTGAGTAATAATATCTTTTTGGATGAATAGTATTATATTTTATGAATAGTAAAAAATTAAATTTTTGTAAAAAAATTATTAAATAATTGATTCTGTGAAATGATTTTTAAAAAATGGACATACATGGTTGTGATCAGTAAGATATTTAGAGTTTAATAAGATCAACTTATTTTTTTGGTGAATAGTAACTTGACCCTTTGGAATATTAATGTTACCATTATAAATAATAATTTGACCAATGGAAAAGAAAACTCATCAATGGAAGTATAAATATATTTTATTCAACATAAATGGTAATGTGATGTAATTATATCATAGTATAAGTAAATAAATGTTTTAGAAATTATTAGTTAAGTATTAGTATTTAATTTATCTAATTAAATTTAAAATGAAATTCATTTTTATAAATGGATTTCATTTTTTAATTCTACACATTGAAAAATGGTTAGGGTGAATTTTTGTGATTTTTTTAAAATAGTTTAATTTTTGATGAATAGTAAAAATACAGTTTTGAGTTTTTGGTACGTTTAATGACCTCATAACTATGTCATAATGATGCAATGAGTAAGATAAGATTCTTGTTGACTATTTTGGATTGAAATATTATATGATGTGTCCCAAATTTCCAATACAATGTTAAAAAACCATGAGCAAGCCCATTCTTTTTCAAATACCACAGGCAAGCACATGGTTTTGCAAATACCACTAATGAGGTGTCCTTTGAAATTAATAAAACAATTCCTCTCTTTTACTATAAATACCCACCCATTCCTTTATTTACTTTCATTCCAAAACCATTAAACTAGAATGTATAATAGTATTACCTCCCAAGGAGTCATCCCAAGGTGTCCTCAAGCCCTCAAAGTCCCATTCATAGAATTTTTGAAGTTACTCTTCATGGTAAGGGAATCTTCCACCCTTCTCTTTTCAAGAACTCCTCTTTTGAAATTCCCTTTTTCTATTTTATTATTTTGGGATATGTATTTCCATATCTCCATTAATGTCTATATTATGTAAAAATTATTATATAACCCTTTTTATCTCGTCAACTCATTTTATGAATTTTTAAGTGACGTTGTTAGGCTGTCGAAATTTCATAAGGGAATTCTAAACTTATATTTTCCTTTCAATTTCTCTTTTTTGTGGTGTTTATTTAAAATTAAAATACCATGTTCTTATTTACATTTTATTCTATCCCTATATTTTATTATGAGTTTTTTATTAATGGTTGAACCTTTTACCCTCTCTTATTAATGTTTTATAAAACTAGTTTCTTACCTGTTATGCTGTAGAATTTTCGTTTCAAAATATCACTCCTTTTCCCAAGAAATTATTTTATTTTAATTATGTTAATACCCAAACCTCTTCCATTTCTAGAAGTTTTCATAAATATATAAAACTTATTTATTTTATTCTTTAATTGAAATTAATAAAACAAAAATTCCTTTTCCATGGGTTATAAATGAAATAATGATCATGTTTTTAAGCATTTTTTAAAATGCCATGATTTTGATATGAAACCCATTTCTTTTATTATCATTGGGTTATTTATAATTTTTTTTGTTATGATCTATATATATTAGATAAAAATAAATATATATTAAGGGTGAACCTTGATATCTCTGCATTGCATTGGGTAAAGAAATTAATCTCTAGATATGACAAGTTTTATGATACCTTGGTGAACAACCTTGGTAATTTTTATAAAAACTTGGGGACGAACCTTGGTTATATGCTTATGAATTTATAAATTAAATGTTTTAGACACAATTTACAGTTATTATTAATGTTATTATTTTTTTGATATGCCTATTTCTTATTCATTTATGAAATTCCTCATGTTCTTATTAATATCGCTCAAGTTCACATGTAAACTATTTCACTTGTTTTCCCTTACTAGGACTTCCACTCACCCTCTCCTATGATATATATCCTAAGGTTATGAGATACAATAATTGTACTTAGGATGAAATTATGATGAATCCTTTTAATTTTATTAGAATATTGTTTTATGTTTTCATGTATTATGTACCTTATTTACAAGGCATTAAACTTTAAAATATCACCTTTTTGTAAAATGTCATGTAAAGTTATGTAATAAAAAGTTAGGATGCCATAGTTGGTATCAAAGGTTAGTTCAGTTCTTTTTGGGATTTAGGATATGAAAAATTTAGGAATAACTCTATATACAAGGTTAAATATAGGAAAATTTCTTGGTATTTTGGTGAAATATTAAGTAAGTGGTTTCCGAACAAATAAGTCCCTGTCTAGATACAAATATGTGGATGTGGCTCTAGAAAATATGTATCTAGGATTAAAACATGAAAACAAAGATTTGAGCTAAACTTGAACAAGAACTAGTTCATAATAACTAGGCTTTATGCACTCTTAGTTTGAAACTCCAGGGGGATATGTTTTTTTAAACACATTATCTTTATGAATAATTATGAAAGATTGATAAGAAATGAAAGTTTATGTATAGAGAATGTCCCCATGGTTTTGGAATACATTGATGTATTTCTTGGGAAGTTACCTAGACCTCCCCTAGAAAGAGAGGTGGAGTTATCCACTTAACTTATGCCTGTATCCAACCAATTTTCAAAAACCCTTTATAGAATGGTGAATGAGGAGCTGGAAGAATTAAAGAAACGACTCCAAGATCTTTTGTAGAAGGGGTTTATCTGGACAAGTGTGCCTCCTTGGGGAGAACTTGTTCTATTTGTGAATAATAAGGATGGATCGATGCAGTTATGCATTGATTGTAGAGAACTTAATGGGATCATGGTGAAAAATAAGTACCCTCTTCCAAGAATTGATGATTTATTTGATCGGATTCATGGGGCTCAATTATTATCGAATATTGATCTTTGTTATGGTTATCATCAATTGAGGGTGAAGAAAGAATATATTCCAAATACTGGCTTCTGATTAATATAAGGGAATTATGAGTTTGTTGTTATACCCTTTGGATTGACTAATGATCCTCTTATATTTATGGATTTAATGAATAGAGTCTTTAAGGACTACTTTGGTAATTTTGTGGTAGTTTTTTATGATATTGTGATATATTCCAAAAGTTGTGAAGAGAATGAAGATCATATAAGGGTTATATTTCAAACTCAGAGGAATGTGAGGTTATTTAGAATGTATAGAAAATTTGAATTTTGGTTACATGATGTTTCTTTATTGGGGCACATTGTAACCATTTATTGAATCTTAGTTAACCTTGAAAATACAAAGGTTGTGGACGAGTGGCCTCATATTCCAACAGTAACTGAGATTCATAGTTTACTTGTATTATCAGGATATTATAGGTGTTTTTTGAAAATATTTTCATAAATTCACAATCCATTAACCAGGTTAACATAAAAAGGGGTCAAGTTCATCTAGACATAGGAGTGTGAAGAAATTTTCCAAGTTATTAATAAGAGATTGGTTACTGCACCTGTGTTAACTCTACCCTCTATCTGAGAAAGTTTTTTTAGTGATTTATCTATGAAAGGACTTGGGTGTGTCCTTATGAAAACTGAAAATGTGATTGCCTATGCATCTGGACAGTTGAAGCCTCATGGGAAGAACTATTCAATGCATGATCTGGAGATGGCTACGGTTGTTTTTTCTCTAAAGATTTGGGGGTACTATAATTATGAGGAGAAGTGTGATATATACACATACCATCAAATTTTGGAGTATGTTTTCACACAAAAGTAACATAACATGAGACATAAGAGATGGTCAGAAATTCTTAAAGAATATATTTGTTTAATTCATTATCATCACAAAAGAGAAAACAATTCACTAATGTATTAAGTAGGAAATACCATGTTGTGATGGAAATGATGAGGATTCAACGAAATCCTTTGATCAAAGACCTAGTAAAAATGGACATGGGAATCGTAAGGGGGGGGGGGAATAATCAACCCTATCTCAAATGATTTCTCAACCATCACTACTAGAGAAGATCAAGAAATCTCTAAAATAAGATCCTTTATTACAAAAGAAGTTTGAGGCTGTGAAGGATGGGAAGTTTCCTAAGTTAAATATTTATCAAGAAGGTGTACCGAAATTTCATACAAGACTATGTGTTCTATCAATTCTGGAAATAAAGAAGGATATGATGGATGAGGCTCATATCTCTATATTCTCTATACATTATAGAAGCACTAAAATGTATAGGGACCTTCATGGTTTTTATTTGTGGGACAACATGAAAATAGAGATTGCTGACCACACTACAAGGTGCCTGGTATTTCAGTAAGTTTAGGAAGAGTGAAAAATTCCTAAAGGGGAATTAGAACCACTACCTATACCATCATGGAAGTGATACAATATCACTATGGAAGTTGTCACCTGTCTCCCAAGAACTTTCAAAGTAAATAATGTGATATGGGTTATTGTAGAATGTCTTACCAAGAATTACCATTTAATATCTATTTGGGAATATTTTTCCATTGATAAACTTTCTAAGATTTACATGAAGGAAGTGGTGAGGTTTCATGAGGTACCACTTTCTATCATATCTGATCATGATCCAAGGTTCACAAAAACATTCTGGAGAATTCATTAACATGTTATGAGTACAAAATTGAATTCCAATACAACCTATCATCCCCAAACTAATGGCCAATCTAAAAGTAATATTCAAAAACTTGAGGAAATGTTAAGAACATTCTCAATGGAATTTAAAGGTGGATGGGATCAACATATCTAATTAGTTGAGTTCTCCTACAATAACAGCTTCCATTCAAGTATTCAAATGGCTCCTTATAAAGTTATATATGGTAATTTATGAAGAAATACTACTTTTTGGGATGATGCTGGTGAAAGAAAGATTCTTGGGATTGATCTAGTGCAAGAGATGATAGAAAAGGTTCATTCCATACAACAACACATTATGGATTCTCAAAGTCAACAAAAGAGATATGCTGACAACCGTATAAGAGACTTGGAGTTTAATGTTGGTGACAATGTCTTCCTTCAAATTTCACCATGGAATAGAGTCATGCGATTTGGGAATAAATGGAAGCCTATACCCACGTACATTGGCCCCTATGAAATCCTTGATCGCACAGGAGTAGTGGATTATCAACTCTCACTTCCTCCAAATATATCCCAAGCTCATGATGTATTCCACATATCCCTCTTGAAGAAGTACATAACTAACCCTTCACATTTACTAAATCCTGAGGTGGTAAAACTAGAACATAACCTCTCTTATGTGGAGCAGCCGATATAGATCTTGGATCACAGAGACAAGGTTCTATGCAAAAAAGAATACCCACCTTGTTAAAGTGTTGTAGAGGAACCAAAAATATGAAGAATCCATGTGAGAATCAGAGGAGACTATGAGGTAGAAGTACCCATACCTTTTCTCTTCTGAGGGTAGGAGTTGAAATTTCCGGGATGAAATTTATTAAGGGGGGAAGAATGTAACGACTCAAACTTTTTAATAATATTTTTTTCCTGAATATGTGTGTTTTACCATGTCATAATCAATTAAAATGTATAAGTATAAATGAAATGTCACCATAGAGTTTTGACCGTTATATGACAATTGGTTAATATGACTGTTGGAAACAATAATAATTTTTAACGTTATAATTATTATTTATAAATAGAAATGATAATGGATAATTAATTCAGAAACAAGTGTCGATGACCTTATCCAGTAAAATCTTTCCATATAAATCCCATTAGTTGGAGCTTGGGGAAGAGGTAGAGTCACTGGGTGTCATTCTAGACGAAACACAAGCAGAGCTTCAATACGTTAATCTTGAACTAAATTTCATACGATAGAAGTTCAATTTACTGGAGATTACCACTAAGGAGATGTTATCCGAGATTCCCTAAGAGTCTATCACCATCACACACCTTACCCTTAGGTCGTATGTGGGTGTTTTAAGGGGTTATGTGTGGAGGCCCTAGATACTTAAAATTTAGCCCATTTGTTTTAATAAAATTTTTATTTCATCATTTCCGTTTATGAATAGCTTTGATTAATAAAATATATTTTTAATTGAGAAAAATTTGATAAATTTATTTCAGAAGTAAAAAATAGTACTTTACATATATTTCTCAAACATAGATAAATATTATGATAAAATAAACAACATTTTTGAATTCCAAATTTCAAAATTAATCTAAAGTTATTTTTTAGTAGTTTTCCAAGAAGTTTCGAATTTTTAATGAATAGTGTTTTTTTAGGAATAATATTATTTTTGATGAATAGATTTTTTTAGAATTATTAAATAATTGATTCTGTGAAACGATTTTATTAAAACGGACATACACAATTGTGATAAGTAAGATATTTTGAGTCTAATAGTATCAACATACTTTTTTTTCAAAAGTAACTTATCCATTTGGAAAAGTAATGTTACCCTTATGAATAGTAATTTGTCCAATGGAAATGTAACCTCACCTAAGGAAGTATAAATATATTTGAGTCGTCTTAAATGGTAGTGTGATATAATTATAAAATAGTATAAGTAAATAAATGTTTTAGAAATTATTAGTTAAGTAGCGGTATTTTATTTATTTTATTTAATTTAAAATGAAATTCATTTTTATAAAATGGAGTTAATTATTTAATTATAAACATAAAAAAATGGTTTGGGTGAATTTTTGGGCCTTTTCTAAACTAGTTAAATTTTCGATGAATAGTAAAAAATACAGTTTTGAGTTTTCGGTATGTTTAATGACATCATAACTATGTCATAATGATATAATGAGATAGATAATATGATGGACAAAAATTTTGGATTAAAATATGATATGATTTTCTCCAAGTGGGCAATACCATGTGAAAATACCATGGGCAAGCCCATGGTTTTGCAAATACCACTAATGAGGTTTCCATTGAAATTAAAAAAACTCCCTCTCTTTTACTTTAAATGCCCACCCATTCCTTCATTTAATTTCATTAAAAAATAATTTCCCTTAAATATCCTATAATATTACCTCCCAATGAGTCCTTACAAGGTGTCCTTAATCCCTCAGGGTCCCAATCTAAGAGTTTTAGAAGTTACTCTTCAAGGTAAGGGAATCTACCACCATTCTCTTTTCATACACTCCTTTTTATGTTATGCCATTTTTTCTATTTTCTTATCTTGGGATATGTCATTAAATATCCCCATTACTTTTAATATTATGTAAAAATTATTATATACCCATTTCTCTCTCACCAACCCATTTTATGAATTTTTATGTGACGCCGTTAGGCTGCCAAAATTTTGTTAGAGACTTCTCAACTTCTCTTTTATGAGGTATGTATTTAAAATTTCCATACCATGTTTTTATCTCAATTTAATTATATTACTATACTTTATTATTATTATTTTATGAATGTTTTATCCCTTTAAACTCTATTTTTAATGTTTTATAAAACCACATTTCATACTTGTTATGCTGTAGAAGTTTCATCTTAGAATCTGTCTCTTTTTCTCAAAAAATTATTTTATTTTATTTATGTGAATATAAAAACCTCTTTAATTTCTAGGGGTATTCATCAAGAAATAAAAATTATTCATTTTATTATTTTATCGACATACATAAACCCTCATTCTCTTTCCATGGGTTATAAATGACCCAATGATCATGTTTTTAAGCACTTTTTAAAACACCATTATATTGATATAGAACTCATTTATTTTATTATATTTTGGTTATTTATGAAATGTTTTATTATGATATATGTAGATCACATGAAAATAAATACATATTAACATTTTACCATAATATCTCTACAATTCATGGGGTAAAGAAATTAATCTCTAGAGATGACAAGTTTTACAATACCTTGGTGAATAACCTTGATAATTTTTATGACAGCTTAGGGATGAACCTTGGTGATATGATTATGAATGTATACATTAAATGTTGTATCCTCATTTTCTAGTTATTATTCATGTTATTATTGTTATTCTATTTCTATTTCTCATTCCTTTATGAAATTCCTCATGTTCTTATTAATATTGTTCAAGTTCACATGTAAATTGCTTCAATTGTTTTCCCTTACTTCGACTTCTGCTCACCCTTTCCTCTGATGCATGTCCCTAGGTTATGAGATGCGGTAATGTTACTTATCATAAAACTATGATAAATTATTTAAAGTGGATTATAATAATATTACATGTTTTCATGGATCATGTACCTTATTTCCAAGACACTAAACTTTAAAAGATCCTTTTTATGTAAAATTTTATGTAAAGTTATGTAATAAAAAGGAGGGATTCTATATTTCTTAAACTAGGCCTTTATGCCCAAAAACTAGGCTTTAAGAGTTGTGAAAGTGGAATGGGAGTTGAACTAAACCTCAAGGATGGGGGATTTTTCACTTCAACAACACCCTCCTTAATGTTTATTAGTATTTTACCAGTTAGGGGAAACACCACAGAATGAATCCTTCAAGTCCTTCCCATCCAATGGTCCAATATCCTTGTTAGTTATTCCCACAAGTTAATTATTTGGATATTACCTTTGGATTACTATCCACCAAATAGATCCTATAGAATCTTGAAAGGAGAGGACATGGCCTCCTGGAGGGTTTAGAAAATGATAGTCCAACAAAGACACTGATAAAATACTTTAAATGTGTTATGTATTAGTGAATGTCATCAACGCCACCCTTGAAGATTTTGGAGAACATGAGAACAATTTAGAGGAGGAGTAAGAGGAGGAAGTTTCAGTTTATATTGTAGTAAACACTGAAATAATTAAATGAGGTGTGCATACCTGGAACCATGGGATTTCCCCAAATCTGGGAATTCCCTCAAACAATCCATCATTACCCCCTAAAAAGGCATCCAATAAGGAAAAGGGTAAAGGTCATGTTGTGCCTCACTTACCTACTGAAGTGGTTAAGCACCATTCACATGAGGAAATATTCTCTCAAAAAGGAAAAGAAATGAAATAATTGAGGAGAATAAATGCATAAATACTCCATGGTAACCTTCTTGTTGGATATACTATGCAAGAATTTCCTCAACTCACACTCCCAACCGATGTACCTTAATAAAGAGGGTTCATTACAATGAATGAAGTGGACCTGGAATACCTTCTCAACATGGGATACTAACCACTGATATATTTGGATCCTATAATAGAATATCAAGAGTTCCCACCATTGGATGAACCACTATAATGGATCAAGGAACATCCTTATAAGCCTAACCCTATTGGGTACTAATGAAAGATACCAGCGGTACCACTCCAGATGTCACTACCGACTATTTCACCTATTCAAGCTCTGGATCCTCCAAACATCTCCCAAGGGATCATGAATTCTGTTGAGTCACTAGTGGATTAATTTAAATCCTTGGAGTAATGACGCACGCTGATACGACCAGAGAATAATCCTTACCTTGAATGGTTATGTCTGACTCTTCCCCTGCCAATCTTTAGGAATCATATATTTCTGACTTTTAATGGCTCAGGAGACCCAATGAATAATTTGATGAATTTTTTTTCTCACTATGATCCCATGATAGGTACCCCTAAACTAAAGGAGGTAATGAAACTCAAGTGTTTTATGAAATCACTACAGGGACCAGCCTTTGTGTATCACACAAGCTTACATGCTCAATCAATTACGGGGTTGGAAGACCACTATCAGAAGTTTCTCTTCTAGTTAATCTCAATGCTATAGAAGAAAAAAATAATTGATCTTTAAAACTAAAAAACAACCATAGAATGTAAGGTTCTCATATTTAATTACCTGGTGGAAAGGATTTACACACTCCTTGAACATACCATTCCCTCAAGAAGAATTGTTTCCCATATTTATAGTGAATCTTAATGATGAGTTACACACACCAATTATCTATATAAAATAAATATGAGGGTTTTAACACCTCACTATGATCACTCAAAAAGTGGAACACTCCATAAAAGAGACAAAAGCTATACCTTAAGTAATTCCATTAAATCAAGGAAGGTGAATGGGGAAAGAATAAGCCACCAATATTACGCTCAAGAAGACCCCTATACCCGCTCCTTCTCCAAATACTACACCGTATAATTCATTTTTTAATCATAAGAATAAATAATAATTCCTTCTCCATTAGGATCATAAGAGAGAGTATATGAAAACATTGTTCAAGGAGATGAATAAAAGTTCTATTATTTTCAAAATTACCAATTCCATAGCTACTTCATATCGATATTAGAAAAAAATTTGATCAAGTTTCCAAATCCCAGAAAACCCAACAAGGATGGTGAGAAATACCTCTCTAACTATTTACCCATCCATCAAACATTGAGGCACAACATTTAAGAGTGTTTTTTAATGACCTCCTTCAAAAGATAGTGGAATTTGAGTAAGTGAATCTAGGAAATCCACCTCCCCATGTAGTGTATGTTTATACCAGAAATCCATAAAAGTAAAATGAATGGAAAGAAGTTAGGAGAAATAGTACGTAGATTTTTTTTGACTAGAAGATTAGAAAAATATCAACCAAACTCATGTTATTCTATAATAATAGTTGAAACAACAAACTGTACCCTCAACTACTTCTACTATGACACAACCGACACCTTCAATGTCACAAACCATTGGAGGAAATTCCTCCAAAAGGTGACATCGAAAAAAAGAGAAAGGATAAAACAAAGGAATATGAGCCTATAGAAAAGACTAATTTTTCTTTAACTTTAGCAGACTTCATGCCTACAGTACCTAAAGCATGAGAATTTCCTCGCCAAACGGTACAATAAGATCCAACCCACTAGAAGGAATATCGGTCAGATGAGGAGTTAATATTTGGATCCATTAATGTTATTCACCTAATGGATCCCTTATTAGATGATGATCATGATTAGGAACCCAAATTCCCTACACTTTATTAGGGAACCGATGGAAGAGGCCCTCAGAGTCAAGGATACAATGGAATTCGTGGTCATGTCAGGAGTTACTACTTTAACCACATCCCTACTTGAACCATCTACATAGTTAAAACCCATGGGAGAGCTGTCCAGTGAGATCAATAGGAGAAAGTAAGATCTCCCACTCATGATAGGGTCTACCTTGACACAATCATCTTGGAAGATCAGTTAGAGGATGCATCGTCACCTCATCATCCTCGGTGTGTAGGTTGACATAGTTGACCAAACCCACCAAGAGAAGATGCACCTTTAGATCCTGTGCTAAGGGATTATTCATCCACATCAAACAGTTCTACCCCCAAATAACCTAAAAAAGATCATCCCCATGATGGTAAGTATAGAAATTTAAACCAGAAGTATGATTTTTTAAGCAATTATCCAAAGTGATAGCCAAGTTATCAATCCTGGATGTTTTGAGTCTTCCAAAATACCTCTGGAATTAACTAATATAGGACTTTTCAAGCCCTTAATAATTTGGAGTCGAGGTTTCTGCTGCCAATGTATATTGTGTAGAGAATGATGCTATAGAATTCTTCACAGGAATCCCTTTCATAGACCAGGATGAGGATTCCATCATATATGGGCATATCAGACCCTTGTATATATCTAGAAGGATAAATGAAATTGATCTGGTGTGTTTTTACTGAAAACAGATCAAGAGGTAACCTTATTATGATCTATACACTTTTCCATCTATTTTTTAATGAATCTCACTTGTCCTCATCCACTTTAATGTTATAGGGATATGACAAGAATGAGAGAAAGCCTATTTAAAAAATAAAGATCAAAGATCAGTTCGGGGATCTCACGTCTGACTTGGAATTCATGGTTTTTAGGTATGATATGACCTTCAATGTTTATCTGGGAATACCATGTCTACATTAACATGTGGTTATTCCCTCATTGTACTACCATTGTCTCAAATATTTTATGAATGGGAAAATTGGTAGATTTAATGTTGAAAAAACCTCATTCGAATCCTGTGAGTCACAATATATTGACATAGGATTCTACCAAATGGAGGGGAAATAGTTCAGTATTGAAAATATACCTCACATAAATTCCCCATGGTCTTGAGAAAATCCTAGTTTATCTTCTCAAGAATATCAGTGAAGATTAAGTGTTCCCCATCAATAAATTTGAATGGGTGAGCCTAAATTCATGTACGCATTTAGTGACTTCCATAATGTATGTCATGAAAACTAAGATAAAAAATGCTTGAGATGTTTTTAACTCTATAAATAGTAATGAAATCCTGGATGAAGATGTATTAATTCCATGAACTAAGCATCAAAAATTCTATGTTTCGATAGCTAGGATGAAATAAGTTTTTTTGGAAATGATAGAAAATAAAGGTTCTTGTCCTCAATCCCTCATCCACCCTTTATAGCTCTGAGAAGTCCTCACACCAGTGATCAATCTAGAAATGGTTTCTTGGTCTTCTGGATGTCTAAATGATGAATCCTCCACTAACTTTGAGAAATATGCATCATCACCGACCTACCATTCATAGAAAAATGAGTTAAAGAATATGAAAGGGTAAGAGGAGCAATACCTTAGGGACACCCCTACTACATTAGAGCAAGGTGTCTCCACTACTGTCGGCAAACTCAAAGAAATAAATCTAGGTACAGATGAAGATCCATGACCCACTCTGATTAGTGCATCCGTGAATTATGAAGAAGATGTGTCCACCCGTCACTTGGGATTTCCAAAATACTATCATGGATACAAAAAGTTATCCAAACATACACACCCAACTCACACCTCCAAAATTGAGGTGGAAGTGGATAAAATCATTAAGGTGGACTTCATCCAAGAGGTGAAGTATTTAAAATGGATAGCTAACATTTTTCTTGTGAATAAGAAATATGGGAAACCAAAGTTTTCATTGACTTTATTTATTTCAACTAAAACTTTCTTAATGATGACTTCCCAATTCCAATAAAAAAACTATTGATGGATACAAAAACTAGTTATAAATCCCTCTCCTTCATGGATGGGTATTAAGGGTACAACTAAATTCATATTTCTCCAAAATATGAAGAATCCAACAACTTCAAAGCCCCCTAGGGAGTGTTATACTATCAAGTAATTCCCTTTGACTTGAAGAATGTAGATTCCACATACCAATGTGTCACACACCGCATCCTCAAAAACTTCCAGGGAATGTTTTTCAAATTCTATGTTGGTGATTTAGTGGTTAAGTCCCAAAAATTTTATAACCAATTACCTAACCTGGAAACTATCTTTAAAAATCTAAGAAAATATTTCCTAAATATGAACCCCTTAAAATTTTCCTTCTAGGTAACCTTAGGAAAGTTTATCAGCTTCATTGTACACCATCACAACATTGATGTTGACCCAGAGAAAATTAAATCTATACTGAAAACCTCAAAGAGTAGAAAGTACTTTAAGAACACTTGTCCTATATCTAGAACATCATAGAAAACCTGAATGTCTAGTGTTTACCCTTTAATAAACTCATGTATAAAGGGGTCACATATTAGTGTACCCGTGACTATCAGGAAGCATTTTAAAACATAAAGATATACCTGTTAATCCTACTAGTATTAATTTCACCTATCAAATGAAAGTCTCTCATTCTATATGTGACGTCCAAAGAATGATCATTGGGATCCTTCATTACAAAAAAGAACAATGTTAGGAATGAAAACAACCTTTATTATCTAACTTGAACCATGATCGACGATGAGACTCATTATTCAGATATTGATAAGATCTTCTTGAAATTAATATTCATGGTTCAAAAACTAAGTCACTATCTACAACACCACAAGGACCAATTGGTCCCTCACAATAACCTGCTCAAATATATCCTCATCCATCCTATATTAATAGGACATCTGGCATGGTGGGAAATTATTTTTCAGTAGTTTGATATAAAATTTATGCCTTATAATTAATTGAAAGGTCAGGCCTAGAAGATTTCCTTGTTGAACACCCATCTACATAATTTTTTTTGATAAATACTGAATTGCAATATAAAGATATATTCTCTATTCAATGCATCCCCTGAATGTGGGAAATGTATTTTGATGGTGCATCTAGGATCCTAACAGAGAGAAGAATGGAAAACCCTAAACTCAAAAAGTTACGTTTTGGATCACGGTTATCTCTACATAAAAGGAATTTTTACCTTAATCCTTCCTATTATCAAAAGAATATTCCAACAATGAAGTGGAATTTCAAACTCTCATTGGAGGCATGGAACTAGCACTCAAAATATCAGTGGACCATCTATAGGTGAAATGCGATTCAAAGTTGGTAATAAAGAATATCAATGGGGATTATTCCATAATAAAAGAAAATATTATCCCTCTAAGGATTAATGGAATAATTCCCCTAAGGTCCTACATTGACTCAAACCTCATGATAACAGAATTAACAAGCAGATGCATTGGAAAATATATTTATAGATTTGGCATATCCAAACTGGGACAAAATGATTATCATAATTTCCCATCGCCGAATGGTCTTGCATTTCATTCAAATCAGAATGGAAGGGATCAATGAAGTTATCCCTATCCATGAACTGTATGGTCCTACCACTAGGTTGATGATTCTAATCATGGACTACCTTCAAGATGGAGTGCTCCAACAAGATAGATATAGGAAGGAAAATATCTAACAATGAGAATCCAACTTCACTCTTTATGATGTTCCAAATCACCAGAGGATACTCTATAAAAAATACTCATATAGATTCCATCTCAAATGTATTAATATAGAAGAGACTCCTGCTATCATGAATGAAGTACATACTAGAGCCTGAGGTCATAACTAGTCAGGTTATAATATTTCCTATTAAATCCCAAGTCTTGGAAATTTATAGCCTTCAATGACACAACATTTCACATAATTCACCCAGAAATGTCATTCTTATCAAGTGCATTCCAACTACATCCATCAACCCTTAAAGTTTCTACATACAAGCAAATAATTTTGGCCATTATCCATATTGGGAATAGATGTTGTGGGACTATACCCCTAGCTACAACCAAGCAGTTCAAATACCACTTGACTGCTATCGATTTCTTCTCTAAATGGGATGATGCAATACCCCTCAAAGAAATCCAGGACAAAAACATTGTCATCTTTATGAAATCTAACATAATTACTAGATTTGGTGTCTGTCACACAATACAGATGGAAAAAATCACCACCTTATGTTTCAATGAGGTGGAAACGCTATATCAAGAGTACAATATCAAATCCAAAAATTCATCTTGCTATCATGAAGTGTCTAACAGATAGATATAGGCATTTAAAAAGAACCTATCAAACATACTCTATAATATAGTGGATAAATATAATAAGTCTTTTCCTCACAAGATCATGAATTCCTTATGGGATTACCGGACCACTACCCATACTACTACACAGGCAACCCTGAACTCACCGGTATACATAACAGAAGTAGTCCTACCCATTGAGGTCTAGTTTCCATCACTCCATGTTTCCATCTGTGACAATCTATCCATATATTATAAATAATAGAAATGACTATATGAATTGGATTTACTAGATGAAAAAAATATTCCATACCATGAATCACTTAGAGGTATATCAAAATTAGATAGCGAGAACATTTAATAGGAAGGTCCACATGCCATTATTCCTCCATGTAGAACTTTTATTGGTCCTTATAACTCTAATGATACCAGAAACGAATCTTATAAAGCTTGAACCAAAGTGGGAAAGAACTTACTCCATGAATAAGGTCTACTCTAACAGAGCATAATCCTTAATCTTAATGGATGGAGAGATCATTACAACCCCAACCAATGAAAAATTACTAAATAAATATTTTGTGTAATCACAAAAATGTCATTTCAGATTCAAGACATTAAACTACATTGTTGGTCTTTATCACATTACCTTAAAATTCATGACATTACTTCCACACTGCATTATGTTAAACTGCGTGGCATCATCGTCCTTGTCTCATAACAATAAACTGCAGAACATAGGGTCCTAGTCGTATGACCTAAAACTGCATGACACCACTCATCGTCACCTCATGACATTAAAAATGCAAGGTTAAATTCTCTCTCATTTAGTGTTAAGAAACCCCAAAAACACAATGATTTGACACAATCCTCATGGTCCCCTAAAAATGGGACATCATCTCTAGTGTAAGTCCCAATCACATCCCTCTAACCCCTCAATTGGTCGAGATTCCCTCTTATCCAGACATGAGAAACAAAAGATGGGTAAATCCCATGTATAATCCCCATTTACATCATTTCCACTCCATAGTATCACTTGGTCCCCCTTTATAGGTATAAGAACCAACATCACCATGTCCTTATTACATGACATAAAACTACC
This sequence comes from Viscum album, assembly GCA_963277665.1. Lineage (NCBI taxonomy): Eukaryota > Viridiplantae > Streptophyta > Magnoliopsida > Santalales > Viscaceae > Viscum > Viscum album. Next base: position 1,606,580,206 of record OY728129.1, on the reverse strand, counting down.
CAATCAACATCCTCATAGCATGAAAATAAATTGCACAATCCTTTCCAGAACTGTGTGTGGATTGATTCTCACTCTATTTAGATACATAGTGATTCTCGAACCTCCCATCTCAGGTCTAGACATGATTAAGGAAAATAACCCATTTCCTTATGTACAAATCATATCTGCATAAGGAAAGTTTCCAGAACATATGGATTGATTATCATTACAATGAGAGGTTTAGTGATTTCCAACCCTCATTCCAAGGGCTTAACCATCATTATAAAAATATTAAATTCCCTTTTCCACACATCATAACCTGATAAATGTGGGGAAATTTTTTTCAAGAACTACATATATCTTGATTCTCATTTTGATGGGATACATATTAAAACATGAGTCTTACACCCTGGTCCAGCCGAAATACCAATTTCCACATTAGGAAGCCAAAATCCTTGCCACATGGATTTAAAATGCATGGTTCTTCAAGAACTATGCATGTGTTGATTCTTATTCTAATTAGTTAGGTAGTGATACCAGGGTCTTACCCCCTGGTCCAGCCACAATACAACTTTCCATGTTGGGATGCCTAATTCCTTGCCACATGATGTTAAAATCCATGGTTCTTCATGAACTAAATGTGGATTTATTTTTTCTCTATCAAGATACATAGAGATTACCATATATTCAATATTGATCCTAGATGTAGCAAAATATGAAAAAATTCCCTCCCCATATGTGTGGATCAGACCTGTATGGGGGAAATTTTCAAGAGATATGTGTGGATTGATTCTTTCTCTAGAAAGATACACAATGATGCCTAAATCTCTAATCTTGGGGCCAAGTATACAAAAATATGAAAAAATTACCTGCCCCTATGTGTGTGTTAGAAATTCATGTGGTAATATTTATATAACTATTTATGGATTGATTCTAATTCCCATGAGATATGTAGTGACGCCTGGACCATACCTCCTGGACCGACCACCAAAAGAATATAAATGCCCTTATACCTCCCTTGTATGACCTTTATATGGTGGAATAAACCTTTTACACTCTCTGTTTCTCACACCAAGTACAACTCACTTGGGCTTAAGAGTTCTGGAAAAGAAGTTCCCAAAATAAGTGAAGAAAATCAATTTTCATTAGGGATATCATGGTTTTAGCAAGAAGACTATAAAAGGAACATCAAATTTCCTCATTCAAAGATAATAAACTGCATGATTTCTTCAATAACTATGTGTGGAATGATTCTTGATTTGATAAGAAATGTAGTGACATCCAGATCCCCAATCTCAAGTCCAACCATAATCAAAAATAAAAAACCCATTTCCCTATACATGAACTCAATGAATATGTGGAATCATTTTTAGAACTATGTGTGTCTTGATTCTTACTCCAACATTATACATAGTGAAGATCATGTCCTATTCCCTAGTCTATCCACAATATTCCTCTTTTTTTTCATGGTGAGTCCCATAACATCTTTAGTGCTTGATTTTAAAATGTGTAGATAACATCCTTATGGCATGACTTTAAACTATTTGGCTAATGTCTTACAACATGACTTTAAACTACACAGTACCTCAAGAACTAGGTGTGGATTTATTCTCATTCTGATGATATATGTAGTGAAACTTAAGAATCATGTCCTAGTCCCAACCATAGGGTAAAAAAATTCCCCCTCTTTCATATAAAAACAATGATCTGTGTAGGAGATCTTAATTCGTGTCCCCTTATCAGGGGTTCCACCAAGGATGCAAAGACACCCCCTTCTACATATGATTCAGATCTATGCAAGGGACTCTAAACATCATAGCCAATATAATCCCAAAAAATTCCTTAATTCCCATACATATCCCCTCCATATGACACACTCCTATTCATGGATTCTTTCAAACCATAATCATCTTTCTTCAGCTCCTGGTGTTAGAATGTATGAAACATGGGGACTCCTTTTCACAGATATTTAGTAATATGGTCCAGTTGGATTTCCATAAAATAGCCCAAAAATAGGTTTTTCATCCAAAGGATTCTATTTTTTTACTATACAGTAATATCCCATAGTTGTCATTGAATAAAATAGCCCAAAAAAAAGTTTTTTCAACTAGCGGTAACTTCGGCCTTGTGATAAGCCTCTTATGTCCTTATATGTTTTGGTAACATTATGTTGGAACCCCTGATTTAATTTCAATATTCCATATTACCTAAAATATATTTCCTATTTCCTTTATCCCAATCTAAAAATACCCAAGGCCATGGTTTATAATTTCCTCCCTCATGTATGAAGTATGTGGGAATGATCTTGTCCCGGTAGGCCATATATCACTAACCATTTCAATAATACTATGGTCCTAGGCATATGAACTAAAACTGAAGGAACCATATTTCCCATAAATGGGTTAGAATTATATGGGGAACCTTCTCCCCTAATTATTGAGTAATTTTGACTTGAAATTCTCCTCACTTATTTAGGTACCTCCTTATACAAACCAAAACTCAATTCCTAAGAAAATATGAATATCCATAAATTTCCATTCTCTATGATAAATAGAATTTCATAGTTCTTATTGAATACTTTACCTGACTATGTTTTAATATGAACCAATTTTATTTTCATAATGTATCCCACAAAATGTGTTTTCAGCCAATAGATGAATCTATTGACTATATAGTAACACACCGCATTTTGATTTGCATAAAAAATCCCACAAAAAGGGTTTACTAACCAGTAGTAACATAACCCCTAGGTGATACCTACTCTTTCACCATAATCAATTTCCCCTACCACTCTTCAGATCCAGAGATCCCTAGATTATAGCTTACAACATTTTATACCTCACACCTGAATATAATGGTACATTCCCAAAAAGATTACCTAAAATGGGAGAATCGTTAACCTTTATTTCGAAGATAAATACCTTAAATTATATCCCCATAATGTCATTTCTAAATGAAATTAAATTTCATAGCATGATATCCCTACTGTAAGATGTTAAACTATACATTCAATGTCCTCGTTTCACAATATTAAACTACACGATACTCAATACCTTGTCAGAAAGGGACCCCCCCGACATTAGTCATCTAATAAAATTTACCCTCCTCTAAAAAAACTATATTCATGTAGGAGTGGTTTACCTATTCACAAACAGCACCAATGCATATTATCTTTTCATTCTCAGATATGTTCCCTTGGAAACACCACTTGTTGTGGTTTTGAGAAATCTAAATCCCCATAAAAGTTCTTCACACATCAAAAAAATAGAATGTAGAGATTTTTGAGGACTCATTTTCTTGACTATTCTGTAATAATCCCCAGTTGGATTTTCATAAAGGATCTCAAAATGGGGTTTTCAGCCAAATAATGCCACTATTTTCTATGCAGTAATATGTTGAATTTTCATAAAGCATCCCATAGAATAGGTTTTTCAACTAGTGGTTATTTCATCCTCAAGATATACCTCCTCTATTCTGGAATATCATGTTTTAGATTTGTAAAGCACAAAATCATGGCTCAAAATATCCCTTGGGGGTATCTAAATAATGTCAAAACTTTCTTAGAAAGTAATCTTTGTTTGGGTCATCATCTCAAAATTTATGGTCAATGTTGTTTTACCTAAAACACCAATCTCACTAGTCTCTTATACATGACATTAAAATACCCACAAGAGAGACATAGTACTCACTAGATTAAAAACACTTAAAGGGAACTCTAGAAAAAAAGTTGAGTCTCATATTTCTCGACCTACACTTTGTATGGTTTAAGAAAAAATCAAACAATGAAAAACAAATAAAAGGCACAAAACATACTTGTCTAAAAACCCAAAAAGGGTGTTATAAGAAAAATCCAAATCCCACCTGCTAAGTATCTTTCATATTGGGCTTAGGAAAAAATTAGGGAAGTAACAAAAAGATAAAAAGTTTTTGAGGCTATACATATGACCCTAGAAATAGTAAAACTATGCTCACTAAGTCCCACAACATTGGAAAAAGTTAAAGTGTCTCCCCATATCTGTTATTGTGGTTATGATTAGTTTACATAAATATATCTTTCTATGAAAATTAGTTTCAATGTTATTTTATGATAGTAGGAAGAAAACAAGAATGAAGACATGGTTGGAAACAAAATTATTTTCATTTATGAGATAAAAAAAATCAGAGGAGCATCCACAAGATAAAGTCTCTTCATCACACTTTACAAGAGACCATTCACATAACTCTTCATTTGTTGAACAACCTACCAAACCCCATCAACTACATGTTAAATCCTAGTTAACCAAATGGATTTATTCGCCTTAGACCAGTGAAGTTCCTCTACTACAACCACAATAGCAGTTGAACCTTCAGTTTGGGCTCATTATAATGAATGATGGAATAGTACAAGCTCCCATTTAGGGAAATCCAATTACTACATAAGTCATGATACTTTAATGGTTTTCAAATTAATCTATTGTTTAATTTCTTATAGCTTATTGGTATGGTTGGCCTCCTCCTTGGATAATGTTGCCTGGATATCATCAGTGTTAACGAGAATATTCTCCATTATGAGGTCCTATCAAAGATTGTTCTCTTGCTCCTATTTGTGAATGATCTCCTTCATTTTAGCATGAATCGTACAGTAATAAAATCTTCTATATCCTAACATACTAAAAAGGAATGGAAGTAGATGAATTCATTAAGGGAGGTCTTTAAAAGGTGTATTATATATTATTTTCCAGATATCCCACCAAGCCCAATGGTGTGTGATGTGAAGATCATTCTATATATCCAAATCTGAATTAGAGCTACTTTCATAGGGTGAAATGTACTCCAAGATCAGTGCACTTAGTGAGGTAACCTTCCCCACTCCCTCCTAGTCAATAATGGCCTCTCATTCTATTATTGGATACATTAGTGTGTATGATCTTCCATCGGATCTGACTGTAGAAGTTGATGGCACTGGAAAGTGGACAAGACTCCTCATTAGCCTCAAAAGGATAATAGAAAGAAGAAATCAGGGATGATTAAAGTAGTTAGTGACACTCACCATGTAATGGGTCAACATCTTGGTAAGATTCCTCCCTAGTGTCCCTGAATTCAGTAGTTTGAACCATAACCTCTTGATGAAGGGAACTCTCCTGGATCTACCCAATGCACACCTTGGAAGGATCAGGAAAATTTATCATTCTGAGATCCACTTGAGTCAGTTCCCCCTCACTAGTGGGAGTGAGATGGACCTCAACACTCTAATCATGCACCACCACTTCAAAAAATTTCATGAATGGAGATGCACTATTAAATAAGTCACGATTAAGACATTTGACATAACAAGATTGGTTGCACAAATGTAATGACTCTCATCCATTAAATTCCCTATTAAATTCCTTAAACTTTTATAAAGTGGTGGGATATTCAATATATTCCATCTGTTCCTCAACTGTCAGGCCACGATTTCCCATAACATTTATTAATGTCCCAATCCCCATGGTAATCTCACCTGTGGGGATGATTACAGAATTTGGCTTGACACCAAATATAGTACCCTCCTCTGATGACCAAATACCTAGAACAACTTCCTCAGAGACAAATGTGGGGTCAACATTAGTTATCATAGGGTCCTCTGGTGCATGAGATGAACTTGAAATGTCATATGGAATAAAATTCAGCAATCAGTATATGATCCTTATGATATACATTTGACATTACCAGAACCCACTACATTTGTAGGGTTAGTGATGGGACCAGATGATGTGTCCTCAACCCTCAACACTTCTTCTGTCAAGGGAGATGGCTCACTAATAGAGATCCATGCTTGGTTCATAGTTCCCTCCTTAGTTTTTGGAGGCTCATCTCCAAGTCCCTTGATAGAGGAGAGCGAAAGAGATTCTACAATCATGAGGAGGGTTAGATAATTTTGTTGGATAAGAGAAGAGATTAATGATACCATGGAAACCTGCCATCACTAACATGGTTCTTGGCCAATGATTTTATTCTCCAACATTATTTCTTCTTTGGCGAAGGATGGCTAGCACCTGCCTCCTCAAAGACGAGTATCGGAGGGGGTATTATAGATTCTCCCACCATTTCAGCCTTCATTATTTGTTGGTCTGGGGATAAATATCCTCATTCTGGATATTATTCATCAATCCAAAGTAGGGTACCACTTGATCCATATTTATATGATGGAACCTCATTTGATTCCCCCTGGCTCGATGAAAATAAAAAATTACCTTCCCCTCAGTAACATCACTTTATTAAAAATAAAATAATGGAATAACAAAATAGGATATGCGAAATAGAGAACATATATACTCAGGATTAATATAGTCAATCCATTACTCAGAAGATGGTTGTTCAAACCTATCATCATGACCCCGTATTTCCGTGTCCTCCATCCATCTCATGGTAGGGATCCATTTTTCAGTTTCATAAATGAGAATCTCTAGTTCCTAGATATAAATCATCACCTAAAAAGGTTCATTCTTGAAGAAAATATTGGGAGGGGATCGAGAATCTCCTATCCTTATAATCCAATATCAATCATGAAGAAGTTCCCATATGATTTTACCATTAGATGACATATCCTACCAAAATTGTATTGCCTTTGGTCATATGAATTCTGAGGCCATCCCGAATTGCCTTAATGAAAATTTGACAACCCTGGATCTCATGGGTTTCACAACCCTCTCTATCATAGATGAAGGATGGGAAAATGGGACCCATTTCTCTTCATGAAAGTGACAACTAAATCATTTGGGATAAGCCTTAGTTGGTGTAGCCCTTTTGATTCTAGATTGTAGACTGAACCATGCATGAGGTCATTTGGGAGAATTTATTATCTCATCATCCGCACCTTATGAAGGGTAAAAAGTATTCTTTAGTGATATAAAACACCTTCTATAGAAGGGGGATCATTTCTACCTCACCTTCCATGATTGATAGTTATTCCATTCCCAACCCAAGGAATAAATCTTTATAAGACTCTCTCAAGATATGATTAAATCCAGGCCTTAGTGTACCAAGAGGTCAATCCGTTGGTCACATCCACTAGCGGTAGTTTGATTACTTCTTGAGTCACTCCATTTCTATAAGCATACATAGATTTTGAGCTACCATCAAATTATTTTTTGATCGGACATGCACTAGAGGAGATACAGATATATATATTTCAAACACCTGAATTGGTGTGAAAACCTATATGGAGCATAGGACTCGTATATGACTTCATCGTTAATATGGGTCACCAAAAAAACATCCCTAAAGTACATTATATATGACCTTATCTCATTTACAACCTATAATTCATCAGTAAATCTCCTAGAAGGTGGTTCCCCATATGGAAATAAATTGAAATCCTTGAACAGACTCAACCTTGTCTGAGTTTCACTGGGTTTCACATATAGGGGATAAATACCCGAAATAGCCTAAATGAATGTTCAAAACCATATCTCTGAAATATAAACCCCACTTATCACAACATAGGTTCTGAAGTGGGTTCTGACCCATCCACACAAAACCTAGAATATTTCTTCAATTATAAAATGGGATTTCCCCATGTGAATATGCATCAGGAACTGATTGATTTTTTCCAGAACGGGGATGGACACCCCTCATGCTTCTTCTCTTCCGTCTTTTCCACTATGAAAAATGTCCCTAGATTCACTCGAAAATTATAATCACGAATAATAATCAATTAGAAACTCATCCACATGATAAAAAATCATGCGATACGTGTCTTCCTGGGTACATTGGATTTGGGTTTGTACCCCTACTATTTGTACTCCCTCTTTTCCAATATTTTAATAAATGTGCCAGGAGTGCTCTAATTTTCAAACTTGGGTAACCTTGTTGGATTTTTTCATGTTGGGACTTTCCCATTAAGATATAATAATGTTCTCATCCATGCTTTAGGATAGATATCCCCCTTTAGGTGGGGGTCTTCTTTCTTAATATCATGAGCGATCTTTATCATCTCATTCACTATATTTGGCATCCTATTAGTTTCATACCATAAAACCTTTATTGGGATGAAATCATTATAAATATCTCCAAGGATAGGATCCTCATTGATCCTGTGGATGTCCCACAATGTGATATCAACTTTTCCACACATCAGGTGGAAATAGTTTGTCTGCAGACTCCACGAACTTAATAGTTCAGGGATGAATTCAGCATTCCTGAATACATAAGTTTACAAAAAAAATGGCCTCATAGATTTGGAAATCAAGAAACTAATTTTTTAATTTTTAACAAGTTTGGTACACCCAGTACACCCACATCCACTCAGGCTTAACACCCCTCATAGGCAAGAGTCCCAGTCTGCCTTCCAACCCTTCGACGGGTCTGTCTGGGAATCATGAAAGACATAAAGATAAAAGTATGGATTTAATTCAGGAATGTGTAGCTTTATATCTAGATCACACTAGCTATGGTTCATGAAACATGCCATAAATGACGTCCTGAAGTTAATATATGCACTCATGATTGAAATGTTGGAAGAAGTAAAGTTTATGTATTCTTAAAACCATGATAGAGGAGTATAATTATTCCAAGATGACATGAGGACCTCCTTCAAATGACGATGGATGTAAAGTGGAAGATAATTACTCTCAAGGATGTCATGGTGATATTTCTTCAGAAGTCCCACCAGGTCAGGTAGAGTAGTATAACTAACATCATAATAGTCATGACCTATAACTTTTACCGTCTCCTCAGTGAAATTCTTAGCTTTTTCATCAAAAAATATAGTATTCCAAGAGGAAATTTAACCTACAATAAGCACCAAGATTTTTATTAGAGACAAGTTTGATTAAATATTTTTGTAGAAATTGGGATAATTGGAAAGGCATGAACTCACAGAGGGTACTCATGTAAGTGCCTCACACTGGAACCTCACCCAAGGTACTTGCACAAGTCACTCACCCAGGTGTATGCATCGAGTAGAAAGGTACATACCTTATCCACTGAAATAATTATTTATCAAATAATACTAAGTGAGATGTATATGTGGAGAGGTAGAATGGAGAGAATGAAGGTACGAAAGTTTAATGATTATCCACTGAAACCTACATCCCTATTTGTATATGTGGGTGCCCCTACGCATGAACAACATGAACTCCCCACCTACACGACCACCCACACAGACATCCTACACGGGAGACCTACATAGAGGAAAAACATGGTCTAAGGTCCCTTTTCATCCCTTTATCTCAAGATCAAACCCTCTTCTTATGATATGATCCAATATTGAGGGTCGTATTTTGTTGACACTCCATTTTGTCACTTGGATGAGAAGGGGTCAAAGTGAAATATCTTGAATATAATAAAATAAGATAAGTGAAGGAGGCCAAGGATCAAAAACTCCACCAAAGGCCCTTTGTATGGGTACCCCAATCGGTGTTGACGTGTCGGGTACCTGTGCATCAGCCCATGTGACTGACCTGTGCATGAGCCAATGTGGCGCACCTACACAGAACACCTAATCAAAAGAACCCATTTTTTCTAGGTTCCGTATTTCCCCATAAATAGGTCATTGGGGTCTTTATTTATATAAAATAAACATCCTAAAGACCAACCGATACTTTGATCACCCAAGTCATTTGCCCAGGACCTCCAAAATCTTTTAGGTACTCCTCTAAAATCATAATAATAAGGAATTAATGTTGTATAGTAGAACAAACATCCTCTTATGGTTTAGAAAACATAACACCTGCACGAGGATCCTCCACCCACATTTTTTATGAACACTAGCATGATGTCCACTTCACTAATTATGAACCTTTGCAAGATACTTTCAGGAACACCTATAGAGACCCTTGAGGTCTTGAGAAATTAACCACCCAAGTGTTGTTACCCAGGTGGTACACCTCCCAAGGAACATTAACTTTTCCCAAGACTACCTACATAGGCCTCCCTTGGTTCACCCAATTGTACATGTGCATGACCCCCTTGGATCACCCAAATCTTTACTCTATGTGAGACTCTGACCATGACATCTTTTAAGACACCCATAGTAGAGACTCTCCTCCTTTGGCTCCCTTTTCCAAAAGGGACCAAATTTAAACCTCTAACGAATCCTCTGAACTTGAAAAATAACAAATAAGGGAATTCCTGCATGTCTCCCATTTAGATTTTCATTCATACGGTCAGAGGATTCCCGCACTTGTCCTACTTGGCGGTTAGGGTCCTTGGTGTTCATGTGGATTTACATTCCTATGGTTTTGAGGACCCCAACCCCAAAGATGGTTCTAGAAAGTTCCTAGTATCATGCATAAGGGTGAGGAAACTTTCCTCCCACTCTCATTTCTGAGACCCATAACCTCCAGTTCCAATTAGAGAGGGAGAGGATAACACTTTAATTACCTTTTTTATGGAATTAGAACCTCATCCCTTTTTGTGGAACTAATTTTTGGTAACCCCACATGGAGAAAGCCTCTAGCATTTCTTATGGGAGTTTTCACTCTTTCCCTACAGGGTCATACACGGATGTATATTCCATTATGAATATCTTAGATACAAAATAGGAGAAGGAAAGAGCGTATCCAAGCCCCCTTTTCTTCTCCCAACACCAAGTCCTCCTCCACCAGTGGAGAAGGATAAGTGTATGGTTTTCTGAATCTTTCACTTCCTCCTATTTATATTATTTAATCGTGACTCATGTTGGATTAAAGGATAACAATGATTGTGAAATTAACCCAATCATATGTATATTTCAATAGTGTGTATTCAGTTGAATATTTCTCTCACCTTCCTTTAGTGTTTCTCCATAAGTTTGGGTCCTCAAGGTCATGTATCCAACCTCAGGGCAAAGCATATTCGGTGGTTTTTCAGATCATCCATTTCTTCTTTTTTCTCACACTCAGTATGACTCATGTGGTCATAGAGGTAGTTAGTAGTCTTGAAAACCACATGATCACAAACCTAATGGGTTCCATCCTCTTGAGTAATCCCTAGCCGAACCTATCCATGGGAAACAATCCAAGTGTATGTCCCAACACATAAACGGGCTTCCTATTTCGGTTTAAGACCCAATCACAAACAAACCATGAGCATCCTTCAAAGGAGTAAGCCCCAACAACAACCCCCATTCACTAAGGCATCCTATCCAAGAATAAGCTCTAAAATATAACCTCTAGACCACAAACATGGTATAATCCCATACCATATCATCATACTCAACCATGTGACTCATCCTTAGGTGTAAACCCTAAACAAGAGTCCAAATAACCTTGAGTCGAGACATCACTCATGGCCAATTTCCATGGGGAATCCTTTTAAGTAATAAGCCCCAAAGTAATACTCTCAAAGGACCATAATCCCTTATGAGACAAACCTTCTAAGGGAAACCATAGACATAGGTCCTTACCACCGAACTATGCAGGATTTGATTCCTATCTAAATGGGATACATAGGAAGCCTCCCCAAGGTCCAAACCCCAAAACCCCAATCAACCCTATTCTCTCTAGGACATATCCCCACTAAGGTCTAATTCAAACTAGAAATCCATATCCTTTATAGGTTCTCTAGGATGCTTCAGTATATTCCCCACAAAAAAATTGACTAGGCACCTTTTTTTTAGACCTCTTTGTTACAAGACATTAGACTATACTATTAGGTCCTTATCACATTACCTTAAAAGGTATTATGTTCCCCATTAAGTGGAAACAAACTATGTGGGTTATGATTCCTTTCATAAGGATACATTGGAATCCCATCCCATGGGTCTGATCCCAACATAAAAACAACTCCAGTCTCTAAGGAAATACAATACACTCAAAAGTTCCCCACAATGTGGCTAAGAAACTAGAATCATCGTAAGCATGTCAAGAAAATCTGTAATCGGTACATAAGAGGATACCATTGAAGAAGAACCTCAGATACATACTAATATCTTTTTTGATGAAGGAACTCAGATAGATACAAATAATTCTAAATTCCATGAAAGATAACAATTGATTGTTAATTCAAGGGGGATCCACATCATACTTGAGAATTAAATAAAAGATTCATGAATATATCTTAAAACTATAAGAGAGTACTAGAGTAGGTAATAATCCCCCCTAGAAGGGTGTGATGATCTTGACCTCCCATCCTCTCAACCAATGTGAGTTCTTAAGTATTTCTGGACAAACTCCCTAATAAGGGCCTAACTTTGGAATTTTGGTCCCTCAAGGATATAAATCTTTTGGGTGTTTCCAATTCAATGAAAAAAACCTATTGTAAACTATTCAAAAATAGTTATCTTTAAATGAATTATTGTGTGAAATTCAACCCCCTACAATCAATCATCAGCTACCTAGTTTTTTATCAAAAAAAACTGCACACTTAAAGAGAGATTCTTGAGGGATATGATTTGGTTAATAATATTCTCTTTAAGAACTATTATAAAGGATTTAATAATGATTTTAACTAATTAGCTTTGATAACCTAATAGAAAATGACCATGGATAACCAAGTATTTAATAAATATAATCAAAGGATGATTTGAAATTATCATATATTTAAAACAAAGTTGTCAAGGGAAAAACTGTTTGGATTGATGTTTTCATACACATATGTTTGATATTATCATTACCATTTTGGTTTTTGTATTTGGATGAAATAGGATCATGAAAATGTAGTTGATAAAGGTATATACCAAGAAACCACTATGACTTATAAATAAATGAAAAAGCATACTTAAATGGTTCACAATATTATTATATGTATATTAATATTAAAAGGGTGAGTTTCATAATCTTACCTAAGGTAGTGAGATTGATATTTTCTTGAAACTCATAGCTATTATCATTAGTGAGTGAAATTTATCAATGAAATTCTAGAATATTTTAAAGGTTATGATGATTATGTGAAACATATGAGGATTATTCATCAGTAGTTTTACTTTAAAGGTATGGTGATATATATTAATTGGTATTAATAACCTTGGAAAGTGATTTTAGGACATGTTTATATTTTTGGGGATAACTGTTAGAGAAAACACAATTTAGGTGTAGTAAACTCTTATGTTTAATGTACAGATGATGACATATAATGAAGGGTTGTTTGATTTTGAATAGGTAATCTGTATAGTAATTAGTGACCTTTGTATTGATAATTGATTCATGATATTTTTGGAGCATTTCATATCATTTTTGGGAATATGATATATAGTAAAAAATGTGTTTCATTATGAACTAGTGGTAAATATCATTTGAGGGTTAAAGATAGAGATAATTTTTATAGGAATATATAATGTTATTTTAGTTCAATGACCAGGAGATTCAAATAGGTTTTGGGAAAGGTATGATATTGAGAGTATATGTTTAGGATTCATAAATACTTAAGTATATGATTATAGGAATGAATAATTTTGTTTGAAGAAGGATAAGTTGGATTTTGAGAGCATTAATTTCAATGATTATTGGGATTAGAATATTTTAAGAATGATCATGGTAATTTGAGATATCTATTTTAAGGATTAGGTTAATAAGTATGAGAAAACCCAACTCAAGGTAACCTAGGTTGAACCAAGAATGATATATATTAAAAATGAGAGTGATATAAGTTGAACCAAATCAAATAAATGTTGAGTTGTATGAAATATAGGATAAAATAATGATGTTATAAAGTGATACGTCTTTAGGATAATTTTTCCTATGGTTATTTATAATTATTTACTTATAATGATATTCACTTATGCTAATTTTTTTAGAAACGGTTGGAACTAGAAGGATGCATGAGTGTGAGGAACAATATAGTGATTACCTCAATGAGAAACCAAATAGAATGGGAGATGGAGTGAAAACCCATGTTATCAATCCAAGGAAGCTATCATGAAATATAATTAACAATGTGAACATTGTTGATGTCACAAACATACTAAGGAATAGAAATGTGGAGTCTCATTAAAGAATAAGTGATGAATATGATGGAGGAAAAAATATTAAATTTCTTATATGTAAAAAATGTGCGAAGAAACATGGGGTAAATTTCCTTAAAAGAATGGGTAGATGCTATAATTGTGGTGTTTAAGGTTATCAAAATCAAAAGTGAAAGACATAGAGAGAAGTTAAAAAAAATATTTATTAAATTAAAAGAGTTTTGGATATTATGTGACTTAATGTCCCAATCCAAGGGAAAATAAGGGAGATAGTACCTAATATATAAGAGAGTATGGAAAATGCATAAAACTATTACTGATGAATCAGATAGTGAGTTTTTATTATAGATTTTCTAGTCTCTTATGTCAAGTAATTTTTCAACAACTACTAGATACTTAGGTATAAATAAAACCCCTAGTGTTATGATTATCATATAAATCATTTTAAGAGGACAAGGGATGTTATTACTTATGAATATATATATACATACCTTAGAATAATACTAGTTGTATGATTATCTCAACACTTGGGCCTTCATATTTCTGATGAGAAACATGACTTTATCAATAGAAGAAATATTAAAGGTTCTATTGTGATTGCACAAGAAATGATCTTGGACCTTGAAAAACATGTTGTTCGTTCTAACATCATCATTAATATTGACATTGAAAATTACTATGAAAAAAATTGAGTATAGGATTTTCCTTAAATTCTTGAGGCATTGTGGTTTCTCTAAATGGATTTGTGACTTATTATTTAGATTATTCTCCTCACCATGGTTCAAAGTATCCAAAATGGGAATGAGATTTCGATTTTTTTAAGTCTACTATGGGTCTTTAATAAGTAGATCCAATTTCTCCAAACCTATTAATTCTTTCCAAAAATGATTTTAGTAGGAATACTAATAATTGAATCTTCATTGGTTTGATTCTTTACTTTATAGGATGGTATAATTTCAAATTAATATCCCACTTATTCTTTGTAAGATCCCGACCTTTTCAAGAGTTGTCTCTGGCTCATTTACTTGTACTATTTTTACTTGTGTTACTTTTAATTTTTTTTACTTTGGTATGTTTTTGGGTGAAAAGTTGAGAAAAAAGGAAGAAAAAGGGTAGTGCATGGTTGGAGCATGGTTAGGGTAAACCATGCTCCCCAACTCTAAAAATTGTGCAACCCTATACATAGGGGAATTACACGGTTGGAACATAGTGTAACGACCCGAATTAGGAGCCACTCAACTGGTGCCCCATACTCGGTTCACCACATAACCTCAAGCGCATTTCCCCAAATTCTAGAGGATGCCGACTAGCAATGAGGGCCTTGGTGAGTCATTGGGGAAACTATGCCCTCATTTGGTAAAGTATACAAGGAGAAATAAATAACAGTCAATATCAGAAGTAGTAAACAATATACAATAACTAAAACTAAATAGTGGAAGCAATGAATATATAGAAATGATGATAATGATGCAGAACGTACAAGTATCTAAGGAAATCAGTAAACACAGCAACGTGCTGAAATACAACTGAAAAACAAAGTACGAAAAGTAAACAGCAACTCCAGTAGCATCACAAGCCTAATATTGGTCCTATGCTCTCCATCTCCAACCAGTAATCATGTACCTGAAGTAGAAGGTCCAAAATCCCTATCCACACCTGCAACCATATAACCTGTTTCGGCCGAAAAGTAGGACCCAAACAGGATGTGAGACTAGTCTCAGTAGGCAACCACCACATGATCTATGCCCTACTGTCAGTGAGCAATATAACAAAAGTAAAAGAAATAAATGCCATAGAAAAACATGAGTACACTAAAGTAAAAAATCCTTCAAATCACCATTTACATTTATTTATTAATTTATTTCAATCATTTAATTATCAACCAAGGAATCTAGCAACAACTCTATATTCCCAAGGCATAGCAAGTAACACAACATGTATCTCAGCAGACTACCTAAACAACAACCAGTATAAAACCCAAGCTTATTATTTAGCTTGGTGGACTCGTCACAACCAACCAAACAATATTTTCACTGACTCTCTGGGTGGATCGTACTGGCAGACCGCTCTAGTCAAGTAATCCTACAAAGGCACATACACTATGGGAAGCTCTCACCATCAATTCCCCTGCGATCTTGCAAAAATAGCTATAGACTCTCTAAGGAATCACTTACTTCTAATTCCCCATGTAGTATTGATACATAACTAAGGATACTCTGAGGATTCACAAAGTCCAATTCCCATAGGTCCTGTGAATGATACTAATTTATAACAGACTCTCTAGGGAAGACCTTAATCGTCAATTACTTCTTTAGTCCACCACACTAGGTTCACACAGCCCTGAGCAGTATAGTCGAGCGTAATCTACTATCAGCAACCCAAAGTAAGTTCAACAAACAACTTGGCTAATAGATACAAATAATCAGAAGAATATAAACAGTAGGCAATACATGCAATCAATTAAATCAAAGCAGGAAATCAATGCAACAAGGTCTGCCTCATAGGCAACCTAATCCAAATGGTGATAAATAGCCAAAACAAGGGAAAATATCATGGGGTGATCCTAAAACATGCTAAAAAGAAAACATTATTCATATAATATCCTTAAGATCACAAGCAATCTAAGGCAGATAATAATACAGGATCAAAACCCTAAACCGAGATGCCCGAAACATGGGAATCCAGCACTTTTGCACAAAAACTCAAAGACATTCAATGTAAGGAAACAAACAACCTAACTCGACCCTAGGAGATCTATATACTTGAAAATCATCTCATGAATCAGCATAGAACAGAGTAGATCTGCAAAAAATTCTAAAACATTCAACCCCAGATAACTGTCATAAGAGAAAGAATCAGGAAACATGGCCAAAGAAGAACAAAGAACTCACCATTGTGATTCTATTGCAAATGACGGTGTTCAATTCAGATAACCGGTGAATGATCAGCTTCTTGGAGAAGATATGTGGTTGTACCCTCACTCTTGGTCGAATAAAAATGAGAAGAAGATGTTTTGGGGTTAAGACGTGACCCCATTCCGTTTAATGAAAAAAAGTACACGGCGTGTACTTTTGGAGTACACGGTGTGTACTAGGCTTTTCTGTACTCCACATTAGGCGGCCTATCCATCACCCCTACAAGGCTGTGTGTGTGGCCATGACACGACCAACACATGGCCTCGAGCGACATCAAAGTACACGATGTGTACTTATAAAGTACATAGCGTTTACTTAGAAAATTTCTAGATTCTCCTCTTCTTCCCAAAAATGACCAGAAAAAGAAAAAAATAACTAAAAAGAGGGTCCAGGTTCTTAAAAACTTCCCCCCTTAAGTAAATGCATCCTCAAATATCCCTAACAAGATGGTGAAGAAGAAACCTCAAACAACTCTGGCCACTATGATCGCATATCGGCCTCCCTCTGCCAAGTCTCGTCCTGTACACGGCCGTGCTGCCATAACACCCATACCAGAGGAACAAACCTACCACAGAGTTCCTTTTCACTACGATCAAAAATCCTGATGGGATGCTCCTAAAATGATGTATCCTAATCTAGCTCAACCTCCTCAGGTTGAAAATCATGATATGGGTCTGAGAAATAGCGTCGAAGCTGAGAAATTTGGAAGACGTCGTGCATAGCCTGGTACCTCTGAGGTAACTTCAACCTATAAGCAACCAGCCTGACTCTCTCCAGAATCTCAAACGGCCCGATATATCTTGGTGAAAGCTTTCCCTGTCTCCTGATCCTCTTGTGTCCC
The DNA here is from genome assembly GCA_963277665.1 of Viscum album. Classification (NCBI taxonomy): domain Eukaryota; kingdom Viridiplantae; phylum Streptophyta; class Magnoliopsida; order Santalales; family Viscaceae; genus Viscum; species Viscum album. The sequence goes on along the minus strand of OY728129.1, from coordinate 1,606,562,628 downwards.
AACCTCGGGGTAACACGTAGGAAAACCTAATCTCCGACCTTGAACTCCAAAGTTCATCTCCGCTGATCAGCATAAGATTTCTGCCGAGACTGTGTAGTAGCCATCTTTTTCCGAATCAACTCCACCTGTTGTGTAGTCTCCTGAACAAGATGGGGTCCCAGCATAGCTGCCTCTCCTTCCTCCAGCCAATACAGGGGTGATCGGCACGGTCTACCGTACAAAGCCTCGTAAGGTTCCATCTGAATAGTTGCTTGAAAACTATTATTGTAGTAAAACTCCACTAGAGGTATATGTCTCTAACAATAACCTCCAAAATCAAGGACGCATGATCGTAGCATGTCCTCAAGCACCTGAATCGTGCGCTCTGATTGTCCATCTGTCTGGGGATGGTAAGCTATACTCAGAAGTACCAGTCTACCCAAATCCCTCTATAGCCTTTTCCAGAAATGCGACGTGAAGCGGGCGTCCATATCTAAAATGATAGTACTTAGAACCCCATGCAAATGTACAATCACACAAATTTACAACCATCCAAGATCATTAACACCGAAGGTATCCTTAATTAGAAAGAAGTGAGCATCCTTCGTGAGCCTATCAATGACAACCCATACTGCATCATTCCCTCGAGGAGATCTCAGTAACACTATCACGAATTCCATCGTGACATCATTCCACTTCCACTCGGGAATGGGTAGCTGCTGTAAAAGCCCTGCTAGTCGCTGGTGCTTGGCCTTCACCTGCTGACATGTGGAACACCTCATGAAAAAACCGACAACATCTCTCTTCATACCTAGCCACTAATACTGACGTGTATATCACAATACATCTTGGTGATGCCATGATGAATTTACCAAACCAAAGAATAAAAGTCTCACATCTGCTCCTCGCGTATATCTGCTGGCACCCATACGCGTCCCCAGAAATGCAAGATCTCACCCTTGCCTATGGTCCATCCGAGAAGAGGGTCCTCTCTTGACATGCTATCCCATGGGACTAGGCCTTCATAATCTGATAGCTGCCTCATTCGAACTCGGTCAAGAAGGGTAGAGATAACAGCTACAGAAGAAAGAAAAGTCGGACCCCGTCTATCATGAACCTCCAAATGCATTTAATAGAACAGAGCCATAAGCTACCACTCACTACTAGCCTCCTGAACTGCCTGTATCTGTGTCCTCCTGCTCAGTGCATCTACCACAACATTGCCTTTTCCATTCGTATAAGCAATCTCGAAATCAAAAGACTGTAGGTACTCAACCTACCTCCGCTATCTCAGATTCAAGTCACGTTGTGTGAAGATATAATTGAGGCTCTTGTGGTCAGAATATAAAACAAAATTCTCTCCTTGAAGATAATGTCTCCAGCAACGCAAATCATAAACAACTGTAGCCAACTCCATGTCATGCGTAGGATAGATCATCTCATGTTTCCTCAACTACCGAGATCCATATGAAACAATACGATCCTCCTACATAAGCATAGCTCCAAGACCGATGTCAGATGCATCACAGAAAACTGTATAACTCTTGCCCGGCTTCGGGAAAACTAGAATCGGTGCAGAAGTCAATCTCTCCTTCTGCTCCTAAAAGGATGAATTGCAGGCTTCTGACCAAACATACTACACCCCCTTCTTAGTCAAACCCACTAACGACGCTTCTAAGCGTGATAAGTCCTGTATAAACCTCCTATAGTAACCATCCAGCCTTATGAAGCTTTGTACCTCAAAGACATTCTTTGGCTACTCCCAGGTAACTACTTCTCTCACCTTCTCTAGGACTACTGATACTCCTGTCTCTGAGATTACATGACCTAGGAAGTGAATCCCGTCCATCCAACAGTGTCACTTTGAGAGATTAGAATATAAATGATTCTCCATCAGTGTACTCAAAACGATCTCAAGATGGGTAGCATGGTCATGTCGAGTGTCAGATTACACCAAGATACCATCCACAAAAACAACCATGAAAGAATCTAAGTAAGGATGGAAAACTCGGTTCATCAGTTCCATGAAAACTGCAAGCACGTTCGTGAGGCTGATCGACATAACCATATACTCGTATAAACCATACCTGCTCCAGAAATCTGTAAGAGGTATATCAGAAGGTCTAACGTGAAACTGATGATAACCGGACCTCAAATAAATCATTGAGAACACCCGGGCTCCTCGAAGCTGATTAAAGACGTTATAAATCCTAGGAAAGGGGTATCCGTTCTTGACAGTAAACTAGTGCTACTTCCAATAATCCACACAAAGCCTAAGGGTGTCGTCTGCCTTCTTTGCAAATAGGACAGGCGAACCCTAAGGAGAAGTACTGGGTCGGATGAAACCCTTTGCCTGTAACTCCTCCAACTACTTCTTGAGCTCTTGCAACTCATTTGTAGCCATCCTATAAGGTGGAATGGACACCATTGCCGCTCCTGGCACAAGATCAATAGAAATTACTACCTCATTCTCTGGAGGAAAACCTAAAAATTCCTATGGAAAGACATCCCTGAAACGATCCACCGTTGGAGGAAAGTCTAACTGTGCAGTCCCCTGGTAATCTAGATACAGACTGGCAATCTGAACTATAACTCCGCCTAGCCCATGATGCTCTGGTCCTTCTCTACTCACCTGGACATCCCTCTCGCCCTTATGAAGAAAAGATTCACTATCCGGTGTTATGAAACTCACCCTACGACGATAACAGTCGACAAATTCCCAGAAGGGAATGAGCCTATCCATTTCTAGAATGACATCATAGTCTGTCATCTCTAGGACATAGAGTTCCCATAGAAAGTGATACCCATCCACCTCTAGAGGTCACTCCTTGCACTGTCATACACTAGTCGTTCTAGTCCCCAACGGTGTGTCTAGCATCATCATATCCTCAGAAGTATAAACTGTAAGTCTAAGGCTTTCCACAGTATGCACAGAAATAAAGCCATGAGAAGATCCTGTATTGAAAAGTGCAGAGGATAAAATTGTGGCTACAAAAATTGTACCTCGAACTATAGAAGGTCGAGGATCCTGCTCCTGATGAATCTGCTCCACCACAAAAGTCTGTCCTGCACCGCGGCCCTGTGTAGCAGCCTGAGACCCCTGAGCTGACCCACCCTGAGCTTGACCACTGCGTCCACAACCTCTATCCTAGCCTGAACGACGTGAAGAACTCCAGCCCCCGGTCTGCTGTGGAACTGGTAATCCTACTCCTGTACGAGGAGTCGAAACTGATCCTCCTTCACTAGCCACTAGAAGAAGAACCTTGCTGAAATGCTGCATAGGACCCATATTGCCACAAGATCATCACTCCATTGGGTCTCTCGGTCATTGAGGCTTCTTATACCCGCTTTTTCCACATTTAAAGTACACCACTTGGTTTCCAAAAGGAATATCCCGTCTACTAGATGGAATACCTCGCTTCCTCGGGTCACCTCGTGTAGACTCTCAGTGGTGCTTCCTGTTGTCTATCTGAAACGAATCAGCCCTGGATACTGAACCGCCCTGGTCAAAATCTCTAGTCTCCCTCATATTTATCTCTATGATAAGCATCTAGTTGACTATCAGAGTAGTAGAAGTAAACTGAAAGACATTCACCTGTGATCTGATGTCTGGTCTGAGGCCTTCCTCAAACTTCCTCGCTAAAAATAGATTTTCATTCCCAAGAACGGGAGTGAAAATCCATAACTATATTAAGTGAGAAGAATACTCCATAACTATGAGAGTAACCTTTTGCAGGTTCATGAACTCTCTGGATCTGTCAGCCCTTAGCATTGCCGGGTAGAAGTATTCATAGAACATACGTTGAAACTCATCCCAAGCCATAACATGTTGGCTCCCTGCCTGTGAAACCACATCCCACCATCTCTTGGAGTAATCTCACAGCATATAAGTCGCAAGATTCACTCTCCTCTCTATAGGTGTCTTCAGATGCTCGAAGATGGATAGCATGGCTTCTAGACATGACTCCGCAGCCTGTGGTCCTCCATCCCCTGCGAACGTGGGAGGATGTTGTTGCTGAAAAACCCGCGTCATCTCTGCCACAGATGGGGAAGGATGCTGAGATCCCTGGAAGGTCCACATGAATCTCATGAAACCCTCTCTGAACTGAGAACCAGCACCAGTGTCTGGAATCATTGTAGGTTCCATATCTGGAATGACAGGCAGAACTATTGGTAGTCCCTGATATACTATATTAGGCGTATGGTCACTACCTGGTTCTTGACATGCAACGGGAGGACGTCTCGGTGCCATGACTCTGAAAGGTCAAAAGCACACCTCAAATTCAGGATTAACAAATACAGGAAAACTGAAGGCTCAAAAAGGAATAGGGAAAAGAAGGTATTAAAGTTATGAAAAACATGACTACACGACGTGTTCTTTCCCTACACGATGTGTTCCCTTATGTCATTCACATGGGCGTATACTTCCACCTAAACTGGTTGTGTAACACCCCTAATACACGATGTGTTTTCCTAACACACAACATGTACTTGAATCCTATTCCATTCCCAATTCCTTCTACATGGCCCCTCTAAGACAAAACTACATGGCATGTTCAAGGAAGAAATGGTGTGTACTAGACATGCCTTACTGGGCACATGTTGTTAGCAACACGGCCTGACACACGACCAACACTACACGGAGTGTTCAAGGAAGAAGCGACATGTACTAGTTAGGGTAACACTAACCCATGTTGTTCGTGACATGGCCGGGTACCTAGATCAAACTACACGATGTGTAATATTCAGACACAGCGTGTATGTGAAAAGATAACACGGCCCCTGTTGTTCATGACACGGACGGGGTACCTATTTCATACTACATGGAATGCTAAACTAGTACACGGTGTGTTCCTATAAGATTTTTCAGAACCCCGTGAGTCTACTCACACAGCTAGTGACATGGTTTAAAAACTATACAGTGTGTTTTAATAAAATACATGTTGTGTATTCTGGGTTTTTTCGAGCATTAGCTCAGAAACTGCTCCGAAGCCCAGAAAACATAGAATGAAAGAGTTAAGGTGCCAAATTCCGATCTGTGAGGTCCCATACTCCCCGCGAATCAAAGCTTGGCATCTTATACAATGCATATAACCAGTAAACTATATAACAAACTCACAATCCACAAATTTCAGATCCTCGAGGGCCCATAACACCTCTAAAACCAATGTTTGGTGTACATGATAAAGAAGCTCTAAAAAAACGATACCCTATCAACATAGCAGGTATTCTATCACAATAGCTATGACAACAACATGCATAGTCTATCACATATTCTATCACAACAACATGAAACTTATAATGCAATTTAGATTTCATGGTGAAATGCATGACATGTGATTTTCTAACAAGTGCCTATATGATGCATGAGATGGCATACCCCCATCTCATCGGGCTGCAAAAAAATAGAACCACAATCATATAAACAGTAACAACAAAAAACAAGTACACCACCCAACGGTGAAGTCAATTAAACTGTAACATTTTCAAAACTCAAAAACTGCAATATTCGAGGTAACCTGGCCTTTTCCCTATACACGGGTTCTAGAACACCCGGGCACAACTATTTACCATTTACCTATTCCTTCCTATCCCTATCTAATGTCGCTAAATAGTAAGTCAATAGAAATGAAAAGAACATCCTTTGATACTACTTTGTAACGACCCAAATCCGGAGCCACTCTACTGGTGCCCCGTACTCGGTTCGCCACATGACCTCAAGTGCATTTCCCCATATGGGAGAGGTTGCTGACTAGTAGCGAGGGACTTGGTGAGTCATTGGGGAAACTATGCCCTAATTTGGTAAGGTATACAATGGAAAGAAAATAACAATCAATAGTGGAAGCAGTAAACAACATACAATAACTTAAACTAAACAGCGGAATAAATGAATATATAGAAATGATGATAATGATGCAGGAGGTACAAGTATCTAAGGAAAGCAAGAAACACAACAACGTGCTAAAATAAAACTGAGAAACAAAGTACGAAAAGTAAACAACAACTCCAGTAGAATCGAAAGCCTAACCTCGATCCTATGCTCTCCACCTCCAACCCGTAATCATGTACCTAAAGTAAAAGGGCCACAATCCCTATCCACACCTGTAACTATATAACCTATTTGAGCTGAAAAGCAGGACCCAAACAGGGTGTGAGAATAGTCCCAGTAGGCAACCACCACAGGATTTGTACCCTACTATCAGTGAGCAATATAACAAAAGTGAAGGAAATAAATGCACCGGAGAAATAGGAGTACCCTAAAGTAAAAAAATACTACAAATCTCCATTTACATTTATTTATTAATTTAATTAAATCATTTAATTATTAACCAAGGAATATAGAAACATCTATATATTCCCAAGGCATAATAAGTAACACAACAGGTATCTCAGCAGACTACCTAAACAACAAGCAGTACAAAACCAAAGTTTGTTCTTTCGCTTGGTGGACTCGTCAAAACCAACCAAACAATATTTACACTGACTCTCCGGGTGGCTGATATGGGCAGACCCCTCTAGTCAAGTAATCCTACAAAGGCATAGACACTCTGGGAAGCTCTCACCGTCAATTCCCTTGTGGTCTTTCAAAGATAGCTATAGACTCTATGAGGAAGAAGATACATCTAATTACCCTTGTAGTCTCGATACGTAACTAAGGACACTATGAGGAAGCAAAAATTACAATTCTCGTAGGTCCTGCGAACTATAGTAATTTATAACAGACTCTCTAGGGAATCCCTTAATCGTCAATTCCCTCTTTAGTCTACCACACCAGGTTCACACAGCCCTGAGCAGTCTAGTCGAGTGTAATCGATTGTTAGCAGCCCAATGTAAGTTCAAAAAACTACTTTGCTAATAGATACAAAGCATCAGAAGCATACAAATAGTAGGCGATACATTCAATCAATTATATCAAGGCAGGGAATCAACGCAGCAAGGTCTGCCTCACAGGCAACCTAAGCCAAATGGCGATAAACAACCAAAACAAGGGAAACACCCATGGGGAGATCCTCAAACATGCTAAAAAGCAAACATTATTCATATAATTGTCTCAAGAACACAAGAAATCTAAGGCAAATAATAATAAAAGATCAAAACCCTAACCCGAGATGCCCGAAAAATGGGAATCCGAAACTTTTGCACAAAAACTCAAAGAAATTCCATGTAAGGAAACAAACCACCTACCTTGATCCTAGGAGATCGATATACTTGATCCCTGGCCCATGAATCGGCTGAGAACGGAGTAGATCTACAAAAATGTCTAAAATTTTTAACCTCAAATAACTCTCATAAGATAAATAATTAGGAAAAATGGCCAAAGAAGAACGAAGAACTCATCGCTGCGATTCTATTGCAACCGACGGTGTTCGATCCAGATAACCGGTGATGGATCGATGGCTCAGAGAAGATCTGTGGTCGTACCCTCACTATTGGTCAAAGAATCTAGAGAAGTAGACATTTTTGGGTTTAAGATGTGACCCCGATCCATTTAATGAAAAAATTACACGGCGTGTAATTTTGGAGTACACAGCATGTACTAGGATTTTCCGTACTCCGCATTAAGCAGCCTCCATATCACCCCTACATGGCCTTGTGTGTGGCCATGACATGGCCAGCACATGGCCTCAAGTGGCATCAAAGTACATGGCATGTACTTAGAAAATTTCCAGATTCTCCTCTTTTTCCCAAAAACGACCAGAAAAGGAAAAACATACCTGAAAAGAAGGTATGGGTTCTTACACACAGATTTTCAATCCATGAACCCTATTAAAAGTAACTATGAAACTCTATAAATGAGTCACATGGTTTAGGTATTGGGTTAGGTGAAATTGTGAGCCCCTTCATAGAAAACTATGCCTGATTTTTAATTCCCCAAAAATTAAATTTTTAATTACTCGAATCCTCATTTTAGTCCCTAATCGACCCCCATACAAGCCATTATGATTTCTCATGACTGTTGAGCCACATACATATATTCCAAGACCACTTTACCTCCATTATTGGTGGTTCAAAGTCCTGATCAAGGATCATCACCCCTAACCGTAAGTGTATCTCATCCGAGTTACTTTCTTATTCTTGTCCAATTCTTCCCTCCTTATTTAAGGGAAGTTATTATCTATTTTTGTTAGATATATAAATAGTTATATGGATCTATATATAGGATTGTAGATATATATATATTTAATAGATATTTAATTGTTCAGTATTTATTTTGGTTATAGATCTGGATCTCGTTCTATGCCCTTACATATCTAAAAATGAGGATTTTTCCGTTGGGAGATTGTTCATCGATGAATCAAGGTAGGTGGTCTATTATTCAAATCCCATAATCATGATTTATATTATGTGTATGTGATTATAAAATTTCTAGTGTTTATTTATCAATTATAATTCCTAAATTGAATTAATTAATGTGGTCAATTAAAAAATTTAGGAATAGGGGATTTGATGGAATAATTGAATTATGGAATTGAGATAATTAATTGATAAATTAATTGTCAAAGTATTGAATTGAGTAATTGGGGATAATTAATTTTTAGGTTAATTATTGGAATTTTTAATTTTGAATTAAGAATAATTAATTGGTGAATTAATTATTGGATTTTGAGTTTGTGAAATGATTAATTAATGGAATTTATATGGTTAGTTAATTGTAGAATTAATTAATGAAGGAGGTGATGTGATTAATTAATTGTCAAATTAATCAATGGGCTAAACATGATTAATTAATTATTGAATTAATTAAAGTAAATTGATGTGATTAATTAATGGTTGAAATAATTAATGGACTTGGATTAATTAATTTATGAATTAATTAATGGAAGATTATGATGGTTAATGGTTATAAGCGGATTAATGTTGAATAATCTTTAATGATGTGATATTGTGATATATGTGATATATGTGATATATGTGTGGTACATGGTCTTTTTCTTCCATATCCCATGTGTGTGGGACATGGTCTGTTACTTTCAAATCCCGTAGTGATAAATTGTTTGATAAATATGTGTGGGAAATGTTCTTATACTTCCAAATACCACATGTGTAGGACATGATCTACCGATTCCAAAGTCCTTAGAGATAAATTTGCGTGGGACATGGTTTTGTACTTCACAAGACCATGTGGTCTTATGCACGATGACCTAGACCCAAATTGTTGGAATTGGAGTATGGTTTCAATAAACTATTTTATATATTGAAATGAAATGGATAATGAAAGCCCATTATTTTAATGAATTTTGATTCGATAATGTGAAATGGTTCAGACACTGGTATGGGTCAAAGTAGGTATTGAGATTCAGGTGTCCTCAAAAACCCGATGGTTTATGTAGTTAAATAAAAAATAAATGATAATAGGATAACTATTATCTTATGCATTGTAATTATCTCTTCATAAAAATTCATACATTGTTATTGACTGGATATTATTTTAGACATGGTTGGTTGTGGCCTACTGATTTGCACTCACACCATACTCAGAATTCCTGATTAGTACCTGAATAGATTTCATGGTTGTAGAATAGGTTAAGGAAAAAGGCCATATATTAGATGGATGAGTTGGGATAGAGCGTAGATAAGGTAACTAGATAGGATTCGAGACCCTCTTGGGGGAGTTGTTAGTGTCTTTATTTTGGGTTTTTATTTTAGAAACTTAACATGTACATTGATATGGAATATTTTTAGTTCATTTTTTATATTGTATCTCCAGTTTTAGTCATCTTCAGAACTTGGAACTGTTCTATTTCGGGTTATATCTTATTCAATTATTGTTTCTTATTTTCTACAGGTGTATTACTCTGATAAATGAGGGTTTAGTCTCCCCATGATTGATATTTGACCATCACTACTAGTCGGAAGCCTTTGGAATATGTGGAAGTGTGCCTGAGGTCATGTGACCGACTGGCTCAGAGCACCGGTGCATGGAACCTGGGATGGGACTTTAGAAAGTGGTATCAAAGCCCAATTTTCTTTTCTTTTCTTTTTCATTAGTGTTTGGGAAAGGTAGATAGGATTCTAGGAAGATTTGGGCCTTATTTATGAGATATTTCATGGGAGTTTAAAACCCATGTATGCGGGAAAACCCAAGTACCCATTGTGGGATTGCCGTTATTAAAGTGTGTTGTTATAACTGAATATTATTTCACCTTGGGTGACACCATTTTTGTGTGATGTGATTATTTTTTCATATATTTTTTGATATTTTATATGTAATGAATCATGGAATAGTAAGTCAGAAGAGTTTTATATGCATGAATCATTCTATGTACTAAGGATTATTGTGTGACATGCATCATTTTAGGAATGCATAGGAAAATGGGTTTTGGGTAAGCTGTTGAGCTTAAACTATTTTTCCCTTCTTGTGAAATTGAATAGATAATGGTGACTAATATGAAATTGAAAATGTTTAAATGATGAAAAATGTGAATAAATGGGTGTCTAATAGAATGTGAATAATGAGAATGTGTATACCCTTATTAACCAGGACCTAGGTGTAGGCTGGTTAAGGTAATTGATAGAAACTCATTTTTTACCACGTGGTGTGGTTTGGGGAATAGTCTTAATGTGAATTATAGTGATTTTCCCCTTTTTTACTTGTGTTAAAGTTGTGTTATGAGTCATAAGATGTATACTTTAAATTTTATAGATATTACTCCAAATTGATGCTTATTGAGAGGATGATATGAGGATATAGTTGGAGATGCACCACCATTTGTGGAACCTAAGGCCCCGATAGTGTAGGGTGAGGAAGTTAGAGAGTAGTTATAAGATAACTTTTCTCACCTCATGAAATTCATGGAAAGATACCTTGGACAGGTTGCAAAAATCATATCTGATCTAAAAAGTGAGTTTCAGTTGCAACAACCTTTGAATTTTACTAGAGAGGGCGGACCTAAGGAAGATCAATTATAGATTGAGTCTATGAAGACTATACTTTAACACTTGAAGGATCCTACTAAGAATATACTCAAATTGTATGTATATATGTTATATGGTCAGGAAAATCATTGGTGCGACATGCAGACTTGATATAGTTGAATAGAAGCTACAGAATGTAAGTAATTTTAAGGGAAGTTCTTGGAACACTTTTATCCATACATGATGAGACTAGAGAGAGTATCTAATTTCATGGGATCAAATTAGGGGAATATTTTCGTGATGGTATATGAGAGATTCTTCACATATTTTCGGTGCTTTTTTCCAATTTTGGTAGGAGATGATACTATTGTGGCCAATAGGTTTCGGGAAGGGATTAAATGTGTAATTAAGTCCTAGGTATATATATTCAGGATATGGAAGTTTCTAGAGGCTATGAATCAGGCTCACATATATGAGGGGAACCTGAAAGAGGCTTCTTATGGAAGCTATGTGGTTTCTTTTGCACAACTAGGAGGTACACTTCTGAAATTAGGAAATGTCGTTATGAGAATTTATCCCAGAATAGTGGCAAGAAGAGTAGATAGGGGGTGGGTAGGTTACATAGGACCTTACCCATGTGGGTTTTCCCCAATGTAGAAGGATGATACACTTATAGAAACATTGTCCCCAACCACCCGGGGAGTTCTGAGGCAATGAAAATATGGGATATCTATAGAGGTTCTAGAATAACCCACATTAGATTATTAGTGATGGAGGATCTAGAAAGAACCGGAGTGCGGGAAGTGTTTCTTCTTCACCATATTATGCTAGAAGTTGGAGTTCTACTAGATGAGGTGGCATAGGTAGTGCATGTGAGGTTTCTGGGAAATAACACCTGTATTAGAAGAGTGCTGTAGCTCAAAGGAGTCACACAACATCACAGGGATGATGGGCATGATAGTTACATTTTATTCAACCTGCACTTGTGGATAGGAAGGGTGTACCATCGAAATAAAGAGGTACTATTCTTATATCTTATACATTATTTAGTGCCTTATTTAATTGTGACGCCTCTCATTCTTTTATATCATCAAAAATTTTCAATGGTTTGAGCCTGACGGTGGAGCTTATGAGTAGAGTTATGATGATTGATACACTGTTGGGAGTATGGTCTAGGGACATCTTTTTATGCAAGTTATTTTCTCTAAAATTTCGGTAGTGACGTTATCTTTGGGATCTTTACATCATTGAAATAATAGGATTTCACTTTCTTTTGGGTATGGATTGGTTATTAGCATACCAATACCACATTGATTGTTACTATAAGAGGGTAACTTTGAAATATCCTAAGGGTGACCATTACTTTCACCATGGAGAGTGGAAAATCTAGGCAGGCCAAGAAGGGACAATTACTTAGAAAATGGGAGATATCTCAACTTAGGTTGAAAGTATATTGTTGGATGGTAGAGGTTCTAAGAAATATCTTTTTCCACCTGTAGTGGATAGGTTTTAGGATGTGTTTCCTAAAGTCTTCTCAGGGCTTCCACTAGAGAGAGACGTGGAGTTCAAAATTGAGCTCATTTTGGGCACTGATATAGTTTCTATTCTACCACATATAATGGAACTGATAGAGCTACAAGTTCTCAGTTCTTTGAAGGAAGAGTTTGAGGATAATGGGTTTATCCTTTTGAGTACATCACCTCAGGGTTCACCTGTGTTGTTTGAAAAGAAGGCGAACATGACTCTACACTTGTGTGTTTATTATCAGAAGATGAACTAGATGTTTGTGATGAAATAATATCCTCTTCTACATATCGATGACCTTTTTGACTAGTTTTGGGGATCTTTTGTTTTATCAAGGATCAAATTTATATAAGGGTATCATCAACTGAGAGTTCAAACTTCTAATATACCAAGGACTCCTTTCAGAAGTAGGTATGGACTATATGAATTTTTCTTAATTAAATTTTTGTTGAATAATGTACCATAAGTGTTTATAGACTTGATGACTAAAATATTCCATCTTTTCCTAGATTAGGTTGTGGTAGTATTTGTTGATGACATCTTGGTGTACTCCAAGCCTCATGATTATCATGCTCAACACCTTGAAATCATCCAGAGCACACTGAGAGAGAATGAGCTATACAAAAATCTATCTAAGTGCCAATTTTTGATTGATCAGGTACACTTATTAGGTCACATCATCTCAGAGGAAGGTGTGTTAGTGGGCCCAGATAAAGTCCAGGAAACTAAATCTCGGGATCAACCAAAGATGATTTTTGATATCCAAAGCTTTATGGGATTAGCTAGATATTATCAAAGGTTCATCCAGAAATTTTCTTGATTGGAAGAACCACTCACGAGCTTGACGAAATGGGGATAAAGTTTGAGTGGTCAAAATCATGTGATAATTCCTTACATGAGCTAAGGAAGCATTTGACATAGGCACCAATATTGGTCATACCCGAGCTAGGTGAGGAGTATACAGTGTATTTTTATGCTTATGGGATTACGCTTGGAGATGTACTAGTGCTGGGAGATCAAGTTGTGGAATATGGATCTTGGAAGTTGAGGCCACATGAATGGAACTACCCTGCACCTGAACTCAAGTGAGCATCAGTGGTTTATGATTTAAAGTGTTGGCAACATTATCTGTTAGTAATTTTTTTACTATGTATAAAAATCATAATAGATTGAAGTATATATTTTCACAGTGAGACTTGAATCTCTAGTAATGGAGATATGTTGAGTATATGTAGTCATTTTATTTTGAAGTAGCATATACGCTTAGGAAAGGAAAAAATGTTTTAGATGCTTTAAGCTGGAAGACTCATACTCAAGATGTTTAGGAGTCTAGTGCTGAGTGGAAGATGATGAAACCACTAGCAGAGATGCATGTGGTGGTTCAGGAGAGTTAGGAGAAGATAACTCTTGTATCAGTTTCAATGGAGTCAACAATTTTGAGCTGAATTAGAGAAATGAATTATGAGGATATAGATTTCTTGACCTTTGGGGAAGCCTTGAATGTGGTGCGTCACCTTCAGATTAGAGCATAGATGAGGATGAGATCATCTATGTTATGAATCATGTTTTTGTGCCTACAGGCATGCGATAGAAGATTATTTGAAAATTGCAGGCCTCAAAGTGGGTATTAAATCTTGGTGTGACCAAAATGTATCATGGCCTATGATGATAGTTTTGTGGCTAGGATTGAAAAAGGAGATGGTAGGGTTCATGACATGATGCTGCACTTATCAGTTGGTGAGGGATAAGAATAAAAAAATTGGAGGTTTACTATATCCATTTCTCATTATAGATTGGAATTGAGGTGATGTGACTATGGAATTTGTAGTGGGTATCCTAATAAAATCTCATAAGAATGAAGATATTTGGGTTTTTGTGGATAGACTGACAAAAGTAGCACATTTTTTTCCTATATGGGATACTTTCTCAGTGGAGTAGTTGGGTAATTTGTATGTTTAAGAGATATTCAATAATCATGGGGTTCCATAGAATATAGTTTTAGTCTGAAAATCATTATTTACTTTACGCTTCTAGCAGGACTTACAGAAGGCACTTGGTACATAGGTTCTATTGAGTACGACTTTTCACCCAAAAAAAAATGGGAAGTCAAACCATACAATATAGGTTCTTTAGGATATGATACAAGCATACATTATTGAATCCAGTGGGTCTTGCGAGAAGCACCTATATTTTGTGGAGTTTTCCTATAACAACAGTTACCCAGAAATAATACAGATGGAACCATACAAGACTCTTTATGGTAGGCCATGAAAATAACCTCTATATTGGATGGAGGAAGGAAAGTCAGAATTATTGGGACTGATTCTCATGCAAGAGACAATACAATAGGTTCACATTATTCTGAAACATTTGTCTATGAATCAGAGTATACATAAGTTTTATGCTGATAGATGTAAAATACCCATGGAATTTACATAGGGTGATCATGTATTCCTTCAGGTGTCACCTAGGTTGGGTCACCACAGGATCCAAAGACAAGTAAAGCTGGTGCCCAGGTTCATTCGACCATTTGAGGTTGTGGAGAGAATTTGGATAGTGTAATACTGATTGTCACTTCTTTAAAGATAAAATGATATGCATGATGTTTTCCACATGTTACAACTACAATAGTATCACCCCAACCCTTCTCATATGATCGACGTGGATGATGTTGAGCTTGAGATAGATGTGTACTTGGAGAAGAATATGATAAGTGTGTTTCATAACAATTAAAAAGTGTTTTTGGGAGTGACTGTGCTGATAGTTCATGTATTGTGGAAGCATGGGAGTGTGTAGGAGGAAACATGGAAAAGGGAAGAATATATGTGTGCATAGTGGCCTGATTATTTTGAATTGGAATCTTAGAGATGATTGGGAGTGCAACTCGAGGATGAGCTATTATAAGGTAGGGAGATTTTAAGATCTCACCCATTTATGGAGTTTTCTAGGGCTCATTTATAGGTAATATTTTTCCTTATGTTGAGTAATTTTAATTTGAGTTTAATTTGAGGTGTTTTTTCGGTGAAAATTTGAGAAAAATGGAAGAAAAAGGGAAGTGAAAGGTTGGCGCATTGTTAGAGAAAACCATGCGTCCAATCCCAGTAAACCATGCAACCCTGGAAAGAGGGGAATTACATGGTTGATTCATAGTTTTTAAAATCGCACACCCCATTAGGAGTAACTATGAACCCCTATAAAAGAGCCTCATGGTAAGGGGAAACCATGCACCCCTGCCTAGTAAATTGTGCTCGACTTTTTAATTCACCCAATTTTTTTTAATTACCTGATCCCCCATTTTAGTCCCTAATCTAACCCAATACGAACCATTATGATTTTTCATGAGTTTATAGCCTCCCATAAATATTAAAATCCCTATAAACCTCCGTTCTTGGTGGTTTAATGCCCAGATCGAATATCTTCACTACTCCTAGAAAGTGGACTCATCCTGGTTGCTTAATTGTTCTTCTCATATTCTTCTCCCTTATTTAAGATAATTTATTTTCTATTTAATTTAGACCTATAGCTAGTTTTTTGGATCTAGATCTAGGATTTTAGATCGAGATCTATATTTAATAGATATTTAATTGTTCAATTTTGATTTAGGTTATAGATCTGGATCTCATTCTATGACGTAACTCTTCTAAAATTGATGATTTTCCTATTGGGTGTTCATTTATTGAGGAATTGAGGTAGGTGGTATATTATTCCAGTACCACATTCATAATATCAATTATGTGTATTTGATTGTAGAATTTAAAGGGCTTGTTTAGCAATTGGAATTCCTAAATTGAATTAAGTAATGCAATCAATTAATTAACCGAGGAATTGGGGATTTGATTGAATAATTGAATTGTATAATTATGATAATTAATTGATGAATTAATTATCAAATTATTGAATTATAGAATTGGGGATAATTAATTTTTGGGTTTGTTATTGGAAAATTGAATTGTAAATTAATAATAATTAATCAGTGAATTCATTATTAGATGTTGATATTTTGAGATGATTAATTAATTGTTGAATTAATTAATGGACTTTATATGGTTAATTAATTTTTAATTAAATAATGAAGGATATGTGATTAATTAATTAGAAGAGTAATTAATGGGATATATAGGATTAATTACTTGTTGAATTAATTAAATGAAATTGATGTGATTAATTAACGGTTGAATTAATTAATGGACGTAGTTTAATTAATTTATGAATTAATTAATAGAATATTGTGATGGTTGATAGAGATAAGAGTATTAATGTTGACTAATATTGATGGATGTGATATTTTGGTATTGTTATATATGTGATATATATGTGGGACATGGTCTGCAGCTTCCAAATCCCACATGCGTGGGACATAGTCTGCTACTTCTGATGCCCATAGTGATAAATGTTTTGATAAATATGTGTGGTACATGGTCTTAAGCTTCTAAAACCCACGTTTTTGGGACACAATATACTTATTTTGAAGCCCATAGAGATAAATTTATATGGTACATGGTCTTCTACTTCCTAAGATCGCGGGGTCATAGGCATGATGACCTAGACTCAAATTGTTGGCATTAGACTATGGTTCCAATCAGCCATTTTATAAATTAAAATGAAATGGATAATGAAATACTATTAGTTTAATGATTTTTTAATGGATAATTTTAAATGGTTCAGACTTCATCACGGGTCAAAGTAGGTATTGAGCTTCGGGTGTCCTCAGGAACCCGAGGATTTATGTAGTTAAATAAAGATTAAATGATAATGGGATAACTACTTACTTATATATTGTACTTATCTCTTTATATACCAGAATACTATGTTATTGATTGGATATTGTTTTATAAACTATTTTTGGTGGTTTACTGAGATGTATTCACATCCTACTCATTCTTCCTGATCGATACCTGAATAGATTTCATGGTTGTAATACAGGTTAAGGAAAAAATCCATATGTTAGATGACTGAGTTTGGATGGATCATGAATGATGGAACTAGACATGATTCGAGACCCACTTTAAGGATTTGATAGTTTATTTATTTTGGGTTTTCATTTTAGACACTTGATACACACATTGACATTGAATATTTACAATTTAGTTTTGATATCATATCTCTAGTTTCAGTCATGTTGTGATCTTGGTACTATTCTATTTATGGTTATATCTTACTCAATTTTGGTTTCTTATTTTCCACTGGTGTATTACTCAAATGAAAGAGGATATAGACTCTCAATGATTGATTTTTGACCCTCGTAGCTATTCAGTAGCCTCTGCCATATGGGGTGGTGCGCCTAATGTCATGTGACCGACTGGCTCGAGGCACCAGTGCATGGAACCCGAGTCAAGATGATACATTGTTTGAAGATGAAATGCTCTCCATTATCAATGAAAGTAGAAATTATGTAAATACCTTGAATCTAGTAACTCATATATAGTGGTTAATTTATTTCATTAGTGCAAGATACATGTGATAAAATCCCAAATAATAGAATGGTTTAGTAATCTTGGTAAACTAGATACATACTTGAGTCTCATATTACATTTGAGAACATAAATTACAACATAGTTATGGTAAATATTTTTCGTCCTTAAAATCATTTAAATATTCCTTTTTTATATCCTAAGGTAGGGACACAAAATAAGGGTGATATCAAATGATTAGTAAGGGTTATGTATAGTAGAATCTATCCTAATTCAATAAGGCGTAATCAATATAGAAATATAAATAACTAAAAACACATGGAATTTAATTAATAACTTGACTCTCATGACTAGATAAGTCATTATAAATATCAAATGTAAATAACTAAACAACATTTCATTTAATAAATAGCTTGAGGAAAAAATAAATCCATATATAATATCAATACAATAATCTCATGGACAACAACAACCAAATTCTCAGTGAATGAAACGATCAATATTAGAAATAATGATCTTAGAAATCATGATATATATACCATCAAGACCTTGTACCATGAAAATTTAAAATTATGGGTAAAAAATTATTTAATTTGGACAACTTTTTTTTTCTCATTATAAAGTCAACACTCAGTTAATTAATCAAGAAATTATATGTGACCATCAGTTCATTAGCAATATAGGTTTTTGAAATAAAATCTTGTACTTTATGAGAATAAATGGAATGAAAGTAAAAATTTAAAATATTATTTATAAGATATTGTTTTATAAAACCATTGAAAATTTATAGAATAATACACAGTTTGCAAAATGGCTATGGTGGAAGGGAAGTCTATTATCACCTTATACATTAAAAAACATTCCTTTTTTAATTTTTATTGAAAAACTCCATTTCAAAAAATTGTAGAAATATTAATTTCAAACCCTTTTTAAAATTCTAATATAACATAAAATTTCCTTAATAAATCATTTAAGTAATTCAATTTTTTTATAAAATTTTTTAAATACATGGACATGGAACAAAATTATATCCAATTTTAATAGAAATAAAATTTGTTTTTATTTTAAACATTTATTTTCTTGATTCAAGTAACAAAGAGAGGAATATTTAGGATAAAATATGTACCCTATTTAAAAATAAATAGGAAAATAAAATTATTGGTTATTATGAAGCATAAATAATAATATTAATTCAACTAAAGTAAAATAAATCCCAAAAGAATGTGAGATTGTAAAATATCTTCTTATCACTTTGGTAAATTTTAAATTTTAACCCCTTGGGAGAATAAACATGAATTTAAACAATAAACATATTTAATAAATATTTATTCAAGTTAAATACAATAAAATGGAATTATATACATGACATAAGAATAATACATTATTTTAAATATTTGTAAGTATATACACCATTTAAAAAAATTAGTTTCACAAAATATTATGTGTCTAAAAAAGTATGTTTTGAGATGAAAACCCTGACCTAACATTTACCTTTAGTTGAAAAAGATTTAAAATAATGTATAATGGTTCTAAAAATTTTATTAATTTATAAAATAACCATATTAATGTTTATAATTTCACATATGATATTATTTTATGATCTTATTACTCATTCTTTAATAACATTTCATTATTACTATTGTTTCAGGTATTAACTCCTTTGTTTTCTAATGCGTGTTTTATCATGAAAGTTTTTCTTCTTGTGAATAGTATATATATAAATTATATCCATAATTATATTAATGTTATAAATATAAAATTTATTTATTATATACATTTTTATAGTCATTTTATAAATTTGGACATGGAAAATTAATCACATAGCTTTGTGGAGATAATAGGTCATACATACACATGAGTGAAAATATCATTCCATTAATGGATAAAAGTGTATGGAAGTGGATGATATATTAATTTTAAATAATTAATATAATTTTATATTTATAATATATATTCATTATTTCCATCATTATGACTATCTATGTGATTTGGTGTTGGAAACAAATTACATCGGTTCACGAGGCGGTACTCTACCGTACACAGAATCGATGACTTTGTTTCCAATTTGATGGAGGAGGAGATAGATAAATATTACTCCATAAAAATAATAAAATATTATTACATGTTATAAATTGGTGTTATTATATTGGAATTTTTAATACATAATTGAAGGTGGAAAAATAAGAAATAAAAATGAGCTTTGTGAAGATGATTACCTTTGCTCAGAAAAACATCATTTGGATCTCTTATTAAAGATCTTAGGAGTGATCTTTTTGGAACACCATAACATATATAATGTGAATAATGTTTTTGGTGAAGTATTTTGGTAGGTTTTGGTACAAAAAATGGATTTATAGGTGTGAATAAGTGAGGGGAGTGAGTGCCCTTTTATAATTGAGGAAGAGTGGCATTTTTGTAAATACCAAAAACTATTCAATAATGGGAAGTAATTCTCACCCAAAGTGACTAAAATTTTATAAATAATGGAGTGTACAGAAGTTATGGTTGATATAAACCTAAAAAATATTAAAACATGCTATTCCCTTATCCTCTTAGTTCATTTACTTTTACCATTTCAGTTTTCATCATAGTAACTAGTTTTTTAACCTAGGTAATTAATCATTTAAGACTAAAATAAAATTATCCATATTATATAATTTGTATCTATTATTTATAAATATTAAATAAAAATTATTAATTAAAAATCCTATATGTTTTGAAAAATAATTTTAACACTAGTGCATGTAACCCGCAAAACATCGTTTTAATCTTAACCGCATTAATTAATTTTTACTATTTTTTTACTAATCATTGTGACCCAAAATTAAGTTTAAATTAATAACTAATATTAATTATACTGATTAATATTTTTGAATCCATTTTATTAAATTCAATTCATATAATTTTCATAATTTATTTTAAAAAAATCCCGCAAATCATGTTGAAAAATAGTTTCTCAAGAAATGGACTTTTCAAGCATAAGAAAATCTTATATTAACTATATGACTAATGATAATCATTATATAAATGTAAATTAATATAGTTATATATATGATCTATACATTTAATTTAATCCTTTAATTATTAGTGGTTATTTTAATTTATTTAAATGGATGAACATTATGCATTTAAAAACAATTTTCCAAAAAATGAATCTTTAAGCCTAAAATTAAACATTTAACAAAATTAGTTATAAAGATGAATCAAATTAAATTGATTATTTTTAATATAAATAAATAATAATTCTTTAGTTTTAAATAAAATTCAAATAATTATGTCACTTTTAAATTACTTAATTTTTTTTAAAAGAAGTGATAGTTTTACAAAAAGCATTATTTTTCACTATTCACTGAAAAATAACTCTTTTCATAAAAATCCATAAATTAAACCCTAAGATAATTTTGATATTATGATTTTAAATATGATATTATTTTTATAAAATATATTTTCTAAATTTTTTATAAATTAATTATAATTCCTAAACATAAAATGAAAAAAAAACAATTTTTGAAGAAAATGTATTTTGAATCATAACATGAATTTACTTAAAATTTGAGGGATTACTTACAAAGAATTTATAAATATGTTTTTATTTATTAGTAATTATATGTATATATTTTTTATAAATCATTTAATCCTATTCATACCCACCAATTCAACAGTTATTTTATAATAATTATATTTAGATAATATATTTCAGTGGTCGTTTAAACTCAATGTTACATCTCATATACACTATAGAACACAATTTTATTATTTTAAAATATCAAGGAGTTAAAAATTTTATTAAAAATTTAAAGGTTATTCTAAATTCCTATAGTATTAATAGTGGAGGGTTCTCTAATGTTAACAATATCAATGTATGCATCTCTAAATCATTCACAATCAGGCATGCCATGAGTATTGAGGAGAGGCTTGGTATTTCTAGGAGGCATTTCACTATGGACTATCTGGGTACCCATATTTATAATTTAAGGATTCACATTCATAATTTTTAATTTATTTTTAACGAAGTAGTAGGGAGAATCAATAATTAGAAGAGTACATTCCTTTCAACTAGCACTTAAATCACCCTTGTCAATAGTGCGCGGTCATCAATCCCAATAAATGTCTTCTCAGTTTTTAGGGATACCGATATAGTTTTATAGAATATTTAACAAATCATTAATAGTTTTATTTGGTATTATTATTAGAAAGGGATATTTCAGTGGTCTAATTGGTTTAGAATGACCATACCTATTGATGAAGGGGGCATTAATCTTAGTAGTATTAATGACACATTTACCTGTATACAAGAAAAGATATATAAGAATAATATTTCTAGTAAATACCTTAGGTAAAATTTTATAAGATTAAAATATTTTAATTTTCACATGTTTTAGTAAAAAATCTCTACAAGTTCCCACAACTGGATTGACCTTCAAAATTATATAACATTAATTTATGTGAATTTTCACTAGAACATAAGTATAGGTGACATTTCATTCTAAATTGGTTTGATTAATATATTTTTACTTGGATACCCCACTTTGGACCTAAGACTAAACATTATTATTCATATCCTTATCTCTTAGAGGAAATCCTCAATGATGACCAGAAATATCTGGTAAGCAACTTTCAGTTGATTGATATTCCGAATTATTGTATTTTCACTCCATCACATTTAGGTGCCTTATCCCGATCTCCCTTTATAAAACTCTTGCATGACATTATAAAATCTAATTCCCTAGAAAATAAAATTTGGTGCGATGATATTCCAATTAAAATAATTTTTTTGGTTTGGAAACTCTCGAACGGATCCCTTCCCATGGATGTTGATGTTCAAAACAAGGGCATTCAACTTGTCTATAAATGATAATGTTTTATTAATGATAAATCCAAATATATACTTTAAAATTTTATTAATGGGGGATGGTAATTATATATCTAGGGATTAATTAGAGAAACAATTAAACAATATGACTCAATTGATCACTTTCTAGAAACTTTTTTGAGTTTTCATGCAGATGCTGATAAAAAAGCCCAAGGAGAAAACATCCTTATTTCTGTTAGATGTTTAGTTTTATAGTAAAAATTAAATTATATCCAACAAAAAATATTAATTCACAATGATAATTATTTAAAATCTAGAATATTTATTTAGGTTACACCCTTCATATATTTAAACAAGAATGTATCTCTTCCTCTTAACCTGTGGTCACAAATTCCACATCCACTGGATGAGACCTTGAATTCTTTAGAAAACATAGGATCAAGGGTGTGTTGGTCTACTCCAAGCCAGGGGTTTATAATTAATTCTAACATGTCATGTCTATATCAGATCATTTATAGAGGTGTAATTTCCCTGGATTAAGAAGGACCAATTATCCATTACTTATCAACCTTCTATGGTGAAGGTGCCTCAATCAAAGTTGAAGATTTAGATATGTATACTTGTATTAATATTTATAAATACAATAACACACCTATATATTTAGTTTGGTGACATCATAAATTTTACTGTATGCCTTATTTTAATCTGTGATACATCTTAAATAGTGTAAAAAAATGGGTTAAGGTATATTAGGAGTGTTTAGAGAAGGAGATGACTCAAAATCGGGAAAAATATATATAGTAGTCAGTTCACACCATGAATCTATATTCACCCTGTGAATTAATTCCAGGACGTATCCATGATTTTGGTTTCATGATTTGAAAAAATTTCATGACATGAGATATTATTCACATCTTGAACTGATATTTTGATATTTCAAGCTAAGGTGACATGTTTTCAGCGTATCGGCCTTCCTGATGGTTCACAACAAGAATCTATAATTCACACCATAAATGGTGTTCATTTTATAAAATTAAATGTTTTGGACACCCATATCCTTTATCATCCACCTTAATTCTCTTTTCCTCGAACCCTAAGTCTTCTCTAGGTGATCTTGGGTGATCTAACTCTCTCTGAACTCCTTCTCTTGGATTATCAATTCTAGATTGATCAGTTATCATCTGATCAGAATGTTAGATCAAATATATTATATTAATTCTTCCTTTATATTTTTGGAAGTGGTTCTAGGATATATTTTTGGAATCTATTGTCCATGTTGTGGTCTCTATAAATCCTTTATAGATTTATCAAGCACTTTTCTCCTGGAGGATAGATCATGTGTTGGTAGTGGTGTGACACATGAGAATATTGTGGTATGTGATGATATAACTTATTCACCAACACATTTTATTTTGTAAACTCAATTCTAATATGTGAGAGTTTATTTTTGGTCCTCCATTAATTTTTATTTCATTCCTTTCCTTTTGACATGTGTGGATTCCATTGTGGTTGGTGTGCAATCTGAGTTTGAGGTAGGTGGTTACATCTCTGGGATATGTTATATGAACTATGACTGATCATGGTTTTATAAATGGTTTTCTAAATGAATTTTAAGGATACTTGAATTGATTTATATGCAACTGTAAAAAGGAGTTTTTTAGAAAATATGTCTACCCCCTAATTTTGGTAAAAGAAAGGTGTTTTCAATGCATTGTGAAATGGATTATAGAATTGGTTTTCAAAGAATATTTTTTATAAAAAAGGTTTTTTTGAATTTTTTTAAATGTAATAATCTATTTGAAATTGATTTAATATATTATGTACATGGGATCCTTGGGTATTTAGGTGGAGGGTTTAGTATTGTGCCTTGTTCATAGAAATTGTAATGGGGTTCAATTTCTGGGGTATATTTTGTTCTTGGATAATATATACCTTGGCTCTAAGAACATGATCTTGAAATTATAGGGGATTAACTTTCTAGGGTGTTCCTGTATCCCTAGATTATGAATTCATTGAATCTATGGTCTTGTGTTCACAATAATCATTTTTTATTATTATGGTACAAGTGACCAAGAAAACCCAACCTTTATTATCCTATGGGTGTTTACCATTTTACTTTAGCTTTGTACTATTTTGAGTTCAATGTGATATGATATATTATTTGATAAATATGAACGGTTTGTTTAAATAATGCTTTGAAATTGTATTATCTTGTTTTTTGAAAGAATTGATGAAAGGGGAAAAATGTTACCATGATTTTTATATGAAACTATATAAATACTTATCATGTATTTTTATTTAAATTGAGAATATTGAAATCATTATATAGATACTTATTATGGAACACCTAGGTGGGATCCTACTAATCCTATTTATCTTACACATTGTACACTCCCTTAGGGTGTGTAGAATTTGTTTTATTTGATACAGGGAAAAAAAGGCACCATAGTGAGGTTGAAAGGTATATGTTAGCTAGGTATTTGTAGCTTGTAGTGAGATAGTGGGATGTTTCCCAAATATAACATCTAGTAAGTATTAGTATTTTTGGTAGTCCATTCCTTTTTGTTGTTTTTTGTCATGTACATTGGTTTTCATCGTGCTAATTTTGGTTGTATTTTTATAATAAGAACTATCATATTTATGAAATATTTTATTTTCTAGTTATATTTATATATATATTCCATTTATCTTGTTTTGGGATGAGAAAATTGTCCCTTAGGTTTTTTTTGATTCATGAGTGCTAGTCTCTAGCCTGTGGGTATTTGGAATGCCCTTAGGGCCTTGTCATAGTCTGGTTTGGAACCTAGTCAGATTGGTTTCCAAGGTCAGGATGTGACAATTTTTTATTAGATAATGATTATTCTCAGTCTTGGGATGTTGGTAAATAGGATTTATATTTTTAAGACTTGAGGGGAATATTGTAGTAAGTTATTGGGAAGATCTTGTTGTGATGAGCCTTAAGCCACCGTGAGATGTTGGGATGTGTGTATTCTATGTTTATTTTGACCTTAATCTCTTTTTCTTCCTATGTTATTCTGGTATAAATTGATATTGTTTATTTTTCTAATCATTTCATTTTATTTTCCATGTATAGTAACATGCCTGCAAGACATCTTTAGAGGGTTCCATTGGAGGGTTCAATGAGAGATCCTCATTAAATAAATAATAAATTGGATCTGAATATCTTAGAGGCTATCATATTGGTAGTTCATGCCATGGACTAGAATGTATCGCATGGTCATAACCATGATATTGTGGCACCACCGGGAGTTGGAGGAGATAGGGACTGATCATGAGAGTTTCTATGCGAGAATCCCCCATCATTTAATTGTAAAAATAAACCCCAATAGGTGGAGGATTAGCTGGACAAGATCAATTAGGTCTTTTAATTCATAGATAAACCTATGTTTTTCAAGTTGAAATGTGTAACAATAAAGCTCGAGGGTCCTAGAAGGAAATGGTGGGATTAAATGGTTCAAATAAACCAACATGTGATATTATAGTTGAAAGGATTCAAGACCTTTTTCTTTTATCAGTTCCTCCCAAAATCATTAATGATAGCGAAGTATTTGGATTTCATAAACTTACTCTAGGTAAATAATTTAGTGTCAGAGTATAGAAACTATTTTCTGTGGAGATGGTCTTCTTTTTCTCCTAAGGTGGTGATGAATGATCAACTGGAGTCTTAGAAATACCAACAAGTTCTGTAACCTAACATTCAATCATAGATATACATGATTAATCTCACCACCTATGATGAAATTATCAACATGGAAATGATATAAGAAATGGACATAGAAGGGATGATTAGATTTTTTAGCTCTTCTCTTCCCCTTAGTGATAGTTTTAGTGGGGCAAAAGGAAAAAAATAAGAAGTGGCATGATAATAATAAGGTTGTAGGAGGTGGTTCTCAACAGCGGGGATCCTCAGTACCATCCACAACAACTATTATAGTTCCCCTGACTTTCTATCAACGTGTTAAGCTAGGTATACCCATGAATAATTTCATTTTTATGGCCACTAAGGCCATTTTCATAGGTTTTTCATGAATTTTCTATACCCTCTTATGGTTAATGATCTTCATCTCCAAATGGCACTATGGCATAGTCAAAATCTTCAAAGTACATATGGTTCTAGCCATAGGCCTTGGTAGTGAAGAATCAACCCATAGTGGATGCATTTCCAGCGGGATATGATGAGGTCCTAACGATAGTGAAAGGCACCATCTTTGTTACAACTTCTATAGAAACTACATTATTTGATATAGGTGACTTATACTCATTTATATCTACCCATTTTGTTGATGTGATAAACCTTACAATGGAGAAAATTCCATTTATTATGGAGTTGATGATGCCTCTGCAAAAGAGGAAAGAGTAGAAGTTTCATTGTCCACCTTGTTCTATTTCGATAGATGATACAAAGTTAGTCTGTGATTTTTTGTTTTTAATTTGGATATTTTCAACATCATCATCAGGATGGATTGGTTAGTTTCTCACCGAGATGATATTTATTGTTATATTATTAATTTTTTTATTACTACCAATGGGAGCTCTCAAGTGTTCTAGGGAGAGTGAGATATAAGGTCTGATCATGCAGGACTTTCTTGTATAGAGCTTAGGAGTCAGTTTTCAATCATTGTAGTTGATCTCAATGATGTTTCATACCTTTCTAATTTTCCATTGTTTTTTTGTTATTTCCCTATGGTATTCCAAAATTAATTCTCTTATCTTAATCTTTAGAGGGTGGTAGAGCTATTGATCGATCTGGTGTTAGATATGCATCCAATTTCTATACCCTCTTGTCACATGAAACCTGCTATGTTGAAAGATCTCAAGAATCAGTTGCACAATATACTTGTTAAGGGATTTATTCATCCAAGTGTTTCACTATGGGTGGAACTTGTGATCTTTTCCAATAAGGTCAATAATATTCTCTGTCTTTTCATATAATTTCAGAAGATGAATCGGGAAAATATTAAGAATAAATACCATTTTCCCTATTTGTAGGAATCATTTGATTATTTAAAGTGGGTGAAGTGGTTTTTGAAAATAAATCATTGGTTGGGGTACCACAAGATCTATCATGAACCATCCTAATGGGGCCTTTACTACGACTCCCCAAGCCCACCTCCAATAGTCCAAGGGCTGAAGATTATTGTTGAGTAGGAATATCACTAACATGGTAGGACTTAGCTTAAGAACCTATATGCATGGAAACATCTCTAAATCCATAAAATATTGAAATGTAAAAACAATTGAAAAACCATGCATGCATATATCTAAATCTGGAAACCAGAGTATGATAGAAAGTAAAGAAAAGTAAACCTAGAAAAATACAAGACCACCATGAAAATTCTGAAAACAAGTACAACCTAAAAGTAAACTAGGGACTGCTTTCAAGATACCGGAAGAACATTCCTCAGTCTGTCAGGTCTCCCTAAGAACCATCTTGTACTGGTTTATCGAGGACTCTGTCAAAAGGTTGATTGTTTTCCCAAGACACAACATCTATGGGAAAATGCCATGTAATTGTGAGTATAACAATACCTAGTTGGACAACCTAAAACCACAAATCATACAGAAAATAATACAATCATCTCTACATAGGTATATGCCTATAACACATATAATATGGATATCTAAATATACTCAAAAAAGACACATAGTCTAAATGAAACTCACAATCCTAAAACCATCTTATGATTCCGGATAGATGGATTCACATAGCACTCATCTTGGAGAACACGCTCTATGTGTTTTATGTCCCTAATGATGCTCATCTAAGTGGTAATTGTTTTCAGGTCTCTCCATTATAAGTACATGATAAAGGTATGAAGAGATAATATACAAAGATGAGGATCACTCACAAGGCCATGGGGTATACCAATAACTCAATCAGTATTAACCTTCTAAGTAGAGGATCTACGTGCACATAGTGTTGGACACAATGATACCAAGAACCACACACTACAACATAAATCACCTTTAGCAGTAGTCTTTTAGCGGTAGTTTACAAAACCGCCACGAAACGTTTTCTTAAAAGGGATTCATGGCGGTTTATTAAAAACAACTGTGAAACCCATTTATTTTTTTACTATGGCAACACTCCCCCCACCTAAGAAGACCCCATTATCTCCCCCCAATGCGCCTTCTCCCCCCAACCTCGTCGATCCCCAACCCTAGGTTCGCTCCCATCCCGTGATGCCAGTGACCTCTCCGCCCATCACTGTTGACCCCCTTCTCCCCCCGACACCTGCGATGTCACCTTCTCCCCCCAACCCCGTTGAGTTCCTACCCTAGGTCGGCTCCCCTCCCCTACTACCGGTGGTTTTCATAGTGGTAGGTGTGGTTTTTCATGTTTTTAATACTTTGGATGTTTTTGTATTATCCTTTTCATCCAAGATATTATTTATAATTTATCTTGTATATGGGATATTTTTTTCATTTTATATCCAGATTATGTGATTGTTTGGTTTATGAGTTTTTTTATTAGTTTTTTTGTTTTATACTCTTATTAGTTCTTTCACTATTAGTAAAACAGTTTATTTTTGTTCATGGATGTATGATATATAGATCGGTCATACCAGATTTTTAGGTGGAGTCTGTGATGTGGTTATTTATATTCTGATGTAAAAACCATTCCCATTAGTATTATTTTGATTCCCTAGAACAAGTTTCAATCCTATGGGGATTATGAATTCCCTTCAATCCTTGTTGTTAGCTTAGTCAGGTGGTGGGTTTGATCAACTCGAGTTAGTTCATGAAAATCACTAATTTACTCAAAAACATCTTTTTAAATGTTATCTATTTCAGGGATATAAATATTTGAGAGTAATTCCTTCTGATTGGTATATTTTTAGTATCCTATAACCATAAAAAGATAATACCACTTATTATTACATATAAATAAATAAATATAAAATTCATCTATGAAACTACTTCCTCCGCTAAATTTTTCTTCTTATTAGTTGTCTAATTATACTAAATTCTGTACTTGATATACCTTGTTATAAACCAGTTTAATATAACATCATTTATTCTCTCTGTTAAGGCTTCTAAAAATATTTTTATTCTAAAATAATCCCTTTTTTATGTAATTATAGATTCATCAAGTGCCTTTAATTCAGCATGAAACTTCCAGATCAAGTTTTGAAGAAAAAAAGTTGTTTCTTAACACCACTTGCTGATTTAGGATCATCCATGAAACGTTTTGATCATATTTTATATCAAATGTGACTGGAAATAATTATCACATCACTTATTTCATGCATTTTTTGGATTTAATTAGATCTTCCTTTAGCTTAATAACATGACCTTTGTTAGCACATCCACTCCAAGGATCATATCTCCCCCTAAATGTTGGTCGGCTTCAAACAATGGTTAGAATTATTTAATTTAATGGGAGAGGGGAACCTCCAACATTATTAAGTTGAGTAATGTGGATGGAATTTGTTTAGTCACCCTAATCTCCCAATTTAATTCTAATCCTTTGTGGTGGAACTACTTTAGATTACACCAATAGTAAAAATTTCTTCACCAATGTTAAATTTAAAATCTTCTATGTCCTAGTCATTTGGCTTCAACCCAGTTGTGGGAGTACTCCTAATTTTTTATATTTCCTCCATTTATGAACTATGAACCATCCATGAACTCTTTTTTATTCTTATTTTTCTATTCAAGGCTAATTCCACTAGTCTTATTATCACATTTTTTAGTTTTGTAAATGATACCACTTAAGAATTTTTCATACAATCCTTCCTTAAATTCCATCAAGAACACCTTTTCAATTTCAATATAGGGTGAATCCAATAAATTAATTCTCCTTTATTTCATAGGTGAGATAGATTCCCCCATTTTCTTCATCCTCCAAATTTAGTGCCCCTTTAGTTTAAATTTTATTTTTCAAAGGGTTCAGATTCATATTTTCATTGCTTGTGTATTAAGTTCCATACTACAATGTTATAACTGGTACTCAAATTCCATCTAACTACATCATCAATGATAGTGAGAGAAAATGATTAATTTAAATTTGACTATCTTCAGTATATTGAAACCATCAATTATTTTCAACTTCCCTCAGGGGTAGATTTCGTGTGTAGAAGTTATGAGAATTTAGGCCATACATATTCAATATAGGGGGTCCCAATTTAACATCATGTATTGTGGGGATTCAAAATAACAAGACCCAAATTGTGTGTGTGAATTAAAGTATTAATTAAATAAGATTCAATATGTTGAAACATCACTGATCATGAAAAAACCTTGTTAAAATGTATATTTCCAAATAAAATACTCATTATCTTCTTGTTTCTTCAAGGGATTTTGTAATCACATGAGTATAAGCATTCACATGCATGCACATATGTACTTTGGTTTTCTAGTAGGTGATTTCCCATGTGTATTTATATAGGAAAACCTTATGTAACATATTTATATATTTTTTTCAACTAGTATATATGAATCTATTTCCCTATTTAGTAATAGTTATGTGTTTTAATTTTTTTAATATTGTGTAGGCACATTATGATATACACAGATAAAAGCTAGATCACATTACCGAGGAACACACCTCAGTATATTAAGGGTTTGAATGAGTTTTTAGATTTTGCAATTTCCAATTGATCTGTTGAAGGTAGAATAAGATTTCCATGTCCTAAATGTAAATTTAGAATATGGTTGAAGAGAGATGATGTTTATGAACATTTAATATTGATTCAATTCCTTGGTCAATATTTGCGTTGTATTTGGCATAGAGAATCAAATGTTACTGAAATGTTGAGAACTGATGTCAATCCACAGAATGACCTCCCAACTTTGTCAAAAATGGTAAATGAAATGAAAAACCTAATAAATGATGTATTCGACACTGCAAGAGACCACCATTAACATCAAAACAAAACAGAACTACCAGATAAAAGTGCTACAAATAGCAATGAGAGAAGTGATGTTTTTGAGACTGTAGGAAAACCATATCAAGATTGTAACATATCAGTCGATCGTTCTCTTGATTATGTGGAGACTAATGTAAGACAAAACTTCATTGGGGAAAATTTGTTTCATGATTTAGTTGATTATGGAAATCATGAGTTGTATAGTGGATGTTTGAAATATTCAAAACTTTCTTTCATGATGAAGTTGTACCATATCAAATGTCTGTGTGGAATTACAAATAAGGCAATATCCATGATATTGGAATTTTTGTGTGATGCATTTCCTAAAGTAAACATACCTAAGTCTTTTTATGATATGAAAAAGTTGTTAACATGATTGGTCTGAATTATACAAAAATACATGCGTGTCCCAATGATTTTATGCTTTATTGGAAAGAGGATTCAAGTAGACAGGATTGTAAAAAATGTTCTTATTCTAAATGGTATTCAATGGGTGATGTTGGAAGTATGAATCAACAAACTTTCATGAAGAAGAATAAAAGGAACACACATTCAAAGGCTCTGCGTTACTTTCCTTTAAATCCTCGATTACAAAGATTATTCATGTCATCGAAAATTGTTGAGCAAATGAAGTGACATTTTGTAGATAATAACAATTATGGGTTAATAAGACATCCAAGAGATTCAAAATCGTGGAATAAATTTGATTCATTACATCCAGATTTCTTAGATGATCCTAGGAATGTTAAATTGGGATTGGCTACCAATAGATTCAACCCATTTGGGACATTGAGTAACAGTTATAGAATTTTTCCAATTGTTTTGATTCCTTACAATATACCTCTGTGGATGTGTATGCAAAAAATCTCTTTTATCATTTCGATGATTATTCCTAGAAAAAAAATTCCTAGAAATGATATTGATGTATACTTGCAGCCTTAAATTGAATAATTACAGGAGTTTTGAAGTAATGATGTTGAGACATTTGATGCTTCTTCTAAGACAATGTTCAAAATGCATGTTGCTTTAATGTGGACAATTAGTGACTTCCCTGGGCTAGGGAATTTATCTAGTTGGAACACTTACATTTTTTTGCCTTGTCCCATTTGTAACATTGATTTTGATCCCAAATGGATACCTCACAGTAGAAAATGGTGCTTCTTCTTCCATCGAAGATATCTCAATGCATCTCATAGATTTCGGCTGAACATATCAAAATTTAACATTTTCATTTATCGTAGACCACCTCCAAAGTTGTTAACTGGTTCTGAAATATTGACACAACTTGGAAATGTTGAAAATGAATTTGGGAAGGTTCATCATTTGAATGATAGCAGGAAACGGGTTTGAAGTGCAACGTCAAGCGAAATCGGAACGTAATAATGGAATAAAAAAAGTATATTCTTCAAACTTCTGTATTCATTATTTAATTGTTTGTGGCATAATCTTGATGTGGTGAATATTGAAAAGAATTTATGTGATAATTTGATTTTCACATTTCTTAATGAGCATGGAATGTCGAAGGATCGTCTTAATGCTCACAAAGACTTACAAGTAATGAACATAAAACGTGATCTCATGCCAAATGAGAATGAAAAGTATCCTCCATCAATTTTTACAATGAAAATAGGGATAAAGATACATTCCTTCGAATTTTAAAGAATGTTAAGGTATCTGATGAGTATTCAAGTAACATCTTGAGGTGTGTTGACTTGAATAATTGTAAGTTTCATGGATTGAAAAGTAACGATTGACATATTTTGTTACAGCAGTTACTACCATTTGCATTGCGTACATTATTACCTGAAAAAATTATTGTTGTTGTACTCCAATTATGAACATTTTTCAGACAAAAATGTGAGAAATCTCTACATCCATTTTAGCTTGACAACTTCCATGAGAGGTTTGTATTAACCCTTTGTGCAACATATATGATCTTTCCTATGTTGTTTTTTATTGTAATGATGCATTTAACTGTGCATTTGGTTGAGGTAGCTAAATTAGGAGGCCCCATTCATTATCTATGGATGTATCCAATTGAGATGTACTTTATTTATATGTTTTTCAGTTAAGTAAAAAAATTTGGCACTTAATTAAATGCATAATTATGTTTATTTTATTTCACAGATACCTTGGGGATTGGAAATCATACATGAGAAATAAAGCTCAGCCAGAAGGCTTTATTTCTAAAGACTATTTGGATGAGGAGTGTCTTGCCTTTTGTTCTAGATACTTGGATGTCATTGAGACAAGATTTAATTGAGTTGGACATGTTGAGGACACATCGACTCAATATTAAATACCTTAGAAAACAAAAATATTTCCTACTATGGGCCGAGCAGTTGGGAGGACCTCAAATGTGACACTGAGAGAATTGGAATTATTACAGGCACATAGATATGTGCTGCTGAATAGTGAAATTGTAGCTCCATTTATTGAAGAGTTTAGGATATAAACAAAGAGAGGAATGAGAGTCCAAACATGAAATGAGAAAGATATAACAGAAGCTGTTAATAAAGAGCTTGTAGAATGGTTTGCACGATGTATAAGTTCATAAATATTGCAATAAATAGTAATATTAGTTTAACACATATATTTTGTAAATCTAATAAAGTATATTTTTTTTATATCATGAATACTGATACTTAAGTAGAGTTGTCATAATATTTACATTTTGTTGCTCAAGATCCTCTAAAACAAGTTAGAAAATTTGACGCTTACAACATGAATGGATTTAGGTTTCATATAGTCGATTGAGAAGAGGGTTTGAAAACATAGAATAGTGGTATATTTACATTTTTTAGAGTGGAATAATATGTAAAGATGATTAATATTATTGAATTAAACTACCACAGTCATTTTTCAGTTGTTTTATTCTAATCCAATTGGGTTGATATTATCAGAGGTGTTAAAAGAGATTCTTTGCAGTTTACTTCTGTGAAATTCTCTCACATGATGAATGTTAGTGATTGAGAACTGCATGATCCATATATAATTTCATCAAAATAAAAAATGATATATTATGTGAATGATTTTGTGGATGAAGGGTGGAGTGTATTTGGTCACATAATACAAAGAGATTTGTATGATATGGGTTATGAAGTGGGAGATTTGACCTCTGAAATTGAATCTCATCAACAAAAAGATGCAAAATTATTTGTCCATCATGATATTGAAAATATTATTCTAGAAATGATGAATGAAGTGGATGAAGTAATGGAGAAGGAAAAAAAACATGATTGAAGGGGAAAATGATTGTATGTACAGTTATTTATTCATTCAACAACCACTTATTTCATTTGTGCAATCATTCATTATAATTGTTATATATATTTTGTTTGTTAATACTGAGAATGTATTATCATTTTAAATTTTTTATCTACATAATTTTTCTGAAATATATGTTCTGATCTTAATTTTATTTCATTAAATAATAGTAATTCCAAGGAGGAAGCGATACACTGTTTCATCCACTACTGCGATAGATGACGATCCATCTGTCTCCCTCCCTGCAGCATCTGAGCCACCAGCTGCCTGCCCCCTACAGCATCTCCCCCTACACCATATCTAACACCCTATGTAAGTGCCCCTTTAGAAGCTTAGTCATCAACTCCCCTTTCAGTAGCCTCATCTATCAGGCAGCAGTGGGCCACTTCTAGTTGATCACTAACATACTGGAGGGTCATTGTTATAGGTACAAATTTTAATATAAATAAATTTGTTGCACTTTCTTTATACTAACTATTTGTTCATTAATGATGAAAAAATGAAACTTTGGTGAAAAATATAAAAATTTCAGATGTGTGGAATATGAATGGAGAGAAGATAGTTGTCCCATTTGATTTATATGGGGTCTCTATAGATGACGTTGTGGGATTACTTGTCCAAATTCTAGGCCAGCTGGCAGAAAAGACCATTTCCCTTCATATTTCTTATGATGATTGGAGAAATATGCCTCCAAGTTTAAAAAATGAAGTTTCTGGTACCAAAATAAAGGTAATTTTAACACATTATGGTGTAATTTAATGTCATGTCATTAATATGTTCAAAATGAATTTTTGTATATAGATGTTTTTCCACTTTACAGTTGCTGATGTGATAGAATAAAAGTGGACATTGAAAATTCTTTGTAAGAAATGGAAAGACTTCAAATGGATATTATGGGGTGATGTCAATGATACTTTGTTGACCGTCCAACAAATTAATGAGAAGCTACCCAATGGGGTACCCAAAGAACAGTGGATAGTTTTTGTTGACAGACATCGTGACGAGAAGCAGATGGTATTTAAATATATATTATTATATTAACCTCATTTTACATTTATAGATGTATATGAAGAGGAGATGACATTGAATACATCACTATTAAATTGAATTTTATTTATTTCAATATCTCTCAAGAAAGAATGCATCAATCTGGGCTAATCTAGTCATCACTCACACTGCGGGGTCAAAAAGCTTTTCTAGAAGCCGATCGACTCGGGTAATCTTTTCGTTAGTTTAAATATTTATAAGAAAATATTATCTTTTATATATATATTAAATTGTTGATTTATCTTTTTTTAATGTAGTCACAGAGTTTAGGGCACGAAGTTTCCCAAACTGAAGTGTGGTTGGATGCTCACAAAAAATATGACGGAAGTTTTGTTAATGAGTCTGCCAAAGAATTTGGGGGTATGAACTCATTTTTTCATTATAATAACTTATTATAAGTTTTTACTATGTTAATATATATTGATATTTTATTTATAGGTAAAAATTAAAGAACTAAGGGATGCCAATCCTGGGAAGTCCTACTCAATATCCCAAGATGACCCGATTGCTAAAGTCCTTGGGAAGGAGCATCCTAGTAGAGTGCACACGATGGGTTTAGGACCTGTACCATCTGGGGTTTTTTGAAGGCCACCAGGGATTACAGCTGCATCTACTTCTGGTTGTAGTCAGTCCAAACACAAAGATTCTCAGAGAGATATTGTTTCTCTATGAAACACAGTTTACGAGCAGGGGGATCAGATATTCGCTTTGCAGAAAGCGTTGACTGATATACATCAGCATATTAGCAGATATTCCCCCAGTGGTACTGTATCGACTAGTGGTGAGTAGGTAAATCACAAAAATTCAAAATAATTTAGTTCAAAAACTTTTATTGGTTTTAAGTTTAAATATAAATATGAAACAGTAGTTATTTTCCAATATAATTTTCTTAAAGGTGGTAGTTGGAAGTGGAGATGGAGGTGGAGAGGGTGACGATATGTGTTAATCCTCAGACAATGATTAGTTCTGTTGTTGA
Source organism: Viscum album (assembly GCA_963277665.1). Taxonomy (NCBI): domain Eukaryota; kingdom Viridiplantae; phylum Streptophyta; class Magnoliopsida; order Santalales; family Viscaceae; genus Viscum; species Viscum album. The sequence goes on along the minus strand of OY728129.1, from coordinate 1,606,525,860 downwards.
TATGTTGGAGGTGGTGAGGGTGACTATACATGTTCATTGTTGGTTTGTATATGTATCATGTGTAGCACATAGTTTCCACCAAACATTTTCATGACCTAACATTTTCTTGATTTTCCGTGTTTCCTTTAATGTATTTTATTGAGTTCTGATGTTCCCTTTTATGTCTTGATTTATTGAGTGTTGTATGCACCATAAATGTCGATTCTTTATTGTGATGATTCATTTTTCCTAAATTTATTAGGTTTGTCGGCCCTGGGTGAGCATACCACATCAAATCATTATATACTGGTTATGGGGATGTCGGTCCTATAATATGGATATATAAAAGGAATTTCATAGATTCTAGGGAGATTAGTAAAAATTTTAGATATAATGATAGGCATTGTAACCAACCTTCCATACCAAAACTCTCTGAATACTCAATGAAGGAAATTGATGTTAAATTGATTGTGCAAGGAATCATGAAGACCATTTCTTATTTAGGACACAACAACCTACATCAGTCCCCTAACAAATCATTAATACAACCAACCATTCTATTTCCAACAACATTAACATAGTGTAGAATAGGGAAACAATTAGGATATGGGAAGAGGGAAACTCACCTAAAACTGTTATGGGTTAGTCTCCCAAGATGAAGGTTAAAATATAATGAAAAGGGTCCATAATTCCTTTTAGGGATATACTTGGGTCATCTAAGAACTGTTAGAAAAGATGGAAGAATGTGGGGGATTATGGTTATTTTAGAATATATATGTGTTCTAGAAAATAGAAGACCATAGTGCAGCCCCATATACAATTCCATAGAATTACTGAAAAGGGAGGGGTCTATGGAATAATGGGAAGGACCTTTCTATAATGAGGCTGGTCAAGGCATCCTATGAGAATTGCAGTTATATATGTGATGGAGATCTGATAAAATAATATAAGGGGTCATGATTTATTCTAGAGATCTATTTCAGAGAGCACAACTAGGAAGGGAGTCTTATGACACAATCCAAATCCATGATTCCACTACCCAAAATCTGATAAAACCCCCAACCCCACCCCCACTCAAAAAAATAAATCACCCTCAGACACCATAACACAACCAAGGTGACAATTACTAAGCCATGAACAAAATGGAAGAATAACCCCAACTCTCCCATGATCCCTAATGTTGTAGCCTACCAATCCACACCATAAAACTCCAAGGACCATGCTGTGACCCTTCTCCACAATGTAGCCATGAAAAAAATGGATGTATCACCGAAATCCTCTCTATGCATCCCCCCACACACACTCCAAAACGAACCTATACACACCTTAGTGGCACTCTTTATGGTGAAACTGATCTCTTGTGTAGTTCAAAACCTAGAAAAACATAGTTAGTTCCTTAAAATCTCCCTGAAACTGAAGTAACAACTTTTAAAGATTAAAAAATAAAATAAAAATCGTAACCAGGATGTTACAATTCTCCTCACTATAGGACTTTTTCATCTCTGGGAAGTCATGTGGGAGAAAGATGCTTTAGAATCATCATCTTGTGAATCCAGATTAAATTGAGTGAATAGTCCCATCAGGTTCCACTATTCCATGGATCTAAAATTTCATGTGGTGGAATATTCCTAATAAGTTCATTACTGGTGTAAATCCTCTCTTCTCTAGGTTATAAGAAATTTTAAAATTAAATATCTGCTGGTACTCTACCCACCACCTCTATCTGAGATTCATGTACTTCTAAGAAAATATATTTCTCATACTATTATGATAAAAAAATATCATGAAAATCTCTCCAAAAGATTGTGTCTCTAATACTTAAGCACATGCATATTTGAAAAAAATGATCAAACTCATTATAGGGGTAATTTTTATCATGTGGATAATGTTGAAGAGATTAATAGGCCACAAAATAAGTTTGAAATTTTATAAAAATACATTGGTCACACCACTTGTCATGTTTTTATTAAATATGAATCAAAATTCCCTTCGTTGTGCTTAGTTAAGCATCTCTTTTCATATTGACTATAGTATGTATTCTATTAGTCTTTTGGTATTCTTGGAATGGTTTTTTTAGTTCAATGGTACAGAATCTGTAGAAACAGCTATTTTTTCGTAAATCTATTTTTAGCAGTGGTTTTAACCACCACTTACCGTAATCGGAATAATTCACGGTGGTTAAAACGGCCACTAAATTTCAGTATTTTTCTACTAGCAGTGGTTTTAACCGCCACTAAATGTTATCATTTTTCTATTAGAAGTGATTATAACCACCACTATGGTATTAAATTTAGTGGCAATTTTAACCACTACTATAAATTCCCATCTTTCGCGTGCAGTTCGCGGCGGTTATAATGTTTTTAGCGGCAGTTTTAACCGCCGCCAAAAAATTGAGCCCCTGCACTGGGAAAACTGCCGCTAAAAAACATAATAACCGCCAGGAACTGCACAAACTACAACAGTTCCTATAAACCACCGCTAAATGGATTTAACCACTGGAAATAGTGTCTCAACACACAATGTAGCCACAGTTTTTGGAAACCAACGCATAAGCATATAACGATAGTTTAAATCGCCGCCGTACCCAAAAATAACTACCGCGAACAATTAATTTTTCTATAGTGGCACCTAGGTCACGAAGATGAATAGAAGATCTCACTTTGGGCCTCATGGAAGGATTCCAACAACTCTATCCAAGAAGTATCACTGAAGAGATCAATGTTCTATGTGTAGGAAGTGATTCCGTACTAACCCACAAGGAATGGATATAGGGAACACATCCTAACCAAAATTGTTCTAGATTTAGATGATAGGGGATACATACTAACTTTTATGTAGTATATGGCATGTTGTAGGGTTATAATTCCTGACCCTTCAACCCTGGGTCTTGTCTACGTAAAATGACCCATGTCTGTGTTTGTGTAGAAGTACATGGTGTGATTTTACCCATGTACTTCTTCCCGTCTACCAGTACATGGCTTATCCCACATAAATTTTTTCTTGACCATTTATATGTATGATTCCATGTCATTCCCAAGACCATGTACTCTAGCCCATGTTCGTGAACACTTCGAGGGACATATCGAGCCACCGAGGAGAGTTCACAGGCCATTTGTCAGGTCCACAGACCAAGTGATCAATAAAATTCTCCCAAAACCCAAGCTATGCTTGGAGGGACCCACATACCCTATAAAGTCCTGGAAATTTCAAGGAAATTTTTTTCTTAATTTTCTTTGGAATTTTACAAGAACACAGTTTCTGACAGCGCCTGATTCCGAGGCCCGGTGTGCCCAGAATCAATTTCCGAAGTTTGGCTCGGGTACGTTCAGTGAACGAACGAGCGGGAATTTCTAACTTTTGAACCGGTGCCCGGAATCAAATTCCGAGGGCACCGATGGAACCGTAGCGCCAGTTTTTGCTTAGGAATTCCTTTCCTGGAGTTGCGTTTGCTTGGGAGCAGTTGTTTATTAAGGTTGTGGTTTAAGTGTAAAGAAAAATAAAATTTGTGTTACAAATTTTATTTATCTTCTTATGTGGTTATATCCTAAGTGTGGAAGTTGGGGTGGAATCACAAGTTCCAAACTAACCAAGTGAGGATTAAGGTGAGGTGGGGCCCACACGAGCCCCAACCCTTCACCTTCCCCTTTACTCTCTTCTACCCCCTTTAAACTCCCTTGCACTTAATGTGCCAAAACCCCTCAAATTCCTAACTCCTTAAACTCATTAACTCCCTTGAACCCCCCCCCCCCAATTAAATGTGACTCTTCACTTCCACCTTCATTAATTTTGGAGCCTCTCCACCCATTAATGAAGGATGCAACTTAATGAATTTGAATTATTTTGAATTCATTAAGCTAACACTATAATAAGGTGTGTTGTTTTATTGTTTGGGTTGGCTAAATCTTTGTGATAGAGTCATGGAAGGATTGAAGAGAATTCCACCCTCGACGAAGAACACGAAGGACATCTCCAAACATGGAACAACGTCTTCTCGACGAAGAATGCCTTTTCCAAAGAATAACGTGAAGTTTCCAACATCGATCCCTTCTTGGATGCCTCCTTCCCACTCCTTCCGGAATAAAGAAGGGGGCGCCTTTCACGAAGAACGCCAACGTCGTCAACGGCTTCTCTTTTCCGATGTCGACGAATCGCCGCCACCTTTCCGCGACTTCATCAACACGTAACGAAAAGCGAGGTAGGGGTTTGTTGTTGCTTTATTTAATTATTTTCCGTTCTTGGTTCTAGCATGAAAAACTTGAGGATGAACGTTTAAGTGTTATCGTCTAACGAGAGGGGGACCGGACCGCACAAACACGGCCGAAACCCCCTCCTTTGTTCTTGAATGTTTCTTGCGGATGAAACGAGATAGCGTGGTGCCGTCGCACCATGCGGTAATCACACGGAAATTATTGCGCGGCACCGTCGCGCCGCGCCGTGGAAAGAATTATCATGAACACGACGCTGTCGCGCCGCGTCGAAGGAAACCGAAGACGCCGCGACCGGAGCGGGGCCGCGGCGGAGGGGCGCGGTGCCGTCGCACCGCGCCGGATGACGAAGGCCGCAGCCGGTTCCGGGCCGTGACGGATCGTGATGACCGGCGGCCAGCAGGGCCGCCGGTGCCGGAAGATGGAAGAGGACCGGCCCTTGCCGGTCCTGTTGACAAGAAGCCGGCCGGCCAGGTCGGGCCGGCCGGGTTGGTGGAAACCGGGGGAATTTAATTCCCCCGGGCAGTTATTTGGCCCCCCATCATGAGGGGGGCCGGTTTCACAAAAGGGGGGGGGGGGGGCAGGCGGCCCCCCGTTTCCAGCAAGCTCGGCCTTCGGCCAAGCTGGCAGCGCGCCCAGCGCGCTGCCTTGCGCCGAACCGGCGCGCCTGGCCGGTTCGCCGCGCCGGGCCGGGCCGGGCCGCGCCGAGCCGGTCCGGGCTCTGCCGGGCCGGGTCGACCCCGTCCGGGGCGGGTCGACCCCGTCCGGGGCGGGTCGACCCGGTTCGGGCCATCCGGGGGGTCTCGGGCCGGGACGGCCCGGGCCCGAAACCCCCGTTACCGAGCGGTTTGGTCAAATGCCCGTATCTTGGGCTACGGGCCTTCAAACGACTCGTCGTTAGCGGCAACACGATCCTTGGATCGAGAAGGTCGTTTCGGTATACTATACTCAAGGTGCACCTTCCTTTTCGGGAGCCTACATGGTTAAAACTCCGTAGTTAAGCGTGTTTGGCCTAGAGTAGTGATCAGGATGGGTGACCTCCTGGAAAGTTTCCCAAGGTGAGTGTGAGACGAAAAAGCCAATAACCCTCAGACAGGGCGTCCGATTGACGCGCCGTCTGTTGCGTTGAGTTCCTGTTGACGATACGGAACTTTTTGCATCCTCCGCCCGAGTTTTGGATGCAGATGGATAGTGGCCGGGTTGGATCGCACCGAAATCCAACCGGGCCCCTGGAACGGAAAAACTGATATCTTTCTGACAGAACGTCCATTTGATGAACCGTCAGTGGCGTTGGTGATCGCGTTGAGAAACGGTCCCTATGATTTTACCCTATGAGAGTTCGGGGTACATTTGAGATACGGCCGGGTTTGGTTTGCTCACGAAACCAACCGGGCCCCTGGGATGAAAAGGCTAATAACTCACAGACCGGGCGTCCGATTGGCGCGCCGTCTAATGCGTTGAGACCCCTATGACGTGGCGGTCCTTTGAGATACTTCTTCATGGGACTTTGAGATAGTTGGAGTATCGACCTGTAGATCGTTGAGCGGACCCTCCCAGTGACGAGCGTGCGGAGTACGGAGACCGTGTAGCTGGCTGAGACCCGACGACTGCTGATCGAACGACTCGGAGTGTTACAGAGGTGCGCTTGGTTGTAGCGGCACATGAGAGCGCTTGGTTGTAGCGGCAGACCCACGACAGAGGTGTGCTTGGTTGTAGTGGCACATGGGAGCACTTGGTTGTAGCGGCAGACCCACGACAGAGTTGCGCTTGGTTGTAGCGGCACATGGGAGCGCTTGGTTGTAGAGGAATATCCACGACAGAGGTGCGCTTGGTTGTAGCGGAACATGGGAGCTCTTGGTTGTAGCGGCAGACCCACGACAGAGGTGCGCTTGGTTGTAGCGGCACATGGGAGCGCTTGGTTGTAGCAGCTGGACCGCAGTACTCGATGGGTGGAGTTCTTCAGCAGTCTTAGGTTAGTGAGCAGTACCTCGGAGTCGTGACAGGACCACTGTACACTCCAGAGACGGAGCTCTTCAGCAGTTACGGTTTCGATAATGAAAATCCTGGTTTGAGCTAAGACTTTTGACCTAGTGTTTACCTCATGATTGAAATGGGTCACTTGCTAACTTAGGTATATGTATGGGCATATACCCGGGTAGTGGTTATCCGTTGATTTCACAATCCTTGTGTTTCCTCATGATTGAGATGGGTTACTTGATAACTTAGGTATATGTATGGGCATATATCTAAGTAGAGGTTATCTTTTGAGATCTTCTTTGTGGTTATCCTTGTTGGTTTAGTGAGACCTTGAGAGTCTCGGGGTCCCTACTGAGTATCGTTATACTCACCCCTGCACGGGATATGCCCGCACCTCGTTGTGATGGTTGCAGACGACGGGCAGTGCTGACAGAAGCCGAGTGTTCGAGGACTGGACAATACCTGGAGGTGGACTATACGAAGAGATGGTACCCGGAGGAGGACCTCACGACGAGGCGGTACCCAGAGGTGGACGTGACGATGAGGCGGTTCCCGGAGGTGGACTACTGGGCTAGACATACTCGGAGCGGACGGTGGGACCTGAGGAGCAGAGGAGCTATCTGTACCCACCCTTCAGGTGGGATTTCCAGTGGACAGCTCGGCGTAGCAACTTTACTTTTCAGTTGTTGTTTTCCCTTTCGAGTTGTACTTTCCAGTTGGGCTTGTATTTCCGGCACCTTTTTACTTTCCGCACTTACTGTTGTACTCAGTTTTTACTTAGTGTTTACTTCATCCGCTTGTACTCTGTGGTGCTTGTTTTCTTTTATAAAGGCAATGACTTCCCAGTTATCGGGATTTTACGCCTTTGGTGCTAGTCGCCAGCCCCTGGCCTATGGAAGGCGGGCTTGGGGTAGTCACGGCACGGGCCCCGAGGACGGGTCGTGACAAATTGGTATCAAAGGAGTTCGGTTCTACCGCAGAACTTATAACTCTGATGTTTCTTTCTGTGAAGAAATAGTGTTAAGGGTACCGAGTGTGGTTTTTAGTTCAGGGAGTCCAGTGTTGGTGCGACGGCCGACGTATCCATACACCAGGACCCTGACTACTGATTTCCGACTTTGTACACAAAAACACTGATTGTGTGTGTGTTTCCAAAGTTTTAAAGTCAGCTCAAACCAGGTCAGCTCACCAGGTATAAGACGTTGACCGTGTCGCATCTGTTCAGGATGTCTCCACGCAGACAGTCAGTTGGAGTTCCGAGAGAGTACTCGATGACGGCTCACCGAGCGATGAGGCTCTCGTGCATGGCCCTTTTTACTATGTTGGCACCCTCGGGTGGTGTACCAGTACATCACTACCTGTTGGTCAGCAGTTAAAACCGGCGGTACCGGTAGGTGACACATGTAAGTTTACTGCCTTACATGTGTTCTAACTTCAGATACCCTCATGTTCCGAGGTGAACCTGAATCATAGGCGGCTGAGGACTGGCATGAGGAGGTGGCCGAGAATTTTCTAGAACTTTTATAGTTTCGGCGGGACGACGTGTTGATAGCTGAGAATTCATCGAGGCGTACCGAACATATCGGGTACTCGATGGAAGCGTTTCAATCAGTGCAATAGAGGTCGGACCTCTGAGCATGGTATGTTTTAGGGCTTCCGAGCCAGCACCTTTTCTCTATGCATTTCTACTTAGGCTAGAGTGCTAGAAGGAACCTTTGTGGTTGAAAATTCTTTGCTGATCGAATACAGCCAGAGAATGTTAGAAGTTTGGAAAGCAGGAAACTGACACCTGTCTCGGAGACTTGGTCATGTAAAATGTTTCAAGAAGAGGAAATGTTAAGGACAGATGAATCTGCAGAGCAGCAGACATGGAGGCAGAGCTTGGAGAGCAGGTTGTGGTTGTGTACATTTCAACATGTTATCATCACCCGCCTTTGTAGTCCCTGCTAGACTCAAGGAGTTGGAGAGCAGGGAAAGAGGGTAGCTGCTTGCGGTCATGGAGTGCGACCAAAAAGGGGCTCTAAGGATGATTCGAAGTGCGGAATTTATCTTCTACTAGCTGCCGTAGCCACAGGCATCGAAATGAATCATCCCTTCCTTCCATGAATCTAGTCCCAGACCTAGAGATTCCGGTTAAGCCGTTGACTTGACCCTCACGTCTGGAGATACATTTGGGAAGAGACTCGATAGTCACACTTACGCCGACGGTGTGATCTGACCCTTTAGGCGAGAGTCTCGGTTAGGACCTCTTGGTGGCAGCATCGAGGCCTTACGACGTTAGTTTGAGTATGTATTTGGCAATCACTGTTCATACTCAAATTGACGGTATTAGGCAAACGTTGGGATGGGTTTTCCTTGGTCGGCGAAAAGGAAACCCTGGGCAACACAAGATAAACTCGTGCATGGGAGGGTGTAGCCGATCATTCTTGGGTCGGCCAACCTTACCCTCGTGGCAGCAGGAGTTTTGAGTTTCAGTTATAACCTAAAAAGGGAGATCATTAGAGTTTGAGGATGGCGACCACGTTCTTATACAGGTCTCACCTCGACGAGGTTTACGGAGATGTAGCCGAGGCGGCAAGAGATCTCCGAGGTTCAATAGACCATTCTAGGTCCCCAACAGGGTAGGCGAGGTGGTTTCTCGCTTGACCCATCCACCTCATTTTCACTAGGTGCACGATGACTTTCACGTAACTCAATTGAGGAGATACGTGCTTGATCCTTCACACATCATCGACCTCAGGGAGTTGGACGTCGATGATAGAGCGACATGCACAGAGGTTCCAGTGGGGATCAAGAATAGACAGGAGAAGATCCTACGAGGATGATCGATTCCTTAGGTGCACTTCCTTTGATAGTACGGGAACCTCCAGGTGAGCACATGGGAGCGGAAGGCTCAGATGCGTGCTCTGTACCGCTTTTGTGACCCTAGTTTGTGATGAAGCTTTACGGGGACATAAAGCCCTGAGGTGGGAGTAATGTAAAGACCCGGAAATTTCAAGGAAATTTTTTTCTTAATTTTCTTTGGAATTTTACAAGAACACAGTTTCTGACAGCGCCTGATTCTGAGGCCCGGTGTGCCCAGAATCAATTTCTGAAGTTTGGCTCGGGTACGTTCAGTGAACGAACGAGCGGGAATTTCTAACTTTTGAACCGGTGCCCGGAATCAAATTATGAGGGCACCGATGGAACCGTAGCGCCGGTTTTTGCTTAGGAATGCCTTTCCTGGAGTTGCGTTTGCTTGGGAGCAGTTGTTTATTAAGGTTGTGGTTTAAGTGTAAAGAAAAATAAAATTTGTGTTACAAATTTTATTTATCTTCTTATGTGGTTATATCCTAAGTGTGGAAGTTGGGGTGGAATCACAAGTTCCAAACTAACCAAGTGAGGATTAAGGTGAGGTGGGGCCCACACGAGCCCCAACCCTTCACCTTCCCCTTTACTCTCTTCTACCCCCTTTAAACTCCCTTGCACTTAATGTGCCAAAACCCCTCAAATTCCTAACTCCTTAAACTCCTTAACTCCCTTGAACCCCCCCCCCCCCCAATTAAACGTGACTCTTCACTTCCACCTTCATTAATTTTGGAGCCTCTCCACCCATTAATGAAGGATGTAACTTAATGAATTTGAATTATTTTGAATTCATTAAGCTAACACTATAATAAGGTGTGTTGTTTTATTGTTTGGGGTTGGCTAAATCTTTGTGATAGAGTCATGGAAGGATTGAAGAGAATTCCACCCTCGACGAAGAACACGAAGGACATCTCCAAACATGGAACAATGTCTTCTCGACGAAGAATGCCTTTTCCAAAGAAGAACGTGAAGTTTCCAACCTCGATCCCTTCTTGGATGCCTCCTTCCCACTCCTTCCGAAATAAAGAAGGGAGCGCCTTTCACGAAGAACGCCAACGTCGTCAACGGCTTCTCTTTTCCGATGTCGACGAATCGCCGCCGCCTTTCCGCGACTTCGTCAACACATAACGAAAAGCGAGGTAGGGGTTTGTTTTTGCTTTATTTAATTATTTTCCGTTCTTGGTTCTAGCATGACAAACTTGAGGATGAACGTTTAAGTGGTATCGTCTAACGAGAGGGGGACCGGACCGCACAAACACGGCCGAAACCCCCTCCTTTGTTCTTGAATGTTTCTTGCGGATGAAACGAGATAGTGTGGTGTCGTCGCACCACGCGGGAATCACACGAAAATTATTGTGCGGCGCCGTCGCGCCGTGCCGTGGAAAGAATTATCATGAACACGACGCCGTCGCGCCGCGTCGAAGGAAACCGAAGACGCCGCGGCCGGAGCGGGGCCGCGGCGGAGGGGCGCGGTGCCGTCGCACCGCGCCGGATGACGAAGGCCGCAGCCGGTTCCGGGCCGCGACGGATCGTGATGACCGGCGGCCAGCCGGGCCGCCGGTGCCGGAAGACGGAAGAGGACCGGCCCTTGCCGGTCCTGTTGACAAGAAGCCGGCCGGCCAGGTCGGGCTGGCCAGGTTGGTGGAAACCGGGGGAATTTAATTCCCCCGGGTAGTTATTTGGCCCCCCATTATGAGGGGGGCCGGTTTCACAAAAGGGGGGGGGGGCAGGCGGCCCCCCGTTTCCAGCAAGCTCGGCCTTCGGCCAAGCTGGCAGCGCGTCCAGCGCGCTGCCTTGCGCCGAACCGGCGCGCCTGGCCGGTTCACCGCGCCGGGCCGGGCCGGGCCGCGCCGGGCCGGTCCGGGCTGTGTCGGGCCGGGTCGACCCCGTCCGGGGCGGGTCGACCCGGTTTGGGCCATCCGGGGGGTCTCGGTCCGGGACGGCCCGGGCCCGAAACCCCCGTTACCTAGCGGTTTGGTCAAATGCCCGTATCTTGGGCTATGGGCCTCCAAACGACTCGTCGTTAGCGGCAACGCGATCCTTGGATCGAGACGGTCGTTTCGGTATACTATACTCAAGGTGCACCTTCCTTTTCGGGAGCCTACGTGGTTAAAACTCCGTAGTTAAGCGTGCTTGGCCTAGAGTACTGATCAGGATGAGTGACCTCCTGGGAAGTTTCCCAAGGTGAGTGTGAGACGAAAAAGCCAATAACCCTCAGACTGGGCGTCCGATTGACGCGCCGTCTGTTGCGTTGAGTTCCTGTTGACGATACGGAACTTTTGGCATCCTCCGCCCGAGTTTTGGATGCAGATGGATAGTGGCCGGGTTGGATCGCACTGAAATCCAACCGGGCCCCTGGAATGGAAAAGCTGATATCTTTCTGACAGAACGTCCATTTGATGAACCGTCAGTGGCGTTGGTGATCGCGTTGAGAAACAGTCCCTATGAGTTTACCCTATGAGAGTTCGGGGTACATTTGAGATACGGCCGGGTTTGGTTTGCTCACGAAACCAACCGGGCCCCTGGGACGAAAAGGCTAATAACTCACAGACCGGGCGTCCGATTAACGCGCAGTCTGTTGCGTTGAGACCCCTATGACGTGGTGGTCCTTTGAGATACTTCTTCATGGGACTTTGAGATACTTGGAGTATCGACCTGTAGCTCGTGGAGCGGACCCTCCCAGTGACAAGCATGCAGAGTACGGAGACCGTGTAGCTGGCTGAGACCCGACGACTGCTGATCGAACGACTCGGAGTGTTACAGAGGTGCGCTTGGTTGTAGCGGCACATGGGAGCGCTTGGTTGTAGCGGCAGACCCACGACAGAGGTGCGCTTGGTTGTAGCGGCACATGGGAGCGCTTGGTTGTAGCGGCAGACCCACGACAGAGTTGCGCTTGGTTGTAGCGGCACATGGGAGCGCTTGGTTGTAGCGGCATATCCACGACAGAGGTGTGCTTGGTTGTAGCGGCACATGGGAGCGCTTGGTTGTACCAGCAGACCCACGACAGAGGTGCGCTTGGTTGTAGCGGCACATGGGGGCGCTTGGTTGTAGCAGCTGGCCCGCAGTACTCGATGGGTGGAGTTCTTCAGCAGTCTTAGGTTAGTGAGCAGAACCTCGGAGTCGTGACAGGACCACTGTACACTCCAGAGACGGAGCTCTTCAGCAGTTACGGTTTCGATAATGAAAATCCTGGTTTGAGATGAGACTTTTGACCTTGTGTTTACCTCATGATTGAAATGGGTCACTTGCTAACTTAGGTATATGTATGGGCATATACCCGGGTAGTAGTTATCCGTTGATTTCACAATCCTTGTGTTTCCTCATGATTGAGATGGGTTACTTTATAACTTAGGTATATGTATGGGCATATATCTAAGTAGAGGTTATCTGTTGAGATCTTCTTTGTGGTTATCCTTGTTGGTTTAGTGAGACCTTGAGGGTCTCGGGGTCCCTACTGAGTATCGTTATACTCACCCCTGCATGGGCTATGCCCGCACCTCGTTGTGTTGGTTGCAGACGACGGGCAGTGCTGACAGAAGCCGAGTATTCGAGGACTGGACAGTACCTGGAGGTGGACTATACAAAGAGATGGTACCCGGAGGAGGACCTCATGACGAGGCGGTACCCAGAGGTGGACGTGACGACGAGGCGGTACCCGGAGGTGGACTACTGGGCGAGACATACTCAGAGCGGACGGTGGGACCTGAGGAGCAGAGGAGCTATCTGTACCCACCCTTCAGGTGGGATTTCCAGTGGACAGCTCGGCGTAGCAGCTTTACTTTTCAGTTGCTGTTTTCCCTTTCGAGTTGTACTTTACAGTTGGGCTTGTATTTCCGGCCCCTTTTTACTTTCCGCACTTACTGTTGTACTCAGTTTTTACTTAGTGTTTACTTCTTCCGCTTGTACTCTGTGGTGCTTGTTTTCTTTTATAAAGGCAATGCCTTCCCAGTTATCGGGATTTTACGCCTTTGGTGCTAGTCGCCAGCCCCTGGCCTATGGAAGGCGGGCTTGGGGTAGTCACGGCACGAGCCCCGAGGACGGGTCGTGACATACCCTGTTATCTAGGATTACATGCAGTGTGGATCAGGTTTTTCTTGAATCCCAGGTTCTTTATTCCATGTATTTCCACTTCACCACCATCTTATATTTTCGCTCCAATCACATAGGAAGTAGAGGATATTCCCTGGACAATCCTCTCCATGGTTGTTCGCTGGAATCTGACCCTTCGATTCTTTCAGAAAACAACCTCACTCATTGTTCTTTGATACGCTCTAAAGAACATGAAATCAGGTGTGAAAAACCATCGTACCCTCAATTGCTTCCATCCTCACACCACCTTCATGACGTGATGATCCTTGATCTAAAATATTGAATCATTATTCCAAGAAATTGGCGCACAAGGATCGATTTCTTTCTGGATGTTGAACCACAGGTCAACTAAGAACACCCGTGATGAATAAAGAAATATGGGAGAAATTAACAACCAAAAACATGAGGAATGAACCTCATATATTGTTTATCTTGGACTTGATCCATCACCATTATAATGAAAATTGATGAATCAACAAAAATTAATTGAAACTCCCAAATTAACCCCATAAATAAGCCCATCCCGCAAGATGACCGAACCACATATAAATTTGTTGGTTGATTGATTCATGTTCATCCTAGGAATTAAGAATGGGGAAATAATCCAAACACAACAAACATCCTACCTCAATTTGGATCAATCACTAATGAATAATGAAGTGGCGTCGTTGTCATTTGTGAGATCCTTCAATTTTGTTGCCTATCGATCATTGATCCGATGGAAGTTCATCTGAGAGTGAACCTACAAAGCTCTCTACAACGACTCTAGATTTATGAGGATAACATAAAATTCCATCATAATAGTCTATGTAAATACATGTCAGTCTCTGAATTAATAAAAATAATAATATTTTATTTTATTTATTTTCATGCACAAAAGGAATTTTCCACAAATTCCCCATGATGAAAAATGTTATGGAACACCTAGAGTAAATCCCACATTCTAAACTCAACGGTGTCATCTGATTTCTCATATAGCATGTCGTCTTAGCACCGGGTCTCAAAAATCATCCATAAAATATCCAAAAATAATACATGGAAAATACAAGTTAGTATATTCCCCTCACCTTGGGTATCTATGACCCCAAAATCAAAAACAAGTCCTACATAAAGAGATGTGGGTGTTGAGCATGAATCTAAGCCTCACACCCATTTTTCACTCTTGAAAATTATCATGCTTCCACCATACATGCACTAAAGGTATCTATCACATAAGAAGGATCCTCTTATGTCGATACTCAGTATTTATCAGGTACTCAGTAAAGGTAGTTTCATCCTATATCTCCAGCTCTCCCCAATCGATAATGTGTGATGGGTCATTTACATACCTTCTTAGTTGCGACACATGGAAGAATTCATGTACCTAGTTTAACTACAGCGGTAGAGTTAAGTGGTTCACCACCTCACCAACTCTTTAAAGTATTTGTAAAGGTCCAATGAATCTTAGAGATAGATTTCCACCCCTTCCAAATATTTGTAATCCATTTTTAGGTAAACATATAAGAATACATGGTATCTCTTCTTGAACTCTAAAGGCCTTCGTCATTTTTCAGCGTAAGACTTATGGTGGATATGTGTAGTCCACATATACTTTTGGATGATCTGCAACTTCTCTACAGTTGTTTTCACCAAATCTATCCCCATCAGTATTGAATCTCTTGGGCCAGTTTAGAAAATTTGTAAACAATATATTCACCCATAAAAAGCCTCAAATGGTTCCATAACGATTGTGTAATTGTAGTTGTTGTCATACGCAATTTCTACCAGTGGTAGGTTATCCTACCAACTACAACCAAAATCCAACATGCAAGATAAAAGCATGTCCTCCAGATCATGAATATTCCACACTTTCTAGACATTAGTTTGGGTATGAAACACTATGTTCAAGCATTTATGAGTCCCAAAAGCCTTCTGTAATCCCTTACATAACTTTGATTTCAAGCGAGTATCACAATCAAAAATGATCATTGATGTAACTCCATGGAGTGAGATTATCTCAAATATGTAGCGGCATCCCCATCTCTCTACTGATCTCTGATCCCAAATGGCTAAGAAGTGGGATAAATTGGTAAGTTATTCTATGATCACCTAAAAGGAATCATGTACCCCAAACATATATGGTATTCTATTCACAATGTTTATGAATATCCCATCCTACTTCCACTCTATCACCTTAAGGGGTTAAACTAAAACTGCTAGAACTTGGTGCTCATCCTTCACATGCTGAAAATTAAGGCATCAGGAGACAAAATATTCAACACCATTCTTTATCCCTGTATAGTAAAACTTTTGTTAGAGTTTGTGGTACATATTTTCCACACATGTATTTGCCACCAAAAGACATGTATGGAACTCTCTCATAACCTCTTCCCATAACATCATAGGTACAATCGTGCATCCTCTAAAAAGAATGACATGCTTCCCACCTTCAGAAAATCCCTCAAGATCATGTACATTGTATATATGAGTATGTAGGGTCTGACATTCATTATCCTCAAGTTATGAATCCCCAAATCACTACACGAGCGAAGGGGTAATAACCATCAACTAAAGGTAAGCTACACCATCTCCATCCACAAAGGACAACTGCAATGAGACCAACTCCTCTAATGCCTCATTCAAAAAGTATAAATAATATATCCTGATGAGAGAATCTTCCACCACATTCCCCTTTCCAGAAGTATGAACAATTTAAAAGTCATGATCATGGAGGAACTGTATCCATGACCTCTATCTCATGTTAATGTCATTTTTAGAGGTGATATACATGAGACTCTTGTGATTAGAGAATATGTTAAACTGATTTCCCATTAAGTAGTGTTCTCAATAAATTAGTGCAAATAATACTAATGCTAACTTTATATCATGGTTTATGTAGTTCTAATCATTAAGTCTCAATCGATGTGAACCATAGGACATAACCACCTGCTTCTAGATCAGAACACAACCAAGCACTTTTCCTAATGCATCACAGAACACTACATACTCAACACCCTTCTCTGGAAATATCATGATGGGATCACTCATGAAACTCTTCCTTAACTACTGAAAAATCTACTGACACCTATCTGTCAACACGAAAGGCAGAACCGTTTGATTCAAAGCTGTCATGGGTGATGATATCCTATATAGATTAGGTATGAATATCTAGTAATATCCTGGAATCCCATGGAAGCTCTGCACCTCCATCATTCCCTTGGGAAGTTCTTAATATAACACTACCTCAACCTTGGCCGGGTCCACTACCACTCCATCAGTTGAGATAACATGTCCTAGAATGTCGACCTCCTAAACATGGAACTAACACTTTGAGAGTTTTTATTAAAGATTATGCTCTTACAGTACAAACAGAACGATCCTAAAGTGTCTCACATTATCCTCCTTGGACGCTAAGTACACGAATATATTGTCTATGATGACTACCATGAACCAGTCTAAGAATGTCTGAAAGATATAGTTCATGAGTCCCTTGAACATTATCGGGGTGTTTTCCAGGCCAAAGGGCATCACCAAGTACTCATAGTGACTGTAGTGACATTTTAATGTCCCCTTTGGTATATCATTGTCCCATACTCGCAACTGGTGATATCTTAACTTGAGGTCAACCCTTGAGAACCATATATCCCCTCTCAACTAATCAAAGGGTCCATTTATCCTTGGTATGGATAATTATTCTTCATAGTCACCAAATTTAAGCACTAGTAGTCCACACATAACTTCATGCTCATGTATGCATTCTTGGAGAACAAAATTGGGGATGCCCAGGGTGAATCAGTGAGTCGAACAAATACATTCTTCTACAAGTCCCCCAACTACACCCTCATTGCACGAAGCTATGCGAGATAAATTTGATATGTTGACAAAAATATCGATGTTTTCATGGGGTGTAGACCAATGAATAAGTCTATATATCAGTGGGGAGGTAAACCTATACAATCCTTAGAGAAGACATACACATACTCCACCACCACTTTAGTAAACTAATAACTAATAACATCCACTGCACCAAGGGTTATATTATCCAACTGGTGAGTAATTGGTTGCACCCTCCTATCCATGAGTCCATCCTAAAATGTCTTGATTTACTTTTCACCAACAAATGAGAACCTATCTTTGTTACTACGTACACACCACATCCTTCATTAAAAATAGTTAATCTTGGAATGAATTGTGGATAACTATTCCATACATAATATGAATTCATAAGGACTCATTTCTATAACAAAGAGATCCCAACAAAAACTCTTGCATCTAAGAGTCAGGTCACACTGTCAGCACAATTGTGTGATCACTGAGTCATCTTTAATATGAGTCTTTAAGTGAAAGGGTCATGTTAAGGGCTCAACCATAATCTCTATGTATCGAACATGATAAGTTTCAAGAAATAAATTAATAGAACATGTGTCGATAATTACTGCATCTAATGTAGAAAATACATAGATCCTACCTTGTATCATTCTTGGGGCCTTTGGGTTATAAGTCTCGACTGCCTGTAGTTGTCCCTACCCTTTTCCTCCAGCTCCCTAATCCTAGAGTGGACCACCTGGGGGTCATGGTGGTAATATTTCAAAGAATATATCACCTATTTCTTCTCTCCCAACTCCTCTACCAGATCAATAAATTTTTAATCCTACACGCTCTTGTCGTTTCCACTACCTTAATGACCCATCCATTGTGTCCTTGTCAACCATATGATGGGTTAAAACATCAGGTAAGATTTCCCCTACCATCACAAGAGTATCACTACCTCTCTCTGGGATAAGTAGACTGATCCTAAGATACTTGAACTGGAGACCCGTTGTCATAAGACCTCCTCATGAAATGTCTCACACATCCAGGTCTTTTGGACACTCCACACTGCTGAGATCTCTACTCCCATGTTCCCACTACCAGAAACCACTAGCTATGTCTACTCAACCAAGAAACTCTCAACCACTAAATCTTGCTATAGAACCCCAAAATAGGTAGGAATTCATAGAGGGAAACACTATCTTAGATTTATCTACTTAGTCCTCACCCGAAGGTTTGATCCCTGAAGAACTGGTCATGAACCATATTCATTGAGTACATGAAGAGGTTAGTAAACCTCGATGAATACTCGCTACATTCATTCTACCCTTCTCAAGGTACAGAAGATTATAGATATGTATAACCCTAAGTGTAGATGAGAGAACTCTTATCTGAAAAGGTATTCAAACTCTGACCATGCTAGAATCGCCTCATCATAAGACTAGGTCACTAACCCACACTATCACTCTGTTGATCCACAAATAAGGTTTTCCATCAGGACAACCATCTGATCTGTTGGTATCCGGACCAAATGGAAAACTCTGATCACCACCTCAACCCAATCCTTATATACCTGTGGTTCTTTCTCACATTAGAAGCTAAGGGGTATCTATCATTAAAACTCATGAAGTATGGTCATGTCGTGCACCTCATCTGCTAGTATTGTAGGTACCCTTTGTTCTTCTATAGGTGGTGGTATAGATAGTGCACCTCATTGAGGTAGAAAGTTTGTAATTGGTCCCCAAATTGACACCTCATCCTCAAGGGGATCATCCTCAGGATCTCAATGCTATGTCTGAGCTGGCATATATCGCGGAGGAATCCCATAAGTAAAAAAGATGCACCATGATCAATGAGTATATATGGAGATATGAATCAAGAAGGACATGGAAACTAAAACTCATTCCTATATGATGAATGTACCATTGTTTTTCCTACAACTAGTTTTATCATGTAACGAGTCGAAAGGCAGGTGATCAGAGTCCTGTTTAATGGATACGTCGGTCACCGCACCAACATTGGAGTCCCTAGCTTGAAAGCCAAACTTGAAACACTTAACATTGTTTCCAAAAACCAATCTCATAGACTCTGGTCCTAGGGTAGAACTATACATTAATACCAATCTATCATGAGCTTTTAGAATGTGTCCCATGCTACGACTCCCCAACCCTACCTCCAATTGTCCAGGGGTTGGTGACTAATGCCGAATAGGCATATCACTAACATGGGAAGACTTAGCCTAAGTACCTATACACATACACACATCCCCAAGTCCATAAAATGAGAAAATTTAAAATAAACTACAAAACCATGCATGAATTCATATAAATCTCACAACTAGAGTACGATAGGAAGTAAAGGAAAGTAAACAGGGCCAAATACATACCCACCACAAAGTGTCCGAAAACAAGTCCAACCTAAAAGTATACTGGGGACTGCTATCAAGATACTCTAGTAACACATCTCAGTCTGTCTGGTCTCACTATGAATCATATGGTCCTTGTATTCCTAGGACTCTATCAAAAGGTTGATTATTTTCACAAGACACAACATGGTTAGGAAAAGCCCATGTAGGAGTGATTATAACAATACCCAGTAGGACACTTTGAAACCACAAAGAATACAAAAAAAGAATGTAGTTGTCTCTACATAGGTATATATCTATAGAACATATAACAAGAATATGTAGATATAATCAATAAAGACACATATTATAGAGGTAAGTCATAGATATAAAACTAGATTAGGATTTCAGCTCGAAGGTTACACTTAGAGTTTGTCTAAGGAAACACACTCCATGAGTCTTATAGAACTGATGACATCTGTCTAGGAGGTAATTCTCATTAGGTCTTGCTATTAGCATTTCACACTAAAGGTATGAAGAGATATGACACACATATGAGTATCACTCCTAAGCCATGTATTATACCAAAAATTCAATCTATATTAACCCACTATGTATAGGATATGTGCCCGTGTAGTATTGGTCATGACAATACCATGAACTCCACCTATGGTACAAATATGAATAAAGAATCTCACTTAGAGCCTCACTAAAGGATTCCAACAACTCTATCCAAGAAGTCTCACTAAAGGGATTGTTATCCAATGTGTAGGAGTTGATTCCATACTAACCTTTAGGGAATGGATATGGGGAATGCACACTAACAAAACATTTACAAGATACAAAGGATAAGGGATACAAGCTAACTTTTCAGAAGTACATGACATGTAGTAGGGTTACACGCCGTATCCCTTCGACCCTGGGTCCTGATCATATAAAATGGTCTGTTTCTATGTCTGTGTATAATTACATGATGTGTTGTTTGTCGTTTACTTATACCCATATACCTGTACATGGATTAGCCCATGTAAAGTTTTTCCTGGTCGTGTCCCTATGGGAGTACATAGTGTGCTTGTACCCATGTACTTAATCCTAGGTTCATGTACCCTACAAGGTACACATTTTCCCACTAGGGAGAGGTCACATGTCATGTGATAGGGTCACATTCCATGTGATTCTTAACTTTCTCTTGAAAACCATGCCATCAGTAGGAGGGACCCACATGCTATGTAATCTCGGATTACACGCTGTGTGGATACGGTTTTTCCATAAATGTTGGTTCTTCATTCCATGCATGTCCATTATATCACCACCTTGGATTTATACTCCAATCATGCTATAAATTGATAATATTACCTAGCCAAACCTCACCATGGTTATTTTCCAGATTTCATACCATTGATTCATTTAGAAAACAATCCCATTCTTTGTTCATCATTGTGTTCCAAAGAACACGAAATCGAGTATCCAAAACTACCTATAATCCACTACTTTAATAATAACATAACTATCATGTCATGCTGATCCCAAATCTATAATTTCGAATCATTATACCAAGAAATGGGTGTGAAATGATTAATTTCATGGTTGATATCAAACTATGGGTCACATAATAAAACCCTCAATAAATGAAGAAATATGAGATAAATGAAAAACAAAAAACATGAAGAATAAACCTCATCCAATGTTCGTGTTGGACTCTATCAATCACCATTATAATGAAAAGTGAAGAATCGATAACAATTAATCAGAAATCCCAAAATAATCTTGCAAAAAAACCCATACTGCAAGATGATCGAACCATAGATCAATATGTTGGTTAATTGATTCAAATTCATCATAGGAATTAAGCACATGGAAAGAATCCAAATATAACAAACATCCTACCACAATTTGGATCTATCTATGACAAAAAATAAAGTTGCACCAATGTCATTGGAAAGCTCATCTAATTCTGTTGCACGTCGATCAATGATCTACTATTTGGTGGAGGTTAATCTAAGAGAGATCCTCCAATGCTCTCTCCCACTACTTCAAGTTTATGCAGATAACTATTAAATTACATCATAATAGTCTATTTATATGAAATTTCAATCACTGAATAAATGAAATAAAAATAAAATAATTTATTTAATTATTTAATTTATTTTTGTATCTCTGATGAATTTTCCACAAATTCCAAGCTCGAAAAATGCTATGTCATTCCTAGGGTAAAACCCATGTTTTGAACTCTACGGTGGCCTCATATTTCTAATCTGAACCACTTTTTAGAAGTTATTCTACCTTTTCTGGAAAATGGTGCATGCATACTATTTAATATAGTTAATATATTTCAAACATTTATCCTGTGAACATCGGGCCTAGTAATCACTTTTCATATCAATTCTTGGTCCTGAAAATAATCTATACAATATCTAAAAATAATACATGAAAAATATGATTCATTGTAAGATTAGAGTTTAGGA
The DNA here is from genome assembly GCA_963277665.1 of Viscum album. Taxonomy (NCBI): domain Eukaryota; kingdom Viridiplantae; phylum Streptophyta; class Magnoliopsida; order Santalales; family Viscaceae; genus Viscum; species Viscum album. The sequence continues at coordinate 1,606,504,165 of OY728129.1, read as the reverse complement.
ATCAGATATCCAAAAGTGGACTTTATAGGTAGGTATGACTATTATGAATATTTTTTATTTACTCTTGGCATGAATAAAACTTCTACAGTATTTATGGATTTGATAAACCATATATTACATTAGTATCTATACACCTTTTTCATGGTATTTATGGATGATATTCTAGTTTATTCAAGATTTGAACATACACATGATCACCATCTGAATTTGGTTTCCAAAATATTGAGGAGAAACTGTCTTTATGGGAAGCTTTCAAAATTCAATTTCTAGATCCTAGAGGAGAAGTTCTTGGGGAATGTGATTTTAGAACATGGTCTCCTAATCAATCCTAAAACAGAAAAGGCTGTATTATCGTGGGAAGAACAATTGATTGTATTCAAGATATAGATCTTCCTAGGTATAGTTGGGTATTATTTATGTTTTTTCATGTATTTATCAAAGTTAGTATCATTTTTAACTTCTATTACCAAGAAATATGTGAAATTATTTTGGGACACTAAGTTCTAGACTTTTTATTGAGGATTTGAAATGACTTATGTCATCATCTTCAATTTTGATCTTTCCAAAACTAGGTAAGGGCTATGTGGTATACTGTGATGCCTATGGTGCTAGTATGGGGTGTGTTTTTATGAAGGATGGACATGTGTTGGTGTTTGGGTCCTTTTAAATTCATCCACATGAGAAGAATTACCAAAAATATGATTTGGAGATCACCACTATTTTGTATGCACTTAAGTGTTGGAAGAACTATCCCTTTGGAGAGAGGATGGTGGTCTTTTACAATCACAAGAGCCTAATTTATATGTTTTCTCAAATGTAATTGAACGAAAAATATATAAATTAGGTGAAATACTTATAAAAATTTGACATTGACATCGCCTACACCCTAGGGAAGGGGAATGTCACTATAGATGGTCTTAGTAGGAAGTAACCATCTCATATTATCTTGAAATCAAAAGAGGAGTGGAAACATATGGGAATTTTTTCTTAGTTACATATATATATTTACCTGATTATAATTTTTTTATGGTTTTTACCAATGATAATTTGTCACCATATATCTTTGAGTCTACTATGCAGAACCAACAATATGATGAAAAGGTTAGATAAGTCAAAAAAATATCTATGAGGTGGGGAGATGGTTCTTGGTTGGTCTCTCCCCTCTGATATAATTATTCACTTTAGGAATTGTTTTTTGTATCATAATTAGACAGGAACTCAATATTTCATGATTTTCATAGTTATTTGTATACTATTCATCTTGGAGCTATGAATATGTATTATGACATGAGGTTGACGTTTTTGGTGGTTGGGTATGAATAACGACATCACTAATTACATGACCTATTGTTACACCATCTAGCAGATAAAGGGATTAGATATGATTCCTTTTAGTATTACCCAACCTATTCTAATTATAGTTTGTAAATGGGAAGAGGTATTCATAGACTTCATTATTAGATTACCATAGAATCCCCTATCAAAGAATGTTATCTAGGTGGTGATCAATCAATTTACAAAATTAGCTCATTTCATTTCAATTTGGGACACCATAAAGAATAAATATTTGGGTAAATTGTATGTGTATGAGGTTATGAGGTTATAAGGGGTCCACTATTCCATTTTTTCTGAAAGGGATCCTAGATTTACATCCAGATTTTGGAATATTCCCTAATATGTGATGAGGACTCAAGTAAAATTGAGTACAACTTACCATCTATAGACATATGGTTAGACAGTGTGCTATACAAATCCTAGAGGATATGATTCACTCCCACATATTAGTTTTTTGTAGGATCATGGGAAAACCATCCAAAAATGGTTGGTTTCTCTTATAATAACATATACTAGTCATAAATTAAAATAGAACCCTTCAAGGATTTTTATGGTCACCCATGTTGGTCACCTATTTATTGATATTCTATGGGAAATGATTCTTTTGAGGGACCAAGTCTTGTTTAAGAGACACCATGGAGGATTCATGACATATATTAATTCTTGGTTACATCTCATAGTTAACACAAATTAAATTTTTCTCATTGATATCATATATTATAGGTATCTATTGGTGTCTAGGTCTTCTAGAATGTTTCTCCACGGTTGGGTCACTATCGACTTGGGAAACAAGGAATGTTGACTCTAAGATATGTTGGACTATTTGAGATCATAGAGTGTATTGGTTAGGTTGCTTATCAGTACATATTACTATATCATTTTATAGATATCCAAAATTGTTTCCACATATATAATCTCAAGAAGTACCATCTCGATCCTTCCCATGTTTGGAGTTTGGATGAGAATAAGTTGGAGTTAGAAGTTTCTATTATGGATAAAATAGTGGAGATATTTGGTTTTAAAATGAAATTATTAAATTGAAATTATATTCCATTGGTAAAAGTGTTATGGCATCTCAGATGTGATTCTAATGAAACTTGGGAGCATGAAGCATCAATAAGGGAGTAATCGATACATCTCTTTTTAGAAAATCCTTTTTCCATGTGACTTCCCGAGGATAAGAATTCTTAATTTGGGTAGAATTGTAACATCCCAAATTTTGAGGTACACTAAATTTTAAGCATTGATGCATCTTAAAGGGTATAATAAGATGAGTTTATGTATGTCAAGAGTGAACATAGGAGGATATGACTTAAAATCTCAAAAATAGCTACATGAGTTGGTTCATGCTATGAATCCATATTCATGATGTGAATAGATTCTAGTAATAATCCATGATTATGGTTTTATGTCATGAAAATTATTCATGAAATGAGATATTATTCATTTCTTGAACTATGATTTAAATATTTTAAGCCAAGGTGATGTATTTTTCAGCATATTATTCTTCTAGAAGTTTCATGATGTGAATCTATAATTCACACCGTGAATGGTGTCCATTATAGAATATTAAACCCTTTGTTTTTTCATATACTTTATCATTCATATTCCTTCTCGTTTCCCTAATACCCTAGGTCTTATTGAAGTGATTTTTTTAAATCCATCTCTCTATGAACTCCCTTTCTCGGTGTTTCAATTCTAGATCAATATATTGTCATCAAATTAGTAAGTTTGACCAAATATCTTCCATTAATTCTTGATATCCTTGTTTTTCAATAGTTTTGGGATAAATATTTGTAACATATTGATCATGTTGTGACATCTCTCAATCCTTTATAGAGTCATCATGTGTTTATCTCCTAGAGGTTGGATCTGATGTTGGATGTGGTATGATGTGTGATAATCTCAAGGTATGTGATAATATAATTTCTTTACCAACTTTTTTTATTTTGAAAGCTAATTTATAATGTGTGAGAATCTATTTTAGGGCCTCTTTTTTGTTCTTATTTCATTCATTTCCATCCAACATGTGTGGACTTTTTCATAGTTGGTGTGTGAATTGAGTTTGAAGTAGGGGTTCCATCTCAACCCTATGTTCTATGAACCATGAATTATATTAGTTTTATTAATGTTTTCATAAATGAATTGGAATTATCTGTGAATTGATTGAAATGAATATATAATTTCTATTGATAAAACTTGGTTTCCCTTCATTTTTCTAAAAGAAAGATTTTTTTCAAAGAATTGTGAAATTTTATTTGAAAGCATGTTTTTGATGAGAAGGGTTATTTAGATTTTTTTTTGAAACTTCATAAGACCTTTGAAATTGATTTGATATATTCCACACATGGGATACTTGGATATTTAGGTGGAGGGTCTAGTATCGGGCCTTATACATTGAAATTTTATGGTGTTTCACTTTCTCGGGTGTTCTTCCATTCTTAGATCATAGATATCTTGGATCTATAAAATTGATCTTGACATTATAGGGGGTTTATTTTTTGTGGGTGTTTCTCCATCTCTATATTTTTGGTGCATTGACTCTATAGTCTTGAGTTCATACAAGTAATTGTTTGTTATTTTGGTGCAAGTGACCTAGCTAACCTGACATTTATTATCCTAGGGGTGTTTACCATTTTTCTTTGGATTTTTTATTTTTTGATTTGATATGATATGATAAATTATTTGATAAATGTGAATGGTTTATTGAAATTATTTTTTGAAATTTTATTGCCTATTTCTATGAAAGAATTGGAAAAAGGGAAAAAATTACCATGCTTTTCATATAAAACAGCATAACTTCTTATCATTCCCTGTTTTCTTTAAGTTGATCATGTTGGTATTACTGTACAGAGACTTGATATAGAACACCTAGGTAGGATCCTACTAATCCTATTTATCTCATACCTTACACACTCCATTGGGGGTGGGTATAACTTGTTTTATCTAATGCAGTAAGGGAATGTCACTGTGGTGAGGCGATGAGGTTACTTTCAGTTGGGTATGTGTAACTTGTGGTGAGATGGTGGAATGATTACCATTTATCACAAGGATTAAATATTGGAATTTTTGGTTGTCCATTACTTTTGGTTGTCTTAGGTCATATACCTTGGTTTTCATCGTACTAATTTTTGTTGTATCACTACCATTAACACTATCTTATATATGGCATATTTTATTTTCTAGTTATCTTTCTATATACATACCATGTATTTTATTTTAGGTTTAGTAAATCATTCCCTCAATTTTTTGTTAGTTTCGTGGTTGTTATTCGGAAGCCTATGAGGATTGAGAATGCCCTCCTGGTCATGCTGCGGTCTGATACATTACCTAGTTGGATGGGTTGTCCAAGCCGGGACATGATAGGTTGAATCTATTTCATCTATTTTATTTAAATATTTAGAAGAACCTATAACAATATCTTTGGAGCATAGTCTATATAGCCCGAAATCTCATAAACTTCTTCAAACATAAGCTGAAATTATTCATACTTAGAATGAGTGGAATAAATCATCCAATCTTCTTCCTTTAAAAGGAATCTGATATAAGTCACTTATTACATTTTTTGAGTTTATTCTTCCTCCCTATAGACTATAACAATATCATTCAAGGGTATGAACTTTTAATTCACTACTTTCTTCCTCCTTGATTTATTATATTTCAAATTTCATTCCAACTATTCTTTTCCTAATATTTTTTCTAAATTTTCCATCAATTGGGTAGGTAGAATAGTGATAAAATATATAACAAAGTGACCTAGTTTCTCACATCTTCTATAAACCTCTTCTAATAATTGAAACACGTTCTCAAAATTTAACCAAGAAATTTTAAATTTATTCTTAACATTCCTTCTTTGATTGTGTTCAATACCCCTAATACATTGTCTCTTAAATATTATAGGCTTGTATAAATATTTTTTATTACACCAACATCACCTTTCCCAGTTCCCAAATCCTCTATAGTGACAAAAATATCCATAAAAAGTATAATTTACTATGAAAATAACTTTCTATCCAAATATTTGCAACTGCTCTTCTTAATTATTTTAAACATTAATTTTGGATCCTTTTTTCAAATTAAAATTTTAGTACTCCCAAAACATTCCTCTTTAATATAGATTTTTTCTTTTAATTTTTAAAGTCACTATTTATAGTAGTTTTTACCACCAAATCAGTATTTTTAGAATTTTTAGATTTCTGAGAATTAGTTTTATTTTCCATAAACCTGACTTTCTTTACTCGTTACGATGAATCAAACTTTTCTCATACACTTTTAATGACATTTTCATCATTTTAAAGTAATATTTGTGGGAAAAATTGAGTTTCAACATTCTTTAAAAATTTAACTATTTTTAAAGTTTTCTCCGTTATGCCTTCTCTAACCTCCTATATAGAATTTTTGAAGTTAAATATTAATCTTTTTAATTCCTTTTCAACTTCTAATAATTTTTATTGAACAAGTTCAATATTCTTATTTTATTTGACATTATCTTCCATTTCAAAATTCAAATTCCTATATTGAATAATAATCTTCTTTAAAGTTATCAATTTATTTAGTCATCTTTGACTCCTTTTCAGTATGAATAGAATATTTTTTATTTGAAGATCGATTATATTTCAATAAATTTATAATATCATTATCCAGTTTTTTTATCTATGAAAGAAATTTCTTGAATTATCACTTCAACATGAACTCAATTTCTATTTATTTACCACTTTAAAATTTTATTTTTTCATCACTAGTGAAATCTTCCACATTCAATTAATTAATCAATAATTTGTCATTAACTTTATTGTAAGTCTCAACTTCTTATTCATCCTCACTAATATCATCATCCTCAAAATTTGATAAAACATTTATATTTTTGGGTTTAAATAAGTTATTAAGTTTCCCATTTGAAGAAAATTTTAACTTATAAACTACTATAGATTTATTCTTTGATAAACTTCTTGGACCCTCACACTCATATTTATAATATTTCTATTCTTTAAACTGATGAAAATTTGCTACAAATTTTCCAATAGCTCTAGACTTGAAATAATTCAATGGTATATTTCTCCTAAAATTTATTTTTTTCCTATCATTAATATTATGTAAATGATTGATAATATTTTTTCAAATTTCACTTTGAACCCATCTTCTTCATTAGAATATTCTTATTCTAAAACATATTATTTCATACTCTTTTATTATTCAAAATATTTGACTGGAATTTATATGACAACCCTTATATTTATTACACATTAATTCATCATTTATTAAATAAAGTTACACATAATAGGACCCATAAGATTGATAATTCAAGGGTATTTGGGTAATTAGGTACATTACATAACAAATTTAAACAATTGGTATATCACCATTATTAAAAAATTCCTTAACATTATCATAATATTCCATCAAAATTAATATTTGAGGGGATAACTTAAAGACACACATAAGAAAGGGGTGATAAATAAAGCCCTGTAAGGGTATAAACATGACATAACATGAAAAAATTGTTACAAGTTAGTAAATTTAAAATTAAATGTAACATAAAAAGGGTTATAATAATAAATAGAAACAAAGAGTCCTGATATAACATGACAACATAAAGGCAACATGGGAAAGGGGAAACAAATTTAAACATGGAATCATAAACATAGGTCAAGGCTAACCACCAATAAATCATAAAATGGTGGAACAAGTATCATGATGGATTAGTTTCACTCACTATTCCCTTGCATGATGTCTCATGAGACTAAAACATTACCCAATTCATTGTAGAATTATACATTTCCCAGCACATCCATCGCTTTCATATCCTATGCATGAATAAGTGTGCCACGTAGATCATTAAACATAAGATCATATTTAATATCATTAAATTTAATGATTAAGGAGTGTAGAATACATAAATTTAGGTCCCCAATAAAATAAGTATAAGTGGATAAAGTATAACACCCTTGATAGGAAATGGGTATGGGTATTCACTAGACAACTGTTTAACAAGGAAAATCACAGTGAAATTTCGACAGCCTAATGGGAGAACATAAATATCCATGCAAGGTATTAATGTGAATGAAATGGGTTTATCATATTTTATAAATCAAAAGGGTTTTATGGGGGATATGGAAGAACATATACCAAAATTTGTAATTGGAGATAAAACACATAATAAAATTAAGATACTTGAATAAAGAAGAGAATAAGAGGATCCCTTACATTGAGAGGGTGATTCCAAAATCTTGGGAGGATCTTATTTAGGGATTGGAGGAACCTTGATGGGACTATATTGAGGTTATGGAAGAATAAGGACATTATAAAAGTGTTTTTAGTGAATGATAGTGTGTGATTGGGTGGGTTTATATAGAAAAAGAGAGGATAGTTTTTTTATTATTTCCCAAACCTATGTTTTGGAATCTATATAATAAAGTAATAAAAACAAAAAAACATAACATGGGTTTCCCATGGTTTCAAAAAAATGGGAGTAATTATAAATATTTTATAATTCAAATGGCGTAAATTATTATAATATTACCCTTGATGATGTGTAAGTGATTCATGTTCATATAGAATTGATTTAAAAACCAAAAAAATAATATAGGTTTTTGAGGATTCATAAAGGATTTATAAAATTAATCAAATAACCTCATAAATTCATTATTTCAAATTTAAAACATATATTTGGTTGTTTATACCTTTAGTAGACTTTATTATATCAATTTTGGGTCATTAAGATTTCATAATACACACCATATATTTATACCATATTTAATTTTTACAAAAAAATTCAACTATCTTGAAAAATTATAATAAATTCAACATTGGATAATTTCAATATTATAATTACAAAAATACTATTTATTTTTTCAAAATAATTTTATAAAAATTTTATTCTTAAGTTTTAAAAGAAGAATTGACATTTATTAAGAAATGTTGGGTTTTTTTTGACAATTACAGTTTTTAAACCCTTATAAAAATTACCTTTAACTTTATAAAAAACATATTATCACTTATATGTAATAAAATATATTTAGTAATAATTTTTTTAAAGTAAAATTTATTTTAAAAAATCGATTAATTCATCAAATGTAATGTCTTAATTAAAATTTCATATTACCCAAAAATACAATTTGTGTTTTATCGAATCTAAATCGAAATAATTTATAATGTAATAATAAGAAGTAAATATAACTACTATTCTATGAAAAAATAAAATATAAATATTCATATTAATATGTTCTTGATACATATCCCTTTATCACACTAGAAAAATACCTAAGGGTAAGGTTCTCTATGGTGAGATTTTCATTGGGTGGTTCGGTATACATGGTTTGGGCTATGATCTTGACGAGCTTGAACATATCCCATATATGATTTTACTCATTATTTAGTTGTTGGATCTCAGCTTGGGATTGTTCAAGGGAAAATCCTAGTGATTCTATCTCCGTTTGAAGCATTGATAAATGGGATTCATAGGGTATGATCCTACTGGTTGAGGCCATCACTTCCTTTGTCCATGTCAATTGGATTTTTCAAAACCCTATATTTATAATAATCATATGATAACTGTTAAATGACTATAATATCAATTGTTTTGATTATTAAAGGTATTTTAAATTTCATAGGATATAATAAAACCAAGGAATTGCATGAATTTTCTATAACCATAATACATAAAAGGGAATTTAACCAACCACAAAGGGAATTTTATTAATATAAGTTTGGATCATTACAATCTTCCCCCCTTAAGAGATTTCACTCTCAAAATTTCCATTTCACACACTAAAATAGATGAGGTTAATTTTGTTTCATCACCTCCTCAAGTTCCCACATCATTTATTTAAACTTTTTGTTTATCTGTAGAACTTTGTCTAGGTGCATTATCTTATTTGATATAACTTTATATCTATGATCTAAGATATTCATTGGCTTCACCTCAAATAAAAGATAATTATCTAATGGAACCTCCTCTAGATTCAAAAAAATTAAGGGGTATGGTATTTACTTCCTTATGAGATAAACATGTAACACATCATGTACATAATATAGGTTAGGTGGGAGTTCTAGTCGACAGACCACCACTCTGATGTGATCATGAATCTCAAAGAGACTGATGTATCTTGGACTAAGCTTTCACTTCTTCCCAAATATCATTAATTTTTTGCAAGGAGATATGGATAGGAATACCTTATCTCTATCCTTAAACTCAAAATCTCATCAATGATTTTCATCATAGATCTTATGTTGACTCTGAGCATCCCTGATGTTCTGTTAAATGGTTTTGACCTTTTCTACCATTTACCTGACCATTTTTGGACCTATTAGTTTGCATTCACCAACATAATCCCAACATTAAGGTATTATGCATCTCTTACCATAAAGGGATTCATATGGATATATTTGGATGCTTTATTGGTGTCTATTATTGTATGGTAACTCAACTAGAAAAATATATTGATCCCGTCCTCCTTTCAAGTCAATTGATAATGCTCTAAATATGTCCTCAAGTGTCTGGATAGTCTGATTAGATTTTCCATCAGTTTGATGGTGATAAGCCATGATGAAGTTCAATTTGGTATTTTGACAGTGTTGGAGACTATTCCATAACTTGGAGGTAAATATTGGATCTCAATCAGATACAATCTATAATGATTTTCCATGTAGCCTCACCACTTCTCTAATGTATATCCTTGCAATTTGATGGAGTGAGAAGTCATATCAAATTACAACGAAGTGAGTAGTATTTGTTAGAAGATCCACCATAACCCTTATAACATTATTTTCACTTGATGTCTTAGGAATACTTGGGAAAAATTCCATGGTTATATTTTCCCATTTCAATGTAGGTAGGGGTAATGGTTATGTGATCCCCTTGGATTTTTTCCTTGTATCATTCAGTTTCTAAAATACAAGACAACATAATGTATATTTTGTGATCTCCTTCTTTATATTATCCTATAAATACTTCTCTCGGAGATCTCGATACATCTTTGTGCTTCCTGGATGGATGAATAATTTTGATCTATGTGAATCATCCAAAAACTCTTTCTTTATCCCAAAATTTAATGCTATACATAATTGTGACCCAAATAATACAACTCCTTATACATTAATTTTGAACTCCAAGGATTTCCCTTCTCTAATAGCTTACACCATATTCTGAACCTCCACATCATCTCTTTAAGCATCCTTTATCTTCTCTAGAAGAGATGTTTGAGCAATAAGTTGTGAAAGTATTGATGATTTTCCTTCCTTTTGAATTACCTTGCGTATACATTTCAATTCAAAAAATATTAGATCCTTCTCAATTCTAATTAATGATAAAATTATTATATCCATTCTTCTTAAAGAATCCGCCATTTTATTAGGACGGTAGTGGATTGATCATTCATAGTCCATAATTAGTAGTAACTATCTTCACTGGTGTATATTCAACTCTTTTTATGTGAATATATACTTGAGGATCTTATGATAAATATCTATTTCACACTTATCCTCAAAGAGATAATGAAACCAAATTTTCAATATGAGTACCACTAGAACCAACTATAGATCATGTGTTGGGTAGTTATGCTCCTGAACTTTCAAATGACTTGATCCATTGTCTATCACTTTTTCATTCTGCATTAGCACACAACCCAATACCATTTTCCAATCATCGCATAATTCCATGAAAAGTTCCCCACATTTGGGTAGTGTAAATATAGGTGCAGTGATAAGCCTATTTTTCAAATCCTCAATGATTTATCCACATTAATTATTTCAAACAAACTTTAATCCCTTCTGAGTTATCTTAGTTAGAGGGTTTGAAAATCATGATAAATTTCTTACAGATCGATGATTGTACAAAGATAATATTAGGAAACTATGGATTTCTATCATAGTGGTTTGTATTGGAAAGCATCCAATTAGTTGTTTCATTGAAGGGTCCATAGATATCCCATTTCTTATAATAGTGTTCCCCAAGAAGGAGATTTACTTCATCAAAAACACACATTTACTATAATTTTCATTAATATTCTCATTTTTTAAGGTTCTTAGAAAAGTTCTCAAATTATACTCATTTTCCTCCTTTCTTTGGGATTATATTAGAATACCATCTATAAATACTACCAAACAATTTTCAAGGTAATATCTAAATACTCTATTCATCAAGTACATAAAGATTTTTGGAGCATTAGTGGGTCTAAATGGAATTAATATGTAACCCTAGTGCTCATACCTTGTATGGAAATTAGTCTTGAGGATATCCTCCTTATTCACCCTTACTTGATAATACCCTAACTAAAGATCCACCATGGAGAAGTATTGAGCTCCACATATCTGATCAAACTATTAATTAATTCATGGCATAGGATACCTGTTCTTTATCGTGATCTTGTTGAGCTCGTGATAATAAATGAAAAGGAACATTGACCCATCATTCTTCTTGATGAATAGGACTGGTGCACCCCATAATGAAGCACATGGGTGTATGGACACTTTATCTAGATTCTCATGTACTTGTTTCTTCATATCCTCTATTCAACCACATATATTTTATATAAAGTATTAGATATTGGAAAACCCCTATGTATAAGCTCTATTGAAAATTTAACATCATGGCTAAGAGGAAGACCAAACAATTCTTTGGGAAACACTTTTTTTATTCCCTCAAAATGGGCATGTCTTCAAGAATAATCTTTTCCTTAGACTCAATCATTTGAGCTAGATATGATTTATTTTAGGTTAATAATATCCATTCATGAGATGTTGGTGTTAAATAATATTCATCCATGTCCTTTCACTTATACAAAATCATAGGACGATTCATGATACAGAGAGGGATTTCTTTATAATGACAATTTATATTGGATCTCTGTAAGGAAATCAATACCAATAATTGCATAAAGTTACACCTAAGGTATAATCAAAGGTTTATTTGGAAATTTTATCCCGAAAAGTTTTACAGGGGAGGAGTTATATACTTGGGATGCAATAATTTCCCCACTTTTAGTTTTCACTGATTGCTCTACTTCCATTATTTTTGTGGGTGTTTGAACAGTTCTACTAAACTTACATGATATGGAGGAATGAATAAAAATATAATCCAAAATAATATTCATTATTCTTGAATGAATAAATAGAATACATTATACAACTTAATTTTTAGGATCCACTTTAGTATCTTTCATGGCATAAGCTTTACCTTGCTACCATGGAGCTAGTTGGCAGTGATTTTCCCCGATCAACCTTGCTTTAGTGAATTAGTTTGAAAAGTACCCTTTTTCCTTGTAATTAAAAAATTGGAAAAAAGGATAAGGGTTAACTAGAGTATTACTCTCCTCCATTACATTTTTCAGTTTCTCTAACAAAAAATTTATAGCTAGGTGACCTTCCTTCCCACACCTAAAGCATTTCCTCACCCCCTTCAAGTAATTTTCAGGGTGCTTCTTTCTGCACTTTTGATAAGTGGGATATTGAAATTTATTACAATCATTTGATTTATCCATTTCAACACTACAAATAAACTCTACATTATTTTTATTATTCCTATGATACCAATAATATTCACTAATCTTCATTTTGATTGTGAGAGTACATCAGAAAATTTCTTCATAGCTATCAACGTCTCAGATTGTGAGGGCCTTTATTAGGCTTGGTTTTATCCCACCAAATAAGCGGTCAAATTTTTATTCAGGGGTAATGAAAAATCTAGAGGCATATCATGAAAGTATTTTGAGGTTTTCCCCATATACCCCAATGTATTCATCATCTTTTTTACTTGAGTGAAATGAAATCTCTTTCCATTTTAAGATGAATAGTGAAAGGAAAATATTTTTTGAAAAACATTTTCTGGAATTCCTTTGACCCATTTCTTCAATATATTCCTTAGGATTTTTATTCTTGATAAATTTCAAAAACTAATCAGATTCTAAATCCATATGATAAAAAACTAGTATAACCTTTTCTTTATTGAAACATTGAATTATGGATAATATCTTCTAAATAGAGTTGATCCATTTTTACGTTATTAAGGGATTAGTTGATCTTTGGAATGTCAGAGGCCTTTATCACATAAAGGTATCTATATTAGCTTGTTATTTCTTTGAGGTATTTGGGTGTTCCTCCTGATTTGGGTTTCTATTCAGGACCTGAGTCAACTGAGAGAGTATTATCACAAAGTTTGTGATTCCTGATCCCATCAGGTTGGTCATCTCATTTGGGTTGTAATCAGATTTCCCTTTACATTGGTTGTTTACTCGGTTCCTCCAATTTCTGGCCATTGGCTAGAATAAAGGGAAAATTATAGATTATTGGTTTTAAACTATTAAACACATAGATGGTAATCTAATTAAAGGAATAATTTTTAAATTGCATTTATTTCCTAAAATTATGAATTTATAGGATACAATCTATGTTATCCATGATCTATTTTCTAACATAGACACTTATGATAATTTTTATTCCCTTAACACTGGTTCATAATGAGATTGTGAATTTACCAAAGAATATACCTAGGAGTGTCACACTTGGTGTGATTAAGTCATATTTTAATGAACTGGTTCCCGATCACATCTATTTCAATGTGGTGTTTTTGGGTTTCGTCCCTTGTTACATTTGTGCCCAAGCTACACCCGCTTGTAGTATATAGACATGGATGTATTTTCTTGGAAACCACTTCCTCTATAATTTACCAAAATTTAGGTATGTCTTCTTATGTTTGGAATTATCCCTAGGGCTTTCTATTTATTTTTCTAATCCTAATCCAAAAAATAGTTAAACATTCCTTTGATGCAAACTATGATAACCCTTATCTTTATTACATGTTAATCTATGATTTATTACATAAAGGTACACATAATATATCATAGAATATTGATAGGTATAGTGTCTTTGGTTAATTAGGTACATTACATAGCAACTTAATATTGTTGGGGTGTACATTTTCGTTATTGAAAACTTCCTTAAAATGCTCACAATATTCCATCATACTTAAATCTATATGGGATAACCTGAGAACATATATAAGAAAGGGGTGATATATAAAGACCATTAAGGTAATAAACATGGAATAACATGAAGAAATTATTATAGTTTAGACAATAAGAAATTCAATGTGATATATAAAGGGTGATAATCATAAATCTGAACAAAGAGGCACTGTATAGAATAATAACATAAAGGAATCTTGGGAAAGTGGGAACAACTTTAAACATGACATCATAAACATAGGTCAAGGATAACCATCAAGACATAATAACATGATAAAAAAATTAAAATTATGGATTAGGTTCACTCCCTAATCCCTTTCATGATGTATCGTGAGACTAAAATATTACCCAATGCATTGGAGCGCTATATAATTCTAGGTGCACTTGTCACTTTCATATCAGGTGCATGCATGAGTGTGGCACATAGGAAATTCAATATAGAATTGTATTTAATAATATTTAATTCCACAAATAAAGAGTTTCGGATAAATAAATGGAAATCCCCAATCAAAAAAGTATAAGTTCATAAAGTTGAACACCCTTGATAGGAAATGGGTATGGGTATTCTCTACACAATTGTTTGGCACAGAAAATCACAGTGAAATTTCAACAGCATAACAGGGGAACATAAATGTACATGGTAGGGATTAATGAGAATGAAAGGGGAATATCATAATTTAAAAATTATAAGGGATGTAAGGAGGATATGGAACAACATATCCCAACATAGGAATTAGTGATAAAAGGCATAAGAAAATGAAGATTCTTGAATAAATAGGAGAAGGAGAGGATCCCTTACCTTGAGAGGGGTATTCAAAAATCTTGGGAAGAGCTTATTGGGAGATTAGGGGAAACTTTGGAGGATTACAAAGTGGATAGGGAAGATTAAGGACATGATCTATGTTTTTGAAGTGAAGATTAATGGGATTTTTGGTGGGTTTATATAGGAAAAGAGAGAAATTTTCTTTATTATTTCCCAAATCTTGGTTATGGACTCAATATAATAAATTAATAAACACTAAAAACCATCCCAAGGTTTTTCCCATGGTTTCTTCTATAGGGGATTATTTTTCTTTATTTTATAATTCCAAGGTCCAAAATTATAAAAATATTACCCTTCGTGACGTGGAAGTGCATCATGGTCAAAAAGAATTGATTTAAAAATCTTAAAATATAATATACGTTTTGGAGGATTCATAAGGGGTTTATAAAATTAATCAAATAAAATAATAAACACATTATTTTAAATTAAAAATATATTTTTTCATGGATACCTTTTAAATAATTTATTACATCACTTTTTGAGTGATTATAGTGTCATAATACACACTATATATTTATACCATATTTAATTTTTACTTGAAAATTAGATTGTATTAGAAATTTATGAAAAATTAAATGTTGGATAATTTCAAAATTATTATTCCAAAAGTAATATCTATTTTAACAGATTACTTTTATAAATATGTCAATTTTTACTTTTAAAATCATAATAGACACTTATTGAGAAATGCTAGGTTTTTTGACAATAACATTTTTCAAACACTTATAAAAATTACATTTGAATTTGTAAAAAATATATTTTAATTTATATTTAATAAAAACTATTTTTATGATATTTTTTAATGTATCATTTATTTAAAAAATTCATTAATTCGTCAAAAGAAATGTCTAAATTGAAATTCCATGTTACCGAAAAATATAATTTGTGTTTTATCAAATAAAAATCATTTATCAAGTAATAATAGGAAGTAAATATAACTATTATTATATTGAAAAATATAATGTGTGTATATATATATATATTCAAATTATTAGGGTGTTGATACATATCCCATTATTACATTATAATATTCCCAAAAGGTAGCGTGCATGACGATGAGATTTTCGTGGTGTGATTCGACTTACATGGTTTGTCTCATGATCCCAAGGAGCATGAAATTATACTATAAATGGTTGTTATCATGCTTTAGTTATTGGATCTTAGCTTGGGGTTGGTCAAGGTAAAAGTACAATGATTATATCTCCCTCAAAAGCTCCAATAGATGGGCTTTATAGGGTTTGATCCTACTGGTTGAGGCCATCACTTCATTTGTTTATGTTAATTGGATTTTTCCAAAACCTATATTTATTCTAATTATATGATCAATGTTCATAGACTATATTATCAATGATTATGATTTTTCAAATTATTTTAAATCTGATGAGATATAATAAAACCAAGTTTATGAGTTTTATATAACCATAATACATAATAGGGAATTTTATTTAACCATAAAGGGGATTTTATTTATAAAGTTTCGGATAATTACAATTTAATTTTCATCTTTTCTCTTATTCTTAAACACAATTTCCTTCTAAATTTCATAATAAATTATAATACTATATAAATAATATAATGAGAGTATACCCAGATCATAATACTTAAGTTCCAAATTATTTGCATCATACCTGTCTGATAAAATACATAGTACTTTCCTGATAATAGTAGAATCCTACCACTTTTCAGAAGAACCTAGGATTATGCTCATAATTTGGTTAAAAAGAGTGAATAATTTATCCAATTTCTTATCATCATTCATTTTAAAATATTCATATTTCAAACATTAAACTTATAATTTTTACTTTTTCACTTTCACATTGCCTTCAAAAATGTTTTCAAATCTGTCCTAAATAAATTTTGTTGTCTTAATCCCTTTAAACTTGGGAAATAATTTATTTTAAAGAGAGACATGATAGAATTATGAGCATCAACAAAATTATCCCAATTCCTCCTATCGGCTACTATCCCAACAATACCCTTATCATATGGAAAAAACCATTAGTTACAGCCTCTAAAACATCTATAATAATTGATACAAGTATGTTAACATCCGATATTTATATATATAATAATTTTCCTATTTAAATAAATAATTCGATTATTTTTAACCATATTAAGGTTTTTCATGTTCAAAATATAAATATAGATACTAAATACTCAAAAAAATAGGATCAATTTCTCATTAGACTCCAAAATGTAGAAAGTGTTCAAAGGAATCCTGAATTCTTTGATACCACATGAAAAGGACCCAGAAGATCAAAGAAACTTTACTAGGGGTGAATGATTAAATTAAATTTGATTTTATGTTTCTTTAGAAACAACCATATCTACCTATTAATGTGATGGAAAAAGCCACTTTCACACACAAAAAATCATACACACAAAAGTCACAATTATTTTATAAGGTTCACTACACAAAATGAGTAGTTAATCCTTAATATGATGTTTACCAGAAAAGACCATACAGTCTAACATTATTATCATTTTGGATTAAAAAAAGAATGTTTTATCCTTGAATTAATTTTACACAAAAAATTCTCCTGACCCTATAAAGTGATCCTATACTAACAAAGTTATATATAATCTATTCACTTATAAGAGTGTCTTCAACAAGATCATTCTTCCATCATGTTTTCATAGTGATACTTCATATTTTTATTTCTCTTCTTCATAATATTCCTATTCTTATTCCTCTTAATATTCTTCTTATACTTTCATAGTAGTAATTATTGTCCCATATTTTTCTACAACACTAACAATATTCAATTTTCTCTAAATATTTCATGGAAAGAGAATATTATTCGTGTTTGAATTTTAATTTCAAATTCAAATTCAAGAAAAAAAATTCATTTGATTATTTCTTCAACATCTTATAAATCCTCATTATTCTTCTTCACTATTTTAAATATTTCTATTTGGAAACTTGGATAATTAACAATGTGAAAATATCCATCTTGGTGTGACAAAACAATTACCCCTAAATTAGTTCAAAAATTTCATACAACCATGGTGTGAAATAATCCTTTATGATACAACACTTCTATTCCTTTTTCTCTAGGTCAAAATATCATGTTTTGACACAATGTATAATAATGTGATACATTTAATCAAATAAAAATAGATAAAATGATATGAATTATGCATTTTTATCTTGATGTACCAAATTCCTTCATGGTACAACACTTCCTTTCCTTTTTCTCCCCTCTTGCATGTCATAGTGTAACACCATTCATAATTACGTGATGAATTTAATTACATTAAAATAGAAAAAAATTATAAGAATCATGACTTCACATCATGATATAAACAACTCCTTAATTGTATAACCCTTATCTCCATTTTTCTTCCATTATGTGGCCTTATCAAAGTAGATTGACTACCTCTTAAATAACATAGATAGTACCAACCATTATTAATCCATGTCTTGTATCATTTCACGACTAGTACCATAAAAACATGTGATAAATCAAAATAATTTATTCATACATTCATTTCATCATAGAATGAAAAATATATTAATGTCCTGAACCTTTTTATTCTTTTGAAAATTTAACTTATGAGTATAATTTAATCACCTTTAAACTTCTTAATAACAATTAGTTTAAATGATGAACTTTATTTTATTTGAGTTTGAACATAATTTATGTATTAAAATAAAAATTAAACACAATAACCATATCCAATTTATTCAACTCTTAAATTATAATTATTTAACTTCTCAACAACATCTTCAATCATATATTCAACATTTACTAACCATGGAATATTTGTCTTTCCTTTTAGAAGTTATAGGTGCCTGTCCAGAAGAATGGGGAACCACTCGATTAAAGTATGTTTAGGGTCCTCCATAGTAGACTAAGATGAATCAACTATTTGATCTAACATGTTCCTACAAATTAAATTAATAAAAAATTAGTAAAATATTATTCAAATCTAACTATTGACATATAAAATTGAATAAAAATTTGAAAATGATACAACCAAACTAGAATAAAGACTATTTTTATCAAATTTCTTAAAGTATTTAAGTAAAATTCTAAAATTAATGATAATAGTATTTAGGATACATGAAATAATATATATAGAATAAAACAAAACTTATGTAATATTTAAAATGATAAAAATATCATAAAAATATTTATATTTATATATAATGAATTTTCAAGTACTAAAAAAATAGTTTATCATATTTTTTAAAATATATGAATTAAATAATAATATAATTAGAAATAATATATCTCAAATTTTGAAAAATATGAATAGTTAAATAGGAAATAAAAAAATAGTACTTGAAATATTATGAGATTACTAAAGAATTGACTTCCCACGTTCCTTCATTATATTTCCATATTAATGGATCCATAGAGAAACTATTGTCATAAATATCCTCTGATTATATTTCAATAGAAGTTGGGATCACATATAATTCATCATCACCATCAACATTTTCATTACTAAAATAACAATTTTTCCTTGAAAAACAATAAACAACTGAATATTTGATGGATCAAGAATATATAAAAAATATTTTTCATCTGTTTCCATGATAAATAGGTTACCTATGTATCCCAATACATTAAAATCTAAAAGTTTCATTCTGAATTCATCATTTTTAACATTACTATTACCAATAAATCATTTATATTTTAAAATAAAAAATTGAAATTTAATGTAATCAATCTCCCATATATCTTTAATAACTTCATGATATGAACTTGATGCAAAGATTGGATTTTTTTTCTTTTTCACCCAAAAAATGCATATCTTCATCAAACACCAATAAACAACTATTTTGAATTAAACTTTTTCCCCTAGTATTTAGTATAAAATGTAAAACCATTAATTTCATACTCGATTGATTTAATAAATTTTGACTTACTCTACCCGCTAACCATATCAATATTTCTGATGAATCAGATCTACAATTACTGGTCTCATTAAACCATGGAATAATAGTTTTTATGATCATTCATTACACACATATCATTCTTATATAGATAAAATTGTTTTAGAAAATTAATATATGATGTTGTATATGAAAAAGCATCATCTAGGTCATAATATGTCTACATTATTTTATCACATGTTAGTGACTTTATTTTCAATCCATGGATTCCCTTTATCTAAAAAACTAACTCTTTCATGGAGAGATATAGGAAAAACAATGTCCTACATTATAGGTAAGTAGTGTGTAAAAAACTCTTCCTCCTCCTTAGAAATACACTGATAAAAAATGAAGGCTTCTAATTTATGTGAATTCTTAATATACCCCCTTCAATATCTCTGTATACCTTTTTAAAGGGTAAATCCATGTAACGTCCTGTTACTATTTTCAGCTACTCCTTAACCCCCTTTTTTATCATGCTTTGGTTGGGTCTATTTTAGGAGTGATTCAGGTGAAAGTTTGAATTTTTTTTGTAATTTTCTAGGTTGTGAATGATTAGCTCACAGTTTTCCCAAACTGTGCACACACCTATTTGAAACTATGAAATCCCAAATAGTATGGGTTTGCATGGCTGGAAAATAGTTTGAAAAATTATGCACCCCCTCTAGGAAATTGTACATGCTGATTTTTTCATTTATTAAATTAAAAATTCCTAAACCCCCATTTAGATACCCCCTCAACCCTAACTCATGATTTTACAAAATAATAAGACCTTGGATCTCCCAAGTACCAATTTTTCCTCCTCCAAACCCCTATCAAAGAAAATCAATGTGTGACAATTTTCCTTCGATCTCTCCTCAGTAAGAGTTCTGCTTTCATTCCTTATCTCCCACTCACTTCCTATCTCCTCTTTAGGGTTTGATAGATATCCATGTTATTAAAGGATATAATCTTTATTGTTTTAGATCTTGAATATAGTTTTTACTCTTGAATCTTTATTTTCAATGTTTTGGGTTGAAGTTTCCCATTACAAACGTTGTGAGACATGATCTCTTTGGTTCAGAAGGTGGTTCCATTTAATATTTTCCAATTGATTTAACCCTAAATTGCTAGATTGTTTTAATTAATTTCAGTTAAATTTTGTAAATACTATTTAGAGTGGATTGGGATTTTTATTTTCATCAACATGAAAACTAGAAAAAATCCCAATTACAGTGAATTGGGGTGTAATTTGGATTTTATGGAAATATATGAAATGAAATTTTAGAATTAAATTGTGAAATTTATTTTTGAAATTGATTTCATTTTATTTATTTTAGAAAAATGGATTAAATAATTTTTATAAGAACCCATTGTTTTTATCTCAAAAAAATTCATTAATTGATTAAAATCCCATGTATTGGTTTTTAAAGAGAAATTGAAATATTGAAATGGAAAATGGGGCAATTTTATTTTGAAATGTTTTGAAATAATTTTCCCATTTTTGATTATTGTTTGAGAACATGAAATCCTAGGTAGTTAGTGAGTTATTTAGTATAACACTCAATTATCTATTTAAAAATATAAAAAAATATAATGTAGTAGATCACATCCCTGGTGGAATGGTGATGAGGCCTCTTTGACCAGTGTTTGAGGGACATGTCTACACATACTTCCATGATCACCAATTCGAGTGTTTGAGGATCCCATAACCTAGAACTATCATACCTCTTAATATATTACCATGCTTCTCATTCTTAATGGTTTGATATATATTCCATTTTTTTAAACTACTTTACATATTACTTGTGGATTTATATAAAATATTTTATTTAAAATTCTTATTAATCTATTATGTAATCTATTGTGAGAACCTACTGGGATTTTATATCACACCCTACCCATTTCTTCTATTGTTTGTAGATTTCCTTCTGATAGGTTTGAGAAAGGGAAAATAAATACTTAGAGGTTGTGGTTGTTGATCTTTGGGCTTGGAGTGTTGGGTCTGTTGGGACTTGGGTTTTTTCCCATTATATTTTTCTAGTAATTTGGGGTTTTACTTTGGGTTTATATACCTATTCTCCCTATAGAGTATTCTTTCAAGCATACTGAATTGCAACTACTTATTCTATTGTTTATGTTCCGAAAACCATTCCCTCTTTATATATTATGATGTTAGGTGCTAGTGGCTAACCTATGGGGATTTGGAACACCCTTCGGGTTATGTTAGGACCAGATCAGTTATCAGGGTACAAGGTTATCTAGTTAGTTCATGAAAAAAAGGTATCAAAGGGGTAGGTTAATCATATTTCCTTGATACCAGTATGTAGTTATGAAATCTTGTCTGGACTTAAGAGGTATTTGTGAGTGAGTTCATGACCATCTCTCTCCATAATGATCCATAAGTCACCATAGGTAGTTTTGTAAATATCTTTTGTTGATTAGTTCTTTTATTTTCTATTATTTTGATTCAGATAGTTGAAATCCAAATCTTATTTATCTATCTGATGGGATTAATTTCTCTATTGATCTTGTTTGAGTATTTTTCTGAGTATCCTTTCAAATTTATTCAATTTTTCTTCTAATTTTGTGTATAATTATGCCTCTAAGAAGACATGTGAATAGAATATAGGAGGAAGATGATTATAAACCATAATGACGAAATCCTCTCATGGAATAGAATCTTGTTGAAGTTATTGAGCATGTTTTCCAAGCTCAGGGATAGCCACCTTCATCCATTCCCATTCAAGATCCAATTGTATAACCCGAAAGGTAAGAATTTAGGATTCATTCTTAGGAGTTCCTTTTCTAGAAGGCTCCAATTTTCCGAGGATCAAAAAATCCTCAAAAGGATGGGGATTGGTTGAGGGGCATCAATATTTTGTTCTAGTTCATGGAAATTCCTAATGAAATCAAGTTGAAATGTGCCACCTTTAATATGGAAAGACCTAGTAGGAGATGGCGAGACATGATGGTAATTACAAAGATGAATGAGGTCATATGTCAGAATTAATTTAAAAACATATTCACCAACTAGTTCTATACCAAGTCGATGGTGTTAGCTAAGGCTATAAATTTTGTCAAACTCGAGCAGGCTGATAGGACCGTGATGGAATATGAAAATATCTTCACTGATCTTGTGTAGTTTTTACTTGATATAGTATATAATGATAAGATTGAGACTCTATGATTTGAGATGGGACTTTGATATAATATTCGTTCTTAGGTTTTCTTACTGAATATCCCTTCTTACACTAACGTATTGGATAAAGAATTGATAGTGGTGATGGACCTGGCTGGAAAGTCAGTGTTGATGGGAGTTCCTTTTTCTCTCAATGTATTTATGAGTACTTAAAAGTAAATATAAAGTGTGGGGATTCTTGTGGTAGTTATATATTGTAGGGTTTTTATAAATTTTCAAATTTCTTGGCAGAGGCCCTTTGGTTTTCTACCCGTGTGGCAAGATTGGGCACTCGAAACAGGTTTTTACTAAGGAACCCAAGATATGTGGTTCATGTGGACACTCAGGTCACCTAAAGAAATTATTTCATGTCTATTCTACTCCACATAGTGGCACATGATCATCGATGCCAAAAATTATTGTATTGCAATTAGATGCTTCACAACAAAAGGGGTTCGAACCATAAGCATAAAAAATGAATCTTATTCATATAGTGGAAGAGTATCCAAAGGAATCAGATACATATCCATCAAATGCGAGAGGTACCATCACTATAGATTCATTATTAGTGACTGCTTGATTTGATACTAGTTCATCTCATTCATTTATATTGACTCATATTGTAATTTTTTTAAGTCTTTCTATGGAGCTATTATCTTATGTAATGAATATTATTACACCCCTCAGTATGAAGAGAGATCAGGGTCACCATTTACCTTCTTGTATTTTCTCGTTATTATATATCAATATTACTTGGGATTTTCTATTTCTCGACATGAAACCTCTTGATGTCATTTTTGGTATGGATTAGATCATTACAAATAAATCCTGAATTGATTGTAATCTATAGTGGGTCCTCTTTACTACACCTGATGGGGCGTGCCATATATTTTAGGGATAATGGGACCTGAGGTCGAGAAGATTTGGACATTCTTATCCATATTTTAGAAAAGTGATATCTATGTTCACTTTTAATCTAGATCGAGAATCCTTGAGTGATGATCTCCCTCTAGTTTTCATCAAGTTTCCAAATGTTTTTCCCTTTGTCCACTCTGGTTTACCCTAGCAAGGGAGGTAGAGTATTCTACCGATTTAATACTTGGAACTCAACCATTGTTTACTCCTTCTGACCACATAAAACCAGCTAAAGTGAAAGAATTAAAGACTCAGCTAGATGATCTTTTAGAGAAAGGATTTATACACCCATGTTTTTCACCTTGGGTAGTTCTTATTCAATTTACTAAGAAAGATGAGGGAAAACATCTCCTTTATGCTGATTTATGAAAGTTCAATTGAGTTATGGTAAAAAAAAGAATCCATTACCACATATTTGTGATTTTTTCACCAGTTGAAAGGTGTGGAGTGGTTATTGAAGATTGTTCTTCGATATGGTTATCACCAGTTGAGAATAAAAGAATCTAACATTTAGAAAAATAGATTTCGGAGTAGGTATGACCATTATGAGTACCTTTTCATTCCCTTTGGTCTAACCAATGCTCCTGTAGTCTTTAATGATTTAATGAACAAAATATTCCCTGAGTATCTTGATACTTTCAGGATGGTCATTGTGGATGACATCATTTTTTACTCTAAGTACGAGGAGGATCATGTGAATCATCTAAGAGCATTCCTGAAATTATTTATAAATTACTAAATTCATTCCAATATTTTGAAATGTGATATTTTTATTCATGGAGTTAAATTCTTAGGACACATGGTGTCGGAACATATTATCTCAATTGATCCTGAGAAGGTGAAAGTTGTTTTGACCTGGGATCAACCATAGAAAGTTTTTTAGATTCATATATTATTAGGTTTAGCTGGATATTTCATTTAGTTTGTAAAGGATTTATCAAATTTTTCTTCTCTGGTGACTGCTCAAACTCAGAAGGTGTAAAGTTTGTTTGGTATGAGAAATTTCAGAGTTATTTTGTTGAGCTGAAATGTCTTTTGACTACTATGCCAATTTTTACTCTTCTAGTGGTTGGGTAGGGCTATGATATCTTTTGTGATGCAGCATGTTTAGGTTTGGGTTATTTTATTATGAGGGGTGATCATTTCAATTATTATGGATCCCAATATATTAGGACAAATGAGAATAATTACCCAACCCATGACCTTGAATTGGAAGTTGTGATGCATGCACTTAATATTTCGAAGAATTATCTTTTTAAAGAAAGGATTATTATATATTATGTCCACAAGATCTTGAGTTATATCTTCTCTCAAAAGTATTATAATATCCACCACAGGTTTTGGGTGGAATACTCACTTTTTTTTACTTTGACATTTCTTATACCTCAAGGAAATGGAATGTCCTCACAGATGCTATGAGAAGGAAACTTTTGACCCAGGTCATGAATGAATATTTAGAAGAGTAGAACTTAATGGATATTTTTGCACAGTTTCATATTAGAGTTTGGGAAATAGGGGATGAGGTTGTTTTCCTCTATTAACTTGACCTCCACTCTTCTCAATATGATTATTCAAGAATATCATCTTGATAGTGATTTCTGTGGCATTAGAAAATCTCTTTATGGGGGGAAGACAATAACTGAGTGGTCATTATCCATGGTGGGTTTTCTATTTTTTCATAATCATTTTGTTGTGCTATTATTGGTAAGCAAAATTGTAGTAAGCTATTCCCATAATTCCTATCGGGAAGTGAACACATGAACCATGAAGATGTTTTATTAAATTCAACATCAATTCTGGTGGCTAGGTATGAGACGAGGCATTTCAGATTTTGTATGTTGTTTTTATACTTACCAATAGGTTGAGAATGAGCACAATAGACCTTTTGGTTTTATTTATCCACTTCCAGTGCCAACTTCGGATTGGGATGAGATACTTGAGAAGTTTTTGGTTGGGTATATATGTACTTAGGGAAAAAGGATTGTGATATGGGTTGTGATCAATAGGATGACTAAATCAACTCAATTTTTACCCATTTTTCATACAACCAAAGTCGAGAACTTTGTAAATCTCTATATGAAATAGATTGTTCATTTTCATGGAGTTTCATCTTTTATAGTATTTGATATATATCCCCATTTTAATTGTCACTTTTTGGAGAGTAATTTTTGAGGAATTAGGATCTCAGGTTCATTTGGGTACAACATATCATCCACTGTCGAATGGGTAGATATAGAGGGATATACATATTTTTGATTATTTTCTCTATTCCATCGTTCTTTAATTTAGTTGAGATTGGAAATAAAATTTAGAGTTTGTTTAGTTTTTTATAATAATATTCATTAGTCCATGATTAGGATGGATCGGTTTGAGGCATTTTATGGTCAACCTGGTAAATCTTCATTGTGTTGGTCATAGATTGGTTAAAGTTACTTGGTTGGACCAAGATTGGTTCAAGAGATAGTGATAAAGCTAAATTTGATCCATCAAGGAATTTTGATGGCATAGGTCTAGTATAAGTCTTATTCTGATCATATTTTTAGACCATTGGAATTTTTAGTTGGTGATCAGGTGATATTGAAAGTTTCACCTCTATTGGGTCATTGATAGATTAGGTGGAAAGGGAAGATTATTCTTCATTTTGTGGGACCTTTTGAGGTTGTTGAGAAGGTGAGGAAGGTTCCTTACCATTTATCACTTCCTACACAGATGAATTTAATACATGATGTGTTTCATGTATCGTAGCTGCAAAAGTATCTTGCAGATCCATATCATGTACTAAGCTTGAGTGATCTTCAGGTCGAACCTGATTTATATATGACTAAGAATATAGTTAGTATAATTGATTCTAAAATTAAGATACCTTTGGTTTTAGATCTATGGAATCATGGATCTGATTCTCAGGAGATATAGTATAGAGAGAGACACTTATCAGAGAGAAATGGCCTCATCTTTTTGACAAGGAGGTTTCTTAATAGGATTTTTGTTGACAAAAAATTTCTACAATGGGAAGGTTGTAAAATCATATTAGATTTTTCAGGTACTCTTTAACACCATTTTGATCATTCTTTGGTTGGGTCTAGTTTTGGGGTGCTTCAAGTGAAGGTTTTGAATTTTTTGGAATTTTCTGGGTTGTGTACAGTTGGCACACGATTTTCCCCCCACCTAGGGGAAACCGTCAAAAAACAGTGGTTGGGGTTTTCATGGATAGAACATGTTTTGAAAAACCATTCACCCACCTAGTAGAAACTCTTCACCCCTTTATATGGGAGCATGGTTTGGGAACATAGGTTGACAAACAATGTAGGGCCTTCCAGGAAACCTTTCATACTGACTTTTTTATTCCTAAAATTAAATTAAAAATTCCCACACCCAAATTTAGACATCCCCTTATACATAAATATAGATTTGATGAAATACTAGGTCCTTATAGCTCCTAATAACTAATTTTGGATTCTTCAATCCCCTTTCATAGTGAATCAAAGTGTGTTGATCATTATTTGACATCTCCCAAGTAGGATTTATTCTTCCGTTCCTTCTCTATAACTCTCTTACTCTCTCCTCATTAAGGTTTTATATACATCCATGTTGTTAGAGGATCTAATATCTATTGGGTTAGATCTTGAATCTAGGATTTATTCTCGAATCTCCTTTACCAGCGTTTTGCGTTATATTTTCCAATTGTGGGCATTTTGAGAAATGATATATTTGTTTTATTAGGTGGTTCCATTAAAGCTTTTCCAATTGATTTAAACCACAATTTTTTTACTTTTTTTAATTGTTTTCAATTAAATTCTAAAAATACAATTCAGTGTGAGTTGGGATCTTGATTTTCTTTGGCATGAGAATGGGGAAAATCCCCCTAATTCTAGTGAATTGGGGTATGATTTGGAATTGATAAAAAAAATGTGGAATAAAATTATGAAATTAAATAATGAAATTTATTTTTGAAATTGAATTAAATTTTTTTTGAGAAAAATAGATTAAATCATTTTGATAAGAACCCAATTTGTTTATCCCAAAAAAGGCATGAAATGATTAAAAACCCATGTATTGGTTTTTAAAGAAAAATTTGAATATTTAAATGAAAAATTGGGAAATTTTATTTTGAATAGTTTTAAAATAATTTTTCCATTATTCATTATTGTTTCAAAACGTGAAATCCTAGGTAGTTAAGGAGTTATTTGGGACCACTACTACAAAAAGGCCTTTAATAGCACTATAATAAGCATGTATTAACACTACAAAAGTGTTGAAAACTGGATCATAGTTGAGATCCCAAAGATTTTTTCAGTTCTAAAAAAGAACTTTTAAGGGAACCCTTTAATAGCGCTAAAAAAGATCTGTCAAAATGGTTCCTTAACAATTCTTTTTAGAACTATTAATTGAAACTTTTAAGAGTGAATTTTTTAGCTCTCTTAAAGTGGTCCATTAATAGAATTTTTTAGTGTTGGTAAATGCATCACTATTAAAGAAGGTAAAATTTTTTGGACCGCTATGAGCCTAACCCCTTTATGAACGCTTCCACGACACCTTTAAAGGAACACCGTCCACCTTTGTAAGTTCCTTTCACCCAACCACCCCTTTTATCAGTGCCTTGGAAATTTCCAACCTCATTCACACCTACCTAGATTTTAACCCTACACCTCTACTTTGAAGATGGAATTCCTTTACCACTACACCATTTTTTTGTTGACTATTTAATGATATTTCTATTTATTTATATATTTATTTACAGATATACACACACACACACACACACACACACACACACACACATATATATATTTACATATATATTTTTTATTCATATATTTATATAATTATTTCTAAATACAATTATAAAATATGTGTGTGTGTATGATATATATATACTTATATTTATTTAAATATATTATATGTTATATTAATTTTGATATACTATAATATAATATAAAAATATATCTATTTATTAATACACACATATATGAATATATAAATATTATAAATATATTTCTATGATGTAAAAAATGGTTAGATAGTTTTTTTAGATACATTTTTAAAATATTTATTTATTTAAATATATTAAATACATACGTTTACATAAATTTGTTGATATATTTATTTATATGAGAGATTTACAATAAATAAAAATAAGAAAATATGAATATATTTAATTATAAATAAAATTAATTTACAAAAAATGATAAAATTTCAAAAACATAAAATCAATATGAATGTTATACATAAGAATAAATTGTTTTCCACCAAAAAAGGCAATAAAACCCCCTTAGATGAGGATGAAAATCCATCGAATGTTAAAAAATTAGGGAACCCTGTCTAAAAATCAGTTTTGAGGCCTTTTGGGCCTTTTTTGGACTCAAAAAATGTAATAGAGATTTACCTGTATCACTACGAAAATAGAGCTCATCGTAAGTTTAGATTTGATATGTGGTAGAGCCCACACGAACACCCATATCAATAGTTATGACAATTTGAAGTTCGAGTTACATTTTCAACTTATTTTAGATATTTTATTAATTTTTTTATTCTTTCTTTTTCAAATTGATATCAAATGACTATTACTCGGTAATAATAAGAAAGTTATTAATTATTTTTTTAGTTATTTTATTAACTATTTTTACTAAATGTATTATATATTAAGTGTAAATTCTCATTTACCTTATTTAAAAAATATTTTAAAAATATATATTATAATTATATCAATATAAATATATAAATATATAAACATATTATTTTTAATGAAATATAATTTTCTTGAAGTATAACCTTACCATCGCTACAAAAAAGCACTGATAAAGGGGTGTATTTATCCATTCTTCTAAAAAAGAACTCATAAACACCCTCACTTTATCAGTGATTTTTTACAAGCACAAATAAAAGACCACATTTATAAGAACTTTTTTAAAATAATTTATAAAGGGTGTAACTTTATCAGTACTTGTTAAAAAGAATTAATAAATTCCCCCTTTAACAGTACTGCCAAAGGGGTCTTTAACAATGCTTTTAGCTAGTGTTGTTAAAGCCCTAGTACTGGATAAACTCGGTTTTGTAGTAGTTGACAATACCCTATTGTCGCTTTATTGAACAAATAAAACAAAATGTTGCAGATCACATCCTTGATGGGATGGTGATGAGTCCTCTTTGACCAGTGTCTAAGGGATGTGTGTACACATATTTTTTGTGATCACCTATTCGAGTGTGTGAGGATCCCATAACCAAGGACTATCATAAATCATGTAGGATGACCATGTTTCTCATTTTTAATGCTATGATATATATGCCATTGTTTTTAATACTACTTTACATATGAATTGTAAATTTATATAAATTGGTTTATATAAAAATTTTATTAATCCGTTGTTTTGAAATGTTTCCATCAATTGAAATGAAAAGTATAATTTATTTTAAATATTATCTTATACCACCATTCCTATCTTATTTAAAATTGAAAGCATTATTTGGTTAATTACTATGGCGTCTTATCATGGAATCCTTGGTGATATACTACTTGGATTTTATCTCACACCCTACTTATTCCTTCAGGTGTTTATATATTTCTTTCTTTCGGGTTTGATCAAGGGAACAACACCACTTTTAGGTGGTGGTTGTTGATCTTTGGGCTTGAAGTGTTGTTTCAGTTGGGACTTGGATTATTTACCCTTCTATTTTTATAGTACAATGTGGTCATACTTTGGGTTTATATACATGTTTACTTCTATTACTGTTCTCCTTGGGGAGTTTCCTTTTGATCATATTATCTTGAAACTATTTCTTCCGTTGTTTGTGCAGGAAAAAACATTCCGTCTTTATCTTGTATGATTCTAGGTGCTAGTATCCAACCCATGGGTATTGGGAATTCACATAGAGTTATGTTAGGACCAGATTGTTTTTCAGACTATTAGGGTATTCATGATGCTTTATGAAAATACAACATAAGTCTATGGGTCCACATTACTTTATTTATTTCACTAAATGAGCAATTAAATATACCATGATATGGGAAAAAGATGGTGGAAATACATTTCTAGTTGAAAAAATATATTGGCTTCTTCATTCTCAAAATTATTCAATGAATTCAGATCTTTCAATTTGTTACAAATGAAATTTTAAAAATAACAGACCCTCATGATATACAATTAGATATGGATAGGTAACATTATATGCAATGAAACTACAAGTAGTTTCTACATCATTACATGACAATCATTATATTTCATGCCTATTGACATAAAATATTTGAATAAAACTTTTTTTTACATTTATAAAATAACCATGAGGCACATTAATACCATGATGGCATTGGAAAAACATATTTTCTCCCTCTTGGATAATGTATAAAAATATGTAAGCAAGTGTGTTTATTTTCTTATAGGAGTGGAAGATAACTATAAACATATTCCCATTGAAAGTAAGTTTAATCTTACATTCGAACCAACCTTAGTTTCAACTATAATATATAAAAATGTTCTTATCAAATTGTCACAAATAATCTTATAAACATGAATCCCATCAATTTTATGTTTTACCTCATCATATCTCTAATATAGAGGCTAAAATATTTATTGTTTACTAAATATATTTCTTTTATTACCAAAAAAATATGTCTTTCCAAATTTGACATAAATGTTGTTCACTCCTTCAAAAAATGATTGGTTGATAAATGATTCCAAGAAATAAAAAAAATATTATAATCTATTAAATTAATTTTTTAATATTTGATAATATTAATCCATAGAAAAAAATCCTTTGATGAACCATGTAAACTAATTTTCTCCCCTGTTGTAGTTGATAAAATGAAGTCTCGTCTTTGTATATTGGATAATATTTATTCCCCTTAACACTATATCCAAACAAATTTCCATATGCTATAAATTATTTTATAGTGAATAAACTATTTCATGAAATTGAAAATATTCCTTTTTATAAGAGTCATACATTTTGATTCCTTTCTCCCATAAGAGTTTCAAATCATCAATTAATGATAACATGTAACCATGAACATTTTCTTAAGGATGTTTTGGTCTGAAAATGATTATATTAAAAGTTATATAATTATTATTCATGAAAATATTAGCAGATAAGTTTTTAATTACCAATAAAACTAGCCATGAACTTTGTTTATTACAAAAGCTTTGATATCGATTCTTTCTATCAATGAACAATCAAAGTCTAAAATTTACAACTTCATTTATGAATGTAGGAAATTATTGATGATTTTTTTTCCATTATGGACATTCATATTGATGAAATAAATTTCCATTAGATATTCACTCATATTTATGGCATCATAACATTTTTTCATCATTTTAATTTTAAAATAAACATTTCAAATTGGGAATTGGAGGAAGATTCCAAACTACCTTAGTAGGAGTCTTGAAACTTTACAGAATAGATAAATCAAAATTTTATTTTTCTTTAAACTTATACAATAATGAAACACATTTATGTTACTATGAAAAACATTTGAATTCATTAATATATAACACACATTCATTGGGGCAGACATATATCCTCTTGTAAACCAATCCCATTTGGTATAATATATTTTTTTTACAATACTATTTTAATCTTCTAGTTTTTTTAAAAAAATATGTATTTTAACACATAAAGAAATTATATAAAACTAGTTTCACTCCTTCTATTCATATATTTGAAGTTAAACAAATTCTAAAACTCTTAATAAATCTATAAATTTCATACAACCTAGAGAAAGTGGGTTTTTATCATCACCATATAGGATCTTGATTGTTAGTGTTTTCTCAATTACTTCTACTTCAATATCACAGATTATTTCAACAATTTTATTAAAATTATCATCTTGAAAATCTCTATCATCATTAGATACTGAATTCTAGTCATTTCACCATTCCAAATATAAGGACTGTAACTCAGATTAAATCCATTAAAAATTACATATTCCTTGATTTCTCTACTTCATAGATTTTTTATATTTAATTATTTCATGCATGAGTAGAAAAACAAGTCACCATTTTGAACATTTAATTTGGAAAATTCAAAAAAAATAAACAACCCCTTCCTCATATTTGTCACTTCTTTGTTGTTCAATAATCCAATTTTGATTCATTATTTCACATAAAATCTTTTATGTATTTAATATTAGTTACTATATTTTGAAATTTTAAATTCAAATATACATTTATAAATAAAAATAGAAAACAATAATTATAAAAATTATAACAGTAATGATAAAAACATGATAATATAAGGAATTATAATAATATTAATATTAAATATATATTCTCAAAATTTTGATATTTTATACAGTATATATAGATTTATGTTTTTTTAATTATTTTATAAGTTACTAATTCATTAAATGTTCATAAATTCTAAAGCATGAGTATGTGGAATAACATACTTATCAATATACATGAGTTTTGGGATTGATCCCCTGATTTATAACATTTATAAGGGGTTTTCTTGGTATTATTGAGAAGTATTTTAGCATTATATAAGGTTGGTATTATAGTAGGTACTGTAGAAGCACACAAATACTGTAGTTAGGGTAGTAGAAAAGTGGGGTACTATAACAACTGATTATAGTAGTAGGAAGGTGTTTTAGGAGTGGTACTATAAGAGGACATTGATCCATTAATTGAACCTTCATACCAAAGGGACTTTGGGAAATAAATTTTTTTCTAGTTATAACCATCTCAAATTTTAAGGAGATAGCTTAGATTTGGGCTTATCCTTGGAGAGAAGGCTGAGTTTTTATCTATATTATCCCTATGAGTATGCATTAATTTATGTTTGATTTATAGACTCACTACCTACTTGTACTTAATATGAATAGTAATAATAATAATAATAATAATAATAATTCGAAATGGTCTGGGGTCAATCCCCTTTTTATTTAGAATATAAAACACCCCTTTTTTAACTGGGTTGATGGGGAACCATTACATGACCCAAAGTCCCAATGGATTGAAATCCTAATACATAGCCTAAAGGATCTATGCTGCATTAGCATCGCTTCCGACATCACTACCTTCCTGCATCATTTCCTACTTCATTTCCCACATCATTTTCTACCTATGTTAGTGCCTGTTTCATTGAATACATCATAAAACCCCAAGGGTCTTCCAAGTATTAATAATATTAAGATTATAATTAACAAATTTTAACTCTAATATTAATATTAACATTATTTTTAATAATACTAATTACAATTTATTGTTCAAAATTATTTATTAAATGATAAATAAACCATTTAAATGTTGATATATATATAGTGAAATAAAATGAAAATATAGAAATTTTAGTTTCAAATATAAATTATGAAAGAATACAAGTATATATTTTCCTATGTATAATATATATTAAAATATGCATATATATTTGACAGGAATATATAAATATTTTTCATAAACAAAAAAATACTATGAATAGTAATATTAATAAATTTTTATGCATATATTTAATTAAAATAAATAAATAGATCATAGCATTTCTTTAACCAAAAAATATTAAAAATATAAATGATAAATGTATTGAAAATTATATATATAAAGAAGAATTATTTTGTAAAAAAATACAAGTCATTAATTTAAATAATATCATGTTACTCATAAAGAAATAATATAGATATATAATTTCAAGTATTGAAAATTAATAACAATGAAATAATTTATGGTTGATCAATCAATAAAAAAACATCAATTTTATATAGTTATTACCAGAATAATTGTATAAAATGAATTTATAAATAATATATATAATAATGGTGATTCATATGTGGATTAGATTTTAAAAAACATACAATAAAAAGATTATTGAATCTATGGTTAATTTAGATGATATGACCTTAAACAGAATGAAACTACTAGAGAATAAAAGGAAACAACAATTGATGGTGATTGATGGTGGAATATGATGATACGACTAAGTGGGGAGGGTTGACCAAAGAGATAAAGTTAGGATTATGGTTAGAAACATTGGTTGGGTCAAGAAAATAAACAAAATAAAAAGTCGATCCTAATTTTTTTTTAAAAAGAAAGGGTATTATACATCTAATATTAAGATAAGTGATGTAGAAAAATAGTCTTTTTTTACATCAGATATTTCATAACTGAAACTAAAAACATTTTTTAAAGTGATTTTTAGAAAGATAATGTTAAAAATGATTCATTTTAAACTATTTTGGTACAATGTCCATTAGTGGGTAAATATACATATTTCACTAATTAATGAGTCTAATTTTATGTACCTCTCAAAAAATAGCTATTTAGGTAGGTCACAATTCCACTCATATCATATATAACTATTGGATAGTTAAGTGGGTAACTCTTTACCTAATCCACCAAAGTGATTAACTGAACACCATTCCTATTGTATCCTTACTCTTATGGTTTCCCAATTAAGTGAAACCCAATAAAAACGCAAAAAACATTGCACCTAACTCTTAAGGTTACCTAATTACATACTTTTCTTACAAAAGATAATCTAGGGGAACCCAAGTTTGAAAAAACCTACTAGGTTAAATGATCACGGTTTTGAAAAGTGTTCCCTTTGGCAGGAATCTAACACTTAGTATTTTTAAATGGGTTTTAATCTCACCATCTTATCTCATGATATTCCCTTAACATGTATGGATCCTTCTAATTATTTGGTTTGGAATCCTATTATTTCTACAAAATTTATATGTTAAACCATATTGATGTGTAAATCTTTAAATAACTCATAAATTGTGTTACTAATCTAAATTAAAATATTACTATATTCAAACATACCTAGATGCATCTCATGAATAATGTATATAAAACTAATGCATCTAAAGTATTAGAAACACAAAAAATAAACAATCCCAAAAACATTAATCTTGGGACAACATATAACCAACCCCCATTTTTCTAGATAATGCCTTGGCCTCTACGCTACTGAGTAGTTTAACCCAAGGTTCCTATACCTAAGTTTACTTTACTCAAGAGATATCTCAAATCTATTAGACTTCTAACACCTAATTTGTATAGACTATATCTGGATTTTTAATTCATTCACATAAATTAGTATAAGTCAATATCAACGAAGAATAAAACTAAATCAATTATCATACATAACATGTAACTCCTTAAATACATGTATAACAATTTATAAAAGTAGTTTAACACTTTGAATTAAACCATACATCAAATAATAATATAACAATTATATTCATTAATAATGATGGGAATAAACTAAAAAATTAATAATTAATATATTTAAACAAGTGATAATTTTATTTGAATAATTTAAATATAAATAAATTATAAACGCTTTATAATTTATCCATGCATTATGAACATTCGCTAAATACATAAAAACACTTTATATTTATTTCTAATATTTACCACTTCATATTGTTATTTTATATTACATTTACTTTAAATATATGATATCTAAAATATTGACATTATAAATATATAAACTATTCATAATATTACAAATTTAATATTATTTAAACTTTGACCATATCAATTATTAGAAATTATTTTTATATGATTAAAATAATTTATTAAATAAGAAAATTTTAATTTGAATACTTAAAATTAGCATTTATTTATTTATTTATTATAGGTAGGAGAGATTATAAGAAACCAAACAAGATACACACTAAGGAACCCCAATGAGGAATGCCTTATCCCTCCCCAAAAGGATTAAAAACCACACAACATGATGATTTTTATTACATGTTAAGTGGCCTGAAGTCCTTGTAGGATTAAAGCCAAATCTCATGGATGAAAGGCCCTAAATAGTAATGAAGCATGTTCCTACTAGGATAAAAAGGACCATAAAGTGTCCTTAAGTCCCATGGATTGAAGGTCCAAAATATTTCTTGAAGTCTCAATGGCCAGTAGTACCATGGAATGGCCTAAAGGCCCCTAGATCGACCCACCCATGTCTACCCCACCCCACTTGTGCCTGGTCATCCCATGTTTAGCCCATACCACATGCATCTCAGCCCTCCCACCCATATCCAATCTAGCCTGCATGCATCCATCTCACCTTCTGGTGTCTGCTCACACCAACTCCGATCTATTCCTTTATCCACCTATCTCACATGCCTACATTTCCACTATTGGGGTAACCAACCCCACCCACAAGTGCTACACATTGGAATAAAAACCCACTCCCCCCAAAACGGGGGGTGAAATGATATAGGAGTTGGATTTGAACCACCACTCACCATGGGATGGTACCATGATAGAGTTCCACTTGGTTGTAGGTCACTCAATATAAAAAAATTAGTTATTATGAATAATTCATAATTTTAAAAAAAAACTTTTACTTTTTCCCCTTATTTTATATTTTATAAAAACATTATAAATTACACTTAAAATTTATATATAAACATTTTATATCTAAAATATAATACATTCCATATAACTTGAAAAGGTATTTAATATTAATATTTTATATTATGGAATATTCATTTGTTGAATGTTTCATAAAAATTTATTAATTAAATATAAAAGTTATAATTAGTTAATTTATAATCTATTTTAAATTAAATAAATATCCCCAAATACCCTTTTCAATAATTTATAAATATTTTATAAATTATTACATTTAATTCATAATTGAAAATTTATTAAAAAAACAAAATTTTCTATGATTTCATATTGAATAATATATGCTTATCGTAATATATGATTGATAATTCATGACACTTAAAAATCATTAGGAACTATCAATAATATTTTATGACTGATAATCTCAGACTATGACATGTGACTATGGTTTATATGAGATCAACCCAATGCACAGACAGTCATAGAAAATTATTTACATGTATGAGAATAAACTCATGATATATAGAAATCATGGATTATGATAGGTTACTACACAATATTAACCCACAGAACCTATCATATATTATGAATAGCATAGATAAAACTTAAGTGATTCGATTCTATATTTTTCATATGCAATACAATGAAATTATCCCTTATGGTAAGCCATATTTTACAATATGATAAACAAAAAACTAATGGATTACATTTTGTTATCGACTATGATATCATATATCACTTTTCATGGTCCAATTGATGATCATGATATCCCATATCATAGAACCATCCATGTAAAAATATTAATCACATTTAATAATCTATAATCTGAATTAAATAATATATCATAATTTATTCATTTCTCAACATGATTCCACGAATCAAAGACTATGGTGATGCTCTGGTACCACTAATGGTGTGATTAAATTTCTCATATAAACATGCTCACCATGAAAATCATTTGAACCTATAAAATCACTCTATTTATCCAACTATTTGATCTATGAAACTCTTTATATCGACAATAGAGCTCTTGATAAGAGAGAAACACTCCATCACTATTCATGTATAAGAGTTCCTAATAACCAGTTAACTCTTTAACCTTTTCTATGATACCACTAATTAGTTTCCATGGACTAAACAAAACGCATTCAATATAGCTAAAGTAAATTAAAAACACATTCCCAAAATTAACCATGCCTGAAATAAAAATCATTTATAATCATAAAATTAATAACTTATGTACCTTTCATCAAAGTGCTATTTTTTTCCACTCACCATAACATTTTTTTGATCTGATGCCTCGTCATAATTTATATATAATAAAACTCGATAGAAAAACTATATTTGATATCCTTTGACTGAGGCAACATCAATAATTTAACTACGTCCACTTTTCACTTGTACAATTGGTCATTTTTTCAAACCTTATGTTCGATAAAAATTGATAATAAACCTCCATCTATAAGTTTTATATATGATATTTTCTTCAAAACATCTATCTGAACAATTTTGTAATTCCACATCACTTCAGATAACCTCATCATACAAAAAATGAACCTTACTAGTTATATGAACAAACCATTATATACGTGCTCTTATATGAGTAAGGGAGGGAAACCAAATTTATTTTCCAACTCAATGAAAACTCAAAATTCAAACCTCCTCCCATATCAATTTTTTGTACACTTCTCAACACATCTAGAATAATTTTGAATATTCTTGTAAGCATAAGCATCTACAACTTTTTACAAACTTCATCACCCTTATTTAATCTTTCAAAACCATGATAGATAAAAAAACATTAATCTCTTAGCATCACATCATCATATATTGGATATCTTTATAAAAAATTTATAAAGACCTGTGAACTGGTAAAAAAATATTCAAAATATTATACCATTGATACTTTGTGGCATCCCTTCTATTATATGAGACTCAATCTTTTTGTTCCAACACAACTTCATAAGATCCTATCAAAAGTATTCTTAGCAGTACTTTAATCATCTAATAACTTGAAACATAACACATTGACCATTAATGTTTCAAACCATACACTTTATTATGATGTTTATATAGAAACAATCTTCTAATGGATATAATCATAGCCTTCAATTTTATGAATCGGTGACTTTGGTATGATCTTCAGTCAATCTAATAAACTCTATCTAATTGGAATTTTTCAAATGACATTGAAAGAAATTATCCCATAGTCTTCATCTAAATAAATTTCTTATAAACTTCTTTTAAAAATTGGAAACATTCTTCTGATCAATATAACATCATTAAATATTATCCAATAAGAGTTCATTTTTTTGTATGAACCCTTATGCAGTATAATGAAATTGGATGATACCCTTACACAATGTGTTCAACTACCCTTACACAACACCCAAAAAATGTGTTTTACCTTTATGTAGTATACCAAGCTAACCTTATACAAAAAATCCAAAAACTTTTTAAACTTGAACACAAACTTTATTAAGAAAAATCCTTTTTTGATATCATTTATCTGATGAACTCCACCAAACGTTGTATACAAAAAAATTTCTACCCATTTTGACTTATGCTCAGAATATAAGATCTTTGAATAATCATGATGTTTGAAACATTATGAATATTAAATAATTGGTATATTTTCTTCATCAAAATCTTTGTCCGATAAAACTTAAAATCAATATAGTATAAACATTTCACATAAAAACTTCAACCAATAACCTCAGTCTAATAATATATGTCTAATGACCTATATTCAGAAAAAAACCAGTTTGATATTTTCTATTTGATCTCCTTTACCATAGAATTAAACAAAGTAATGTGATTTATGTGTGGAGAATAAAATACAATACTTTCCTACTGAATTTCATAACAACATACAACATCTTTGAAACAAATTCCACCATCTTACTCCCAACATAATTTAGAGTTGGAGATGAGATCTTCAAATTGAGATCTGATCAAGATTCAGCTAAGAGGTTTTTGTTCACTCTTATCATAACTATAAAATGTTAGAGAATAAAAATAAATATTAGCTTCATTGTAGCCTAACTGATTGATTATTCAGACTGGAATGAGATTGATTCCCTAGCCATTGTTAATCAAGGATCACAGAATGTCAATATGATCCATTATTCCAAAGATATAAAAATATATGATGTGTACCTATATAATTGTATCCATGTATTCCCCTAAAAAAGAAATGACTACATAAAATTATATATAATCAGTCTCTAAATGATATACTTCAGTTGTGGTGACCTCATCTCAGAAATCTTAAGGGATTAATAGGGCCTCAATAAGAACTTCATGAAGATCTTATAATAAATTGAGAGAATCCAGGATAGAAATTTCGGTTGAGACCATGGATAAATTTTTCAATATATCATATTTAAGTACCAAAGGATTACATTTCCAAACATAGGGTTGAGTTTGTTCCTTATCATGTTCAATGGGGGCTGAAGTGTCTAAGGTAGATGGGATAGGTAGTTCTTTACAATTTTGAGGCATGAAAATCACTAATGTATTGAGTAAACCTAGTTTTCCAACTTTTCATGGAAATCATATGGTTTCACATTAATCAAATAGTATACCAAAATAATTGGATTTAGATGAATTTTTGAGAGACATTGTGTTGTATCCTTATTTTTTTAGCTTATTAAATCACTTTATTATGGATTTCATCCACATAAATATCTTCAATGTAGATTTATCGAGGATATTAAGATCATCCACAACTGTTTCTTTCCATGTTCACTTCACTTTTGTGACCTATGATTATGGTTCTATGATTAGGTGTGGGGAATTTGGGTTTGTAACCATAATCATCACTGAATAAGAGTTCCATTAAATGAGTGAAAATAATGGAATAGAAGAGTAATTCCTCATCCAATGTGGATTTAATTTTGTGGGATGGTTCCTATTGTACTATCGAATTCGATGGTGCTTGTTGTATCATTTGGTGGGATGGTTCTTGTTTTCTTATTATTGAAGGCATGGAATCTAAAAGTGTAAAGAATAGATTATGAATTATTATAGGTTTATATCCCTTCACATAAGTCTTTCCTTTCCAGTTATTCCATCTTTTATAATTCCATATTTTGAAATACTATGGTGTTGACGAGGTTGGTTGTACCATGGTAGATGATACTGGGAAAAAAACTAGATGGTTTAACTATTCCCTATGGATAACATGAGTTTGATTGATTTTCATTATTATTATCCAATTATTTATCTTCTATGAACCCTTAATTATGAAATATTTCAATTTATCATATTCCCTTATAATAACAATTGAAACACATTCCATTTTTGCGGGTTTCTTCCCTAATTTTAAGTTTTCAAGAATCAAACATCTTTTGGTGAATGTCATTAAAATCAATTTAATTCTGGATTGTATGGAATAATGTTTGTTGAAAGGGGAAATAATCTAGGATATCAAAAAGACCAAATAGGTCAGACATTCTCAGCTCAAGAAATATCATAAAAAAATTTATAGAAACTATGAAGAAGTTAGGGACTTTCTCATCTCAGAAGGAATAAACATTATTTTATGGTCCTCAAATGGAAGACTCTTCTTCTCATTTATCTCATCTTTATGTGTATATTATTCTTTTTTTTCTTTTTATGAAGATGTTTCATGTGATATTGTGTCATATTGAATACTGATGTCGATGATGAGGTTTTATTGAGTGTAATAGTTATAGTTTCCACTTTTCCTCTTATTCTCCCTTAGTCTACCACTGTTGGTTGGGAATTGATTTTTTATTTTACAAGATATTCTTACAACATTTTTTCAATGATAATGAGTTAAAAACCCACTTGAATATCTTACTAGGATGAGTGGTTTCTTCAACTCATCATGGAGGCTATAAATATAGAGAACTAATAACTCCTTCTATGGGATTTGCAAATAAAAGGAGTTCATCAAACCCTTCCAATGAGAAATTAAATTTGAGACTCTCTTATTCTCAAATTTTTTCAATTAGATAGGATAATGATTATTTTCTTTCATAAAATAGATATTAATTAATAAAGAAGTTGTTAGTGGGGTAATTCCCAACATGTGGTCAACCTGGATAATAAACTAGTATAACAGACAAAAGCTACCCCCTCCTGTGTTTGTATGAAGAATATGAGTTTAGAGGCCTCTAATTTCTCAAGGGTTCCTATAATAGAATCAAACCAATACATGAAATGTGTCAGGTGTTGTTCTAGATCACATATTCCATTGAAATTTGAGAATATAGGATTACCGAAATTCGGTGGGGGAAGAGTTTCATATACCTATTTAGAGTAAGAATTTGTCTCTAATTTCATTCGTACATGCCATCCTTCCATAGACTCTAGTTGAGCTTTTAATAACATGGTGGTTTAAATGTGATATAATGGTACATCTGGTTGGGGAGTAACATGAATAGGGGAATTGATAGGTGTATCCTAGCTTGGTTGGACTACTTGAACTTATGACTAATTTTCAGACTAAATTGACCTAGGGTATTTCACTTGGAATGGTTCTAGATATTTTCATAATGGTGGAAAATCATAACAACCTTCCACCATTAGATCCTTGTAAACTAGATTCCTAGATTTAAAATTAAGCGGGTGACCCATATTTACCTTTTTTAGCATTAAATGTTCTTCTTATTGAGGGAGTTCTATTCAGAGATAGAATTGATGCTCTATATAAAGAACATATCCATCATATATATTTACTCTGATTAACTCAACATTGAGTCTTTTAACTCCTTAATTTTTTCCTCATATTGATATAAAATTTTCTTAATTATATGTGGTTAAAATTCTTCTAGTAAATTGCATAATATAGACACACCTTTTCCATTTTCTTTATTTGAATCCCCACAAAGTGGTGGTAGCTGAACAGTCTATGGAGCTCCCAAATTTTTGGCCTACCTTTGATTCCTGACATGAACGCCATCCTTATTCATTTCAGTGTGGATCTAATTTCAAATAAATAAATATCTTCCTCTTATTCTTATGTACTATTTTCATGTTCTATAGCATCTGTAGGGTCAGTACTGATGGCATTTACCGATGCATAGTGCATTTTGGACATCACACAACCATCTGAATGATAGAAAGGCCAGTCTCCCTTAGGGAATCTATTGAGTGAAAAGTCATGATCTTCAAGAGTGGTTAAAATCTTGATGGGTCACTTCATCTTTTGACCTCTATGAGGCCAATTATTTTCCTTTAAGGGGTCTCATTAGGTTGTTTTATAAAGGTTAATTTTGAGAGAGTCTCCATAAAACCTCACTATGTGTGTTCCCTAGAGAAACTATGGTTCACTAGTTGAGAAAAATAATGGAGACTCATTTTTTGTGATGCTCCTCCTAAATGGGAAAAGACTAATCATTGTAGGGGAGGAGTTTGAGGAAACAATGCATCCATCATTATGGGATAAGGATGTTCTTTATTTTTAGTTACAATGTCTCTTAGAAAATTTTATGACCTTTAAGGATGCTCTTGTGGTATAATTACCCCCTTCCCTAGGGCCTAGGGATGCTCCTAGATTTATAATGTTGTTTCTGTTGCTATTTCCACTTCCCTCTTAATCTTACATATCCTTATCCAAGCATGATATGAGTGTAATGCATGCTGTGAAATCAAATTTCATGCTACCAATGTTAGTGTCACCACTCATGTTTTTATCCTTTCTAAAATGAGAATATTGTTCAATCATCTCATATTCTTATTATAAGATCCTTTTGATGTCTTTAACAATTCATATTTTATTATTTTAATATTCAATCATGGATAATCCATAATATGTATACAAACTATGGTTTTTATAGATTTATTTTGAGATTTTTCCTAAAGTGAGGATAATTCATGATGCCATTTTCATGGGAATTATTGGTTGAGGAGTGAAGTCAAGTAAAGAACCCCATGTTTTTCCCATGCTCTAATGTACACATCGGATGGATCATCAGAGATCAACTAATATAGTTTTACCAAATAATAATTTAACATTCATTGAATAACTTCACACCACTTTCACAAGTTTAGGAATTATATAGTGGAAAGGGAGGCTAAATTAATTTTTCAGGGAAATTTATCTATTTCCTTAACATATTTAAAATATCCTTTGTAAGGAAATAATTTCACTTTAAAATGGTGGAGGGTTGTCCAAATATTTA
Source organism: Viscum album (assembly GCA_963277665.1). Classification (NCBI taxonomy): domain Eukaryota; kingdom Viridiplantae; phylum Streptophyta; class Magnoliopsida; order Santalales; family Viscaceae; genus Viscum; species Viscum album. Next base: position 1,606,459,642 of record OY728129.1, on the reverse strand, counting down.
GATGAATATGATGTGTGCATTCCTCTGGCAATGTTTTAGGAATATTATATCGAAGAGTGTCTATAAGACAAAACATGAATACTATATTATCATTGGATAATTGTTTCCTATGATCAACTTGTTACCTTCATATTCTCTGAGATAGTCCTTTATTTTTTAAAACCAAAGGGGTCATTTCTTGGTTTCCTTGTTATAGATGGTAGGCTTGGATGGAATCTTATCAATTATAATGGAAGATTAGTTATCCTAGGGTGGTTTATAGAATGATAATTGCCTTGGGATATCTTATAGCTATTTAAGAATATTTATTATCAAATACAAGGCATCAATCATCACTAGCCTCATATTCTCTAGTGCTTAATGGAATGTGGGACTTCTCATTATTTATTCGACATGAGGAGGACCTTCTTGTCCAAATGAAATATCGCTATGGGAGTAACTTAAAACAGAATATCATAATAGGGATTAATATTATCATGGATTAATATTTGAATATATAGAGAAGTCCTGCAATATATTCTCTAATTAGGACCTTCAATTTAGAAAATAGAAATGGGATTAAATTCTAGCCATTTGATCTTTGGACCAAGAGGAGGGATTCTACGGTACTCATCAAGAGAATAATTCTCATGATAGATCTTAGTATAACCATAAAGTAGGTATTCTTGGTAAAATCTCTTTGGAGGACATCCATATATTCTATTAGTAAGGTTATGGGGAGGAAATTTACATTTGTAACTATTTCTTCCTTGATTTTTGAATGAGTTAGTAAGATATTAGGATATAATTGATAAATATTTAAGGGCCTCAGGAACACCATAATTAAGAATAGTAGAAACATGGGCCTACTTCTAGACTTCATATCACACTTAGAGAGACTTATTTATAGATTTCTCTATTAGGCAGTCAGAGTCACATGTTGTAAACTGATAATTTCAAGTGTGGGATCCATATTTGGTGACCATCGTGCTGATAGAATGTGCCAAAAAAATCTTTGGTTTTGATAGGGATGCATGACTACCCTAAGATGGTAACTGGAATGGGAGAATAATCCCAAGTTAGAATAGGAATATGGTCCTGGTCCTATTTTTTATTTTCATGGGAGTGTGCCAGTGAACCTTCAATATGGGAGAAGGAATGTGTCACCTCTTTTCAGCTGTCCTTGAACCATGTTTATGAACTAATATTTTGTTTGGGGTGGGAATGTGGGACTTATATCTTCCTACTATTTTTTAGGATATGTCAGAATATTTTTAGAATGTGGATAAGGATGTATTCAAATCCCAATATTCTATCTAGGATGTGTTGATGGGATTCTGCATCTAGAATATGAATTTGTTCCCATTACTTGTTTGGAGCATGGATATGTTCTTTATCATGTCCTCTAATTATTACCGGGATATACCAATAGGTTTCATGTGTAGGGGTGGGAATGTGGGCATGCCCCTGTTCATTGTCAGGATGTGTTGAAAAATTTCTCTAGGTGCTTCCAGAATATGCTGGTAGGCATGCTAGTTTTCATAATGGATGTGTGCCTACTTTTACATTATCACCATTATATATTGAATATATTCAAAGATGCAAGTAGGGATATGATAATGAAACCAGTTTTTGATTTTTTTTTCTCACATGATGAGATATCCTAAGTGCATAAATAAAACTAAACTGATCCAAGACTCAAGGGGTGGAATCCTCAGTGAGCTAAGGGCTTGATATTATACAGGGTTGATAATAGAGATTATTAGTGGGATCCCTTCAGTGTGACTCTTGTGCTAGGGTGAGGATATTATCTTCATCATAAACGAACTCCATGGAATAAGGGAGGTATTTATATCTGTAATATGGTGAGAGTCTCCCAAAATGGTTTTAGAAAACAACAAGTGTTGTTTTCTTCTTCTCTACTACTCATCATTAGGTAGATGATTGGTGAGCCTTCATATCCTAGAAGGCTTTGTGGGTGACCTCTAATATTGAGATAGTACCATTAATTTGGTAATCCTTGATTAGATTTTTTTACCTAGTGTTGATGATTCTATATTGGTGATTGTGTCCTCTAGTTTTATGATGATTTTATTGACCACATATGCATCATTTCATTGTGATTGGTATGATACCATTTATATTGAAGGGGGTTTTGGTGAATTCTCCTAACAGAGGAGTAACCTACAAAAATAATTAAAACCATCAAAGTAGAATAAAAATTGATCTAATTCATACATGATTGGTTGCTATAAAAGATCCACATTAGGCCATTTTCATTTTATGAAAACACATATGATGAAATATACTAACATACGTGAGACTGAATTATTATTTTTTAAATAAAATATTCACAGAGGGTTCACCATTTTTGTTTCACACCCAAAGGGTGGAGTGGTTATCCATTATATGTGGAATTAACTGCACTCTACAAATGATTTATAATGGGGATTATTCATACGACTAGAAACACACTATAGTTTTCATATCTTTTACGAACTAAAGAACCACTTTACAAAGGCAGGTGGTAATCAATTTGTCTTACTAATGATACGTAGGGACTCACATTGATCTAGAGGTTGGGTGGTTAAGCTCATCACACTCTATTTGGGGGAATTATTTCCAAATATATGTCTCTCTTATAGATTTAAAACATCTTTGTGAATCCCTCCCAAATCCCAAAGTGGGACTGAGCACCCTTCAATTAGTTATTAACATATGCAGATGTTAAAATCTGCATAAATTAGAGGTTCCACATTAATGGAACAATATGTATGTATATAATGTTATATATAAATGTCTCTATCTGTATGTATCCTTGGTTATCCATATTGTTTTGTTGTCATTTTGGGATTCATTTATTTAAGTAACTACAGTTTAAATCCACATAGTTGGGCACTCAATGTTTTTTTATCATCCAAGGAGATGTTTGTTGTTTTGATATTAGGATAAGTCCCCTGATGTGGTTTCATACATATCCTCATGAGGTGAATCAGAACCCATGTAATTCAGTGACATTAAATGAAAAATTTCTTACCTTTTAAGTTCATGTGACAATAACTAAATCATATAGTTTAACATCATATGACAAAGATTTATAGGAAAAGGTTTCCTAGTAAGGGATGGTGTGGGAGTTACACATTAGAATACCTTGATAATTGAGAGTTCTAGAAATGAGTGTATTCCTTTGTATGGGGTATGATACCATTGGGAATATAGACCAATTAGTGTAGTTATGGGTTGAAGATATTGGGTTTGAACCTTGGGGAGGTGTCCTATGTAACCTGTTAGGACATAAATCAAAGACCTTGGGGTTTTGTAAACTTGGGGATTACACCTAAGAAGAATATACAATGATTTCATTTTAATTATGATAGTTATTTGATCAAATAGAGTTTCTAATCCCACATTAGTCATACTCACTGTGAGAAACAAGGAACTCTATAAGATCAGTCGCATTATAGAATTTGGTTCAAATGGGACTGACACCTTAACTAGAAGCCCGTGGTTGAACTTATTTTCTTGTATGTTGATGGAAAAGGGAGGGTATGTAGAATGAAGGAAGGATGTGATGTCTTCAAATAAATGATATAACCTTAATTCATAAGGTATAAACAATATAATATTCTCCTTGACAACTTGAGGATGAGGGTGGGTCTATAACGGGGTAGCCAATGATATAGACTAGGGTCTTACTCCAGGAGGTATGCCAATTTTCATCTTCTTTACTATTTCCAGACTCCATATTGGGCCTTATGTATCAATAAATAGGAAAAAAAGGCACATATACTGCTTGATTTGATTCAAATTTTATAAAAAATGTGGGAGGATAATGTCATTTCTTGAAATAATAATGTTCTTGTCAGTACCTCTAAGATTGAATTCCTCTTTACCAAAGGACTTAAAAAATTTGACCATCCTTAGGACCCCAAATATTAGTGATATTATGTGGGGGGTTACCATGGGAATTCACGATTGAAGGATGAGAATGATGTTGTGTCCCACACCCCATCTATATGAATCAGATGGTCATGGGGGATTAATGATGAAATTCTCAAATGAGAGACCTGAGTAAAGGAAGATGGAATTTTTATGGGAGTAAATACCCCAAGTGGTTGATCATAGAGGTGGGGTTCCTTGGATGGTTATCTACTAAGGAGGGATATCTGGGCGACAAACCAATATGGTGGGATTCTCTAGGTGGTGACCAAAATGAAGGGGATTCCCTAGGCGATGGGACACTAAGGTCTGATACCTTGGGTAGTGATACACTAAGGTGGGTTTCCCCGGGAAGTGAGATGCTAATGTGGTATACCCTAGTGTAGTACCTTTGGTGGTAAATTTATAAGGTGGGATACCTAGGTAGTGGGTTGTTAAGGTGGGAATCCTTGGTAAGGGACCCTGTGTGGTTAGCCACCCAGGTGAATACTATATATCACCATATAATAATTAAGTTAATTTTATTAATCTCTAGAGTGAAATAGGCTATCTAAGATAGGTGCTGGAGTCCTGAGAGAATAATCCCTAGGAGGATTTCTCATTCTTCTATAAGTTGTAAAATCATTCACTATATGGTTAACTAGATGGTCTATTTATAGGAAAACTATTTAGAGGTTGGGCAGAGCAGGCTGACCAGGTAAGTGGTGCATGTAGGTGGGTTGTAAGACGTAACCATGGCGGTCTACTGGGTCCTAAGAGATATAGGTTTAGTTGTCAATGGAGAACCTGGGTGATGTAATCCAAGTGACAATAGGTTACCCTACGTGAGGTGATATCAGTTAACCTATGGTTTCCTGGTCTCTGATTTCATTCCCCTTTGTCTTCAAAAACTTGTTCCAACAAAGTGTTATATATATACCATAACGAAGGAATTTATACATTGTAATCTATGTTTCCAAATTAATTTCTTATTATGCTATCTAAACTTACTAGTTAAATATTAAATCATCAATTCGATTAAAATCCTTCATACTGGTTTGTAAATAGAATGAGAATTAATAAAGAATATCCCTCAAGAGTTTAAATCCAGGTATGCAGTTAGGTATCTTTTTCAAACACCAAACAAAGAACAAGTTAATTCATAACTATCCATTTTATGGTAATTAACTCTAGGTAAATCTATTCTAGAGTCTAAAAACACATTTTTGTATCCAGATGTGGATTTCGTCACTAGTAAATTATGAACTCTATACTTTTCTAAAATTTTAGGATGTTTTCTTACATTTAGGCTTATCCTTATGGTTTTTATTAAAATTATTTACAATTACCACAAAAAATAAATAAGATAATCCATAAAAATAACTAAACACTTATTTGAAACCAAATGAGGTGCCTCATACCCTCACTCTTAGGCTCAGTGCTAAAAACAAAAAATATAAAACTAGCATGGATAACAAGTGAGATCTCCCAAGATAAAAATTTATATATTAAGAATTATTTTCATATTTTAAGAATTATATCTCACAAATAGTCTCAAAATCATAAGAATAAATTGTTTTAGTGTCTTTAGATATTAAAAATTTAAGAATATTATTATGAACATTTCTCTATAATCAAACCATAGAAGATCCCCTTCTAGATATCTCCTAGGATATACTCATCAACATAACTTAGGGAGTGGAAATATAATTTTTAGGGTGAGATAAAATTATTAGTAAGGGTAAAATTATTAACATCTCATCAAGGGTAAAATCATAATCATATGAGGAAACATGAGTATAGTAGAAATACCTTATTAATAAGAACATGCAAAAATAATATTTTTTCATACATCATGATATAAGGACATGTATTCTCAAATGATCAAGAATATGCCATGTCATAAGTGTGAGTAATCATGAGGAAATTAATAATGGTCCATGAGAATAAAAACTTCATATAATATAGAAATTTTTTATAATCATTATCATAATAAATCAAAAAATTGTTAACATAGTTTTGCTCATCATTGCCAAGCTCAATCTTATAAACCTAGCTAACTGCATCGTGTCCATAGTCAATATCATTATCTCATAGGATATAAAATATAAACCAATTAATTGGTGGGATTTAATGGACCCAAATAATCTTAGTGATTTAACATAACCAAACCATATCATGGATTTATTGGACCCAAACCATCTCAAAGCATTATCTGACCAAACTCATATATGGATTTATTAGACACCAACTATCTAAGGGGTTTATTATACCCAAACCGTCTCAGGGATTTATTAAACCCAAATGGTCTTTAGGATTTATTAGACCCAAACTATATAATAATAACCATATATAAATGTGTCTTCCACATGAAATCAATCATTCATCATATCATAGAGAACCCATGGAAAGAAAATGTTATTTTCAATATTTTCATGTGGTATCACATAAAATAACCTCAAGAGTTATATTGGTAGATACCCAAATTCAACCTCCCAAAATGTGTATTTAAAAAGGAAATTTATTTGTGATTCATAAAAAAACTCTAAAGGAGATATATTTTGGTGATAAATATGAAAATGGAAGCTAAATCATTAAAAGGTATTTCCTAAAACATTTTTTACAACACCAAATAAATACAAAGTTACAAGACACATTCAATAATACCTAATTAAAAGATAACATGGTTTTTTTAAATTCATATTTAAAAGAAATATCAGTCATGTGTCCTTTAATAGAAATAAATTTTACACTTATTAAATTTGGAGTGTATGATAAAAATATAAACATTAAAGGAAATTCCTTTTTTAATATTTTTAAAATGACTTTATTGAAATCCACATCATAAAAAGTTTGAAAAATTTAACTTTAAAATGAGATAAAGAGAAATAAGAATATTATAAGAGATAATTCATATTCGGGTTTAAAAATAATAAAGGAAGATATTTCTGTAAATAAATAATATGGACATTGTGGTAAAATAGTTGTAATAAAGGATGAAAAATATTCTTAATAAAGTTTCATATTTAAGAAGTTAGATGTTCATCAATGAAGAATAATCAACGAGACAACTCCTAGAAAAGTATTTTTTGAGTAATAATTGTAAATAACTAGAAAAATGAGATTAAGTTAAATATAATTAAATCATATGGTATATTTTACCCAAATTAAGTTATTATATTTCAATAAAAATTGTCATAACTCAACTAACATAAATTGTATTAATAAAAACCCTTACGACATGGTAACATTTGAATCAAAATGAATTGAAAGAAATAAATTAAAATGAATTTTTAAATACATTTATTTTATTTAAAAATATGATGAAATTAATACATATGGAATTATATAAACTACACAAATAAAATAACATCGTAAATATGTCATATATCTCAACATAATAAAAGCGAGAGAAGAAACCCTTATGGATTTCATAATATTTGATGTTAAAATTATTTGAAAGAGATAACATGAAATGAGACATTAAATTCTATAAATAAATATATAATAATTATATAATATTTCAAATATATATCATATATAACATATAAAAAAATATGTGCATAATACAAAACATGTCTTAAATAAAGAAATTTGATATGAAACCCTTACCTTAACTCTTGATATCCATGAAAGTGCATCAACCTCCATTATAATAAACATAACCATATTAATTAACTATTTAAAAACATAATTACTATATAATAAATTATGTACTCTTAAATTATAATAATTTATTATACATTTATTATTTAGTTATAGTTAATTTTCATCATCGGATGTTAGTGGTTTTGATTGTTTCACACTTGATTTAAAATGTCATTATTGATATATATTATTTGATACCAAGTTAATAATTCCTAGAATATTAAATTTATTGTATTATAATACCTATAATTATTTATTAATTTATAATTACATTCATTTAAATTTTTAATCGTGATTCATTATAACAGAAACAGTGATGAGCTTGTTTCGATAATTTTTTAAAAATAAAAGTTTGTATGTTAATAATTCATTAGATATTACTATAAACCTCATATAACAAAAAATTATTTAATTCAATATATAATAATTTTTCATTAATTATATTCTCAAAACTATCCATTTATGGTTTTGATGAAGAAATAAGATCATCATTCTATAAAGGTGATAGTCTGCATGTACACACAAATGATATTTTCAATTTATGTAGAAATGGAAAAAGATTATAAAATGTTTTAGATATTCATAATCCTAAGATATGTTATAAATATAATATTTTTAAATTTAATATCTGTTTATAATGAAACTCTTCATTAGGTTATGAAATTTAAATATTTTTCTTCATTGATGTAGTAGTCCATACATATGCACGATTGGTGTTCTCATTTTTCTATAGAAGGGGGAATGATAGATAATGGTTATACCATTAACATGATAAAATTTGAGTATATTATCAATAATTATTTCACTATATTATAATATAAAATATATATTTAGAGTATAAATATATATAAGAAAATAGATTAGGAATTGATTAGTACTCACATTGAGAGTTTGAACTTTCTCTTAGAGTACCTTCAAGAAATGTGGAATTTAGGGATTATATTTGGATGAAGTGGATTTAAAAAATGGAACAGGGATATAGGGTAAGTAAGAAGTGAAGTATTTTCAAGAGTAATTTTAATTTTAGAGTGTATGTAAAGGGGAAGTGTAAGTCCCCTTTTATAAGTTGGAGAGTGGAATTTTTTAATAATATAAAAGGGTAAGTCATTTTTTTAAGAAAAGTGGCCAAAAAAGTGGAAAATAATAGAGACGTGATGAGTTTGGGTTTTCCCTCCTCTAAAAAACTAATTTAGAGACGATGTTTCAGTGATTTTAGTCATTTTACCTTAGTTTTAAATTTTTACCAAAATCAACTTTTACCCCTGCTAACTGTTTTTTAACGTTGGAAAATTATTTTTATAACTATAAATAAAATTAACCTTATTAGATAATATGAATATTAGGGTTAAAATTTTTGAACCCATTAAATGATATTAAATTTTTAAAAATGATAAAAATTAATATTCAAATAATAAATTTATAATTTATAAAAAAGTTTTTTAGAAAATATATTACTTTGGATGAAAAATGTTGATCATAGGTTTCTAAATTAAACATAATATTTTCATAGATAATGAATTCATAATTATATCTTAATGATATCATAAAATTAGTGTTATTTCTAAAAACTATAATTTTCACCATTCACCTAAAAATCAATCTTTTCAGAAAAATCCAAAAAATAAAACCTAATATAATATTGTTATTCTAAATCAAAAAAACAATTTCAATTAGAAAAATTAAAATTCTGAAATTTAATAATTTAATTTTAAAATGGAAATGTGAAATATAATGAAAAAAATTATAAGAAAATTACCATTTCAAATATTAATTATTCTTATTCTTATCTGGTATCAATTACTAATTAAATTATTATCATTATATTATTCATGTAAAAAATATATATTATTATCATTAAACAATATTAAATTTAATTTATTAAATTAATTCATACATAGTGCCTAAAAATAAAATTATTAGTAAAATAAATTTTAAATATAATGTGATCTTGTTAGTTATTTTGCTACACTATGTGAATTTTATCAAAGAATTGACATTAAAAATGACCCTTTATTTTTAATCCTTGATAGATTAAAAAATATGGTTAATTATTGTTATACCAACCAGATGAACAACTACATTACAATGGACACATTAAATAATTATAATTAAATCTTAATAAAATGTATTGAAGTTTCTTTTGGTTGAGTGTTGTGTGTGAAGAAATCTATTAAAAAAATTATTTATTTAAAGAAACATATATACTAAAATCTTGAGTCATTGAAAAATTGACATGAAAGTTTCTTATAAAAATCATTCACAACCTATAAGTATAAAATTTCCATAACTTTGGACTTTTATTTTCATTATGAAAAATTCTCAAAAATGATCAAAAGGAAAAATAAATTAGGATAGGTAGAAAATACTCAATCATGGAAATAAAAACAATCAAGAATAATTTTTCAAATCAATAGGTACAAAATCATTTTAAATCTCAATTCTAAATTAATAATGATAATTATTTAATGTACCCTCCTTCAATTTCATATTTAAATAATCATATCTATAGAAGTAATTATAGTTCTTTATTTTATCTTAGTTCTCTATTTATTTCTGTTTTTAATTTATACCTATATATAAGGAAAATTATAATTTTTTTACTTATCTCATTTATTTTTTATGAAGATAACATTAACTAATCTCCCTTAAGAAGTCAAAAAATATTATATTCACCATAAACCACCTCTCAAGAAAATATTTTATAGTCAAGGAATTAATAGGGAGGTCTTTTTATGCATAGGACAATATAATGTTTTCATATTATTTTTTCAATAATTTTTGTTACCTTTCCTAATAAACACATTATTAAGGATAAATTAAAACTTTATTTGTTTTATAAAATATTCAAATTACTTTTGGAAGTTCATATTAAAAAAATTGATGACTGAAAGAGGACTTATAAAAATTCCATAGATCAACTACCCAAAATGATTTAAATATTTATTCATCAATCAAAAAAAATATTATATTCTATAAATATTATTACATATATTATATATTAAATTATTATCATGATTTTTTAATTTAATATAAGTTAACATTGTATTCTTAATCAACTATGACACACATATTAATGATTTAAAACAAATTTGAAGTTAATTTTCATGGAATGATCCTCTAAAATTACTCTATACATTTCGCTCAACTTTTGTATAAAATGAGAGAGGTATGAATGATATGATCGTGTAGTGAATAAAATAAAAGCAAAATTTTTAATATGTTAAAACATTAATTTCTAGTTTATGTTGTTATTACATTCTTATTTTAACGATTTTTTTATTATTAATGAATATATGAAATCATCTCCCTTGTATATTTATCATTTTTCTATAATATAGTGTTTAATGAAAGATAATATTGGACCCGGATATTTAAAAATTAGTTTACTCTAAAATCATAATTAATTTATTGATTTTAAATATTTGTATCATGAAAATAAGTTAATATGTTTCAATATTAATCCATCATTCACAATATACACAAAAAAACCATTTGGTATTAAATGATAATAATTATATACAATAATCTTCATAATGTATGGTATTATAAAAGAAAAATATAAATAAAACACAACTAAAAAGGATGATAAATAAGAAGATCAACAAGTTATTTAAGATCATAGTAATTTCATCCATCCTTATTTTGTGATACATTTTTTATCTTGGTGATTGTGATTGGGTATAAATTTTCTTATAAACTATCATCGTAATAAAAATTATTTTATGTTTTTATTAATATTATAATGAAATTATCTATTTATTACTACAATCTAGAGTATTGGGGTTGTGTCTTTGTGGGTTAAATAGTATGGGACATCAATAGTGAATATACATTAAGTTTTATATTTAATAAGGTTACTATGTATTTCTTAATACTAGTGGGAATAATGTAAGAGGTCTATTTGGGTTGATATTTAATAATATACTCTTTTTTATTATTCTAGGAATCCCTCTTACCCTCATCCTATTTATTTTTACCCGTCTAAAATTTCTTAAATATGGGTCCATGATTCTACTATAGTGATTTGTGATCCTTAATTAAAAAATAGGATTATAAATCTCATCATAGTGTGTTCACTAATACATAATCTGAGGTTGGTCATATTCTTTGGATTGAGTACTATTAGTATAAATAAGAATTTAAATAGTGGTGTAATCCATATGTGTTTTTAGGTTATTTTTGGTCCAAAACATTTCACATGAACCAATATAATATTAACATAATCTTGGGTTATCAATGGTATAGAATAATGAGGATTTAACTCTTAAAAAATGAGCCTTCTCAGTGGTAGGATTTTCAATTCAATAAAAATAGTGTACACCCTCATGGTTATACTTCAAATGTTTCATGATATGAAAAAAAATTGGAAACTTTATTCTTAAAGGAACATAAAAATGATTGGTAATTTATTTGAATTATCCATGCATACCTTATATTATAGGTTTAAACTTATCTATACTATAAAAAATTAACTACCCTTTAGTGTCTTTATTTTACTCATAGTCATTCAATTGAAAAATTCTCCCAATTTTGTGATTTATTCCAATTTTCATTAAATTAATTAAATCAAGGGAGGAATGTGGCCATCATAATTAAGTGATGAGATGTCTAAAATACTATAATCTTATTATATAATTATTTAAATAAATATTTAACCATAATGGTCCCTTTATTTTAATACTTTTTCCCATAAATTAATTAAAAAGAATTTGGAAGCATTAGGATGGGTCTATTAGGTAATTGAATAAATAACAACTTATATTTTAGTGTATCACATAACTATCTTCCTTTGGGGTATAAAAATAATTTATGGATATATTGTGAATTTTAATCACTATATACATTAAATTCATAATGTCGGTATATATTGAGTCATAGATGGCCACCAGATACTTTATAACTTTTATCCATTTTTATAGGTAATTAATTTTTATAGATTAATAATAAGATAATTTTAGGCATTATAGTGTGAATACCCTTCTTAATTGACATAAAAATAAGCTTTGGTATTTTATAGTGATGTATATTTGGCCTACCGACTAAAAAACTTTATATTCATGTATCTATAACCAAAGTAAGTTAGGAAATATTGTGTTAACTACAAATATATTTCTAATATAACCTCCAATATATGAACTTAGTATATATTATTCGGTTCCTATATTAATGGAATCTCCATGTTAATTATTATGAAGTGACAGGGATTCAAATCATAATTGGTCTTTATCCCACCCACTATTTATTAACGTAATGATTTATCACAAGATTACTAAAAATAGGGGCATAAATAGAGTTGTATTAGGTTTTATTATTTAAAGAACACTGATGAGTATAGTTGGTTATGAATATATTGAGGTTATTTTTGTGATAGGAAGCAGTGATAATTGTTTTTTGAATTCTTTTGCATGTTTCATTACTAGTTGTTTTTTGAATCCCTTTTATAGGTCTCATTACTTAAATTTCATCTCATCATTTACAACATTATATAATAAATCAATTAATCATAGCATAGTGATTTACTGCTATAATTATCCATATATAATCATCCAATGCATTGTAAGATATATAATAATCCTTGTGGAGTAATCCTCTAACTTTTAGTTCTAGTAAAAAATTAATATTTCATTATCTTTAGACTGTGGAATCAACGCTTTTATTGTAGTGCAGATCCTCATCATGTATCATAATCAACTACCCATAATAGGCATAACTTTAGTCAAAACTCATGTCTCCTGGTTACATTGTGAAACCTATGAAAGAATTACATATAAACTCCTCATAAGATCTTCAAGGAACAATCTTTGTAGGTTTTAGTGCTCTTTTCATGTAAATGTAAATTCTTATTTCATCAATCCCATTAGGGAATAATTTCTTACACTTCATGGTATAGTGTTTCCTTATTTAAAAAATTATTTATCCATTCATATATTCTCAACTCTAATAAACATCTAACCCATCCATGATCATGTTAATAGTGAATACGACATGATACAATCATAAAATCTCTTTAATGAATCAACATAAGAAACTACCCATATCATGTTACCAATGTAAAAGTTATATAATCATCACATCATAGGATATAATTATTTTTTTTATAAATCTACAACACTGTTTTTAAATATTAATAATATATTAGAGAAGATTAAATTGATATCATCTTAGATGTATCTTTCTTAATTCACTTCATATAGGATCATAAATATCACCTATTTTTTAAGGGATCAAAAAGGGTTAAAATTTGTGTCTTGGGAAGTCTTATAGAAATATAAATTATTTTTTTTTCAACCCATAAGGTACCCATAATTTTTGTTATCTAACCTATTTATACAAAAAAAATTAATTTCCAAGAGATCTAGGTATAATAAGCAATCAAATGATCTCTTGTAGGACATGGTTCCCTATATATGTATATAGTTATGAAGTGTATTGATTGGTAAAATGCACATGAATAATAATGAAAATTAATAAGAATATAATTCATATGTGTTGTAATATTTAATAATTTCATTATCAGGGATTGGTTTTTAAAATGGGTTCAAATGGTTTTGAAAATGTTTCTGGTTTTGAATTTTTTTTATTGAAATTCCTTATGATTTCTTATGTGAATTTCAAATGGAGTAATCAAATGAATAATAGTATATCTACTTAAATATAGATAATATTTTTTATTTGTAATTCTAAAACTCATATGAAAATTTCATATGTGATATATGCTTAATAAATCAAGTAATTTTGGATATTTATGGCATTATTCAAATGCATCGACATAGAGAGTTTATTATTGAGAAAGAGGATGGAAACATTTTTGTGCTTATTCATAAAAAAATACAAGGAATTTGGAAAGTGTTTTGGAATATTGGAATTACTTAGGAAAAGAAAATCATGTTCATAAAGGAGTAATGTATTAAGAGAGTTCAAAGGAATTTAGTAAGTCTTTGGTGTTTTAGAATCGAAATTATCCTATATTTAGGGAATATGGTTGAGTATAGAAATTTTATGATTAATTATATAGGATCAAAATAATCCTCTATTTAATTCATACTAATGATACATAAATGGTTGTATTTTATACATATATGCTAGACGGAGTATCTCCTAAGCAGGGGAGACCATTGTTGAAGTGAATTTTCATGAGGGACAAACATGGGGAAAGTTTCAGAATTTTTAAGCTAGTAATTTTACTCAGGGACTTTTAATCTTAAGAAATATCATTAGTTTATGAATTTAAAACAAGGGAAAATAATTTTGATGGAATATCTTTATGAAATAGTTTTACTTTAAACTGATGTTGATTATGAATTAAAATATTAACGCTAGAATATTTGATATATGTCTAAAATTTAAGATTAGGTTATAGATTATATTATTGGATTTACTCACCTATATAGCAGTGGTGAAAAAATTAGAGATAATATAAAATGATATGATGAATTATAAAGTCAAAAATTATTTTCTTCCCTGACCAAGTGGATTACATCATTTATCTAGTAGACATAAGAGAAATAAAATGACTTTGCACATGGTAGTAGTTAGAAAATATTTGTAATCTTTGATTCATATGAAGGTAGTATACATATTCCATTTTATTTTTGTGGTGGCATGAAAAATTGACTTTGGAATTATCCTAACTATTCTAATAACTATCATTAACACTTGATGCTATAACACTTGAATATATTTTTTAGAGACTTTATTGGTGGATATTTGAATTAGAAGTTGGGAGTATAGACACAAACTGAGAGATTAAAGTAGGTTACAATTCGGTCTTAGTTGATAATAGGTGGAATACCTAAATTGGGGAAAACAAAAAAGAATCATGGGTAATCATTCACTATATAAAATGTTCAAGATTTACTAGAAATTGAGTGTGTAATAGTGTGAGATACCATTCTTATTTATTCTACTATAATCTTGAATACTTCTTATATGAGTTCATATCATTCATTCATATATTTATAAATGGAACTAGTTAAATTAATATGAAAAATTAATACTTTAATATATTAATATTGATATAAAAATTAGATTTAGGATGCGTAAAGGATTTAAATATTTTTCTTGTTCCATTATAATTAATGATATAGAAATATCATTGAACTTTTTGATCCTATAGATAAGTATACATGATATTATAATTTTAATGGATTATATTATATGGTTTAAGGATTATAATAACTACATATTCCAAAAGATTTATTTAACTTACCAAATATGTTTGTTTACTCTTTTTAGGTAGAGTGATAAATTCATATGAGTCTAGTGGGACCTTTTGTGAGGAACTATGTAGCTTTAAAATGGATGGGTAAATTATTATATTGGTGGAATTAAGAGGATAAATCTCAATTTCCAGTGGTAGTGGAAGATTTCATTGATGTGTTTACAAAATAGTTTCAAGACTACCACAAAATAGAGATTTTGTCTTCTCAATTTATTTATTTCTTGGAACAAGTATGATATATTTGGATTCTTATTGAATGTCTCTTATTAATCCATGAGAGATGAAATCCAATTAGAATATTTATAGGGTAAAGGATTTATCAAAACAAGAGTATCACCTTTCATAGTTTTGGATATTGTTTTATAAAAAAATTGATGGTAGATAACATTTATGTTTAGACTAAAAAAAGTTGAACCAGATGATAAAGAGAGATATGTATCCTTCACCTTGGATTTTAAGTACCCATAGAATTATTAATGAAGTCATTGTTAATTTGGATTTGTTTTCAACATGATTGAATGTATTAATTGAGGTATTTAAGGTTTTTGAGATATTTGGAATGGTTATGATAAGGTTTCTATTTACTTGAGATGATTTCATATGGTTCTGTGAGTGTTTTAGAGGAATCTAAAATCATTGTGCTAGATGCTAAAATTATGGATAAGTATATTCTTCTATGGGATATTTGATTTACACGGTTTGTAATGAGTAAGAGTATATATATTTTATGATGCATGGAAGATAATTAATCTACCTAATAATTGGTAGAGTAAATTTATCTATGTGAGACCACAAAATTAAATTTTATTATGGGGAAACGTGTAATAAATTGACATTTTCATAGAGTTTTTTATGGTAGATTCAGCCCATAGTATAATCAATCCATGTACAATATTTTATCTACTTGAATGAATATTTTTTTAATGAAATTCTCTTATAGGGACACTATATAAGTGACTTATCTTATAAGGGGAAAATTTAATAAAATTGATCAATATTATGAGAATTTTTCAGCATACGATGATTTAATTGGTGAAAATTCATGCTTTCAAAATTTGAATATTTGGAAGAATTCAAAATTAGATAATATTAATGATTCTTCTCAGTTCCTAAAATATCACAACTATATTTTTATTTAATAATTTTCACAAAAAACATGCTCGAGGACCATGAAGTTCTAGTGTCTTTTAATACTAGTTACGCAATAATCTTATTTCATGAAAAATATTCAACATCTCCAATGATGATCTTCCAATTTATTACTATTCATAGAAATACCATACTTAAACCTTTATTTATAAATTAGGGAAAAGATACATAAAAAATGGTGAGATCAGATTCTTAATAAGGATATATGTGAAAGATATCAATTAATGATCGCATGAAAGCAAAAAACAAGAATAAGGGCATGATATTATAAATATAACTTACAATGTTGATACCAAATATATCATGGATCATAATCATGAGCCACACCATAAAAAATTATCATTTCAAAATACATGAACCATAAGAGTAATAATAATCATAAATAAATCATGAAACATAAGTTTTTGTTAATAAGTATGGAAGCATTATAAGTATAGAAACCATTTCATAGATCAAGGTTAACAATTGTGACCATCACATCATAATGGATTGGGCATAAAAACCTATTTCTCATTTCATAACAGATTAGGAATCATCACATATTTCCCATAGTGGATGATGTACATCAGCCTATTTCCCATGTGGTATCAAGTACATAATCTTGTTTCCCATCATTATCTCATTAGATATAAAACTTTACACAATGAATTAGAGGGAGATATAATCCCCCCTAGTCACATAATCCATAAATTTTTGTTCCAAAAGACTATAAAACATTCATTATATCATTAAACATGAATAAAGAAAAGGGTTCCATAAAAATCTCACCATATAATAACCTGAGGAAAAGAAATGGGTTTCATAAACATTTCATAAATTCATCACATCACAAACAATGGAAAAAGAATAATTTTCATAATTTTTTTCACCGTAATCATAAAAAAACCATTGAAATAAAGAATAAGGTTAGTACCATTAAATCATATCCCTATTAAAACATAAGAAACATCTATGGTTGTTATTTTTTATGAATATAAATTCCATAAAATACTATTAAATAATTATTGATGAAAATAAAATTTCCAATTAAAATTACTTATTTGAAATATAAAAACATTCCAAATATTAAGGAAAAGTTTTCCATAAAATAACCATGTAAAATTATAAATTAATCTTAAAACAATTTATTTTTCATGATGGTGGAATCGTTTTTTATGCCATACAATTTAAAATAAATATTCTTTTAACATTATTGTTAAAAATTAAAAACTGCCTCATTTTTTAAATTATAAGAAGACTACAATTAATTTACTTTTTGTAAAAAATAAAAAAGGGGAGAAATTTAATTAAAAAACCATATAAAATATCAAATCCTTATTTAAAAAGTGTTTATAAAACATAGACATGTAATAAAAAGTGTTTTTGACTGAAGAGAGAAATAAATTTTGGATTTCCTTTTTTTTGAATCTTGATTACATAAAGAGTGGGAATAAAAAATTATTTAAAGAAAATAATTGGCAGATAATAAAATGAATGAGTATCTTGATAGGTATATAATAAGATTTCATATTCATAAACCTAATCATAACCAGTCTCAACAAACAAAGAGATTGTAGAATAAAACATTTACCACTTTTTTGATTTTGAATCGTAAACCCCTTTAAAGAAATAAAATTATATGGATATGAATATCCAATAGTTTTCAATATAATAATAATAAAATATATTCCTGGGTAATATATATAGACCATAAAAAATAAACTATTGGTGTATAAGGCATGTGTCCCACAGAAATAAATGTGAGACGAAAATCCCTAACCTTAGGTCTCAACTTCCTTAGTACACATTATACTCTTCTATATAACAAATATAAGTTTATTATAAATATATTATAGTAATATAATCATATATATCATGAATTATATGATTTACTTATGATATTTTAATATCTATTTATTAATAATAATTTATTAAACCCATGTTTCGGGTAACAACTACTTTGTTTTTCATGTATGTTTTGGTTTGGTATTTTTGATACTCCTACTTTGATCATGTTTATATAATATAAATAATTTCAATAATTCTATAAACATAATATATATTAATTATATTTTTATTAATCTATATATGTTAAGGATAGAAAAATAATTACACCGTTTATGGAGATGGTAGATCGTATGTACGCATGAACATTGTTTCAATTTTCTTAACAGAGGGAATGAAGGAAAGGTAAATAATAATTCATATTTATATAATAATTAATATGTAATATATATCACATATGTTCATTAAATGTATCTTTATTAACTTCCATGTAAAGGAAAATTGAAAACGAGTCACACTGCTTTGTGAGCCGGTAGTCCGCCATACACACAAGCGACTTTATCGTATTCCCACAGAATGGAAAGTAAGAAGGTGTATATGATATTATAATTCCAAAAGTATAATTATGTCATAAATATAATATAACTAAGTGTAATATATCATTATATAAATTTTTTATAGGTGGATATGGAAAACTAATTACATCAGTTTGTGAGGAGTTAGTCGGTCGTGCACATGATTAACAGTTCCTTTTCTCACTTGATGGAAGAAGAGATAGATATCGGTTATTCCATAAATATAGTAATATCTAAGTATGTGGTAAATAATTTTTTTATTATATTTTAATTATTAGTACATTAATTAAGGTGTTAAGAGAATAATTAAAAAGAATGTTTTTAGTGAAGACACTTACCTCTGCTTAGAAAAACCTTATTTGGATATCATATTAAGGGCCATAAGATTGGTCTTTTTGGAATAATATAAGATATAGAATGTGTATAAGGATATTTAAGAGATAATTTAGTGTGTTTTGGGTCAAAAAATGGCTTATGTGGTGTGAATAAGTGAGGGAGGAGGTCCCCTTTTATAATTGAGGAGGAGTGGCATTTTTGTAAATACCCAAAACTATTCAATAATGGGAAGTCACTATCTTGTTATGTGCCTCCAAATTTGATAAATAAAGGATTTGATAGATTATATGGTCGATAAAACCTCCACCATAATAAATACACATGTTTTAAATATTTTTTCCTTAATATCAATGTTTACACACTTTTACCATTTTATTTTTCACTATGGTAATTAGTCTCTATTTATTTTCCTAGGAAATTTATCCTTTAAGACTAAAATAAAAATGATACTTATTAGATAATTTTGAACCAAATATTTTAAATATGAAATAAAATTTATGAAATAAATATATTTTGTGTGTTGAAAGTTAATTTTTACATAATCTTATGTAACACGTAAAAACTCATTTTAACATTAACCATAATAATTACTTTTGATTATTTTTATTAATATTTATGAAAAAAAATATTTTGAACTTATTATATAATATAATTTTTTTTGATTAAAAATATGGAATCTATTTTATCAAAATCAATTCATATTAGTTGAATAATTTCATTTAAAATAAAACATGCAAGCACAATGAAAAGACGGTTTTCCAAACAGAAAAGTTCCATAAGTATTGAATGCTTATATATAGAAATTCAATATGAAATTGATTTCAACTAGATTAATTGTATTAATAAATATATTATTGAAAAAATCTAATTTTTTTAACTATCTTAAAATAAAATGAATCATGTAAATGCTTTAAATAAAAAGGAATTTTTTAATAAAAATTGGTATTTTTACTATTCATCAGAAAAATAATATTTTCAAAAAATTCTCAAAAATTAACTCAAATATAATTTTGATATGTATATTTCAATAATGAAGTTTATTTTATCAAATAAATTTTACAAAAGTTTAAAAAGTTACTTTTGTTTAAAATTAAGTAAATTTTAATCAATATTTTTTCTTTATATAAAACCATTATACTTCATATATAAATAATCAGTTATTTCTATTCATACCACCATGTTTAATTTCTAGGTTATAATGGTCAGGTTTAAATAATAATATTCATAGTATATCATGGTTCTTTGAAAGTCGGTGTTGCATGTAACGCAAGCTATCTAGAAATTAAATTTATTGAGAAAAACTATTAATAAAATCTAGAGATTTCATATTCTACCCCCCTTAAAATTATTTTATCCTTAAAAATTTCATCACTTTTGTAATGAAAACTGAGGATAAATTAGCATCATTACATCATCAGGTTTCTATGTTTCTTCCTCAAGTTATTAGTTTCACCACAAAACTTTGACCACAAAAGTGGTCTTGTTTCACAGCACTTTTTATGTACAACCCCGAATATCAACTAGTTATTACTCATAATAAAGAACTTTCTCCAGTGAAATTATATATGAGTTTAATACATTTAAAGGGTCATGTATTTACCTCCTTATGAGAGATACATGCAACACATCATGGACTTTAGAGAGGGTCAGTTGAAAAGCCAATCTATATTCTACCATCATGATATGACCAATAATTTCAAAAAGACCAGTTTACCTAGGGCCTAATTTTTCCTTAATTAAAAATATAATTACCTTCTTCTATGGTGAAATTATTAGAAACTCCTTTTCAACATCCTCAAATTCTAGATCACACCATCGATTATCATCATAACATTTCTACCAACTTTATGCTTCCCTTATGTGTTGATGAATGACCCTAACTTTCTATACCATTTCTTCAGCTAGCTCTAGTCTCAATAGCTTTATTTCTCCAAATTTATCCTAGTGTGTTTTATTTATACACTTCTTTTCATAGAGGAATTCATAAGGAACTATTTGAATTCTCAATTGAAATGTATTATAGTATGTAACACAAGTAGAAAATTCACATAATACCTAGTCATAAATAATGGCTATAGAGGTAAAAACTGTGGATATTTATTATAGCCACGGTCTAACTAGTATTGTATCATATTGGTGTGGTAATAATACTAGATTTATAGCCACTGTTTTAGGAGATATATACAGAGTTTTCCACTGTGAAAATTGACCTATATCCATGGTTGTCCATCATGGAAATAGACTTATTTCCACGGTTTCATAACCATGGAAATATCCCTATCATTTTTCCACTATGGTAATAAACCTATTTCCATGGTATAAAACTGTGGCTATAGACCTTTTAAAAAGTTTCTATAGGATTCTAAAATAATGTGACCGACCGTATTTGAACCCTAGACCCCCACTATTAGAAACAAGTTGCTTAACCACTTCTCTACATACCATTATTGGTTTATATATATATATATATATATATATATATATTATTTATTTATAAACCATGTAAATATACCTCAAACTATGGAAATAAGTTTCCCCATGCTTGTGTGGAAAACCTATAACCATGGTTTATAAGAATCATAGTTATAGGTGTGCACTTTAGCCATGGTTTTAGAGAACCATGACTATATCCTATGAATTAATACCTATAGCCATGGTTTTCTAAAACAATGACTATAAGTTTTTCTATAGACATGGTTTTTAGAAAACTTGTGGCTATAGGTATTTATTCTATTAATGAAAACTCAACTAGAGGAAGGTGTTCATCCAAAAAACCTTTTAAATCCATATAAAAAGATCTCAAAATATCATATAGGGTTTGAATTGTTCTCTCTATCTAACCATATTTTTGAGGATGATATATAGTGACCAAAATCAACTCTATATCCCGAGCCAACTGAAGACTTCACAAGAACATCAAGGTAAACCTCAAATCCCAATAATCATAATATAATGTAGAAATCCATGCAACATTATCACTTTGTTAATGTATATACTACAAATATCATCCATATATAAATATTCTCTAATAGAAATTAAGTGTGCATACTTATAAGGCGGTCGAATACAACCCATATAACACTGTTCCCTTTTGATGATTTGGGGAGTCCGATGACAAAATCCATTGTGATGTTTTACCATTTTTGTTTTGGTATGGGTGATGGTTGTGACATCCCAAACTTAACTTGTGAACATACCAAGTATTGAGATACAAAATTTGTGATATCTCCCTTCATTCAATACCACCAAAAATAATATTTCTGATCTCTATACATCTTTGTACTTCCATGATGAATAGTAAATAAAGAACTATGCACCTCTTCTAATAGCTCCTTCTTCAAATATAGTATAAATAGATCACAAAAATGTTTCATAAGAATTATATTTACCTCACAATCAAGGATGAATTAAGAATAATTATCACCATCTTTTGAATCTCCAAATCATCCTTTTGTACCTATTTTACCCTCACAAGGATGGATGGTTGAACACTTATTTGAGAAAGATGATATTTATACCCTTACATAAAGATTTCAAGAACTATCCTTTGAAAATATAGAAATATTGGATCTTTTTTATCATAATAATAAATAAAATAGAATGATCCTTTTGGCTCAAATAATTTTACACCTTGTTCGCTTTCCCAAGGAAGTTGCGTACTGAGCAGTCATTATCATTAATCGCCTCCATCCATATTCTATGGAATATATTTATCTATTTATGTGTGAATATATACTCTAAATTTTTGGGATCAATATATATATATTAAAAAAATTTCTATACAGATAATGCCTATATATCTTTAATGAAAAAATTTCCACAACTGAATCTAAATCATGAGTTTGGAAATATTGGTCATAAACCTTCAATTTTAATGAGAAATAAGTTATCACCGCATAATTATAAATAATAACACATCTCAATCCCTTCTTTGATGAATCACTATATATTACATATTGTTCTCCACTATAGGGTAATGTATGAATAGATGTGTTGACTAATCTTCTCTTC
Organism: Viscum album; assembly: GCA_963277665.1. Lineage (NCBI taxonomy): Eukaryota > Viridiplantae > Streptophyta > Magnoliopsida > Santalales > Viscaceae > Viscum > Viscum album. Next base: position 1,606,436,041 of record OY728129.1, on the reverse strand, counting down.
AGTTCCATGAAATTTTCTTCATATTTATTCATCCAGATGAACTTGGATCCCCTTACAGTTAACATGGTGAGTGGATTAGATATTCTTGCTAAATTATCTGTAAAATTTTGATAATATCTAGATAAACTAAGAAAACTACATATATCAGCATTCATGGTTGGTCTTGTCCATTATTCAATAGCCTCCATTTTTTATGGATCGACTAATATACCGAAGCTTAAGATTATATTACCCAAAAATGATACTTTCTTCAGTAAAAAGTCACACATTGAAAATTTTCCATATATATTTTTCTTCCTTAGGTTATTTATTACAATACTCAAGTGGTATTTAATCACTTCATTACTCATTGAATAGATAATTATATAATCTATAAAGACTAACATGAATTGATCATGGTACTATATAAAGTATCTATTCATTAAATCTGTGATGATATTGGGGGAATTAGTAAGACCAAATGGAATCAATATATATTCATAGATTTTATAACTTGTATGAAATATTTTCTTGGTTATATCCTTCTTCTTAACCCTCAATTGATGATATCCTGAATGAATTTAAGTCTTGGAAAAGTATTGAGCTCTGAATAGTTGATCAAAAAAATCATCAATATAGGGACGATGATACTTGTTCTTGATTATGATCTTGTTTATATACCGAAAATTAATGTAGAGTTTAATTGACCTATATTTTTTCTGAAGAACAGGTTCAACCCATGGTGAAACACTTGGTTGAATGAATCCCTTTTGAGGATTATCATAGAGTTTATTCTTCAATTATTATAACTCAATCAGGGTTATTATATAGAGAGACTTTGACATAAGTGTGCCACCATCTGTGAGTTTGATTGAGAAATCAAATTCAAATTTTAGTGTAGGACTAGAAAACTCTTCCAAAAAGGCATCAAAAAACTCCCTTACAATAGGCATACCATCAATGTTGATTTTCTCCCCAACCATCTGATATAAACACCCCTTTTGAATAGGAATCAAAACACATACAATGGATGTGCTTTCTGTCGAAATTTCATATTTATTGTCATAGGGATTGAAGATCACCAGTTGGTTTATAATATCAAAGGTGAATTCCATTCCTTAACAACTGATTTAGAATTTTTTTAGATAAATCAAATCCATACATAATATAACATCAAATTCATCCATAGGGATAATAACAAGATTTTCCTAAATCACATTCCCATAAACTTTAACTGGGGAATAATCATAGAATTGAGATTAAATAATCATAAAAATAAAGATTTTAACTACCGATTAAACATATAATTATTTATTTAGTATCATGATACATTTATAATATTATTAAGATGCAAATGAGTGGGTAGATCTAGGGTCAAATATGACATTAGCAGTTCTTGAGTGGATGTTATGTGTACCTTTCACCATGTCATTATATTACCCCTCATCAAAAATAGTAATCACATGAGATTTTCCTTTTCACTGTGATTAAGAGGTTTTTGAGGTGAATCATCATCAACAACATTAAGATTTGGGAATTGGTTAGCATAATTATTAGACTCCTTGCATTTGAAGCATTGGAGCGTGGGTGGAACAATAGTGGGTGTCTTCTTCTCTTAAATTGTGTAAACCAGACCATTCATTTCCATTAAACATTCAAAAGATTTATGACTAACCCTTTCAAATTTACAATCACCACCCAATTCAATTGAAGTTTTTCCATTAGTGCTTCATCCTAGGTTTCTATCATGTAGATGTTGTATTTTTTTCACCATGTGATGTTTTTGAGTGTTCATGAGACTCAATCTTCCTTTTCCTATCAAAACCAATGGAATAGTGGAAATATCCAATTTCTATTTCCATTATTATTTCACATTGAAAAATTTATTCATAGATACTAAATTATCTTATACTTTATTCCCTGTAAAACTTTGTTTTAGGCCACCAAATAAGACATCAACCTTACTTTTAGGTTCTATGATAATACCAGAAGAGTACCTCTCGAGTCTTGTAAAATTTTCATCAAATGTACAAATAGATTAATCATCCTCTTACTTTAGGTCAAGGAATTACATATCTATATTTTTATTAAAACTGATAGGAATGTACTTATTGAAAAATAATATCTTAAACTCATCACACTCCATAGAGTCAATTTGTTCCTATTTCATCATGTTCTGGATAAGATTCTTCCATTAATATTCTTAAACTTCTAAATGATAAATAGAAAAAAATGAATTTTTCATGTTATGAACAGTGAATAATGGAAAATATATTTTTATTGGTACTCATCCATTTTTAGTTATTGTTTGATCAGTGGAACCACTAAAATAATGTGGTTTTTTCCTCATGAAGTAATATACATAACATTGTTCCTTTATTTTCTTATTTGGGAGATCAGTGTGATTCATAGCTTGAGAAAGTTGTGAGAGTATATGAATGTGATTATTCATTCCAATTCCTATAACATTTGATTTCTCAGGAGGAGAATCATTTCATTTTACATCACATTCAATGTTTACACAATTCCTTTGGGTTCTATCCATTAACTAAAACCAACAAAAATAGTGTAAGAAATAATAATCATAGTTGGAGACCACATATTCACGAAGAATCAATTATAGGATGTATAAATCATGACAACTTATTTTCAATATAAGACACCTTTGGTTTAACCTAGGTCATTCTTGGTCATCACCTATTCAAATCCCTCATGATGGTTCTTAAAGAGTTTTTGAATTTCTAAATCATATCCCCCAGGAGTGTAAAACCTTATGTGCAGAAGTCCCATTGTCGTGCACATTGTGATGATCAATTCTAGATAGATGCACCATTTTTGGAGTTTTCACTCCTTGGTACAACTCTTCTAGAGCCCCATCCACTTGTATTGTTCAGACAGGGATATAATTTCTTTCAATCCACTCACTCTATCCTTCACCAAAATTATAAGAAATTTTCTTATACTTTTATTTATCATTAGTCTTATCCTTAGGCATATTAATAGACATATACTTAGGTATCTTATAAAATATTTTTCATCCTGTTTTTCAATGGTTAACTAATCCTTTTCTATATTACCAATTTTTGAGACCCAATCATTTCATACATAGATATTACATCTTAATAGATAAATTTTCATTACATTTCAAAAATACACATCTGAGGACCATAAAGGTTTATTGTATTTGGAGACTAGTTATACAATCTTATTATTCATGAAATATCTTAAAAATATCTCATAGATATCTTACCATTTAGTACACTTTATAGACATACCCTACTTAAACAATTCTTAATAACCTAGGGAAATAAAACATAAGAATGGTTGAGCTTAGATTCTCAATGAGGTTCAACATGAAAGATATCAATCAATGATCATATGAAAGAATAAGATAATAATAAAGGTATGATATTATAAATATAACTTAAAAGGGCCATAAACAATCTATCAGGGATCATAAGCATGATATATTTCATCAAAAATTATCATTTCAAAATACATGAACCACATGAATAATAAAATATCAATAATGAACCATATGTTCATGTTATATAATTTTGGAACCATCAAAAGTATATAAACCATTTCATATTTCAAGGTTAATAACTGATACCATCAAATCATAATGGATTTAGTTCCCCATTTCATAACTGATCATGAACCATCACCTATTTCACATAACATATCAAGTACATCATTATGTTTCCCATAGAGGATAAATCACATAATATTGTTTCACATGATTATATCATGATATATAAATGGATGTTTTAATTGATGAATATGTATTCAATAAAATATCATTAAATAATTCTTGAAGAAAATATACATCTCATTTGAAATCACATATTTAAAATATAAAATAATCTAAAATATTAAAGACAACTTTTTTTTGAAAAGAACCATGAAAACATATAAAGAAAGCTTCAAATAATTGATTTATTATTATGGAATAAAATTTCTTTCATGGAGAATATGCTAAAACAAATATTCCTTTCACATTTTTGGTAAAAAGTAAAAACATTCTCATTTGGAAAACAAAAAGAATATTCCTTTTAAAAATGTTTAAAAAAATAAGACATGGGTAGAAATGTAATTAAAATATCATTGTAGAATAGTAAATATTTATTTAAAACACTTTTGGAAAACATTGACATGGTTGAAAAATATTTTTCCATTGAAGAGTGAAATTGTAATGTCACAGGTTTTTGGAGCGGGTTGAATTCCTCACTGGTTTTGAATTTTTGGAGTTTAGTGGGTAGACCAGATATTTTATTGTTTATAAGAACTTAATTTCAAGAGTTTTCTTGATCCAAGGCATTGATTTTGGATGATCATTAATACTCAATAAGTATATCAGGGTTTTCATTGGGTTTCAGGTGCCCCATAGGCCAAAAACCCAAACATTATGGTGTGCCCTGACTGAGGCACATGGTTTGGGAAAACTATGCAGCCTCCAAGGAGAAATCATTCACCCTCCTTTTTCATTGAGAATGGTTTTGTAAAACATTTAATAGGGGGATAATGAACTTGAGATAACCTCTATAATTTTTTAAAAAGGTATATGCATGGGTTGTAGATGGTTTGAGAAAGCTGTGTGTAAGAAATATACTTAGTGCCACTTAACTAGTGGCTATGCATGGGATTAAGATGGTTTAGCCTAACCATGTGAGATAACCATAAAAGGTTTGGGTATGAAGAAGTAATATCTAAATGGTTTCCACATGGTTTGGAAAATAGTGTGACCCATTAAAAGTTGGAAATTATGGTTTTTCCCTCGACCCTATGTCTTCTTTCCTCATCATTTTTCCCTCATTCACATGTGTACAGAAGGGGGGCTCGTTTTTCTCCTCCTCCCCAAGGGATTGATCCACACTCTTCTTTTGGTATATATTTCTCAATCTGTCTTTGAGGCTGGACCCGTATCGGTAAGGCCTTATTTCCTCTTGTCTCATTTCTTCCTTTCCTTCTCCATATGGTAAACTAAATTTGTGCGATTGGATTTACCCTATTTTTAGGGTGTTTTTATAAAACCTTGATTTCTACTAAATTGGTCAGATTTAGAGTCTACATTCTAATGTATGTACACCTACCAACTATAGGTAGGTGGTTTTTACCATTAATTGTTATTTCGAAAGTGCTTGGGGTACAAATTTTAGTGCGCCATTAGGTAGTCCAAGAGAGACCCTTTAAATGGTCTGGTTTCCTAAAATGAGATAATTAGACCCTTTGGGGATTACTTTGGGCATGATTTCTAATTTATAGAAACAAATGAGGCTTGGGGAGAGGTTATACCTTAGGAATATTAGGTCGAGGTGTTGATTTCATTAAAATAAGTTATTCAATTTAATTATTTTGAATTGTTATATATATATATATATGTGTGTGTGTGTATGTGTGTGTGTGTGTGTTTTGGGATTATATCTATAGGATTAGGATGAGCTCTGTCCTAGGATTGAGATGGCATTGGAAATCTAGACTAAGGCGATATGATCGCCCGGTTGGGTGTGGTTCGTGACATATATATCCAGGTTTATGTTGATCATGGGATGGGTGACTCAATAATTGGATGAGGTGATGAGGTAATTAGGTTACGAGAATGGAATATGTTATTTTTGATGGTGTTGACCATCGGTTTAGAGCAACATAGTCATAGGGTAATGTGGCTTTGGTTGATGTGGCTTAGTTTCTAAATTAGTGATTTCCACTCACCCATGTTGGCCAATGTGCTATTTGGAATTGTGTGCACACAAGATGACTCAAATGATGAGGTGGTATTGACCACTTGTGTGGGTAGAGGCCTCTAATAGTTGTTTATTAAGAAATATTTTGGAGGTTCTTTCCATATAAATCCACACAGATGGTGAAGATCCATTAGATGATAGTGTTGAGGCTATCGGTTGGGGGTTGAAGCTCACAGTACCTGAGGCCATTGGGCTAAGGATTATTTGGGAGGATGAAAATTAGCATTGCTCAGGACATCATGATTTGATCCAACAGTGATATTATTTGGAAAATATTCATTATTGTGCCTCAGGATGTCAGGCTTCAAGATGATGGGTTCATTTGAGCATGGGTCTGAGGGAGCAGGTTCTTATAGTTTATGTGTGCCTTCAGGATATCGGTGACATGAATTGGACACTAGGTGCGAGTTGGAACATGGTTTTTGGTGAATTTACTAGAGGTGGAACTTGAGGGTTCACTTGGAATATTTTACATTAGGGGATGACTTGGGTTATGAGCTAAGGATCTTATCCTCTACAGTTACACCAATAATGGAAAAAGTTGGTGAATTAATTTCTCATGGATGTTGAGCTTGATGGAAAAAGAATTATTTATATAGATAGGTAGTTACTATTTTATTTATTTTAGAAACACCTACTCAATCACAAATTTAATATGGGTACATATTGGTAGTGGCCTACTAAGATTTTTTCTCACACCCTACATGGTCCCTTCATGACATGTGAATATTTAATGGAATTTCATTTAGTAAATGGTTTGGTCTTAGGAGATGGAACTTAGTGTCAGTTTATTTAACATGGGATTGAAGGAAAGAGACTATTGGTTCTTTCCTCAGCTGGAGTTCTTTTTTTATTCTTTTGTATCAGCATGCTTCTATATATGTGTATGTACAGTGGTCTTCTATTGGTGACCCTTCTATTTATTGTATTTTATGACATTTATTGATATGAATGAATAGCTAAAAATAGTTTGTTTGGATTGTTCATTTTATTATGTTGTTTTTGTTTAGTTATTCTTCCACTATTGTGTGTTATTATTGTCCTTCCACTATATGCGGGTTACTAGTTTAGGTCGTTATTGTCTTTCTTTATGAAGATTCATATTTTATATAGACCAATATTTTATCATCACAAGATTGTATATTATCCCCACAATTACCCTGTCATACCCTCACTACTAGTCGAAATTCTTTGGCATAGGTGAGGCGCGCCTAAGGCTAGTGACACTCAGCCCAAAGAACTGTTCGGGTGGGTAAATAGATCAGGGCACTACAAATGGTATCATATGAGTTCTTGACTGGTAATTAGTAGCATCATACATCTACATACTAATGGTAAAAAAATTTCTCTTCTAATGGTCTTACTATTTGGGATATGGTAGACCATAGATTAGGATGTTTTTGATACTTGGTTTAGAAGTCTTGTTTTGGTGCCTGCATCCCCTGCATGGGGGATGGACCAAGTTTCCATGGGTGGGAATTTCTATTTTGATTTTTAATTTTTAAAGTTGATATTATTTCCACCTCGAGTGGTGAACTTGTATATGAAATGTTATCTGTTATTCCATGAAACCCTTGACCAGGTATAGTAAGGGAGGAACTTTATACCCTTGGCCTGATATGGAAAGGGGTTTTTGTTTGTGATTCTAACTAGGAGCATAGGAATTGATTATAAATTCATGTGTTGTGATTGAAACTTCTTGTGATTTTTGGGGACTTATATTATGATAAGAGGGGTTGGGTTGTTTAAAGTTTCAATAAAGGATTCTAAGTGGTGTTTTCCCACCTAGCCTCTCTTTAGTGGCATCTTAGTCAACCAGCCTAGGAAAGTAGACCTAATGAAATATAATTTTGATATGGGACACACACACACACCCATATATGGTCCAGTCTCTTATAGGAGGAGGAGGGTGAAATTTTATGGGGTGATGTTGATCACTAGGTTTGGATATGTATTCATTGGATTGAGGTGACATGGTTCATCAGGAGGATTGCGACCTGAGGAATATGTGATAACTGGCTCTATTATGAGTGGGTAAGGAGGCCATGAGGTCGGGTTGTCTTGTGACATGGTTACAATGGACAAGACAAAGGTTTGTGAGATCGTGCTTCCAGCTACTACTTTGCCTATCTTCATCAGATATGTGTGTGTGTGTGTGTGTGTTATCTGGGTTTTCTAACCATGTATTGGTATTCATAGGGTTTCCACATGGATAGATTTAGATGGAGCGATATAAGGGTGTGATAGGGTGTCACAAGATCAGGCATAGTTTTAGACCCCCAAGGGTTAGGATGAAGCCCCAAAAGATCAGAAAGGGAATGAACCATAGTTTTATGCTTAGGTACAGTCGTAGGTATAGGATTAGCTATAGGATCCAGTGTTGGTAGAGAATCCACTAGATTTTACACCCTTTGGGTTGTGTCTTGATGAATATATCAGAGTGAGTCTGGTAAATTTCATCCAAGTGATTAACAGGGGACCTGAGGGAGAAGTTTCTTCCATGGAGTATCTGACTCAGAAGTTCCAGTCATAACACATACCTTTATTTTAGGGTGAGGTTGGTCCATAGGCTTTTGAGAACTAGATCTAGGAAATTTAAATAATCTTATATAATCTTGATACACCCCCATGAAGGAGGTTAAAGCTGGTGACTTACATTCTCAGAGGACTGGCTAAGTGCTGGTGGGACATGCACGTTCATATAGGTAGACACGAGGGACTAGGATTGAGATACTTTGAGTCTAGTTTCTTCAAGAAATTTTTCCCAGATATTATGAGGTAGGATAAATCTTGTTATTTCTTTATCTTACAGTAGAGTGAAATGTTTTTCATGGACTATACAACAACATTCAATGAGTTTCCTCACGTTTCACCCAGTATGGTGGGTGATGACACCTCGAGGGAGAGGTGTTTTGAGGATGGTTTATGACATTCCATCCGAATGCTGGTAAAAATATTCATGTTGGTCCCATTCTCAAAGGTGGTGAATCAGGTTCACATTTCTAAGGGAAACGTGACAAATCAATTGTACTCAAGACAGGTGATGACATCATGGGATTTCCATGGCGATGATTCAGGTAGTAGGAAGTGAGGCTGAGAGGAGTTCCATTAGGGTAGTCAAGCCAAGGACTCAAGAAAACAACCTCAAAGTGAGTCTTTGATGTTGTGCGTCTAGTGTGGGTAGCCAGGATATGTCCGGACTCAGTGTTAGCGACCTCCAAAGGAGTTTTGATCATGTGGACATGTCAGGAATCAGGAGATGTTCTGTATGAATCCTTCTTGGACTGTTGACAGTTAGAGCCTGAGGTAGACTTATGGTTTTAAGATTGGATCAAGAGAGTTACCATGTGATGGCAGCTGGGTTTTAGTTGCATGTAGAGGTCATAAAAAAGAAATAGAGACCCATAAGTGGGTTTAGTGGCTGATGGATGGTAAAACACCATAGGGACATTAGGCTTCAGGTAGTCGGGATTTAGTCCAGGTATGTGTCAAAGATATACTAGTGTTAGAGGATGTTGGTGAGCTGAAGACGGTCAGAGGTACGTTATGGGTGTGACCAGGGTTCTCTTTTGTTTTATTTTTGAATGGAATTTTTAAAGGTATGTCTTTTTTGTGTGCACATGGTGAAAACAATATATCTATGAACTAAAAATATGCTGGTTAGTAGGTTGATATTGATTCAGATTCATTATATATATATATATATTAGGTGTGTGGCACCGTGATTACTTGAGGTGTGTTAGCATCGGGGCATTGAGGAGTTGTGGGTTACTTGAGGTGTGTTGAAATCTAATCAGCAATGTGATACAAGATTCTTTATGTTGAGTAGGAATCATGACATCACTGTGAATCAATACTTGTTATGGTGTAAGGCACCATGGGTGATTTGAGTATCTATTGAGATGTTTGTATTCATATGTGTCATGTGCGGTATGGAAACGAGGTAAACATCTATCGGGATGTTGTGATTGATGTGTGTTGAGTATGAAACAGGAGCACCCGATGAGGTGAAAGAGTGATGATACATTATAAGAGGAATTTGATTCTTGGTATGGTTTATAGAAATTTTTTTATATTTGTGTTTTGGGTTGGTAATTGATTAGTTTAGTTAAATCATAATGTGGGGATCCCCCTTGAGTTATTTTACCCATGCCCTTTTAACAAGGGTAGTCCAGGTTAATTTTAAAGAGATGGGTATGTTTCGTACCATCTCATCTTAATTTTTTATAGCTTGAGTACAATCTATGCTTTGGTGGGGAGATTATAACATCCTGAGTTTTTAGAGCAGGTCAAATTCCTTAGTCGTTTTGAATATTTGGATTTTAGTGGGTAGACCAAATCATTTCATGTTTATCAAAACATAATTCTGATAGTTTCCTTGACCCAAGGCATTTATTTTGGATGATTCTTAATTCTCAAAAAGTGACTTGGGTTTTTTTATGGGTTTTGGGTCCATTAAAGGATGAAAACCCAAACATTTTGGGATGTGTAGACTGAGGCACACAGTTTGGGAAAAGTGTGTGGCCTTAAAGGAGAAACTATGTGCCCTCCTTTTGCACTGAGCACGGTTAGGAAAACCATGTAGGAGGGGGAGGATGACCACGTGAGAACCTATGAATTTTTTATAGAGAGATATAATTTTTTTTCCCATGGTTTGGGAAATTTTATCACAATACACATGCTTAGTTCTACTTAACCAGTGGATACACATGTTCTCTATATGGTTTGTCTTAACCATGCAGGCTAACTAAGTGAGGTTTGTATCTTAAGTAGTACAAACTATGTAGTTACCACACGATTTGAAAAACCATGTTATCTAACTATGTGACCCATTAAAAGTATGAAATTTTGATTTTCCCTTGCCCCTACTTCTTCTTTACTCCTTATTTTTTCCCTCATTCACCTACACACAATAGGGGGGTCGTTTTTATCCTCCCCCCTAGGGACTGAGAGACACTCTTCGTCTAAGTTCTGTTTCTCAATTCATCTATGGTGTTGAACCCGTATAATTAAGGCTTTATATCCTCTTGTCTCATTTATTATTTTCCCTCTCCATATGGTGTGCTAAATCCATGTGAGTGGTTTTACATTATTTTAGGATGTTTGTTTAAAATGATGATTTCTTCCAAATAAATTTGAGTTAGGGGAAAATATAAAATGTGCAGGTTATCTACTTACATGAGGTAGGTGGTTCTTACTTTCTTTTTTATTTTTCGAGTGTTTTGGGGGGCACGACTTTTAGAGTGCAATTGGGTAGATCAAGTGAGACCCTTTAAATTAAGTGGTTCCCTTAAATGAAATAATTGGACACTTTAGAGATAACTAGGGGCATGATCCCCAAATTTTTCAAATGGATGAGGGTCGGTGAGAGGCCAAACCATGGTAAGATTAGGCTGGGGTGTTGATTTATTTAAATTGATATGTTCAATTTAATTATTTTGAATTGTTTTCAATATATATGAATTGCTTGGGATGAGATCCAGGTGATTATGATGAGATCAACCTAAAGATTGAGATGGTGTTTTCTATCTATAATGAGGTGATATGATCATTGGAATGGGCATGGACCACGAAATATATATTCAGGTGATGTTGATCATATGTTGGGTTACTCAGTCATTGGATAAAGAGACAAGGTCATTAGGTTATAGGAATGGCCCATGTGATTTTCAATGGTGTTGACCATTGGTCTTCAGTGACATGGTTGTAGGGGCATGTGGTTTCATTTTATGTGGATTAGGTTCTAAATTGGTGATTTCCGCTCACCCATGTTGGCCAATGCACCGTTTGGAGTAGTGTGCACACAGAATGACTCAGATGATAAGGTGGTATTGGACACACATATGGGTAAAGACCTCTTATAGTTTCAACATAGTAAAATAGTTCAAGGTTCTTTCTATATAAATCCATGAGGATGCTGAGGATCCATCAAATGAAATTGCTAACGCTGTCAGTTGGGGGAATAGGCTCACTGTACTTAAGGACATTGGGCTAGGAATTATTTGGGTGGATGGAAATCCTTATTCCTTAGGTTTTCATGCTTTGATCCAATAATGATATTATTTGTAGGATATGCATTGATGTACCTCATGAATTCATGATTTGATCCAATGAGTTCTTATAAGAAGGGGTTTAAGGGACCGAGTTCTTATTATTTAGGCATGACTTCAGGATGTAGGTGACATGACTTGTATTTGAGGTGTCGATTGCTTATGGTTCCTAGTGAATTTACTAGAGGTGTAACCAGAGGGTTCACCTAGACTATTTTATATTAGGGGATGCCTTATTCTATGAGCTAAGGGTCCTATAATCTACAGTTATACCAGTGATAGATGAAGAAGGTTAATTTATTCATCATGGATGTCGAAAACAAGGGAAGAATTGATATTTATATTGATATTTAGTACCTCTTTTATTTATTTTAGACACACATGCTTAATCACAAATATAATATAAGCACTTGGTGGTGGTGGCCTACTGAGATTCTTTCTCACACCCTACATGGTTCCTTCGAGACGTGCGTAGATTTTATAGCCTTGCATTCAGGTAAACCTTTGGGATCTTGAGTTACACATTAGTATTGGACCATTTATCATGGGATGGAAGTCAAGGGACCATTGGTTCTTGCCTTAGCTCGAGTTATATTTTTTTCTATGAACACACTTCTATATATGTGTATGTGTTGTTGTCAGCCATTAGTGACCCTTATGTTTATTTTATTGTATGACCTATATTGATATTCATACTTAGATATAAATAGTATTTTTTTTCTTTTTTATTTTATTCCATTTTTTGAGTTATTATTTCGTTATTGCATGTTATTTTTGTGATTCCTCCATGGGAGGGTTACTTGTTAAGGCTGTTATGGTCTTTCTTTCCGATACTTCATATTTTATATAGAACTTTATTATATCAACATAAGAGGGTATAATATCCCCTATATTAACCTTTTATAACCTCACTTATTGTCATTAGCCTTTGGTATATGGGGAGGTTCACCTAAGGCTAGTGGAACTTGGTTTGAAGCACTATTCGGGTGGTTAAACGGGCCATGCCGATATATAAATAAATTCCATTTTTTACATGAAATAGTTTTTATGGAATATTGAGAAAATAAAGAGAGGATTTAAAATAAATTAAATCATAAAATAAATATATAATAAAAAAATCATGACATTAATGAGATGTATATCATAAAATTTCATCATCAAAATCTTGATCATAAACAATCCCGATAAACAATGAGATTGTAACACAAAAACTTTACCACTTTGATAAATTTTGAATTGTATGACACATAAAATAAAAAAACATATATGGATATGTATATCCCATAATTTTCATGAGAATTATAATAAACCACATTCATGGGAGTTATGCATACACCACATAGAAGAATCAAGTGGCGTATAAGGCATACATCCCACAGAAATAAAAGTCAGAGGAAAATCCATTACCTTAAGTATCAAATTCCTTAGTAAACATTTAAATATCAAGAATAATAAATATAATATTATGATACGTATATTATAATGAAAAATCATATTTATAATTCTATAAATTATTTACTTAAGAACTTTTATTACCCATTTATTAACTGTTCTTTTTAAAATCATGTTTCAGAAAATAACTGCTTTATTTTTTATATATGTTTTGGATTGGTATTTTTGGTCATTCTACTTTGATCATAGTGAAATCATATCCATAATTTTAACCATGATATAAATATCATATATATTCATTATATATTTATTTATATTAATCCATAAATGGTAAAATAGAAAATTAATTACACTGTTAATGGAGATGGTTGGTCGTACGTACGCATGAATGTTGTTTTCATTTTCTCGATGGATAGAATGAAGGGAAGGAAAATAATAAACAACCTTTATAGAAAAATTATTATTTCATATATAACTCATATATTCATTAAATTTATCCTTGTAAACTTCCATGAAATGCATAAGTGAAAAACTAATCACATAGCTTCGTGAGGTGGTAGTCTGTTGTATAAAAAAGCGACGTTATTGTATTCACAGAGAATGGGAAGTAAGAAGATGTATGTGATATTATAATTATAGATGTATAATTATTTCATAGATATCATATAAATAATTTAAATCCATTATTACATATAGCTTTGAGAGTTGGTGATGGAAAATGAATTACAACGCTTCACATGGGAGTAGTCTACTGTACACATGGTTGATGGTTTCATTTCCCACTTAATATAAGAGATGTATATAGGGTATAAAATCAAAATAATATCATATAATTATATTATAAATAATTTTTTATTATATTGTAATTATTAGGACATGAATTCAGGTGGTAATAGAAGAATTAGAAAGAAAATTTTTTGTAAAGACAATTACCTTCTCTTAGGAAAACCTCCTTTTATATTTTATTAAAGATCCTATGATTAGTATTTTGGGTATAAAAAAGATCTATAATGTGTATAATATATTTTTGGATAGAATTTTTAAGGTTTTGGTCAATTAAAATGGCTTAATAGTTGTGAATAAGTGAATGGAGGATGTCCCCAATTATAGTTGCGGAGGAGTATTATTTTTATAAATACCCAAAACTATTCAACAATGGGAATTCACTCTCATACTATGTGCCTAAAAATTTGATAAAAAATAATTTAATTGATGATATATTCTATTCAAAACTCAACCTTACAAAAATTCACATGTTTTTATTTTTCACCACAACAACTAGTCTCGTTTTATATACCTGGGCAATTAATAATTTATAAATAAAACCAAAATAGACTTATTAGATAATTTATATCAACTAATTTATAAAATGAAATCCAATTTATTAAAAAACTATCCTATGTGTTTTGAATGTTAATTTTAACACATGTTTATGTAACGTGCAAACCCCGGTTTTAACCTTAACCACAATAATTAATTTTTATTACTTTTACTAATCATTATGAAAAATAATAATTTGAAATTCTTATGCAGTGTAAATTATTTTTATTCAAAAATTTTAATCCATTTTATAAAATTAAATTCATATAAGTCTCATAATTTAATTTAAAATAAAACTCACAGACACGATGAAAAAGCGGCTTTCCAAAGAGAAAATTTTCATAAGTATAGAAAGTTTTGATATAAAAATTCAATATAAAATTTATTACAATGACATAAATTGGATTATTAAATATATAATTAAACTAAATTTTCTTTTAAACCCATATTAAAATAAGAAATATCTTGTAAACACTTTAAATGAAATGAATATTGTTTAATAAAAATCATAATTTTTTAACTATTCATCAAAAAAATAAACTTTTCAGAAGATTCTAAAAAATTCATTCATAGATAACTTTGACATATTGATTTAAAAAATTAAGTTTATTTAATTTTAAAAAAGTTTAAAATATTAATTTTATTATTTATTAATAAAAATAAATTTGAGAAAATTTTATTTTTGAAATATATAGTCTTTAATAAAAATTAAGCACTTTTTTCAGCAATAAGTTTTCATTTTATTAAACCAGCATATTTAGTATTTTAAAAAAAATTCTTATTAATACCACAAAGTTTAACATCTAGGTTATAATTATGTTGTTTAAATTATAACATTAGTAGTATATCATGGTTTGTTAAAACTCATTATTCCGTGTAATGCAAGCTTTTGAAGAAATTAAATATATTTGAAAAAAATATTTCATAAAATATCAGGGCCTTACATTCTAAATTTGAATATTTCATTATTTGTTCATCGATTTTTTTCTACTCTTCTTTTCAAATAATATGTTTTAGAAGATCTATTAGTGGTGGATCTATACATGACTCAGATAAAGAAGTATCCCCTTTAAAGATAAGGAATTTCACATCTTCATCACAAATAATAATTTCCAACTCTTTTTAATATATTTTTGAAACACATTTTTAAAGATATTTCATATCAATTATTATATCAAAATTAACCATAGTTATAATAATGAAGTCCCCAAATAGAGTGTTTTTATGTTTTACGATGGGAACTAACTGACAAGTCCTTATTCCAGTGATACCTCCACTAGGATTCTTGACTAATAAATCCTTTCTTAAGTGATATGGAAATATATAACTTTATTAGAAAACATAGATGATATAAAATAATTTTAAGATAAAAAATAAAATAAATCATTATATAAATTGGAGTATATTATTAATGTACCCACCACCACATCATTATGGACTTCAAACACAGCTACTGTGATCACATAAGTATGGCCTTGATCCCTTGTCATTTTTTGGGGGAAATTCCATTGATTATTGGGGAAATAATTTTCATAATATCCTCTATCCTTAATGTTAAATATTTTCATAGTAGATGATTCTTTCTTTCCATTTCAATCATGACCATGGTGGTATTCTCTCTATAGTTGCAGCTAACTCCCATCCCCAGCATGCATGCCATAATGTTTCTTTCCAAATTTATTACTATCTAGAAATTCCACTCTTCCCTTATTCTGTTTTCCTATATTTACTTTTACAGAGTACTCATCCACCCATTTTATATATTTCATTCCTTCTAAATCATAAAACTCGGAAGATTGTTTCTATTTCCTAATAGCACATGATACTATATACTCATATGATGGTAATGTTTGGAAGACTATTTCTCTTAGAAGGATTGGATTAATCCCATAAAAGAAACTCTCAATATTTCTATTTGGATTATGTATATATTCCTTAACATGACTTTCTAACCTTATAAAATTTGATTATAATATAATAACATTTTAAAATTCCTTTTTATCTTAGAATAAGGAATTGTCTCTCTATATCTACTCATTTCTTGTGAGGAGAATATTTTTCCAAGAATTGGACCTTAAAATACTCCCACCTCATGTTTACTATTTTTTCTTCACTATTATTATTTTGAATCAATTACTACCAGTGATATTTATCCCCTGAGAGATGATAAAATGCTATGAAAACCTTCTCCCTTTCATTACTTTCCAGTGAAAGAAATATCTTTCCTAAGGAAATTATCTGTTACTCATCTGAAAAGTGATTTTTAGTCCTATTAAATGGATGAGTTTGTTGATGCATGAAATGTTCTAACATTGTTACAATGTGTTGTGATTTAGTAGACTATTCCATACAGGCAAGGTTATTGGTCTTAACTTGATTAAGCTGCCCCAATATAGTTATAATCTATTCAGGTCTAGCTCTATCTTCGGCTCAAACTTCATTATCTATCCCAAGACGTTAATCCTTACATGGATTACACTCATTGATATAGTTTTCATTCCTTCCACTAGGATGCATTTCTAAATAATTGGATACAATACATTAGATCATAACATTGTGAATCATATGGTATAATTTCAAAACTACTTAACATAAATTTTTAAAAAAAATCATATATAATATTAGAATCATAAAATCGGTATCTTTGGGAATATTCTGAAGTCATTTTTTTTCAAGTCCTAAATAATGGTTTGTAAAGAAAATATGAAATATCCTAAGAATATCCCCTATGAGTGTCAAAATAGGTGTGCAATAAGGCCCATTATCATGCACCAGGTGACAATCGAGTTAAATCACAATGCACCATTTTCGAAGTTATTATACCTTGGAATAACTGTTCCAAAGCCACATCCACTTTTATCATCTAGATAGGGATGTATTTCTAGGAAATTCTCATAATCTTTACCTTAATAAAACATTAGGATGTTATCTTATACTTAGACTTATCCTCAAAGTCAATTATCAAGTCATGTTCTCTAATATATATTTTCCTAATTATAGTTCCAAAGATTTTAACTAAAACTTCTCTAATTCCAACTCTAAAAATCTTGACCCTGTTATCCTAGATTTAGTGGTTATTTAATTAAATTACTACTAGATACATGCAATTTCATCCTAAAAGAACAAAAACTATAGTATTTTTAGAAAATAGATATAAACTAGAATTTCACATTATATTTTAAAAATCAAAATACAACCTATTATATTCATTTATAAATCTATTATTCCCTTAACAATATCCCTTTATATTAGTTATAATACACTTTCTAGCATCATGGGGATAAAAAACATAAGAAAGTTATAACACCCAGTGTTTTTGTAATATTTTTATGAATAAATTAAATTTATTTGATATATTGTTTTACACAAAACACTAAGTTAAGGTATTGTTACATGAAACACTAATTTAATATTTACCTACATGCAACATTGGTTTAGATTATGTTACACGTGACAATGAGTTTTAACAAAATTGTGATATGTTATTAATATAGTTATTCAAACATAATTATCATAACCCAGCCATTAAACATTGTGATATTAATAGTAATAATTAATATTTAAATATTATGTATAATGGTTTTATGTAAATAAAACTTATTTATAAAAAGTATTTAATGTTCTTTAAAATCATTATATGTTTCGAAAATAATTTTTCTCTTAAAAATGTTCTTTCATACTTCTTTTTTTGAAAAATAATAAAATTAATTTTTTAAACTTTTATAAATTTAATTTTATAAAATAAAATTAATTTTTTAAAACATAATTTCAATATTATCTTAGTGTGAATTTTGGGTATTTTTCTAAAAGGTTTCATTTTTTGACAAATAGTGAAAAATACTGAATTTTAATTGGAAACTACCTTTTCATTTATTTTATTTATAATGTTTTATTATATTTCAAATTGGTTTTAAATTAAAATTAATTAAATAATACATCTATTAATCCAATTTTTATCATTATAATCAATTTCATATGGGATTTTTAAATAAGAACTTTTTAAACTTTCGAACATTTTCCCTTTAAAACCCTGCTTTCTCGTCGCATTTAGATGATTAATTTTAAATTAACATTTTCCACTAATGTTAATGAAATTTTTAAAAATGTATTCCTAATTTTTAATAATAATAAATTATATTATCTAATAAGTTCAACTTAATTTTAGACCAAAATAAATAATAAAAATAGTAAAAATTATTTACCACAGTTAAGGTAAAAATGGTTTTACTGGGGGTTGAACTAGATAGATAAGTGTTAAAAATAACCCAAAACCTGTCCAAAACCCATTTTATTGACATATTTTGACATGATATATTTTATTCTCTAGAATGTTTTATTATTGGTGCCGTGTGGCATGAAAAAACATTGGTGGAATTCATTCTTTTAAAAAAATTACAAGTTTGTAACTTACCTCACTTATAAAAGGTCATCTGATATCCTCTCCTATTCACACATTCAAAAACTTTTGGATTGACCATGAACTGACCAAATAAATTCCAAAATTTCCTCATATCATTGGAAGAAACCCAACCTAGTAAGTCTTCTTGTGCAAAAATAAAGAGGGTAACCGAAGAAGAGTTAATGTTCATAAATCCAACCACTTTAATTATTATTATAACATGATGATATAATAACATAATTATATTCGATAAACTAAGTTGGCTCAATTGGAACCCTAAAATCCTGTGGGACATTGCATTTTACTTAGGGAATCCTATCAGGATTGATAAACAAACTGATAATCCTAGCTTT
The DNA here is from genome assembly GCA_963277665.1 of Viscum album. Taxonomy (NCBI): domain Eukaryota; kingdom Viridiplantae; phylum Streptophyta; class Magnoliopsida; order Santalales; family Viscaceae; genus Viscum; species Viscum album. Next base: position 1,606,416,804 of record OY728129.1, on the reverse strand, counting down.
GGACACTATTCTAGGATTTTAGTGGAGGTGGATATGTCAAACACCTTAGTGGAAGAGGTTGTCTTCACCACTAGAGATGGTAGAATAAATATTGAGATAGGATATGAAAGGAAACCAAAGATTTGTCTCAACTGCCATATTTTTGGACACACATTATCTGAATGAAACAGAAATACGTTTTTCTCTCTATGAAATATCTGAGGGAATGATGTTGGTAGTTGTCGAAGGAAGATAGCTGATCACGGTTGTTCAAATCTAGATTTTGTAAACAAGGGGCAGGCAGGGAATGACAATGTGGAGGCTTAGGGTGTTACCTTGGAGTCAAATGCTGATAACGTTCCCATTGTTGGGAATGGGATCAATGGCTCAGGGAATCCCCTACAGGATCCCTCTTTGGTGGTGACTTTTCATAAGGATGGAGGTAATAAGGATGCACAGAATATGCTGGATGATAATACAGATCTTGAGGGTAAGCAGGATTGTCATAATGAGGCACATACATAGGATGTTGAGCTTTCTGGTCTTGATATCCATGATTCCTCGGGTCACACTCTTTCTGGGGAGTTACTAGTTGGACATGAGAACATTGATTCACCCAGTAATGAGGGCTCTGGTGACCAGCATATACAAGATTCAACAACTCATGAACCCACTTTAGGTGAAGCTCAACTGGGGAAAAATATTGAAGAATCTACAGATGAGTTCTCCCAGATACCGTTATCAAAGGTGGAAAAAGGAAGTTTCTTGCCTCCTTAAATATGCCTATCACTTCTGAAAGTATGTTTATCCCTCTCTCTGATGATGATAGTGAATTTACCATGGTTAGAGATGTACCCAGTGAATCAATAGATAAGGTTGAATCAGACCCTAAAGAATGCCTAGCTGTAAGATATGTTGGACCCTGCACAAGGAAGAGGTCTTCCAATCAATAAAGATAATGTTTTGGAATTTCTAGGGTCTTAGGAACTCTCCCGTGGTCAGAGCCCTGAAGCATTTGATCATGACCAATAATCCCATGTTATTGGGTAATGCTAAACCAAGAATGATTTTTTTCACGATGATTGGCCATTAATTGGAATGTTATTGGGTATTCCCTAGTTGCTACCAATTAGACAGATAATGGGAATGAATCCTTATGGGTCCTTAAACAAAATAGTATCATCATTGATTCTTATCAGATTTATCAACATGCTATAAATTTATTTTGTTTTCATCAGTCTAATTATCTCTATGTTACTTTTGTATATGCCTTCAATCAATACATCAGAATGAGATCATTATGGAACACTTTACACTCCATATCTGAGAATTTTTCTAATAGGTGGATCCTGCTTGGTGACTTTAATACTACTCTGAGGCCAAAGGAAAAAACAGGAAGTAATTTCTGCAGAGATTTAGCCAATGATTTTCATTACTGTATTGATCAATGTAGGCTGAATGAATTTCCCATCTTAGGTGCATACTTTACCTAGAGCATATATACTATTAATGGGAGGCAGGGAAGTAAGCTGGATCGATGTCTGGTGCAAATGAATGACGGAAGTGACACAATGGAGGTTTCTGGCATAACTCTTCTAAGATTACATTCAGATCACAATCCCATTCTATTTTATCTCTGTTTTAGAACTTTGAGGGTAGACCATTTTCCCTTTAAGGTCAATAATGCATGGTTGGTTGTACTAGGATGTAGGGAAATAATAATGGAGGCATGGAGAATTGATGTTGCAGGAAGTTCCTTTCACATTTTGATCTCTAAGCTGAAAATTGTCAAGGCCAGACTCAAAGAATGGGGTAAAAAATCCTTCTCCAACATTGACAATGTCAAAGGGACTGAATCCAATTTTTCAGCATGTCAGCAAAGAAATATGCACCAGGAGGTCCCATATCAAGAAGAGATCAAATCTGCCCCTAATTTTGATAATCTATTGTCTCTTAAGGAAAATTTGGACCAGAATTAGTTAAACATCAAATGGTTGAAGGATGGGGATAGAAACTCAAGATTCATTCACTGCATGCATAGGGAGAAAAATATCAAGAGAACTCTAAAATCTATTATGATTGATTTCACTTTGGTCACATCGGAAAATGACATTGCTAATGTTGTGACTTGTCATTTTGAGAAGTTATACTCTGATACTATGGTTAATAACTCGAGCAAGATAATCAGATGTGTTGAATCAAGTATGGATGACAATCATAATAAAAAACTCACTGAGATTACTTCCTACAAAGAGATCCATCATGCATTATTCTCCCAGAATATGGATAGTGTTGCTGGTCTAGATGGCTTCACTGACAAATTCTTTATGTTTTATTGGGATATTATCCATGTTGAGGAAATTAATGCTCTTGGGGAATTCTTTAATCACTCTTTTATGCCTTTTGGAATGAATTCCAATTTTATTTCTTTGATCCCGAAGAAAGAGAATGCATTGGATTTCAAATTATTTAGGCCTATTGCTATTGGGAATTATATTCCTAAACTAATTAGTAAGATTATGGCAATTTGATTAGGTGAAGTTGCTAGGAATCTTATTTTTTAAAATCAGTTTGGCTTTGTACCTGGAAGAAATATTCAAAATTGTCTCTCTACTACATCAGAATGCATTAACATTATGAAAGGTAATGTATAAAATGGGAATATGGCCTTGAAGGTTGACATAGAAAATCCTTTTGACTCTATCCAGTGGGACTTCATCTTCACTATTCTCAAGATGGATGGATTTTAAAGGAAATTTATTGACATGGTCTCCTCCATTATGATAAGTGTCAGTCTCTCCATTCTTTTCAATGGATCCCCTAGGGGATTTTTTCAATGCACCAGAGGAGTGAAGCAAGGTGATTCCTTATCTAGGCTCATGTTCTCTATGGCTGAGGACTATATTAGTGTGTGTTTGAATGATCTTGTCAATACATGATTCTATAAAAGAATGAGAGCTAGCATGAACTCCTTTGCTCCCTCACACTTACTTTATACTGAGGACATACTTCTATTCTGTAAAGCCAATAGGGGAACTATCTATTGAATTAAGAGTATCTTTTCACATTATGAAAAGGTTGCAGGCCAGGTAATAAGTTGGAATAAATCCTTTGTTGTTTTTGTAGAAGGAGTTCGAATTGCAAAACAAAACAGGATCGCTCGTAAACTTGGGGTTAAAAGAGGATATTTTCCCTTTAATTATCTGGGGATCCCTCTGTTCTGGGGAAGGGTGAAACATGTTCATTCGGAGGGCATTGCTCTCAAAATTAGCAATCAGTTGGCAAGTTGGAAAGGCAAGACTATGTCTCAGGCTGGTAGAATCTTCCTTTTCAATTCTGTTATCACTTCTATGCTTGTATTTTTTTCTGTTTATAGATGGCCAAGAGATATTCTCAAGGAATTTAGTGGATTTATTCGTAATTTTTTTTGGACTGGTTCAACACATCAAAGAAAAAATGTCACTATTTCTTGGAAAGACTGTATAAAACCTGTGAATATAGAAGGAATGGGAGTTAAGGATATCAGAATATTCAACGACTCCCTACTTCAAAACTTCACCAGGAGACTTTTGGCCAAGCTTGATTTTTCCCTTCAATTTCTTGTTGGCAGGTTTGTTAACAGATTGAAAAATAGAAAATGTATGTATCTGAAATCTTTAGTTTGGTCTTTAGTTAGAACAACATATGTTAAGATTATGGATCAATCTGTATGGTTGGTCTACCCTGGATCACATTTGAATTGCTGGAACACTCCATGGTTATCCTCTCCTATTAAGGATTATGCCATCATTCCACCTGCTTTGAAAAGTCTGGCCAAATCTGACCTTCAGGGGAATGCTGTTGGTTATGACTTTATTCATAGTGCCTTATATGTTGAGATCATTAGTTATGCCTATGTTTCCACTAATGTTTTGATATGGAAACCATCTCTTAATGTCTCCTTCTCCAGTAGGAACTACTACAAGATTATGTGTGGCATTACAACTGGAATACCTTTGTGGGTGGAGGCTATTCGCAGGCCTTAAATTTTCCCTAATGATTCCATACTAATCTGGAGGATCTGGAAGCACCGTTTACCTATCCAATCTGCTTTCCAGTGTGCAGGTATCTGTTCTACTTCGGTATGTTTCCTATGACTTAAGGGTGATGAATCCCTTATGCATTTGTTCATTCAATGCAATTTTGCTGCTCATTTATGGAGTTATTTGCATGGAACATTTCAATGTTGTCTCAATTTCTTCTCAACTGAATCCCTGTTCTACATTGTCCTCCAGTTTTCATTTAGCGATCAATTGAAATCCTTGATGCTTGCTACCACTGTCTTGATTATATCTTTCATATGGAAGTCTCGGAACAGAAAGGTCTCCAATAATGGCAAGCCCATCTTTCGTGAAGGGGTCTTGGTGATTCATCGAAGCATTAAACTTTCTTCAATGAACCAAACAGGTTCCATGAAAAATGATATTTCTGATTTTCTTCTTTTGATAACTCTTGGTGTTAGTTGCAGGGAAAGGAAGCCAAGAATGCTGAAGTATATTCGGTGGATTCTTCCCATCTCTGATTAGTTAAAGGTGAATGTTAATGGGGCGGCTTTTGGTGCATCGGGTCCTGGCAGGTGTGGTGGAGTTTTCAGAACCCATCGGGGCTTTGTTAAAGGCTGCTTCTTCCACTATGTTGGGCATGCTCATGCGATTGAGGTAGAATTATGGGTGATGATTAAGGCTATCAGGTAAGCGGTTCGTTATGGTTGGCGTAAAGTATGGATGGAATTAGATTCTTCAGTTGTTGTCCATATTTTGAAGGATCGATCCCAGAATGTTCCATGGAATATGTTGTCTTCTTGGATCTCTTGTCTGGATCTTGTTGAATGGTCATGCCTTGATGTCTCTCATGATTATCATGAAGCAAACCAGGTTGTCGATGCCCTCTCCAAAAGAGATATCATGGAGGTTAGTTCCAGTTGGTCTTTTGTTCTACCAAACTATTGTGATAGTTTGGTTGGGAATGATCGTGATGGTGTTTTGCACACCAGGATTTGTAAGGCTCCCCTTTTTTGAGTTTCTATGTACTGTTTATCTTTTTATATAATAATTTGTTGGGATAAGGCCTTTTCATGTCTCTCGAACCTTTTGGATATTATGATTTGTGAAGGAAATTTTTACCCATCTTTTATTTTTTACAAAAATGTTTTTAAAGGAATATTCATGGTATTTTCCAAATAATACCCATTTGGATTTTTATAAAAATGTGTAAGGAATATTTGTTTTAACATTTACAGAATGAAAAAAACCTCCCATCATCATGACCATTATTTTATTTGAATATTAATTTATAAAATTTCAAGGTTATTTTCAGAAGGTTTTATGTTTTACATATTTTTTTTTCAAATCATAAATTATATTCTCCTCAATAAATGTTTTAAATGAATGATGGAAATCATTTTCCATCTAAGATGAAATCCATTGATGTTACATATGATTTACTGGGGTTATGATCCAAAGATAAAATTATTATTATTTCTCTAAATGGATTATTTTTATGATGAAAATATTTTTATGAAACACATTTATCTTCTATGGGTTATAACATGGTAAAATTATTATGAAACCTACTTCTTTTTATATAGGTTATGCTATAATGAACTGATTATGAAACTTGTCCCTTTTCCAAAGGTTATGATAAGATGAAATGTTTATGAAACCCATTTCATTGCATAGTGTATGATATTATGAGTGTCTTATGATATTATATAACACATATCTATTATTTTCATTATGTGATGGGTGAGACCTATATCTCCCTCCAATGCATTGGGTAACTATTTATATCTCATGAGATTGAAAGGACTGGAATGGGGAGTGAACCTGGTTCAGTTAGGGATAATGTTTGCTATAATGGGCTTGGGAGTGAACCTTGGCCACTGTGATGATTTTGGGGTGAATTCATTCAACTATGATACCTCTATAAATGATCCTTGACTTATATGGAGAGTATTTTATATACTTATGTGTATGCCACAAATCTATGTCTTATGTTAATATTATAATCTCATGGAACATGTTATTTAATTACCTTATGATTTATGTCTTATGAGCTATCAATATTTATTCCATGACTCAATATTATGATATGTTATTTTTAGGGTATAATTTTTAAATGTTATGCTCATGTTCTCATACCCTTATGTTCATATTATGATTATATATCTCCCTTTTTTACCCTTGTTGATCATCTGAACTCACCCTTTCTTATATTTCCTTTCCCATGTTATGAAGAAATATATTATGTATGATATGTTTAGTAAGGGTGTTAGTTATGAAGATCATAGTGGGATATGAGGTAGTTTACCTATAGACAGGTCTTTTGTGTTTCCAAGTTTCCAAAGACATTAAACTATTATCATCCTTAGAAATGTGTATTTTTAATGTAATGAATATGAATAAAAATGATATAATTTATATGTATGATAATATATATTTTCTTTGAAAGGGGTGAGATCAGATGCTCAGTAAGGGTATGCTTACAATTAAATCTATCATAATCATTATGGTAAAGTAACTAACTAAAAACAAATTCCATTTAATCAATAAGTTTAGAACTATTGAAAACATATTGTTTTAATGATCAAAAAACATGTTAATTATGTTTCTAATGGTTATACTATTTTATGATAGAATTTTATCATATAAAAAATATGGTAAATATTTTTATAAGTGTTGAAAAGACCTACTACTTGACTTAAGTTACCATTGAGGATGAGTCACCATTAAAAAAGACTCACTGTTGAAAAAGACTTGACAATAAAAAAAATTCACCCCTCAAAAAGACTCACTATCAGATGAGTCACCATTGAACATGAGTCACCAGTAGGATTTACCTACTATCAGATATACTTACCACTAATAATGATTCGTCGTCATAGATGTTTTGCCATCAAAATCTACCAACTGTCTGATGATTCAGTGATAAGATGAGTCACCATTGAGAGTAGTCACCATTGAGATGAGTAATTGTTAAGAAGAGTCATTGTTGAGACGAGTCTCCATGAAGAAACGTCTCCATCGAGATGATTCACCACTGAGAATGAGTCACTGTTGAGCACGACCTACTATCAAATGACCTACTGCCAGCCTGACTCACTGTTTTCCTGACTCACCATAAGACATGAGTCACCGTCAGCTTGTTCCCCCATCATTATTCCATGAAATTTGAATTAAATGATCATAATGGCTATATTAACACATTTAATGAAAATATTTGTTTTATGATTATATTATTATCTATGGAAGGTAATATTAAATGATGTTATATATCACTATAAGGATGTAGAAGATCATGATGATCGATCTTGAAATAGAGTCTCCATCATGCAGTGCCTTATATTCAAAGGAATCTCCCTCATGCACTATACCTGAATATAGAGCTTGACTAACAATGAACACAAAATCAAGTGTGACACATAGTGAATAGATTTTCACATAGCATTTTTTCCTAAATTTTGACTATGAAAAAGTGTGGAGTGTATATAATATACATATCCTTTCATACATTCGGTACAAAGAGAGCCTATGACAATATATTTCACTACCATTTTCATATAAATGAATTAATATCCTCTCCATGATACATATGAGGAATCTAAAGATTCTAGATCCCATTATATTGGAAAACACTACCTTTCTTTATCCCTTATAAATTTCTAATTCTATTATTACATTTAATTTCAATAAGTGTGATGTTTATCTTGTTTATCAACACAAACAATCTTCTATGTATAACTGTAGAATACTTGATATTCTCTTAACCCTCTTTTCAGATGTATACCCGTAGTATGTGTTGAAGAGGTCATTGTGTGGCCTCTATTTGTTTTCTTCCCATGGTTATTGTGGAATAGGTCCCCATGTGGCCTGGATAGCTTGTCAGTTTTTGTGTATATATCTGAGCTAGGTTATGGTTCAAATTATATTTATATAATCTACTTAGTAGTGGGTGATTTCTAAATAGAGTGGATTAGGTCTTGACTTGAGACTAAACCTCTTATTGTAACACCCCAAGCTTCTACGGTATGCTTCCCTTTGAATAATATAGTAGCGTGTGTTGTACGCAACTTCGAGTTCTAACACACACCACAACCAATCAAACTAGCCGTTATGAATAGTAATACCCATTTTTTGAAATTTTATAAATTTCAACTCTCAAAATTGACTTCATTTTTGGATTAGAAATATCAAAATTAGCCTAGGGTAAAATTTTGGAACTTTTCGGATAACATTTATATTTTGATGAATACTGAAAATTACTAAATTTTAATTAAAAACAACTTTTTTAATCAAAATAATTAATAGTGATAAATTATGAATTTGAGGGTTTTAAATTATATTTAGAATATATTTTTACCATTTTATACATTGTTGGTCATTGGACATAATTTCACAATTAAACCGGAAATGAACGAGTGTCAATCTTTTTATAGTTATTATCACTTAAAGACACACTTATTATTTTAACAACGGGAATTAATTTTAAATTAATTTCTGCCACTTCTGTGTTTTGAATTTGGAAAAATAGATTCCATATTTGGAATCAGTCTATCTAGATTGTGTAAATTGGTAACTTTTATTTTTATACATTTTGAATAATTACTTCGGTAAATATTTTATTTACCATGGTTAAAGGGTAAATCCGGTAAATAAGGGTTAAAAATAATATTATAATAATACTAAATCACCCTAAAACGTGTTCTAACATTATTGGTGGGTTCATGTCTGACCATGTGCATCTTTGGGTCGATTTTGGGACCCCATGGAGCCACTTGTAGGTGATAGGGACAATTTATTTTAATTAAGTTAAAATAAATAGAAAAATGACAAAAGAATATATCTTTTAGAAAAAAAAATTTACATATGGTTATATATGTTGTATTTTCGAATATAAATACTCATTAGAAAGATAAAAATATTTTATACATAATGGTATTTTATTTATAGTTTTTAGACATTATATAATTTATGTTATTTATGACACAATGGTGATGTAGTAATTACCTAATTAATGAAAAATTAAAATAATTGATCTTATAAATACCCAAATAAATTTAATTTGAGACTTTTTATAAATAACAATAATTTTATAGGTTAATATGACATGTTAATATTGATTTAATTAACTTTTTTCTAAGTAATCATTCGGTTATGATTTTTAAAAAAATCAATTATTGAATAGTGTCAAAATTGACATAAAAGAGTTTTTAAAACAAATATTATATTATTAATTGATATTAAATTCCTAAAAATCTAATGATCATCCAAGAGACTTATATAATTATATTTGTATCATGAATGGACCACTTGGGGGTCTCATAGATGTATATAGTAAGTTTATTAACCATATAATATAAAAATACAAAGAGACATTGTAAAAGTGAAACTAATTAACTAAGAGTTAATACTTAAAGATAAGGTTAATATAGTAACCCAAACCTATCTAAATCCTATTGGTTGAGTGGTTTTAGACCTATACCCACCTTAACCATTAAATAATCCACTTTTTATCCATTATAAACCTAATATTAATTTATTATAAAATAATATTTCTAGCTTTTCCAAAGGTGCCCCTCACCCCTATTATGAAAGCGCACTCCCCCTTCTCATTAATTCACACCTTAAAAGACTTTTGGTTCATAAAACCCCTGCAAAATACTCTCTAAACTTCCCTCACTTTATCCTAGAGGCCTTCCTTTAGTCATAAATCCAGCCTAAGGATCCCTTTTGATCAAATCAAAAGGAAGAAACCGAAGAAGAGGTAATGATTTCACCACCCTTTTTCAAGTTCCTTTCTTCTTCCACTTCTTCTTTCTTTGTTATTACCATTATAAAATAATAAATCCATTATATTATATATAAATTTATGTTATTATAAACATGGTACAACCATATTTTAGTATTCTATTCATCCTTTGAATGACATGTCACCATACGTGTGTACGTACGGCATACCGTCTCCACGTCGTGGTGTAATTGTTATTCAAATCATTATTATTTGGATGGGTATAATAATTATGTGTAATTCATGTAAATAATAAATAAAACATGATAATGATTATTTATATATGATATACCATCCAATTAAATATTATTTTAATATCAAAAGAATGATATTGTCGCTCGTGCGTACGTACGGACTACTGTCTCCACGAACGCGATGAGATTCATTCCCCATCGTATCCATTCAAGTCTAATTCTTATTTGATGATTAATAATAATGTTTAAGGAATTAATATAATTCTGGATATAAATAAGATACAACCTATCAATAGCAAACACGGCTTATGTAACAAAACATATGAAAGAAAACAATTAAGTTAACACCTGAAACGATGATAATACTAACAAAGCAATGTTAAAAGATAATATATGATATCGTATTAATGTATATGATTATTGTATAATTTAATAACAATTATTTCACCATTATATAGGATTTTAACCTACCCCAACCAAGGAAAAATACAAGGTAAGAGTTTATTTCACAATCTCTTCATTATCTGAGGTTGTTTATACATAATAATCTACTGTGATTTCTTTATCATCCACATCCATGTTTCTTAAAAATGTATTTCAAAAAAAAATTAATATTTACAAGAATATGGGTTAAAGTAATTTATACCCTTTTTTGACTTTTTATAAGAGGTTTATAAAGGAATATTTCCGTCGTTTTCCAAACAAGGTTCTTTTTAACTTTTTCGACAGAATTAAGGTAAGAATGTTTTTTAACTTATATGGCGAGTGCGGCTATTTTCTACCATTATAAAATCGTCGAAGCTTCCCTTACAAGCTTATAAGAATATTTTCAAAGAAAATGTTTTATTTTATAAATATATGACTCATAAATTATTTCAAAATAGAAAGAGATATTTCTCTAAAAATAGGTTTGATTTCATCTATGTCAACATCCTTTGATGGATTTTAAGCTTATTTGAAGTTTATTTATTATGATACAAATCTTCCATATTGTATTGAAGTTTTTTTGATATGTTTGACTATGGATGTGTTATTTTAATACCATTCATGTTTTATGATGAATATATTGACATTTCATATGCTAGTTTTAATACGAATGTTTATGTTATGTTTAAACCCGTTCATATGAGGAATGCATTGGACATAATATGTGACGGGTGGAGCCCAATATAGCTCCTCGATGCATCGGTAGGTATCATGAGACAAACTAGTGTCTGGCATTATGCATTCCATCATTATGAAAGTGGTTATTAATATTGCATGTGATTATTCGACTAGTAGAATATCCATGTGAATAAGTATATATCATTATTTAATTTTATTTCTTCCATATTATTCTGAAGTTCAATTTTTAAAAGGCTTTTGTTTTAGTTATACATTTCCTTAAATGTTTATTCTTATTTATGAAAGTTTCCGCTATATTTTTATCCTTACTGGGCATTTGAGCTCACCAATTTCTATGTTTTATTTTTCCCAGTATGTGAAGAAGCATTTTATGAATGACCTGTAGGGATAGTATGAGGGGATAAGAGTGTGGACTATGGAGAATATATTGTTGTATTTTTTCATTTAATGATGTAATGTAAAATTTATGAATGTATCTAGTAATTCCAAGTCTACTAAACTAATCGGTCTTTTGAGACTTGATCTTTCTTGTGATCATGCCAATGTTACGTAATAATGCACCGACTCTGGGTAACTGGGGTCGCGGCGTTACAGTTGTTATCAGAGGAAGTTTAGTACAAACCTTGAAATCTAGATTTAGATAAACTCTGATTAGAGAACATAGACCAAAGATGGACTTTGAGGATTAGTATAGAAGAACTTCCTAGAATTTTGGTATTGTGGAGATTTTGTGAGTTTTACAAGAAATACATCCTTGTCTAGATACAAGAAGGTAGAGGCGGCTCTGGCATAGATGTGCCTAGGGGTAAAACCCGAAAACACTGCTTTGACCTAGACTCGAACGAGAACTGGTGCACGACAACGGGCCTTGCTGCACTCTTGGTTACGACACTCCTGGGGGATATTCTTAGGATAACTCTCATTTTCTTTACAAATAATTATGAAGGTTTTTTGAGTATATACTTCCTCAAAGAAAACATTTTTATGATTATGGATAATATCCATAAATATTTCAATTTATGTTAACTGTTTTATAAGTATGGAATTATGTATTTTGATTCATAAACTGATCTAGTTTATGCCATTGTTTAGAAATGGCGCCTAGTGGAAGAAATGGAATCTGTATCAATGCAGGCACTCTATGTAGGGATTTCCCTCTTGCTCAAGATAATGGAGCTGGTGATATAACTGGTGCTGATCAGCTAATCGCCATACTGGGACAACTCACTCAGGTTATGAATAATAACCTTACCCGTATGGAGCACCCTGATCCCCAGCATGGAGGATCAATGTTAGATCGATTTATGAGGCAGTAACCACCAACATTCAATGGGAGTATGAATCCATTAGTAACTGAGCAATGGATAAGTTCCCTAGAGAAAATATTTCAGGCTTTGGGGAGTAGTGAAAGGGAAAAAGTTGTCATGTCTGTTTATTGCCTCACTGGCGATACTGATCAATGGTGGTCATGGATTCAAAACATGAAGGAAGATGATGAAGTATCAAATATGGAATGGAGGGAGTTCAAAGATCTATTTTTAGAAAAATACATTCCTCGTGACCATCGAGCAGATATGGAAAAACAATTTCTGAGTCTGAGAGAAAAGGAGGATAAGAATGTCGCAATGTATGAGGCTAACTTTACGAGGTTAGAAAGGTATGATAGATATTATATACCTAACCCAAGAAGTAATATTGATCATTTATTTGATGGGTTAAAGTTGTTTCTCCGTCAAGCATTAGTCTCACAATCCTTCTCATCGTACGAAGATATTGTCTCATGTGCTATTAAGATAGAGAAGGAATTCTCTAAGTCTTATGAATTTAAAGCAAAGCAAGAGAATTAGAGATCTGTTGATCATTCTGGGAATGGAAATAAAGGGAATAAGGGAAAAGTTGAATATCCATCCTGTAGTAAATGTTGGAAGAAACACCCCAGTAATTTCTTAAAAGGAATGGGAGTCTGTTATAAGTGTGGTGAAAAAGGCCACCAAGCTCGTGATTGCAAGGGGAAGAAGGAAGCTACCGATGTCCAATGCTACAATTTTAGGGAGATGGGACATTAAGAAAATGAATTTCCAAAACATTAGGGGAAATTACCTCAGAAAAGGCCAAGGGATCAAGGCCAAGATTATGTTATCACTACTGCTGAGGTAGAAGCTCCGAAAGAAATGGTGGAAGGTAATTTAATGATTTCCTCAAGTTTAGAAAATGCATTATTTGATTCTGTATCATCGCATTTTTTCATATCTTCCCAGTTTCATAAGAAAATTATATATTTCCAATTTGATTTAACAAGGGAGTTGTCAGTTAAAACTCCTATGGGAAGTATCATTGCAACGAAGTTTTGTGAATCAGTCCCCATTAGAGCACATAAATGTTCTTTATCTGCTGATCTCATCGTCATACCTATAATTGAGCTTGATATAATCCTCGGTATGGATTGTATTTTGGACTATGATGCGAATATTTATTGTAAGAAGAAAGAGGTTATGATTTTTGATGATGATGATAATGAACACCTTATCTTTAGAGCAGAATCATTACCACCTAATTCTTATCTAGATCCACCCCCCGTAGATCAATTAAATTCAATTATTGGGGAGGAGTAGAATGAAATGATTGAGGGTGAGGAAAGGAATGTTTGAATAGAGGATGTACCTATTGTGAAATAATATGTATATGTGTTTCTGGAGGATTTACCTGGACATCCTCCAGAACGAGAAGTTGAGTTTTCCATTGATTTGATTCCTGGATCAAGGCCTATATCGAAGACCCCTTATAGAATGGCCACTGTGGAATTAGTTCAACTAAAGAAACAACTAGAGGAATTGAGTAATAAAGGATTTATTCTCCCTAGTTTTCTCCTTAGGGAGCCCCTATTCTTTTTGTTAAAAAGAAAGATGGATCTATGAGGTTATGTATCGACTACAGAGAGATTAACGCTATAAAAATAAAGAACAAGTATCCCCTACCTCACATTGATGATTTATTTGACCAAATGCATGGAGCTCAATAATTTTCAAAGATTGACCTTCGGTCTGGATACCATTAGTTGTGTGTGATGGAGGAAGACATCCCGAAGACAGCATTTCGAACCAGGTACGGGCATTACGAGTTTACGGTAATGCCTTTTGGGCTGACTAATGCGCCCTCTGTATTCATGGATCTAATGAATAGATTTTTAAAGCAATATCTAGATGAATTTGTGGTGGTATTTATTGATGATATCTTGTTATACTCTAAAATCTACAAAGATCATGAAAATCACTTGCACATTATACTGAAGACTCTTAGAAGACATGAATTATATTGGAAGTTTAGCAAGTGTGAATTCTGGCTTTAGGAGATTTCTTTTCTTGGCCATATTGTCTCTAAATATGGAATCTCTATTGATCCTTCTAAGACCAAGGCAATCCAAGAATGGCCTTCACCGATGATTATAACTGAGGTATGCAGTTTTGTCGGTTTAGTAGGTTATTATTGACGTTTCGTCCAGAATTTTTCCCGATTGGATAACCCATTAACAAAGCTCACACGTAAGGGGGTTAAATTTGTTTGGACAAAAGAGTATGAAGAATGTTTCAAAGAACTGAAGAGAAGATTAGTCAATGCTCCTATATTGACTCTACCATCGGGGAATGATGGGTTTGTTAATTATAGTGATGTATCGAAGAAAGTACTTGGCTGTATCCTTATGTAGAATGATAGGGTTATTACCTATGGATCATGACAGTTGAAAATTCATGAGAAAAACTATCATACTCATGATCTCGAGTTAGCAGGTGTGATCTTTTCTTTGAAGATATGGAGGCACTACCTCTATGGTGAAAAATGTGAGATTTATACTGATTATAAGAGTTTGAAGTATATTTTCTCACAAAAAGAACTCAATATGAGGCAAAGGTGATGGCTTGAACTACTCAAGGATTATGATTTCACGATACACTACCACCCGGGGAAGGAAAATATGGTGGCAGATGCTTTAAGCAGAAAAGATCATGGAGTTTTGAACATGATGAGAATTGAAAGGGATCCTATTTTTATTGATATAGTAAAGTTGGATATGGGAATCACCATGGAAGGTGAAACATCAATGTTTTTTCAAATGGTTTCCAAACCATCTTTACTAGAAAGGATTAAGAGTTCTCAGACCGATGATGAAGAATTTAAAAAGAAGATTAAAGCTGTGAATGATGGGAGATTGAATGAATTTGGGTATGAAGATGGAATTTTGAAATTTGGGAAGAGACTTTGTGTTCCCGATATACCTGATCTAAAAAGGGAATTTTTGGACGACGCTCACTGTTCCAATTTCACTATACACCATGGGAGCACCAAAATGTATAGAGACTTGAAGGAACACTTTTCGAGGGTCAACATGAAGAGGGAGATTGCTGATTTTGTGTCAAGATGTATGGTTTTTCAACAAGTGAAAGCTGGAAGGAAACAGCCTGGTGGAGTCATGCAACCTCTTCCCATACCGGAGTGGAAATGGGACAATATTATGATGGACTTTGTCATGGGGCTACCAAAGACTCCTAGAAGGAACGATGCAATATGGGTTATTGTTGATCGTCTTACCAAGTCAGCACATTTTCTTGCTATAAGAGAAGATCTACCACTAGAACGTCTAACAAGACTATATATTAATGAAGTAGTGAGACTTCATGGAGTACCCCTATCGATTGTTTCTGATCATGATCCCCATTTTACTTCAAGATTCTGGAAGAGTCTTTAGAAATCATTGGATACTGAACTTCAATTGAGCCCTACCTACCACCCTAAAACAGACGGACAATCAGAATGGACTATTCAAACTTTATAAGACATGTTGAGATCATGCTCACAAGACTTTCAGGGTATGTGAGATCAATATTTACCACTGGTAGAATTTTCCTATAACAATAGCTTCCATTTGAGTATTCAAATGGCACCATATGAAGCGTTATATAGAAAGAGATGTTGCACACCAACCTGTTGGGATGACGTTGGTGAAAGAAAACTTGTAGGCCCATAACTGGTGGAGGAAACAATGGAAAAAGTAAAGGAAATCCAAAACCACATCAAAGCAGCTCAAAGTAGGCAGAAGAGCTATACCGATAATCGATGGAAGGATTTGGAATTTCAAGTCGGTGATCATGTTTTCCTGAAGGTATATCCATGGAAGGGAGTTATACGTTTTGGTAAGAAAGATAAATTGAGTTCCAGTTACATCAGACCTTTCAAAATTCTAGAACGAATTGGGGTTGTAGCTTACCGTTTGGCAATTCCACCAAGTCTCTCCAAAGTTCACGATGTGTTCCACGTATCACTGTTGAAAAAATACATGTCTGGCCCAATGCATGTAATCACCTAAGAGGAATTAGAACTGGAACCCTATCTGTATTATTGTGAAGAGCCCATCAGGATTCTTGATATGAGAGAACAAGTTCTGAGAAATCGGACGACTCGTCTGGTAGAAGTTCTATGGAGAAACAATAAAATGGAAGAGGCGACGTGGGAACTTGAGGAACTTATGATGAAGAAACACCCAAGTCTTTTTATTCAGTAATATTCTAGAAATTTTGGGGACAAAATTATTTGAAATAGGGGAGAATGTAACACCCCAAGCTTCCACGGTATGCTTCCCTTTGAATAATTCTATAGCGTGTGTTGTACGCAACTTCGAGTTCTAACACACACCACAACCAATCAAACTAGCTGTTATGAATAGTAATACCCACTTTTGGAAATTTTATAATTATCATCTCTCAAAATTGGATTCATTTTTGGGATTGACAATATCTAAATTAGACTAGGGTAAAATTTTGGAACTTTTCGGATAACATTTATATTTTGATAAATAGTGGAAATTACAAAATTTTAATTAAAATCAACTTTTTTAATATAAATAATTAATAGTGATAAATTATGAATTTGAGTGCTTTTAAAGTGTATTTAGAATATATTTTTACCATTTAATACAATTTTGGTCATTGTACATATTTTCACAATTAAACCGGATATGAACAACCGTCAATCTTTTGATAGTTATTATCGCTTAAAAACACGCTTTTTGTTTTAACAACGGGAATTAATTTTAAATTAATTTCTGCCACTTTTGTGTTTTGAATTTGGAAAAATGGATTCCATATTTGGAATCAGGATGTCCAAATTGTGTAAATAGTTAACTTTTATTTTTAGACATATTGAATAATTACTTCGGTAAATATTTTATTTATCATGGTTAAAGTGTAAATCCGGTAAATAAGGGTTAAAAAATAATATTATAATAATATTAAATTACCCTAAACCATTTACTAACCTTATTGGTGGATACTTGTCCGACCATGGGAATCTTTGGATCGATTTTGGGACCCCATGGAGCCACTTGTAGGTGATAGGGACACTTTATTTTAATTAAATTAAAATAAATACAAAAATGACATAAGCATATATCTTGTAGAAAAACAATTTTTAAATATGGTTATATATGTTGGATTTTCGACTATAAATATTCATTAGAAAGATAAAAATATTTCCTACATAATGGTATTTTATTTATAATTTTTAGAAATTAAATAATTTACGTTATGTATGACACAATGGTGATGCAGTAATTACCTAATTAATGAAAATATAGAATAATTGATATTATAAATACCCAAATAAATGTAATTTGAGGCTTTTTATAAATAAAAATAATTTTATAGGTTAATATGACATTTTAGTATTGATTTAATTAACTTTTTTGAAAGTAATAATTCTGTTATAATTTTTAAAATAATCAATTATTGAATAGTGTCAAAATTGACATAAAAGAGTTTTTAAAACAAATATTATATTATTAATTGATATTAAATTCCTAAAAATCTAACGTTCAGACAAAAGACTTATATCATGATAGTTGTATCATTAATGGACCACTTGTGGGTCGCATGGATGTATATAGTAAGTTTATTAACCATATAATATAAAAATACAAAGAGACATTGTAAAAGTGAAACTAATTAACTATGAGTTAATACTTAACGATAAGGTTAATATAGTAACCCAAAACTGTCTAAATCCTATTGTTTCAGTGTTTTCCGACCTATACCCACCTTAAACATTAAATTATACACTTTGGATCCATTAGGAACCGAATATGAATTTATTATAAAATAATATTTCTAGCTTTTCCAAAGGTTCCCCTCGCCCCTCTTATAAAAGGGCAATCCCCCTTCTCATTAATTCACACCTTCAAAGCATTTTGGTTCATCCAAACCATGAACAATACTCTATAAACATCCCTAAAATCATTCTAGAGGAATTCATTTAGTTATAGAGCCATCCTAAAGAGCCCTTTTGATCAAATCAAAAGGAAGAACCCGAAGAAGAGGTAATGATTTCACCACTCTTTTTGCAAGTTCCTTTCTTCATCCACTTCTTCTTTCTTTGTTATTACCATTATAAAATAATAAATCCAGTATATTATATATACTTTTATGTTATTATAAACATGGTACAACCATATTTCAGTATTCTATCCATCCTTTGAATGACATGTCACCATACGTGCGTACCTACGGCTTACTGTCTCCACGTCGTGGTGTAATTGTTATTCAAAACATTATTATTTGTATGGGTATAATAATGATGTGTAATTCATGTAAATAATAAATATAAAATTATAATGCTTCTGTATATATGATATACCATCCAATTAAATATTATTTTAATATCAAAATAATGATATTGTCGCTCATGCGTACGTACGGACTACCGTCTCCACGAACATGATGAGATTCATTCCCCATCGTATCCATTCAAGTCTAATTCTCATTTGATGTTTAATAATAATGTTTGAGGACTTAATATAATTCTGGATATGAATAAGATACAACCTATCCATAAAAAACACAGTTTATGTAACAAAACATATGAAAGAAAATGAGTAAGTTAATACCCGAAACGGCGATAATACTAACAAAGCAATGTTAAAAGATCATATATGATATCATATTAATTTATATTATTCTTGTATAATTTAATAAAAATTATGTCACCATTATACATGAGGTTAACCTACCTCAACCAAGGAAAAGTGCAAGTTAAGGGTTTATTTCGCAATCTCTTCATTATCCGGGGTTGTTTATATGTAATAATCTACTGGGATTTCTTTATCATCCACATATGTGTTTCTTAAAAATGTATTTCAAAACATTTTTACTATTTAAAATAATATGGGTTAAAGTCATTTATACCCTTGTTTGTCTTTTTATAAGAGGTTTATAAAGGAATATTTCCGTTATTTTCCAAACAAGGTGATTTTTAACCTTTTCGACAGAATTAATGTAAGAATGTTTTTTAACTTATACGGTGGGTGTGGCTATTTTTTGCTGTTATAAAATCGTCGAAGCTTCCCTTACAAGCTTATAAGAATATTTTCAAATATAATGTTTTATTTTATAAATATATGACTCTTAAATTATTTCAAAATAGAAAGAGATATTTCTCTAAAAAGAGTTTTGATTTCATCTTTGTCAACATCCTTTGATGGATTTTAAGATTATTTGAAGTTTATTTATTATGATACAAATCTTCCATATTGTATTGAAGGTTTTGTGATATGTTTGACTGTGGATGTGTTATTTTTATACCATTCATGGTTTATGAATAACGTATTGACATTTCATATGCTAGTTTTAATATGAATTCTTATGTTATGTTTAAACCTGTTTATATGAGGAATGCATTAGAATTAATATGTGACGGGTGGAGCCCGCTATAGCTTCTCGATGCATCGGTAGGTCTCATGAGACAATATAGTGTCTTGGAACAAGGCCTTGACAAAATCTTATTTCTAGTCTTGGCACGAGGCCTTGGATATGTGTTTAAGATAGTCTGGCATTATGCATTCCATCATTATGAAAGTGGTTATTGATATTGCATGTGATTATTCGACAAGTGGAATATCCATGTGAATAAGTATATGGAATTATTTCATTTTATTTCTTCCATATTATGCTAAATCTCAAGTTTGAAAAGCCTTTTGTTTATATTATACATTTCATTAAATGTTTATGCTTATTTATGAAAGTTTCCGCTATATTGTTATCCTTACTGGGCATTTGAGATCACCCCTTTCTATGTTTTATTTTTCACAGGATGTGAAGAAGTATTTTATAAATGACATGTAGGGATGGTACGATGGGATAAGATTGTGGACTATGGAGACTATATTGTTGTAGTTTTTCATTTTATGATGTAATGTAAACTTTGTGAATGTATCTAGTAATTCAAAGGCTACTAAACTAATCGGTCTTTCGAGACTTGATCTTTCTTGTGATCATGCCAATGTTATGTAATAATTCACTGACTCTGGGTAACTGGGGTTGGGGCGTTACACTTGTTTTATTCAATTGTTTATTTTTGTTTTGTTCTTTACAAATCTTGAAATTTCATTTGTTTTTAAATAAAACAATACCCATATTGAAAATTAATCTTAAATAGTATTTATATAATTATAGGATTAAGTTAATTGATTTCAAAAGTTAAATTAGATTTCATTTTGTTTTAATTGATAATTAATCAAGCTTCAAGAAATATTTTACAAGATCAAATTTATATAAAACTACTCATTTAATTAATTGTGAAATTTTATTTTAATTGAGGGATTTTATTTAAACTTTTTTTAATAGAAATTTTTAGTGGGAACTCAATTCACCCCCGGCCTATTGAGTTGCTTACTCCAACCAACATTTTGTATCAAAGGTTTTTCAAAATATTTTCAACTATGATTTTAGTTGTATTTTAAAGATCTTAAATTTACAATAATTATAAATTTAGTTCTTTAAATTTATAATAGGAAATAAGGTTTTTATACTAATAGAACACCTTAATTTGATAGAAAAAACTATGTTTAGTGGAAAATCAAGATGAAGATTCATCTTGAGGGCATGAGTTTTGATATATAGACTATAATAGAAGATAAATATAAATTGCCTCAAAATACTAGAGTTTCATGGAGTAATGCCACTAAGGAACCTTATAATAACTACTATAAATCTATGAATGATATTTATTTTTCTTTGGATAAAAAAGAGTTTAATAGAATATCTGCTTGTAAAACTACTTATGAAATTTGGAATACATTATCTATTTCTCATGAAGGAACAAACAATTTTAAAGAAATGAGATTAAACAATTATATAATTAAATATGATACATTTGAGATAAAACATCGTGAGATTATTTTTGATATGTATCTTAGTTTCAATGATATAGTAAATAAAATTATTTACATGGGGAATCCAGTATCAGAAAAAGACCAAATCATGCTATTGTTGAGGTGCTTACCTGAAATATGGAGAGGAAACTCAATCTCAATAAGAGAATCTTTTGATTTTATAAAATTTATTTTCAAGGTGATAATTGGTAAATTGATGATATATGAGGAAGAAATTAAAGTGAACCAAGAAGAATAAGATGATCCTAAAAGAAATTTTGTAGCATTCAAGTATACTACCTCAAAGAAAAAAATAAAGATCAAGGAGAATGTTCCAATAATGAGGAATCACTAAAAGATAACGATGAATAGATGGCCCATCTAGCCAGAAAATTTAATATATTTTATAATAATAATAAATTCTTTAAGAAGCCTAACTACAATGGCAAGTATTATAATAGAGGAAATTGTAAAAAGGACTAGAATAAGATTGATACTCATAATGAGATCATATTCTATGAATTAAAGAGAAAAGGAAATATTAAAGTTGACTATCCCAAGATTAAGTACAAAAAAAAGATGAGGATAATGATAGAAAATATAATAAAGAAATGAAATCCATATGGATTTATTTTGAAGACATATTTAGTGACTCATACTCAATCCATGAGGAAAAACAGGACAAAGAAAACATGTGTTTCATGAAAAACACATATGAGGTATCAAATTTTTCTTCTCATACAAATGCTTCTAATAATTCTAGAGAATAAAATAATGATGAATACATGTCAAATAATTAAATGTTTGAATGTTTTAATATTATTGAAGATAATTTTAATTAACTTAAATATAAATACAAAATTCAAAAAAGACAGCTTTCTTTATCCGCAAATATTAAATCTGATCTTAATGTTGATAAAGAGAAGAATGATCAACTGTTGAAAGAAAATACAGAACTAAAATTCTATAATGAGTAGTTAAAGAAAGGCTTAGAGAGATTTTATAATGTTAGAAAAACTATCACTCAAATATTGGTAAATATGATAACACCTATGTATATCAATATCTTTGGATATCAACCAGGGCAAAGAAGGATTATAAAGAATAGTTTCATTACTAAATCTAATTCTAGAAAGTATGCTACCAAATTTTATTTGAGTTGAACTAAACAAGTATTTATTTCAAAAGGATTACAATCTTCTTATAGAAAACCCATTAAGAAATTATGGGTTCATTAATCCCTAATTACTGACATTTCTGTGCATAAGAAGATTTGGTTACCAAAATCATTTTTGTATAATTTTGTTTTTTAGGGAACTTTCTTGAAGAGCTCCAGTAAATGTCTATAGTACCTAGATAGAGGTTGTTCTAGAAAAAGGACTGGGGATACTCAATCTTTAAAAATATGATAAATGTTAATGGTGGACATGTCACCTTTGGTGGAAATGCTAAAGATAAAATTATTGTCATTGTCCAAATCAATAACTCTAACTCATTTTTAATTTAAAAAGTATTATTTGTTGATGGTCTAAAATAAAATATTCTTAGCATATCACAGCTATGTGATGATAGTTTTTATGTAAAATTTTAAAAAAATTATCATAATGTTTTTAATTCTAAAAATGATTTAGTGTTTAATAATTTGAGAAATGATAATTTTGATGTTTTTTATCTTCATTATTTATTTTCTCAAAATATATCTTTGCTTAATTTCATTTCTTAAGAAGTCTTGGATTTGGAATAAGAGAATAGACTACTGCAATATTTACTCACATAGAAATATAACTAGGAAAGGGTTAGTTAAAGATCTTCCTAAACTTGAATTTATAAATGAAAAATTCTGCGACCAATGTCAAAAAGGTAAACAACAAAAAAAATCTAATCAAATAAAAAAGTTTCAACTTTGTTACCCCTATAGTTGGTTCACATAGATTCTTTTCGACTTTCTAGAGTTTCTAGTTTAAATGTGAAGTATTATATATATACTTATAGATGAATTTTCTAGGTATACTTGGATATTATTTTTTTCTCATAAAAGCTAATCCAAAACTTACTATACTAAGTATGGTAAATCTATAGGGAGTCTTAGTGTAATTTGGATTAGTACCTTAATAAGTGATCATGGATGTGAGTTTGAAAATCAATAATTTCAATACATTTTCTCAAGAATTGGATATAGTACCAACTTTTCTTCTCCTAGGACACCTAATAAAATTGGATTTGTAGAGAGAATAAATAGGACTCATTAAGAAATTTTTAGGACTATTATTAATGAATATAAACAACCTGTCTACTTTTGGGAAGAGGCTGTAAATACAACCTACCATATAATTAATATAGTCTTAATTAGAGATCTTTTAAAGAAAATACCTTATGATTTTTGGAATAGTATAAATTCTAATGTTAACAACTATATATTTTTTTGTAAATCCTTTATTATTAACACTAATAATAAACTTGAAATATTTTCTTCCAAGGGTGATGAAGAAAATTTCCTTTGTTATTCAATTACTAGTAAATCCTGTAGGGTGTTTTACAAAAGAACCAAGACTCTAGAAGAATTTGTTCATATAAATTTTGGTGAAATAGATCAACATGTTCCTAGACTCCTTTAGAAAACCTTGGTGATGATTTATCAAATTTTTATATCAATACCAAACCTTCCGACCCTTCTATGAAATAATAAAACCAAATCCAGTTATGAGAAACTTTCTCAATCCAAATCTAAACCTATAAAAGACCATGAGATTACCATACCTTCCTTTCCTAGATCTCTCAGTACTCATAAATACAATCCTTTATATGCTATTGTTGGATACTTAGATAGAACTCCACATACTAGAGCTTCTATTAGGAATTAGGTTGGACATCAAGGATTCTTGTCACAAATTGAAAGGGTATGGAATCAGCCATCAGATCGGGATTTTTATTTGACATAGGACACTTGTTTGATGATCTTCTATGAAAAGGTAGAGGGATTCATTATGATCATTTGTTGGGGCGGGGCTTCTCCATGTTGTTTTCTGGTTTTTTAATTCTTTTAACTTTGAGTCATGTGATGTCCTATGTACTTGAAGTTTGGTTTCCCCCTTTATTCCCTTAAAAGGGGGATTGTATTTTAATAAAATAAAAAATTAAAAGGCATTTAGTCTATTGGATGGATGGAAGGTCATCACTGATGCCATTAATGATGAATTCTGGTTAATGGCTATGCAAGAGGAACTTAACCGATTTGAAACAAATAAATTTTTAGAACATGTTGATATACCTATATAAACCTCGGCTACTGGAACTAAATGGGTATTTAGAAATAATTTTGATAAATCTGGTTCTATAATAAGAAATAAGGCTATATTACTTACACAAGGGTATAGTCAAGAAGATGGCATAGACTATGAGGAAACCTTTTAACCTACAGCCATACTTGAATCTACTAGAATACTATTATCCTATACAGTACAAATAGATTCTAAACTATATAAAACGGACACAAAAGGTGAATTCTTTAATGGTTATATAATTAAATATGTTTCTTCCAAACAACTCCCCAATTTCCAAAACCATCATTTTTCAAATTGTGTTTGTTAAATTAAAAAAAGATTTATATGTTTTAAAACGGGTATGTAGATCTTGGTACGATAGGCTCAGCTATTTTTTTATTTCTAAAGGTGTTTCAAAATGTATATATGATCCTACAATTTTTTATAAAATTAATTTTAATGGATGTTTTATTAGTTCAAATCTATGTACATGATATTATTTTGAGATCTTCTAAAAATTATTTGTGTTATAATTTTTCAAAAAAGATAAAAAATAAATTTGAAATGAGTTTAATAGTTGAAATGTAATTCTTTCTTAGTTTCCATATTTTTTAAAATAAATAAGGAATTATTTTAAATTAAAGTAAGTACACCAAAGATCTTATAAAACATTTTGGTTTTCATAGAACTAAAAGTAGGGACACTCCTATGAGTACCACCAATAAGTTGGATCTTGATTAAAATGGGAAGCTCATGGATCAAACCAATTACAAATGTATCATTGGAAGTATTGTCTACTTAACTTCTATCCAGTCTTATATTATTTTAATTGTATTTTTGTGTGCTCATTTTCAAGATAACCCAATTGAGTCACGTTAAATTTCTGTTAAAATAATTTTAAAATGCATCAAATATACAAAAAAATATGTTTTTTATACTATAGAGGACAATAATTTGACTTAGTGAGTTATTCATATGCTAATTTTAGTGGTTTCAAGTTAGATAGAAAAATAACCTTTGGAACGTTTAATCATTTTAGAAATTATCTAGTATCTTGGTGTAGTAAGAAACAAAATTTGGTTGCACTATCTAATGCTGAAGTTGAATAAATATCTACAGGTAGTCGTTGTGATCAAATTTTTTTGGACAAAACACACTCTACTATACTATGGATATTAATTTAGACATGTCCCTATAAATTGTGACAATACAAGTTCTATAAATATGTCTATGAATCTAGTGTCTCACTATATAATAAAAACATTTATGTAATACATCACTTTTTGAGACATCATTTTCAAAAGGGTGATATAACTCTCTAATACATAGAAACTGAACATCATATTGATGATATTTTTATTAAGACATTAAATTCTTAGAGATTAAACTACATAAAACATGAATTTTTCTTGATAGATTTTGGTTAAGCTTAAATTATGGGTACCCATCATTGGAAATTACCCACCATTGGAAATTACCCACCATTGGAAATTACCCATCATTGGATAACCCAACATTGGAACAACCCTCCATTGGAAATGACCCAACACTGGTATTAATTCATCGTTGCTAATTTTATTTTTGAGTTGTTTATTTTTTCAATATAATTTAAAATATTCTTTTATTTTTTTGAGTTTCAAGTCCCTAAATGATATAAATTAGACCCTTATTTTAATTTTTATGCACTCTCAGTCTCACGACCATTCCTTTTGAGCCTCTATGTTTCCTTTTTCTTCTGACTATTAACATTATATCAACCTCCCCTAAAACAGCCACTCCATTTTTAATGGTTAGAGTGAAGCGATCATCTTAGAATATTCCCTAGGAGTCACATCCTTTGAATAAGTAAATATGAGATTCAAATAGATATATAGTTGATCCATGGAATCCAAAACATTCCAATCTCATAATAGTTAATGAGAATCTAGTTCATGCCAAGATGTTGTTATTAATAAATTTAATAGTTCTTAAGGTGCTTTAGGACAAATGATGGTTAGATTGGTTTTCAAACAATGAAAGACCATTCTATCCTATGTTGGTAAACCAATTTTATCAAAAAATTTAGTTTAGTTTTGGAGAATACAAATATTGTATTAGAAGTAGGATAAATGGAAACAAGGTATTATTTTTTCAGAGACAATGGGATAAGTGTCCTAAATTTCCTTATGATGGATTTTAAAATGATTACCAAGGTTTGATTTCAAGTGTCAATGATTCTTTTGTATATGAGAATGACTAGGAAGAGGTGACAGAAGATGGAACCTTAAGAAGACCAACTGCAGCCGAGTTAGATGGTGAATTTCATTTACTGTTTAAATTTATACAACATATGTTATGCCCGAGGGAAGGTGATTTCAGAACAATTATATATCAATATGTATATCTGATATACTTTATGAAAAGAGGATATATAGTAAACCTCTAAAAATATTAGATGGTTCATATGAGGAGTTTAATCATGTTGATCACCCTTGCAGACTGAAGGATCTTGTTGATCTTGGATTAGATTCATATGAAGTTGTTGTATACTCAGATGAAGATAAGGAGGAAGAGGAGGTTTCTCCTCCTGGTGATGAGGAAGAGTTATCACTTGGGGAGGGAAGTGAACCAAAATTTCTTAATATCCCAACTATTACTTTTGGTATAAACATTCCTCCGACTTCTCTAATAGTTAGAGAGACTCTTTTAAGTGATGGAAGTGAATAATGGAAAATATAAAATCAGAAGAGGAAAAATATAAGTGTTCCTATTCCAAATATTATAAATAATTTGTTTATGTTTCTGTTGATTAAAATGGTGAAAATGGGAATGATGATACTAATAGGAATAAAGATGAAGAAAATAGTGAAGAATATGGAAGTGGTACTAGATCAGACTGATGTGATCTTGATGAGGATCATGAGATGGCTCAGGTACTTGTTCCTTATCTGGTTGTTTCTGCTTCTACCAGGTCTGAGGAGAGACCAAGCATTGTTTAAGATGTTGATGAATATGTGAAGTGGATTCTATACTATCATAAAGGATTATAAGATATAGCCTTATATTTTCTAATGGATGATTTCTTATAGGGGTACATTAATGAAATTTTATGATGGTATATGGATAAATTGAAGAATACCATTTTTTGTATTTAATTTAGATGTTAAGGATTAATTCAAAATCCGATACTATAGTAAGTAGATTCACTTTCAACAATAAAAGAAGTGTTCACTAACATATTATAATAAGGGAAATAATTGACAAATATGTAGTTCTTATAGGAATATCATTGAAGGAATCAAGAAAGTTGGATCTTGTTTAATGATTTCTAAAGAATGATTTATATAGAAATAAATATATAGTTTCATTTATGGGTAAATCACATCGAGATCATATATCATTTCATCTAAAATATTTCAAACGATAGAGTGTTAAAACATCAATAGAGCAGTGGAAGTTATAATATATATTACATGTTGACCAAGGTCATATTCCAATAAAGTCTTACAAAACATTTTTCCTCAATTTTGTATATGTGACTTTATGGTGGGATAGTGATAGGGAAATTTTATACAAATGCTGATCTGTTTTAAAATTTTCCATTTCATATGAATACCATGAATCCTTGAAATCAAATATTCATGTTAGAGACTTTTAGGATGTTGGAATATTTCATTCAAGTTCTAATTTATTGATTTTATAAAGAGAATTCCCTAAACATGGGACTCATACATTGTGGGATCTTGTGGCAGTGGATGAAATATGGTAATATGGAATTTTTTATGGTAATTTTGTTGAACCTATTTACATGTGATTATGCATATATGATCGAATTTGAGAAGGAAATTAAGTTTATGGTAAATTATATTGATTCATTAAAGTAAATGTTGGTTTAAAACATCTGGGTTATAATACATAGAGGTATATATAATGAGAAATTGATCTATACACCTGAAGTTGTAGTTTGAGTTGGTGTAATCTATAAGAAATCATAGGTGTCAAAGATCAATGGTGAAATCCCTACGAACATCAAATTGTAGTGGAACCAATTTTACCATCTAGAAGAAATGATAAATATATATTTTGTGGTCACACGATCAATGGAGTAATGAAAACTGATGGAAATTATATAGTATTCTTCTATTACTATAAATAAATAACTATTCTTCTTCTATGAAGTAGGAATTCCATCCAAACCTTGTAGTTTCATGGTGTCGTTCATTTAGTTATTTATCATTTTTATTCTTGTCCGGGACTGTAATATTTTCATTTCTGATACATCATTTATGCAGTTTCATCTATTTTTTTTGAGTTTTATATTTTATTCCACATTTGATGTTTTTTTGGGATTCTTCCATTCATAGTGGTTCAAAACCCAACACATCTAGTATTAACTTCATGAGGATAAGTAATAATTTCTTTGAGCCTCTAAAACAAAATTTATAGATAGATGTATATCTTATTATATTAATAAATCTATAACATAAGGTATAGATTTTATAATATCATCATGGAATCTATTGGTTCTCA
This sequence comes from Viscum album, assembly GCA_963277665.1. Classification (NCBI taxonomy): domain Eukaryota; kingdom Viridiplantae; phylum Streptophyta; class Magnoliopsida; order Santalales; family Viscaceae; genus Viscum; species Viscum album. Next base: position 1,606,387,720 of record OY728129.1, on the reverse strand, counting down.
ATATATTGGATTATTATTATTAACCATTTATGTAACAAATACTCTATGAAAATTATTACAATTTTTTTTTAAAAATGTTAAATTAATATGTGATAAGTATATAAAATTATAAAATTGATTATATAGACTCAAAATCTATAGTACATGATAATTTGTTTCCATCACACCAAAAATATTAAAATACATATTTCACTAATTACAACTTGTAACATTTCATAACTCATTATATCTCACATGATATTTAACCTACTATTGAGGTATTTATTCTAAAACTATGACAACCACATTCCACTCTATTTCTATAAAATTACTTATGACTTCATATTTATTTGAAAAACTATATAGATATAATAATTTCAAGATATATGTGTTCTAATTCCCCATTTATTTACCAGAACTAATAAAATCACTATGCCTAACCTCATCCCTCTACTTCATCCACTTATAATAGTCCTTTTAATCATTCCCCTATAGTGAATAGGTAGAAGAAAGAATCATAAAATAATTTGTTTACAATCCCAATAAAAAGACACATGATGAATAATATCAGAAATCAATCATACTCAATATAGAGGAATAATACACCCACATAAATGATAAGAAATACATTATCAATCAGTGTGGAATTTAAATACACTTAAAATTTTATCTGATCAACATGACTAAACATGACTTCCTTTATTTTATTGTTCTACTAAAATATAATTAATGGGTTCTATAGAATCTATTTTAAGAAAAAAACCTTGATCCAAACCCAAAACTACCGTTTATAGACAACAAAAAAATTAAATCTTGTATTCCATTCCTATATGAAAAGTGTATTGAGATTAAGAGAATTATACCTATAGTTTGATGAAATTAGGGGGAAGAGGGGTCAATGATTATCGAGTAGGGCATGAAGGGGATGTTAATATAGAAGGCAACCAGTGGTGAGGGGGAGAAGGGTGCTAGCATGAGGGGGATAAGGTTTGATATCATTAGGGGAAGAGGGGGTATGGGTGTCAGGTTCAGGGGGGACATTGATAGAGAAGGCGGCCGGTGGTGATGGAGATAATGGGGTTAGTGAGAGGTGGTTAGGGTTTCACAGGGTTAGTGGAAGAGGGGGAGGGGTTTCAGGTTCGGGGGGAGAAGATGTATTATGGGTTAAAACAAAAGTTTTATCAATGGTTTTTAAAAAACCTCCACTATATTTTGACAAAGAAAATTAGCAATGGTTTCTTAAACTGTAGCTAATTACTTATTTTGGTGTAGTCTGTGACAAAAATCCTTGTCGTTTTGGTAACTTTGAAACTATAAAACCCATGAAAAATAAATCATCAAATGGATATGTATATCCACATAAATTTAAGGTAATAATAAGAAAATATATTAATGGGAAGTATATACACAACATAATGAAAATAATTGGTGAATTTGTCATGTATCTCATAGAAATAAAAGTGAGACCATAAAAAACCCTTACCTTGAGTCTGATTTGTCATTCTTGTCCATTATCTTCCCAAATAAAAAAAACATGTAAATTATTTAAATTAATTATAACCTCTTTAAAGTTTCGTATTACATTTATTTCATATATTATAATTTTTTATGTAATTACATAATCAATTATGTTTATATTGGATGCTTCGACCATATCTGTATTATGTGTCAAAAAGACTTTGGTTGGTTAACTATGGTCAAATATGTCATTATTTAAAAATATCTAGAATAATATCCATAAAATCAGTATAATATTATATATCAATTATAATTTTAAAACCAATTGTGAATGGTGGATATGAAAAATGAACTAACATTGCGACCATGGAGACGGTAGGTCGTACGTACGAATGAGTAACGTTTCCATTTTTTTCAATGATCATTATAGAAATTAAGAAAGAAACATTTATTTTTCAATAATTATAATTATATAATAACTAAAACAATATCTAATTATATATATTTATATATATCATTCTTGTAACATGGTGATGAAAAAAGAAGAATCACATCGCTTCGAGGAGGCGGTAGTCCACACGTCCACGAATGACGTTACCTCTTTTTTAGTGTGTGAAATTGAAAGAATAAAATGATATATTATATTTCAAGAAAGGTAATTATATCATTAATATAATAATTATTCCATGTATTTCATATATATTCATTATAGTTTCCCTTATTTCCTTCCATGCAATATGTTACTGAAAAACGCTTCACATCGCTTCGTGAGGCAGTTGTCCGTCATACCCATAAGCAATGTTATCATATCCATTATGGAATGGAATATAAAAAGGGTTTATATGATATAATTACCCAATAGGTAGTATTATTTTATATATATCACAAATATCATATATAAATATCTTTTAAATCATTATTCCCAACCATGAAAGATTGTTATAGAAAAATGAACGACATCATTTCGTGAGTTAGTAGTCTGTCGTACACACGAATGATGATTTCGTAACCCATTTTATGGAATTGTTTGTGGGTGTAAAACATACCCATAACATAATAACATATTAATATATTTAGTGTACTTGGATTATTATATAATCATGGTATCAAAAAAATTAACGGGGTGAAGAAGGAAATAAAACAACAGTGCTCGTTGATGAACGTTACCCCTTCTTGGGGTAACTCAATTTGGTTTGTACCAAAATGCTTATTCGGTTTTATTTATTTTGAAAAATATAATATAGGATAATGGGAGGGATTTTATATGTTTAATTTATCATAGGTTGGATGATACAAAAGGCTTGATAGGGAAATCATTTTCACTTCACTCTTACAATCACTTTTAAAAATAAAATAACCATATGGTTGAATTCCATACCCAATTTATTATAGGGAAATCATGGATACACTCTTCCTTAGTTTATCATGGAACCACATATAATTTTTTATAAAGTAAACATGCATCAAATGTCCATGTAAAATTACAAAATCATAAAATATAAAATATTTCATTTCATTTTAAAATTATGGGAAAACCATTATTCCTTTAATAACTCGATTAACCAATTGAAAAGAAATGGGTTCTATAATAATATCATTGAAACATGGTTAAAACAATGAAAATAAATATATTCTATAAAAATACATTAGAAATATAGTTAAACGATTGAAAATAAATAGGTTCCATAATAATCTATTTGAAACAATCTTAATCCATTCAGAAAAGAATGAGATGGTATTAATAAAAAATATCCCCCAGGTATGATAAGTAAAATAAGGTTTTTTGAATTTGATGAATGTAAATAACATTAAAATATCATTAAAAACATTATTGAGTAATATATTCTTTTCATTTTGAAAAAAAAACTTTTTATAACATAAAACATTTTGAAAATCCTTCTCTTTGAAAACAACCTTGGAAACATATAAATTAATATTTAAAAATCATTTAAAAACATTTTAAAACTTAAAAAAAATAAAAACCTTTACCGTGAAAATTTTATTAAAAGACCATTTAAAAATATTTTGAATTTTTTTTTAAATATTATTTTGAAAGAACACATATTTTCTACCGAAGAGAGAAATAATGTTGGATTTTCTTAAAAACACTTTATCAAATTTTTTATGTAAAAAAGAGTGGAAAAATTGTTTAATTACTTTTAAGTATCACAAAAAACTATAGGAGTAGAGAATTCATGATAATTATAATAATTCAATATTGTATACTTAATAATACACAATCCCGATAAACGATGAGATTGTAACCAAATACAATTACCACTTTTGTAACTTTGAATCATAATCCACATGAAGGAATAATGTTAAATAGAAATTATGATATCATAAAAAATAAGTATATTCTTGATAGATCATGGAAAAGGGGTAGTATATATACACCTTATGAAATAAGATATGTGTATAATATAACAAATGTCCCAAAGAAGGTAAATTATGATAAAAATCCTTATCAATTTGGTAACTTTGAAACCATAAAACCCATTACCTATATATCCAAAAGTGGATATTTAAATCCCCATAAATTTATATAAATACTTTTAAAATACATTCATGTGAATTATATCCACCACAAAATAAATTTTAGTGGTGAATATAGAATTTATCTCACATAAATAAAAGTGAGACGAGAAAATAACCCTTAACTTGAGTCTAATTTTTCACACTTGTAAATTTTCTTCCAGAATAATAAACTTATTTTAATTTTTTACTTGATTTATAACCCTTTTCAATTTTATTATTACTTTTATTTCACCTATTACAATTTTTTATAAAATTACTTAATAAATTAAGTTTACTTTGGATGTTTTTATCATATTCATCTTATGTGTCAAAAATAATTACTTTTAAACACAATTATTAATGGTGGCTATAAAAATTGAACTAATGTTGTGATCATGGAGATGGAAGGTCGTACATACGCTTGAGTAACAGTCCCATTTTTTTCAATGATCATTATAGAAAGAAGGCATGTGAAATTTATTTTTCCATAATTATAATTTTATAATAAATAAAAAAATATTTAATTATATATAATTATATATATAATTATTGTTATTTGGTGATGAAAAAAGAAGAATCACATCACTTTGAGGATGTGGTAGTCCACATGTCCATGAACGACGTTATGACTATTTCAGTGTGTGAAATGGAATGAAGAAAATGTTATATTATATTTTAAAAGAATTATTTGTGTCATGAATATCATAATTATGTAATTTATATCATATATTCAGTATAGTTAGCTTTATTACCTTCCATGTAACACGTCAGTGAAAACAAATTCACATCGCTTCACGAGGAGGTAGTCTACCATACACACAAGCGATGTTATTGAATCCCTTAAAAAATGGAATATAAATAGGTTTTATATGATATAATGAATAACAAGGTAGTATTATTTTATAAATATCATATTTAAATATTATGTACATCATTATGACCAACCATGAAATGTGGTAATGAGAAAACTAACGACATCCTTTTGTGAGGTGGTGGTTCGTCGTATACACGAATGAATATTTCATAAACCATTTGATGGAATTGTGTGTGGTTTTAGGTAATATAATTAAAATAAAAAATATAATTATATTTATTAAATTGATTTTATTATATAATTATTTTATAATAGTATTTTAATGGGTGAATAAATAAATGAAACAAAAATTCTAATTGATGAACGTTGTCTATTCTTCAGGTAACTTCTTTTGGTTTGTACCAAATCCTTCCTTGGTTTTCATTATGTCCGAACCAAATATTCTTGGATGAGGGGAGGAATTTTGGGAGTTTATTTTAGTAGGTTATGGATGAGTCCAAAGGCTTTATATTTGTGTATAATGGTGGAGATTGAATTCCCTTTTATAATTATGGAGTGACATTCTAGTAAATACCAAAAAGAAAAAAAAATTGGGAGGTCTCCCTTAAATCATTTAGATCCAATAATGATATAATTTATATAAAATAGTTTATAAGTTCTATATATTTCCTAAAACTGGGTTTTGGATAAGTTTCTAGGTCATTTGGCCCCTTAATATTAAAGTTTAACCACTATGTAAAGTCAATTTTTACCTTAATCAATATAATTAATATTAATTGATTTCACTAATATTTTTTTTAAAAATGTGTTTACATTACTATAAATGATAAATTATTCTGTTTCCAAATAAGGAATCTATTTTTAGAAATTAAATTTGCATAAGTGGCAGAAATTAATTTAAAATTAATCCCACATATGGGACGAGAAATCAGGTTTTTAAAGTTCAAAAGTTCAAAAGTTCATAATGTTTTTATATAAAAATTCAATATAAAAAGTTTAAAATAACCTAAATTGGATTATTAGATTTAAAATTGAACTAATTTTAATTTAAAACCAATTTAAAATATAATTTAACATTATAAATTATTTAGATGAAAAGTAAGTTTTTAATTAAAATTCACCATTTTTCACTATTCATCAAAAAATGAAGCTTCTCGAAAAAATAATATAACATCACTTTAAGATAATTTTGAAATTTAACATTACAGGAAGAAGTTAATTTTTTCTAATAAAATTTATTAAAATTTCAAATTTTAGTTTTAAAAAAACTTCTCCATTTAAAGGCGGTAAAATTTCCTTTTAGAAAAAATCTAGCATTTTATTCTTAAAATTGGATTTATTATTATTTTATGCTTTTAAAACCTATTGGATGGATGTAAAAACATTTGTTTGAATATATAATATGTAAATTTAATTAATATATCTCACTAAAAGTGATTAATTTAATGTATTATGATAAAATGCCTTTGTGGTTGTAAAATTAAAAACACATCCTTTAATTTCAATTGGTTTTTAAATTCATTTATAATTAATTGGTAACTTAATAATTCGTTTTATAAAAAAAATGAACCATATTTTCATAATTCAGTTAATCCTATTCATTATCTCCATTCCAACATCTAGGTAAAAATTATCATATTAAATATTAATAATATATTATTGGTTGGTAAAACTCAGTCTTATATGTATCAAAAGTTTTCAGAAAATATCAATGTTTCATGTACCACAAGCTAAACATAGTGTTGTATGTAACACAAGCTAAAATATTTAATTCATGTAAAACAATATATTAAATAATTTTAAATAATTTTAAATAATATATTTCTTATAATCTCAAGATGTTACAATTAAAATTAATAAATTAGTGTTATTATTTTATCAAATTTTTAGAATATTTGAAGGAGTTGGAGGAATAAATAAAACAAAGATGCATGGTTAATAACTATATCTATTATTCCGAGAACAACTTTATATTTATACATAAAGCCTACATAGAACTGTTATATGATCAAAACAGGGACTCTAGGTTACAGGTAGGGATTTAGGGAAAGTATTTGGTCTTTGAGTGGCTAAAACAAAGGGCTTTGAAGTGTGAATAAGAGAGGATAGGGGGTGTACTTTTATAAGTCAGGGGAGAAAACACTTGGAATTTTTGAAAAGAATAAAGTATACCCATGTCTTACACATTTATAAAGGCTCCAAAATGAAACATTATCAAATCTTAGATTATATAAACTCACAATATGTCTTCAAAATATAAATTATACAAGTTTATATCTCATTTTAACTATTATATTTTTATTTTAACTCATGGTAAACTCATTTAAATCTTCACCATGATAAATAATTTTTACTGTTTTTACTATTCATTTTGACCAAAAAACAATTTGAACTTTTAAAATAATATTAATTATGAAATTTAAAAATATTTGATCCATTTTTTCAAAATAAAATTGTCATGAACCGTCCTCCGGGGCCCATTCCATGACTACCCCAATCGCACCTTCTATAGGTTAGGGGTTGACGAATAGCACTGAAAGGTGTATTCTCTAAAATGGAGAAGGTGTTGCCTTTAAACCAGTACAAACCCATGGTTTAAGAACAAAACAAGAAGCAACCGTGAAGTAAACTACTATAGTAAAAAAGGAGTACTAAAAGTAAAAGGGCCCGGAATATAATCCCAACTGAATTTACGAGTAAAATTGAAAGTACAAATACAACTGAGTCAAACAATACAATTGAAAAAGGTAAAAAGCTAATGATTCTTCCTCTGAGGATCCTACCATAAGGGTAGGTACAGATCTCCTCCTCAGCACTCCACGTCTGCCAGTCTCCTCCATGTACCGCCTAGTCTTGGCTCCCTTAAACCTCAAACCAGCTGCTCGATGTATGTACATGACACAACAAGGTGTGCGAGAATCCCGTGAAAGCGTGAGTATATTTATACTCAGTAGGGACCCCGAGACCCCTAAAGGTCTCTTAGAATTTCACAAGGAAAACCACAAGGCATGATCTCAATACCAAAGTACAAATAAATAGACACAGGTCAATTAGATTCTTATCTCAATCAAGGTATGCAACTCAGAGAAACGTGATTATGATTCTGACCCACACAGGATTGCAATGAATGCTGATAGTCAGCCACAGATTCTCCAGGCCTAGGAACAAGTAACATTCCCAGTCATAATATCGAACACCATGGATACTGGAGAACTCTTCCTCTATCGATAACCATGGGCATGCCGCGTCACATAGAGGCGCTTCCCACTAACCTTGTACAGCTGAGGTACTCCTCCCCATCATATACTGGGGGTCTTCCGGGTCACACAGAGCCACTCCCCCAGCATGTCATGTTGCGGTACTCCAGCCCATCGCGTACTGTGGCCACTCACCACAGTGTCTTGCTGCGGTACTCCTCCACATCGTCTATTGTGGTTGTCGAGTCACTCCAAGTCGAAAATTCAGCAGTCGTCAGGTCTCTACTAGTTGCAGGGTTCTGTATGTAGCGCGCTTGGGAGGACCGCTCCCCAAGCCATCGTTCGTATTTCAACCAGCACAAAGTCTCAAAAATAATTATACTGATGATATATCATGTCATAAGGGTTCAAATGCAATAGACAATGCATCAATCGGACGCACGGTCTTGCGTTATTGGCATTTTAGTGTTGAGGGCTCGATTGGATTCTGGCGCAATCCAATCCAGTCATACTCCAAGTTCCTCCAAAACTCTCATGGAGTAAGTCAAAAAACCCGTCTCACTCCAAGGATCCCAACGCTGTAGATGATTCATCAAACGGACATCGAGTTCTCAAGATAAGGCCCTTTAAGTGTTTTTGGGCCCGGTTGGGCCCAAGTCCGGTCTGACCCGATCAGACCAACCCATCCCAACACGGTCTGGGCTAGGCTTTGAAAAACTTGGCCCGCTCAGCCGAGGTTCGGCCTGGGCTGCAAAAAGTGGTAGCCCAGCCCGCAGTGGGGCACGACCCAACCCGCAAAGGGGTGGCCCGGCCTGTGGGGGCACGACCTAACTCATTGGGAGGTGCCTCGCGGGGTAGGTGGCCCGACCCGCTATCAGTGGCCCGTTTATGAGTGGTCCGTCCGTAAAGGGTGTGGCCCACAGTGCTTCTGCCAGGAAGCTCGAGGGAGCCGCTCCCTTGATATCTCGAAAGGCCAAAGGTTGTTCGGCCTTTAAAGCAGCGGCGCCACGTGGGCATCACCCGGTGGCCACGAAACCCACTGAAGGTGTGGGTTCTGCCTCCTCCGCCGCGACTTCAGTCGCGGTCTTCTACTCGTCGGTGGTGGATGGAGGCGCGCCGCCCTTCCATTCTGCAGCTGGCCTATGAGCCAGCCGCCTTCTCCGTCTGCCGCAGCTAACGAGTCGCGGACCCTTTGCACACCGGCAGCGCGCAATAGTGCACCGCACCTCCTCCACGGTCGTCCAGTGCCGGACGATCCGATGACTTCCACGACTTCATATCGTGACCTCCTCTAGCGGTGTGCGTTGGCGTGTCACCTCCTTCATAGCTGGTTGGTGCCTCTGCACTGGCAGTCTTCCACAGAAGGCGCAAGGGTAACAATGTTACGGAGAGTTTGGGTTGGGTTTATTAGGCTCACACCCTCTGCGTTAGGTCATGATCATAGGGACGATAAAATTGGTTTAACAATTTCTTGTATTAAACAACAAAAAAACCGCATAAGGATACCCAATAAAAACCTCCCACAAAAGGAATGATTCTCGGATCAACCCATTAGTCGATTGATCCACGTTCTTCGTATAATTTTCAAGAACGGGGAAAATGGAATCTTTTGAGGAAACGTAAACGAATAAACCCCATAACTCTAAAACACGTTTGAGAGAATCTATGCATGATAGTGGATCATGTTCTTCATTCCTGCAACTGGTTCCCAACGACGTCACTCGTACGTCGTCCTTCAGTTCGTGGTTCGGTGTCATCTGTCACCTACCACTAGGTTCGGCTCCATCCTCTAAGGGTCCGACATCGCAGTTCTCCTTCAGAACTTTGTTTCTTGGAGAAGTTGTGGTGATACCCTTCTTCCAGCTCCATATATATAGGAGTGGGGGAGGGTATGTAATGAGGATAGAATTTAATGGGGCACATTAATTTATAAGCTTCATAATTCCCTAATGACGTAATTGCTTAGGATTGGTAGGTCAAGTCATTTATTGGCTTGAAAAATCGCCAGCCGCACCCCTTGGCTTTTCCATTGGAAGATATGAAATAAAATAACAAAATTATTTTATTTCATTTCTTTTAAAAAGTCGTAAAAGATAACTTTTTCCCTGGAGCTACTACGGTCAAAGTAAAGTATCCCTTAAACAAATCTCGGAACTTCGGATTCAATGGTTCCCTCGGATTTTTAATCTGATAAATTGTTAAAAAGTTATAAAACACCGCTCATGCATTTATTGAACACACCAAAAAGAAGTTTGATAAATTAATTATGTTCACCCTCGACCGTAACCGGTCGAGTTTAGGCTTCGCCTAAAGAGAAAACACCCCAACGAACTCAACAGTACCCTCATATTTTAAATCTGAGTTACCATTTAGAAGTTATGAATTTCACAATAAAATAATTGTTTCTTAATTATTTTATTTATGACCAAAATCTAAGTTTCACTGGTGGCTCACGCCGACCAATGTTAGTATCATCCTAAGGAAAGAATACCCTCATGAGTTTAGTGGTGGTATTGAATTTTCTATCTGGGTTACTATTCATGAGTTATAAGCATTTGAAAAATAAAATAATTTAATTTATATATTTTTATTTACGTTTATGACATTTTTAGGTTTTTTTCACAAGAGACCTGCAACGACTAAATTTATGTCATGCGTAGGGTAAACCCGCCATCCTTGTAACGACCCAAAATTTTGAATAAATCTTGTTTCCTAATTTTATGTGTTATTTTATTTTGTTTTTTATACTCAACAAAAGTGTTTTATTTGATAACATGAGTATATTTAAAATGAGACCATTGGGTTTTGACTGTTATATGACCATTGGTCAATATGACCCCTGGAAACTAAATGTTTTGATTATTATTTCTAAATACAAGTAATCTTGGTTAATTATTATAGAAAGAAGATTTGATGGCCTCACCCAGCAGTCTTGGACCGATCGAAGTCCATCTAACAGAACTTGGGAAGGAGGTAGCACCACTGGGCTTTGCTCTGGACCAAACCCAAGCCGAACCTCATTGTGTGAAGCTAGAACGGAATCGCCTTTGCGAGAAGTTCAAACTAATAGAAATTACTACTCGTGCGATGTTAGCTGAGCCTCCCTCAGATTCTCTCACCTTAGCACACCTTACACTTAGGTCCTATGCTGGTGTGATAAGGGGCTATGTAAGGAGACCGTAACTGCCTTGTGTAATCCTTTGTTTTAAATAAAAATTGGGATTTCTTCTTATGATGAAGTTTATGAATTTTCAAATGACCGGATAAATATAGTATGCATATTTTTGATGAATTTTAGAAAAAGGATATTTTAAAAATGTTTATGTAAACCTTAAATAATTAAAAATGTGTAATGATATTCAAAAAATGGTCTTCTACAATTATGCTCAGTGCGAAATTTAGAGTCTAATAAGATCAACTTAATTTTTGATGAATAGTAAATTATGAATAGTGATTTTATGATTAGGATTAGTAATGTGTCCAAATGGATTAGTAATCTCACTCAAAGAAAGTATTAATATAATCTAGGCACCTTGATTAAGTAATGTGATTCAATAAAATGATAAAATAACGTTTTCATAAATTATTATTCAAGTATTAGTTTTTTCGAGTGAATAGTGTTTTTTAATTAAAAATTAAATTAAAAAAATTTAAAAAATTTATTTGTATAAAATGGATTTCATTTTTGAAATCAGAGCACCGATATTATGTTATGGTAATTTTTGGGGGTTTTTCTGAAAAAAATGAATTTTTGGTGAATAGTGTATTTATTTAAAAAATAAATTAAAAATATTTAGAAAATTGTTTTTATAAAATGGAGTTCATTTTTGAAATCAGAGCATTCATATTTGGTTAAGGTGAAATTTTGGGATTTTTCTGAGAAAGTTGAATTTTTGATGAATAGTGAAAATACAATTTATAAGTTATGGGTGTTTAATGACATCATTAAATGATGTATTAAGTATGTAATCAATATGGTCGATTTATTAATAGTAATATAAGGTATGAGGTGTCCCAAGTGGCCAATACCATGGGAAAATACCATGGGCAAGCCCATGGTTTTGCCAAAACCACTAATGAGGTGTCCTTTGGCCATTAATGCCTTGTCCCCTCACTTTCCCTATAAATACCAAGTCATCCTCTCATCCATTCGACTCCCCACTCTCCCCCAACGAAGTTATGGTCTCATTACCTCCCAAGGAGTCCTCCCAAGGTGCCCCCAAGCCCTCAAGTTCCCACCCTTTGAGTTTTAAGAGTTATGTTTTAAGGTAAGGGATCCGATCTTTCTCTTTCTTTTCAAGAAATCTCTTTTTTGTAATTTCTTTTATGCTCCATGTTATTATGTTAAAGGGTGTTCTTTTATACTCCTCTTAATTCTCTTTTCATGTTCGCATAATGAGAGATCCCCTATTACTCTCATTATTTCGTTTTATGAAGTTTTAAGTAGCGCCGTTAGGCTGCCAAAATTTTTGTAACAAATTCTTTCTCCCTTCTCATTTTTAAAGATCTATTTTCATTTAAAGTATTTCAAGTTCCTTTTTATTATGTTGGCATATGATCTCTAAAATTATCATACTGATCTTTTATTATCATATGATGAGAGACCCCATTTGATCTCTTCAATTCAGTATTTTGAAGTTTTAAGTGGCGTCGTTAGGCTGCCGAATTTTTAAGTGGTTCTTCACCCTTCTCGTTTTGAAGTTCGACTTTCATGTCAATTATTTCAAGTTCCTTTTTGTTATGTTGGGGTGTGATCTCTATATATATAAAACTGATATTTTATGACCATATGATGAGAGACCCCATTTGATCTCTTCAATTCAGTATTTTGAAGTTTAAGTGGCGTCGTTAGGCTACTGAATTTTTAAGTGGTCCTTGCACCTTTCTCCCTTTTCAAAGTTCTAATTCCATTTCAAGTCTTGCAAGTTCCTTTTTATTTTGTTGGGGTATGACCTCTATATCTATCATATTTATCTTTTATTTTCATATGATTAGAGACCCTATTTGATATCATCAATTCTTTTATTGGTTGAAGTTTATGTAACGATGTTTGGCTGCCGAATTTTCATAAGAGAAATCTTATTTTTGTCTTCCTTTCATGTTCTTCATTTCATATGGTATATTTTCAAATTTCATTACCATGTTCTTAAATCCCTTATATTCTGTCCCTATACTATTTTATGGGTCATTTATGAATGTTTGACCCATGTCCCCTCTCTTTTCAATGTTTTCTAAAACCCCGAAACATAGCTGTTATGCTGCAGAATTTCCGTCTCAAAATGTCTCTCACTTTTTCTAAAATTATTTTATTTTATTAAGTGAATACTCAAATCTATCTCTTCTATAGGTTTATGCACATATATACCAAGTTGTTCTATTTTAAATTCTGGGATTTACATACATGAGACCCGCTCTCCCTTTCCGTGGGTTTAAAGTGACATAAAGATAATGTCTTTAAAGCAGTTTTTTAAACGTTATGATTATGAAATGAACACCATTTTTTATGCTATATGGGTTGTTTATGAAATGATTGATGATGTTATATGTGGATCACATGATAATAAAGACATGTCAAGGGGGCGCCCAGATAGCGCTCCAATGCATTAGGTAAAGACTTAATCTCTAGAGATGACTTTTTAGACTGATACCTTGGTGAATAACCTTGGTAATTTTTAATGACACCTTGGGGATGGACCTTGGTGAAATGAAATGATTGTCAATATTAAATGTTGTAGCCACATCTTCAAGTTATGAAAAATGATATTTTTATTATGATAAGCCTCATGATTTATTTCTCATACCTTAATGTTCTTTTCATGACCTTATTGAAGTATTTCAAGTTCACATGTAAAATGTTTCTCTTGTTTCCCTTACTGGGCCTTCTGCTCACCCTTTATTTTTATGTATGTCCCCGGGTTATGAGATGTAGTAATGAACCTAGGATGAACATGATTAGAATCCTTTCAAGCGTTTAAGAATAATCTTTTATGTTTTCATGTTTAAAGTTCCTGGTTTCCAAGACACTAAACCTTAAAGATCCTCAGTTTTGTAAAATGTAATGAAAGTTTATGTGATAAAAAGGTGGGATTCTATAGTTGGTATCAAAAGATGGTTTAGTTATTTGTGGAAATTAGGATATGAAAACTCTAGGAATAGCCCTATAGAAAAGTTTAAATATAGGAAATCTTCTTGGTATTTTGGTGAGTATTGAGTAAGGGGTTGCCAAACAAATACATCCCTGTCTGGATACGAGCAGGTAGAGGTGGATCTGGCACAGATGTATATAGGGTTAAAACCCGAAAACACCGCTTTGAGCTAGACTCGAATGGGAACTGGTACACGAAAACGGACCTTGTTGCACTCTTGTTTACGATACTCCCAGGGGATATGCTTTGGTAAATTCATAAGCTTAGTATGAACCATTGTTAAGGGAACAAAGATAAAATAAAATAAAGATTCACATAAGAATATATGATCATGGATAACCTAGATGGTAACCTAGGGGATCACAAGTTAGGGTATACTTTTCTTCTTCAAGTTATCCTTATATTCTTTCAGTTCCTTTTCACGATTATTGGCTAAGTACTTAAGCCCCTAATTATGCTTTCTCTTCTTAGTTAATGGTGGGAAATGGAAGAACATGTCCCAACAACCAATGTGATAGAAAATGCGACGATTTTCGTATTAATATGACAGGGATGATTAGGGGATTAAAATATGATTTTTATTTTGGAAGACATTCACTATTTTGGGGACCCTATATGATCGAGGTAAATAGATTACTACGGTATTTTCATTGAGGAGTAAGGTCGACTTATATTTTGAAGAATCGATGAATTTAAGGTGGACTTATAGTAATTTAGGTTACTTATGGTAATGATTAACCTATCTTGGGTAAAATATGTTTAGGTTAGATACTTTTGTTATAAGATGTTAGGAGTGGTTGGCGTTGTTTGGAGATGAACAATGAAGTTTATTTTGGAAGACTATTTTATCAAATCCTTCTTGTATTTGGGTTTCAATCTTAGTTTGGTTTATTTTGAGAAATTTTAAGGACCGTTATTTATGGAATGGACTATGATGAACTTTGGGTAGTACCATGGAACATTGAAGATTTAAAAGTAGTTTCCATTCCTATGGGATTATTTCTTTTTGAAGAGTTGTTTTACCTTACACTTTCTGTTTTTGGGATAAAGTTTAAAGATAAAAAAAATGGATAGTTAATCTTTTGTGGATTATGTGATTCTCTAGAAGAAGATTCTTTTGTTTTGATGAGACCAAGTAGTTTTGAATGCTCATAGTTTGAAGAAAAGATTAGTTTTGGGTAGAAACTTATTAAAGGATGAAACTCTACATGAAGATAGGTATATTTTCTTATGTTTTTGTTTTATGTTGTTAATGAATTCCTCAAAATTATGAAAAGGAACGTAAAACAATAATTTTGTTGGTTTACGTTTCCTACTAGGTAATCAAAGACCGTTTACACACATCATAAGTTTGGGATTTTCTTATGGTTAACTTTCTCCTAATCATGTTTTTTATCACTCTCCCTCATAACTTGACCCTTTGTTTTCTCCTCCATGTCCATGTTTTCGTACATGGAATCCTAGTGTGGGCTAACTTGGGTGACCTTTGTACTTTCTTTTTTTTCTTTTAAAGTAATAGTTTTACTGACTCCTCTTCCGATGTGGGACTTTCAATGAAATTTCAAAATCCAAATTTAAAAATTGCGAGGACGCAATTTCTTAAGGGGGGAAGATTGTAACGACCCTAAATTTTGAATAAATATTATTTCCTAATGTTATGTGTTATTTTATTTTGTTTTTTATACTCAAAAAAAGTGTTTTATTTGATAACATGAGTATAATTAAAATGAGACCATTGGGTTTTGACTGTTATATGACCATTGGTCAATATGACCCCTAGAAACTAAATGTTTTGATTATTGTCTCTAAATACAAGTAATCTTGGTTAATTATTATAGAAAGAAGATTCGATGGCCTCACCCAGTAGTCTTGGACCGATCGAAGCTCATCTAACAGAACTTGAGAAGGAGGTAGCACCACTGGGCTTTGCTCTGGACCAAACCCAAGCCGAACTTCATAGTGTGAAGCTAGAACAGAATCACCTTTGCGAGAAGTTCAAACTGATAGAAATTATTACTCGTGTGATGTTAGCCGAGCCTCCCTCAAATTCTCTCACCATAGCACACCTTACACTTAGGTCTTATGCTGGTGTGATAAGGGGCTATGTAAGGAGACCGTAACTGCCTTGTGTAATCCTTTGTTTTAAATAAAAACTGGGATTTCTTCTTATGATGAAGTTTATAAATTTTCAAATGACCAGATAATATAGTATGCATATTTTTGATGAATTTTAGAAAAAGGATATTTTAAAAATGTTTATGTAAACCTTAAATAATTAAAAATCTGTAATGATATTCAAAAAATGGTCTTCTACAATTATGCTAAGTGTGAAATTTAGAGTCTAATAAGATCAACTTAATTTTTGATGAATAGTAAATTATGAATAGTGATTTTATGATTAGGATTAGTAATGTGTCCAAATGGATTAGTAATCTCACTTAAAGAAAGTATTAATATAATCGAGGCACCTTGATTAAGTAATGTGATTCAATAAAATGATTAAATAATGATTTCAAAAATTATTATTCAAGTATTAGTTTTTTCGAGTAAATAGTATTTTTTAATTAAAAATTAAATTAAAAATATTTAAAAAAATTATTTTTATAAAATGGATTTCATTTTTGAAATAAGAGCACCGATATTATGTTATGCTAATTTTTGGGGTTTTTTCTGAAAAAAATGAATCTTCGGTGAATAGTGTATTTATTTAAAAAATAAATTAAAAATATTTAGAAAATTATTTTTATTAAATGGAGTTCATTTTTGAAATCAGAGCATTCATATTAGGTTAAGGTGAAATTTTGGGATTTTTCTGAGAAAGTTGAATTTTCGATGAATAGTGAAAATACAGTTTTTAAGTTACGGGTGTTTAATGACATCATTAAATGATGTATTAAGTATGTAATCAATATGGTCGACTTATGAATAGTAATATAAGGTATGAGGTGTCCCAAGTGGCCAATAACATTGGAAAATACCATGGGAAAGCCCATGGGTTTTCCAAAACCACTAATGATGTGTCCTTTGGCCATTAATGCCTTGTCCCCTCACTTTCCCTATAAATACCAAGCCATCCTCTCATCCATTCGACTCCCCACTCTCCCCCAACGAATTTCTGGTCTCATTACCTCCCAAGGAGTCCTCCCAAGGTGCCCCCATTCCCTCAAGGTCCCACCCTTTGAGTTTTAAGAGTTACGTTTTAAGGTAAGGGATCCGATCTTTCTCTTTCTTTTCAAGAAATCTCTTTTATGTAATTTCTTTTATACTCCATGTTCTTATGTTAAAGGGTGTTCTTTTATACTCCTCTTACTTCCCTTTTCATTTTCACATAATGAGAGATCCCCTCTTACTCTCATTATTTCATTTTATGAAGTTTTAAGTAGCGTCGTTAGGCTGCCGAAATTTTTGTAACGGATTCTTTCTCCCTTCTCAATTTTCAAGATCTATTTTCATGTAAAGTATTTCAAGTTCCTTTTTATTGTGTTGGGGTATGATCTCTAAATTTATCATACTTATCTTTTATTATCATATGATGAGATACCCCATTTTATCTCTTCAATTCAGTATTTTGAAGTTTTAAGTGGCGTCGTTAGGCTGCCGAATTTTTAAGTGGTTCTTCACCCTTCTCATTTTGAAGTTCTACTTTCATGTCAATTATTTCAAGTTCCTTTTGGTTATTTTGTGGTATGATATCTATATCTATCATTCTGATATTTTATGACCACATGATGAGAGACCCCATTTGATCTCTTCAATTCAGTATTTTTAAGTTTAAGTGGCGTCGTTAGGCTGCCGAATTTTCATAAGAGAAATCTTATTTTTGTCTTCCTTTCATGTTCTTAATTTCATATGGTATATTTTCAAATTTCATTACCATGTTCTTAATTCCCTTATATTCTGTCCCTCTACTGTTTTATGGGTCATTTATGAATGTTTTACCCATGTCCCCTCTCTTTTCAATGTTTTCTAAAACCCCGAAACATAGCTATTATGCTGCAGAATTTCCGTCTCAAAATGTATCTCTCTTTTTCTAAAGTTATTTTATTTTATTAATTGAATACTCAAATATATCTCTTCTATAGGTGTATTCACATATATACCAAGTTGTTCTATTTTAAATTCAGTTATTTACATACATGATACCCGCTCTCCCTTTCTGTGGGTTTAAAGTGACATAAAGATCATGTCTTTAAAGCAGTTTTTAAAACGTTATGATTATGAAATGAAACCCATTTCTTTTATGCTATATGGGATGTTTATGAAATGATTGATGATTTTATATGTGGCTCACATGATAATAAATACATGTCAAGTGTGCGCCCAGATAGCGCTCTAATGCATTGGCTAAAGACTTAATCTCTAGAGATGACTTTTTAGACTGATACCTTGGTGAATAACCTTGGTAATTTTTAATGAAATCTTGGGGTTGGACCTTGGTGAAAGGAAATGATTGTCAATATTAAATGTTGCAGCCACATATTCAAGTTATGAAAAATGATATTTTTATTATGATATTCCTCATGATTTCTTTCTCATACCTTAATGTTCTTTTCATGACCTTATTGAAGTATCTCAAGTTCACATGTAAAATGTTTCTCTTGTTTCCCTTATGGGCCTTCTGCTCACCCTTTCTTTTGATTTATGTCCCCAGTTTATGAGATGCAGTAATGAATCTAGGATGAACCTGAGGAGAATCCTTTCAATTGTTTAAGAAGAATCTTTTATGTTTTCATGTTTAAAGTTCCTAGTTTCCAAGACACTAAACCTTAAAGATCCTCGGTTTTGTAAAATGTAATGAAAGTTTATGTGATAAAAAGGAGGTATTCTATAATCATAAACACAACGGTTCCCTCAGATTACTAATCCGGGAAACTTTTTATACTACTAGAAATGCAGGATTTCCCAATGGTTCTGAACCGTTGGGAAAGGTTGCAGAACCGTTGGTATATTTATACCAACGGTTCTGCAAACTGTAGGGAAGTAAGCTGTTGGGAAATCATTTCCCAATGGTTTACAGTGAATCTTTGGGATAGGTTAGGAAAAATTAACCTATCCCAACGGTTGTTCCAAACCGTTGGGATAGTTTTTTCCAACGTTTTGGCTTGAATCGTTGGGAAAACCAAGCATAGGACTTCTTTCCCAAGGGTTTCTAAACCGTTAGGAATGGATTTTTACCAATGGTTCATAGAACCGTCGGTAAAAAAAATACTCAAAGATTCTTTGCCAATGGTTTCAAGCCGTTGGCATAGCCTATGCTGTGCAAAGTGCATAGTAACCTGCAATTTGCACAGCATCCACCCTCTCATTTTTGTGCAATTTGCACAGCAGCCAGTCTAATCCCTCCCATTTTCAATAATTTCCAATTATTGTACCTGCAATAAACTAACACATACATATACAATTATTGTACTTGAAATAACCAACTAGCACATACATATAGAGAACAAATTCATACACATTTTAACATATAATGCATCCTGGAACTATACACATCCAGAATTAAATCAGAATTCATAACATAATTATAAACATACATAATTCATTTAGAATTAAATTTAAAATTTAGATTACAATTATATGTGGAATCCGGAATTCAATTCATAATTTCATCGGTTTTTCAAATACCTTATGTTTTTACTCAAAATGATATCCATTTTAAATAGAATACATACACCTGGAGTGATACCGGCCACACTGTGCCTCATATTTAGTTGAGGTTAACTCGTACACATCACAAATGACCCATAGATCGTTGTCCTAAAGTAACAACATATTCTGAAAGCATTTGGTCAGTTTTCCGTATGTCAGTTGTTGTTTTCACTTAAAATGAAGTGATTTTTAAATAAAAGAGAGACACTTTGAGTGGTTACAGCCACACTGTGCCTCGAATTGAGGCAGGGTTGACCCGTACACGTCACAAATGACCAATGGATCGTTGTGATAAAATATCAACACAATCAGAATCCATTTGGTCAGTTTTCCATATGTACTTAAAATGTTGTCCATTTTAAACACAAGAGAGATACTTGGGGTGGTGCCTGCCACACCAAGACTTGGATTGAGGCACGGTTGACTCGTACACGTAACATATTACCCATGGATCGTTTTCCTAATGTTTCAATAGATTTTGAATGTGTTTGGTCGGTTTTTCGTATGCCAGTTGTTCTTTTCACTTATAATCCTGTCCATTTTAAATAAAAGAGACATAGTTAGAGTGGTACCGGCCACACCATGTCTCATATTTATATGGGGTTGACTCATACACGTCTCCAATGGCCCATGTATAATTATCCTAAAGTATCAACACAATCCGAAAGCGTTTGGTCGGTTTTCCGTATGTCAGTTGATGTTTTCACTTAAAATGTTGTCCTTTTGAAACAAAAGGCAGAAAATTTGAGTGGTGCTAGAAACAACGCTCCTTGTATTGAGGCGGGGTTGATTATTACACATCACATATGACCCATGGATAGTTTTGCTAAAGTATCAACATAATCATAATCCGCTTGGTCAGTTTTCCGTATGTACTAAAAATGTTGTCCATTTTAAACAAAAGAGATACACTTAGAGTGATCCCGGCCACAACATGCCTCAGATTGAGGAGGGGATGACTTGTACACATCACATATGACCCATGGATCGTTGTCCTAAAGTATCAACACATTTCGAATGCGTTTGGTCAGTTTTTCATATGTCAGTTTTTGTTTTCAGTTAAAATGATGTCCATTTTAAACAAAAGAGAGACACTATGAATGGTTCCACCCACACCACACCTTGTATTGAGGCGGGGTTTACTCGTACACATCAAATATGACCCATGGATCATTTTGATAAAGTATTGACATAATCAGAATCCATTTGGTCAGTTTTCCTTATGTTAGTTGTAGTTTTCGCTTAAAATGACGTTCATTTTAAACAAAAGAGAGACACTTTGAGTGGTGTCGGCCACACTGTGCCTCGGATTGTGGTGAGGTTAACTCATACACATCACATATGTCCCATGGATCGTTCTCCTAATGTTTCAACAGAAAACGATTGTGTTTGGTCGGTTTTCTATATGTACTTAAAATGTTGTCCATTTTAAACAAAAGAGAGACACTTACAGTGATCCCGGACACAACGCGACTTGGATTGAGCCTGGGTTGGCTCATACACGTCACATATGACACATGGATAATTGTGATAAATTATCAACAGAATCAGAATGCGTTTGGTTGGTTTTCCGTATTCCAGTTGTTCCTTTCACTTATAATCAAGTCTATTTTAAACAAAAGAGACACAGTTAGAGTGGTACCGGCCACACTGTGCCTCGTATTTAGATGGGGTTGACTCGTACACGTCTCAAATAACCTATGGATCATTGTACTAAAGTATCAACACAATCTGAATCCGTTTGGTTGGCTTTTTGTATGTTAGTTGATGTTTTATCTTAAAATGATATCCTTTTGAAACAAAAGAGAGACACTTAGAGTGGTACCGGCCACACCGCACCTCGTATTGAGGCGAGGTTGACTCGTACACGTTCCATATGACCCATGGATCATTTTCCTAAAGCATAAACACATTTTGAATGCATTGTTCAGTTTTTTGTATGTCAGATGTTGTTTTCACTTAAAATGATGTCCATTTTAAACAAAAGAGTGACACTATGAATTGTGTCGGCCACACCGCGCCTCAGATTGAGGCGGGGTTGACTTGTACACATCACATATGACCCATGGATCGTTTTTATAAAGTATTTACTCAATAATAATATGTTTGGTCAGTTTTCCGTATGCTAGTTGTTGTTTTCACTTAAAATGAAGTACATTTTAAACAAAAGAGAGACACTTTAAGTGGTTTCAGCCACACCGCACCTCGGATTGAGGCGAGGTTGACTCATACACGTCACATATGACCCATGGATATTTCTCCTAATGTTTCAATGAAAACTGAATGTGTTTAGTTGGTTTTCCATATGTACTTAAAATGTTGTCCATTTTAAACAAAAGAGAGACACTTAGAGTGATCCTGGCCACACCGCAACTCATATTGAGCCCGAGTTGGCTCTTACACATCACATATGTCCTATGGATCATTGTAATAAATTATAAACAGAATCTGAATGCGTTTGGTTGGTTTTCCGTGTTCCAGTTGTTCTTTTTACATATAATCCTGTCCATTTTAAACCAAAGAGACACATTTAGAGTGGAACTGGCCACACTGCGCCTCGTATTTAGACGGGGTTGACTCGTACATGTCTCAAATGTCCTATGGGTCATTTTCTTAAAGTATCAACCCAATCTGAAAGCATTTGGTCGGTTTTCCATATGTCAGTTGATGTTTTCACCTAAAATGATATCGTTTTGAAACAAAAGAGAGACATTTTGAGTCGTGCCTGCCACACTATGCCTCAGATTGAGGTGGGGTTGACTCTTACACATCAAATATGACCCATGTATCGTTTTCCTAAAGCATCAACACATTTCAAATGCATTTGTTCAGTTTTTTGTATGTCAGTTGTTGTTTTCACTTAAAATGATGTCATTTTTAAACAAAAGAGAGACACTATGAATGCTGCCGGCCACACCACGCCTCGGATTGAGGTGGGGTTGACTTTTACATGTCACATATGACCCATGGATCGTTGTGCTAATGTATCAACATAATAAGAATCCGTTTGGTCAGTTTTCCGTATGTTAGTTGTTGTTTTCACTTAAAATGAAGTCCATTTTAAACAAAATAGAGTCACTTTGAGTGGTATCGGCCACACCATGCCTCGTATTGAGACGAGGTTGACTCATACACCTCACATATGACACATGGATCATTCTCCTAAAGTTTCAATGGAAACTGAATGCATTTGGTCAGTAATCTATATGTACTTAAAATGTTGTACATTTTAAACAAAAGAGAGACACTTAGAGTGATCTCGGCCACACCGCGACTCAGATTGAGCCCGGGTTAGCTCGTACACGTCACATATGACCCATGGATCGTTGTGATAAATTATAAACAGAATCGGAATGTGTTTGGTTCGTTTTCCGTATGTCAGTTGTTCTTTTCACTTATAATCTTGTCCATTTTAAACAAAAGAGACACAATTAGAGTGGTACCGGTCACACCACACCTCAGATTTAGACGGGGTTGACTCGAACACGTCTCAAATGACCTATGGATCATTTTCCTAAATTATCAACACAATCCAAATGTTTTTGATTGGTTTTCCGTTTGTCAGTTGATGTTTTCACTTAAAATTGATTTCCTATTGAAACAAAAGACAGACACTTTGAGTGGTTCCAGCCACACCATGCCTCGGATTCAGGTGGGGTTGATTTATACATGTCACATATGACCCATGGATCGATGTTCTAAAGTATCAACACAATCAGAATCCGTTTGGCCAGTTTTCCATATGTACTTAAAATGTTGTCCATTTTAAACAAAAGAGAGACACTTAGAGTGATCCTGGACATACCGTGCCTCGTATTGAGGTATGGTTGACTCATACACATCCCATATGATCCATGGATCGTTTTACTAAAGTATCAACACATTTCAAATGTGTTTGGTTAGTTTTTCGTATGTCACTTGTTGTTTTCACTTAAAATGATGTCCATTTTAAACAAAAGGGAGACACTATGAAAGGTTTCGGCCACATCACGCCTCAGATTGAGGCGGGGTTGACACGTACACATCAGATATGACCCATGGATCGTTGTGCTAAAGTATCGACACAATCAGAATCCATTTGGTCAGGTTTCCATATGCTAGTTGTTGTTTTCACTTAAAATGAAGTACATTTTAATCAAAAGAAAGACACTTTGAGTGGTGTCAACCACACCGCACCTCGGATTAAGCCAAGGTTGACTCGTACATGTCACATATGACCCATGGATTGTTCTCCTAAAGTTTCAATGGGAACTGAATGCGTTTGTTCGATTTTCCATATGTACTTAGAATATTGTCCATTTTAAACAAAAGAGAGACACTTAGAGTGATCCCGGACACACCAAGACTCGGATTGAGCCTAGTTTGGCTCGTACACATCACATATGACCCATGGATCATTGTGATAAATTATCAATAGAATCTGAATGCCTTTGGTCAGTTTTCCGTATGCCAGTTGTTCTTTTCACTTATAATCCTATTCATTTTAAACAAAAGAGACACAGTTTGAGTGGTACCGGCCACACTGCACCACGAATTTAGGCAAGGTTAACTCGTACACGTCACATATAACCCATGGATCATTTTCCTAAAGAATAAACACCTTTCGAATGTGTTTGGTCAGTTTTTCGTATGTCACTTGTTGTTTTCACTTAAAATGATGTCCATTTTAAAAAAAAAAGAGACACTGTGAATGGTTCCGGCCACACCGGGCCTTAGATTGAGGCGGGGTTTACTCGTACACGTCACATATGACCCATGGATAATTGTGATAAAGTATCGACACAATCAGAATCCGTTTGGTCATTTTTCCGTATGTACTTAAAATGCTGTCCATTTTAAACAAAAGAGAGAAACTTAGAGTGATCCCGACCACACTGCGACTCGGATTGAGGTGATATTGATGCGTACACGTCACATATGACCCATGGATCATTATCCTAACGTTTCAATAGAATCTGAATTTGTTTGGTCAGTTTATCATATGTCAGTTGTTGTTATCAATTAAAATGAAGTCCATTTCAATCAAGGCATAATTCACATAACATGGAGAATGTACAACAAGACTTTGTATTGAAATTAAAGTATATCATCACATTCATTTGATGATCATGAGCTAATAAGATTACCAAGACATTCATATAATTAAAGACATACAAAAATGGAATAATCCAAAATAACATTGCATGATCAGAGAAATAAAAAAAAGAATGTGAAATCAAGGAGGGTGGGGGGCTGTCTGGGGGTCCAGGGAGGAGGGTAGGGGCCTATCTAGGGGGGTTGTCCAAGGGGTTGTCCAGGGTCTAGGGAAGAAGGTGGGGGGGTTGTCCGGGGGGGTGTCTGGGGGGTGTCTGGGGACCAAGGAGGAGGGTGGTGGGGCTGTGCGGGGGGGGGGGGGGGGGGGGGCTGTCTGGGGGGTGTTCGGGGGGCTATCTGGGGTCCAAGGAGGAGGGTGGGGGGTTGTCCGGGGGTCTGTCTGGGGGTGTCTGGGGGGTTTTCCTGGGTCCAGGGAGGAGTTTGGGGGGGGGGTTGTCCATGGGGCTATCCAGGGGGCTGTCTGGGGGGGCTGTCCGGGGACCAAGGAGGATGGTGGGGGGTTGTCCAGGGTCCAGGAAGGAGGGGGTTGTCCAGGGAGTTCCCAAACACACAAAACTCTATAAACATGCTCAAGATACACAAAAACCACTAAAAGACAAAAAAAAATCCTTGAAAACAGACAATATATAAAAATAACTCAACTCCAATACTATACTACGGGTCTAGATAAAACCAACAACTAGAATAGATTAAATATCAAATCTCAGTAATATTAGTCAAAAATGTAACAGATCAATTTTTCCCACATCACCATCACCATCATCATAACTCTCTTCCTCATCCCCATCATTGTCCTCAACCTCCTCAGTGCCATCCCCCTCCCCCTCACCCTCCTCCTCGCCCTCGCCATCTACCTCACCCTCGTCCACTCCCTCCTCTTCCGCATCAGACTCCTCGCCATCATCATCGTCAGGATGGACATCGTATTGACCACCACTAGAACTGCCACCTGGTGCACCATATATAGAACGTATCGACGACATATATTCATCAAAAGCTGGGTTGGCCTCTGGTGGAAATGTTGGAGGTAGAACTTCAATAAATTTCATAAATGCACTGTTTTCCCTAGCATACTGTCATGCCATCTCTGTGGCCCTTTTCTCAGCCTATTCTTCATGTTACCTAACTTTTTATAGCTCGGTGGCACTACAACTCATACTTGAGGAGGGCCAATACCTCGTCGGGGCTATCCTAGGTCGGCAGCGTACTCTTCCAGGATGCTCCTCTCCCAACACCTGATGTAAGTGATCAGTTGGCCCAAAATTGTCTGGTTCTTGGGCATCGAGGGCCTTTAAAGCATCATGTTACAAATATAAATATATTATTAAGTTACAAAATATATATTAAAATATAAAATCAATAGATTAAAATGTAAAATCTACTACTGAGTCGCTTCGTTGATGACACTTCCATCCTTTTTCCGTCAACTCGAGGAAAACAGTTTTTCTTGAGGCACATGTCCTTCAATATTATGTATTTGCCTCTACAATGAAATTCAAAACTAAAGTTATATGAAAAATTTAGAAAACAATTAAATAATTGAGGAAACAAAAGAAAGTGTAATTTGTAAAGAAAACTTATAAACAATTGTCATACCTGCTTCCTCTAATGATCCGGCATCATAGTATATCCTAGTGTGTGGAGGTATTTTTTTACATCAATGTTTTTTTTATTTTTTCTAGATGATTCCTAAATAAAATTCGATAATTAAAAGGATAATATTAATTCAAAACATGAAAGTTATTATTTAAATACCTCAAATGTAATTAATACCGTAAAACTGGGTAGTCGTCCAATGAGTAATCATCTGACGATACTGCTCTATAGGAAAATCATCCACGACTGGTATGGCCTCTAACTCAGTGCCAACTCTAGCACGCCAGCCAATATACAACTCATGCTTGTAGGCTCTCCAAATCTCACCTAAATCCTTTAGACATTCCGGTCATGCACCCTCACCATTGGGAAAATTAAATCGAAGCTGAAATCAAAATATTAATTCATATAAATACAAAAATAATTCATGGCATTAAATACAACAGATTTTTTTACCCATATCTCTGACCAAGCTCTATCATTGGCCTCATGTGGAAAATTTCTCCATGATAGCGAGCTTACGGGAATGATGTCAGAGTTTTTGGAAAGCGTCGCCAAAAAACTCCGACATTGCTTCCCTGTTTTCTTAACCATTTGGTTGTCTTCATTGTAATCCACCATAAACTGTGTGCAGTAGTTCCACACCGAACGCATGTGTGTATGACCCCGCCCCAACCTCCTATCAGTAGATGTATCTGTCATGATATAAAAACAAATATTTTATCAAAACATGTTATAATGAAAATAAATATTTCTATAAAAATTTGTTAGGGTTCTATAAATATACCTGCGCCAGTATGATCGCTGAGCGCCGTTGGATCCATAGAAACTGATTGAACACCCTATGGTGGAACAGGAGTTGAAGACGATGTAATATAGATGCTCAGAGAGACAGAAGTAGAAGGAAAAGAAGATGGGATATCTGTATGACCAGATTCTGACTGGGGAGTGGGAATCATTATGGGATATTAAAATGATGGGCCAGAAGATGCAAAAGGTTGTGAAAACATCGGAGGCCTAAATATCCCGTGTGTCCCTAATGACACACCGGGATCAGAATGTAGGAAGGATGACATGTCAGTGGGAGGGGCAGGGTCTAGTCAGGTACACGAAGCTGCTCGTCCACCTCTAGTATGAACCCTCCTCGTACCACCAACCTGAGTACTAGGACCAGTACTAGGCTCCTTGTCGAATAACTGTCGATGTGTAGGTGGATGCTACAAAAATGTTTACAAAAAAATTAATCACATGACATTATATATTCTTTAAATATATATATTTGAAATAAATTACTCACTGTAGGCACTAATGGTGGAACGACCATCTCCTCCATTCGACGATTGTTCTCCATCATTTCTTTCCTTCTCCCCTCTTCAATTGGCTGCATTTCCTATTTTTGAAAACAAATATGTAATTAATTAGAAAAAGGAAACTAATATGTAACCCAAAAAACTAAATATTTGATGGAATAGGGGGATTCATTGGTAATTTAGCTATCAATTGTTTTAGAAGATCTTGAATGGATCTAATAAATCATACAAGTTGTAATGTTCACCAAATTAGAAACATTGTTTGACTAGGTTTGAATACAGTTCAATTCCAAATTAGAAAATGCAATTCAAATAAAACAGCAACCAATAAACATTGAAAATTCATATAACGGTCAAGTCAGCTAAAACATATTTGTGATCAATACTAAATCAATTTGAATATTACCAACCTTAACAACCCAAATCGAGGTAAATCAAAAGAATTGAGAACATGGATGAATGATTCTATATATTTTCAACCACAACTTCAAGTTCACAATCAACTCTGACAATTGAGCTATTGGAGTCATCAATAGAAATAAATGGATTGGTTCCAATGGCACTAGGGATAGTGTTAATTCCATCATCACCATCATCAAACATATGTCTTGGAATTATTTCAAGTATGGCACCAAATTCAGGTCGAAGTTGGTCTTTGACATAAAAAACTTGTTTAGACATTGATTCCAACACATATGGTTCTTCGGTAGCAAGAGTGAGAGTCATGTTAATTACTCTAAATCCACAATCATCAATAAATGTGCCATGTCTCGTCATCGAATCAATCAAATGGAGTTTTTTCATTGTGACTCGTCCATGAGAGTAATAATTCAATATTATTATTTTCTCAACGACTCCATAATAACCAACATTTTCAAACCACTGTCTAATATCTGATGCACTGGCATAACAATCTATTGTGGCAGTAACTATAACACCATCATGTTGTGTTCTCATGTTCTTTTATCGTTCAGTGATAATAAATTTGTACCCATTGATAACAATTGATTTACAGTCACAAACCACGATATTAGGACCAAAAGACAAAGCTCTTATTTCCTCAGAGACAGAGTCAGCAGACAAACTCAATACCAACAATATAAATGACTATTAAACTTAATTAAATATTGATATAATTATTTTAAACAGTAATATTTTTACCTTCAATTTTAACCAAGCAGAAAACTCTTTGCTATGAAAAGTCTCTCTCTTTCTCAAAGATAAAGAACGATGCTTCTTATTTATCATTGTTTTATGTTCCCTATAGATAAAAAATAGTAATAGATTAACAGATATATATGTAATATATACATATTCAATTTAGTTACCTGATATAGTCATCAAACAAATCACAGTTGAACAAAACTGTGTGATGAGCCATCTCCCTCTCTTTATGGCTTAATGTCTTCAATGTATATGATCCTGGAATTCCTCCTATTTGAGTAGGTGATGGAAAACTAGGTTCAATTTTCTCATACTATTCATCTTTATTTCTCATTGGTTTTTTCATTCTTGTAGTAAGATCAGAAAAATACATTGAGCAGAAATCCATCCATTCTTGATCCAAGTAACCGTTCACGATAGAACCTTCGGGATGATTCCTGTTTCAGACATAATACTTTAATGTGTACATATTTCTTTCATTTGGATATATCCAGTGAAAAGAAACAGATCTTCCAAGAAGTATTTCAGTGGGAATATGGAAAGTCAGATGCAGCATGCATGTGAAAAATGATGGAGGAAATATTTTCTCCAACTCACACAAAATTAATGGGGCATCTGTCAACATTTTTTGCAAGAAATACATGGAAAACCTCTTAGCACAAAGATCTCTAAACAAATGGCACAACCAAATAATAGTCAAGCTTACATTATTGGACAAAAGATGACAGATTGCTATTGGAAGAAACTCATGAAGTAGAATGTGATAATCATGAGTCTTCAAAGATTTTAGCTTCAACTCTCTTCTGTTGACCCGTTTAGATACGTTTCTTGAATAGCCATCAGATACTCTAATAGTCTCTAATACATCCAGAAATTGTTTTTTTCATAGGTGTCATCACATAAGAAGCACATGGAAGTGACCATTTATTTTCACTGATACGCACAGGATGCAATTCTGGTCTGATGCCCCAATCCACCAAGTCACACCGAGATCGTAGATCATCTTTTGTATTCCCCTTGACATTTAGAAGAACCGAAATCAAAATTTCACATATATTCTTCTCAATATGCATTACATCTAAGAAATGACGTAAAGAATTGGTTGACCAATAAGGAAAATCAAAAAAGATACTCCTCTTCCTCCAACTGTAACAGGTTTCAGTGTAAACATTCTTTCTCTTTCCAGATTTCATTTGACCCTTCCCGAATGAAAAACTAAAATCTTTAAATTCATTAAGAACATCATTTCCAGACATACGCTGAGGTGGATCATCAGTCTCTATGGTATTTTAAAATCTTCAACGATTCATTCTATATGGATGATCATTTGGCAAGAATCGTCGATGTCCCATAAAACTGAAACTATAACGATGTTTCAGTCTTCTGGATCGTGTATTCTTCATAAAAACTGGGCATGATAGTTTTCCCTTCATGCTCCATCTAGACATCATTGCATAAGCCGGAAAATCATTGATCATTCACATAAGCACAGCACGTATCTGAAATATGTCTTTCGAACATGCATCGTATGTGCGCACACTCACATCCCAAATAAGTTTCAACTCTTTTATTAAATGTTGCATGTGTACATCAATATCAATGTCGGGATCAGAAGGAACAGATATGAGTATACTCATGAAAGTGAAAGGTTTTTTCATACAAAACAATGAGGGGAGATTATAAATGTGTATAAAAACTATCCATGTGCTGTGCGAAGTAAGAATCTGCCCAAACGGATTAAAACCGTTGCATGAAATACACAGCCTCACAATACGCACGTCTGCTGCAAAATCAGGATGTCGAGAATCAAATCTTTGTCATGAAAATCCATCTGCTAGATGAACCAACTCATCATTATTCTTCTTTCTCTCGGTATCATGCCATCTAATTTTTATTGATATGTCATCATACATAAGAAGATTCTAGAGTCTGGGGATCAATGGAAAGTGCCACATTAATTTCTATGGAATGCGGGATGATGTTCCATTAGATTTTTACTTCCAGCGGGATGTGCCACATTTTATACAATCATTTCGTTCAGCGGTTTCCTCCCAGAATAAACTGCAATCTTTTAAGAAAGCATGAATTTTTTTTCTTGAAAATCCAAGTTCCTCAACTAACTTCCATGCCATATAGTAGTTTGAGGGAATATCTACATCATCTGGAAGTAAATCCTTCAAGAGGGTAAGAATGTAATCGATTGCTGTATTAGAAATCCCATACATAGTTTTCCCATGAATCAATCAGATTAAAAATTCCAGCCTTTTCATTTTATCACATTGTCGATATACTGGAGTCGTGGCAGCATCATTCAATTTTTTCACCCTATCAATATAATCACTTTCACTAGATGCATCATTTTTCCTCATATAGAAGTCTTCTTGAGTTGAAATCCTTTCTTTTTCATGATGACGAATAAATAGAAACTGATCGTCTAACAAATTTTCCATTACAATAATTTCATTTCAATCATAACCAATTTGAGATTTCATTTTCTCCCCATTTTGATACCACACAAAGTAGTTTGCTTGAAAACCATTTTTGTTTATGTGGTAGCTGACTTCTTCACGGCTCAACCAAGGTCCACCAACACAATTGGAACATGGGCAGTGTATACAACCACTATCTGAAGCATTGTGAAATGAAAAATCTATAAAGCTCTCCAAATTGTTTTGATAATCGCTTGAGATCTGATCGGTTTCATACATCCAACTTCTGTCCATTCCATAAAAAGAATTTATATAAGTCATTTTGTCATAATCAATTCAATAGGATTGAACTTTATTAGAAAATACATTTAAGTAAACGATAAAGGAAGAAGATTCTAGTCAATGTAGTGAACTATTAAAGTAATGTAAAGAACAAGTACACATAAATTAAATTAAAATTTATTTATATTCATTTTCATTAGGTCTATAAGAGGCACATTCCTCAAGTCCCATTATGTGTTATAGGAATCCCAAATCATTCACTCATGTTCAATAACTCATTATTGGCACCTCTATGTCCATACCTTTCATTACCCAATTACTTCCCCAAGTCAAGCGCACCCCATGGGTGAATAAATTTTAGGCTTATACACTAATAGGTTGTTCATGGCTTGTAAAAAGATTTAATTTCATTAAGTATAGGCAAAAACATTTATTTTTAAATTTGACATTAATAATAAATATGTCAATGATAACAACATTACTGAATTAAATTTGTGACTTATCTAACATTTTTATGGATGTCTACACATGCCAGCATGGCTAGTGAAAAGCACCCCACCCTCATAAAAGTGAGTATTAGCCAAGAAGGACACATAATATAAAACATACAATGAGAACCATATTTAATTGACCCTAAAGTTATATTAGTACAGTCACATTAGAGGAAATGGAATATATGATCCTAGTTAACTGATGAATTCAAAAGTTCGTATTCCATATGTTGGACACTATCTAAGGTAAGAAATCATGTGAGGATAGGTTTACATCATTAAATTTCTTACATGCTAGTGGTAATGAAGGCTTGAATTAATGACTTGATTTCACTGATTAAATGAGGGTAGAGGTTTCATAGGCTGTGTAAATAGAATGATTAAATAAGGGTACAGGTTGCATACACTGTGCATGGTGGGGGAGTCTCAGCAGATTTAGAAACTAAAATAAATTCCCATCATAGGTATCAATAAGAAACATCAGCATCAAAAGAAACTCCAAATAAAAAAGGAACGAAAACATCAAACACTTTTTATGTTATTCCAGCAAAAAATGATCACGAATGTCCCTATACATTTTCATACTTCCAGAATTTATAGAGAGTTTATAGTTATGAGCTCCATCCATCTGCACACCCTCCCCACCCCACTTGGAAAGGCCTACCCCCACTCCACTTGGACAACCCATCCCCCCCCCACACTTGGACACCCCTACCCCCACCCCACTTGGAAACCCCCCCCCCCCCCCACCCCACCTGGACACCCCTATCCCCACACCCCAATTGGAAAACCCTACCCCCCCCCCCCACCCCACCTGGACCGCCCTACTGTCACCCCACTTAGACACAATTTCAATCTTTATACACACTATGTGAACTCTTATATACACCATGTGAACCCTTATACCATATCGTCATTATAACAACCATTAATAACAACTTATTAAACAACATCACTAGTCAAAGATAATCAAATTGAACATAAATCAATAATATTATTGGATATATCAAGTAAAATGAATTCATACTATCTTACATCCTAAATGACCACCCACAACCATGATTAATCACCATAAAGCTCCCCTTTCGACCAAATCAAAAGTAAAAACAAAAACACATAGTTACAGAAAACAACATCATTTGTGAGAAGAATAATAATCCCATGGTCCTCATGATATTTGAACCACATAGTCATGATTTTCCAGATGAACTTCTATCCATGAAACCATATGAGAAAAATGATTCAATGCATGTATTTTTCTGATTTTCCCAAGCATTTTGAGGAACCCAAAATCAGTGAAAATGGTCATTTTTTTAAAAAGGTCACTGAATAACTCATGTATGATGTTGAAGGAAGAATGATTAATGGTTATATTAGGAAAACTAATATTCATTAACATTTTGAATTTGACATTCTATGAATTAGTTTCATGATGAAGGAAGAAGTACTAATTAGGGACCACATACTATTTTGCAGAGTTCAAAAAGATACTATATATGTTCTATTGTTCAAAGGATAAGTGAACAGTGTGTCATTTTATATATATATATATATATATATTTTGATAGAAACATGATACATACTTGTTATGTAATACACATAGTGTACAAAAATTTAGATGAACAAGATCTTCATGATTGACATGATCTTAATGAAAGGAGTGATTTTCATGAAATACAATGAATAAATATTACAAAAAATTTCCTATGAGTTCATATACATGAAGCTGTAATATTTTAAGCATTGAGATTAAAAAAACTATGAATCTTTAAAATTAGAACACAATAAAGAGACACCATGCCCTTATAAATGTATATGTGTAATGAAGACATTAATTGGACAATGCGTACACCGATATAGGGATTTGAGTACACAATTCGTGGAGTAGTGAATCATAAAATTTTCTAAAAACCCTAAAATTTGGGAATAATGAAATCCTTTAGAATAGAAGGATATCCTTGAGAAGTGGTGGAAGGATATCCTTCAGAAAAGGTGGAAGTAGTCTAACATGGCAGCTGATCCGATAGAAGAGGTGCACCTGTGGTGGGGCTTCTCAAGGGCTTCTGCGAGTCGGAATCGCTTCTGGGAGAGCTGTGCAACACTTTTGGAATGCTTCTGGAATTGTGGGGAGGGGGCTGCCTGGCTTTTGCGAATTTAGGGCATCTTTTTCCCAATGGTTATTAAAAACTATTTGGAAAACTCCATCTTTACCAATAGTTTCATTAAAACATTGGGAAAGGTCATTTTTCCCCATCTTTCCCAATGGTTTCATCAAACCATTGGGAAAACTAATTTCTTCCCATCTTTCCCAACTGTTTGATGAAATCGTTGGGAAAAATCATTTTTTACAGATCTTTACCAATGGTTTATGCAAACAGTTGGTAAAGATCACCTATACCAATGGTTCAAAAGAACCATTGGTATACAAGTGTTGGGAAAACCATGATTTTAAGTAGTTTTAAGAGGTATTCCACTTATTCAGGAAAAATACTTACATGTGCTAATTAAAACTTAACAAAACTTAGACGGATCATTCTAGGCACTCTGGGGCTCCAAATCACACGCCGTCAGATTTCGCAGTCTCGAAATAATTCCATATAATTAAAAAAATTATATTGAAATTAGAGGATATTAAATTCTCCCCACCTTAGGGATTTTCATCCCCAAAATCCAAAACACAGACTAAAAAACCAAATGGGGTTACTTAGCTCGAATCGGATCCTCCCGCTCCCATGTGCTCTCCTATAGGTTCCAATGCTGCCAACGAACATGCACCAGAGGTATCGACTACCCATGAAGGACTCACACATGCCGATCTTAAATCTCTACTATAACCTACATAAACATCGATCCATTATCTTATTCTAGATCGCCATGGTTGATGACATGAGATTGGTCAGGCACGTATCTCCTCAGCTGAGATATGTGGAAGACTTCGCACACCTTCTCTAACTATAGTGAAAGTACCAAGAGGTATGCCACCTCGCCTATCCACTGAAGTATCAAAAATGTCCTGATTAACCTCAATGATAACTTGTCACCTCGGCCGAATCTCTCTAGTCCATGTTAAGGGGATACTCTCAAGAAAACGTGGTCCCCCTCATATAACTCCAGAGGTCTCTGTCTCCTATTGGCATATGACTTCTTTCTACTCTGTGAAGTCTTCATCCACTCCGGGATGGTCTGCACCTTCTCAGTGGTAGCTCGTACCAACTCTGGACCCATAAGTGTTGACTCCCCTGAGTTTGTCCAACATTGATGTGATCTGTAAGGTCGACCGTATAGGGCCTCGAATGGTTTCATACCGATGGTGGAGTGATTACTATTGTTGTAGGCTAACTCCACCAAGGTAAAGTGATCCCCCCAACTGAGGCCAAAATCTAGGACGCATGCACGTAGGATGTCCTCTAGCATCTGAATGGTTTGCTTCGTCTGACCATCCGTCTGAGGATGAAAGGTAGTGCTCAAATGCAGTTGAGTCCCAAATGCCTCCTGAAATCCTTTACACAACCGAGATGTGAAGCATGCATCATAGTCAGAGACGATCATCGATGGATCCCCATGGATTCACACAAGCTTCTGCATGTAGAGGCATCCCAATTTCTCTACTGATCCCTACTCTCAGATGGGTAGGAAGTGGGCTAACATGGTGAATCGGTCAATTATCACCCAAATGGAATCATGTCCCCTGGATGTACATGGAATCCATGTCACAAAGTCCATGGAGATCCCATCCCACTTCCACTCTGGAACCTCTAGTGGTTGGGCTAAGCCTGTTGGAACCCGATGCTCAGCCTTCACTTGCTAACAAGTGAGGAATTACTAAACAAACTCTGCCACTGCTTGCTTCATCCCTGACCACCATTTCTGATACAGGTGGTCCTGGTACATCTTCACCACACTAGGATACACCACCAGAGGGGACGTATGGAACTCCCTCAACACCTCCTCCCATATCACCATTGGTACCATGGTATGTCCCCTGAAAAGAATGATGTTCTCCCCACCTTCAGAAAATCCATTATGTGTCTGCCCTAAGGATATCTAAGCATGTCGAGAATCACAGTCGTTGTCCCCAAGATGCACCTCCCTGACTCGCTGAAGGAGTGGGGTAGTGACTGTCATAGACCAGAGGTATGTTTTTCTATGTCTATCCATGAAGGATGTATTCAACGCGGCTAGATGCTCTTCTTCCTCACTCAGAAACTATAGAATAGACCTCCCACTGAGGGAATCTGCTACCATGTTACCCTTCCTAAGAGTATAGACTATCTCAAAGTCATAGGCCTAGATGAACTCTAGCCATTGTTGATGTCTCAGTTTCAGGTCCTTCTATGAGAAGATACACCTATGACTCTTGTGATTAGAGTAAACAGTCAACCATTCACCCATCAAGTAGTACCACAACATCTTCAGCATAAAGACCACTGCAGCTAACCATAGTTTATGGGTAGTGCAGTTCTGCTCATGTTATCTCAGCTATCGTGAGACAGAAGCGATCACTTCTCAGTCATGCATTATGACACAACTATGTTTGGTCCTTAATGCATCATAGTAGTCTACATACCCCACTCCCTATTCTGGTATCTTCAAGATGGGGGCACTCGTCAGTCTCTGTCTCAGCTCTTGGAAACTATACTGACATCTGTCCATCCAAACGAAGGGCTTCCCCTTCTTCCTCAACGCTGAAAAGGGTGCCGCAACTCTGTAAAGGTTAGATACAAATCTCCGTTAGTATCCAGCCAAGGCAGAAGTCCCTCCCCCTTCAAGGAGGTAAACCTCGAAACATCTTTTGAAAAGATTTCCCAACACTCTTGTTGGGAACTGAAAACTAAAAACTCTTACTACCACTATGGTAAGGCTAACCAACTCAAGAGTGTTCAGTTGCACCCTCCTATGCTTGAGTTTATCCTATTCTTCCTGGGTTTCCTTCTTCACCGACCAAGGAAAACCTTATCCCAATGTTGTAGATAAACCAAAACCTTTTCCCCTAATACAGTCAATCTGAGTATGAATTGTTGATGTCCAGTCCATACCCAAACTTATGTCGTAAGGCCTCGACGCTGCCACCAATAGGTTACAATCGAAACTCTCGCCTTAAGGGTCAGATCACATCATCGGCGTAAGTGTGATTATCGATTCTCCTCCCAAAGGTATCTCTAAATGTGAGGGTCAAGACAGTGGTTTAACCGAAAACTCTAGGTCTTGGACAAGATTCATGGAAGGAAATAATGATTGGTACCTATGTATATTAATATGGTAGCTAGTAGTATCCATAGACCGTACCTTGAATAATTCTAGGATCCCTTGGGTCACACTCCTTGACCGCATGCAGCTAATCCCTTCCCATGTTCTCCATCTTCCTAAGCCTGGTGGGGACCACATTGAGGTGGTGGTTGTAACATGTCGAAATGTATACCACCTCATGTTGCTCTCCTAGATCCTCTTCCATGTTCGTTAGCCTGCAGATTCATTTGTTCCTATTACTTCCTTTTCCCAAAACATTTTACATGCCCGGGTCTTTGAGAATGGTGTCAGTTTCTTACTTTCCCACTGTTAACATTCTCTGGATGCATCCACTCAGCCAAAGAACTTTCAACAAAAATTGTTCTCTCAAGAACTCAAACATAAGTATGAATTCATAGAGGAATAGTTCGGGCTCAGATATCCTTAAACACACCTCTCTTGGAACTCCAAGCCCTGAATCACTTATTTTATCATATTCATCAAGTACTAGGAATATTCAGTACACCTCGATGAATACACAGCTACCGACATGTCATCCAGTTGATTCTATAGAAGCTCTAGGGAACCCTCAGCCACCTCCTCAAGCCAGTCATTAGCTTCCTGTGAGTTGGGCTCACCTAGGAAACTGAGGGGTAGCTGATGTTGAAACACGTTTAAGGCGCCAAGCCCACATGGGTCCTCTACCAGTACCGCCAGTTGTAACTGGTGACCAATGGGTAGTGATATAGATGGCACACTACCTGAAGGTATCATCTCAAGAAACGGTCCCTGTACCGAAGCCTCATCGCCCTGCGGACCATCCTCATGGTCACATACTTGAAAAAACAAGCAGCTAGGATCACCATCTACTCAACCGGTGTCCCAGCTAGGCAGAAAACTCTATCCACAGCCTCCATCTAGTCCTCAGCTTCATGGGAATCTATCTCGCCTTGAAACCTCAGAGGCCTTTACTATTGAAACTCGTGCAACGTGATCAGTTGGTGTGTACCATCCGCCATTCTGGCTGGTGGTAACTACTACCCAACCAGTGGTGGTGCTACTGGTACACCACCTAAAGGTTCCAACATAGTAAGAGGGCCATGCACCGGAGCCTTGTCGCTCGGTGGGCCATCATCGTGTACTCTCTTGAGAATCCTAGTAGGTTGTCTACGTTGTTGCATCCTAATAAAGAACATGTGCACCATGGTCATTAAGTTATACCTAGTGATCCGACTCCAAGGAAATCACAAGAAAAACTATTCAAAAACACACACAATCAGTGTTTTTGTGAACTGAGTCCGAAATCAGAATTCAGGGTCACTGTGTATGGATACATTGGCCACCACACCAATACTAGATTCCCTAAACTAAAAACCACACTCATAAAACTTAACACTACTGAAACATAGCAAAGATCTGAGTCCTAGTTCTCTGGTAGAACCAAACTCCTTTGATACCACTTTTTCACGACTCGTCCCCTAAGGCTTGTGTCGTGACTACCCCAAGCCCGCCTTCAATAGGCCAGGGGTTGGTGACTATCACTAAAAGTCATATTCCCTGAAACGGGAAAGTTGTTGCCTTTTAACTTGTACAAACACACGGTATGATAACACAACAAGAAGCAACTTTGATGTGAACTTCTATAGTAAAAGGGAATACTGAAAGTAAAAGGGGCATGAATACAAGCCCAACTAAATGTACGAGTGCAACTGAAAGTACAAATAAAATTGAATAGAACAATACAACTAAAAAAGGGAAAACAACTATTGAGTAATCCTTTGAGGATCCTACCAGAAGGGTAGGTACAGATCGCCTCCTCAACACTCCACGTCCGTCCATCTCCTTCGCGTACCGCCTAGTTCTGGCTCCCTCAAACCACATCCCAGCTGCTCATCATCTGCACAAGACACAACAAGGGGTGGGGGAAGACCATGCCGGGGTGATTATAATGATACTCAATAGGGACTCTGAGACCCCTGAAGGTCTCTTAAAATTCCATAAGTAAAACCACAAGGCATGGTCTCAATCACAAAGCACAAAGAAATATACACCGCTCAATTAGAGTCTCATCTCAAATCAGGTATGCAACTCAGAGAAACTGGATTACGATGTTGACCCACACAAGATTGATATGAATGCTGATAGCCAGCCATGCATTTTATAGGCCTAGGAACAAGTAACATTCCCAGTCATAATGTCGAACACCTCAGATGCTGGAGAACTCCTCCTCTATCGATTACAGTGGGCCTACCGCATCACACAAAGGAGCTTCCCACTAACCTTGAACTGCTGAAGTACTCCTCCCCATCGCGTACCCTGGATCTGCTGGGTCACACAGAGCCACTCCACCATCGTGGCATTTTGAGGTACTCCTCCTCATCATGTACCTTGGCATCTGCCCACCGTGGCCTGCTAAGGTACTCCTCCCCATCGCGTACTGTGGCCCGTCCCGTAGTGGGGCGCAGCTCGGCCCGTAAAGGGACAGCTCGATCTATAGGGGGGAGCTAGTGGGGTACAGCCCTGCCCACTGGGTAGCGGCCTTTTGGGAAGGAGGCCCGCTGGAGGGAGGTCTGACTGCAAATGGGGTGGCCTGTAGTGCTTCTGTCAGGTGGTTCGGGGGAGCCTCTCCCCCCGAGACCCTAAATAGACAAAAGTCGTTTGGCCTTTAAAGCGGCGGCGCCACGTGGGTGACGCCCGATCTCCATGGAAGCTGGTGGAGTTGTGGGTTCTACCTCCTCCGCCATGACTTCAGCCGCGGTCTCCAGCTCACTGATGGCGTGCGACGACGTGCCACCCTTCC
Source organism: Viscum album (assembly GCA_963277665.1). Taxonomy (NCBI): domain Eukaryota; kingdom Viridiplantae; phylum Streptophyta; class Magnoliopsida; order Santalales; family Viscaceae; genus Viscum; species Viscum album. The sequence goes on along the minus strand of OY728129.1, from coordinate 1,606,347,568 downwards.
CTTCCACAGCTGGATGACAAGCCGGTCGCCTTCTCCATCTGTCGTGGCTGACGAACCACAACCCCTTTTCACACCAGCGGTGTGCGATGACGTGCCGCCCCTTCTCAGCGGTCGGTTGGTGTCACCCTCTCTGATGTCCTCCACGACTTCGTGTTGCAGCCTCCTCTAGCGGTGTGTGTTGGTGTGTTTCCTCCTTCGTAGTCGGTTGGAGTCGCTGCGCCGACGGCCTTCCACGGAAGGTGAAAGGGTAACAAAGTTGCAGAGAGTTTGGGCTGGGTTCATTAGGACCGCACCCTCCACATTAGCTTGTGATCAAAGGGAGGATAAAATGGGTTTAATAATTTATTGTATTAAACAAAAAACAAAACCCTACAACGATACCCTGTAAAAACCTCTAGTAAAACGAATGATTTGTGGATCAACCTGTTAGTTGGTTGACCCGCGTTCTTCATATAATTATCAAGAACAGGGAAGAGGGAATATTTTAAGGAAATGTAAATGAATAAATCCCCTACCTCGAAAACCTGTTAGAGAGCATCCTCTCTTGAAGGTGGATCATGTTCGTCATTCCTCCAACCAGTTCCCAACGATGTCACTCATACGTCGTCCTTTGGTTCATAGTTTGGTGTCGTCTGTCACCCCCCACTGGGTTTGTCTTTGTCCTCTAAGGGTCTGACGCTGCGGTGCTCCTTCAGCACTTCGTTGCTTGGTAAAGCTGTGCTGAAACCCCTCCCCAAGCTCCATATATATAGGAGAGGGGGAGGGTAAGTAACTATGTTAGAATTTAATGGGGATCATTAATTAAGAAGCTTCCAAATTCCCCAATGATGTCATTACTTAGGGTTGGCAGGTCAATCCATTTATTGTCTTGACACATCGCTAGCCCCACCCTTTGGCTTGTCCCTTGGAGGATATGAAATAAAATAACAAAATTATTTTATTTCTTTTCTTTTAAAAAGTCACAAAACTTAACTTTTTCTCTGGACCTACTACAGTCAAAGTAAAGTCTCTCTTAAGTGAATCTCGACACTGCAGATTCAACGGTGCCCTCAAATTTTTAATCCGAGCAATAGTTCAAAAGTTAAAAAATGTCGTCCACGCGTTTACTGAACATACCCAAAAAAAAGTTCGATAGATTAATTACGTTCACCCTAAACCCGCGCCAGTTGGGGTTAGGCTCCGTCCAAGGAGAACATGCCCCAAAAAACTCAACGGTACCCTCAGATTTTCAATCCGATTTACTGTTTCAAAGTTATAAATTTTAAATAAAATAATTGTTGCTTAATTATTTTATTTATGGCCAAAAACTAACTTTTATTGGTGGCCCGCACCGGCAAATGTTATTATCATCCTAAGGAAATCATAACCTCATGAGTTCAGCAGTGGTATCAAATTTTCAATCCGAGTTACTGTTCATGAGTTATAATCATCTGAAAAATAACATAATTTTATTTAACTATTTTATTTATGGTTATGCCATTTTCGGGTTTTTTCATAGTGACCTGCGCCGACTAAACCTATGCGGAACCTACGATAAACCCACCATCGTGAATGCAATGGTTACCTTAGATTTATGATCCAGGAAACCATATAAGAGTTATTCCACATTTTCATAAAAACTACTTACACACACTAATTAAATCTTAACAAAACTTCGATGGATCATTCCGGGCACTCCGGGCCTCAGAATCACGCACTGTCAGATTTTACAGTCTTGAAATAATTCCATATAAATAAAAAAATTATATGTAAATTCTGGGATATTACAAAAATAACATAAGTTCAAGAATTTAATTTAAATTAAACTTGCAAGTGGGACGGAAAAAATGGTTTTCCAAAGGAACTTTTTTCTTCAGTATAAAAAGTTTTTATATAAAAAATTAAGATAAAATTGATTCCTAGAATGGCCTGAAGGACTTCATTTTTATTGAATTTTAATAACACCCACTACTGGAAATTTGACTATTTGTGATGGGGTCCCGTCGCAAATAGCCCATTGTAGAAAACCACGTCGCAACTAATATTTTTTGGGATGATCCCGTCACAAAAAATATTACTTATGATGGGAAGTAGGCCCGTCGTAAATAGATGTACGATTAAATACAATATATATACAATACCCTTTTTGATGGGCCTATCACAAATACGTTTTGTGACGGGCAGTTATCTCATCGAAAATAACTTATATGTTATAAACCTTTTGCAACGGGCCTGTCACAAAAAAATTATTACGGGGGTAAAGAAACCCATCACAAAAAAATTTTAAAAATATATAAAATCTATTTGCGAAGGGTCCCCTGTCGCAAATACTTAAAAAATAAAAAATATATTAGTATTATTAAAAAAAATATTAAAATTCTCAATATTTTGAAAAAATATATTTAAAAATCATAAAATATTATTATTATTATTATTATTATTAGTAGTAAAATAAAAAAATATTAAAAAAATATAATACTATTAATAAATAATAAAAAATTAAAAAATATTAAAAAAAATTATGCAATATCTGCACCAATATAAAAAAAATTGTAAATAGTTTATATTATAACAAATGTTCAATTCAAATGTTTTTAATAAAACAAAAAAAAATCCTGGGTGGGAGGTATAGTCTTTTAGAGGAGCTGGAGGAGCTAGAGGAGATGGTGGAGGAAACATCATCCCTAAACTATGAGTTAGACGATGCATGTACTCCATATACTCATGCTGCTATTGTTGTCATCAAAACATGGCCTCTCCGTGCTGCCGACGCATCTCTTCTTACTGCATCTGCAAACTCTCTATAAGCTTAGTTTGAGCTCCCAACTGATCCTGATACTGTGATCCAGAAGATGATTCCTCTCCATGAGCGTCTCTCGAGCTACACGCCGACATCGTAGCAGTACCATAATAAGTCCCCAGAGTCAAATGAGAGATGATACCAACTACTCGACCCTTCTCGAAGGCATACTGGGTCTCCTGCATCATGCTGCCTCATCGAAATAGTGAACACTAGTCTGATCAGTCGTCTTGGCCTGACTCTCAGCTCGTTTCTAAGATGTCGTGGCCCCATAAGACTCCATCGGTTTGAATTTGAAATTAAAATAGTGAAAATATTATATATAGTTAATTTTCAAACTGAAAAAGAAATAATATTGAGCACAATCTGACGCTGGCGATCACCTCTAATCTCTCTAGTGGTTGGATCACTGTATATCCTTTGATAAACGTCATACTCTGTAATATCGGTATGCTCGACTGCCTATATGAATATAAAATAAACTATTTATATGTAATGGTATATAAAATATTTAAAAAGGATACTTACCAGATGCTCTCTATGCGTACTGAATGTACGACTACCAACTCGATGTGTCACCTCCTGTCTCCCCCATTTCTGCTGGTCCAGTGAAGATCTCCTCTGAAATCCACTAATAAACCAGTGTGAACATAATCCATCCCAAACATGAGATGAAATGTACTCTGGTCGATGGGCTCTATATGACTCATTGAATACTGTCACTCCAGCTTTCTTAATGGTTGTCCTTCTCAAAATGTGAAAAAACTAATGGAAACTCTCACGCATTGACTGCTCCCATGCCTCGTGGATAGCATCACGCATGTTGTCGTCAATGGGATACCATAAACCCTACAAATAATTTATAATATAAAGTTATTAATGAAATAAATTTCTTAATAAATATTATTTATTTACGTACCATCCAATGAGTGAACATTCCAAGCCGCACATCAATGGGAATATGTTCCCATGTGATCCATGGTTGAGAAAAATAATTTTGCAAGATAGCGCTCCCCTTTCCAACAGTTATATGTTAAAAATTACAAAAAAAGAACAAATAATAAAACAATTAGTATATAAATAAATTAATGAAATCTAACTAAAATACACAGGTTATCATACCTCCGCGTGCATGGATTGAAACCAAGATGTGGATGCCGCTCGAGGATAGAGTCAGAAATCATAAGTCGTGCAAGACTGTGCCCCCTCCACATACCCTCTGAACCGCCAGTAGCTTGAGGGTCAAATGATCCCAAATACTATTTATACAAAGGTAGCTCAACCTCCTCTAACTCACAAAGTAGATCTGGGTCCATCAGAAGCACAAAATGATTTTTGTTAGCAAAGAGTTGAAAATAACTATTACATATAGATATAAATTAGTTAAGATTATATCAATCATTTAACTGTGTCAATGTTCACCTTCATCATCATCTTTATATCTGATGATGTCAGTGTCTTCATATTCATCATTGGTGTCATCAATATCCATATGAGTTTCGGTTTCATCATCTCTTGCCATTTCAAATTCACTTGTAACATCATTAACATCATCGTCACCATCAACCCTTAATTGTGGGGTGTCATCATCGATATTCATGTCTCTTTGTGAAAAAGGTAGATTTTGAGTAGTCACTTGAAAAATCCCAATTCCTTGTACTTCATTAGAACCACAATCAGTTTGAGTAAACTGATTTTCCTGAGATTTGATTTTTATTATGCTCCACCAGTCACTTAGGTCTCTTGAAGTAGCACAATACTCTACATAATATATTTAATATTCCTGTTGAGCTAGTAAAGATGGTTCATTTATTGAAAGAATACTTTTATATTTAATATCGACGATTCCATGAATAAGATGAACATGCAAGCCTCTCTCAGTATCTAACCACCGACATTAAAACATTATTATGTAATTTTTTCCTAGATAACACAATTCAATAATTTCATCCAGCATGTTGTAAAAGTCAACTTTAATATTTATTAATATTTATTACTATTTATTAGTATTTATTAGTATTTATTAGTATTTATTAGTATTTATTTCTATTTATTACTATTTATTACTATTTATTAGTATTTATTAGTATTTATTAGTATTTATTAGTATTTATTATTATTTATTTCTATTTATTACTATTTATTACTTTTTAGTAGTATTTATTACTATTTATTAGTATTTATTAGTATTTATTAGTATTTATTACTTTTTATTAATAATTATTACTAATTATTACGAATTATTACTAATTATTACTATATATTACTATTTATTAGTATTTATTAGAATGTATTAGTATTTATTAGTATTTATTAGTATTTATTTCTATTTATTAGTATTTATTATAATTTATTACTATTTATTAGTATTTATTAGTATTTAATAGTATTTATTACTATTTATTACTATTTATTACTATTTATTAGTAATTATTACTATTTATTAGTATTTATTACAATTTTTTAGTGTTGATATATATGTTTTAGTATTTATTTCTATTTATTAATATTTAATACTATTTATTTTTATTTATTAGTATTTATTGCTATTTATTACTTTTTAGTAGTATTTATTAGTATTTATAAGTATTTATTACTATTTATTAGCATTTATTAATATTTATTACTAATTATTACAAATTATTACTATTTATTACTAATTATTACTATTTATAACTATTTATTACTATTTATTAATATTTATTACTGTTAATTAGTATTTTTATTACTAATTATTAGTATTTATTACTATTTATTACTATTTATTACTATTTATTACTATTTATTACTATTTATTAGTATTTCTTACTATTTATTAGTATTTCTTACTAATTATTACTAATTAATACTATTTATTACTAATTGCTAATATTTATTACTATTCGTTTCTAATTATTACTAATTATTGTTAATTGCTATTAATTACTACGAAATACAGCTACTAAATACTAATTACCGCTAATTATTTTTATACATTACTAATTATCGTTAATAATGATTCATTATTACTAATTAAGAAGAATTAATACAAATAATTTAATTTTATTATTACAATTAAATACTGATCACAAAACATTTTAAAGCTAACTTTATTACAACTAATCAACATTAATTAAAATTAATATAAAGAATGGAAATAAGTACTAAATTAAATAAAAAATAAATACTTTTAAACTTGATCTCTTATAATTGTAGGGGGCTTCACAACTTCTTCGTAAAAAAAAGCTAACTCTAAAAAACCTTCACTCTAAAATTAGAGTTTACAGAAGCAGAGGAACAAGAAATTCGGACAGAGAGAAGAAAAAACTGAGGGAGGTATATATAGGTTAGATTAGTTTCAACATGACCTTTTGTAACGGGAATACCATCGCAAAAGGTACCTTTTGCGGTGAGGTCCATCACAAATACCTTCGACTGCATTAATTAACGTCTGCTGTTAAAAGGTTATTTGTGATGGGGCCCATCGCAAAATGTGACCTACCGACACACTTTTTGTAACGGGGCAACATCCCGTCACAAATATGTTTTTACCTCCGCTGGTTATTTACGATGGGACTCGTCCCAAATATCCTTTCGGGGGTTGAACTAGATGCAATGAGAGATCCCCCCGTTGCAAATAGGTCTTACTACCTCATGGTTTTTGTGATGGGCGATGCCAACCCATCACAAAAATTCTTTCGTACGGTTTGGCATGAAAAACGTGCCAAATCACGCGTAAATATTTGTGACGGGGCACCTATTCTCATCACAAATAATAGACTATTTGCAACGAGTTGACCATCCCATCGCAAATAATCTCTTTGGTGGACTATTTGCGACGGGAATAAATTTCATCGCAAATAACCCGTCGCAAATAACGGTTTTCCCCGTAGTGCCCCTTTCAAGTGATGAGGAGGTACCCTTACGAGGCTCCTAGGCTTCGGGATTACATGGCTCAAAGCCTTAAGAGACATTAAATGACCCAAAGGTCTTAGGGAATTCATCCAGACTATAACTTCAAGGAGCTGCACCTCCCCAGCATCTATATCGTGATGGTAGCTCACCACCTTCGCATGACCATCTTGCTAAGCTTCCCATGAAAACACATGTTAGTCTTGATGACATAGTCATGCCCTCTCATTCTTCCAAATCCATTGGTTCTGCTCTGGTGAGTGCGTCTTGCTCTGAATCCTCCCCTAGGGCTGCTTCTTTTTTGTAGATTTAGTTTAGGGAAACTACATCTGGCCCGAAGGCTTTAAAGGTGGCATGAAAGCCCTACATACCCGAAGGCCTGGGCGGCTCGAATGACTTAAAGACTCCTAGCCCAAACCAGTGGTCCAAGGTGAATAGTTACAGCTGATATAATACCGAATAGTATCTGCTATAGTAACTGCTACAGTAGATGCTACATTACCGCATAGTTCCTATTACAGTACCAGCTACAATACCCCCGAAATATACCTCCGCCTAGTTTTGAACCTGGGTCTCATGGATGCACTTAAGGATACCTCACCAATTGGGTTAAGGCTCATGTTCCTAATGACATAAATTGGATTAATAATAATATAATTTAATTAATTTTACTTTAACATCATTTTAAAACAAAAAAAAATAACTTTATAAATGTTTTAAATGAAAATAAAATTTTCAACATAGATTAGTATTTTTCACTATTCATTGAAAAAATAATCCTTCCAAAACAAATTCAAAAATTCAATTTAAGGTAATTTTGAAATATTTTTTCAAAATTAAGTTTATTTTTTCAAATAAATTTTATAAAATTGTAAAATATAATTTTACAATAAGTATAAAAAATGTAACGAAATCTCTTTTTAGAAAATACAGTTTTTCACAAAAATATTTATTTTTATTTCAAATGAATTTTATTTTCATTTTTATTTAATTTATAACAAATTAATTTATTTTATACATGTTTAAGAATTATTATTTTCATAATTTCTTTATTAATATTCATACCCACCCATTAAATGGCCACGTTATAATGGTATATAATATTGTGGATCATTTTGACTCGAGTTTGCATATATCCCAAGTGATCAAAGATGTTAAATATATTTAAAAGAAATATATATATTGACGTATCATGGTATTAAATTTGATAACAAATCACTTTTACAAGAGAATGAAAAAAAATAAAGGCTACTTTTTCTTCTCATTTTATGTTTTATGATGATTTGAAATCTTCTCAGGATTTGAATGAAATTTTCAAAAAAAATTAATGTTTGAAGAAAATTTTGTATAATTTTATTCTACGTCATAAAAAATATCATAAAATTATGTATTTGAATAAAATGAATAAAAATTTTATGGTATTTTCTATAATAGTAGGTTACCTCAAATGTATCGAAATCATTTTTGGAAAAGTAAAAAGGTTGAACTTCTAATATTACATGTTTTCAATGAGGCATGAAAGGTCACTATAAAAATGATTGTTCTCTTAGATTAAAACAGTATTTTATATTTATGAAGAATCAAATTTCTAAATATAATTTTATTCATATTATTTTACAATAAATGCTTATATTCTGTGTGTGCACCTAAAAAATGTATTACTAATCTGATTAGACCCAAAGTAGCTTGGGTACAAAAAATGTCAATTAATGTACTTTTGTAGGAAAAATCCTTATATGTATAAAGAAATAAATCTGGTACAAAGATAGTGTATTCTCTATTCACATAACCTAAGACCTATCATATTTTATTACTCACAATAACAGTGATGGGGGCACTGTTACATTCAACGATAATTCTGAAGGAAAAGTGAAATGTTTTGGTAAAGTTAGTATTTCTCATTCTAATTTTATTTCTAGAGTTTTATATGTTTAAGGTTCAAAAATTTAATTAGTATATCTTAATTATGTGATGAAGCAATGGAAGTTAAATTTAAAAAAGATAAGTGTTTAGTTTTTAAGAATAATACTTTATTATTTTATGTTAATCGGAAGGAAAATATGTATACTATTGATTTTGTTGAATTAATTATTCAACAAGTTAAGTGCTTGAATATTATGAATATTGATTTCATTATTAGAAATCAATTATAAGGTCAGGTTAATTTTATAATGTTACATAATCTCTCTAAACATAAGAATGTGCACCACTTACCTACCTTGAAAAAAAAAACAACAACTTTATGCCTGTGACACTTGAATGAAATGGAAACAATGCAAAGCTTCTTTTGAACCTATCTATCAGATAAGTACTAATAAACCTTTACAGTTATTAAATCTTGATCATTTTGTTCCTACTCAAATTTATAGCATTATAGTAAATAAATTTACTTTAGATATTGTTGATGGTTATAATATATTTACAAGGGTTTATTTATTTCAACATAAAAAAATATACTTTATCAAGATTTATTGATTTTTATAATTTAGTTCAAAATAAAAAAGGTTTTGTGATTGTTTCAATTCATAATGATAATGGAAATGGATTTTATAATTTATTATTTGAAAAATATTGTGAAAATATTGGTCATTTTCAAAAAACAATTCTCCTTGAGCACCACAGGAAAATACTATTTTAGAAAGAAAAAATGGAAGTCTTATTAAAATGTCTAGAACTATGTTTAGTGAATACAAATTGCCTATATATTTTTGGCTGAATTTTTTTTACTGGTTTCTATATTTCAAACATAATTCTTGTTAGACATTTTTCAAAGACAATTTCATATGAATTCCTTAAACATAGAAATCCTAAAGTTGGTTATTTTATATTTTTTGGTAGTAATGTTTTTATTTTGAATTTGAAGGATAATGTAGATAAATTTGATGTTAAAAGTGATGAAGGCAGTTTGTATTAGTTATTATAATAATACAAATATTTATAGATTTCATAATAAAATAAGAATTATTATTGAAGAATCTGTTCATGTTATTTTTTATGAAAATAATGTGAAATTAAATTATAGTTCTCATGTTTTTTATGATGACTTTTGAGATTTTAACTTTTTTGAACAAAAATCACACGATAAGGATTAATCAATTAAGGGGGTCCATAATTCTTATTGACCTAATCCAATATTATGGATGATTCATAGAGATCATCATGTTTAAAATATAATTGGTAATTTTCATTATGTTATTAATACTAAAAGTTATTATTTGAATTTTTATACTAATTATTAGCTTATTTTTTATTTTCTTATTAATAATGTTGATGATTATTTAAATGATTCTAATCAGTTTTTTTCTATTCATGATGAGCATAATAAATTTTATAGACTATTTCTCCTAGGTTATTATCAAGAATAAGGTATATATTTTGATGAATCTTTTTCCCCTATTACTATAATTGAATTTATTAATTTTTTTCATTTCCTAATTTTAAATTTTTTTATTTCAAATGGATGTTAAAATTTTATTTTTATGTGGTTTTATTTCTAAATAAGTTTAGGTTTCTCAACCCCATAGTTTTGAAATTAAAAAATTTCCAAATCATGTTTTTAAATTATCAAAATATTTATATGGTCTAAAGCAGAAACCTTAATCTTACTACGATAGAATTGGTTTTTTTTAAACTTATTTTAATAAAGGTATATTAAATCCTACATTATTTATAAAAGCAATTTCAAATGATATTTTAATTTTTCAAATTTATGTTGATGATATTTTTTTACGATCCTCAAATGATTTTTTATGTAATGAATTTTATAATTTAATGACTAGGCAATTTGATATAAGTCTTATGGGTGAAATAAAATTATTTTTAAGTCATCAAATTAATCGAAGAAATTAAGGTATTTTATTTAATCAATAAAAATATGAAAAAAATTTAGTTAAGTGTTTTAGTCTTGATTCATGTTATACTTTTAAAACCATTGTGAGTATTATTTGAAAATTAGATTTTGATGTTTCTAGAAAATCTATTTATTCCAAATTATTTAGAGGTACGATTGGTAGTTTATTGTATTTAACTACTTTTAGACCTAATATAATGTTTAGTGATTTTTTATGTGTTATATTTTAATCTCATCCAAAGGAATCTCACTTAAATACTGTTAAATGTATTATTATAAATGTTAAAGGAACTATTAATACGAGAATATTTTTTTTAATTTTATGAGTTACTCTAACTCTAATTTTTGAGGATGAAAATTGGATAGAAGAATTACCTCAGGTATGTGTCATTTTCTCAATAAAAATTTAGTTCCTTAGTGTTTGAGAAAATAATTTTTTTGCTTTATATACTATTGAGTGTGAATATATCTTTGCTGCATCATGTTGTTCTCAATAAATGTGGATTAAATAAACTATGATGGACTATGGTTTAATTTTGAAAAGATTCCAATTTATTGTAAAATTTTTTCTAAAAATGTTATTTAAAAAACCGTTAAATCATTCTAGAAAAAATTATATTGATATTCATTTCAATTTTTTAAAAATTATGTTAATAAAGGTGATATTATTTTACTATATATTCCAATTAAAAATCAATTTGTGGATATATTTATGAAACCATTATATTTTTCCAATTTTGAAAAAATAAATTTTAAACTTTTTATGGTGGAGATTTAATTTTACAGTTATATGGAATGAATTTATGCGAAGTTTGAGTGTGTTTATATGATATTTTTTATTTTTAAGAAATCTAGAATCTATTTCTCATATCACAATTTCTTAATTTCTATAAATATTTGTTTATTGTATTATTATTTTAATACCTCTCAAACATATTAGATAACATGTGAATTTTAATAATCCTCTATATAGTATTTACTCTCTTTTTAAAGAAATAATTTGTCTACTGAAACCTTTTATTTTTTTATAATTTCAAAAATGGGGAGAAGTTTTTGAAATGATACTTGGTTTCTTTATGTTTTTGAAATATTACTTAGTTTTATAATTATCCTAAAGGGGGAGAATGTTGAGTGTCTCCTTGAACCATGTTATGTTTTATAATTATAATGATTTATTTGTTTTATTTCCTTTTAAAGTCTTAATACTTATAATTATATATTGATTAAATTATGTTTAAATTTAATTATATCATAATATTTATTTGATTTAAATATATTTACATTTTATGATTTTAATGGACAAAACTTGTTCTATAAGTTTTATATTGACTTACCAGGCTAAATAAGTCAGTTGGGACCTTGAAATATCTTTTTAACATGTTTTTTTCTATTCCCACATAGCCAATTCATGTAGTCAATTGTCCCACATTTCTAATTCATATTTCCAAATATCCCATGTAGCTAATGTATTGTTCACTATATAAGTTATATGTCAATGTATGTTTGTATTTTGTTTTTTACAGTTATTTAAAACTATTTTGATACTATTTTCAAATCATAACCTGAGTTATGAAAATAAGATTAAGGTGATTATAGATTATTTGGAACGCTAATGAAATTGTCTAACTATAATAAAATTGGACCCAAAGAAATTTTTTCCATTTAATATGTATTTTTTAGGTTTTAATATTGAAATTTTAACCTGTTTATATATTTTACAAATTCAAATATGTGAATCCCTTACATGAATCACCGATGTAGATTTGGCTATGTTAATTCACTTACATGAACTAGATATATAAATTTTACAATGTAAATTTTTTACATGGTGATTTTCATCTATGTATAGAAAATCACATTCATGGGAAAAAAATTATGTGAAAAACCCTTACGTGAATTAGTTTGTGTGGTTCAGTCAAATTCTATAGGTTTTTCTAAAATCTAGAAATGTCCTCTGTTTTACATATTATTTCTTATTTCAATTTTCTACATTTTTATTTCTAAAATTTAAATATTTATAATGAATTTATAAATTCATATTAATTATGTGGAACTTATTATAAGTGTTTTATATTTTTAAATCATTTTTTATGAATATCAAAGGGTGTTATATTTTCACTCATGAAACTTTCAGCTTGAAACTCAAAAAATA